>OX438802.1:7480056-8819834 GCA_949316475.1 Hypomecis punctinalis
TCAAAACTCAAAATAAAATAAACAGCTTATACTAAGCCCTCAGGGTGAGAACGACAACTTCCTAAAATGACAACTTTCGAAAACGACAACTTCCGAAGACGACAACTTTTTAGAATGTCAACTTTTAAAAACGACAACATCTTAAATCGTCAGCTACCTAAATTGACAACCTCTCGTCTCTGATGTACCTAATGTTTTAAAATTAACCGAAATTAGTCAGCCCCTTAGTATTTTTGGAAGGTATCATTTTTGGAAGTTGTCATTTTAGGAAGTTGTCATTTTCGGAATTTGTCATTTTAGGAAATTGACGAGTTTAGAATAGACGTTCTCTGAAATTATCGTTTTCGGAAGTTGTCATTTTAGGAAGTTGTCGTTGTCACCCTGAGGGACTAAGCCCTCAGGGTGAGAACGACAACTTCCTAAAATGACAACTTTCGAAAACGACAACTTCCGAAGACGACAACTTTTTAGAATGTCAACTTTCAGAAACGACAACTTCCGATAACGACAACTTTTTTAGAATGTCAACTTTCAAAAACGACAACATCTTAAATCGTCAGCTACCTAAATTGACAACCTCTCGTCTCTGATGTACCTAATGTTTTAAAATTAACCGAAATTAGTCAGCCCCTTACTATTTTCGGAAGGTATCATTTTTCGAAGTTGTCATTTTAGGAAGTTGTCATTTTCGGAATTTGTCATTTTAGGAAATTGACGAGTTTAGAATAGACGTTCTCTGAAATTATCGTTTTCGGAAGTTGTCATTTTAGGAAGTTGTCGTTGTCACCCTGAGGGATACTAAGCGCCACACAAATCGGCGGATGAGAAGTTAGCCGCAGATGACACTTCGCTGTGATTCGCTAATTATTGCACATATGTGCACAATGCCTATAAAAATGGCGAAGTAGTGAGCTCGGGCGTAGGGAGCGCGCGGGAGACATGAGGTTAGAAGGCGGGTGTGCCCCGACGTCTCGTCTCTCTGGCTCCCGCGCGTACCTATATTTCGGCTTTTGCGCCGAACGCTGCGCATAACTTCCCATCCGCCGATTTGTGTGGCGCTTAGTATACAGCTTAGTACATTTTGTCGCGTTTGAACGATATCTTTCTATGAAACAGCATTTTTTTTGGGATTTGACAAAAGTCGTTGATCAAAATTTGTTATATTTGATTCACAGAATAAGCCCTTAAAAAGAAGCCAATTGATTACCAGTAACCCTGTATATCGGCTATGTATATGAAAATGAAAAGTAACTTTAGTTTTAAAAGAATCTATTAAATGTATTTATATACAGCCTAGCTACCCAACATTCTGTTTTATGAATTTGACTGTCGCTGTGACCTTGGGGTGTTCAGATCTGAAGAAAGCGTCGCTCGTGCGCGATTCGGACTCTTGCACGAATGTAAAATTACTTCCATGTAGGTAGTAATTTTCACATAAGATAAGATAAGATAATTTTATTCATAAATACCTAACCTAAGAACACCAAACAATAAATATTCAATTTTAAGTACTTATTAACTAAACGAAATATTTTTTACAATTCAGATAGTAACATGGACAAGAAGTAAAGCACTAACTGAAATTTACAAATTTACCGGAGTTGGAAGGTAGGTACTTAATAGCTATTAACATCGTCTTGTATTGCTAGTGGGCCCCAAACTAGGCTAAGCCTGTGTCTTGGTGACCCAAACCGTGAGGTACCGAATAGAATTTCGCGCGATTAAGTAGACATGTTAGTTGGTAGGTATATAAATACAGTATGCCTATTCTGTACATTTGTTATGTGTAGCGTGTCTGTATGTAATGCATGTTTTTGTTTGTCAGTATGTTTGATGTATGAGAGGGTATGCATGTGCGTGCGTGTGTATGTGTGAGTGTGTGTCTGACTGAACACTGCAATACGCAAGATCTCATGAGAGTCAGGGTTTGCAGTGTGCATGAGTGTGTGTCTATGTGTGTGTGACGTAGGTATGCATTTGAGACTTATTTGCGCATGTTTATACAAACGGGGTCCATCCTTGCGCAGTGGACTCATGGACATTGATATATGGTGTTTCAATAAAGACCAAAGGATCTCCTTTGGTAAATCATGGACTGTTTTGATAACACCTTTGATCGTATACTTTGACCAGTGCTTCGGTTTCCTCATAGGATTTAGTCATAAGCCAGTTTTTGACTTTAATTTTGGCTTCCCTGAGTGTGCATTCTTTGAGGTTGCAAGTTTTGCTTATTGCGTTATAGGCAAAATTGTGAATGTACGGTGGTAAGCGCGATGCGAACACCGTTCTAACATCTGGTATGTTGATTTTTTAAAAACGACTCAGCCGATTTCGATAAAATTTAAATGGGACCTCCTCTGAAGTATGATTTACCAAACAAACATAATAATAATTGGTTTATAATTATTTTTGGAGGCGTCACCGCGTACCTCTGTACTTACACGCCGCGCCACACAAGCTGGCAGGTTGTAGCTAACTTCACGTCCACCAACTTGTGTGGCGCGCCCTATACCAGCCTTTTTTAATAGTCTACTGCAGGATGTAATGTGAGAATTGCGTAACATACAAACAAAAAAGACATAGGTACAGTAGCACTGAGAACCTCCTTTTTGAAGTCAAAGCAAGAATTAACGTGCTTTTTTTACAGCGACCCTTTTTTTTTTTTTGCCCTGGGAAAATCCTTTATGGATACCACCCCGCCCCGGGGGAAGCAAGGTGGTTATGTGGGAGTCCCCGTTGGACGGTATACCCACTAAAAACCCTGGAGTGTGTCCTAATACTCGCTAACACTGGGGTACGGGTACGCTTGCGCATTCGTCCGCAGTCCCAGCAGCGGTGTCCGTCTTGGACTTGTCTCATGGTTTTCATCCATGTTTTTTTCGTCGAGAGGCACGCGGAAACCCCGCGCGCGCCATCTCGGGGGCTGCACTTGTCGAGCGGCGGACTCCCCCGAACCCGTCGCTCAAGGCCCCTGTTATGGGGGTTGAAGGAGGGCGTGAAGCCTCCTTCGACGCCCGATTCTCCGCAGCGCCCCTGGCGGAAACGAGGAAGAACTAACAAATGTACATGTAACCACACGCAAACGCGCAAGTTTAAGTATAAGTAAACTATGCAAAATCTGTACTAAAGGCTGTTCATGAACGAAAAACAAATTGTTATATTTCTGCATTTATATTTAAAGAAGTTTCTATGCCGTCGGGTCGTTGATGACTGCGCTGAATGTGACGAGTTTGGTTCTGTCGTTCCTGATGAACATGTAGAACGGCGAGTCCGTCAAGAACAGCCTCGCTGTCCGAGCCAGCACTCCGCTCGTCGCCGCCACTGCTTCGGTGCCGTATTCTGTAACGGGATACAAAGATATTGCTTTCAGTTAAAGTGACGCATTGATAAACTATTGTTTCGAAAATTCTTCCTTCTGGCTGATACATGCGTCATACTCGTGATCGGGTGCTGCATGCGGGTCGCCGGTTTGCTCGTGGCATTCACGCAATGCAATGAAACCACTAACTTAGACTAAGATTTAAACTAACCCCTCTCTATTGTACAGTCGCATTCTTTCAATTGTAACTTACTTAACAAAAGGCACAGACCCTGGAGTCTGTGGGCCATTAATTTAAATAAATAAAAAAAATAAAAAATCTCCCTTCACTCGGACAAATTTTACGCGGTCGCGCTCGACGGGATCGCGCCAGAGCGGCGGGCGGCAGTGAGTTTTTAATTATTTACTCATAATGTACACATTAAAAAAAATAACTTCTCGGTCTTTAATAGAATAGCGGTCTGGATATTTTATTCGTAAAAAAATAACGGGCTGTTGTCGCTGATTATTCTGAGCATTCAAATTATTATACTTTTTCTTGGTGAGAATTTTTTTTAATAAAGTCATTTACTTTTCAAAATTTTGTCCGGTTTATTAAATTTTTCAAGATTTTCCCTTATCTATGATATTTTTTAAATTTGAATCAATATTATTCCTCTCACGTTGCGCATTCAAAAGTACTCGTTTTCGTGTCTCTCGGCCCGATGTCATCAAACTAAAGGCTCCATCAAACACAGGCGGTACGAGCGGTAGAGCGGTACGAGCGGTAAAGGGCGGTACGGCAGTACCGCGACCGGACCTGTGTGAGCCCTTCTTATATAACCAGTACAATACAGATGCCCGCCCGTCTGCTATACCGCTCGTACCGCCTGTGTGTAAAGGAGCCTTAATGAAGATCGCTTATCAGCTGCGCGAGGATTAAGTTATCCGCAGCTTGTAGCTACCATCACAGCCGCCAAGTTGTTTGATTCGGCCTATATATCCCGCTAAAGTACAAGTAGGTACAATGTGGGTGTCTTCAAATCCCAAGTAAATAGGTATCTTATAAGTAAGCGCGTTACACCCTAGACCGCATATGTATGGTATATATGGTAATGTGTTTATCAGCCTATACAGGGTTATTTCTAATCAATGAGCATCCTCTTAGGGGCTTATTCTGTACATTCAAACTAACAACTTTTGTTCTGCGGCTATTGTCAAAACACAAAAAAAAAAATTGTTCCATAGAAAAATATCGATCACCCGCGACAAAATGTATATGGAACAGCTGAGTTTTTTCTGATAATTGACAAAAGTTGCAGAACAAAAGTTGTTAGTTTCGATGTACAGAATAAGCCCCTAAGAGGATGCTAATTGATTAGAAATAACCCTGTATAATTATGTATGTTCCTTTTTAGTACTAAGTTTTTTTATCATCTACCTGCATTTTCTACACCTAAAAAGTATCACTGTTCAACATGTCATTGCCGAGCACATTGTGTAAACAGCCTTGATGAACCATTGATTTAGATAAACACTAAAGGTCAGGCCAAGGAAAACCCGCGCATTGTTATGTTCATTTTGAATAATTTCCACATGGATTTCACAAAGCTTCTTACCATTTATGGTCAACTTCACGTCATGCATTACAGAGTCCACATGGATGCCAGGGTTGGGGAGGCCGCCTAATATGTCCTCCACACCCATGAAATGACCATCAGTATCTCCCGTGATTCTTGATAGAATTTCATCAGTTGTGTTTGAAATCATATTACTATCCACCATAAGAGCGAAGTTCGCTTGACCCGGTGTGAACAGCGACTGTACTCCGAGAGCTTGTAAATGGTTCTCCAATTTGGCTTTGATTTTTAAATCCATCTTTGGGAACCTGATGACGCATTTGGAGGGCTCCATCTTTTGTATTAAGTTTTCGATTTTTGTGTAGTTTAGCGCCATCATCAGGTCGAGTAGTGCTAGGCGGCGGTTGCGTGCTCCATAACGTTGTAGAGCATATAAAGTCGTCGTACTGTCATTGTATGGCAGTGCAATCATTTGTAAACCTGTAATCGAAAATTATAAAATCATTTCATTCTCCATTAAATTTATTCACATTGTAATGTGCTATTCAAAAGGTAACTAACCATACTCCTCTGAAAATATGTATCTGAAATTTCCCATGTTCACCATGAGGTCGGCCTGTACTACGTCATTGGAAGGTTTTGTGAAATTCATTCTGAAATAATTAATAGACTTCAAGTTTATTTTCATACATCTGGCCAAGTAATCCAGGTATGTACCTACTTAAATTACTAGAACACAAGAAAATATATTCCTATGTCGATTTTACTTACCTCTCTACCGCAATTCGATTTCTTTTCAATTTCATTTTAATCGAAATGGAGTGGTATTTTTAGCTAGATGTTTGACCGCAGTTCAACTGATAAGGTCGCTACTCTACATTCTTAGTTAATACTACTGATTCGCAATGCCTATAGATATAACTGTTTATAACTAACCGCATGTAATCAATCTTTGCCGTATTTAAAATACTTTCAGACATACATTTTACAATTTATACAGTTAATTTCACGGCGAGGTCTGATATTGGAAAGTAGGTACTTACAGAACTTCACAACTCACTTTAAAGTTTGCCCTTCAAGGAAAGGACTCTGCCATTGACCTCGAAAATATAGCGCACTCAGCAGCACGGCTTTCGTCGACGTAGGAAGAGTCTTTTGAAGAAAATTTTCTATTTTCCCTTCCGTATGTGAATCAACCCACCTGAAAATAGAATTTCCTAGTAAATATTATTTATAGATATAGACTTATTTCCAGTGACGAATGACTCAGTAGTATGGTTTCTCCAATGAAGAATAGTAGCCGGGTTTCCCTGTACACGCTACGAACAGCTGTTTTGATCTAATTCATTCATCAATACATTCTGTTTACTATGCATGGGTCATTTTAAACGGAAACATTGAGTCATAAATCTTTTTGCGTGTCGCTCACAGCACAACAGAGAAAGAACAAGATAAACTAAGACTATTAACACGATTATTTCACTAGCAACTAGTCTGGTTTATTATAAAATTCATAAAGTAACATACTCGTACTTAACGAATAATGCCACAGAACGTGTGATAAGGCACAATCTAAAAAAATCAAATTTTTATGCCTATTTATATATTTAGTTACTTAAATTATTTCCCCTTAAATATTTTTGTTGTTTTTATTGATTTCAATCGCACGCCTAGTCAATGGCCTCCTCCCACTCTTCTTGTTCTGGCGGTCGTGGGCCATCTCCTTGAGGTCAAAGAGATGATCCGTAAACGCCAGAACAACCTGGCAGGTGCCAGAATGACACGTCGTCAGGTGTAAGGGTCCGGTCACCGGTGGGATAATAATTATCTTCAAATGTTTGAAAAAACTTTAACCAACTTTGCTGCATTGTACCAATGATTTCGGAAACAAGTCACGTACTCACTGGTTGATCATGTCCTTAACCTCGACAGCCTGCGAGAAGTCGACAGCTAACGCGTCACCGTTGTACACCCGCCGAAGGTAGTCGCGGTATAGGTCTCGGACCCTTGAGCGCGTGTCCACGAACATGGCATCCGCGTATAGGGTCTTCGAACTGGAATCGTTGGAATTCAACGACTGTAAGAGCTCCCCGAACTGCTCGTGGTTCTTCCTGTTTTGTATGATGTCTGTTGAATGATAATAAATTATTGACCGAGCGAACGAAGTGAAAGAGGTCTCCGTTTTAACTCAACGATTTCGCTTTCGTCTGTCTGGATGTTGATTCTCCTCTACAGGTAGCATTATTCAACGAATCTCGACGAAACTTGTAGGTAAGTACACAGATTCTATATATTAATGGATTTTTTGTCGTCGGCGATTTTTGATTGGATATCCCTCAAAAAAGGGGAAAAAATACTGTCGCCCTATTTATCAGCCGATTTTGATATTATTTAGCAAAATTGTTTAGTATTTAAATCCTAACAAGATTTGCGAGTATGAACCAAATCGGTCAAGAGCGAGTCGAGATATAGCTTATGAAGATTTAGTTTGAGATATGTACCTACGTATCGGAGATGTACTGTTTGGTGAACTACTAGTTATTAGGTACAAGACTAATGTCTGAACGTTGAGAAAAGCTTCCTATTTTCAGTTGTTTTTTTATCTTAGATCAAAGTTTTCCAGTCCTTTGGTATTAACGTTTGACAACAAAACAAATCGGAAACATGTTTGGTGTCAGACTATAATAAAATAATAATTATATCTACTCACTTAATCTTCTTATAAGAAGGCTATATTATCACCATTTTTGACATAAAATGAAAGTGTTAGCTTTTACTTGAGCACCTACCCTATTTTTGGTATTGTAAATATAGCAGAGGCGGTAGAACAAAAGGCATGGTCCTTCGAGCTAATTTCGAAGGACCAATTTTTTTTTCAATGTCTTCCATTCTTCTACCTAAATATTTCGGTTGATACACTTATCCCTATCGAGCTATCCCCCTGGTAGGGATAGGTGCACTTTTTGTAGATTTAGTTCTACCAAATGTTGTTTTTAAACTTTCGCTATTTGAACACAATATTATTATGTACTACGGGACTAATTGCGCTCTCGAATTAGTCCCGTAGTACATAATAATAATTAGTTCTACCAGTAGGGACTGACCATTAATTTGGTAGTGCACTAATCCCAACCGAGCTATCTCCTCTGGTAGGGATAGTTGCACTGACCTTTTCTACTTCATGTACCTACCCATGAACTTAAAAGGTGCTGGCTGTAAGCTGTAGGTATAATATGAAATTGAATTCGAAGTAAGTATTTATGAAACATCATTTAAAATTATTTTCAAATTGATTTTCGAACTTCCAATTCGAACTCGAACAAGATTAGCGGGACTAGAAATATGGCGATATACAAGCGATATATAAGAGAGATTTAGAGATATATCTTTAGCGAAATATGGTAGATACACTGTGGGCTACGGATGATGATGATATTTATAAGAATTCATCAAACAGGTACCTACCTTGAGAAAAACCGAGCGCTGAAGCCAGTTCCTCGTGAGTTTTCCCGACAGTACCAAGGAGAGTCATTGCGAGAAGTCCTGCAACATAAAAATAAACAGGTAAAGCTAACGTACAAGTACAATAAATCATTTGTGGTCGAAGATGAAGCACGCACAGTTATGTACTTAGGACTAGAAGGTAGGCTCTTGTTCACTCTGACCTCATTGTTACTTTGAATCCATATGTACTGTGATGTTTTTTTTTACAAGTTACCTAGAGTTTTTTTAATGAAATACTACTCACCTGCGACAGACGTTGGCGATATCACTACATTTTGATCCTTGGCTTCTCTCATCATCTGAAGGGTCAATTTAAATCCAAACTCATTTATAGGATAAGCGACACTGTCGTAACTTTCCATGTTGCTCGATCCAGAACTAAAAATAAACTTGTTTATGTTTTTGCTCTTGTATATTATTGCCGAAGGATACTTTGGCGTAGGTGCCTACCTGCTTGTAGTGGCAGTGGCACGCCCGGATTACACGCTGGATATTCTCACGGAATGGGTGATTTTATGTTTATATTTTAGGGTGCTAAAAGTGTTCAGTGCTTATTATCATAAGTACCTACCTAAATAATAAACTTAGTACCTAATATAAATAAAGTTCATTAGATTCGAGGAAACATTGATCCGCAGACTGTATTTTTGTTGCATAAGTAGTACCTATTGTGAAAGTAAGTACCTACCTATTATAGGTAGCCCATATTGTTCTCGAAAAGCAGCTTTTTTAGGGTTCCGTACCTCAAACGGAAAAAAGGAAACCCTTATAGGATCACTTCCTTGTCCGTCGGTGTGTATGTCAAGGCTCTTTATCTCGGAAACGCGTAAAGATATCGAGTTGAAATTTAAACTGTATACACGTATATCTATGGTCCCTTGCAGTTGTGTAAAAGAAAAACTTCTCAGTTGTCGTTTAAAAAAGTTAGAGCCGTTTATGTCGTAAAAACCGCATATTTGGACACTCACAAAAATCAAAACCTACAGGGTACTTCCCGTTGACATAGAACTATGAATTTTGACAAGAAGCATTGTCTCAGAGTGCACATATAGGAATAAATCTAAAAACTGTACTTTTTTATTTAAATCACAAAAAAAATAGGGCCTCAAAATTCACAAAATATGGGTTTAAAAATCAAAGTAAGTAAATCGTATCAGGTAAGGATTGTAAGGTATCACATTATATAGAAAAAACTTCATTAGCACATGCTAAAACAGGTATTTAATTATTTTAACAATGTGTAATTTTCGATGTATGACGACAAAAGTGAAAAATTTTTATCGATGGTTATAGAGATTTTAACAACTTATTTACCAATTTTGTGAAATTTTCTGGATTTGTACGGAACCCTCGGTGTGCGAGCCTGACTCGCACTTGTCCGGTTTTTTTCTTTGATGTTAATATATAAAAATATGTAAAGCTTAATGCTCTCACCTGCTATCAAAATGCTCATCTTGTGTTTCACCGCAACTCGTAAAGCCAATAAAGCTTATAAGGAATATACTTATAGGCATCATTTTCCAACCCATGGTCTGTAAATATATGTATAATTCAAAAATTAAAATAGAATTATTTAAATAGGCAAAAATATTTAACATAGGTATTATATTGCTAAAACAAAGTTTGATAAAAACTAGTCCAGTTTTAGCGCTTCCTTGTTAGGGCATTAGCATTGCATTTGCACATCACTCTGTACTGTATAAATATATAATTATACTCTAGTGAGTGTGGATCATCCACATTCCTTTACTTCCATAATGTGGGTGGGCGTAAACAGGTAAAGGTACTTACATGTGCCTGTGGTTTATACTCGTATAAACTATTTATAAAGTACATCAGTAACGTACAACTCATAAGTACAACAAAATGTTGGATTTTGTCGTTTATTAGGAAGAATATTACGTATAGGTAAAGGTGCTTAAATTAAAAATTATCTGCAAGTGAAAGTTTTGTCCGTCTTTAAATGCGACCGCATTTATTTTCTTTGCTGAGGTTTTTAGCGCAAAAACAAGTTCCTTTATTCGCTTGATGGTAAGCGCTATGAGCTACTTTACAGATAGACGACAGTTACAGTAAATTAACATAATATACTTACTTATATTACTTACTTATAGGTATTATATGTGAAACGCAATAATAAATAAGACAATTAGGTAGTGTATCTAACTAAGTATATCAAATAGAATAAGCATATTCACTGCAAGAAGTGCAAGATGTACGAATTTACGTGAACATTCAGGTATACTATGTATAATATAATATGTACATAATTTTATTTTATTTTTACTTACCAAGTTTATGTAACTCACAAATTCCGCACAGCACAAATTATTTTACTCCGAGTACGATATATTTACTAGTTCTTATCACTTCGAAGTAGGTACCTATAGTTTTTAGGTTGTTTATGTTAAATCTACGTTTGGCCGTGAGGACACAGCCGCGAGTATCGTCTGCTCTCGGCAAGCGCTCAATGATGATTGAGTTAGTTGAGTAATCAGCCTTGGCAAACACACACAGGTCGAAGTCATCGCAACAAAAAGCTATTCAATTCATAATGTTAATGTATGGGCTGACCCATACAAGTTAAATGATAAACGTATCAACAAAAACATAGGACACAAATTAATTTGATGAACGCATAACGCCGCGTTGCCTAGAGGATAATGTGGCCTTGCCCTAACATATTTTTAACCGACTCCCAAAAGGGAGGCATTGTACTCATTTTATGAGTCCTATTTGTAGGTATTTATTGCCACAAAATTAACACTTTTCAAATACATAAAATAATGTACAATGCTTTGTCATTATTTAGGAAGCTTATGATAAATTGATATTTTGGCACATGTTTTACCGTAGAATAAGATAGCACTAATATTGTTCAAAATTCTGGATGGGATCAATCACTTAAAGTAACATGTACGTGACGCTAAACATCAGGCAAGCGGCATGCTCGTCTTGTCAATCACCTCAATTTTTATTAACAAAAAAAAAACTAAACTGAAAATACTTGTTGCTATAGCAGATACAAGCTGAATCAAACATAATGGCGCTTACGAACTCGTGTATTCCCAGTGTAGTTCCATGATGGGACTACTGGTCATTTTAATCAGAGGTTCAACCTGACAAAAGCAAACTAAACTTGTAGTTGCTTACTGTAAGTCTGATGACAATAATATTGATTTTTTTACTATAAAGCTGTTAGCAGTAAGTGCCTGTTTAATTTTATAATCCGTAAGAAAGCTTTTTGAAAAAATATTTTCCAAGAACAAAGCCCAATGAAGGCCAAATAAATACCAGTAGTCCCGTTGTACTAGCTCCAGCCCATCATGGATCGACTCCACTGGCACTACTAGAATACACGTACGAACTTAGCGTAAGCAAAACCTTACATAAGCCAAGCAGGAATTAGCATATCATTTTATATATTTTTTTTATACAATTCTATGTCACAGGACGAATCTTTTGATATCCATGAGCTAGAGCAGCTTACATAAGGTAATTTACTATGGTAATTTGTAAGGCCATGAATAATATCAAGAAGTAAATCTAATTAATTATTGCCAACTAATAGCAACTACCATAATCAGGATACGAAATAAAACACTGAAGTATCAATCTTTTGTAAATATTATTGGTAAATATAGGTCAAATGTGGTACAATTAAAATCAGAGGAAATATTTTATTAATTTCATATCAAAATGGAAACATCCACACATTATTTTCTACACTTTATCATTAGCTTAACAATGTTATCGACTTCATAAATTAATGTTAGAAATATTCGTTATTTCTGTAGGAACCTGAGCTTTGTATTATTGTGATAGGGTGGAAAGTGCAAACAAAATGTATGTAAAACTATTTTATTATTACACTTTCAAGAATAATGAAATTGTATTTACAAGTGTAATATTTCACCCCATCACTGAAAACCACTGAAAACTCATTCTATGTACGGAATTTCAAATTGGTGTTAAGTCAGACTAAATGCAAATTATACTTGAAGATTCTTGAAAATAGAAAGCACATTCTTACAAATTATTAACTACGTCATACACCTACTGTTTATCAACATAAATGCGATAGAGTGTAGAAAACGAACAAATAAAACCAATAAAGCAACAACATCAAATGTATTTGTCTAAATCAAATCAGTTATTATTTTGTTTTAGACAAATGCATTTACTTTAAGAAATTAATTGGACATATTAAAAACTAATTTTATGTGTAGTAAAAATGGTAATAATTTAAGAAATATTGACCAGCAATAAATAAAATGACTATGTTATTAATTTTTAAAATAATAAAATGAACATATTTGCGGCACTAATTACAGTTATCAAAGATAGGTATGGTTTATTGGTTTTATTCGAATATGACGAAAGAAAGTTCGATTAAATATACAGAGACAATCATCATTTACAAACTAATTAATAAGAAATAACCATTTTAATACTTTAAGACATAAATAATAACACATTTTAAACAATTTAACTGCTTCTTTGACTTAAAATCTCTTACTTTCTATTTTCGACTACACTAATAGTATAACCAAGTCCGTTATGTTACATTGTTAATTATCCTATACTGACATAATGTAAAGGCGGTAGGCAGACAACTTCTTAATATTACGGACTCAGCAACAGAGTGCAATGAAAATGTGTAAGAGGAACGTGTCTAAAGTAAGGCTAGCATTTCGGTGAGCAGTGTTATCAACAAGTTGGCACATCTGGAAAACATCAGTGATGCCATAACACAATGCCATGCAATACGAGGAAATTCGTATGTGTATGTATAATGTAGCCCCACTTACAACCACCCTACACTATATGAAGACCAGCCAAGTGACAATCTCGGAAGTCTTCAGTTCAGTACTCACTTGGTCGCGAGCCTCACGAGGAACACTCCAACTTTGCATCCAAATAAGTAGTGAGCTTGAAAACTTCATAACACGGAGTTGAGAAGTATCTAGTGGCATTAGAGAGATCAATGGTCTACCATCTACAGTTTTTCGCATTTCAGATGCCGAGAAGAAACGATCTCTATAATGTTACCAGACAATATTACACAAACTTTCACACCATACTTCACTATAAATAGATATAAACAAAAACATACATGCACATGACACTAACATTACGGTGACTCAAACTAGCGTAACTTAATAATGAATAAATGAATCAGTCTTAATAATCCTTAAGGACCGCAGAGGATCGCACAGTACTATTTCTGCAATGCATCATACGTCACGACGATCCACTCTGTTTCTGAGTCTAACTTAAAATATATAGTCAAACTTACAAGATTATACACTTACGAACAAAAAGCACTGCACATTTAATTTATTAACAAAATTATATCGACACATTAAAGCAAACATTAATTAATGTAGTTTATACTACCTATACCACACATCACCGCTGATTCAGTGGATCTAAAAATCTTAAGCAAAAAGAGAAACATGATTGACCTATTCATAAAAGGGAATTGATTAGATCATCTCCGAAGTGTAGATTTACCTACAAATGCATCTAAATTGAATATAGTATTTTATAGAACCTTCTTCTTTTCTGCCGAAGTGTGACTAAGGTTCCACTGCAAATCGAGGAAAGACATTTCTAGCTCAGCTCTATGCCACATTTGCAAGCCTCATCAGGCCAACAGCTAAGCTAACAGAGAAATGAATATGTCTACTGCAGTGGAGCCTTGCATTCATTTATATGAATACTATATAAAAAGATACTTTAATAACATGTCTAATTTACAATAAATTTGGATAACTTTGATTTCTATGTTGTATTTTAGCTTACAAGAGATAGATGGGATTCAATTTATTTTTATGTCATAATAATTTTGAATTTTACAAATATCAACAGAATTTTTGCAGATTACCATAACATTTCCTGTGTAAATCTTTTAGGAATGATTATCTCTAAAGTGTTATTAGTTATTTGAAATATGTTTGAAGCAAATAACTTATGAAGTTTTATGGATGCAGCACACTCATATACAAATACATGTAGTGCAGTTTGCTACAAGGATTGATAGCTGTATCTATGATTACAACCAGAATTATCTATAACATCCACTCGTAATATAAAATTTTTGTATTACACAGGCTGAGTTTTCATGGAATCTTAAAACCAATAAAACTTGCAATTTTGTAATTTTTGTCTATATGTATATGATAATATAATGATCTAAATACATTTCCAACAAAATAATGCTAGATCAAGCAATGCATAATTAATTATACTAGTCTCATAAATTACTTGTCAAGTCATACTTTGAATTAGCCATGTTTTACAATATGAGGAATCTCCAAAGAGATTTCAACATGGAATGCTATAAATCTCATGTCTTACGAATGGGGAATTGTATCAACCCACAATAATTTACTAAGTGCATAATTATTAAGCACTGCACTGGGATTATTTTAATGAACAGAAGCAACACTGGATAAATATTAGTCAATATTCAAATATTATAGCTAAAAACTTACTATTTATTTTATTTAACCAATTTAGTCAAGTTATGGGCAGCATAAACGTCACACTAGGTTTGGGAAAATATAATGTTAACTTGATTATTTCAAGAAAACTTTTTTAAAATAGGCGCATCTGAGTTAGTAAGTTTCTATTTAGATAACAAATGAAAATATATTGTCAACGAAAAATACTACAGACGTCTCGCTGCCGCATGCCTAAATGCATTGCATTCCCTTACACAATGAAGATATTACATCTAATTACAGTGAGAATGCAGCTAACATAATTATAGTGCATGAACTGCAACATTTCCAATTACACATATTGCTTTAATATTTTAAATAATTTTGTTAAAAGTCTACTGTAGCTTTTGCCGACATATTATTGCTTTAATGACAGTCAATGCAGCATATGACACATTTCCAAAGAAAAAAATAATAACATAAATATCACAAAGCCTAAAAATTATCATCAAGCCCAATCCCATTTAAACCTAGAGACCTTCTCGTAATAATATTGGCACGCGGCACGCTCCATTATTACCATTCTTTTCCTAATCTTACACAAATCAGTCGATCCTCTTTCCATCAACATAAAACTAAATAAGCCCATAAAATAAAACTCAATAATTACATTTGAGACTACACTAAGCACAGCGCCATCCGCAAATACGAAAACGCGTCCCTTTGACTAACATTATTAATGATCGATTCGGATGCAACACATAAAAATATAAACGATGACGCAGACTTTTCGATTCTTCACTTTGGAAAAGACAACTAAACTAGAGTTTATAAAATTATATTCGAGGAGGGTCAGAAGTGCTCGCTAAGCGGAAGCGAATTCACGAGCGGATTGTCCGAGCGTCGAGCGCCGAGCGCGATCACGAGTGCTTGACGACGATGACGCCGGGGCGCGGCGGCGGCGGCGCGCGCTCCTTCTTGGTGAGCGCCAGCGGCGCGTCAGCCGCCTCCTCGCGGAACAGGTGGTCGCCCTCCAGGTGCCGGATGGCCTCCACGATGGTCTCCAGGTTCTGCCGGCTCGTGCTGGCCAGGTACAGCCGCGACGGCGCCTCGCTGGCCGCCTCGGGCAGCACCTCCACCTCCACGCGCGGCTCCGCCTTGATGGCCGCCTCCAGCAGTGGCGCGCCCGCCGCCGGCGCCTCCACCACCGCCGCGGCGGCGGGGGCCAGCGGCACTTCCACCTCCTCGCTCTCCAGTTTGCACTCTGCCGCCTCTTCAGTTTCCTCGAAGTGAACGACCGAGCGCGAGAGATCGCAGCCCGTGTTGGGGTATATCTGCGCCTCGAGGGCGTGCACTCGCTCTTCTAGATGGCGCCGCAATCGTCTTTCCTGATCTAGTTGCACGCGCAGCTCGCCGCTTTCGATGTCCTTCTTCTGTACTGTGGCGATACTGATCAGCGACGCGGGTTCCGGCGATCGTGACTTCGTAATGGCATCGTCGGTGGAGTCCGGTATGATAGATGATACGTGCGTGACTATTTCACTTTTTCGTTTCTTCAATGGTATCTCACCACCTTCATGTTGGTTCAATAGTCTTTTCAGCTGACAGTTTTGCGAGAGTAGTCTAGTTTTTTCTTGCTCCAGATTGTAAATGTACTCGGCGGTTTGTTGTAAAATTGCAGCCTGAAATTTTTATAAAACAAATTATACTACAAAATTTGTATAAAAATGTCAAAACATTATTAAATTCTGACAATAAGCAGCATTATGTCCTGGATTACAGGTGAAAAATCAATTTATATATGCAATGTACATTATTGGATGGGTGCTCAATGTTCTTATAATAAAGGAAAAAGGATTATTATAATATATACCTTGCTTAGTTTTTCGCCTTCATGACGCGGTAGGAGTGTCCGTAGTGCTTGGAACCCGGCATTAATGCTCTGCATTCTTCTGCGCTCATTGCTGTTTGCAATCTCTCTTCTAATCCTCTTCTCTGCCTCCATAGTTTTATTCCCAGATGATGAATGTTTATCACTAAAAATAAAATATGAATTTATACATGATGTCTCTACGTTTCATTTACTTTCGTCTACAAACATTTATTTGTTCAGATTTGTTGTGTTGAGCGGGATGTTGGTTGTAATCTAATGTATTTGTTATTTATGAGTATAACACATGAGAATTCAAACCAACCTCCAATCAATCTGAAAATATTCCCAATGTGGTACATTACATTGATCTGTTTTGAACACTCATTTTCTGCTATGCCAGAACTAGTCACTAAAAGACTAGAAATGAATACTGCAATATATTAATAATATGGTAATGTATACTAGATAAATCAATCAAATCAAAAATATTTTATTTCAGACACACAGGATCCATAGTTTCATAAATTCATTAACATTATAATATTATACTTATAATAAAACTATGCCTCATTTGGCACACTACAATATTTTAACCCAAGTTTAAAGTTACCATAGCTTTTATTTTATCTATTATGTCCAATACGGACATTTTAAACTATATCCATGAATTAGTGTTCAAAGTGTACAATTTTTTATTCATAGTAGTTTGTCGATATCAAAAACAAAATTAAACATTCCTTTCAAAACAATGTTTGGAAACATATAGGGTTAGCTTCCCTTGAAAGCACTTATTGTTAACAAATTTTAGCATTAGGTAACTTTACAAAACAATTTGTAGACATTATTGTAATAAATGCATACAGTGTAGCATTGCAGCTCTACAAGCAGTCCATAGTACAGAGAATTTAAAAAAAGTTTGTCAATAAAACCAAAATGTTTTACCTAAACTTGTAAATACATAAAACATGAATGGAGCGTTATTATTTACGCTAAACGTAAATACATGTGGTTCATAGTACGATTTTCCGCAATTCAGGGCGCCTACTACGCCTATTTGATTTGACCAAACATGGCGGACCAACAGCTGACTACAGACCGGCACGGGGCGTGTACGCGGTCATATGGACTTTTCAGACAACCAATTACCGTTAAAAATGCGTAATTCTATCGTTAAATCGCGAAAACAATGCTCACAGCCTAAATACAGCAAGCATAAGCAACAAAAAGGGCAAATAATAGGCGACCACGCCGGGTATCTGTACCTGCTAAAAGCGTGATCCGATGCTTCTTCTTCGTACAAGTTGTAATCTTCTACCTCCAGCAAACAGACGTCATTAGCGTGTAATGACATTACGTTGGTAATTATTTACTTCTTCCACATCTAACAACAAGGAAACACTTCTAGTTTATGTGTAATTTACAGATTTAACGCGACACAAGCCACAATGGCGGGAAATGACAATGAGTTCGGTCAGGTGACGCCACACGTTTTGTAGACAACACAGCTCAATGGGATATCTTCAGTTCACTTTACCAGAATGATAATAAGGTATTAACACACGACAAATATAATTTTTGTAATTTCACATTGAATAACTTCACAAAAACACAGATTTTGGGAGGGAGTCAAGGGCAGCCAAACGTCGATGCACACATATTACCATAGACTAAAATACTTTTTTTATGGATTATTTTCTTTTTTTTTAAATTTTCAATATGCTAGAAACTAACGCACTGAAAGTACTTTACGACCTGGTTGTCTATGGTTTACATTTGAGTGTAGGTCCGAGGCACAGAGGACTTGTCAAGAGCTGGATGCTGAGAGCTGCTCGCTCATTCAACAATTCATTTCGATTAGATTAGAATCAAACGCGATGGCCGAATCCAACCAATCAACTGTAAATCGACGTGACATCGGCACAATGTTAATATAGTATGTTTGCCATCACAGAGCTATTACAACTTTACTGTGTTGACATGGCGTGACATCGGCACATTGTTAATATAGTATGTTTGCACAGAATAGGCCCTATTACGCATGCGTTTGCTATCACAGAGCTAGGTATTACAACTGTGCTATTGCTGTGTTTGCTATCGACTCCGATTTGGTTGGGGTGGACATCCAACAATGCTATAATCAGCGCCACAGAAGTCGGTGGATGGGAAGATACTTTCACTCGACGAGATTTTCTTTCACTTTTGTGAAGTTTGACATCTATCATCTTAGATATAAATTTTGTTGAATTCTCTCACTTTTGCAGAGACAGCAAAAGTCTAAAATTGTTAGTTACGGGACTACATATACCATTTTTAAGTTTGAGAGCTGTCACTTTGCCACCTGTACTGCAACTCTATTATGAATTCCAGAATGACAGCTGTCACTATGATATCTGTCATATTTGACTTGAACTATGATCTGAAAAAAAATAATAATTTAGTTTGACAGCTGTCACTTTTACACCTGTCGTGCAACTCTAGCACGACAGGTCCTATTTGTTTCTTTTTGTTGTTTTAGTTTTACGGTAGTAGGTAACACAGGTAATTTATTTTTACTGTTCTAAAAACTTTCAACTGCAGTGGTAACAACGGTAATTAATTTACCGTTCTTACTACTGGTAGTAAGATTGGTAGTAACACTGGGAATAAACGATAACTATAAAGACATACAGGCGTGTCGATGCGCAGTTGGCAGGTTGGATCCGACCATTGCAGTTGGCTCTTATCTTACCAAATCGGGGTCTGTACAGTTGTGTGTAGTTGGTTCAACATCATTGTTATTAATGTCATAGTTATAACCCGATTTTAGGGAGAACGCATTTCCCTAGTTAGAACTAGTTATTACAAAATGCCTTTGTTACAATGCGTTTTACCTAGTTATTACAAAATGCCTTTTTATACCTAGAGTTAACTAAAATTTAATATCAGTTTAAACTAGTTCTCTTAGAGACACTCAGAGCCAACTGCAGTTTCTGATAGTAGCCCACTTAGCTAGCCGGCTGACACGGTTGTAGTTTCTCATTCACAAATCTGATTCAAAGTACCTACTCCACGTAGTCTTGTGGCGGTTTGTTACCAGTGTTACTAACAATCTTACTTACGTAAGTAAGTAAGATTGTTAGTAGTAAAAACGGTGAATGAATTACCGTTGTTACTAAAATGTAGATCTCGTTGAGTTCAAAGAAGTTTTGATTCCTACTTCATTGGTTGAGTTCTATCACTAATGTGAAAACAGAAATGATATAGAATTTAAATTTATGGAAATAAACCACTTTTAAATAACTAAACTATAGGATTTTATGAATAAGTAGCTTTTTCCCGCGGCTTTGTCCGCGTGATATTTTGATTTTTGTATTTTTCCATAGGGACCTTTTATTTTTTGGAGATAAAATTTTCGTCCGCTTTTCGTCTTTTAAACTCATGCCAAGAATAAAGTCGACCCGTTACTCCGTTGCTGCAAGAAAGAGGAACAAACCTATAAACCAATAAAGACACTTTCGGATTTATAATATTAGTAAGGGTTAAGCCGGAAACATACTATCGGACGCGGCTGACGGACGCGATTTACAGCCGCGAGTTAGCAATATGCACAGTTTTAAAACATCCGGTGTGCCAGATCACTCTCGGACGTCCGAACGCTCAAGGTCGTCCGAAAGTGACGTCCGCGACTTATGTCCGATAGTGTGCATGGCACAGTGTACTTTCGTAGTCTAGGTCGCGGCTGTCTGTCGCGTCCATCATTTGGTCCTTCCACCACCTTTTTAGGCGTGGTGAGAATTGGCCTCGGGGAGTGCTCCCCTTTGCCAAGGCTGGGCGCCAGGGGCCATAACCCCTGAGTAATTTGTTGTGCCGCTGGAGCACTTCCTGCACTATGTAGGTTGTTTTTCCGCGGCGTTGTGGTCTGAGACGATCTTGGTTAGTCTCCGTGAGTCGTTACTTAATTGTGTTAATCTATTCAGAGTTATCTTCCTCCGTATGTATTACGACTTCACGTGGACGTCGTGATTTTACGTCAGGTGGGCGGGTGTAGTGGCGAAATGCTTCTCAAGTGAGGGTGTTGTCCATTATCTGCCCGATCGTACATTCTGCGCGCTAGGCGACTAACAAATTCCCTCACTGATTCAATTTTCAGGTCCCTGGCGATAACATCGATCGCGTCCGTAAGCCGCGTCTTATAGTATGTTTCGAGCTTTAGCAATGTGCACAGTCTTAAAACATCCGGTGTGCCAGATCGCTCTCGGACGTCCGAACGCTCAAAGTCGTCCGAAGGTGACGTCCGCGACTTATGTCCAATAGTGTGCACGGCTCAGTGTACTTTCATAGTCTAGATGTCTATCAGTCGCGGCTGTCAGTCCTAGTATGTTTTCAGCTTTAGCGAGGAAAAAATTGGACTGACCACGCAACACACGATCCGATTTCGCGGCCATAATTTACAATAATATCTTAGTAAAGAACCTTACCATTTTTATGGTTAAGAATATATTTACCTATGAAAGTTGTGCATTTTTGAGAACTTATTACAAGAAAATGTATACTTGCGAGGTCTACTGTTTGGAGGTACACACGCCAAGTCTTGTTCCATTTAGAAATAAAGTTCATTTACTCACGATAAAATAATGGGAATGCTGACTTTTTATTCGTTATATTGGTGGGTTAGTCCCTTAGTAAATGTTGATCATAAAATAAAGATAAGTACAATGATATTCTAGAACGTATTCGTGGCTTAGAAAAATACCCGGCATAGAATGAAGCACTTTATTTCCTTTTTTCCTTACTCCCGCCTAACCCACGGCGCGGCTCTGGAGCTGGATGACGTCACACGCGTAAATCCGTCGCGAGGTTTTTTGATTTCGTGCGGTCATGTTTAGACATCCATAACTCCGTCATTTATTAAGATATTCGAGTAATTTTTTCACTGTATCTAATATAATTCTAACGTCTTTAAATGTATGTAATTATTTTTAGTTTTTATGATAAAGGAAACTTCCTTATTGTTTACAAACGCGAGTAGCGACCGTACCTGTGTGAGCCCTTCTTAGACAACCAGTACAATACAGATGCCCGCTCGTCCGCTATACTGCTCGTACCGCCTGTTTGATGGACCCTTAACAAAATCAGAATGCGTATGAGAAATTTTACTCATACTCAGCTTGAGATTATACGGTTGTCGCTAGAACCTTTTTTTCTGCTAACTATTCATAGAATTCTCTAGATCTAATAAGTGGCTAACGGCAGCACAGTAGGCTAATCGCGTTAATGTTAAACAGCTGCGTTCCATCTGTAAATCAGTTAAAATTCGGTTGCAATTGAAGTTAAGTTTCGATTCAGCTTCAAGGAAATAGGTATTGCGCTAAACATCATACACCAATCGTTCATTTGACACCGGTTACGTTCCAAACTCTGATCGAGTTGCGTTTCAACTTTAGTCAGAATCATTAGTGCGATACGAAAATAGACAAAAAGTCGAAGTTTGGTTAAAATTCAATTGTAGTTCAGCTGTATTTTTTAGTGCGATTGGCCTTCTGGTCGCCGCGGTGTATGGATGTACCGCGGTGTATAACAAGTGTATAATGCCACCACAATGCCATCGAGGTGTAGCGGCGGTGCAGCCGTGGGCAAAAATAGGGCCTGAAACCAAGGTCTTTGCCTGCCTGAAACACAGAGTTCGCTTGAAAAAATTAAAAATATACGGAACTTTGCCAGTGACAGTTCGAAAACCATTCACCATTTTTGTTTCTTAGATTATAGAGGGTAGAGGTTTGTTTGGATAGTTTTTTTTTAATTAACGTTCCATTACACGATTTCCTCCTTTGCAGTCTATGGTGTCTTTTCTTAGTTAGTTTATTTACTTTACTTTTAAAATCGCCATGTCAAGTAGGTACTACAGTTTTGCGTGAAATGAATAATTTTAAACCGAGAAAATAGGCATATCCGTGAAGATAAGTAAACGTCCGAGGCTTTCGAGGTTCAAAAAACGCACCCCTGTGACCTTATTTTTCAACTTCGTACAGCTACGACGCACGTGGCATACAACAGAAGAGCAGATTTCTTTCTCTCTTCCGTGTTCCATACATTTTGTGTAAAAGCCCGGACGGACCCCGTCCGGGCGTCGCCGCGTCGTACGGGCATTGTACGGGCCACTACAAAAATGTATGGAACGTGCGTATTACGGGCCCTGTCCAGTCCTGTCCCGTGCCCGCCCCTTCCTAGTATTAAACATCCCTTTAGGGCTTCGTCATTGGTCGAACACTAGGCCGCAGCCACGCGCTCTGTTGTCTGCGGGATCCTTTATTGTCCATTAATTTTTTTTTTTATTCTATAGATGCTATTTGAAATTGGCAAATGCCAAAATCGTAAGTTGCCAACATTGTCTAGTATTAAAATCATAGTGAAGTATTAACTACCTATGATTAAAATTAATATCTATTAAAAACAATGGCAAAGTGAGAATCGTGTTCTTGCTGAGAAGATTCTGTTCCAAAATAAATTAAGTTCTTACCGGTGAACAAAAGAGAGAACAAATGCTATAAAGTAATACGTAAAATAGTGTGTAGTAGTTATTTAAATAAAATCGGCCAAGTGCGAGTCGGACTCCCGCATGAAGGGTTCCGTACCGTATGAGAGCCCCTTATTATTTTCAACTCATTTTAAGCATGTATCGGTTGCCTATGTGACAACTATTGGGTTTAAATTAAAGACTGTTTCTTCTGTCGTTGTTTTATATTAATTTACAATAGTTGTACCCTTCACGTGATTGCAGATTCTAGAATGTTACACAATTATTTGGGCGGGGGACGGACATGCATCACAATTAAATTACTACACACTTTTTGTTCTTCTTACATGTTGGTTTTTTTACGGCGTTACTCGACCACGTCCAAAAATCCAAAAGTCATTTTAAAATCTTGTTTATCACGACTAAAGCTCTTTTCGTAACAAAAAGTAAACTCAATAAAAATATTTGAGAAATATATTTCTAGCCCTTTAAAAATCCATTCAAACGATGACAGCGGACCTTGTCTATGTGTTGCCAGAAGGGCCTGTCAATATAAAGTATTCCTTAAACATTACATCAAAATAAGGCACTCCTTAGACGTTACATTAATCACCACAGCCTATAGTTATATCAAGCAAAAAAGATCAGAAATGCACGTTTTTTGAATGGGAGCCCCCTTAAAAAAGTATTATTTTTTTCTGTTTTTAATATTTTTTGATATAGCGGCAACAGAAATACGTCATATCTGTGAAAATAGACAATTGTGTCTAGCTATTATTAGGGTTAATTAACTTAATTAGATTATTGATGAAAGAGGTTTACTAAGCGGTGTTCATATTACAAATTGTAAAATGTGCAGTCAATTCTTAAGCTGGAAACATACTAACGCACGCGGCTGACGGACGCGACTGAAAGCCGCGACATGTTTCACATGGCGCATGGCGTGTTGTCTGAATCCTGAAAATATCTATTTATATTTTCTACTTAAATTATTGCATTTTACTTATCCTACGTCGATAAGATCCACATATGGGCCCAATTCGGATAATGCGCGCTACTGCCAATTGCAGGCCAATCGCGTTAATTTTAAACAGCTGCGTTCCGTCTGTAATTTAGTTAAAAGTTCGGTTGCAATTTTAGGTATGTTTCGATTCAGCTTTAAAGAATTTGGTATTGCGCTAAAATGCATACACCAACCGTTCGTTTGACAGCGGTTACGTTCCAACTCTGATTGAGTTGCGTTTCAACTTTTGTCAAAATCATTATCACGAAACGAAAACAGACAACTAGTTCGGTTAAAGTTCAATTGTGGTGCAGCTGTAATTTTTTAGTGAGATTGGCCTGCAGTTATACAGTCTGGAGACAGAGGGACGGACGGGCATAGAACAAAATCTTGACAATAGGGACCTGTTTTTACCATTTGGAAACGGAACCCTAATAAGTTGCATTTATATTTAAGCTGTAAAAAAAACTAACATGTATAATAAATATGAAATTACTGTTAGTAAAGTTTTCATATTCGTTTTCGTAATAGAACCCTAAAACTGCAATCTATTGTTGTTATGTTGGCGTTAGGTGAAAGTTCAATGCCATGAAGCCATTGACTTTTAAGTTTTATAACATTGGTACTTCTGCAGCGTCTCGAGCCAGAGAGCCAATCACAAAAGCGTTTCAATTTTGAATATATTTTGAGGTGGGGATTTCATCCCGCCGCCATATTGTGTTGGGCTGTGAGTGCTTGAAGTGATTTATCCCTATTTCTGTGTAAATTCTTTGTCAATAAATTTTGGATTGAATAATATAAAGGTAAGTCTAATTTAAACTATAGTTTTTGTCATGAGCTGCTATGAATCTGCCTAGTTCCCATTAATTACATGTCTTGCACCGGCAGTTGATTGTCTGATTTCGTCAAGTTAAAAAATATTTAAAAATTAATTGGTATTATTAATTTACCTCTGTACAAAGTATTGCTCATGATTTTAGTTTCAAGTCTTGTAATATTTTTGATGTAGTACAGTATTATTTTATTCAGTATATACGCTAAATCTAGCTGGCTTTCAACATCATGGACAAAGTACCACCTACCAAGCTCTAAAAACCGTTCACCCTTTTAAACTCTAGGATTCAACTTATTTAGTGAAATTAATTGCGCTATAAGGTTACTACTATAATCTGCTACATTTTGAGAACCCAAATAGGTTTGTCAAATATATGAAAGTGTAATATTACGAACTTACGAAACAGTCCTTTGTGATCGTCGAAAGGATGATTCATCGGCGTGACTGGGGTGACTACAAGTACACTGCTGAGGGTGTAGTTCACAAGTTCTGTATGTAGTTTGTATATTTCACTAGGTACCTAAATATAATTAGTGTCAAGAAAGGGGTAGGTGAAATAATGAGAGTTACTCTGTACACAGCTATTAATAAATTTATTTTCAATCCGATTTAACCAACCGCTATTTGAGTTACTTGCGTCCTCATAAATAAAATATTTTTTTAATTGTAAAAACTAGTGTTGTGGAAAGTACAAATTGTGGTCGTCATTTCTGATTTTTAGTTTTTGAATCTTGTTATCTCAACTCAATAAGTTAGTATAAATAGGCAATATTGCTAAATACCTACTTACATTAATTTCAACTGATTATAACTCAATACCTAACTGTTGTGTATTTCTCTCACTGCACTCAGGTATAGGTATCTTGATGATACTGGGTAGGACTATACAACCTACTAGGGAAAATAAATCTTTCTGTAGAAGGAACTAATAAAAATAATTAGAAATGACACTATTTCCCACAGAAATAATATTAAGTGCGTATTAGGGAAATAACCTAATGATAAAATTATGTAGGTATTTTTTTATGAATTGGACTTAGTAAATGATTCATTGTTTCCAGTTTTTCCCCTACAAATCATATTAATAAAGCTGTATGAACTTCAAAGTAAAAACAAATTATGTGAACTGTATACACCAAATAAAATTTAGTACATATTACATACATGCAAACCAATTTCATCTAATTCATCGGGAGTCTCATAAGTAGGTAGGTGCAAGTTGATGCAACTCATACAAATATAGGGCCTTCCAAACTATAGGACCAAAGGGACGTCTTGACTCCAGAATTTATCTAACTTATGTTATCTGACTAAAAATAAAAATTACCTACATAAAAAATTAAGATCACTTTGTTCCAAGTAAAAAAAAAAATTACCTACTTGGTATTTTTTTATATTGGACATAATTGGATCATGTCATTTCTCTCAATATTTGTATCATTTATTCATAAGTTTGCTTTCAAGAATATAATACACCTATTATGTTTCTAGGAATAAAAAAATATATTGTTTTTTTTTAACACTTTTATTAGTTTCACCTGTGCCTTTGAGCACGATTTAGACCTACTTTGAGTGATCAGATTTTCTTCAAACTTTGCTTACCTATCAAAGACCGATGACAATGCATTCATAAAAAAAAATTTTCTTCTAAGCATGTTTTTTAGTTTTTTTAAATCTATATTTATATTATTCTGAATGATATTACATACAGGGACCCATATCTAGGGGTTGGAATAGGTAGTTCAATTTTATATACTTGCGATTTTGTAACATCAATGATATGGATATGCCTCCGGGATCCTGCGGAACTGCAGACTATTTTCAGAGTTTGTAAATTTGTCGAACTTTGAAAATAGTATTTCACTTTCTGTCAGTAAAATTGCTCACTAAAATTTTTGCAACTAAAACAAATAATAAATTGAAACACAGATTGTCTTTTTTATACAAAACTTAAAAAAATTAAATGTTTTTGCTTTGTTCTTCTTTTTCAGCAGAATATTCCGGTTATGTCGTTTATTCAATTCAGCATTTATTTCAGACGTACACATGCATCCATAAATTAGTATGTAAAATTAAAATGTCAAAATTATTCGCCATTTCATTTATTCTCGATGGGGCAGTCTTCCTGGGAGGCAATCATCTGCAGAATACCATTGTAGCTGCTTCGCACTCGCCGTCGTAAGGAAGCGGTTTTCTTACGAGGCATCGCATTCGTTCGCATCGCATATCGTTGTTGCAAATTTAAAATCTCCTATGTGCAAAAAGTTACATTTTGAGAAAAACAAAAAACTGATCCAAAGTTCTTAGTAGGCTGTCACATAAGGCAAAGTATAAATGCACCGTGTGTCAGTGAAATATTAAGATATTCACATTTTTTGCAAACAATAGCTCATAAAAGAATGTTGCAAAAAATTTCAAAATCTATTTTATAAGAAAAATGTCACATGGGAGGTTTTAAATTTACAACGATGATATGTTAATTCCTGGAACCTAATAATACTTATCAAAGTAATGCTTATGTTGACTTTCTTTCTACAAGTACACATAAAATTGTACTACCTATTCCGACCATAACAAAATTTTCAGAATTGTGTTTTGTGTGATGTGACAAGTAAAAATTAATTGATTTTAAAATCCTAATTTCATTAGGTTAGGACAGAGTTATTAAATTATAATACCTCATTTCACCGATAAAAATAAATGATATTTAGTGTTTAAACATTCTTCTGGTTGTTCGATATCTTCATTGCATCATAACATCATGTATTATTATTATGTACTACAGGACTAATCGCGCACTTAATTTTAGTACGCGATTAGTCCCGTAGTACATAATAATAATAATGTGTTCAAATCGCGAAAGTTTAAAAACAACATCATGTATTATTATGTAATATCGAAATACGGTCGATTCCGCTACCCTCGTGGGGTGAATACAAAAGCTGGATTTTCCGTAGTCAATAACAGGCAGTGGACATGTTTTGCAGAATATCACAAGTAATTAAGAGTATGTTTCATGTGAGTAATTGTGTCCGTGTGTACATGAGTATTTCTTATTTCTACTACTTTGTAAATGCACAAAGGATATTTATATTAAATTGTGACAGCTCATGGCTCATACACATAGACTTAATAAGGACCTATTAAATTAGTAGTATGCAGTTATTTAGTAGAGACTGGCTGCACATCCTTTCTTCTTGTTTCTCATAAGCCGTGGTGGTCTAGTGGTAATGACACCCGCCTAACGTTTAATTTAATATTTTTTAATATAAATATTCCATCAAAATATCACTTATTATTTTGGGCAGTCCTGTAGCTTCCTATCTCACAAATATTATATTCCCATACCTACTTATTCCAGATGCGTAACTTTTGCTGCGTAATTCCTGTATGAACTAGGTAACAAGAAAACCTAACTAATAAACAAACACATTTCATTACATTATTTTTGTAATCAGTTAGTTACTACTGGGAATTATTTTTATTGTACTGCAAACGAAGATTAGACCGTAAAAAGTTACACAGATGAAAAGTCGTAATAACCCGGGATTTGACATTACGCGTATAGATCGTAATGATAATGACTCGTGACTGCTTAGAAGCGAGATAATCTTTAATTTCACAAAAGTCGTTTGGAAGGTGAATGCGCTCATACTGAAGGGAGTTTACTTCGTCGGAAAATGATACTCAAGTAAATCTCGACAGTTAGCCACGAATGCCACGATGGAGTGATCATTTCAGCATCAAAAGAGTAATTTCATTTTAAGCGAGGGTAAAATATTTCGTTTACCCTTATCCATTCTCGTTGCGGTTCCAAGTGTGTTTACAAAAGTCTAGCTTTAGGCACGTCGATGTTTCTAATCATGTAATAGGTATCTTCACTGTACTATACTAGTTTAGAGATCTTTTTATCATCTGAAGGTCCTTGTGAATGAGAGAGATCCTTATTGCCTTCTCAACTTCGAATAGCGGTGATCCCTCGGATCTTTTCGTTATTTCTCATACTTATATTGACCATAATCTATATCGGAGTTAAAAAGCATGGAAGCTTCTCGACATTCAGAACACTGAATCCAAATGTGTTTTTGTCGCATTGTTTGAAACATAATACAGACAATACTGGAATAGATTCAGCTTGATGCTTAGCTAATTGGAGAATATGCCATGACTCGAGATAAAAAGAAACAATAGAGTTTGATTTTCGTAAACCTCGTAATATCACGCGTATTAGTTAACCAAGGCTCTGTTTAATAAATTACTGTGATGGACGAAAAGCTATATGTCAAGTTACATTGAAAACCTGCAAACTAGATTGCTTGTACCTACGTTTCCACGTCATTTTCCAGGAAATTAAGATATTGAAGTGATTGTTTCACGCTGCATCTGGCTCGTAGGTATAGGTATGGTCGGTGCAGAGTTTCTTGCGGTTGGAATCCGCAAGAGGCAATGCTATTGATTTTCCACTGTCTGTATAATATGTAATTCATATGATTGCACACTGAATAATAAGATTTATCATTTTATTCAGTGTACAATGTGTAGTCTTGTCTTTTTGAAATAAGTATTAGTTATAAAATAACTAAAATCAATGTTTGTTTTCGGCACGTCGAATGTGAAAAGATAGATTGGAGGATACTTGGGAATCCAGAACTATTAACTCAATCGGTACAGTCATACAGTGCATACGAATATAACGGTATATAAGACTGTATAACCTTTAAAACGTCACCTTTTGTTTAGTTTGTTCGTTAGAATTGATGTATACAATTTTTACATTATTGTTGATTATTCAAAAACGGCTCAGCCGATTTCGATAAAATTTAAATGATACCACCTCGATACCCCTTCGAACTATTTTTTTTTTAATTTTGTTCACAATTGGCGAAAATATTGATGAACATTGAACATACACAAAAAAATACATACAGACGAACATAGAACCTCCTCTTTTTTGAAAGTCGGTTAAAAAAATAAGGACATAATCTTTGAAAGATAAGATATCCCTAATCGCAAAATACCTTTTCCAGAGAGAGAAGCTAACATTCCAGATTTTAGACCGGAGTTGCACACGACTATCCTATGGAAGTCGGTAGCGACTTCCATAGGATAGTCGTGATAGTCGACACATCTAGAATTCGAAATTTTAGAATGTATGTAAGTACTTACTTTACAAATGGAATAGACACTTTGTCGAGGCAGCAGATCAGTTATTTTCTCTATATCTACATAAGACGTGATTTTCCAACTTAATATTTTCGACATGCGAGGGTTGATCAATAAGACAGAAACATGTTTTGCCACTCAAGGCATGTGGTTTTAATGAAATTATTTGCAATCTGGTCTCTTGTTTTAGAGTTTTCGAGATAATGACTAAGTAGGTATGTGGTCGTTACATTGACACGATTTTCTCATACCTATTGCCCACTTCTTATATTGGTCAGCAGTGTTGGAGGAAATACGTAGTGTTGTTAAATTTCCAACTTCCTACGTGCTACTAAGTCTTAAGTCGTTTTCTAATCGTTAACACCTTTTTGTATCGACGTCTGGCGCTCCTGCTGTTGAACAATTTTAATACATAATCGGGAGTGTAACCACGCCTGTTTACAAATTTAAGAACACGTGGTCGTAAAGTTTTTCAAGCGTAACCGTCTCTCGTTTAGAGAGCGTGGTGTAACGTTCACGAATTTATACAGGGAACCTACTCGGCGAGCGGACAACCTTGAACGCGATCGAGTCAAGGTCACCGATATACATTGGATCCTCTTTACAGTGAACCAGACCCGCTTAAATCGACTCTCATTGTAACACCGACGACAATACGTGTTTGGGTTGACTGGTTGAGCCTAAAAACGTTAAAGTAGGGGGCACCATCCAGGTCGATGACCTTAATGCATGGACCGATTTGGACTAACTCCGGCCGATGACGAACGGATGCTATCTGCTCTCACTGCGTAGTCGGCTGTCGATCTTAGTTTCACTGCGGTTGATAAGTTTACAGTGAACTCCAGATACAGTGGTTTTGTTTACAAATTTAACTAAAGATCGTAAGTCTTACTATGCACTACATAAAACCTCTGTTACTCACTTCAAATAGGTACATGTAGTTGCAAATGAAATCAGTTTGGAGAGTCAACAATGGTTCGGGGTCGGTGTCGAGGATATTTTCGTCCTGGTGCAGTGTTTACGTACCGATAACGCTCGGACCCAGCGTGACTAATGTGCCTGCTATTTATGTTTGTGCTGTATAAAGTAACGAGGGATAACGAACGATAATGCGGCGATGCTCTAGGAATTCCATGCTCTGCTAATGACCAATGAGAATAATAGCCGTCCTCGAATACGATTTCCTAAACTACTCTCAGTTTCGTTCCAAACGCAGCGTTAGATACTTGTTTTAATTTTTACCGCTGTGAGTATTCATCATTGCATGTAACAGTGAGTTCAAATTATACCTACCGACAGGATGTTCTGTTAAATCAGTGAGCACGTTATGACTGCTTTGTTGTGGGGTTAACATAATTACCGAACGGTGGTTTTCTCGGGATTGTGATGAATCTCGATTGCCTACTTATTGTTTTATTGTAACGTCTATGTAACTAGTGTGATTCATCAGCGCGGAATATACCGCGTAGGTGTGTGTGTAAATCGTAAAGGAAGCTCATTCAGGAAAAGAATAACGGTCTGATTCATTCAATAAAATAAATAAACACAATACGAAATTGTAGCGTACCAATTTCAGCAACACGGTAATTTCCTGTTTACTTATTCAGCACATCGTTGTTATTTTTATAATTTTATTAATATGGTAATTTTTTTTTGATTAGTTGCATTGTTTTGTTTGATTAGCTGGTTGCAGTCAAGACTCTGTCTCCTTACTTATTGTGCTCTACAATAAAATAGGATTTCTAATTTTATTCTAGACTAAAAACATAGTTTCTTCTTCACATTCTTTCGTTTATTTTCACATCATCAATCAATATTAATTTTAAACTTTCGCGATTTGAGCACAATATTCTTATAGGTACCTACTACGGAACTAATCGCGCTCTGAAAAGACGCGATAACTAATTACCTCATTATCCTCAATAATAATATATAAGACTAGTTTTTACCCGCGGTTTCGCCCGCATGATATTTTGATTTTGGGCTATCCCATGGGAACCTTTTATTATCCGGGATAAAAAGTAGAATATGTCACTTTCCGTCTTTCAAACTACCATACCATCGTTAATAAAGGAGGCGTAAAAAAAAAACTATATGACGGTTGTTCGATTTTTTTGACATATCAAAGCGCACTCTAGAATAACTCGCAGATAGCAGAATTGTTCCTACTTACTTAACACTTATCGTCATATTATGGTACATTTACGTAATATCATTATAATTTATAGCCTGTGTGTTATGCCTATGTGTGTAAAGTTTCATCTCAATCCGTTCAGTAGTTTTTGCGTGAAAGAGTAACAAACAGCCATCCATCCTCACAAACTCACAAACTTTCGCGTTTATAATATTAGTAGGATAGGATAATGTATGATAGTATAATAAATGATAGGATAATCAGGTATTTTCAGTGCGCGACTATTCCCGTTGTATAAGGGTAATGTTTGTGAACAGATTGTGTGAATCTTGTTTCGAGGCGGCTCAGAGCAAATAAAAAAACGAGGCGGTTACTTCCAGTGTTTCCACTTTTAGGGATTTCGTCCTATTTTAGGGCGAAATGTTTAGTGTAAATGTCTCATGTACTACTTAGAGCGTTTTGAATTGAAAAAGAGATTTAGGGATTTTTAGGGTAAAATGGCTTCATGGCTTCGCGCTGGGAACCCCCCAAGGTTTTTTTAACAAAATCCCTAATATTTAGGGCGAAATAAAAATCTTGAGTGGAAACACTGGCTTACTTCGTCGAAGTCTGTATGTATCGCATTGTTGAGTGCTTCCACTCTGCCCCACCAAAGCGCCCCACTGGTGGGGCAGATTCCACTCCTTCATTTTTTGGAGTGGAATCTGCCCCACTCATCCCATCTTGGTGGGGCAGATTCCACTCACTTTTTAGACCAGTGGAATCTGCCCCACCAGGGGTGTCGCATGGTTTTAAATTAAAAAAGTAATGTCATGAAGTGCGAAACTCGACTTCAAAATTTTAATCATTATAACGCCCCAGCAAAAGAACAGATAAGTGACGACATTGAATCCAAAATATTAAAAAGATTGTAAACTAAAAGCACAATTATCTGAATTCAAAAATTTCAGATTGTATGTAGTTATAGTATTTATGTTGCAAATATTTTCGAAGTCATCGTAACGTAAAAGAAAATTACATATTATGATTCCATTTATAATAATCAATTCATTGTAATGATCTTTAATAATCTATTCGAGATTTTATCTCTGTCAGCAAGTTACTTGAATAGTATGTAATTAAAATTTGCACCTATTACAAATGATAAACGTTTCCATCTTAATTGCAACCTTTGTTATGTGAATTAATTATACAGGGTTATTTCTAATCAATTAGCATGCTTATTCTGTACATCAAAACTAACAACTTTTGATCAACGACTTTTGTCAAATCTCAAAAAAAAAGTTGTTGTTCCATAGAAAAATATCGTTCAACCTTGACAAAGTGTATGGAATAGCTGTTTTTTTTTAGTTTCCACAAATGTCGCAGAACAAAAGTTGTTAGTTTTGAAGTACAGAATAAGCCCCTAGAAGGATGCTAATTGATTAGAAATAACCCTGAATTTTCTGCATTAATACGTTAACCATAACTTATGTATGTAGTATACAGGTTGGAGAGCTGGCGCCGACATTAATTTGACCCACATGTAGTACTAGTAACCAGTAGTGGATTGTCAGTATCTTCTAGTTTATAGCGACTATTTAAGTTGCAGTGACCAGGTATGAGTCCTACTAGAAGTCTGAGGTCTTGCCACTGCAACTTCAATAGGTCGTTTGTGATGTTTCTATTTAAATTAGGGAAAGCAACCTTAGAGTGTTTGCAATCCTCCCTTTTGTTCCACATATTCTGATATGATTTTTGGTATGACAACACAGCAACATGCGCTCTTCCGCCGCTATTGACTTACAGTGTTTAGTTGCCTCGTCCCCTACCTGTTTTCTCGTGCCCTCTTTGGCCAGGGCATCGGCTTTGTTGTTGCCAGAACATGTTCTGTGACTCTTTATCCATCTCACGATTGTTCTGTGTTAAGTTGAAAGAGTTTGAAGTGTCGCATGACATTCAGCAACAACTCTAGAACTTGTTACAGGTCTTCTACGTTCGTAGCAGCACTGTTAACAGGGAACACGATGACTTCTTTGGCCTCACAGTTTTTTGTAGCTGAATGGAATGATAATATTAAATTTATAGTTTTCTTTTACTTTACGATGACTTTGAAAATATTTGCGACATAAATACAGGGCGTTGTACCCTAGCCTAGTGTCCATACAGGGTTATCCAGAACTGGTGTACTAAGCCGAAATGAGGTCAGACCATCAATATGAATTATGAACAACGTTTCCTATGGGACCAACAGTTACTGTTGGGACTGTCGACAGGTTGTTGGAACAGGGACTGTTGGTACAGGAAACAGGGACTACATACAATCCGTAATTTTTAACTTCAGATAATTGTGCTTTTAGTTTACAATCTTCTTAATATTTTGGATTTAATGTCGTCACTTATCTATCTATTCTTTTGGTGGGGCGTTATAATGATTAAAATTTTGAAGTCGAATTTCGCACTTCATGGCACTAATAATTTAATTTAAAATCATGCGACACCCCTGGTGGGGCAGATTCCACTGGTCTAAAAAGTAAGTGGAATTTGCCCCACCAAGATGGGATGAGTAGGGCAGATTCCACTACAAAAAATGAAGGAGTGGAATCTGCCCCACCAGTGGGGCGCTTTGGTGGGGCAGAGTGGAAGCACTCGCATTGTTTCATAGAGACAATCTATTTGAGCCATGCATCCGATGCACTTTCGCTCGGACGTACTATTTTGGTCGGCACTCGGCAGTTAACATTTATTTCGGGAGAGTTCCCAGCACCGTGACCTAGTGGCGCGATTTGTATTCCAAATGCGTGCGCCGTATGTACCTGATTTGTTTATTTTTATCTCGCACAACATAGGATGCTTTACTAATTTGCATTTTTGTATTGGGTTGGGTGTTGGTGAGACGGACGAAACCAGTTTCATTCTGAATGTTGCTTCAGATTTGTGTATGACTGGTGGTATCTCTCACACACACGTCGATGTTTGATTTTGAAGATTTTATATCCTTTTTTTTAAGTTCCTTTGTTAGTCTTCATCGTACCATGAGCAGATAAAGTATCGTTCTAGAAACAGAGGTACTCGGCTTTGATGTAAATCCGTCGGATTAAAAGTAAATTGGTACACAAAGGAAAGTTAGGAAAGTTATATAAATGACTTCCCTTTTGGCGGCCGTATTTACTCCTTATTATCATAACAATACAGCGGACATGACAAGCGTTGGAAAATAATGAAACGAATAAAGTGCTCTCCTAACTGGTGTATAAAAGAACCCTTAAACGTATAAAAGTTACTGATCATTCAAAGAAATTGTTTGTAATAAGTAGATGTCTACTACAATTTATTTGGTACAAAGAGCCCTTGTTTTTACTCCCATCGAGTTTGCCACTCTACCACTCAATGTCACATCTGTTGTTGATCAAAATTCTGGACAGTTAATTCACTTCCGAGTTGCATGTTAAGCTTGTGGTGTCTGTAATGTTGTGATATAATGATATTCCTATATGTAACGTAATATTTAAGTCACGTATTATTTTTGTTAGATTTTCGACTAGTACTAAAGCTATAAGGATTTGGGCGGAAATGGCTAACCGAGTCTTAAACTTTACCATCGTCGTTCATATTAAAACTAATTTCAATGGACGTATAGGCTGGAAGGAGGCTGTTATGTATATCTCAATTATATTATTATTTTATGATACTGCAATAAATAATTACTCTTCACTTTATTACCCACGTTATAATTTTCATAAATAATCTCAAATTATTGACAATGAAACATTCTTATTCAATAACATATCTATGGTAGCGTCGTGTAACAACCTTGGTATTCAATGGGACTATCTATTTGCATAGAATAGGTTCGCTTTGCTACTAATAGTCTTGGTATTCGGTAGCGATAACGATCGTCGTATCTGTTTTTGTCGACGATTCGTCAGCCTTCTTTGGTTCGTTGGACGCTGGCCTCTGGAAGGAGCCCCCATGCATTTTGTATACCAACTTTTATGATACGATAGCTTCGAACATCCCGACTGATGATTTCGCAGTATATGTAGTGGTTTCTCTTCATCCTAAGTTTTTTGAAACAGGTTACTACACATTAGGGAGCCGCCAGTTGTTTCACTAATTTTAAGCTTTTTGTTTATTTGTGTATAAATCTGGTGTGATTGTGAAGCAATAAAGAGAATCTAAATTTTTCACGCTTCAACGTAAAATGATACAGTAAATAACGTGACGCTTTTTTGCCACAGGAGAGTTGGGAACATGGGTGCTAAACAGAGCAAGCGCTCGGTCGACATAAGCGGGAAAGAAGCGGAGGGCGGCGGCGAGGTGGCGGCCGCCGGCGCGGGCGGCGAGGGCCGTGTCGAGCAGCTCGCCGACGCCGACGCGCTCAAGCCGCAGCTCAACGGCGCCGCACACATACAGCACGAGCCAACGGTCAGTCAGCTAATCTTACAGGACCAGCTCCGTGGCAACACCGATAGCGGCAGTGAGATGGAACTAAATAAGTTCCAAAGTCAAATGTAGCTCAACGGCGCCGCACATATACCTACAGCCCCAGCAAACAAAACAGATATGTTCACTACCTCCAGCTAACCTAACAGGACCAGCTTTAGTATCAAATTAACGCCATGACATGGAGAGCTCGCGGACCTACAGTATACCTCGTACTAAATAAGCTCTGAAGTTCATCGCCGCGCACATAAGTGGTACAGCACGAGCAACGGTCAGTCCTTACCTCCAGCTAACATTACAGGGCCAGCTCCATAGCAAGACCGATGCCAGCAGTGAGATGGAAACTGCGGACGCCCAGTGGTATGTTCTAAACAAGTTCTAAAGTCAAATGTAGCTCAACGGTGCCGCGGCATATACAACACGAGGTAACGATCAGTCCTCCACTACATCTACCAAAACTTCCAGCTTGAGATGACAACACGCTTTAGAAATAATTTAGCACACCACTGGCTTTTCGTTGAAGAAAAACATTCTGCGGCAGCCTGCATACATCCGTAGAAGAAATTCAGTTTCGTAAGTCAAATCAGCAACCTACACCGGTCCAGCGTGGTGGATAATGTGGATATGGCTCAATAGCCCTTCTTGAGTAGGCATACGTTCAACAGGGGGCTATTAAAAAGGTCAGTATAAATTACCATGCCACGAATATCACATAAAATGGTGAAGCGATCCCAAAACAATATACGTGACGAGAACAATCTGCGGCGTTGCTAAGTTTTGCCGATTTAACAATTGATAGTTTTGTTTGTTTCCTATCGGTGTTCCCCCGGGCATCGGCCACATTTGAAACGCGTAATCTTCCATCCCATTTGATTCGTGCTGTCACACGTCCGTCAAACAAATGTGAGACCATTAAATGGGGAAATGGTAGGGTGCACGAACCTATCAGACAATATGCGGGTTGATAGCAGGGAATCGGGCGAGGGACCGCATTCCGTACGGTCGTCCTAATTAACATGGCCAGCAGCGTCGGCTCTGTAGTTTCACTATCTTATTGTATGCGTGCGTTTAATAGCTTATCAAATTGACCACGCGTAGATACATATTCATGCTGTTGTTTGTAGGCTGGAATTAAATTAGGCATATCGGCCCAAATGGACTTATAATCTCAGCTATTACCTATACCGATACCTTAATAAATAAATTCTTTCAATATTGACGTTGTGAGCCTGCCTTTTCCACTGTAATAAAAAAGATAAGATTTCAGTTTCTCAGATCTTTAGATTTTTTAGTTCATAACACCCTCTCTTAGTAAATACATCATTACTAGCTATAGTATAGCTTATCATTTCTTTATGGTACTGCGGTTCATGTAAAATAATAAGACCTCTTGTTCTACTTTTTATATAATGTCGTCGGTGCTCTCTTCACACATTTGTTTTGCAGTTTTGTAAACTAAATAAGGCTCTGTAAATGTTGTACCAACCAGCCTCGCTTTATTATTGTATGGACAAGTTTGCTAAACTAGCTGTTACTACTCGAGCAGGAATTCCTAACGACTGGTTGGAGACTTGCTTCCCACCTTTTCCTGTCTAGATAAAGATTCGAATGTAATCATCTGCGATTATCTGCGCACAAACAAACCACGCAGATTGTCAGAACTCATTATGATAACATAAACATTGAAAACAGTTTAAGAAACTTTTTCAGAACCGAGTTATAATGGAAGCCTTGAAATATCGATTACAGGTATGGTAGCTTTGCTTAAAATATGGCGTTGGCAATATCGTCCGAGCTTCGATGGAATTCGATTCAATTACTAATATGGCTTTCTCTTGTTTAGAAAGGAATCTTGTCCTTTTCAAGGTTCAATATGAGGCGTGCTGCGGACGTCTGGCCGACAGGAAACTGACTCGGAATTGTGTGCAATTTAGTCTTAATTCTTGAGGCATTTGCTATGCTACTCGTAAGCTCTGTTTATGCTTTCTTTTGTTCTACAACTAGTGATGAAACGAGGGAATCGCTTGTGTTAATCGTCACGCTTACTGCAGTTCTAAATGTTTATAAGGTAATGTATCTTAATTTTTTGCACCTTGCTGACGTGGCATCATCTGTGCTGCCTTGTATTTATTTTGACTACGGTCCCAGTCTCTTCTAATTACGATAAGCTTCAAGCCATAGTCTACTATGTTGACCCGATGCGGGTTGACATTTTGACACCTTGGTATCCTACCAATGACGCAATTTATCGCCCGTATGACGATTGTTGGACTGATGCCTCCCTAATAGATTTCCAATAGTACTGTTTGTAACCGGCTTGCATTTAGAACGATACTCCGGTTATGATTCGAGTGTCTGTCCACCTTATGAGAAATCTATTCATCCTTGGTAATTTTCCATTGCCTTTGTATCCGAATCTAAGCCTAGTTTGCACAATATTGTTTGCCGGCTGAATAACTGGCAAATATGTGGACTGTGGTTCTTCCCCGCAGACTGCAATATAGTCCTACCTTGTATTGTGCTATAGGCTGTCGTTTTTAAAGTTCCGTACCTCAAACGGAAAAAACGGAACCCTTATAGGATCACTTCGTTGTCCGTCTCTCCGTCTGTGTGTATGTCAAGACTCTTTATCTCGGGAACGCATGAAGATATCGAGTTGAAATTTAAACTGTATACGTATATTTATAGAATCTTGCAGTTGTGTAAAAGAAAAAAATCTGTTATCGTTTTAAAAAGTTTGAGCCGTTTATGTCGTAAAAAACTGCATATTTCGACACTCACAAAAATCAAAACCTACAGGGTACTTCCCGTTGACATAGAACTATGAAATTTGGCAAAAAACATTATCTCAGAGTACACATATAGAGCAATAAATCTGAAAACTGTACATTTTTATTTAAATCACAAATAAATTGGGCATCAAAATTCACAAAATATGGCTTCAAAATTCAATGTGAGTAAATCGTAGTAGTAGTAGTAAAACGCAAACCTATTTGAAATAAAAAAAAATCGTATCATGTAAGGTATCATATAAAAGAACTTCGTTATCACATGCTAAAACAGGTTTTTAATTATTTTAACAATTTGTTATTTTCGACGTATGACGAGAAAAGTGAAAAAAAAAAATTTTTTTTTTTTAATTGGTCATAGTATAGAGATTTTAACAACTTACTTCCCAATTTTGTGAAATTTTCTGGATTTGTACGGAACCCTCGATGTGCGAGCCTGACCCGCACTGGTCCGGTTTTTTTGTAGAGCAAGTGCCTTAAAAACTACCACGAAATACAAGACTTACTTAATCTAAAACTACATAAACTACTACTACATAACAAGCAATTGGAGTTGTTTGTTCCTAATATTTCAAATATTGAAAACATGTAATATACGTAATGACGAAAATTAACTAATTGTTAGTAGGGAAGTGTTTAACGCTATTTGTCTCCCAAACAGAAGAGACAATGAGAATGCGAAACGCTCCATTAGATAAAGATGTTTTCGCGGTTGAATAGCTTGTTATTATTTTGCGAAAACAAAGTGAGTATATAAGTACTTACTTATTGTGGAATTCCCTTTGTTTGCCATTCATTCCAGCGACTGTGTAATTTAATATGTACTGGGAGGGTTGGTGGCGTGTCGCTATTGATTTTAGCGTCATACGGATGCACCTCAAGGGTTACACTGCACGTGACACGGATCTGCTTGGCTTCCTTATTTGCACAAACAAATCAGCTTTGTATTGTATTTGTAAGGATTACTTTTTTTATTTTATACCAACTGTAACCGTAGTAACCGTTACCCTTCAGAAACCATTGGTTTCCGGGTTATAAATGACGGAAGAATAAGTAGTGCCATTGCAATCTAAAAATTAACTCAAATTAACTGATTGAGCCTGAAAAAATAACAAACATAATCTTATGTTATAAATAATAATAATAAGCTTAAACTTCGAAATAATCTTCGTGGGTTACCTTTTGTAGTTAAACTTTGAAAAAAAAAAACAAGTTAATTTTGCCGCCCCGATGTTTTGCATCCAGTCACAAAATGCACATTACATAATTATATGAAAGTCTTGTAGCGTTCCATTACGAAAAAGAAAAGTCTGAACAAGCTGTGCGCTTGCTTACCCTCTTCAAAGTAACATGAGTTCAATTTATACCAATTTATCAAAGCACAACTGACCCTCTCCCTTACCATTTCTAGCCATGCGCGCGCATCCTAACAAAAGATTGAATAAAACGAGTCATGGTACGACTATAAAATGATGTTAAATATGTTATTTTTAGGATAAAGAAAAGGAACTCGACAGTGGCACTCCCGAAAACGAAAAAGACGCTACTACAGAAAAAGAAGGAAAGGAAGATGAAGAGAAAGAAGCGGCCCCAGTCACTAACGGAGAAACTGAACCCAAAGTAGAAAACGGCGAATCTGCACCTACACCCGAAGACGGGAAAAAACCCAAGAAGGAAAAGGTAAGCCGAACGTGATTTTACTTCGACAAAAGTCTAGTAATTGTCTGTCTAACTTTTATACTGAAGTGTTTTATTGCATGTTGTGTTCCATTTGACGTTATTAACCCGAAGCATGTCGTGAACAGGTAAAGAAGAAATGGTCCCTCAGATCGATCAGTTTCAGCCGAAAAGACAAACCCAAACAAGAGAAGAAGCTAAAAGAAGAGGAACCTAAAACGAATGGAGAACCAGAGAAAGTTCCCGAGGAGGTAAGTTTTACTTTATTACTGTCTGTTTTTTAGTCATTAAATGAATAACCGTATAGTAGAAATAGTGAAAAAAGAAGTGACCTATGCCATAGTAGCTATGGTACTCGATGGCTGCGAACGAGAGTTCCTAAAGCGATTACTTTCTAATTTCCAAGTATTGTATAGTACGTCTCCATTCGTATTCCATCAACGTCGTCGGAGAGTACAATGAAATGAACAGTGAACACGGCGTACCCTCAAGTCGTCGACGCGGCCGACGAAATCATCTATCATCGGCGAGTTGGCCTACTTTCGTCGCCCGCCGAGCTCCATGTTCCCACCGAGACGGGCCCATTGTGACCACATGCTCGATTAAAAATTAACACTCCGACGTACGTGCAATTATTTTGGGCGGAGTCATCGTCCTTTGTTATGCGAAATTTTGAAGCGATGTGAAATCGTGCGCACGTGTAGTCGAATCTGGTACGAGGGCGGCCGCGGCAGGGGCCGGTAGATGCTCGCTGCTTAGTTCTACGCGCTCGGTACCGGTACCGTTGCCCCTGCAGTAACTGCGAGATCTCTCCTCGGCGCGCAGGAAAACACGCTATCATTACGCTATTAGTGTTTACGATCGCCCAATTAGTTTTATTGATGGGCAACGGAATCGGATGCACTCGAGGCAGATTGCAGATATGGGTTATTGATCACTGCGGATGAATCGAAACAGTCAGAATATCTCAATTTTCTTTGTGTAATTCTTAATCACCATTTAGTAAATCGGCGGATAATGCAATAGAGTATAACGAGGCGACCTTGCGGCCGGTCGGAGTAGAAACCGACAATTTCTATGACAAGTGAGTATTGCGTCGTAAACGTAGTGCATTGCACCCGAACCGGCGCAGCGCGAGGAACAATGCGCATTATAATTCAAAGTAGTGCTATATCCGTGCTAACCAAACGTGCGCCGGCATTGTCGATGGCGCGCCATTACCGGCACTTAGCTCATTGACGACTCCGTGTGACGCCCGCCGACACCGTCCCCTTCGAGCTGAACCCACTGCTTTCACTTACAACATTTGATTCGCCCCTAGATTTAGAAACACCCTGAATAACCTTATCAATATCTATAATATAATAAACTTATTAATATCTTTGTAAAATCAGTCTTTCGCACTAAGCATTAGAATCGTGCTTCCTAAATCATTATGTTTCGACTTTTCCCTGATTACCACAAAAACCCTAAGTCATACTTATAATCTTATATAACTAATTTATTTATTTTACCCAGAAGAGGGTTCTCTGAAACTGAAGACACTGGGCCAAACTGGCGCGCCGTCGCGCCCTTTATTAGACCGTACACTGTCATTAATGAATACTTAGCTATAGATAAAGGAAAGCTCGTTATGGGCACACCGTGCCGTACGTGCTCTCTGGTAATCCGTGGCGCGCCGCTAACCGTTTCCCCATCACTCGTTCGGCCACTTCAGTTACAGCCGCTGCAGACGCTGAATACTAATAATATTTAAATTTATTAAACGGTTAATTACTTCCGATCTGTAGAGCCCGTAATCAACGCTGTTTTTGCGTTCTATTATTGTGCAATTTGACGTTATGCGAAATTACAACTTAGATATGTATCGTCTAACGTGTATATAATTATCGTGATCATAACAAAGAAATGTTAACCCAATTTCTTTGTTTACGGTTCACGCTCAAGATGCATTAATAATCGTGTTATTGAGTGGAATATGTGCGCGAGCGGCGCGGGCGCGGGCAACGGCTCCTGGCGCATGTTTATTTGTCTCATGTGAATTAACAGTCGCTGATGCGCGGTCGTTAGCACTCGGCCGCTCAGCCTCCCACAACGACACTTTGACACATTAAACCTAACAATAAATACATTTTTAACACGCCATGTTCACGTCCATAACGATGTCAGCCGCTCGTAGCTCATGAATAGAAATAATAATAGCTGAATTCCATTCCGAGAATTACACAACGGAGTAGCGATCGGTCTCTATTATTTTGTACGCAACGCTAAGCTGTATGTTTGATACCATTATAATTGTATGTTTTAGTTACATGCATTAAATTATCGAAACCAAGAAACCGACTGAATATTCATTTTTCTATTTTATATCGTTTGTGGCGCACAAACGATATATCACTTAACAACGTGGTAGAGCATCAAAAGGAAGGTGAAACACCAGTACCGATTGGCCACATGGAATACTAAATGCACTGGCATCGGGCGTGCGAGGCGATGACGTAAAGACGGGAGCATTAGGAAACGAGTTTGCCGAGTGCAGAATAAAATTAGCAATCCTCGGCAGGTTTAGCGCCGACTGGTGGGCGGCTGCGGCTGCCCGCCGGCCGGACCAGTTGCAACCCGAGGCCGAGGCTTCGATCATGCAGTGTTGCCCGATCACATACAAATCCCTACAAAATCTAAATTTTTTATCAACTGCGGTAACCTGAAATTCTTTACCTGATCTGTGTAGCGAAGAGGATCTGTATACAGGGGTACAATGTGGGTGGTTTCTGATCTAGACAACATTTACCTTTTACATAAACGTGCTGCATTCTTAGAATAGATACATAGTCTTAACATCAAACAATAAATGTAGCCTAACAACGTTCGTAAACGAAAAATATAGTGCACTTAAAAAGAGCATTCGCGTGTTATATGTGATAGCTGTTCTTCTTCTTCGTGTCGATGGTTCTAAGGTGACAGATCTAGATGGTGATGATCTATCTAGATAAGCTCTGCCCAGAGCTTAGCGACTGCTACTCCACGAGGGGTGGCCTGTTAGTAGTTGTTACACATCTTGCCTTACCTAGTTTATAATGCGTCAGTCACCCGAAGTCCTTAGCGTAGTATACTATTAATGAAATCATTCAACAGCCGAGTGACAAACGTTAGTTCCTAAAACATGCGATGATTCAAGTGAATGACTGTTCACTAAGCTATTCCGTGAATTCATTGGATTAATTAACAGGCGACGGACGGAGGCGCTGGCGACGATAACCTTTAAGACTTCGTTTTATCTCATCGCACTTATGAATATTCCGTTGCCTAAAATCATGTTAGGTGCCTTCTAAAATCAAATAGATTTGCACAATGTAAAAAGATTCATATATACATATATCATAATTATGAGCTCCTTTTATTACACCAACCCCTATTCTGTACAAAAAGTTCATCGACACGACAAAATGATACAGTTAAGCGGATTTATTTTATCGCAATTTAATGGTTCGTCCCATAGTAAAAGCTGTTCATAATGATGAGTATAAAATTTTATCTTTTAATCCCTGCACTTTACACAACAACACAAGTATGTAGGTTATTCTTATATTACGAGACTTATCGCGCCATGAGAAATGCTCAAATCGCGAAATTTTAAAAATAACATCCCCTGTAGTTATAGGTTTTTGGGTTGAAATTTTGATAGTAGTTTGAGCCTTTGAGCGCGCACCTGGCGTGGCAACACCACGTAGGAGGTCGGCAAACCGCTTCTCCCTCCACCCACGGGCCGCCGCCGCGCCCGGCGCTTCGCCCCGTCTTGCGCCCGGCCCGCTGTTTGCCAGAGATAAACATTCTCGACTACAACGTGCATCGTGTACACTCATTGCACACGATCTCTCGCTTACACTCAAAATTGAGGAATTATATTTATAAAGTACCGTTGTTGCCTCTGGCTAATTATTCGTAATACAAATTGTCACGTTACCAGGCACAATGTAAAATTACTTATAATCCAGAGTTAAAGTTACCATTGCGGTAATTTCATAATGCAACTATTGTAATCTGTTCAGGAATCATTGAATGTGCATGGATAAACGTGTTGTAGCAGACATACTTGTTAACATCGTCTAAATAAATCACTAAAACGTAGAGTAACAATATGTAACACGGTTTATATCTCAGTACATCTAATTAACAAGTTTATTTTAAATGTTTTGTAATGATTAAAGTAAATAATCGCGAAGTAATACAAAACAACTCCTAATTAGGGTCTTAAAAAACAAACAGGATTGTATTATGTGCTTTCTTATTTCGGCATCTCGATCTTTTAAATCTTGATTACACCTTTTTCGTATGAATCTGCATAAAAGCTCTCTTGCAAGAAAATATGGCGAGATTACGTTACGGGTGTAGGAAACGCGAGGAGCTCTTCAGGTTACGTGTTTACTAAATGTCAACGTTAATAGCGACAAGGCGGCACCACCACATCCAACATATTTTCATAATACGACCACTGAATGGGGCATCGGCATAACAAGGAAGGACTCGATTTCCTCTATTGAATGTCTATTGTGTCAAATATCGTGTTCGCATGGCATTCTTGGGATACTATTTTTGAATAATAGACCTCTGCATTCATTTTCTAAAGAACATACTATTATATTACCCAGACTTGTATCAATGTCATTTTATTTCCATATTTAGCCACGTATTACATGTTAATAGTCAACGTTATCACCGACTGGTTTTATAACGTTTGTGTACAGAAATAACAATAGCTGTATTGTTCGTAACTCGATAGTTGTAATCGGTGCCAAGACAGGGCATTCAACCGCTGATAGTGCTAGAAGATGAGTACGACCCGCTTTATATGACAACGGCGTGGCGAGCGCGACGCTATCTCTTCTGTTATTTATTGCCATGCAAATTGCATTCGTCCGCCGGCCGCAGTCGCACGGGGCATCTCGTTTCACGATCATCACATTTGAATACATGTATTATCAAAAACGTCTAGAGCTCCTTTCACCTTGACACTGCCGTCCAAAGAGGCCAGGTGAAAACCAATAAATGCAATACATCCACACTTTTGATTTCACCTGCTCCTTCGCTTTTGCGCGCATTTTAAATGCAGCGATGACTCGACGATCTGCGTACAAGGCAGCGGCTTGCGGCTGTAATTCAAAAACAAAAATTTAGTTTTACATTTTTTCAAACCAGAATGTCACATTTGGCCTCACCGCTACGCTGGTAGGTTTTAGAGCGGAAAATCATTTCCATAATGGATGATGTCTATAGCTTGCCAATCTGTGAGTCACCATAAAGTACTGCATAGACTGTTGTTTGCTGTACCGTTACCGTTCTTGTTGAATACGAGTACCTAGCGAAAAAAAGAACTACTCGGCGGTGTTGAAACACCCGACTATGATTGCTCGGTCGGTTTGTACTATTTTTGTTGTGAGATGATAACCCGCGCCGGTGTAGTGCGGGGTAATTATTGTTTTAGCCGCTGTCACGGGTCGGTAGACAAAAGCCTGGAGTGTATAATTATAATGTAGCGACCTCAACTGACATATCGATAATCGTGTGCTCAATCCTGCTCCACGCGGACCGTTAGCTTCCCGTCCGCGGGCCGCCGGTGGAGCCATTGTTCGTGTTCCGTTCGTTCCGGATGACGATTTTGTGTTTTGCCTCGCTCCGAGCCATCGCAGCCCACCGACATTATCGTAATAAACACTAGCATATTATTAACATTTACCATTTTGAGTCAACACTAGAAGATGGAATGCAAAGTGGCTCCAATACCTCTTCTTATTCTTCTTAGTTTTGGCGTCGCATTATTGTGCATTTGCCAGTGTCAAGTATTAAGTTTTAATAATTTTTGATAATATTTTATCAAAATAGTCACTGTCGTAGTCTCGTCATAGTCCAATAAAGTCGCGGTCAAGTCCAATCATAGTCCAAGTCATACCTCAGTAAAGCAGTGGAGACTTTACTAGAGGCGTCTATGGAGTTTTGGTAACAACACGGAACAACATGATACGTCACATTATATCACTTGCCTACACTCATGCACGTAAATCAGCTCATAATCAACGAAATACCACCATTTTTCAGTAATTATCACTGATATAAACACAAGTTTAACAAAATAATACAATGAGGCGACATGATTTTCCGCGTTCCCGCCAAAACTCCCTCCAATACCTCTTACAAAATTACCGTAATACTGTACTGGAATGCATAGGGTCAAAAACGAACGATCAACGTTGATGATCAACAAAATGTTGTTCAGCTCGAAGATAGCTCTATAACAAATAAAAAACCTGACTTGATTGCCAGTGCAGTGGTTACTAAACACAGTAAATCAGGGACCACGAACTAAATCTGCTGTTATTCTTAACATGCCGGCGTAACACAGATAGTTTTAGCAGTTAAGGATTTCAACTAAGTATGTAAAATTACTTAACGGAGGTCGTTGCACCTCGAGTTTCACGAACAATTATTGAACAGACAGGAGCTATTTACGTGTGTATAGGCAAAGAGACAATCGCGGTACCGTCAACCTATTGATGAACTTATCTCTACTGTACGGCTTTGAATTACAAAAACTTGACACTTTAGATTTTGTTTCCATACAGACGCCAACCGTGATTGTTACGATTGCATCTCTGCTAAAAACGCCACTCGTTAAACATAATATACAAATGCTATTGATATTATTTTAACTGTACCTTCTGCATTAAATTTTTATGCTATTCCGTAAACATGAAGTTTTACACGTACTTACTACACAAAGTGCCAAATATGTAACAATGTTCCTTGATATAGAGATGCCCTTTGTTGGTAAATTTTCACTTTAATTCTCGACTCATGGTAGAACCCGCTTAACAATAACACTTTGTTTATATGTGTCTTCAACACAAGATACGTGTATTGATTCTGGCTAACGTCAAAATGTACTAAACGAATGCGTGTATTAGTGCAGCACTCGAGGCGTATCTTTCTACATCAGTAAACAAAGGTGGCCTTGTGCCTCGGTATCGTTTTATTGTTTGCCACAGCCCTGCGGTTGAATATCTCCGACCGAAATATATCGCCGCTTTATAGCCGACTTGTACTTGCTGCGTACGTTTACCCGTTCATGTTTATTGACTGTCGTTCATATATATTTATTTACCTACGATAGGATATAAATATCATCCATTGTTACCACATTTAAGACCAATTAAAATTACAAATGATTGCGGAATATGATGTCTTATGAAAGATTTATTGATATCCAGCTAATAAAGTAGTTTTAGAATATTGGGCAGCCCTAGCCCTGATGAAACATAATATCTCTTTGATCATGAGCATTGAAGGGTAACTAGTTATCTAAAAATGAGAGTCAATCTTCCGTTACGATGCGTAGACTATAAATTATATTGCGCCCGTCAATCCCCCTTCAGTCTCGCTAAGGATATCTCGTGAAGCACATCGTCGAACTAGGCTACCATGGCCGATGACAAGGTACTTTATCTGTGGATTTTGCGAAGGGTCGTGAATGTCATTTATTATAATAGTGTCTTATGTGAGCAAATTTTAACGATGATCTTATTTTTGTAGACGGCCGAAGCAGTTCCCGAAGCCGCCGCGAATGAGGTCGCCGAGGAAGCCAAGGCACCAGCTGAAGACAAAGATGAAAAGACCCCAGAAACCCCCGTAACCGAACCTCTCACGAACGGCACCAGCACGCCCGAATCTAAAGCCGAGACGCCGGCGAGCGAGGAGGCGGCCCCCGCCGCGCCCACGGCCGCCACCGCGCCCGCGCCCGCAGTCGCGCCAGCGCCTGTCGCCGCGCCCGCGCCCGCGCCCGAGCCCACGCCCGAGCCCGAGCAGCTGCCTGTTAACGGACTCTCGCTAGAAGAATCCAAACCGGAGACCCCGGAGGTCGAGAAACCGGAGGAAACCAAACCCGAGCCACCCGTCGCCGAAACGGCAGAAATCGTCCTCGCTCCAGAAATTCCTAAAGAGGTTTGTGTTGAACAACTGCCTTTGTTAGAACCCACGCCTCCACCGCTCCCCGCGAACCCTCCCCCCTCGTCGGTGGCGTCCTTCGCCGCCACCACCATGGCACCAGAGCTGACAGACGCTTCGCTAGCTAACACCGCTGACGCAATCGCGCCTCTCTCTGCACTTCCGGACACTAAAGATATACTACTCCAACCCGAACTCCCCACAGAAACGGCCTTAACCAAAATCCTAGAAAATGAAATTACGTTTGTCTTGAAGGAAACTAATGAGGATACTCTAGCAGTCGATGCGCTCGGAGCGGCGAACGAAGTCAATATAACGAAACTAGAGGAATCTCCTATACCTGATATTAAAGCTGAAGCAGATAAAACTTCCGATTTCGTAACTACCGTGATCGCGGAAAGTCCCGAAATTATAACACAATTGATTACGGGAACTATAAAAACCGTAACCGAAACTGTGGTCACAGAAACTTCTAAAATTATAGCTGAAACCGTGGTCACGGAAACACCCGAACCTATAATCGAAACCGTAGTCCCGGAAACACCAGAACCAATAGCTGAAACCGTGGTTCCAGAAATACCCGAACCCTCTAAAATTGTAGTTCCAGTAGTACCCGACACCACATCAGAAACTGTGGTTACGGAAACATCTGAAACGACTAAAACCTTAGTTCCGGAAGCACCTGAAAGCTTAACTGAATCTTTAGTCCCAGAAAGTATAACCGAAACCGTAGTCCCCGACATCCCCCGAACAATTACACCAGAACAGGCGCAAGCCGAGGCAACTGTTGTGAGTGAACCTCTCGAAACTACTGAAACTGATGCAGTCCAAGTCGAAACTGTTCCCCCAGTCACCGAAATCGAAACGGCGCCTACAGAAAAAGTACAAATTGACACCGAAACACCGGTACAATCGATCGCGACAGAATCTTTACCCGAACCGGAGAAAATTCCAGAATCCGAAGTGGACATATCCGAAGCCGACGACTCGTCGCTCCCGCCGCCGCCGATGCAAGACGAGGACGAGTCCGCGGCCTCGCCGCTCGAGCTCGACGAGAAGGTCGAGGAGAGCCTGAAGCAGATCCCGGAACCCATCACGAACAACGAAGAAGCCGGCGAATCTAATCACATTTCGAACGTCGAGGCGACGAACGGCGAACACGACGTCGGCCCGGACGCGGAGAAGCTGAAGAAAAAGGCGATAGAGGCGCCGCCGGGCGCCGCCCCGGCCGCCGACTGCAACGGCGCCGCGCCGCCCGAGCCGCGCCTCACCAACGGAGCCGCGCACGCCCCACAGGTGAATAACAGGACATCTTGCTCTTGTAGTGGATTAGACCCGTAACTTATGGAGCGTTTTGAAACCCCGTTAACAGTTGTCGTAATTAGTTCCATGTGTACATTTGCCAGCATGCGCGGACCGACCGCGATCGGAAGAGACGAGTCTGGCCCGAGTCCTCCTCTCCTCATCCCTTCCCTTTCGCTTCGATATGAACTGGTCTCTCGTTCACACGATGTAACAGCATGATGATTTACCGCTTCAGTGCTAACACGAATACATTATCGTTATTCATTTCTGCATATAAACACACACGAAATATCATATTTAGGTGTTCTTTATGAAAGCATTGTGAATTTGACATACTTTTTAGATTTCCATGTATCAGCCACTAGTAATTAGTTTGGTTGTGCTAATGAATATACATATTTGTAAAGCTAACAACAAGTCATCATTTCATTGTAATTAATCATCGAATTGTCGCTATGGCGAGAGGGTAGCGGTTGTGATATCTTGGTTGGTGTTTGCAGGACCCTCTTCCCGTATCCGACAAGTTAGCAGACTTGATTCCCGAAGTTCCCGATGTGCCAGAACTCAAACCTGAAACGGTAACTACTTTTGTTATTGATGATTTTTGTCATCAGTTACGATTTTTAATAAAATAAGTTCGAAGAGGCCGATAGGCTAGCCCCAGTTTTAACTCGGCAGTTTTATTCACTCGAAGCCATCAGATATGAAGTTTTTTTTTATTGAATACTTTAAATAGAGGAATATTATAACTGTACATTTTTTTTCTACATATTGTGAGATTTTCTTGCCAGAACATTTTATCGACTGTGAAATACCTTTTTTTGCGATTACTGAGGTCGGTACATTTTGCGCCAAATAACTGAAACCAAAATGTATCACATACATGTATATGTATCTATAGTACAAGGTGAAAAGCGGGAGGCGTGCGCCGTCGCTACTGTACAATGTTGTATAGACCGAGTCAAACTTGGCGGCTGTGAAGTTAGCTACAAGCTGCGCGAGGATTGGGTTTTGCGCAGCTTGTAGCTAACTTCACAGCCTCCAAGAACTTTGATTCGTCCTATACAGGGTTATTCCTAATCAATCAGCATCCTTTTAGGGACTTATTCTGTACATCAAAACTAGCTACTTTAGTTACATATGTCAAAACTCAAAATAAAATTGTTGTTCCATAGCAAAATATCGTTCACCCGCGACCAAATGTATGGAACAGCTGATGTTTTTTTTCGAGTTTTGAAAAAAGTCGTAGAGCAACAGTTATTCGTTTTGATGTACAGAATAAGCCCCTAAAAGGATGCTAAGTGATTAGAAATAACCCTGTATAGACCACATCATAGTTCATCATACAAGTCGGCAGATGTGAAGTTAACTACAAGCTGCGCAATATCCAACCCTGACTGAAGCTCTTATAAAGCTGCGCGTTGTTTGGATATTGCGCAGCTTGTGGCTAACTTCACATCTGCCGACTTTTATGATTTGACTTGAACCATATCTCATCTCAAATGACTCCCGTAATTCAACTCACGCGTAGGATTTGTTTAAGTGGCGCGAGCTGTTAAGATATTGTATGATAAGATTTTCTCAGAGCAAATAAAAAAATCAAGAGAGAATGTTGTGAACAAACAAGTGAATCCAACCTAAACTACGCCTCGCCGTGTACAGACAATTACACACACATCCAGGTAACTATAAAACTACGCCTTGGCTTGTCAGTCAAACTATGGCGACGCAACAGCGACGCACTCACACATGTATAAAAAACCGGCTTCACTTGACTGTTCAACGACGGACGTTCCCTCTGGATTTTTTTATTTTCTCTGAGAAGATATTTTGAATTTAGTACTGCTGACGGTGGTATCGACGAAATATATGAATGGTGGTGTTTTTCAGTTGCAGGAGACGGTGACCGACGTGGCTGTGGCCAACTAGGCCGCCGGAGCCGCCCGTGTCTATAATGAGCCTATTATTTATTACGAGTAGCTGCTGTGGGGCCTCGAACTAAGTTCGAGTGATATTTACCTTTCCGATGATGTGAATTTCAGTTTCACGAGCCGTGACCTTAGAATGATTATACTATAAGTTTAGCGTGCTTTGCTTCACTAAAATTAAGATTTTTTATACATTTTATCGGATAGTAATGATAATTATATTACAATAACAAAGTTATATAGGCAGTATACGGTGCGATTAGTTGGTGCCATTATTACAGGGGTATTAGTTTGACATTTGTCTTAGAGTTTCGCTCGCTCCTAAATTATTTTATTTTTCAACATCATTTTTTTTATGATGAGTGAACAATATGACCGTAAAAGTATTGAAATTGCATTTCGTACATGGCAACTTTATCAAAATTAAATAGGTTCGGCTATGATGTGAAACAAAAATGGTTATCATAAAAATTCAACTGAGTGGTCTAATACAATTTTACTAATAAAGAAATGCCATATCAAATACCTACATATATAATTTTAGTATTAAATTATGCTGATATTTTAACTTGAATGACCTATGATCTCTTTTTTGTCTCAGTGGACCACTCAGCCAAGTTTTCATTGATTTGGCATATTTGTATATATGAATTTCACTTTCATTAGTTACTCCCATCTCATAATTTGTCGACTACTACAAAACCGACAAATTGAAAACATTGTAAATTTTTAAGTGTGAGTTAAAAATATGAATTTCTTTATATTATAATCATTAGTGTATTATTATTTTTTTACTGTGACACATATATTCTAATTTATATTAAGTTGTATAAATTTAGTTATCAGCTCTCTTTAATGCAAGCTCATGGATGGAATTCAATTATGATGTGTCGAAATTGACTCGTAGGTGTAGTGAGGTAAGGCTAGGTACCGGCGAGCGGGCGGCGCGCGCGCCGGGCGCAGCTCTCGTGTGATTGCGGATCAAAATTTACGAATGAGAGATGGATTTTTATTGTTTATGAAATTGATATTCTGCGGCCAATTTGTGATTATACTATACAATTTTTATCCATTTACAGACATTTATTATAATACTTAGATATTGTAGTATCTACATACTAGTACATACATACTCTACCTAATGTAACGAGTTAGTGACGACAGGCCATACTATTAGCTGCTGTCGGTTAGTGTATACTTCTCCACCTCATTCATGGAATACAAATAGAAATTTGTAAGGTTTGATATTACTATACAATGTAACTAATCCTTTTCGACGGGAATTTGTGTCCATTCATATGGTTTATAAAACATTTTTGTAATTTTATACATTTTTATGAAATTTAATGTGGCACATCTGCATGGTTGGGAGAAATACTCCAAGTAAATAAATAATAGCCTGTACGTGAGTGAGACATTCCATATCAAGTGCTATCTCAAGTGTAGACTGCTTGTTAGCACCCGAGACTACATCGTTTCTGATAAAACTTCATTAATACAACAGGTATTTCTAATCTTGCTCAATTGGAACTATCTTAGTAAAAAAATGCCATATTTCAAATCTTGTATTCAAAATATGTAGTTTTAACTTTAATTCCGTCTGTGAATTAGATTGTTGTGTACTTTTTATATTTAGATAATCTTAGGTAATTTTACTCTCAAGATAATGAAATTTTCAAAGTCAGTGGTTATCAAATTAGGTTGCTTTTTATTTAGAAAAGAAGTATAGGAGGACTCCACTGTTAGTTAAACAGAGAGAAAAGACATATTTTACTTTGAATCGTAAAGGGTTGTAAGCATAGTTGAATGAGGTAACATTGCTTATTGCAATGTAGAAGTTTGTATGATATGATGTTTGTAATTATGTTATGTACTCCATTTATTAAAACCTAATGTTGATGTGTGAATGTCTCTTATCAATAAAATTTTAAATCTTATCAAATGTTTTTTTTTTATAAAATTCAAATTCCATATCATGTCACTAATTCCCACTTGTACAATCAATAAGGTCAACCGTTTCTCATCCTGTACCTCCTCTGTAGATCTACTGCAAAAAAAACACATGTTACCATGATCAAACTAATTGGGTGCATTTGTGGGGATCATTTCAATATTTTTTTTAGTAAATTGCTATTGCTATGTAGGTACTCAATAATAATGTTCATCATAATGGTACTTCAAAGCCCTGTAGACACAGTAATACAATCTAAGCACAGATCCAGGGGCGTCGTGCCCCCGGCTCCCCTGGTCCTTCAACAGCTAATGATAAATAATAATAATAAATTAATATTTTAGCTTTTGGTATAAATCAACATACTTTAGAATTTTCGTGCTCACTTCCACAACACGCGACTTCACTATAGCATGGCAAGCTGCTAAGCCATCACAGCCTTGAAAAGTATAATCCGCGTCACACAAGTCTGCGGATGGAAAGTTAGGCGCAGAACGCTGCGCAAAAGGCAAAATATAGGTATGCGCGGGAGCCAGAGACGAGACGCCGGGGCACACCCGCGCGCTTCCTACGCCCGTGACCACCACTACGCCACGCGGCGTCGGCATTGTGCAGACATGCGCAATAATTAACGAATTACGGCGAAGTGTCATCTGCGGCTAACTTCTCATCCGCCGACTTGTGTGGCGCAGATTATAACTGCCTACTTTTTTCTAATGCTATTGCTGCCCTGAGTAGAAATAGGTCTACTTCATCTTCGGCTACAACTTCGCTTTCCATGAGGCGAGTTGGTGGACACAAGTAGCCCTATTCTACATTAAAAAAAAATTAGATCACTAACATTTTGTTGCCTAGCTAATTACACTTCTATGGCAGAGATTTATAGAAGATAAATTAGATAACTATATTGTAAATATTAGGCATGTGAGTTGTATACAAAGTATTTAAATCATGACAAAAAATAATGTACTTTTTGCTTTATCTATACAGGCAGCAGTTTATTTTTCCCTATCCTAGAATAGTAGATTGTATCCACAGACATACAAGTATAGTACTTGTATGTCTGTGATTGTATCATATGGGAGCAAAATAATATTTTCACGGCGAGGGCGCTTTTTTGAATCCAGAGCGAAGTGAGGGATTCTTTAGTAGAATCCTGAACGTAGCGAGGGATTCAAAGTACATCGCCCGAGCCAAAAATATATTGTTCATCACATCTATTCGAAAATGACTACTTGGTTCTACTTTTCATCACCTCTATGAGAAAATAAAAGGCGCCTCATATTTTATTGTAATATTATTATTTAATAAAACGTAGAGTAGCAACTAAATTGAAATTAAATGGTATCTAATAATAAAACAAATGAAAACTTATATTTACATTCTTTCCATTCACTTTCTTGGCGCTGAACACTAACATTACAAATATTTCCAAATTCAAAAAGTGCGCGGCAAAGATCATTCCGGCGCCCTTATTTGTGCCAAATTCAAAAAGTGCGCGGCAAAGATAATTCCGGCGCACTTATAAAGTTCCTTAAAGAAAACACCAACTTTGGGTGCACTTAAAGGCGAACCAAGTAGTCCTTTTCGAATAGATGTGATGAAAAAATATATCTTTTTTTTTATTATTATTTCAAATAGGTTTGCGTTTGACTACACACTGCCTGTATACTAAGTGTGAGTTTTGTCGTAAACATGACGCGCTCTGATGCTGATGTTAAGCAGATATGCGGTCTAGGATGTAGCACGCTTACCTAGAAGATACCTATTTACTCGAGATTTGAAGACACCTACATTGTACTTTAGCGGAAAGACAGACTCAGGCAAAGCGTTCCACATTCTGGCAGTTCGTATGAGGAATGTGGACTCAAAACTTCTGGGCGCACTCACCGAAGTGTATCCGATAGTAGGCTGACAGACACGCCACCCTACGTCGATGCTCGAGACTTTGCAGCTTCGACTCAGTCAAGGTTTCGTTGCCTATCAGCCTCCTGGCTCGCCTTTCAATGGACTCCAAAGCATCCAACTGGTATTTGTCAGAACCATCCCAAAGGTGAGAGCAGTATTCAATGCAAGACCTGACTTGCGCTTTATAAAGACTAAGCAGTTGCTCAGGTGTGAAATACCGTCTCACCTTAGAGAGAACGCCAAGTTTTTTTGAAGCTAATTTGGCTTTTGACTCTATATAAGAGCCAAAGTTGAGAGTCGATGATAGCGTAACGCCTAATAGTTCCAGACTGTTAGTTACCGGAACGGACACCACGGAACGCAGGAGACAATTGGAAGCGCCTCTTTTTGGCCGAAAACAAATAGCCTTGAGCTTTCGTGGCATTAAACTTGACCAGGTTAGCAGCACCCCAGTCAGATACCGCCGCCAGACTCAAGTTGAGCCGTTCGGCCATAGCCTCTCTGAGTGTCTCGATCTGTGGCCCGCTAGTCCTTGCTTCGGATGTGTAGCTCTCCATGACTGTACTGTCGTCTGCATACCCAAAAAAACCAGGCTTTAGCAAGTCGTTAATAAGCAGTAGGAAAAGCGTCGCAGAGAGCACCGACCCCTGAGGAACACCGGCATTGATAGCCATTTGGTCAGACGAACAATCTACAACTACTCATATTGACCGATTCCTCAAGAAATCAGATATCCAAGCGCAGAGAACAGCAGGTAGGCCATAAGAAAGAAGTTTGCCAATAAGGCTCTCATGCCAGACTCTGTCAAATACTCTGACGAATTATCAGGGGTGGCCAAAGAAATTTCTAGGGTAGGTAAGGCTTATATGTGCCCTCCTCTGGCTACACCCATGCAGGGATGCATATTATTGTACAGTCAGCTTCAGGCAAGAAGCATACCTTACATTTGTGCATCAAATGATGACAAGAACAGGAATTCATACTTATCATGAACTAGCTTTTGCCCATGGCTCCGTGCTTGTGGTACCTATTTTGACTTTTGTGTACAGGAACCTTTTATTGGGATAAAAAGTAGCCTATGTCACTTTCTGACCTTTGAATTATATCCATGCCAAAAATCAAGTCAATCCGTTGCTGTGTGAAAGAGGAACAAACCAACATACTTTACAGATTTATAATATTAGTATGATAAAAAACAGGAGTAGGATTTCAAAAATATTGCCCAATTTTATTTTAACCAGATATGTATTCTGAAATTTTGATTGGATTACACAAATTTTATCAAACAGCAGGTGGATACTCTCCAAGAAAGCAAGGAAAGTTATAGGTTGTCTAGCTTTTCTAATGTAGATATTAATTTTAGCAGTGTTTCTTTATTTAAATCATATAATATGCTCTTCGGAATCCCATTGCTTTCAGTTGACAAAACCAGCTGTAGTAAAGGATATTTTAATGTATTTAATTCACTTGTACCTAAGACTACTTTGAGGAGCCAATCAAAATTAGTGATTGTTTCGCTGTATTGACTGTTATGATAATTCAGGTATGCATAAAGTAGTTCAGTTTTTTTCTTATTTATCAGTTTTATAAAGTATTCCATTCTCTGCCCATCCCAATCTTTGTGAACAAGTACTTCTGGAAGTTTATTGGTATCAAAATTGCTGTCTTGTAATAGCTTTTTCAGGTCATCTTTGGCTGATTTTATGACGGAAGGGTTATCAAGTGTTTGAGTTATGGTGTTTGAAATGTAACTGCTTACAACTTCTTCGACTGCCTGGAAATAATTAAGAAATTAGTGTTGGTGTTGAGAAATGGTTAGCAAACTTCAAACTAAATCTACTATTATTACCTTTTGAAATTCTTCTTGTGAATCTATATGAAATAAACTATCCATTACAATAGAATCACTTCTATTTGGTAGTTGAAAAACAAAATTGCTTAAAAGGTCGTTGGGCTGGGTAGCGATTACTGTTTGACTTTCTTCGCTTGTTTATTACTTATAGGTCCAGTCTAGTAATTACTTCTAATCTGTACTGATTGATCACTACTTTAAGTACTATATAAAATTCTCAGCCCAACCAACCAAATGCCCAAATCAAAGAGAAATCAAAACAAAATGAATGAAAATGACAAATTGGCTATGTATGACAAGTGCACGTACAGTGTTGCCAACTCTAGAGAAGTAAAAAAACAGCGGCTTATCTATGTTAAAAAACTAAACAACATGTGCTAAGTTCCAACTTAAAAACTAAATTCACAGTAACATGTACAGTAAAAAGTAAATCTACTGTGGAATCTACAGGTTTTCTTTGTTTAGGCGTTATATTATTTTATCTTCTTTTTTTTAAATATTTTGTGACATCTTCTTCTGACCCCAAACCACAGACTACTAAAGATACTACGTATCCCCAAAAGCAAAGCTTGTGATATGGCTGCCAGAGACTGATATACTACTTATACTTATTTTTAAATACATACATAAATAGATCGTAACTAAATAACACCCAGACACAGAGCAAACACTTATGTTCATCACATAAATATTTGCCCTGGGTGGGGATCGAACCCACGCCTCTTTCGAAGGAAAGTCCGAAGGTGACGTCCGCGACTTATCTCCGATAGTGTGCACGGCTCAGTGTACTTTCATAGTCTAGGTCGCGGCTGGCAGTGTGCACAGTCTTAAAACATCCGGTGTGCCAGATCACTCTCGGACGTCCGAACGATCAAAGTCGTTCGAAGATGACGTCCGCGACTTATGCTCGATAGTGTGCACGGCTCAGTGTACTTTCATAGTCTAGGTCGCGGCTGTCAGTCGCGTCCGGAAGCCGCGTCCGATAGTATGTTTCGACCTTCGGACGACCTTGAGCGTTCGGACGTCCGACAGCGATCTGGCACACCGGATGTTATAAGACTGTGCACATTGCTAGATAATAGTAAAAAACTTATTATTACTAAAAGAAATGATAGAAAATAGATAATACCTAGTTCATAAATAAAAGTACAGTAATACAGAAAATTTTATTCCTTTATTTCTGTAAATAAAAGATGATTTACTTGAGCATCTCATCAAAAATTCAACAGTAGATTAGACGCGATTTGTCTGAATATTACGTGTAGGCCGTGCGTAATAGCCAGAAAAAAAAACGTATACGCAAATAGAGACAAAAAATATTAGTTTCGTCCTGTTCACACATTCTTACTTGCACATCTCGCCCCCTCTTACTTTTGTAATAATTATTATTATTTAGCGCCCTGTCTAGTTAATACTTTGACCATGACTCCGAAAGTGTCACATCGACACACACAGAGAGATACCAGAGGGATAATGTTGTAATAGCTCTGCTCTGTGCACACAGCAAAAATTAAGGATTAATTTTTGACACACAGAGCTGAGAGCATCTCACACACATCTCACAGCATCTGTGTGTCACATTCCCAGGTTTTTTTATTAGAATTTTGGCGTTGGGCGTTTGTTTTTATGTACATTTTTTTTTTATTTCGAATAGGTTCGCGTTTGACTACACACTGCCTGATGTAAAGCAGATGTGCGGTCTAGGGTGTAGCACGCTTACCTAGAAGATACCTATTTACTCGGGATTTGAAGACACTCACGTTGTACTTTAACGGGAAGACAGACCCAGGTAAAGCGTTCCACATTCCGGCTGTTCGTATGAGGAATGAGGATTCGAAACGCTTGGTTCTAACGCGCGGAATGTCCACCATAAAAGGGTGGCGCTTTGGTCGCGTCCGTCTATCCGTACGATAGAAGAAAGGGGCAGGGGGGACCAGATTGTGCAACTCCTGGGCGCACTCTCCGAAGTGTAGCATATTTGCTAAGTATAGTTAATGTTTGACCAATCACAAAAAACGAGGCTGGTTTTGTAAAAATCAAAGAAAGAAAGAAAGAAAGATCTAGTAAGTAAGTATAGGCGTACACGGACCAGCAAGCGCAGCGTAGGACGTCCGACCTGGTTAAGATGGCAAGAACGCGGTGGACGCAGGCCGCGTCTAACCGACCTTATCGGAGACCTTTGTCCAGCGGTGGACGTCGTATGACTAATGGATGGATGAAGTAGATACATAGGCTTCATTTCACTTATAGATCTTTAACGATATCGGCTCTAAGTAGCTTGCATCCAGCTTGATTTTGCGTGAACTCCGCCGCCCGCTCCGGACGGGAAAAACAGCACCGGTGGTCTAGTGGTAGTAATACCCACCGCTCATTCGTGAGTTCAAATCCTGGTCCCGTACCAATGAGATCTTTTGAACATACTCTATACTCTTCTTTCTCTGTATGGAATTTCACATCACGCTGGCTTTTCGGTGAAGGGAAACATCGTGTGCCAACCTGTGTAAGTCCGAAGAAGAAATTCGATGGCGTGCGTGAATGCACCAACCCGCGCAGGTCCAGCATGGTGTATATGGCCTACACCTTGTTGTCCTAACACTTCGCACGTGAATTTAAAGCAGTGACAGGCATATATAGGGTTATTTCTAATCAATTAGCATCCTTTTAGGGGCTTATTCTGTACATCAAAACTTTACTACTAAAACTATACTTTCGTTCTGGGACTTTTGTCAAAACTAAAAAAGATATCACCTGTTCCATACATTTTGTCGCGAGTAAAAAATATTTTTCTATGGAACAACATTTTTTTTTGAGTTTTGACAAAAGTCGCCGAGCAATAGTTGTTAGTTTTGATGTACAGAATAAGCCCCTAAAAGGATACTAATTGATTAGAAATAACCCTGTATATTTATGGATAGATACGAAAAAACATATTTTCTTACTTGAAGCTTTTAATTAAATTATAAGTATTCATAAATATTGATACAATCGATAGTTAGATTCTTTCTCTTTCAAATATTTTACCGTGAAACTACCTGTATCGTGTTACACCAACAATACATACAATTTACGAATAAACATATAAAAATAAGTGGTAATAATTGTAAGTACCTACCTACCTACCATCAATTTACATTTACAGTGAAATATGTATGTAGTAATCATTTGTATTTTGTATTCAACATTTGAAATGCTGTTTACATAAAAATGTCAGACAGTATCAGTAAAACGTATTTAATTAATTAGAAGATATATTTGAGTACAAAATTCGATATTTGTAACAGACCTACAAGCAAGGCAAACTATCTTAGTTGCTATCATAGTTTGCTTGGTTTAAATGCGTATTTTTACCTAGTAAAGTTACGGCAAGTAACAATTAATAAAATATCTTACGCTACTTATCTTAAATTAGGTACACATTAAATCAACAATATAGTTTGTTCACAAAAATCTACATATCAACTGTCGAAGTATGAAAACATTAAACAGAACAAAATGAAATTGGTATTTCTATAATAACAGCATAACGTATATTAAGTAGGCACAGTTAGTGTGTTCTTATCTTAAAATAACACTATGTATTTTTAAAATGGGTAACATTAACATACTGTACATGTGTACATTGAGATAATAGGTATTATGTACATGATAAAAATAACAAGATACTTGCACACGTCATACACAACAAACTATATAACATGCGTTGTCTTAATCTTTTCAGTTAAACGCAGCTAGCGGAGAGCATGGTCACATTGCCCAAATGCCCACCCTAGAAAATATTGAAATGCAATAGATATTTTCTATTCTTCTGTGATAGGCAAAAGTGGAAAATTGCCCCATACAGGAACTCTCTATAGAAGGTACGCTAATGACGAGTGGGACAAAAAGAGTAAGCATGCGTTAGATATTTTGCTAAGTCTTCTATTGAATTAAATCGAGAGATTAGCATTACGTTCAAAAGATCGTAAGTGAAACAGTACGATGTATCAAAATACTATACTATTATAATGTAAACTAAACTAAATTAAACATATTCTTTAAAAAAAAGTATCTTATTGCGTCAATGTAAAAAGAAAGCGTCTGTTCTGTCGTATCTATTTTCAGTGTGCAAGTACCATTAAAATGACCATAATAACTATTGTATTAAATTCTGACAACATTATAACTTACTTTCAATCTGTTTCTATCATAGAAATATAGCTACTTTGTAATTTGTTAGATTACATAAAAACTAATACAAAAAATCTGCATCGTTTGTTGACAAATAAGTCCATTAGGGGATTTGATATGCTTGGATCAACAAGTACAAAATAATGTTACTCTATACGGCAGTATCTGGTAACTAGACGACTATGGTTACTTCTAGTATATACAACGGACTATGTTCGAGTAATGACATAAATGCAACAATACGCAATATTAAATCAGTAAATAGAAGAGAAGTACATATTCTTTACAAGATGTTTCTAGCACCAGTTGTATTATTTCCACTCTAGACATTTATTTAAGTACGTTGAAAGTTGAATTTTAAGCATTTTTAACCCGAATTTGTCGCCAGAAAGAGTAAGGCCACGAACACACTAATAAGCAGATGTGGATAGAGTCCGTCTTCCACAACATAGAAAAATGTATAAAACCGTAGTTATCTTATATAAGAGCTATAACAGGACGACTGACCGCATTGTAGTGCGAATAAAAATTGCGGTTTCGTACATTTTGCGTTGCCGCACCCGGACTGCTATCGCATCGTGCGTATGTGACCAAAGAAAAGTTTGTATTACTATGATTTTATCAAAAGAACTACAATTTTCTCGTGTAATTTACTTCTGTACACAGTCCCAGTTTATCACACTTGGCACGTTAAGTGACTCGTCTAGAAATCCTAAAATGATCTTAAATATTGATATTAGAAGTAAAAAAAAACAATAGTTTCAATGTGGTCTCTCTTGTTTACTAATTTAAATTGCGGTTATTTTTGTATGTAATTTAACAATCTATGAAATTTAAATTTAAGTAGTTGCTGTCAATTTGAGCTTTTGAGTATGTAGTTAAGTACTTATTTGAGATGAATATGTTATTAGTAAGATAACGATACCACGTACAACACGAAATTATGTTCTTTGCTTAACTTGCGACGGTAATAACGTCTTAGATATTTAAAGTTAAAAAGATGAATCGCAAAAGAACTCCTAAGCTCCAAGCTTAACACCTAATATTTATGACAAAAAGGAATTAAACAGTGTTTTCATGTGCATTCCCGTGCATTTGTGCTGTGTATAACTAACTCAACAGACTAACTTTGACGATCAGTTACCAACACTAATGAGACTAATATAAATATACAAATAGAGTTATGTATGTATAATATGTAAGGCACATAGCGTATTTATATTGCTGCGAAATTATTGTACCGAAACGAGTAATGGAATTGGCGAAGATATGGCATATCAGAAAGTTTGATGATATTAAGGCTGAATGCGGCTTATGAAACCAGTGTGGCTAAGGTGCGAAAATAGATAATGCGACTACAGTGTTGTAACACTTCTTAAGAGTTTATCTCGATCATAACAATCGTACAGAACGATTTTATGTGCAGATATCTAAAATCCCATAGGACGTTACTCTTACATGTTTTTATAAAATTGTTAGAAAACGCACTATTTCACTAGTTTTATGAAACACATTTTATCACTATTGTAGTTGTGTTTTTTTTGTAATTTCGCGGGTTACTGCTTTTAACTAGGTTTCTGCTTGCTGCCAGTCGTCTTAAGAGAAAGGTGGCTAATTTAGGGAAATTAATTAATTTTTACAAAAAATAGCATGACCGACTTCACCCGCGTACAGAATTCGCGAATATTTAGCACGGATCGATGTAGCATTTTTCACTTTATTGTTGATTTATGAAAAATGGTTTAGCCGATTTCGATAAAGTTTAACCATTTTCGAAGTATACTCTATCCAATAAAAAAAGAATTATTGAAATCGGACTACTATGAAAAAAGTATTGAGTACCTCCTCCGGTGGTTCGTCGGTCAAAAAATATAGCCGAGCGTGGCTGGAACACCTCGATACAACTTTCGTATGCCGCTTACACTGGCTACATATATATATTATCAGAAACTATTTAGCATATCCAAGACATCACATCTTACTAAAAGTGCATTTTCTGATGTGTCATAACTACTACCTACTAACTATTTCAATTAAACTTTACAACTAACATAGATAACGTGTGATCACCCTGTTTACTTAATTTAAGTACTTACATTAATGTGATGCAAAAATTTTGTCAAAGCAATAAAAAAGATAATGAATGATGAAAATAATATTCGAATTGTTGCTAGAAAAATAAACCTAAAAAATTGTTTACATTTTTAATGGCATTACCAACAATTTTTATTTAATGAAGTCTATACTATAGGGCTTTAAGATAAAATAATGTAAGATTACGTCAAATAAATATAACCTAATACAATAGAAGTGGTCTTTAAAAAAATTGCTGGTAATTACATTGGTAAATAATAATTATTTATTACCTACGTACACTACTAAAAATTAAAATAAGTACTAATTTACACTATGCGGTATATAATACAGCAAGCGATAAGTATCTAATTGTAAAAATTGAGTAAAGTTTGTAATTTCAGTGTTTTTTTAACACAAAAGTATGAACAAGTACAAATGTATCGTTTGAACAAAATATTGGCATCAAGGGAATAACCACAGCGCCTTATTTACATAAAACTTTGACTACCTCAGTCAATGAAATACTACAGAATACACTTTTTATTTTGTTGTATTACTATTCTCTATAAAATTTAACTTGATCTCTGCGACAGTGACATTGACATAGAAGATTGACATTTTTAGAGTTGAGATAGTGGTGGAAAAAAATCGATTTTCAAACAATGTTGTAATGAAATCGAATGAGTAGTTGAAGGTGAGAAATTGGATTTTATTTACTAACTATTATTTAAGACCAAGTATGTACACATGTAAATAATGTTATGATATTAATTAATTACTCACGACATTGACAGGCACTGTCTGTACTATTAAGAAATTCAGGACTTCATAGGCGTGATTTTTCTGACAGCTGTCGCAGAGATTAAGTTAAATTTTATAGAGTATAGTTAAGTAAAAAACCAGAGACATGCGGTAAAATAAAAAAAGAAAAAAAAGTGAATTTATTTTTATGCAATTCTTTTTTTAGTCAACGACATGTCCGAAATTATGTGAATTGGATAACATCTAGTTCTAGCACAAAATAAAAAAGTATACATTTTTTTTGTAAAGTAGGTGTGAGTGAGTGAACCCTTGAATAGCCGATGGTCAATTGTATAAAAACAATCTTCATAGTAAAATAAAATATAAACAAAACGGTTATTGACGTTCTTGAAAAAACGACGAACGTAGCAGAGACGATGCAAAAAAATATTATCAAACAAATCTATAGACCGAATCAAATCAATTCTTGGCGGCTGTGAACACGAGGCGAGTGATTGCAATTGCAATATTATCATATGTGGCCGCAAGAGAGGGGATGTGCGCAGCTTATAGGTAACTTCATGGTATCTACAATCTGCGGATAGCCCGATTCTCTCTGCAGCTCACTTAACAGCTGCACGAGGATTGGGTTATTTGCAGCTCGTAACTAATATCACTGCTGCCAAGTTGTGTGATTTGGCCTATAGCACAGACAAACCTACTCAAGCCTATAGTAAGGTAGATGCTTCGGTTGTGGCTAGCTTAGTGTTATTTTTGGCCACTTTGAATAATAATGATCGTGTAGATAATTTTAATGTTAAAATAACATTTTTAAAGATATTTTTAACTTTTGACATTCACATAACAATATTTATAGGTATAGATATCAAATGGCCAAAAACGGGGCAGTGGCCACAACTGGTGCATCTACTATACCTATTTAGCCTAGCTGACGAGTCCCGCATCCTTGGCCATAGAGTAGAAGATGGAGTTCTTATCGGCTAACAATTGTTCTGGCGGCGCGTACTCTACGAGCTGGCCCTTATCTAGCACCATGACCTTGGTGGAGTCCATGATGGTGTTGAGCCGGTGCGCGATGGTGAGCACGGTGCACGACGCGAACTCCGAGCGGATCGTTTTCTGCGGGACAAACGGTGATAACTCGTAAATGCCGAAGGGATTTCAAAAGATACATACGGATATGGTGTTTACCATAAAGAAAAATATCTGCCGAGTGTCGGAAGTATTTACTATAGCTTAAAAATATAATGTTTCTTCAGAAAATAACGATTTATACGGAAAAAATGCCATTTTAATTTAAAGTTTAATTCACATTAAAACGCTCAGAAGTGTCGTCTGCTCCTGACGTCACAAGTTTGTTTGCATTGTAACAACAGTAAACATAAGTTAGATATTGTAATAATTTGACTACATATTTTGAGTGTTAAACATGAACTGGTAGAGATCGCTTCCAGCGTTAAGGCCGCTTTCTGTTACAATAACTTAAGTATTTTTCGTTTTAATTTTTTTTTACTAAAAAAATTGTGATTAAAAAAATGTTTTCTATTCTATTCTTATTCTAAACTGTATAATTGGTGTGCAGTCTCCCAGTGCGATAATACATCAAAATACTCCTAATATGTTATCAATTTGAACTTCATAAATTTAAATATTAGTTTATATACCTGAATGAGATCGTCAGTCTCGAGGTCGACGGCCGCCGTGGCCTCGTCGAGCACCAACAGAGGCGTTTTACGTAACAAGGCGCGCGCCAGGCACACTAGCTGTCTCTGTCCCACCGACAGGTTCTCACCGCCCTCGGAGATCTCGTGTCTCAGTCCCGCTTGCAGACCTGTGAGTACGACTAGTATTTAAAATTCAGTGTATAGACAGAGGTGTGTAGTCAAAAGCAATCTCGAAAATAAGTCTGGAACGGCTGTTTTTCATTTCAGGGTTGATTTTCGTCCTGTTCAATTGTTGAATTTGGTTCTAACAGTAAAAAAATTACCGAGATAATCCACTTTTAAGTTTGACGTCAGTTATCATATAGACATCTGTCATGCAACTCTTCTTCTTCTTCTTCTTAGTTTTGGCGTCGCATTATTGTGCATTTGCCAGTGTCAAGTATTAAGTTTTAATAATTTTTGATAATATTTTATCAAAATAGTCACTGTCATAGTCTCGTCATAGTCCAATAAAGTCGCGGTCAAGTCCAATCATAGTCCAAGTCATACCTCAGTAAAGCAGTGGAGACTTTACTAGAGGCGTCTATGGAGTTTTGGTAACAACACGGAAGAACATGATACGTCACATTATATCACTTGCCTACACTCATGCACGTAAATCAGCTCATAATCAACGGAATACCACCATTTTTCACTAATTATCACTGATAAAAACACAAGTTTAACAAAATAATACAATGAGGCGACATGATTTTTCCGCGTTCCCGCCAAAAACTCTCGTCATGCAACTCTAGTATGAATTCTAAAATATGACAGCTGTCACTTTAACACAACTTTTTAGCAAATTCAACTATCCAGGCATGAACCCGAATTGTTCTATCAATACAATAAGCTAGACGACTAAAAAACTATAATTAGTTCGTCAGACAGATTAACAAAAAATATTAGACACGTATTTTTTTCTTTTGTAAATTAAACGAAAATTGATGAAGACATAGGTAGCCCGTTAAAGTTTCACGTAACGTTAAGTCTAGCTATAAATTTCCCGTAGAAGTGACGCCACAAGCCCACTCCCGAACTTCGACAAGGTTTAAGCGTGAACAGCAGGGGTCCTGTATATCTGTGACTACCCTCCTCACCTTGCACGAAGGTCTTGAGATGCGCGTGCTCGAGCGAGCGCCAAATCTCCTCGTCCGTGTAGGTCTCGAAGGGGTCGAGGTTCATGCGTAAATTCCCTGAGAACAGCACAGGATCCTGCGGGATGATGGTGATGCGCGAGCGCAGCTGGTGCAGACCGATCTTCGAGATGTCGATCCCGTCGATCATTATTTTGCCGCTCATCGCTTCCACTATCCTGTAATGGTAGACGAAATTGTGTTATTGATTATAAATAAGGCTGGCGAAGGAACAAGAGACGTGGAAGTTGCTCCACCAACAAGAGTCTTACTATTTAATTTTTGGATGAATCACGATTGTAATCGGTTTACGCATTTTTTTTGGTCGTAGATGCCGAGCTTGTCGCGCGGCGCCACGGCGCACGTCACGTCCCGGAGCGCGGGCTCGGTGGCGCCGTACCGAGCGACACTCACCTGAAGAGGCCGAGCGTGAGCGTGGACTTGCCGGCGCCGGTGCGGCCGACGATGCCGAGCTTGTCGCGCGGCGCCACGGCGCACGTCACGTCCCGGAGCGCGGGCTCGGTGGCGCGGTACCGAGCGTCACTCACCTGAAGAGGCCGAGCGTGAGCGTGGACTTGCCGGCGCCGGTGCGGCCGACGATGCCGAGCTTGTCGCGCGGCGCCACGGCGCACGTCACGTCCCGGAGCGAGGGCTCGGTGGCGCGGTACCGAGCGTCACTCACCTGAAGAGGCCGAGCGTGAGCGTGGACTTGCCGGCGCCGGTGCGGCCGACGATGCCGAGCTTGTCGCGCGGCGCCACGGCGCACGTCACGTCCCGGAGCGCGGGCTCGGTGGCGCGGTATCCGAGCGTCAGACGCTCGAGCTGCACTGCGCCAGTCTCAGGCCACGTCGCGCCCGGACCAGCTTCTACCGTCCACGCAGCTTCCTATATTAACAGTGCATAGTTAATGAACTTGTTGGATTAATTACTAGCGAAAGCCGTCATCGATCAGCATTACTGGACTGTTTCGGGACGGCTTTGTCGTTCGTCAAATTCTGGCGACCCGCTAATGTGTAGCAACCCTTACCGTTTCTGTTTCCGCGTACTCCTTTATCCTTTCCACGGCGACGATGTTGGTTTCAACTTCAGATGTCATCCTCACGAGCCAGTTCAAAGTTTGTGTGATCTGTAAGTGATTTATTTAGGTTTAAATGTGAGTTTTCAAAAGCCCGAGCTCGGGTTGTTGCACGAGTGGTCGTAAAGTACTGGGCTCGGATAGTGGCACGAGTGGTCGTATAGTACTGAGCTCGGGTAGTGGCACGAATGGTCGTATAGTACTGAGCTCGGGTAGTGGCACGAATGGTCGTATAGTACTGAGCTCGGGTAGTGGCACGAGTGGTCGTATAGTACTGAGCTCGGGTAGTGGCACGAGTGGTCGTATAGTACTGAGCTCGGGTAGTGGCACGAGTGGTCGTATAGTACTGAGCTCGGGTAGTGGCACGAGTGGTCGTATAGTACTGATCTCGGGTAGTGGCTCGTGTGGTCGTATAGTACTGAGCTCGGGTAGTGGCACGACTAGTTGTATAGTACTGAGCTCGGGTAGTGGCACGAGTGGTCGTATAGTACTGAGCTCGGGTAGTGGCACGACTGGTTGTATAGTACTGAGCTCGGGTAGTGGCACGAGTGGTCGTATAGTACTGAGCTCGGGTAGTGGCACGAGTGGTCGTATAGTACTGAGCTCGGGTAGTGGCTCGTGTGGTCGTATAGTACTGAGCTCGGGTAGTGGCACGACTGGTTGTATAGTACTGAGCTCGGGTAGTGGCACGAGTGGTCGTATAGTACTGAGCTCGGGTAGTGGCACGACTGGTTGTATAGTACTGAGCTCGGGTAGTGGCACGAGTGGTCGTATAGTACTGAGCTCGGGTAGTGGCACGACTGGTTGTATAGTACTGAGCTCGGGTAGTGGCACGAGTGGTCGTATAGTACTGAGCTCGGGTAGTGGCACGACTGGTTGTATAGTACTGAGCTCGGGTAGTGGCACGAGTGGTCGTATAGTACTGAGCTCGGGTAGTGGCACGAGTGGTCGTATAGTACTGAGCTCGGGTAGTGGCTCGTGTGTTCGTATAGTACTGAGCTCGGGTAGTGGCACGACTGGTTGTATAGTACTGAGCTCGGGTAGTGGCACGAGTGGTCGTATAGTACTGAGCTCGGGTAGTGGCACGACTGGTTGTATAGTACTGAGCTCGGGTAGTGGCACGAGTGGTCGTATAGTACTGAGCTCGGGTAGTGGCACGACTGGTTGTATAGTACTGAGCTCGGGTAGTGGCACGACTGGTTGTATATAGTACTGAGCTCGGGGAGGTGCACGAGTGGTCGTATAGTACTGAGCTCGGGTAGTGGCACGACTGGTTGTATAGTACTGAGCTCGGGTAGTGGCACGACTGGTTGTATAGTACTGAGCTCGGGTAGTGGCACGAGTGGTCGTATAGTACGGAGCTCGGGTAGTGGCACGAGTGGTTGTATAGTACTGAGCTCGGGTAGTGGCACGAGTGGTCGTATAGTACGGAGCTCGGGTAGTGGCACGACTGGTTGTATAGTACTGAGCTCGGGTAGTGGCACGAGTGGTCGTATAGTACTGAGCTCGGGTAGTGGCACGAGTGGTCGTATAGTACTGAGCTCGGGTAGTGGCTCGTGTGGTCGTATAGTACTGAGCTTGGGTAGGGGCACGACTGGTTGTATAGTACTGAGCTAGGGTAGTGGCACGACTGGTAGTAGTATAGTACTAAGCTGGGGTAGTGGCACGACTGGTAGTAGTATAGTACTGACCTGTAACGCGTAGCTGACAGAGAGCCCCACGAGTCCGGAGCTGATGGTGTTCCGGCCGAGCACCGCGAACAGCGCCGCGAAGAAAATGATGAGGTTGCCGATCATCTCGAGCCGCACGGCCAGCCAGCGGTTGGCGATCGTGCTCGGGTAGTGGCAAGACTGGTTGTAGTCCACTTGACGCTCCGATTCTAGCACGAACCTGAACAAATATGCCTTATTATCACCAAATCCGTATCATCCATCAGTCATATGACTTCCGTTGCTGGACATAGGCCTCCTCTATGGATCTCTAATAAGACCGGCTGGAATCTGCTTACATCCAGCGTAATCGTGACGTCCACCTCGTAGGTGGAAGTCCTACGCTGCGCTTTCCGGTACGTGGTCTCCACTCGAGATTTTTTCGACCCCATCGTTTATCAATCCTCCGAGCTATGTGCCCTGCCCACTGTCATTTCAACTTGCCAATCAGCTGGGCTATGTCTTTAGCTCTGATTCTTCTACGGATCTCCTAATTCCTGATTCGAGATTTCGCAGAGAGACTGAGCATAGCCCAAATCCGGATACTCCGGAGAAATAAACGAAAAGCTGCATGGAAACGTCAGCATAGTCATAGCACAAAAATCAAAATATCACGAGGGCATAAGTTAGTATTGCCATAAATACTTACACAAAGAAACGTCAGCCTTAATAAATGTCAAATAGTTACCTCTGAGTGACTCCGTAAGCTCTGATAGTGGAGGCTCCAGTAATACTTTCACCGAAGTGCGAGTAGATGGGCGAGCGGGAGACGGATTCCAACCGTTTCAGCTGTCGAGAACTGGCCACGTAGAACCTCTGGATCACGTAGTACACGAACCCGATGGGCAGAATCACGGCCAAGAAGTACGGCGTAGAGAAACTGATCACGAACAGTGTTCCCAGCACCTAGTGTCATATGTTTTGTATGAGCAGGCGTCATCTTCTTACGAGTGAAGACGCGACGCTGCGTTCAATAATTATTTTTCGTGAAAAATTGCACTTCAACCATGATAATCTACGTAAAAAATTCAAATAGTTTGCCTGAATTGATGACTTACCTCTATACCCTTTTTGACTATTGTTGATTATTTTGTAAATAGCTCAGCCGATTTCGATAAAATTTAAATAGAACCACTTTTAAAGATCATACGAATAAATAAAAAAGAATCACCAAAATCGGCTCATAATAAAATTGGTGGAGTAAAAAGAAGCATACAGTCGAATTGAGAACTTCCTTTTTTAGAGTCGGTTGTAAAAACATCTACATAATATTTTGGTACCATGCGAATGTCGTAGTAGCCACGGGACGCATGTATCCCGATGGTCTAGGTAATTTTACTGATTCACCGCAGTTTTAATGCCGTGATGATTTTAGGAGTGTGAGAACACGTTTTATGGTCTCAGGCTATTTTTTTATCATGAAGCCACACATTGACTATGTTGGCTACAAATTGTAGTCTTGGTTCCAACACTCCAATGTTATAGATCGGTCTTGTATTGATATTAGACGCAAACCGAAAATTAATAAATTATTGGTATTCAATTCGTAACTAAGCTTGGACTCAAATCATCGTCCTGTGTGTGGCCCCGGCATTAGGGAACATATAGCAGTGCTTTCTTTAGATGGTATATTTGCAATGTCCATCCATAGAGCTAGATATATCCCGCAATCGGCGTCGCGTCTAAAATATAAAGACGACTTGTCTATAATAATGTTATTATTGTTAATGTTGAGTCTGACACACATTGTGAGTTTTGGGTAATGTAAAAATAATTTTAAATTCAGGATCAGTTTACAAATGATTGTTTATGATGTTTTGTCCATTAACACAGATTTTAGTCCTTGTTGATAAAATTTTGAAAAAACGAGCACATGAACACAACAAATCACATTAATCAAGCCGAAACTTCCACGTGAACCCGTGTGAATGAATTTCGTGACCTGCACGGTGTCTATAACTGTTCATGAATGATTAAATGGCCATGCTTCCCAAAAAAATAATAATTTTGAATATGACAGCACCGGTGTGACATCCAATTATGTGTATCGCCAGATCATAGAACAAAACACGAACAAAATCGTCTACAAAAATAACGCAGCAAAATAAAACAATACCCACCAAAACTACCCGCATTTAAACCAAAATGGATTAACAAGGGCCGTCGGAAACGGCGCGTGTGCTCGTACCTCGAACGCGCAAAATATGGTGTCGGTTAACTGCGAGGGGAGGGACGTGTCCAAAACGTCCACATCCTTAGAAAATCTAGAGAGGATCCTGCCAAGGGGCGTCACTTCGAAGAATTGCAACGGCGTCCGCATCACATTGCTCAATAACATGGAGTGGAGGATTTTCGCCGCGCGCCAGCACGCCAGGTACGGCATTAGGTCGGCGAAAAACGACGAGATTGCTGCAACAACGGCATTACACCTTAGTTACTGACGCCGTCGCCGGCGGCGCCTCACCACGCGGCAATAATAATGAATACATTGTTTACTGGATCGTCTACATGGGAAGCGAAGGCTGTGCCGCGAGGGGGAGTTAAAGGTGCATTAGTGCTAATATAACGCTACACTAATAGGAGGCATGCACGATATCTATAAGTGCCAACATGTTAAGATGCTATCTAAGCATTAGTAAGAAGCATAACCTAAAAACTAAGATGACAAATTTGTAGTTATTTAGATTTTCATGTGTTCTACAGTATTTATAAACTGATCCCTCGCTTGTGTTCTAGTGTTGGTCTACTATGGTATTACAAAGTTTATATCGATATTACCGAACAATGCTCTACAATACGGCGCCACAAAATTTCCAATTCATTGTGGTGTACGATGGTAACAAAAATAAAATTTTAGTGTAACACGTCTCTAAGTTTTACATAATTAAATTACAGTTTTGATCACTGAAGGTAAATTATTTCCGTAGTCATAACATAAGAAACAATGTCCGTTACACATTTCAATAGCGATCAGATAAATTACTTTCTGAAATTGGAGTTACACAACGGATTTTTTTGTCGTTCAACATTTGAAATCAGCCAATGATAAAACTCATATTTTAGACCATCCATCCACATCAAGTAACAAACCGGCATGTTCAATCCCTACACAAATTAATATTAAAAAAAAATACTGCGTGGACAATATTACTTTCTGTAAACGCTCAATACTGGCGCCGTCTCTGAGCCGTTCAAAAGTTCAATTTTAGCGTCGCATTGTAGAGTAGCGGTAAGTGGTGCGGTGGCGCGGGCGCGTCATACCGCAAAGAAGCAGGAGGTCCAGCCGCGCAGCGTCATGGGCAGCACGTTGTCGAGCACGTCCACGTCCTTGGAGAAGCGGTTGAGCACGCGGCCGACGGGCGTGCAGTCGAAGAAGCCGATGGAAGGCGCGCGCAGGACGCCCGCCAGCATGGCCGCGTGCAGCGCACGCGCCGCCGCCAGCGTGCCCAGGTATAGCGCCAGCGACGACACCGACACCGACGCCACTGGCACACCACTCATTCTCGTAGCCCGCCCGCGGCCGACAATGTTTACACGCTCGCTCCGCGACTCGCCTCCCACCTCGCGCCGACCACGCGTCTCGACATGCGGGCGCGCGCGCGGTTAGCGGGCTTAGCACGCATGTCAATACCGGTCTGCTCATTTCAATTAGAGCATTTTCAAATACTCAATTCGACACAGCTTTAAGAGTTTGAGTGAGCTTCGGAGTCAACGCTACGCGAGTATAGCATCCTCGCGCGAGGAACGAGGAGAGGCGCGAAGCGCTAGTGTAAACGAGGCAAGCCACGAGCCTTTATGCGACGCGACTGCTCGGTGGCAACCGAATCCAATATTGAACGAATGCCCTCCCAAGTTCAAAATAAACTTGCAAAAATCGACATTTGCAACGTCATGCTACGTTTCATAAACGTAAGCTGCTTTCTAGCATCTAATTAATTTTCGGGACCAAAAGTTCGAATACTAATTAACGAAGCAGAATTTGTATAAAGGGTTTACGCTTAGACCTTTATTCATTCAAAACCTATGAGCTCGACTTTGGTTCGTGAAGCATGGTCTAATCTTTGCTAAATTGATATATTATGAACAAAATTATTATGAGAAAATGTTTTTAAAGTATTGATTCAGGAGGGCATTCGCTCATGTCACTGTTTACATTACAGCGATGAAAATAATGTACAGTTTACAAAGAGAAGACAAAGAACAAGAAGATAGAAATGGAAGCATGCACACAAAATCATGTCCATTTAAAAGTCACGAAGGATATTTACAAAACAAAAATAAATTTATATTTTTAATATCTTTCACAAATACACTTTACAATATAGATTAGAATAGTATAATACGAGATAGATTTTAGAAAGTAAAGAAACATATTAGTGATCTTTGTTTTAAAACTGAATAAAAAAAAAAGAAGCGAAGAATTGCGATCCAGCAGTTTCATTGTCGCGTACTTTGCTTGTATTTTGTGGGTACGCTTTAGTATTTCTCATTTATTCTTTTAACAACTTTTTTACAATACATATGAGTTTTTATTTACAATACAATAATACCTCCGTGGCCTTTTTCATATAAATTGTGGGGATGTCTAAACACACCATGCCTTTAGTAATCATACAATGAATCCAACACCATGCATTCATAAAAAGTCATTCAGAATAATTATAGTAAATAATAGAATAATAAATTAATAATTGAAATAATTTATAGAAGGTGAAATTAAATATAAACAATAAAAAATGTATTCATTATTAATGCTTATAGTACCAACAGCCATTGAATATTTTATTGTAAGATTTAAAAGACTTTGAGATTAATTTCTTATATATATAGGTAGATAAAGTACAGCATAAGATACATATTATTTATATTTTTTATGCATTCAAGCCAATTTATATTTTTTACGCATTTAAAGCTTGTTTCACCAAGTTTTTAACGAATTCCCAAGAGACTTATGATGTTGGGTGTCTTATTTCGGGTATAGATCAAATCATACAAGCGAAATATCCAATCAACGTAAAGTAAGCTTCAGTCAGGATTGGATATTGCGCACCTTGTAGCTAACTTCACGTCCACCGTCTTGTATGATTCAGCCTATACATATTGAAATAAAATGTATAAAGGGTCATTTACAGTGTGATTTGTATAATTAAATATTTTAGGAGGCATCGCATTGTTATGGTAAAGCGTGGAATTTTAAATCCATAACGCAAAGCGATTTGATTGTTAGTTTTCGTATAAAAAAATGACATCCACAAAAAAACGCACTAGACCAGAGTTTAAAATCGGTAAAAAAGTGATTTTTTTTCTCGTTTAAGTGCGCTACGTATTGATTAAATTGATAGTAAAAGTTGTAAGTACGATGGCTGGTGCAAGCAAAAAAAAGCATTTTAAGCTCTGGTTATGACGCCATTTTTACTTTTAGAGAAACGAAAAAACTTGGGGAAACGGTTGTTGCCGAAATGGTTAGTTTTAGGCGTTTCTTCAAACGTCAGACACATTCTAAGGTACCATTGTACTCATCATTATGATCAACTTTAGCTATGGGGCCAACCCTGAACTCGTGAAAATAATAGCTCAAATAAATATTCTCATTCTCTTTGTTGAATTTTTTGGACAGACCAGCTTTTTACGATTTCTGGGTTAGTCCCATGGTCATAGTATATAACCCACTGCTGAGTATAGGCCCCCCTATGTTAATGTCATTTATTTATTGCATCTCTTACCAACTTCATTCATTTGCCATTTACTGCTCGTTTTATATCGATAATTTACTACTGTAGCGGCCTTTAATAGTCCACTGTTGAACATAAGCCTACCCACGGATGGGCCATATCCACCACGCTGGCCCATTGTGGGCAGTGGATGATGATGTAGAAGCCGCGTGAAACTTTATGGCGGCCGTGAAGTGCGCTACAAGGTGTGCGGAACCACACCCCTCACCCTAACCCATAAAACTGCTCCTGCGCAACGACGCCTTATCTTTAGCGCCACTATTACGTTTGAATCGTATTAAGGATGATTTATATTAGAACGAAAAGTGCATGGGACGGGCCTGGGGCTCTATTTTTCAACTTCGAACGTCTTGGACACGTATAAGGAACTTTGACAGTGCGATAACCATTAGCCTTATTTATTTAGTTAGTATTTTTTTCTGAATTAACGTTCCGGTTCACGACTTTGCTTATGTAGTCTATGTCTATCGTCCGTAAAGTTTTGTATACGTTCTGAGGCGTTCGAAGTTGAAAATAAAGCCCCTGAATGAAGCCTGTACGACGCTCGTACCATACATTTTGTGTAGTGTCCCGTCCGTGCAGGTCCCGGCCATGCCTTATACTAGCTAAAATATTATTATGTCCGTCGTTTAAAGAAACTACCAGCAATGTGCAACCCTTATATCCTGAATGTCGACACCAATCGTGTGGTTAGTGAGATTATACGTCGAGATATGTAAAAAGAACGCTGGAATGTCAAGCTGCGCACAAGGAAATTTAATTTCTATTGCTACGTGATAGAAGTTAAATCTCTGCTTCAATTTCAGCTGCGTACTAGGAGATTTAACTCATATTAAATGTGCAATAAGGGTTAAATTTCCTTGTGTGCAGGAATGTTGTAGCGATAGTCTATCGATAGTATCGTAATACTATAGTGGTCTTGAAAATCAGTTATACTATCGATAGTGCTATCGAAACTATTGACTTTTGACAATAGCCTAGATCCCACGACACAGGTCGCCCTAGTGTGGGATCTAGTGTACAACTTATTTTGTGTTAATTTTTAAGATCAATAAACGTTTTTATTATTATTATTATTAATATTATTATAAAATATAAAAAAATTTGGCAATAGTATGGCAAATATCAATAGTATCGATACTATCATGACAAACATATGTTTCGATAGCATGGATACTATAGATAGCATAAGTGCCGACACTATCGATAGTATTAATAGTATTGATACTATCGATATCATGTTTAGATAGTATCGATAGTATTGCTGATTTTGGTATTTTTGACAGAACTGTCAATAGTGTAACTGATTTTCAAGGTTGACTATCGATAGCGAAACTATCGCCTATCGCAACAACGCTGGTGTGCAGTTTGAAGTTCGAGCGTTATCTTTACATGAGGCTACGTGTAAAAGGAGCACTTTATAAAAGGAACAGTTGTTACCTTGTCCGATGCCGAGGCCGCCGTAAACGCCCAGGTACATGTCCCGTCGAGCCGTGTCTACTGTACCGTTCTCCGTAAGCTGCGAAAACGTACATGAAAGTGTAAATTAAATCAAAATTCTAAAAAAAAGATATTTTTTTACAAATATACTAACCCCGACTACAGAGGCGCCATCGTAATTATATAAGCTAAATAGCATAGTTCCGTTTCTTTTTCACTTTAGGCATTCGATAGAGAGAACGCTTTTTACGTTGCCATTAAATTTACGCTGGCGCCTCTGTAATCGGGCTTACTGAGCAAACAAGTCAACTAATAATTATTTTTCGCCAAAAATGGCACAACCGTTTTCAATCGTGCACAGAATCCGAATAGTTCGCACGATTCAATTCAACATCGATATAGTAATTTTCTCCTTATTGTTCATTTTTCAAAAACGAATTGGTAACATTCAAATAGAACCTCTAAAGTATGATCTACCAATAAAAAAAAAATATCAAAATCGGTTCATAATTGGCGGAGTAATCGCGTAACATAAAAAAAGAGATCCCCATTTTTTTAGGGTCGGAAGAAAATGCATTAAAAAATGAAAAACACAAGAGATTCAATTTTTGACGCCGAACATAATTATCAAACATTCCGAAAAATCCCGCGAAATAAAAAAAAATTAGTTAAACGAGGTAGTAAGGACATACCATGTGTTTGTCGTTGGACCACGCCGCCAGCCAGTAGTTGGAGCCAACTTGGAACACTTGCAGGATGAGGTTCATGACCACAGTAATCACCGATGCGAAGATGCCCACCGACATCAGGTAATGCTTGTACACGCTCCATTTTACCTACAAATACAAGTAATAATCATTGTCATGTCAGGTCGGGGAACTACTAGTTAGTCTGTTTATACGAGCGCTACAAAATCCTTTCTTAATTCCAAAAATTCCATCGAACACCTACCAGAACCCACTGAGGATCAATACTATCTATACCGTGTAATCAAGTAGTTGCAAGCTGAAATTACATATTTCTGAGCTTAAGAAAAGATACAAGGCGAGACTCGTAGCCAGAGGATTTACGCAAAGAAAAGGATTAAACTACAATGAAACATTTGCGCCTGTAGTACGATTTAGTACCTTAAGACTGCTACTAGCTTTAGCTGTAGAAAACAATCTTAAAGTGGACCAAATGGACGTTATAACCGCATTTTTAACGGGGACTTAAAAGAGAAAGTTTTTATGAGACAGCCAAAAGGGTTTGAAGAGCGAGGAAAAGAAAGCTATGTTTGTGTGTTGAAAAAAGCTATTTACGGACTGAAACAAGCTCCCAGAGCTTGGCATGAAAAGCTCAATCAGGTGTTGTTAGACATTGGGTTCCAGAGATGTGAAACTGAACCCTGTGTCTACACACGGAAGACTGAAGACACGATGATGATCATTGCTGTCTATGTGGACGATATTCTGATATTCTGGAATGATGAAAAAGAGGGAATATCATTAAAGAAAGAACTCCACACCAAGTTCCAGATGAAAGACTTAGGAGAAGTAGATGTTTTTCTGGGACTAAAAATTCAGTGTGAAAAGAACTGTACACGGGTGAATCATGTTGAAAGAGGTTAAATGTTCTGCTAGTTTTTAGACTCTTTATTAGATAGATGTTGTTCTTATTTCAAATTATAAAATGTGTAGTCTTTTGTTATTTTTCACATTGCGTGTGTTGTCGAGTCCTGCGTCGTTTCGCCCCGCAAGCGGTTGGTCCCGCGGGGCGAATCGACCAAGACTCTTTTTGAAGGTCCCCATTCGGCCCGCTCCAAACAATGCGGGGCGAATGGGGACCTTCAAAAAAAGTCTTGGGCGATTCGCCCCGCGATTCACTTTTTTATCAGTACATTTAAGTAGAAAAGTAGTCAATGGAAAAAATAAACAATTGTTTTATTTTGAGGGCGTCATAGAATGACCTATGGGATTTGGCTATGATATGGCCCGATTTTTGCATTGAGTCCTATGGGAGTGTATGAACAAAAATGCATTTGTTTGAATGATGCAATTGATGATTGAATGATCATCACATGAAACTAATGTGCCAAATTGGTTTCACGTGTTTTGTAAACATAAATATTTCATTTGAAGCAAACAAATGAACCATTCGATGTCTTTTTATCTACAATATGTATACTTTTTAATTTTATCTAGAATAAAAATATAATTGTCATGGGGCTCTTTAGAAGTTTGTGGGATTACCAACCGTGTCCCACGGCTGCCATGATAGAAAAAGATTTTTATGGTAAATCTGTCAAACTATGTCTCACAGAATTTTTTGAAAATCATTTATCTTCTATCTATATTTATGAAAGAAAGTCGTATTAGTTACACTATTTATAACTTAAGAACAGCTGAACCGATTTGGCTGAAAATTGGTGAAGAGATAGCTTAGAACTAGGAAAAGGATATAGAGGATACTTTTTTCCAGTTCCTTTTAATATATTTTTTTACTTTTACTTATTATCTGCAAAAGCTCTGTGTGCAAAAGTAATCCGTTTGCATGAACTTGCCTTTGACAGCTGTAAAAATTATAAAATGACAGCAGTCAGTTAAAAACATCAGCTACCTGTAATTAAAAGAGGTAAATCTCTGTAACTGTCAATTTTAGACTATTGATGTTTTCACAAAAGTGATAGAGCTCAACGATATCTACATTTCGGATGACAGCTGTCAAACTTAAAATTAGTTTATTTCTGTACCTGTCGACTTTAGACCATTGCTGTCTTCACAAAAGTGAGATACCTCAACCAGATCTACATTTAAGATGACAGCTGTTAAACTTAAAAAGTGGTTTAGCTCCGTAACTGCCGGGTACTATCTTCACAAAAGTGATATACTCGTAGCTCAACAAACTTATAAGTAGTTTATCTACGTAACTGTCGACTTTATACTATAGCTGCATTTACAAAAGTGAGATAGCTCAACTTTCAAGCTTTACAGCTGTCATCTAAAATGTAGGTCTCGTTGAGCTCTATCACTTTTGTGAAGACATTAATGGTCTTGAATCAATAATAACCGAGATATATTATGTTGAAGTTTGACAGCTGTCATCCGAAATGTAGATCTCGATGAGCTCTATCACTTTTGTGAAGAGAGCAGTAGTCTAGAATCAATAATTACCGAGATAAATCACTTTTAAGTTTGACAGCTGTCAACAGAAATGTAGGTCTCATCAAGTTCTATCACTTTTGTGAAGACAACAGTATTCTAGAATTGATAATGACCGAGATAAATCACATTGAAGTTTGACAGCTGCCACTTGGCCAACTGTTACTGTGACATTAGTCGTGACAAATTACACGATCCAATTTCTAACGTGTACGAGGGATTTTTCTCATCTTCATTTTAAGATTGAACGGACAACCGTTCCAAACCAACCGTTCCAAACGTTTCCGTACCGGGAAAAAAAGGTTTTGGCGACAACGCCAAAACCTTTTTTTCCCGTTAAATATTCATAGAATACTCGAATACTCTAGATTTAATGTCTAAATCGCTACCGGCAACACTGGTCGCAACGGTGCGATGTCGCGGCGACACCGCCCGTGTGGCATGTCTGTAACTGAACACCTTTGATCCAAATTGGCAGGAATCAACACAAGACCGACAAAACTGGAAATCTCGAGAGAAGGCCTTTGTCCAACAATGTGATAATAAAGGCTCATAAACATACTAACAATTATTTTTATAGCGTTGCACATCTGTTGATTTTTTTAGGCGGATTTTTATTTTATGTCATGTAATTTTATGCGTGGCTGTACCATAAGAAATACGTAATACTGATGCGGGAAATTGATCTTTATCAACGTGGGCCCAAACGACCTCTTCCTTCATAGTTCTCCGCGTTTCGCCCCGCGGGCCCAATGGGGGCCTTCAAAAAGAGTCATGGTCGATTCGCCCCGCGGGACCAACAGCTTGCGGGGCGAAACGCCGCAATACCCGTGTTGACTTAAACCTGAAAATATACCATCTATATTTTCTACTTAAATTATTGAATTCTTATTTATCCTTGAGTCTACAAGATCTACATATGGGCCCAACCTGGATACAAAAATTTTATTGATGGTCAAGCCACATTGCTTGGTACATGTGAGAAAGAGTATCACAGCAAAAGAGAGCTGGCTTGCACTACAAGCGGCTTTTGAGGATCGAGGAGTGAACAATAGGTGTCGCCTGCTGGGAAGACTCGTCAGTCAGAGACTTTCTATGTATAACAGTACTAGAACTTATGTAACTGAAATACTTTCTTTGGCGAATCAATTAGCTGATATGGGCAAAGAAGTCGATGATGAAATGTTAGCTGCACTTATGTTGCAAGGCCTCGGTGAGGAATATGAGCCGATGAGGATGGCTATTGAGAATAGCAATATAACATTAACTACAGATTATGTCAAAGCCAAGCTGATGCAAATAGACATTAAACAGTCTACGGAAGATTTTCCGCAGAATGCTTTGAGTGCTAATCGGACGAAGAACTATGCTAAAGAGAAGGAAAAGCATAAAGAGAAGACAGTTCAGAAGAAAATTGAATGCTATGTGTGTGGGGAGAATCACAGAGCCCGTGTTTGCCTAAAGAAGCATGGCAGTCAAGCTCACAGTACACATACGGCACTTCATGCTTACACAAATTCATCGCAAGAGTGGATTTTGGACTCTGGAGCGTCATTTCACATGACTAACAGAAGAGATTGGCTAGATAATTATACTGAGTTACAAGAGCCAGTCCAAATATCCTGCGCGAATGGGAATAAGGTGGAAGGTGAAGGCCGAGGAGATGTCTGTTCAGAGGAACTGAATGTGAGTGTGAAAGGAGCTGTTTATGTGCCGAAATTAGCTACGAATCTGTTGAGCGTAAGTACGTTAGTAGAACGTAACTTAGTAGTAGTATTTTCAAAAAGAGGTTGTGAGTTGTATAAGGCAGATGAATGTCAGGTGAGAGGAAAGGTGGAATTGAAATGCAAAGAAGATAAGGGGATTTATGTTGTAAAACCTGACTTTAATCCCGCTATGTTTTCAGCTGTGAAAAATGAGAGTGTAGATCAATTTCATCTATGGCACCAGAGACTCGGACATTTAGGTCTTCACAACATGAAGATGCTACGTGACAAGCTGGCTAGAGGTGTAAGTTTCAAGGACCCGGATAAAGTACAGTGCGAGCCGTGCTTAAGAGGTAAGCAAACTACTCTACCTTTTCTAAAACAGAAGAGCACACGTGCTAGTGCTATTCTTGAATTGATACACAGCGATGTTTGTGGCCCAATAGAAGAAGAATCATTCACAGGGTGTAGGTATTTCGTGACGTTCATTGACGACAAGACCAGAAAAACTTTTGTTTATTTTATGAGAAACAAAAGTGAGGTTTTTGCGAAGTTTCTTGAATTTAAGGCGCTTGTTGAAAACCAGACAGGGCAGAAGATCAAGAAATTACGCACCGACAATGGGACTGAATACGTCAATAAGCAGATGGACACTTACTTGCGGAAGAATGGGATAATCCATCAGTTGACGGTCGATTATACTCCGCAGCAAAATGGTGTGAGTGAAAGGGCCAACAGATCGATCGTAGAAAGAGCCAGGAGCATGCTCGAGGAGGCTAAACTCGATAAAAAATATTGGGCTGAAGCAGTGAATACCTCGGTTTATTTGAAGAACAGGTGTCCAACACGAGCAGTAAAAAAGATGACCCCTGAAGAAGCTTGGAGCAAGAGAAAAGTAGACCTTGCTCATCTGAAGGTTTTCGGCTGCAGGGCTTTCATGCATGTCCCAAAACAAAAACGGAGGAAGATAGAGAAGAAACCACTCATGAAGTTCCTGAAAGAAGATATCCTCTCAGAGAAAGGAAGCCTAAGAATTTCGATGATTATGTTCTCTATTTAGCTGGAGAAGATATAATCGAAGAACCTTTGACGATTGAAGAGGCTTTATCTGGAAACGATAGAGATAAATGGGAGCAAGCTATTCAAGAAGAGCTCAATGCTATGAAGAAAAACCAAACGTGGGAGCTAGTAGAACAGGCTGATGGCTACTTCGTTGATTCTAAATGGATTTTTAGAATCAAAAAGGAGCTGGGGAAGAAAAGATACAAGGCGAGACTCGTAGCCAGAGGATTTACGCAAAGAAAAGGATTAAACTACAATGAAACATTTGCGCCTGTAGTACGATTTACTACCTTAAGACTGCTACTAGCTTTAGCTGTAGAAAACAATCTTAAAGTGGACCAAATGGACGTTATAACCGCATTTTTGAACGGGGACTTAAAAGAGAAAGTTTTTATGAGACAGCCAAAAGGGTTTGAAGAGCGAGGAAAAGAAAGCTATGTTTGTCTGTTGAAAAAAGCTATTTACGGACTGAAACAAGCTCCCAGAGCTTGGCATGAAAAGCTCAATCAGGTGTTGTTAGACATTGGGTTCCAGAGATGTGAAACTGAACCCTGTGTCTACACACGGAAGACTAAAGACACGATGATGATCATTGCTGTCTATGTGGACGATATTCTGATATTCTGGAATGATGAAAAAGAGAGAATATCATTAAAGAAAGAACTCCACACCAAGTTCCAGATGAAAGACTTAGGAGAAGTAGATGTTTTTCTGGGACTAAAAATTCAGTGTGAAAAGAACTGTACACGGGTGAATCAAACCGAGTATCTTGAGAAGATACTAAATAGATTCGGGATGACCGACTGCAAGAGTGTGAAGACTCCTGTGGAAAGTGGAATTAAACTTGAGAAGCCACAAGATGAAAACTATATTCCACCAAGCGAAATACCATACAGGGAGCTGATAGGGTCGCTCATGTATCTATCGGTTTGCTCAAGACCCGATATAGCATACGCAGTTAGTTATTTGAGCCAATTTAACAGCTGTTTCAATCAAACTCATTGGAAAGCTGCAAAACGAGTTCTTAGATATTTGAAAAGGAACCAAGGAGGTCGGTTTGATATATAGAAAGACTGGCAAGAAACTTGTTGGGTATGTGGATGCAGATCACGCAGGGGATATTTGTGATCGGAAATAGTATACTGGTTTTGTATTCACATATGCAGGAGGCCCTATTTCTTGGGAGAGCCGGAAACAATCGACAGTATCACTTTCAAGTGCAGAAGCGGAATACGTAGCTTTATCTGAGGGATGTAGAGAATCCGTGTTCTTGACTGCACTTCTAGCAGAGCTGTATGGGTCAACTTTAACTGGAGCCATAGACCTATTTAGTGATAGTCAGTCTGCAATTCAAATCGCCGAGAACCCAATGCATCATCGCAGGACGAAACACATTGATGTAAGGCATCACTATATCAGAGAGATGGTACGAATAGGACGAGTGAAGCTGAAGTATTTGTGCACTAGTGAGATGCCTGCTGATATCTTGACAAAAGGTCTTAGTCGTGAGAAGCATGAGAGATGTTTGAAAGAGATGCAGCATTAAGGAGGAGTTTGGACTGGTTCTAGTAGTTCATTTAAGGAGGAGTGTTGAAAGAGGTTAAATGTTCTGCTAGTTATTAGACTCTTTATTAGATAGATGTTGTTCTTATTTCAAATTATAAAAAGTGTAGTCTTTTGTTATTTTTCACATTGCGTGTGTTGTCTTAAACCTGAAAATATACTATCTATATTTTCTACTTAAATTATTGAATTCTTATTTATCCTTGCGTCTACAAGATCCACATATGGGCCCAACCTGGATACTGCGCGCTACTGCCAACAAAAAAACCAAAAAAAATGAAGTTGACCAATGGCAACCACCATAACCTAATTTTAGCCTAGATTCATCAGAATGTATGTAGAACATTAAAAAAAAAGATAAAAATGGTCCAGAGATAATTCAGTTGGAATCTGTTAATTTATGTTTTCAGCTATTACTAGGTACTTACACTTCCAGTTTCTGTTTTTTCAGTTTCTATGAGTTTATTCTTTTCCTTTAATTCATTTGGTGACATTGTTTCTGGCGTTTTTCTTTTCACGCTACCGCGTCGGTCGCCTGTGAAAAATAAAGTGAAAATCTTAGTTTAATCGAGGGTATTTTAGGGAAAAATATAGAAAAGACCGGGAACATTACCGAAAGGGAAATAAGGATTATGTCGTGTAATGAGCGAGAAAAATTGAAATTATTGATGATCATGAAGTTAGTTTACGTTCTGCAGTGGACTAATAAAAAGGCTGGTATACTGAGCGCCACACAAATTGAAAGATGGGAAGTTAGCCGCAGATGACACTTCGCCGTGATTCGCTAATTATTGCGCATGTGTGCACAATGCCTATACAAATGGCGAAGTAGTGAGCTCGGGCGTAGGGAGCGCGCGGGAGGCACGAGGTTGGCGGGCGGGTGCGCGCCGGCGTCTCGTCTCTCTGGCACCCGCTAACGTCTATATTTTAGCGTTAGCGCAGCTCTCTGCGGCTAACTTCCCATCTTTCAATTTGTGTGGCGCTCAGTATACAGTATGAAGTTTATTTTCAGTTTCAGTTTCAACGAGGAAGACGCTATCAGCCACTTTGTGCGGCGTGCGACGACTGCGTCACCTAAGGTCATCGTAGACTACAATTTAAAGATGGCCATTAAAGACCGAAACGCGGCGGTGATGGAGGCTCTGCGCGATATAAGTAGCAATTTGGAAAATGATATGTAAAATCAACGTAGTTTAAAGTCATTTGTTTTTCGTCTTTAATTTTATTAGATTTAGAGTCCTTTTGTTAAGCCTTTATAAGTAATATTGTACAAATCTTTAAATCTTAATGTATATCTTAAAAAGCACAGACCCTGGAGTCTGTGGAGTATAATAATTAAATAAAAAAAAAAAAGTTTATTTTGACTAATACGAATATGCTATAGAAAAACTCCGTTGTCGCTACGTGTGTGTGTGTGTACGCTGTTAAGCTACAACGGTTAAGTAGTGGTGCAGTGCTACGTTTGTTACCTGCAGCTACATTTTCAGATTCCGAGGTGCTTTCCGACAAAGATCTCGCCCGCTGCAGTTTATTCTGGAACTCGGACCCAAGTTTGCTTTCCAGGTCTTGTTTGATCTCGTTCAATTCTGTAATCAAAAACATACAGTTAAGTAAAAAACTGAAATGGGAGAACGTATTGGAATCATGAGGTTTGTGTGTCGCCCTTTAAAAGGCTTGATAGAGCCCGGAAACAGAAATACAGAAAATTTTATTCGGGACAAAACAATTAGGTACACAGAAACAAAACACGAAAAACAACAAAAAATAGAACAATTCGTACCCAATGCTTTGCCACGAAACTGATCCCAACTCAGCATATTGCTGGTTATAAACAACCAGCACTGAAACATCATGGATTTATTCTCAGAGGAAGTCAGCTCGACGTCACTGACATGGTGCAGTAAGAACTCTTCGAAGGCGCCCTTGAACTCTCCTCTTACTACTAATGGGCGACGTTAGTACATACTATATATAAGATCAGCCCCGAAATACGCTGTTCCATGCAAAAAGTTCATTGCCTCACGACATAATGGATGGTACAGCTTTTTCGGTCCCAGTTGTTCAAGTTTATAAACCGTCTGGCACCACTCGACGCCGCTGAGATGGTGCAGTAAGAACTATGCGAAGGCGCCCTTTTTCTCCAGCAGCTGTTGGTAAGTGCCAGTTTCGGCCATCTCTCTGTCCTTCAATACCACCTTTTTTTTATAGGTTTGCGTTTGACTATATACTACCTGATGTTGAGCAGATATGCGGTCTAGAGTGTAGCACGCTTATCTAGAAGATACCTATTCACTCGGGGTTTGAAGACAACCAAGTTGCGCTTTAGCGGGGAGACAGACCCAGGCAAACCGTTCCACATTCTGGCTGTTCGTATGAAGAATGAAGATTCGAAACGAAACCTGTCTCATATACTTATCGTCCGGCGACGGCCGTTCTACGTCGCTTATATGCATCCTTCATTCAGTACAATCACTAGATCTAACGTAACCTTACTGGCATCTTCGCATAACCTCTTAAAGACGACTTTGGTACCTCATTTTTTTTAATTATTTCAGATAGGTTCGCGTTTGACTACACACTGTCTGATGTTAAGCAGATGTGCGGTCTAGGGTGTAGCACGCTTACCTAGAAGATACATATTTACTCGGGATTTGAAGACACTCACGTTGTACTTTAACGGGAAGACAGACCCAGGCAAAGCGTTCCACATTCCGGCTGTTTCGAATCCTCATTCCTCATAAATGAGGATTCGAAACGCTTGGTTCTAACGCGCGGAATGTCCACCATAAAAGGGTGGCGCTTTGTTCGCGTCCGTCTAGCCGTACGATAGAAGAAAGGGGCAGGGGGGACCAGACTGTGCAACTCCTGGGCGCACTCTCCGAAGTGTATCCGGTAAAAGACCGACAAACACGCTACCTTGCGACGATGCTCAAGACTTTGCAGCTGCGTCTTAGTCAAGGTGTCGTTGTCAATCAGCCTCCTGGCTCGCCTCTCAATCGTCTCCAGAGCCTCCAGTTGATATTTGGCAAAGCCATCCCAAAGGTGAGAGCAGTATTCCATGCAAGACCTGACTTGTGCTTTTAAAGACTAAGCAGTTGCTCAGGTGTGAAATACCGTCTCACCTTAGAGAGAACACCAAATTTTTTGGAGGCTAATTGGGCTTTGGACTCTATGTAAGAGCCAAAGTTAAGAGAAGGTAAAAGTGAAACGCCTAATAGTTCCAAGCTGTCAGTTACCGGAACGGAGACACCACGGAAAGCGGGAGACAATTTTTCCCATGGGATCAATTTCGAAAACACGAAAATTATATATACAGGGTTACAGGCTAAGTCGACCTATTCCCGTTAAGCGTGTGTAGTTTACTACGCTTCTGACTGATTTGACTATGAAACGTCATATCCTAAATCTCACAGTTTTCGAGATATTTGAATTCAAATACTTTTTATAAAAGGTTAATTTTACGGACAATATTGGGTAGTGAGGTCATAAAACATTATTTTACATGTAAAAATCAAATAAAATAATAATACGACTTACACGTTTCAAAATATATGAGCTGATAGCCGAAAATTGGGAATTTTATAAATACCAATTTCAAATATCTGTTTTTTTTTTAATTTAGGATAGTGTAATTCATAGTCAAATTAGTCAGAAACAAAGTAAACTACACACCCTTAACGGGAATAGGTCGACTTACCCTGTATATTCCCATACAAAATGTCCATCGACTCTCGGCGAAACGTATGGAATAGCCTTTTGTTCGGTGACTTACCTTCTGGCGAAGTCCGCTCGACGTCGCTGAGATGGTGCAGGAGGAACTCTGCGAAGGCGCCCTTCTTCTCCAGCAGCTGTTGGTACGTGCCAGCTTCGGACATCTCTCCGTCCTTCAATACAACCACGAGGTCCGTTTGCGCGAGGTAAGAAACGTTGTGCGTCACCCACACGCGCGTCTTGCCTTTTAGCAGGCCGTTGGGTCCGATCACCTAAGGGCGAGTGAAAAACATATTGTTAATTTTTGACCTTTTTTCTTATAAATTAATGAACGCCGGATGCACGCACGAAAAGTGTCACGTTCCGTCTGAGCGGAACGCGCAAGCGAGAGCGCGGAAAGGCGATAGAAAGGCACGATCGGCCTAAGCGTTCGACCTGTTTCTTTCAGTGCGTTGTGGGAATGCCGATGCTATTTATGCTATAACAATTTTTATTACTGGCCCAAACTGAAATTCGAGAAAAAAAAAACAGTTCCAACAAAAACCTGTTCCATACAAAATTGCGACTCAGAATCGAGCAAATGTATAAAACAGCTGTTTTTTTCTTGAACTTCAATTTGGCCCCACAGCAAAAGTTGTTCATAATATCTACAACCAATATAGCAACGATTGCTACAGGTTAAAACTTCTTGGTGTTAGTTAGAACGCGGATAACACAATCCTGATTGAAGCTCACTTAACAGCTGGGGCACTCCACGCGAAGCGGACAGCTAAAAAAGATCGATGTTTTGGATTTCGGTAATATTTAAGTATATTCTACCTATACATGTTCTTGACGCGTGTGCCAAATATTTTAGTAATATCATGAATGGTTAAGAAAATAAGGGGCTTGAAATTTTGCCAAACCGGTGAGCACGCAGTACTTCAAAACCGATTACCATGTCATAAAATTATAGATTATTACAATTAAACCACTGAATGTATTACTTAATTTTATGAGCTTTTTTATTATAATTTTAGAAAAGAATTTTTTTTTACATGTAAATGTGCGATTTAATTATTTTTCTTAATTTTCACAAAGTTAGACCATTCCTATTTTTTTTCTTTTTTGTCTAAATATAGCTAATATTGTATAAAATATCCATGCTAAGTTTTATAATGGCCGTGAAACTGGATTAGGAGCAAAACTAGAAAAACGGCCGTGGTGTCCGTCGTCCACTGGTAAAAATTGCAGTATTTTGCAGTTAGGAGCTATCCTAATCCAGTTTCGCGACCATTATAAAACTTAGCCAGGATATTCTATACAATATTAGCTATATTCAAACAAAATAGAAAAAAAATCGAAATGGTCTAACTTTGTGAAAATTTAAAAAATCCTATTTAAAAAAAAAAAATTAACAACTCCTTAATTCCTTAACCATTAATGATATTACAAAAATATTTGGCACACGCGTCAAGAACATGTATAGGTAGAATATAATTAAATATTACCAAAATCCAAAACATCGATCTTTTTTAACTGTCCGCTTCGCGTGGAGTGCCCCAGCTGCGTGACGATTGGGTTATCTGCAGCTTGTAGCTAACATCACAGCCGTTAAGATGTGTGACAATCCCATTCCTTACATCCACAACCGATACAGTAACATGATTGCTAAAATAACCATTAAGTACCTAACCAAAAGAAGTTGACACTGCAAAGCGTACCCGTCTGCCAAAAGTACGCGACCGGCGGTCATGCTCTTTATATAAATATATCGGTCTGGTTGCGCTTGTGTTGCGTTAATTTTCAGCTAGTGTTAGTTAATTACATTTGTGTGCGTGTAAACTTGCTTATATTTTGGTTTGTGTGCGTTTCTTCACCCCCCACTGACTTGGCAGACTTCGGTGCTTAGGCGTGTCGACTCCTTTTGGTTAGGTACTTAATGAAAATAACAATGTTGCGTTTCGTATGCCTCAACAACCTGACTCTCGCGAGACGCCTCGGTGAGACCCTCGAGCGAGGCGACGCGGAATAAAGACGAGGCGAGACGAGCGCACCATCTACACTTTCGTACTCGCGTTCCCTCGTATCGCCTCGTGGAGAGTGTGGATGGGGCATTACATCTACCGATATACAGGATTATTCCTAATCAATTAGCATCCTTTTAGGGGCTTTTTCTGTACATCAAAACAACTTTTGTTCTGTAACTTTTGTCAAAACTCAAAAACAGCAATTCCATACATTTTGTCGCGGATGAACGATATTTTTCTATGAAATAAATTTTTTTTTTTGACAAAATTAGCAGTACAAAAGTTGTTAGTTCTAATGTACACCCCTAAAAGGATGCTAATTGATTAGGAATTTCCCTGTATAGGTAATGATTGCTAAAATACTAAAATAATAACGTTACGGCTTACCTTATCGAATATGTGTTTGCCGACGTGGGAATCGACGGCGCTGAGCGGGTCGTCGAGGAAATAGTTATCGGCGTCGAAGTACACCGCCCGCGCCAGCGACACTCGCTGCTTCTGCCCGCCGGACAAATTTATACCTACAGGTAACATGTTTAAGGATTAAAATCGTTAAATTAACAATCGTAGAACTAAAAACGTAACAAAGGACACAGACCCTGGAGTCTGTAGAGTTGTAATGTAAATAAATTTGTTGTAAAACCGCCAAGAAATTTTATTCGGCCTATACCTTTACAGATAAACGTATAAAAGACAGCTCAAACTACAAAATGATGTAAAAGAGAAATAAACGAGACACACATTTTCGTACGAAATTGCTCGTTGAAGCGTTATAGGCTGATGACCGATGAGCCGAAAAGTTCTCGAGTGGAGACCACGTACCGGCTAGGTGAACGGGTAACCTCACTAAGACCGCAGGATCGCAGGTCGGCTAGATGCAAGCCGCTATAGGCCGCGCCACACAAGTTGGCGGATGTGAAGTAGGCTACAAGCTGCGCAATATCCAATCCTGGCTGAAGCTCACATAAAGCCGCACGTTGATTGGAGTGGCCAACTTGTGTGGCGCAGCCTATACCAACTGGACTTATTGGACATCCTGGGAGAGGCCTTTGTCCAGCAGTAGACGTCTATGGCTGATGGACGTAAGGGATAAGGTTTCCTTACCCTTCTCTCCGATCTCGGTCTGGTCGCCGCCGGGCAGTACGTCGAAGTCGGTTTTGAGCGCGCACACGCCAATAACGTTGTTGTACTTGTGTTTATCCAGCGGTTTCCCGAAAATGATATTGTCTTGGAGCGTTGCGTTCTGAATCCAAGCCTGCTGCGGCACGTATGCTATCGACCCTGTACAAATTAAAGTTATTAGTATTTTTCCTTTTTTTTAGTATTCTGTACTGTACCAGCCTTTTAGGACGGAGCCCTAAAAAGGCTGGTACAGTAAAAACGGGTCCCTATTTGTTAGCCTCGGTGTCCTGTTCATTCACCCAATATTTTTTGTCCTGAAGTTGTTCTGCATACGTATCTTGACATAAAATTGTGTAGTCATAATATTAGATGCGCATAATTTTTCTTAGTCATACTTGTATATTGTCATATCAGTTGCTTATAATTAATACAAAATGCATAATGGTTAAAGTGGCTAATGTTCATAGTCATACTATTTCTTGTTAGGGCAAAGTCATACATTAGGTCCGACGACGAGCGAAGCGAGGAGTAGGGTTTGGTTACTTGCGACCACAAACGCACGAGCCGAGCGAGCGAAGCGAGCGGTGCTGCGGCAGCGGCCGGCAAGTGTCAGAACCAAATCGGCCCCTATTCAGTAGTCTATATTTATTCTGGCTTTTCATTTTATGGTAAATATGGGATAGGGCTTGCAAAAATATGGTTTTCGTATGTTAATTTTTATAAATTTTATGACATAATATGATACAAGGATTAGTGATATTAGGAGCATCGTATATTAGAATGACATGTTAATTTGTATGATTTTCAATATTATAGCTAAAAAAATATGCGAGTCAATAGGGAACCCTTAGACTCCTATGTCCGTCCATCCATCTGTCTGTCACCAGGCAGTATCTCGTGAACCGTGATAGCTAGACAGTTGAAATTTTTACACATTATGTATAACTGTTGCCTAACAAAAAATATTAAAAACAGAATAAAACAAATATTTAAGAGGGGGCTCCCATACAACAAACGTGATTTGTTTTTTTGATTTATTGCCCTTCGTTAGCACTATCTAGCTAAAAAGCCGTGGTGGTTTAGAGGTAGTGACACCCGCCTTGCAATCGTGATGTAGTGGGTTCAAATCCCGGTCCCGTACCAATGAGTTCTTTGGAATTTATTTACGGAAATTCACACCACTGGCTTTTCGGTGAAGGAAAACATCGTGAGGCAACCTGCATGCGTCCGTAGAAGAAATTCGATGGCGTATGTGAATCCACCAACCCGCACTGGGTCAGCGTGGAGGATATGGCCCAATCACCCTTCGTGGGTAGGCCTTTGTCCTGCAGTGGACTATTAAAAAAAAAGGCTGGTACAGCACTATCTATTCGTGGTTAACCTTTAGAAGTAAGTAAGAGTGAAAGAAAGACAAGATAAATATAGTTGAAACCAAAAAGTAAATAAGAAAAAAGAGCAATCAAATGTAAAGTGCTAACTGTATAGCTTATGTTATCATTATGTGCTAATCTGTTGTCGCAATACATAAGCAATAACATAACAACTACATAACCACTATATTCTTAGCACTACACGTAGTTGATAAGATAACAGTTATATGTATTTTAAGATTGTTTGCCAAACGTATTTGTATGCAGTGATGACACCTTGCCAACTCATTATTTACCTAATTATAATGTTTTTACTTGAACTGTTGATAACAGCAAGTCAATAGTTTTCCTTGGAAAGAGAAACAAAAGAAATGGCGTCAGTTAGCTATCAAGCTAGTTCAATAGACTAGAAAGGCCGCAAGGGGGATTGAACACAGGAATGTTGCGTGTTATTCATTTACGAGCAAATAAATATGTAATTGTTTTTTAAAACTAGAGGGCGCAGCAAGATGTAAAGGGGGGCGCGGACGCTAGGGCAAAATACAAAACAAAAATTCCGTTTTTAAATGAATCAATAATAATTTCATCACATCTATTTGAAAATAACTATTTGGTTCGCCTTTAAGTGTGCCCAAAGGAGGTGTTTTCTATAAGGAACTTTATAAGTGCAACGGAATTATCTTTGCTGCGCACTTTTTGAATTTGGAACAAATAAGTGCGACGAAATGATCTTTGCACTTTTTGAATTTGGAAGTATTTGTAATGTTAGTGTTCAGCGCCAAGAAAATGAATGAAAATAATGTAAATATAAGTTTTCATTGTTTTATTATTAGATATCATTTAATTTCAATTTAGTTGTTACTCTACGTTTTATTAAATAATAATATATTATATGAGGCGCCTTTTGTTTTCTCATAGAGGTGATGAAAAGTAGAGTGTACCACTCGGGCCCAAAATATATTTTGGGCTCGGGCGACATACATTGAATCCCTCGATACGCTCGGGATTCTACTCTAGAGTCCCTCGCTTCGCTCTGGATTAAAAAAAGCGCCCTCGCCGTAAAAATATTATTTTGCTCCCATATGATACAATCTACTATTATTTTATCAATAACACCACTTGCTCACGCTTCGAAATTTTGAGTTTAGAGATCGCACAGCAACACAGCGCAGCGGAGTACACTGCATCAAAAATAATAACAACTTGTGAAGAGCAGAGAAAGAGCGGGGCGCGGGTGAATTAAGAAACTCCTGACATGTTCGTCTATGTACCTATCGATTTAACTTGAAAATAAATTTTGTTGATCACGACTCGTATTCTGGATAATCCCGTATCTACATAACTGAGGGCCGGATAATCGAAGTTCTACTACACATCATTTATAGATTCGGCCGATACCTGACTATTATTTGTTTAAGCGATTATAGCCCTTGTCACGTACTGTTAAGGTTGACTCTCCCCGAAGTCTTGTTCATCTCTCCCAGCAAAGCGGAGAGCAGCGACCTCTTGAACCACGGCCACCAGCGAGCAGCGAGGAATGTTCAAGTTTATATTATTTAAGCGGTAATAGCTCTTGTTATGTACCGTTAAGGTTGACTCTCCCAGCAAAGCGGAGAGCAGCGACCTCTTGAACCACGGCCGCCAGCGACCCGCGAGAAATGTCCCAAGTTTATATTATTTAAGCGGTTATAGCTCTTGTTACGTACCGTTAAGGTTGACTCTCCCGGAGGTCTTGTTCATCTCTCCCAGTAAAGCGGAGAGCAGCGAGCTCTTGCCCGAGCCCACCGCGCCCACCACGGCCACCAGCGACCCGCGAGGAATGTTCAAATTTATATTCTTTAAGATATTATCGGCATCGTCGTCGCCCCATGCGAAGTGGCCGTTTTCAATCACGATTGGATTCGCTGTGAAAAGCAGACAGTTGAATAGCTCTGTTGGATTCACTAAAATTATTCATGCGAATAAGTGAATAGGCATAAAAAAAAAAACACTTAACAGCGCTGTATTTGAAGAAAAATACGAATAAAACATGAATAGAGATGTGAAGACACAACATTAAACTAATGGCAATCTTGCGGCTAATTCATAGCTTAATTTTGAAGCGTTACGTCAGATTTTTTAAGGGGGAATTGATTCTTTGAAATTTAGTTTGTATGTGAATATAGGAAGCGCAGTAAGAATTTAGCAATAGACGAGATTTTTAAAACACAGAAAGATTAATATTATATAATTTGAGTTGAAATATATGTACTTACGTTCTTTAGAATCATGTTCCACCGCGCTGATGTCCAATTCATCGCAATTCATGAATTTATTCAATCTTTTTATACCAACAGAAGTCTGAAAACGTAACACAATTGAATACCACGCAAAGTTACATTTTAAGAACAAAATATTTGCACAAAACACTCACAGTTTCAACAACTAAGATAAATATTAGCAAAAAGATTGTTTTTTTTTTCTTTAAACAAAAGAGAATCAAGGAAGCTGCGTTTATCTAAGACGCCAGGCTCAATGGAGACGCGAGGCGAAGGAGGTGTCTAAGCAATCGTTGTAAACTCGGCTCTTTCCTGTTTACTGTATATTTTCAATAGTTTTGCACGTTAGTTTTGGTCGTCTCGCAAGATTGCAAATACATACTCCATTTTTGAAATGTAGGAAATAACATTTAGAATAGTTTAATAAGCTATCCCGTACGCGCTAAAAACCCTCATACACAGGGTCGATATTCAACATTGCTGCCAACATCCCGACAATGTGCCAATGTACAGTTGTCTGATTGGACCCGACCAACATTATTATTATTTATTTTTATTGTTACAACAAGTAACAGTAAAAATAATGTTGGACCGACTACGTTACACACGATCTTATTTGGCAGTTGTCTCTTATATGGGGAGAGACGTGGAAGAACGACCCATCACTCATACGATAACCAGTGGGACATATATTTTCAATACCTTTACTCTTTTGATAACAGGTATTTTTGTATTCCAACTGATAGTCTTTAATGTAGAGAAAATGCTTTGGTAGGTTTGCTTTCCTACTTATTTTTGTTCATCTGGCAAGCAGCTATGAATAAGTATGTCAAAATAAGTACGAAACCGATCTGATAAACAGTAAAAATTGATATCATAGGTAAGGAAGATAATTTAATTCCTATGTTAATCATATGGCTTGCCTGCAAAAAACCTCTCATGAAATATTTTTTTTCGACAGGTAAGCTACCACGTGTTTATAAAAAATGATGAAAAATATGCCACATTTGGTTATCACATCGATGAAGGTCGATCTTCACCGGCTCTTAGACCATAACCAAATCGAACTCCAACATAGATTTTCTATGCTTGCGTCTACTCTGATTTGGACGGTACGATACTAAAGAGATACTTTCCATGTTGTTTGCGCCGCTCCACGCCTCGCATCTCCAGTGTGCTTCCTGCCTTAAGCTACCATCACCTCCACACACAGACATGCATTATACTACACAGCCAATTAGTAGCACGAAAATTAATATGAATGTTTCGAGTTGTTATAAATTATTTTGCGAAAACATCTTGCAAAATGTTTTTAAGTCTAGGGGGCATAGAAATGGTTACAATATGAAAATGTATTTTATTACGTTAAATTATTTTAAATTTAGCACGTTTGAAAATCAAATAATGCAGAACATCCAATAAAACAAAATACTTGACGTTATACCAATGTTTTATTGGCTAAAATATAAAATTTATTATAAGTCTCGTCTTGCTCGAATAGAAAATAAGTTTTATTCATTTCGAATATGGGCATTAATTTTTTATTTTGCATGATGTATTCAATTAGATTATAATAAAGCGAATTGCATAATTACATGCGTATATTATTCTAACGGACTTACTTGTACGAGATTCGATATAACGTTAGGCAGCATGGACAGTGGGAAACGCAGAATGTTGAAAAGAGATAACGCTACGAAAGCTCTCTTAGAGTCCAGCACTTCAGTATCGTTTACCAATACAAAGCACCCGAAGGACATCAGTGACACCTACGAGACCATTCCAGTAACTTATTAGCTGTTTATACTGACATGCTTAGGCCGGAACATATTAGCGACGATACATAGATCTTCAGATACAGTTAAGTTACAAAATGTTTGTAAATCGTGTCAAAGGCTGATTATTATGCTTCTTTAAAACAATAAGTGAAAATAAGTTCTCAAAAAATACAAATAAATCTTTGCGAGAAGCAGCAAGTGCCACTTAAGAACAATCGTTTCAATATCTATGTATATTCGCTTCATGTTCATAATAAAGACTTAAAATGCGTGTCGTTCACTTTCTCTTAGCTGTCGATATCATTCACCAAATGAAGGCGAAACGCATATTAATAAATATGTAGCCTTATTGCCAGTTTCGAATGTCATACAATGACGCGCTTTGTTCACAGCACTTTCGTTTGATTTATGGCAGAATCTGAGTAATTCCACAAACCACGTCATTGTACGAATAGTAATATTATCTTATCGGGCCACCGTATTGCTGAGATAATTAATGTTTATATGCGTGTTAGTTTCAATGAGAAAGAGCCATAGCCGTTCGTAATTTTGTAATTCAGAAGTGGGATCAGGTCTACCTCGATCACTGAGACCACGATGAGAGGTAGCAAACCTAACGGCAAATGCATTGTGTAAAACAGAGACATCGATACGAATATGTTCGTCGGTGTCAATTTATGATTCTCGGGGTCGGAAATCACATACGTGAAGAATGTTAGGAAGGTCACCTTGAACACAAAAACATCAGCATAAATATTACCTTTTACGGCTTTTCGATAAAATCACACTTATATTACAAATTTATAATTCCGTTTATTTTAAACATCCATTTTTTTATCTTTAACATATTAAATATTACCTCTTAATTTTAAATATTAAAACTTTAAATCAAACTTATACTACAAATCTATAATTTAGTCTGTTTTAAATACTTTCATCTATTCAGGTATTATAAAAAGATTTAGATACCTCTTATTTTTAAATATAAAAAAGTAATATAAAAAAAGTAATATATAAAAAAAATTATAAAAAGATTTAGTAGACCTCTTATTTTTAAATATAAAAACGTAAAATCACACTTATATTACAAATCCATAATTTAGTCTGTTTAAATAAGTTGCATTATGAGTTTAGAATAGATAATAATATATCAGAGCCGACACTAATCACTGGATGAACACCGATGTTCATTATTATTAATTTATTTATTTTTACATACATATACAAATGGGACAATTCAGTAGTTATTTAAATTCCATATTGAATCTCAGATAATTAAGGTCATTGCATTCATAATTGCATCTCTTTTAGTTTTAGTAAAACTAAAAAAAGTTGTTAGTGCAGCGGCTCAAAATGTAGTTTAGCCTTCGGAACTAATAATAGCTACTCTTATCTCTCCTGATCATTATTTATTATCTCTCTGTCTGCACTTGGGACGGCCGACGGGCGATTGGGTCCCAGACAAAAACAAATAAATATTCCAATACCTATGACTGTGAAGTATGATAAACTTTGCACAAATATTTTTGATTTATTTATTATTTATGTTACCGTTTTATAACCCGATTTCAGGGAGAACGCGTTTTCCCTAGTAAAACTTAGATATTACAGAATGCATTTGTGACCTTAGGTTTTAACTGACTCTGTTCCGGATATACCTAGGGAAAACACGATGTCACAACGGCATTCCGTAATATCTAGTTCTAACTAGGGAAAACGCGTTCTTCCTAAAATTGGGTTATAACGGTATACTTACTCGTAATATATTTTAGTCTAGAGATCAGAGTGTCATAGGCTACATTTTAACCTAGAAAAACTAAAGAATCCTGTGTGAAATTTCGAGTAGTAGGCAACTTATAAAATGCAAAGTTTGTATAAAATAACAAAGGAAGTAGATATGTCCTCGTAGTCGTTATCTACGAGGAAATTGCTAATAGTATAAGTCATGATGGATTACATTTCGATTATAAAAGTGATTTCAACTGATTTTAATAACAGCAATCAATACTGATAACCTGACACGAATTACTATTGCGAGAACGATAAGAGGACGGTATAAGTACTTGTAATCACTGGATTATTAGTATTACTATCCAAACGTCTTTTTACTATAGATAATAATATAATATAACATGTGTGTGAGCGCCACTCGCCGATATTATTATCTGCTATTATACAAGGTGTTGTTGTTGCAAATTTTTCTGTTTGTGTTGACTTTCAGTGGTGTACATGTGTGTTCATTATTATTAATAACTTTTCAAAAAAAAATTGCTCCATACATTTCGCCGAGTCAATGAACTTTTTTTCGGAAAAACAGTTTCTTTTTTGCAATTTCGCAGTTGGTCCTTAGTCAAAGTTGTTCATAGTGATAAGCATATACAATTATACACCACTGAAAGTCCCCGCATTTTGCAAAGCTACACCCTGTATAGATTGGAACATACATACACGGTGTGAGTAGGTGGGGTAATTATAAGCCAACATTGATATCGTGGGAAAAAGAGCAACTGCTTCATAGCAATGTCATTTGACTTTAAAGAAATAGAAGAGCTCCTTATTGCTTCCTGTTATTTCAGGGTCGGACTAATATTATACTCGTAAGTAGTACAATATAGAAGTATTTTTATGGTGGTACAAATTTAAGCGAAATGAGCTTTTCAAGCTCTTCTAGCATTGGTTAAGATCAATTTATGTTTATAGTTTATAGGGCCCGCTATTATCACCTAGGAGTATAAAAATAGCCCATGACCATTTCTCAGACCTACCAGGTATACACAAAAAATCATTAAAAAACCGTTTCGGAGGAGTTCGATAACAAACACTGTGACACGAAAGGAGGTGATTAAGACCATTATAAGTAAGTAAGTTCGTATAGGCCGGGTGGCTAGCCCTGGTGTCAGAGTTTTTAGGCCGCCTGATGGCCTCTGACATGGCTAAACGGTTAAAACAACAATTAAGACCGTTATTAGGAACAACGTTTTCTATGGAGCCAACCTAGAATTCGAGGAAAAAATCAGATAAGTATTCCAAACAAAATTGAAACTAGGAATCGACAAAATGTATGAAGCAGCTGATTGTTTCCCGAATTGCGGGTTGGCCCGATAGTAAACGTTGTTTGTAATGATGGTCTGAATCACCACCTTTCTTCGGCTGAGTACACCAGTTCTGGATAGCCTTGTATAGGACAGAGGATAGATTTTGTGGTTTTACAATTCTCACAGACATAATATAATAACCATGATCTATATAATGTGGGGCTGAATGAATAAATTTATGACGTAAGTTAAAGGTATCTTCAAGATAAAAAAAAATTTTGAAACTTACCAAGAACGGCGCACAAGACCATATGAAGGACGTGGCAGAATTAAGATATGCGGTCTGTTTAAGTACATTCATTTCTTTATTCCTGATTTTAAGTATCTGATCCTCGAAGCTTGGCTCCCAGGCGTACATTTTAAGTACCTGAAATATAAAACAAATACACACTGAAATATTTAGAACAAAATGGTGTGGACGAGAAACGGAAGGCGCAGTATCTTAGTCGGAGAATGATCGCAATGCAAACGTTAAGCTTGGATTCAAAACCCATTCTGATATGGATAAGTTCTTTGGAATTTATAAAACGAATTCACACACTTTTTTACTGGCTTTTCGGTAAGACATTATGAGGGAGCCTGCAAACGTCCGTAGGAGAAATTTGATGGTGTATGTGACTCCACCAACCTACGCTGGGCCCGTTGTAGGGGATATGGCCTAATCGCCCTTAGTGGTAATGGTAAGACCTACATATGTTCAGCAGGAACTATTCAAAACGGTCTCACAAGAAGGTACAAAACTTACGTATTATTGTTCTAGATAGAGTATCTACAATGTAAGTCCAACCTACGCTGGGCCCGTGTAGTGGATATGATCCAATCGTCCTTAGTGGTTAGACCTAGCAGGGACTATGAAAAAAGGTCGGTATAGTACAAAGCGTAGCATTGTTCTAGATATAGTACCTACAATGTAAGTAAATCACTAGGTCATGACGTAGACGCCCACCACTTGAGATTTATCTACTGATATCATTTTCATCATACCAATGATTTAGGCAACAGTATATATGCGATGTTCTACGACGTTGATGTGGTCAGGTTAATACAGTGTTACATCAGCAAAGTCAGCTCTGTAATCTTTTTTTCAGAATATTTTGAGGAAAAGACGGAAAAATTACGTCATGTCCGTAATAAGCAATTCGTCATCAAATTCAGGACTTTGAGACGGCGTTCTACTTTACTGCGCGAACTTTCAAACAATTTGCTTGCGATGTTTTCAAAGCTCTTTAGGACCTCCTATAGCAGACGTTCTGGGCTGGGTTGTAGGAGAGTATCAGTACAGACAGCTGAACGGGGTTCGGTTTAAAACAGATGATATGTTTGTGTGTTCTGTACCTAATCGTACCATCCTCTTTACTACAGAACAAGTAGAAAGACGCCTCACTACCATCTGATTTTCCTTCGATACGTACGAAGCCGTTTGACTAACGTTCCTGAACCGTATGGCCAGGGAATGGAACAGACTGCCAGATTTATTGACTCCGGAGAGTTAAAATCTGAAGCTTTTCAGAGTCAGAGTGTGTACTGAGTAGGTGTCTTCTAAGTTTGCATACTACATCTTCGACCATAACGTCACTTACGTTGTTGAGTGGTCAAGCGCGGATTTATTCGCATTAATTTAAATTGTGACGACGCGCTTTGTCCAGTCGGAAGGGTGCATAACTGCATAATTTAGCATGAAATAACTGTACACAAAACATACAAAATCCTAGTCAGCTCCCGGCCCGTTGTAACGTCAATCATCTTTTATTCACACAAGTTCCGGAATAATTTGACAAACACCTCGACCTTGATTTATCAATGTCATTTGATAACGTCTGCGTGTAGGAACATTGTACAATATTAGGATAGTAGGGCAGTTATCGATATTGATTTATCGATTTTGAGCACCTGGCGGTGTTATCAATGCTATTGCTTTCATGTGAACTAATATTATGTTATGTTGAGTAATTTAGGCGGTCTATAAATAATTTCGAGCAACTAATGATCAAACAGATGGATACTTTAGCGCCATGAGACTTCCGCGTCGCTTGCAAGAGTGCAGTACTATAGATAAGGATACCATTGGAAAATATATTTTTTATTAATCACGGATATCAAAATAGTCATCATATCAGCCTTAGGACAACCACTGCCTTACATAGACTTCTTGTAAGGATTTTCAGTAAGACTGGTTACAAGCGTTTTATCAAGTCTTGAGTCCACGTCGCCGTCGTTTCGTTTGCCATCAAAGTATATAAAACTGTCTACTTGCACTGTTGCTAATGTTGTCAAAAGTTGATCAAATAAAAATTAATTTGTACCTAGCTTTTTACTCTAGACATCATTTTGATTACATGATATTGTTGGCCAAGAATGTTAGAACCGTTGGCATTACCTACCTTCTTGGATTTTCGAGAAAACTAAGAATTTCGTAATAAATAATAATATTACGAAATTCTTAGTTTTCTATTACAATACAATGTTATGAAAGGTTCCCATGGATACCAATTTCTAGACACATGTTCCGAGTTCAGCTGAATATTATCGGCTGTATAAATAAATTCACCTCTGAGCTGATTCATAATTGTGAAACGTAGAGAACACGGTCAGCATGACTTTGCATTATGACGTCATTGTTGATAATACTATGGGATTCAATTCATGGTTATTATTCGAAATTGCCTAGCAATTATATTATATTTTCTCTGTAGTGTTTCACCATTGTGGTGTAATATCTAAATGGTCTATTTTAAGCTTGGCACTCAAAAGTGTAGCTACTGACTAATAGATCTCTAGTTAAACTGACTTCTCTCCTTCGAACAAATATCTATAGTTACAATCGTGCAAAAAAAGTGTCGGAGCCAAAACTCTGCCCAAGCTACGTAGTGGGCAGGCTTTTTAGGTAGTCATGAAGCGATTGCAAGCCGATTACAACGCTGCGCGATGCAAACGTGTTCGGTTAGAAGCACTAATTACACACAGACACCGGTAGACAAACACATTGTATATTTATTTATTTGTAGAAAATTCAGTTATCGGAAAAGTCTCTAACGATTATGGTGAAGTTTGGTATTTAGAGCTTTCCTATTAAGTTTATATCGGGAAAACGCGTAATTCAATCCATTTTTCTAATTTTACTCCGAGCAAAACTCGGTCGCTCTCTAGTCATATCTTTAAACAAACTATTATTGTATTATATTTATTTGTTTGTACAAAATTAGGCTCTCGAAAACGGATCTAACTATTTTTAGATAGAACTATCCTAATATAATATTATAAACACGAAAATTTGTATGTATGATGTTTGTTACTCTTTCACACAAAAAAATACTGGACGGATTGAGATGAAACTTTGCAATAGTAATGCCTATACATCAGAATAACACATAGGCTATAATTTATAAAGATATTGCGTTGAAACGAAGTTCGCCGGGACAGCTAGTTCTTTATAAGTTTATCAGTATTTGTGGTCTATCCGGGAAAACGCGAATTTCGATTTGTTTTACATTTTGTATCGAATGCAGCTTGGTTGCTATGTAGCGTGATTATTAATCATTGCGAGATGTTATCATCTATGACTGGCGAAATCACTATCAGCTGTCATATAATTTTTGATAACAATAATAAGACTCTGCTTGCTACTACTTTATCAGATTGTTATACGTGTCACGAAAAACGTGTCATTTCTTATAGTCATTAATCAAATGATTATGTTAAATAAAGATATTGAAAGATACAATTAAGTAATGTAAATACGTTTTGTATGACTACATAATGATATTGCTAATTTCACAAAGGAATCACTTTCATTTGTTTACTTATCAAATCAGCGCACTAAGATACCTAACAAAATTCTGATATGAACCACATCTAGTCAGAATCACTATCACATTTTAGAAAAATTGCTTCATTAACACGCTTTTATTAGTTTCACCTGTATGTTTGCTTGCTTGCTTGTAACCAACCCCTTTGAGCTCGATTTTGACCTACTTTGAGCGATCAAATTTTCTTTAAACTCACAACTATCAAAACAAAGCATTTATAAAAAAAAAGAAATTGATGAATCTTAAGCGTGTTTTTAGTTCTTTTTTAAACTATATTTAACTATATTATTTTTAAACTTAGACGGACGAATACAAGACTGTTAGCGGGTGTTTATCGACGGACATTTTAGGACATCGATGTTTATATTTATTATCAATTCAATTAGTATAAGTCTATTTTTTTTATTATTTATTGTTTTCGTACATTTGACTTACTTAATTACACTGGACTGTATTAATCTTTGGACCGTCACGCCTTTTTTATTTTATATCATTGGGCCCGGTTTTTGACGACTGTAGACACGGAAGTGCTGGTTAAGTACCTAAATAGGGACTTTGGCGGTCAAAAGGTTTATAAATGAGATGAGTGGTCACACATTATGACTAACTTTTTCTATAGAGTCAATCTTAGAATTGACGCAAACCCATCGCAATCGCAAATAAGTTTCATACATTTTGTCAGCAACTCAATGAACTTTTTTTAAATTGAATAGCAGATCCTACTTTTAATTACGCGGGTTCGTGGTTGGTCCCATAGTGAAAAGTGATCATAACGATAACTTGATAAGTACAATGATATCCTATAACATGCTCATCGTCTATCTAGAAATGGGTTCTGAATAATTTTGTCCAAAATCTTACCTTAATTCCATTAAGTACTTCATTCATGAGCTTGACTCGTTCGTCTTTGTACTTCATCTGCCTGATCTGAAGAGTTTTAACCCTGTTCGCGATCAGCCCGTTGACCGGGATGAGAATGATCATGACGGCCAGACCGGCCAGCACCGAGGGGCCTAGGATACCCCACAGGAAGTACAGCGCGAGGGCGATTTGTAGCGGCGCAGACCAAATCATGTTCAGATAGGCCGTCAATTCGATGAATCTGGAAGATAAATAAAATAAATAAGTACCTAATTAATAATAATAATTAATTAATAAAGCCGTGGTGGTCAAGAAAAGCCGTGGTGGTCAAGAGGTAGTGACACCCGTCTTACAATCGTGAGGCCGTGGGTTCGAATCCCCGGTCCCGTACCAATGAGTTCTTTGAAATTTATGTACGGAATTTCACACCACTGGCTTTTCGGTGAAGGAAAACATCGTGAGGCAACCTGCATAAGTCCGTAGAAGAAATTCGATGGCGTATGTGTATCCACCAACCCGCACTGGGCCCGCGTGGTGGATATGGCCCAATCACACTTCGTGGGTAGGCCTACGTCCTGCAGTGGACTACTAAAAAAAAGGCTGGTATAGTACAGTACAAGTACCTAATTCGTATAGGCTAAGCGGTTATAACAACCGGAACCTACAATTTAACGCGTCATCCGAGCTACGGTAGCGCTCAGTTGTAAATACTACTCGCGGTCACCCATCCGAAGACTGACTGTGCCGACAGTTGCTTAATTTCGGTGATCACTGACAAACACACCTAGTCAAACTACGCTATGACTATGAGAGCTACTATAGGGGTATCTTACACACGGTCTCTGACCTTAAACTAAGCAAAGTGCTAGTACCTACTTAGTTGCACTCATAGCGTAGTTTGACAAGGTGCTTGTCAGTGGTCGCCCAAGTCAAGCAACGTTCGGCACGGTCAGTCCTCGGATGGGTGACCGCGGGTGCCATTTACAATTGAGCGCTACCGTGGCTCGGATGACACGTTAAAATGTATGATTTTGCTGTTTACAGATAAAGCACTCACTCATCGTAAGTTTACCAAAACTTGTTATGCGATAATGATTAGGTACCTAGTATTAAAAAGTTATATTACAAAAAGTCTACAAATCTACGTACAATTGCATCAGCCAAAAACTAGGCTGAAAATTTGTCTATGCACAAGTGTAGCTAACTTAAGACACCTAAGTGATAATTATGCCCATGTTTACCTAGTACGTATGGTACATGCTTTGTATCACAGGGAAACTAGTTTTTTTTTGAACCGATGACGAGTATTTGAACAGGAAATTGCAAAAAACGCAAGAAAAGGCAATCGATGTCTGCGTTTGCATAATAGTATGGCAAATAGCATAATACACTTGATAAAATCTATTCGTTTTAGGATCTTTGTAATGTTATTGACGGAAGAGAAAGACAACGGAGGGCATTCAATTTTTATATCAGATCAACGAGAAGGTACGAGTACAAGATTCGAGGGTAAAATTAAAAGTTTTGAGAATCTCATTAATGGAACGAAGTAGAAACTATCTGACCTATTTATTATCTTGTATAACATTTTACGTGTCACTCTGTACATCGTTGCATTCGATGGCGCCTGTCGGAGAGCCAGCAGGCCTACTCTCCTTTAAGGGTCTCCACAATGCATTTTATATTGGATGGTCAATGTTAACAGACACATTTGACGAGAACCATCGCTGATATTACAATAATCATACCTCGATCCATTAAACTAGCCTGTAGCACTTATTAGAGACAGGAATCTTTAAATATTAATCAAAGTCTATGATTATAGAAAAAAAAACTTAAGACTAATCGAAAGTCACAAGAAAATACGCGCTGAAAATTTTCGTGGGCCAAGTTCAAAGAAACGATGACACGTCATTTTAATATTGCCGCCAAATTTTTAAATCGTATTGTATAAGGATGTTCTGTACCTCATTCAATTGTTAAAAAGCTATATTTTCTAACTTAGTACTTAGTTTCTTTAACAATTGCTTTGATCAAGCGGCTAATCTAGCCCATTCTACAAATTTTCAGTGTTATCCTTGTATTACAGGGAGGTGAAGACATTGACGGAAGACCGCGAGACTTGGAAGTAGCTCTACCGACAAGAGCCGCGCTCTTAAATTCTGAATGAATGTAATGTTCGGAACATAATAAAATTGTCATGGTTACAGTACAACCAAAACCCGTAACGGTATTAGAATAACAACTATGATGTATGCTAAATATGTTAATTGATTAGATATAATTTCTGTAAGGCTTAGTTGAATGAATTAGTAAACTCTAACATTTATTATATTATGATTCTATTGTAGTTATTGTGCGATTTCTAGCTGTTAGCTGTCCTATAGGAAGGTGAGCTTTCAATAGTGGATAATAATATTATTATTTCTGTTCCCAAGTACCTGTTTAACTTTGAAATCGTAAATATATATGATATAAATCACTTTAATCCCTTTAGGGATTTTTAAGGGATTTTTATACAAAATTAACGCCATGCCTTCGCCATCGAGATTGTGTTAAGATGGTAATAATTGTCTTGTTTTGTTGTGATTTAATGACATGTGATTGGTCATTTTAGAGCAGGTAGTATGATAAATACTTTGTGCACTTTATATACTCTATGTACAAGGGCATTATGGTGTTTATCTAACATTTTGATGGCGACCTCAATCTAACACGTGGAATCGATCTTTAAATTCTATACAGAAGGTCGTTTACAACGCTGAGTTGGAATACATAACAATCAATTTTGTAATCACATCGTTATTTACATAAATAGGTACATTTTCATTCATAAAAATCACTACATTACATAATTTACACTTCACTGAGGCAAACTCCGTACTCTATATACCGGCATTTTAACAGTCCACTGCTGGACATAGGCTTAGTTTTGATGAGTTATTAGGCCTTATTTTCAGCGTTGGTCAAGTTGCGGGTTGGTAGACATACATTAGTTAGACCATTGATTTTTGACGTATGCAAGTTGCCTCACGATATTTTTACACGATGTTTCCTTACATAACTTTCAAGGTACTCATTGGTACAATATCGGGAGTTGAACCCACGACCTCACGATTGTTTCTAGTTCTGTTCTCGAAGGCAAGTATTCTAGGCACCACTAGGCCACTACGGTGAGCCTGATATGATAGAGATGAGTGAAAGAAGTAAAATCATCAATATGTGAAACCGAATGTTTCATGTCAACGAAAGCAGAAATTGAAATGAATTGAAAGGCGGCAAGTTTTTCTTCTGCTACGTATTAAATAACGTTGCAAGCTATGACACGTATATTTTTTAGAAGTTGTTCCGTAATACTGCGAAAAGCACATAATAATAATCAATAAACATATAGGTTTTCGTATATTTCCATTAGCGAATTGTTAATCGGCTTGTTTTTGTTTTGCAACGTATTAAAAAAGGTTGCAGGCTAGTAGACAGTACCTACAACGCAAGCTTTTGCTCAGTGTAGGTTCTGTGTACTAAGTTGATTTGTAACCGCTAGCCGTATAATAATGTAAATAATATTTCAAAAAAAAAAAACAAAATTGAAAATCAAATAAATTATCATCAGTTCTTTATCTTTAGTAATTAGGTAGGTTTTAATAACATATTATCTTTAGTAAATATGTAGATTGATTTACATATAATCCCATTAGCGAAATGCTTATCAAAAAGCTTATTTTTCATCTGCAACCTTAAATATAGGTAGGTATTTTGTTGCAGTTACACAATGTTGCATAATAATATGAAAGTGAAATAATATTTTGTCGTTATCTTCGGTAATTAAGGTTGTCATAGTCCATTATTTTGAGGAAATCTGTAGATTGGTTATCGTATATTCTCATTATCTAACTATTTATTATTTTCTTACACACCTGCAACATATCAAATGAGATAGTAGGATTAGTATGAGGCATAGGTACATTTTTAGCAGTTAAACATAGTTGCACAATAATATGAAAGTCATCTTTCTGAGTAATTAAGGTTTTCATAATTAGTTACAGTAGAGCCTCGATTAACCGGACTAATTGGTGTCGTTCCATTCGGATAATCGAATTCGAATTAAAAAAAGCTGTTTTTCTTATTATTTTAGCTAACTTACGACCAGTTTTTCCCATTTTTAATAAATCGATAATATTTATTTCATCTTTGCGATAACGCAAACGTTTGCGCTACCAAATTTATAAGTTATTTGATCGCGCGGTGACACAGCGCATCCGGTTGCATTTAGCAACATAAATGACAATTCGCGGAGAGCAGAGAAAGAGCGCGGCACAGGCGGGTTACGAAGCCTTTGGCATGTTCTTCTTAGTATGGTTTCAACTTAAAAAATAATTTACTTGACCGGGGGTAGAAGTCTAGATAATCGGGAATCCGTATAACTGAGGGTCGGATAATCGAGGTTTTATTGTAACTTTAGTAAATCTGTACATTGGTTTTCATAGATATTCTCATTATATTGGCGATTGGCCTACTACTATTAGCTGTGGTGGCCTCGAGGGAATACTCTCACCTTACAAGCGATAGTTTGGGTTCAAAACCCGGTCCCGTACTAATAAGTTCATTGAAAATGCAAGTACGGAGTAGGTTGTCGGTAAAAGAAAACATCATAGGACAAACTGCATACATACGTAGAAGAAATATGATATACTCGTACGTTCATAAGTTATACTTTCACATTAGGCCAGCATGATGGATATGGCCCAATTGCCCTTAACGGGTAGGCCTATGTTCAGCAGAGGGCTATTAAAAAGCCGGCACAGTAAAGTATCAATCAGCATTTCTTTTATCAGCAAGCTATTAAATAAGGTTGCATGCTGGCGTATATTTTTTTAGCAGTTGCACATAATTGCATAATACTGGGAAAGTCAAAGAAATCGCCGTTATCTTTAGTAAATAGATCTTTTCGTATTTTCCCATTGGCGAACTCCTTATCTAAAACAAATGATTTAATCTCCTCCCTCCCTGCTCGCACACCTTGTGCCGAATCAATATTTGTTTTGAATTGTGATAAATCGGGGAAAACTAAAGTTTTACATTGTTTTCGCTACTCTATAAATAAATTTTATTCGTAAAGTTACAAAGTTTTTAATGATATTTGAGTTAGTAGAATTTGAAGAGGCACCCTGCTTTTTCAAATAGCTTTTTTTACTTTTAGCTCATCAACATTATACATTCAATGACTATATGATAATTTATTCAATAGATTCGTGTAGGCCGTGTGGCTAACCCTAGTGTCAGTTTTAAGCTGCCTGAATGCCTCTGACATGGTTAAACAGTTAGAACAACTGGGACCCATAGTTTAACGAGTTATCTGAGCCACGGTAGCGATCAATGGTATATGCCATCCGCGATCACCCATCCGAAAACTGACCGTGCCGAACGTTGCTGAACTTAAGTGTTCGCTGAGAAACATCTAATCAAACTATACGATAAGCACTACAGTACCTACGCAGTAATGCAGTAGTGACTGTGACCAGGCCGGCCGGCCTTACAAGGCCCGCCGCATAAGATGAGATGATCACCGACCACAGCTTCAAACCCCTGTCACCGTTTTTGTATGAAAAGTTAGTGACTGCAAGCGGCGTTGGCGGCTTAAAAACTCTGACGCCAGGGCTAGCCACTTGGCTTATACGTACTTACTTTACGGCGTATGTAGACGGTATCGGCGATTATGGTTCGCTGGTGCGGTGATACTTATACCCCATTATAAATAGCCAAACAAATCAACTTTGAAGGCTTCTTCACTTAACTGATTTTAATTGTTGCTCTACTTGACTCTATAATATGTATCGCTTTAAAAAAGACTACATTTTTAGTAATTTTAAACTCGTCAAGAAAACCCTTAAAATTGTGCCCATATTAAAAGTAACACAATTCAATACAAAATTAGGTACCTACACAATATTCATGTTTTTATAATATAGTTGACCGTATTCGTGAGTCGGTTTTGCACTTTCTCTCGACCGCAGCCTATGCAGCGAGATCGAGGTTGGCAAATCTATTTACACAAACAGGCTCAGTGTCTCTGTACCAATTTGTACTAAATATGAATTATGCTTCATATTAATAATTAATATCAAGCATGATTCATTCATATTACTGTGGTGACCTAAGGTATTTATGTGGTATTCTTAGGTAAATAACTAAGAATACCACAATAATATGTCGGGAGAATGTGCTCATTATGTGTCACTTTGGAATCGCTTCACATGTGGTGTGAATATAGCCATGATGTTTTTTTATACGTTTATTATTTCAAGATTGAGCTATATACGCTCGATCGTCTGTACTACCTATAGTTTTGACCTGAGTGCCAAGTGGGAGTTTTGCAAATCAAATCGAATTACTATTACGTCGCGTTGACCGAGCGCGCCGTGCACACACGCGAGCACATTGACACACACGCTTGACTTGAATTAGCCAATCACAGACGTTGCCGCGCTCGTGTTCGATCGGTTTGGCGCTCGTTACATTACCGTAAAAAATACTCACACTTAGCTATTCAGTTTTCTGTATGTGACACATGATGGCGCTGTGCCATTTCCATAGAAATCACATCAAACGTTAACGGGATCGAGCTCGAGCGAAAATCTCCCACTTAGCTCTCTGTGCCTGAGATGTGAAGACCCTAAAATTCAAGTACCAAGGAAAGCATGCACCACGCTTTTGTCAATAAGTGCAACTGTTATTGTGTTCCATATATTAAGACGATACTAATAGCGAAATATTAGGGCAAAATAAAATAACATCCTAATTCTTACTACAGATGTAAGCGCCAAGTTCACAAGATTTTTCAATAATGACGAAGAAAATCACAGCATCGGTTTTGCTCATAGTAGAGCAACGCTGCCAGTCTAAATTACCAAAACCATAATATATGCGGTTTTGGTAATTTAGACTGGCAGCGTTGCTCTACTATGAGCAAAACCGATGCTGTGATTTTCTTCGTCATTATTGAAAAATCTTGTGTACCTACAGAACATAAGGCGAATCATTACTTAATATTAAGTATAAATATCTTATAAATAAATCCTACTAATATTATAAACGCGAAAGTTTGTGAGGATGGATGGATGGATGGATGGATGGATGGATGGATGGATGGATGGATGGATGGATGTATGGATGTTTGTTACTCTTTTAAAACTACTCCACGGAGATGAGATGAAACTTTGCAATAATATAGCTTATATATCAGAATAACACATAGGCTATAAATTATAATGATATTGCGTCAAAAATCAAAATATCATGCGGGCGAAGCCGCGGGTAAAAACTAGTAGATTATAAATTCGAAAGTGTTTATTGGTTTATTACTCTTTCACGCAGCAACAGAGCAATTATACTTGATTTTTGGTATGGATATAGTTTAAAGTCTGGAAAGTGACATGGGCTACTTTTTATCACAGAAAAATAAAATATCATGCAGGGGAACCCCACCGGCAAAAAAACTAGTGTAAAAATAAACTGAACAGCGAAAAATAAATACAAAGAAATAGGCGGATAACATAAATATTTTCAAAGATTAAGTTAGTGATGTGTTCAAGCACCAATTTATCTTGAACTCAATCTTATAAGGAATCTGAATGTTGAACATTCTACAAAAATAACCTATTAGCTAAAAACGGGTTCGAAGACTGTTGACTCTTGCGCAACAATCGTCGTAAACTATGGCCTTGAAATTTCTATCATTGTGTCATGCAATGGGATCGCTTACTATCATTATAGCAACACGAAATTATCTTTAGAAGCGGCTGTAAGAAACAACTAAATAGTTTAGATGTTTATGCAAACTTTATTTTTGTTCCAGAAATGCATTGGTGGCTCCCTCGTAAAGACTGCAGATACGTTGGTTGGTAACTTGTTAGTGTGACAACAATGGGTGTACCGGAAATCAGGCTATCATCTGAATATGCGAATACGAGTAGAGCAGATTGAATTGCATGTTTAGAGGAGCGTTACGATTAGGAGTGGGCTAGGCGATATACGAGTACCTACGCAATTTTTCGGGGTGACGAATATCGCTGTCGGGTTTTGAAGCCATGGCATAGAATTTAAAATTCAGATACAGAATAGTTTTAAGGTTCACGTTACCAAGAAAACAAATCCATGAACCATTTGCATTTGTTACATATCGTCAACAAGTAACATAGTACCTAAGTACTTGCCTTCTGTGAGACTATTTCGATGTTCTAACAATTTGGGACTACAATATCGTTAAATTCATTTGTGTATCTAGCGTCTACATTTCCATTTGTATCAACACACATTTTAATAACTTGATGACCATCGCACAACTTCGAAACATTAAACAAACAAAACCCTTACTACAAGAACAAATTGAAATAATAATACCCAAGGCAAATCCATCAATCAATAGCGAGGCCTCGAAAGAATACACAGTGGTACTCAACATACCTGTATTTATACACAATAAGTCATGTCCAAAATAAATATTAGGTACGTGGAAAGCCCCTACTCCCACATACGGACAAAAGGCGGAAGTCTCCAATTCATAGAGAACGATTTGTGTTCAAAACAGTGCATTATACACTAATGTGTCGTAACGTGAGTAAAGCTGGATGTCTCGTGGTAGAGAGTGGTCCTTTAAGTAAATTCAAGTATAAATGACTAAAACCGTGTTAAAATAACTATTGTTTTGCTCACGATGTCGATGACTAAAAAGGAATGCAGTCATTTTTAGCTAACCGAGTACAATTTTGTTTATGTATTAGATCTCTGTCTAGCTGCTAGCAAGTCGATTTCATTGTTTCTTACTCACATGAGTGTAAATCCTTGCTAATATTATATATCAGAAAGTGTGTTTGTTGGTTTATTGGTTTGTTCCTCTTTCAAGCAGCAACGGAGCAACGGATTGACTTGATTTTTGTCATGGATATAGTTTGAAAGACGGGAAGTGGCATAGGCTACTTTTTATTCCAGAAAAATAAATAGTTACCATGCGCTAGCACATAAATTAAAATACCACGAGGGCAAAGCCGTGGGTAAAAGCTAGTTTGGTTATAAACCTTTTAGTTAAAAGAGAGGTTCATTTTATTTTTACCTAAAAAGTTCCGTGGCACGCTTATATGACCGTTAATTTAGTCACAAATGTTACTATCGTGTTGTATTACACATACAAGTTTATTTAATTTGAAGTTAGTGCAAGCCTTCGCCGGCCGGCCGGCGTCGTACACCGCTCATTTTCTCGTCCAACGATGAATCAGCCTGAGCCTTTGTCACAGTAAAAAATATCACGTTTCTTTCATTCGCACAAAAGTGTCAAAAACATAAAAAGATAGACAAGGTAAATAAATGTTAACGTATTTGTGGAGCGAATCGTGTTATTAGGAAACCGGTAAAGTGAGTTTTGGCTTTGGTATTCAATGTCATCGGATCTCGTGTGTATTATAGAAGCTGACTTGTGCAGGATAGTTCATTAATTAATAGCTTCGGAATAAACAACGGGAAAACTAATTTAAACATTGATTGGGATTGAAATAGTTGTTGGGTAGTTGCCTTCTTATAATGAGGCGAGGCAAGGCAAACCAGCCATGCATAAAGAATAAGTGGATGAGTATCGTATGTCCTTGACAGAAGGAAAGTCCCGTTGTTATAATATACTTCTCAAATAACAAATCAATATAGTTAACGGACCTATTACATGAACATTAAAAGCCGAATATTAACAAGTTTCTTAAGAGTAGTTCTAATAACCCGGGAGGTGACCGCAAAAAACGCAAGCATTATTTAAAAGCTTCATTTTTGATATTACGTTACATTGGCAGTGTATCACAATACCCTGGACGGAGTCAGTCAGCTGGGTTCTTTAGCATTTGGCGCGGGGACTCATTTGAATTTAACTTCGGGGTATTGTTGTACACCGCCTTGGTAAAGCAATACCTAAAATTCAGCTTTTAGAAAATGCTTTAATTGTCTTTTGCTCTCACTTCCCGGGTTATTAAAACTATTGAGAAACTTATTATATTTAGGATTCGAATAATAATTATTTTTTGACAAAAAAACTATGTTGTTTTTTGAGGCCGGTTGTATGAACCAAAAAAATCCTTCGTGTAATACTCGTATATGAAGCCGTTTGGTTTCATACAGTCGACCTCAAGCACAGATTAAGGAACTCAAGCCGAAAGTAGTGAGCGTAAGTAGGGATTTTGTTATTCTATTTCTTTAGACGCTTCAATTTTCATCAAAATTCTAGAATTGCTTCAAAACGACTATACCTCGTGATGTTCCTATACTTATTGTAAAACGAAACCCGCGAATCGGCCCGCAAATAACGGTTAAATCAGTTAATATCGAAAAAAAAACATGTCGAAATTAGAGCTCCTATTTTTTGGAAGTCGGTTGTAAATACCTATACCTATTCGCAAAATGACGAAATCACGGACGCTGCTCAGCGTCGCTGATTTCGTCATCTTTCGTCATCAATCAACACGACGGAATGAGTTAGGCTTCAACCAGACACGAGAGGTAGGTACTGTAACACGTGTGTCCAGTTGGTGAAACTATAATTACTGAAAATATTATCAATTGCGTCCATGATTTCGTCATCTTTCGTCATCGTGAAGGAATGAGTTGGGCTTCAACCAGACACGGGAGGTACTGAACACATGGATGTGTCCAGTTGGTGAAACGCAAATTTCTCAAAATATTTATCAATTAATAGTAGTTCTCCATACAGTTGACCTCGCAGCACATCTCTTTAACTGAATCTTCAAAAGTCTATATCTTTACTCGCTCTTGCCCGATGATTTTCGTACTCGCAAATTTTGTTAGGATTTCAATTTTAAACGATCTTGCCTAATATTATCGAAATCTGCTTTTTGAGCCAAATACAAAAATAGCCGTCGATTAAAAAAATATTACTACATAGTGCATAGAACCTGTGTACCAAGTTTCATCGAGATTAGTTAAAAAATGTGACCTGTAGAGGAGAATTACATCCGGACAGATGTAAGCAAAATCGACGATTTAGAACGGAGACCCCTATCACTTCGTTCGCTCGGTCAATTATATCTTCATCTAGACACGCTAAGAAATTTTTTTTTTTTTTTTTTAAATATTGGGGGACATCTCACACACGGTCTCTGACCCCAAACTAAGCAAAGCTTGTGATATGGCTGCCAGAGACTGATATACTACATAGACATATTTTAAATACATACTTATATAGATAGTACCTAAATAACACCCAGACGCAGAGCAAACACCTATGTTCATCACAAAAATGCTTGCCCTGGTGGGAATCGAACTCACGCCTCTTTGATCCAGAAGTCAGGGTCACTAACCACTGAGCCACCGAGGCAGTCGAGCACTCCCGAGTCCAGAAAGAGAAACATAAATCAAATCAATTTTTCGTTTTCTCCAATTGGACACGCACAGGTTTTTTGCAAGAACAGCTAATAGTCAGGTTAACAGTACAAAAGATCGAAAATGGAATCGCTCTGAGAATCCGAGCCTGAAGGTACTATTATTATATCTTCTTTGCCCGAAGTAAGGAAATCCGAACAAGGACATAATATGTACACCGATATTGGAAATCGCATCTTGGCGAGGCTCTAGTGGCACTAAACTAGACAGGTCATGAGCTATAGACACGTATAAGCAGCAGAGTCGGATTTAGTTGAGACCAACTGCCCTGGGCCTCCACAATAGAGAGGCCCACAATAGATTTCGAAAAAAAAATCTATATAAATAAGAGTAAAACTAGCAAACTACTTTTATTTTGATTGGTTTTGCTGTTTTACCTTTACCTACAGCACTTTGTAGAAAATTGATTATATTACTCTTAAATATTGACAAAAACGATTAATCTATATTTGTTCACTCTAATCGGGCAATCAGTATATTCTAAATCGTCCTGATAAGGTACTTGGAATTTACTACTCATCTTGAAAGAGTACTTATTCCTCGGTGACCAAGGGGCCTTCATTACTTTATTGGCCCGAGGCCTCCACAACTCTAAATCCGGCCCTTGATAAGCAGGAATATTCACTGACACCGAAGAATATTTGAATATAAGAGAAATCAATTGAAACTCTAGGAACGTTTCAGCGTACTCTGCTATTTGGCCTGTGGGGTCTTAGTTTTAAGAAATGAGCTCAAAATATGCAAGTCACCAGTTAATGAAGATCAATGTATATTTCGATGTGAGTCAATACATGTTCTCAATGTTCAAGATAAAAAATCTTTCTCAGAATTATTGGATATTCATCATCTCATTCATCAATCTCCGAATATTGAATTAAACATTCATTTTTATTAAAGTCATAATAGTCTACTGCCTACTGACTATAGTGACTATTAGGATGACTTATTAAAAATGTAGGAAGCTAAATCAACGATACTCGGTGCTTATCTTTAATATTGTGTATTTGAAACGATTAGAGTCTGGCTAACGAAAGTTGATACTGACAAAGCGCGGCAAATTTAAAAAATATCAGCATGGCAGCCCTAAACTGAGAGGGAAACATTTTCTCTCACTCACACTATGTAGCATTGTTACCATACCGCGATTTTGATTCTTCCAAATCTTTGGGGGAATCGCAAAAAAAAAAACTTTTTTTCAAGCTTTAACTTGTCGTGTAGGAGTTTTATATTCATTATTACGTTAATTATTTTCTGGTTTTTGACGTTATTATTTATAACGTTAACTGAGGCTTTGCATTGCTCTCCAAATAATCCAAATGATTTTAGCGCGTACCTATCTACTTCATTACGATGAAGACTAAAATAATATGTATAATAAATCATTTTGTTGAGTTTAGTTAATGACGTGGGTTTGAAAAATATAAGGTAAAATACCCCAATTTAAAGGTAAATCCGCGATGGTAGTAGCACCGTGTGTTGTCATTTAAAAAGTTTGCGAAAAATTCCAGTATCAACTTTCGTTAGCCATACTCTACATGTTTATATTCAGTACCCAACATCTCAGATAATGTTTAAACCTTTGTAAATATTTATCTGCTATCTTAGCGATTACACAAAATCAAACCCGGAACACTGCTTTAGATAAAATAAAGATATCAAATTCGAAATTAGCCTTGAATGCTGTCTTCATCTTGATAAGAATCCTTACACTGTGCGAACAGTATCATACCTTAAAAAGTCCACTGTCGAACATTTTTAACAGTCTCTGACCCCAAACTCAGCAAAGCTTGTGATATGGCCAGAAAATGATATACTACTTATACATATTTTAAATACATACTTATATAGACAGTACCTAATAACACCCAGACATAGAGCAAACACCTAGGTTCATCACATAAATGTTTGCCCTGGGTGGGGCTCGAACCCACGCCTAATTTGATCCAGAAGTCAGGGGCACTAAGCGCTTTCGATTTCGGTTCGAGCCGTATCTCTACATCATCATTTCCATTTTGATTAATTAACATGCTCGTCCGGTTTAACATTTTTTTCATAGTTTACCTTCTAACAATAATACTAAACACAGAAATGCAGTGTAATCTATTTTTTAAGTAGGTAATATCAAGGTATTTCGTGTCTATATACTTATATGTCTATGTTAAAGTCAGTGATGTATGAACTCACCTGTGAGCATCCACGGACATCAAGTTGACGATTTCTCCCACGGTGGACTCCTTCTTAGCTGCATTGGACATGCGCATCGACTTCCTATAGACGGCGCTGGTGAGAGCAGTTCGTATCCGGAGCCCCACGAGGTACATTCGCATGAAGTAGTGCGCTAGGAGCATCGTCTGCACGGTGGCGCAGGCTAGCAAAGCCACGGCGTAGAGGTAGCCCTTCCATAACTGCTCGCCGCCTTCCACGAAGCCTATCAGGAGCCTGGAGGATGAAACATTCCTTTAATATTTTGTTGAAGTTCAAGAAATAATTACTTTGTGGTAAAACGATTAATGGGCCTGGGTTCATTTGGGATCTATGTTAAAGTATATATATGCACGGTGGCTTAGGCTAGCAAAGCCATGGCGCATGGGTAGGTTTCCTATTCCAGATCGCTACCTTCCATGAAACCTATCAGGAGCCTGGAGGAAAGTCGTTCCTTTAACATTTTTCTGAATTTCAAGCAATAATTTGTGCGTGGAAAACAATTGGTGGGTAAGTAGGCACTAAGGGTATCAGTGTAAATGTGGTCCTTCGAGCGAGGGTTAATAGAAATAAGCCTAATTAGTGCGCAAAAAGCATCGCCTGTACATTGACGCAGGCTAGCAATGCCACGGCGTAGAGGTAGCCTTTCCATTCCGGTTCATCAACTTCGACGAAGCCTATCAGGAGTCTGGAGGATACCACATTATTTTAATATCTTGTTAAAGTTTACAAAGGAATGCTTCGTGAAAATAAGGTTAGCGGGTAGAGGCGACTTTGGAGGTTGATCTTAAAATCGTCCGTGACCGCGTGATATCTTCTTACATTTCTTACCAGCACAACGATCTGTTATCCAATTAAAGTTGGCTGTTTGTCAACCGTCCGTTTGTCCGCGGTTACGTTCCGACTCTGATTGAGTTGCGTTTCAACTTTTGTCAAAATCATTAGCACGATACGAAAATAGACAAAAAGCCGAAGTTCAGTTAAAGTTCAATAGTGGTTCAGCTGTAATTTTTAGTACGATTGGCCGGCAGTTTTTTTAATATAATATCTAGGTGAAGTTTCCTAAGGACAGTTCCTTTTGTGGACACGCCTACCTAACTAACGTTAGTGTACTCGGTGGATATTTCGGAAATCTTTCATCATTCAAAGGGGAATTAATGAAGTCATTCAGTCTATAATACCCAAGGACCACTTCTTAGGAAATTATCATTTTATCACATTACGTTCATTTAATCTTAATTCACACATTTTTAATCATCTAATAGGTGTAGATTTGAAGACATAACATAGTTCAATAACTCAGCCATTTATCTGACGTTTACACACCTTAAAATTGTTTATTGCCTAAAAATATCAGCATCCATAGATACAACTTAATACCAGCATCCATAGTTATAGATACAACTTAATACAAGAAGCGGTAGGTTACTATCACGCCTTATCTAGGGCACTGTTGCAAATCACGGCAAGCACGTAAATACGATAAAGATATCACGCCAACGTAGATTCGGTTTGTTACTCGTAGTTTACAAAGAGAACATCTGAACAAGAAATATAACATTACCTAAATGGCAACCTCACGTGTGTGGGACACGCATTTACTGCTGAGCTAAAGGGTTCGTTCCCGAAAGTTCTACTAGTAGAATTACCGGGACAAAATTTGCCCGGTAGTCCTACCGTAGAACTACCGGGACAAAATTTTCCCGGTAGTTCTACTGTAGAACATTTTGCTTTTAGGGCTCATAAGGTCTAATAATATAAAAGGTAATTTGCTAAAAACTTTAACTTTCATTCATTACATCTCGTAACTATACGAATATTGTTTGATTTATTTTCGGCTTTTATCATGTGAATATTAATAATAATAATAATACAAGATTACGCACTCGTTTTTGTGGAACTTTTAGGAGTATGTATGCTTCTTGTTATGATCGGCGTGAACAATAAACATTTTATTAATCAATGTAATCTACTAGGTGTCAATGTGATCTCTCTGATCAGTCCAAAGTTTAGAGCATTAATTCTGGGTTGATTCTATCTCAAGTAGAAGTCTTTGATTGGCTTAAAACACTGATTCCAGGGTTAGCCACCCAACCTATAAAACACTATGATTTAAAGGTAAAATTAATCTGTCCACCTTGTATGGACGTCCTATGCTTCGCTTGCCGGTATGTGGATAAGGCGGACAAATGATCTCAATAATTAACAATCAACACTAGATTTTTTGAACTTTTTAGAGATCTATAGAAGAGGCTTATATTGAGCAGCGTATAGTCCGATTCAAACTTATTAGCGGCTGTGAAATTAGCTGAAAGCTGCGAGAAACCCAATTGCGCGCAGCTGTTCATAGAAAATCATATATCTTACAAAACAGCTGCTAAGAAGTTTGCCTATGTATATATGTTGAGGCTGAAAAGAAGGCAGAAGACAGGTTAGGGCGGCTGTGATGTTACCTACAAGTTGCGAATAATCCAATCCTCGCGTAACTATTCAGTGAGCTCCAGGATGGATGAGGATTGGGTTTTGCACAGTTTGTAGCTCAATTTGATTCGGCCTATAGACGTCCTATGGCTGAAAACAAGAAGGCAAAGGACAAGTTGGGGAGGCTTACTTGAGCAACTGTGGTGACAAGAACATCAAAACGTCGTTAATGAGCTTGAGCAGTGCTCCGAAAAAGAACTGTCCTCCGAAGGCGAGGCACAGCGCTGGCAGGATGGACGCTGGTTTCTTCTCCTTTTCTGGCTTGAAGTTTACGCTGGCTGAAGTCTTGCGGTAGGTCGCTTTTGTGCCGTTGGCCCTGCAACAATGGTATTAGTTTTAGAATAGCCCATCTATGTGTAGAAGTTTTTTATGTTGGTCGGATACTCGGGATACTGTAAGTTCAAATCGTTATTTAGATTTAAGACCTTATTCTACCATCCCCTTTTTACTACAGGACAAGTAGAAAGACGCCTCACTACCACCCCTACACCGATGATTTTCTTTCGATACGTATGAAGCGGTTTGACTCAACATTTCTGATGAGACAGCCAAGGAATGAAACAGTCTTCCTGCTTTCCTGTTTTCTAAGAGATATAATCTAAAGCTTTTCAAGATTAGAGTGACTAGGTATCTTCTAAGTTTGAGTGCTTCATCTTAAACAACGTCGCTTACTATCAGGCGAGTTGGTGGTCAAGCGTGGACTTATTCGCGTTAAAAAAAAACTATATTTATATATCTCAGTCTACTTTTTTGTGTATACATGTACCTATTACAGGTTTGCGTTTGACTACATCTTGATGTTATGATGAGATGCGTTCTAGGATGAAGCACGTTTGCAAGAAAGTTCTAGATCAATAGTTTCTCAATTTCCACCTATGGAGTATCTAGATGGTGCAAAAATCTCTAGATTCTAGAGTATAAAGGTGAAGGTAAAACCTTTTTTCAGCAAAATTCCATCTCGCCGAGGTTCGACATATCATATATCTTAAATATCTTTCTGTTTTAAATGGACAAAGTTACAAGCGAACAACGTTCAATAATGTATGGTAAAAAGAATAGGTAAAAGCGAAGTTGAAATTCGAAATGTAGGCATAAATTCATAAGTAAAAATTTGACCTAAAATAGAGACCAATCTAAGAGCGGACCGGTTTATGCTAATCTGTCGATAACGAATCTGTGTATAGGTATACTTATGACTGTATGAGTTATTTGAAAGATTACGTACATATAGTACATACGGAGAAATTAATATATTCTTGATATATTCGAATTTATTAAAAACCTTGACACCCAAAAGTCAAAGTTCAAAATAGATTGCATTATACTGCCTGTTTTTGAATTCTTAAAGACATAGTTTTTGTTTGGTGCGATTATTCAATTTTGGAATTGAATTTTGTCATTAGGCTCGTCGACTGTTTGTTTAGGGATGTATTCCGGTATAACGACTTTTACAAACGCCTATTCGCGCCTTGACGACAGTTTATTTTCTCAACGATCAGCAAAATTAAGCAACGTTCAGCACGGTCAAAGATATACTGAGCGCCACACAAATTGAAGGATGGGAAGTTAGCCGCAGATGTCACTTCGCCGTGATTCGCTAATTATTGCGCATGTGTGCACAATGCCTATACAAATGGCGAAGTAGTGAGCTCGGGCGTAGGGAGCGCGCGGGAGGCATGAGGTTGGCGGCCGGGTGTGCCCCGGCGTTTCGTCTCTGCCTTTCGGGCGTACCCATATTTCGGCTTTGTGTGGCGCTCAGTATACTTTCATTTGTAGGTCCCGGCTGTTTCCGTTCAGCATGTCAGAAGTATTCAAGCGGTTTAAAATAATCAGCCAAGTATGAGTAGGACTCGCTCACGCAGGGTTCCGTACTGTATGGAAGCCCCCCCCTTAAATATTTATTTTATTTATTTATTATTGAATTGTATATTAAACTAAACGTTCTGTGAATATTTCAAGCATCTACCTGTTACCATTATTAATATCGAGCGAAAAACGGTTAAAAATTCAGGTTTGTTGTATGGGAGTCCCCTTTAAATATTAATTTTATTGTTTTTAGGATTTGTTGTTATAGCGGCAACATAAATACATCATCTGTGAAAATTTCAGCTTTCTAGCTATATCGGTTTATGAGATACAGCCTGGTGACAGACTGACGGACAGCGGAGTCTTAGTAATAGGGTCCGTTTTTACCCTTTGGGTACGGAACCCTAAAAACTCAGATAACAGTGTTTGTGTTGCTAATCATTAAACAAAACGTAGGTTTATCAACAGGAATTAAATTAATTTCCTTATTTGATTACACTATTTGAGCTAAATCATAAAAGTACAACTAAAATGATTGAAATACAAATGTACAACTTTACATGCAATAAATAAATAAATAAATATCAGGGGACATGTTACACACGGTCACTGACCCCAAACTAAGCAAAGCTTGTGATATGGCTGCCAGAGACTGATATAATACATATACATATTTTAAATACATACTTATATAGATAGTACCTAAATAACACCAGGCACAGAGCAAACATCTATGTTCGTCACATAAATGCTTGCCCTGGGTGGGGATCGAACCCACGCCTCGTTGATCCAGAAGTCAGGGTCACTAGCCACTGAGCCACCGAGGCAGTCATACCTTCAATATTTATAATTAACTGGATGTAACGTACCTAAAGCATGATTGTTATTATAGCGTGGACTTTAGGTATTCATTTCCGATTTATGAGTGTAATTTGTAATTAGGTATTGTTTTTTAATAGGCCCAATTATGATGGCGCCATCGTAATTTATAACAGCTAATTAGACTATTTCTGTTTCTTTATCACTTTAGGCATTTGATAGAGAGAACACTTTTTACGTTGCTATTAAATTTTCGATGGCGCCTTCATAATTGGGCCTATTGTACTATTATTATCAGTCATTAGCGTAGGTACCTATACCGTGGTATTTCATCGTTATTTATCTTAATTGTCGAAAAAAGTTGCTTACTTTGATTATGCAAAAGTTGATCATAGTAACGTCTTGCAATTATTATCAATTGTATTTTCTTAGTGTGGACCGACGACGTAACTTCAATATCGCGAGGAATTAAAGGGCGCTTCCTATAGGTCCTATTGTAAATCTTTGTCAAGCTGTCAGTACATGTTCAGCTATTAGGACAATGACAATTTTTACAGTATATAATTAATCAATAGGGGTCGGAATTAAACTACCTATACTCTATAAAATTTAACTTGGTCTCTGCGACAGTGACATTGACATAGAAGATTGACACTTTTAGAGTTGAGATAGTGGTGGAAAAATCGATTTTCAAACAATGTTGTAATGAAATCGAATGAGTAGTTGAAGATGAGAAATTGGATTTTATTTACTTACTATTATTTAAGATCAAGTATGTACACATGTAAATAATATTATGATATTAATTAAATACTCATGATAATGTAACGATAGTATTTATCGACGTTTTTCACTATTATTGATGCTAATGTAACATATAATTGGGTTTAATTTAATTACACATGTAAAAAATGTTATGATATTAAAATATACAATAAAATTAATGATAAATTAAGTTTTATTTAAAATATCTTTAGTATAAACTATCGATATTTTAAATAAAACTATCTATAACTCTGTGGTCACGATCATTCGTCGCCTATCACTAATTGGCATGCCCATAAAGTATGACATTGACAGGTACTGTCTGTACTATTAAGAAATTCAGGACTTCATAGGCGTGATTTTTCTGACAGCTGTCGCAGAGATCAAGGTAAAGGAGTTGGTAAACTTTTTATATGGGAGGCGGTCCTTGAAAACCGGCAGCGATGCGAGCTATATTAATGATTAGTGCCATATTTAAGAATATTATTTCACGCAAAAACATATTTTTGTGTATCGCCGTTTTATTATAATATCTCTTTTTTATTTCACTAAGTAGAAAATATTTAGACTGAACTGGTAATACTAAGAGGAGGTCTACGTAGTCTACGTATCAGACAGGAATCTTCAAACAACCAATAGCGGGCTGGTATTTTAGAGTTTGACATTTATTTATTTTTTAAAACATGGCGACCAGCCCTCTATTGGTTGTTCAATATTGACAATGTCATTTCCTTTTGCTGTTTCTTAATGTCACTGTCAGGTTTTTTTTCAATTTAGGCTTAATGCAGTTATTTGATGTAGCACATAGTTCATTTTTCTAATGTTTTTAGAACCTATTTGAAAATTAAATGGCGATGAAAAAAATTCTAAAAAATATGTGTTTGAAAAGATAATTATGTAAGCTCTCTATTGGTATAACTTTTGTCTCTGCAAGATTTCAAAACCCGCATCTTTTCCATATCCTTTATGGAGTATAGAGTTTAATTTTACGTACTGCGATCTTGTGATATCAAGAATAAGGATATGCCTCCGGTGTCCCGCGGAACTTAGTATTTTCAGAATATTGAAATTAATTTTCTGTCAGACAAAGCTTATAAAATTAAAAACCTTTTGGAAAAAAAGTGAAGAAAAAAATTAAAAAGTAGAAACGAACAGCAAATTTAAACACTGATTAGCTTTTGAACCAAAACACCTACTTCAAAAAATATTTTTTTAACTTGAAAAAGAAGGACCTTTTTCATTGGAATATTGCGGAAATCACGCTGATTTCTGGGATTTTAGGTCTTATCCATGTTGTGCTTACGTTGACTTTCTTTCTTGGTGCATCAAGTATGTATATAAAATTGAAGTACTATTCTGAAACCTAATTTTATCAATTAACATGATATAGTCCACAGATAATTAAAAATAGGCCTATACAACAAATAGACCTATTATTTAAAACCACTGTTGACTTAAAACTAATTTACAAAAATAATGATAGATTATACGTTTATTCGATAAAAACTCTTTATACCTTTGCCAAGCGTATTAACGGAGACTACCCATAGTAGTATTTATACACATATAAATATTAGTTTCAAACTTTCGCGATTTGAGCACATTATACTACTATATTAAAAATAGGTATTTATTAATATATCTCATGTTTTATTGCGCGACACATATAAATAGCCAAATAAGTGCTTGACACAGACACATTGAGTGGCCCATATTGGAAGGATCGGTTATTGATCTCCATATAGTTAAAGCCCGCATCCAGCGGAGTAGAGTATCTAGAAACTAGAATGATTCGTAACTCTAATATGTTTCTAGGAAACTTAGTACACATAGAGCAGGTAAGTACATAAACTATAGTTGATACCAGAATTCATCTAACATCTAATATTTCGGCTAACGAGACCAGAGGTACCTATAGTATTTAACATTATATGATGTAGGTATTATTATTCTATGTTGTTTTTAACAAGCATATTTTTAGATGAAAAGTAAACGTTTTTCTAATCAAAAAGTGTGAATCCAAAATATTATGTAATTATTTTTGACCTTGACTTGACGCATACTGTTAGAGGTCGCATTTAGTTATTTACATCATTTATTTGAGCTGGATTAAAAAAATAACTAAATCGAAGCTTATGGTAGGATGACCATTTCACGAGTAGCTATCGTATAGGTACTATAGGTAAAAGAATAGAAACGTATCATTTGACCGCCTTGCAGTGGTGCCTTCGATAAGGCATGCTGTCCATATTTTCCGTACAATAATTATTTAATTTTGGACAAAAATGACACTATCGACTTCAACCGTCTACAGAATTCGAAATAATTATGTAGTTCGCACGAAGTGTGTTCATACATATAGTATTTTTAGGGTCCGTACCCAAAGGGTAAAAACGGGACCCTATTATGAATATTATACTAAGAGTATTTTTTACATTAATGTTGATTTTTCAAAATCTCGCTGATTTCGAAAAAAAATAAAATGGGATGATGTATAGGTAATCTACCAAACAAAAAAAAAAGAATCATCCCAATCGGTTCATAATTGGCGGAGTAATCGCGTAACATATGTACATAAAAAAGAAAACATTGAGTCATTGATAACCTCCTTTTTTGAAGCGAAGCTTGACTTCTCCAAAACTTTCTCAGTCAGAGCAAAAATTAATAAATTTTAATCTGAAAATAACGGTGGTTTTGTTGAAGATTGTGAAATAGGTGGAGAAAACACGTAGCATGGTTGGGGAGATAATAAAGATATGCCTTCGCTTACCTATACAGATATCTATGGGAATTATAATTGTATGATATAATAGTCTTGTCTATGCAGTCTTGCCCGAAATAGATTAAAGGCATCTTCAAAACCTCTACCAAATTGGGTACAAAATTTTAAAACTTGTTGCTAAAATCAGAATGAGGAGTCATACGAAACCGGTTCATCACAATTTAGTATTTTTTTGTATTTGTTATTTTTTTAAACCGAAGATAATATGAAAATAGATTTGAAATGGCTAAAAAATATGTAGTTCTCCCATGAATTTTAGGCCTCATTTTTGTATTGGACTGGTGCAAGAAGAGCAATATGACTAAAAAAATATAATTAGTCCGTCAGATAGATTATGAAAAAATATAAGACACGTATTTTTTCTTCTGACAGCTAAACAAAAATTTATGAAAATAGAGCCCGTTAAAGTTCCGCGTGACGTCACGAGTCACATACAAAATATATAGACTTTCGTCAGAGAAGTGACGTCACGAACCCCACTCCCGAACTTTGACAAGGTTTATCTTTGTCATTTATTGTTAGATTGACAAAAGAAAAAAAACATGTCCAATATTTTTTGATAACCTAACTCATGGACTAATTATAATAATGATTTTTTTACCCAGTCATGATGCCTACGACAGAGATGATTACGATCCAAAGATACTAAACATCGCTGGCTGCCGCGATATTGAGGTTTATCTGTTACTGAGAATTATTTTTAGCTTGTTAAAAATAACAGCGTTCTCGAGCGAAAAACTATTATTATTGTTGTTAATGAATCATTAGCTCGGGTACTCCGAGGAGCGTCTTAGGTCAGAGTACAAGGCAAACTGCGTAAACTACCTGCCAGACATACTTTGTACGGATGCAATAATAGTATAGGACGAATCAAACTTCTGCGAAGTTCCCTTTTTAGGGTTCCGTACCTCAAACGCAAAAAACGGAACCCTTATAGGATCACTTTGTTGTCTGTCTGTATGTCAAGAGACTCATCTCGGGAAACTAAATAGCGCGCATGTTTATTATTCTGTACTCTCAGATGAAAACTCATTTGATTTCGAAATTTCCAATGTATAATATTTTTTTCTGCATGTGTCAAACAAATAAACCTTTTTTATTTCTGAATTTAACTCTGTTAAAAACTTGTATGAAACTTGTATAATATCAGTTGTTTATTTGCATTGTAATATTTTTGTTAGATAACAGGAGAAGCCATTGGCTCCTGACATACAGTCTCTGACTAGTTTGGGAGCCTTTGGAACAATGTATCTGCACATTTTTATTATTATGCCAAATATGATTTATGATTATGATTTAAACTGTATACGTACATATATCTATGGTCTCTTGCAGTTGTGTAAAAAAAAAACTTCTCAGTTATCGTTTCAAAAAGTTATGTTATCGTAAAAAACCGCATATTTCGGCACTCACAAAAATCAAAACCTACAGGGTACTTCCCGTTGACATAGAACTATGAAATTTGGCGAGAAGCATTGTCTCAGAGTTTCTACACATATAGGAATAAATCTGAAAATTGTACATTTTTATTTAAACCACAATAAATAGAGCCTCAAAATTCACACAATATGGGTTCAAAATTCAAAGTGGACTAAATCGTATCATGTAAGGTATCATATAAAAGAACTTCATTAGCTCATGCTAAAACAGGTTTTTAATTATTTTAACAATGTGTGATTTTCGATGTAGGACGAGAAAAGTGAGAAAAAAAGTAACTTTTTTGTCCATGATGAGTATAGAAGATTTTAACTACTTACTTCCCAATTTTGTGAAATTTTCTGGATTTGTACGGAAACCTCCGTGTGCGAGCCTGCATCGCACTTGTCCGGTTTTTTAGACTCTGTCTAGTTTGTATGTACTTTGTATTTGTTTTTGAATATAAAAGAACTTTGAGACGCACTGGTGGATAGATGGTCATCTGGTATAATGTTCCCAATCTTTCAAAAATATTTTTACCAATTGGAGAAATATCAAGTAAGTTTAACAAGTCAAAAAATATGACTAAAACTTCCGATATTTTAAGTGATGTCAACAATTGACAATTAACAATTTTATGTTTGCGCCTTGATAAAATCGACCATATTGATTAAATAAATTGATTGACCGAAACGAAGCGAAGGTCTCTGCTTCAATTCGACCTAAGTAGGGGACCTTTGGTAGTATGAACCAAATCGGTCAAGAACGAGTCGAGATATAGGCTAATGAAAATTCAGTTAAATAAATGTGCCGCAAGTAACTTTTATCTACTTACTAGTGTAAGTAGATAAGTATATGTACCTACGCCAGTTATTATTTATTATGTGGTCTGGCTAAACAGCAATAGTCTGATAAATTTGGCTAGTGATAAATAGTCTGAGTAGTCATCAACTAAATGAGGTAGTCTTATGTAAATCTAAATAGACCAGTGGCATTTGCTAAAGTAATCAAAGAAATACCATCTTTTTGCCTTATAACTAACAAATAAAGATATCATTAATAGATATTTATAGGATAAGTGAGTAAATTGAACAAGTCGTGAAATAAGCTTACAATATTCGCAGAGTATTTTGTATTAAAGGATTTAGTTGTATAGTTTTATATTCACGACTTTTATTAGTTCAAAACAATTTTGGATATGACATTTCAAAATGATTACTCCACATACGATAGATGAAGGCAAGTCGAGTCAAAATTGCGACTTCGCTCTAGAAAATATTTTAAACAAGAATATCTACTGCATTCTACAAAAATAACCGACTGCAAAAAAAATCGCAAGAACTAAAAAAGAACACGCACTAAAACAACCGAAAATTTTTAATTGTTGTAACTCAGAGCAAATAAAAAAATCAAGACAGAATGTTGTGAACAAACAAGTGCAGCCAACCAAAACTACGCCTCGCCGTGTACATACTAACACATCCACGTACAACGAAACTACGCCTTGGCTTGTCTGTTGAACTATGGCGGCGCAACACCGACGCACTCACACAAGTATAAAAAACCGGTTTTGACTGTTCAACGACGATCTCTCTTAATTTTTTTATTTGCTCTGAGGGTTGTAATTATTCCTGGTTAAATTATAATATTTAGATAAGTACATGACATAATTGCAGCCATAATACACAATGCCACAAACCATAATACTCATAGTGGCGAAAGTGTTTGAGAAAAACTGTTAAAACTGCCAATGAGTAACATTTTTGTGACCATTTGTTGTTCATAAATCACTTAGTATGTGTTCAAAAACTAACTGGGCGTATGGAAATAGAAGTTTGTTTTTCAAACATATTATATTAAGATTCGATTACTTGATAAAAACCTATGAGATTGTAGGAAAAGAGGCTTCGTTTGTTTGAAATTTCGAATTCTTGTCCCAAGGATTTGAATTATAAACGTATTAGGATATGGCCTTCCTTGGCAGTCGGGTAAAAAAATACTCACATTTCTCGTTTCTTCAGCGACCTGTGCCAGTATTTGTCGAACCTCTGGACGACTTCGGGGGATCCGTCCTGAGGGTTGAGCGCCCAGAGGTCTTTCTCTGTGAGGGCTCTACGGAACCCGGTGAGCACTAGCGGGTCGAACCAGCTGAACGTCAGCCGGCTCGGGAACCCTGCCGCTTGCTCGGGACATTGGTTCTGGCAAACAAATTGGCTTTTGAAACTACAATAAATAAATATCAGGGAACATTTTACACACGGTCTCTGACCCCGAACTAAGCAGAGCTTGTCATATGGCTGCCAGAGACTGATATACTACATATATGTACATATTTTTAAATACATACTTATTTAGATAATAACATCCAGACACAGAGAAAGCACCTATGTTCATCACATAAATTCTTGCCCTGGGTGGGAATTGAACCCACGCCTCTTTGACTCTGACATCTTTGACTTTGACATTCAAAAGGTAGTCAGTTTCTAACGTTTCGAAAATTGAGCTCCTTATTAGATCTTTGCTCCTGCTTACAGTACAGTTTTGTATGCAAACTATTGTTTAGCAGTTATTGAGTAACTGGAAAAATAGGGGTACTTCCCCAAGCATACTCTTATAAAAGTAGTACTACTAAACAATTCGTATAATTGTAGTATTGCATGTGTGCATTTTAAAACACCATTACTCAAATACGAGCCCAACACATACATAATAATATAGTAAACATGTGTGATGTAATTGTCGACATAATAATACGTACATTCTAACTACACATTTGTCAATGAACATGTGTCCGTGAACTGGCTATGCCCAATTTAAACGCTTAATACAGGGTTATTTGTAATAAACAAAATACCGCTCACTCTCCTTTGGATATTTGGTATAATCTATAGCTATACTGTATAGTATAGTTCTTTTGTTGTGTGACTTTTTCCAAAACATTATAAGGGTATGGCAACATTGTTGATTGTATTTGAACGGTTTATTATTGTTTTTCTAGATTATCGTACAATACAACAACCCTAAATACAATTTACGAAAATGCTAGGAAAAACGCGTTGTAAGTGGTAACAAAGGTATTTCGTAATAACTAGTTCTAACTAGGGATAACGCGTTCTACCTAAAATCGGGTTATAACTGTGTAACAGATACACAACGCTTTAGGTATCGTCACACATCAAGGTTTAGGTCAAAAATTAACACGCATGTAACAATTCATACACAATACCACAAATTCATACAAAAAACCATAATTATAAATAACTTTTACTACAGAATCAACCTGGAATTTGAGAAAATAAAATTACTGTTAGGTAGGTACGAGTACGTACATTCAGTCGTGTCTGAGTAGCAATTTTGTATAGGACAGCTGATTTTTATTCAAATTCTGGTTTGTCCCCATAGTAAAAGTTGTTCGTAATGACTAGTGAAATGTTCTGCATCACCCCTTTTAGGATTAGTTGCTGAATTACTCTGTAGGCACACTTTCTGAACTACTTTGTATACCAGCCAAATTTTAAGAAAAATAAAAAATAACCTTGTACACGTCCGAATAGGAACGTGATTAATACACCATAATTACCTTTTCGTATTTGTACGGCGTGTCTCTGGGCGGGAGGTCGGCGAAGCAGTTCAGTAAGAACATGATGACCACCAGTACGTAGTACACCATGTAGCTCACGAAGTGGTATCGGACGTTCTCGTCTTCGCTAAGGTTATTGTGCTTGACGATCTCGGCTCGTAGCTGCGGCAAACCAGCGATGATCAGCAGCAGCCAGAAGAAAAATAGCACCCCTGACGCTCTCTGGCCAAACTTCCTGTTGTAGTACAACAGTGTGGCAGATAGACCCTGAAAATAAACGCATCGTTTACCAACCATCATTTGTTACAGCAGCATTTTAGCAGTAGGACGTCTACACTGCCCTTCTTGGGATAAACAACGTATGTATCTTATCTTGTACGGGTCGAACCATACAACTTGGCGGCTGTGACATATGCTACAAGCTTCGGATAACCCAATCCCTACTGAAGCTCACTGCACGAGAATTGGGTTATCCGCAGTCACTGCCGCCAAGTTGAATGAGTCGATTACAATCAGTCCTATTGGAATTGCTCTACCTACTGCCCTCCTTATGTATAAACGTATAGCGGCCTATACGGCATCTTGGCATTTCATTAGGCATTTACAACTTAGGGAAACACATAGTATTAAAAGGGCTATAATAACAAAGAAGGTCGGTTCAAAAGTATGATACTGATAAACAACATTTCTTTATTTCAGTTATTTGACTACCAAGTGCATAACGATTTCCAGATGTTCTGCTAATAGTGGTAGTACAGTGTAAGTTTAAATTGTGCGTACTTTTAAAGTTCTTGGCAGTTTTAGTTCTAGTTTGTTGGTTAATTGTTCAATCTAAAGTACATGTTTAAAACCAACAAAAAATATGTTTTCAGAAGGATCTCGCTGCATAACTAATTCAGGAAACGGCAGCTAACATGGGACTCTTGGAGCCTTCATGATACCTACAACTTTACGATATACAAATTTTACAAGTTATAGCCCTGGAAGATCTTCGGCATGTCTGGAAAATCCGTTGCTAGTTCGAGGCTAATAACAAACATTGCAGAAACTAACTGGAAGCAACGCTTCCAACCAATGTTCTTGAAAATAGCTTTGAAAATTTCAGTCAGTGATCGAGTAGCACGCGTCGCCTAAATTAAATAACAACTATCAATACACCGTATCAAATTCTGGCTATAGATTTAATTCACTGATGAGTATGGCATGTGCAAGTAGCTTGGTACCTACTCTGTGCCCTTGAACTTCTACATTTAGTTACATGTTTCGTTTTTTATTACCTTATTGTAAGCGGAGTTGGGATGTTTAGCTCATTAAGAAGTACTAAGTCTTATTAAGATTGATTCAGGAAGAATCAATGCGGCACGCACTTTTCGAGGTGGCAATACTAGATAGGAGTTTATTTAATAGGCAAGAAAGTACAAAATAATAGATAGAAGCGAGAATAAGTACGCCGCTGTGATATGCTATTTCGAATTTTCTCACTGCATTTAGCCATTATACAACCATATTGTGTAGTAATAGTAGTAGTGTATGAAATTGAAAAAAATATGTAAAAAATATTCCGTAGGCACCCTAATGTCAAGTTGTGTCGATGTAATAGTCGATTGTTGTTGCAAGGTAGTCAATTTGGTAAGCAAATCGCCACTCGTTTCCCGAATATTTTTTTGTGTTATTGTAAGTTCGTTTTATAAAGTCGTTCATGCAGAAGATCCGTTTGAAATACCGTAGTGCTCTACCCGATTATAAGTAAAAACGCCGCGCGTTCTGATGTAATCATATTTTTTGTGGAATGTAATCATGAGAACTTTGTGAGGTCGCCACCATAATGGGACGCTTGAATCGGAGATTCAAGGACAAAGTTAAACATTTTAACTTCGCTAGTTAACGGATCCCCGGACATTGGCCATTTCCATAAAAAAATGTTGCTTGATATTATTTATACACTGCCTACGCAATTTTTGTTACAAGCGATCCGCCGCGGCTTTCTCGGGGACGAGTTACATTATTTTATATCAAGATAAACTTTCGGGATTTTTTTTATTTCGTATAGATTTGCGTTTGACTACATACTGCCCGATGTTAAGCAGATATGCGGTCTAGGATGTAGCACGCGTACCTATAAGATACCTATTTACTCGGGATTTGAAAACACCCACGTTGTACTTTAGCGGAAAGACAGACGCAGGCAAAGCGTTCCACATTCTGGCTGTTCGTAAGTATGAGGGATATGGATTCGAAACGCTTGGTTCTAACGCGCGGAATGTCCACCATAAAATAGTGACGCTTTGTTCGCGTCTGTCTAGCCGTACGATAGACAGTTTATGGTATATCCTCTTGTTAAAATAATTTAGCTTCTTTTAATCGAATCCATTAAGCGGTGCACTTGTAAGAATATGACAAACATACTTTACTTTGGTATATCAAAAAGCTTAAGCTTAATTTTCTCGTATAATTTTAAGCTCTGAAAATAAGATTTGAAAGTCTGTTCGGTGAAGGGGTGCGACGCGCCCCTCCAGAGTTTACACTGATACTCTGCCCAAAATCATATAAGTTATATATAAGTGAGATATGGGTTATAAATGACCTTTAAAAGAAGTGTTAATAATGTGCAAAGTGAAATAATAAACCAGTGATTTCAAGGATATGGAGTTTTACTACAAATATTATGCATAGTTTAAAAGTTCAAATAATATTTTAATGTATTGTCACAGTAATTATAATAAAAACCTTTTCAATTGCTTATTACTACATTTATAACAATGTGATCCAGATCCATTATTTTATAGGGGTTAGACTTAACTCAAGGTCTAACAGTTTATAGCATGTAATCTTAGTTTACAGTCCTTGTTTGACCCAATTTACTTACTAAGTAGTAGTCACTGTGGGTATAATAAACCATTAATACCAAAGGGAACAAACCAACTACTTGATTGAATTTAATTGGCTGTTGACAGTCACCGCTTACCAATTAGATGGATTAAAGATAGGGCATGGGCTAGAAAAAGAGCTGAGATAGATCCATTCATCCATCAGCTATAAGCCTCCCCTATAGATTTCCAATATGGCCAGTTGGAGGCAGCTTTCATCTGGTGCATTCCAGATGAAAGCTGCCTCTCAGATCTTTATTATATTGTCAGTCCACAAAGACAGTGTAGCTCCTACATTTACTGGTCCGTGGCCTCCATTCGAGAACTTTACAGCCCCATAGGCATAATGCGAACAATATTTGCTTGGCATATTTAGTGTATTTTTTTAATTGGTGATACTAAATCTTCTTAGATGATGGTTATTTTCGTACTTATGTCACCAGAGATGAAATATTTTGACAAACCATGTGGTTTTAGAATAAAAGTAAAACATTTATAGTCTTACAATATGTATTCCTGTACAAATATTTCTGAGTAATAACTACTCGAGTTTTGACCACATTTGGTACTACATGCATGCTCATATTATGTATTTTAATATTAGTGTGCAAAAACCGTGTTAGTTTCCATAATCATCTATAAAGTCTACTAGGCAGGTTGAACCATGTGGTTTGTCAAATCAAATTTTTTTGCCAAGTTTTGTATAGGTACAAAACAAACTTAATTTTGTAAAAAATGAAATAAAAATACTTACAAACGTCAGTATCTTTATGATAGGAGCATAATAATCTGCATTGAAGACGGCTTCCCCCTTTGAAGACATGTGAACTGCTACTCCCAAGTCCACAAACGTGAGGACTATGAGCAGGCATGTCAGGATCAGCTTGGTTATATTCAGAGGGTTCCATGGTATGTTCCGTTCTTTGCTGGTGTAGATGTAGTAGCCATCAAGAAAGCCAAACACCCACAAATATATGCATGGTGTCCATATAAGTACTGTCTTTTGGAAGCAATCTGTTAACTCTGGATTTGATGTGTTCCATGACGCTGTAGTATTCTGTAACAAAGAATAAATATTGGCTGTAAAAACTTGAGTCACATTTTCTTAAGGGGTATCTTTTTTCCGATTACATGTTATTTATTTATTTTATTATTATTTCATACTAGCTAATTTGATACTCAGAGGCTGATTGATGCTATGTTAAACTTTCATGTATTAAAGGTCAAATACACTTTCCTATTTTAGTATTGTGTTCAGGATTGAAACTAAGATTAAAGGTCTATGAGGGGTTTATGTGAATTTTTAAACTGAATTAAAAACACACTTTAAAACACACAAAATTATCAGGAGAGTCTACCCAAAACGAAAAACTTGGCAATAATGTTTTTCATTTTGGGTAGACTCTCCTGATAATTTTAAGTGTGTCTTTAATTCAGTTTAAAAATTCACATAAACCCCTCGTAGACATACAATTAAAATGCATGCTGCATGCAAGAGACAAACTGCTGTACAAATTACTTGAGGCTATAATTTTGGGGAATTATGCTCCAATAATAAGTTAAAGTCCAAGGTAAATACTGATTACAAACCATGTTATTGCACATTTCAAATTGGACATCTCAACTAACGCAAACTGTAAAACCTAACAGAAATTTGCAGCATACCACATTCTGGAAATTATTTTTATCAGGAAATTGGCTTTTGATAATAACAATTAATGAAATCCGTAGAGGAAGTAGAATTTGATGAAGTAAATGAATTCCATGTTATTTTGACCTGAAATTGCATAGTTTATGAAACAAGTATTTCTTACAATTTTACTACAGGAAAGTACCTAGTAACTTTTTAACAAATATTTTCAGGGTCTTACAGACAAATCAATATATTTATTAAAAAACTATTTTAATCTAAACTTTGGGAAAACATAGATCTTTCAGACAACAACGCCAGGTTACACCTATTGTTAAAAAAACATTATTTTTAAATAATTTATTTTTCAACAACATGTTACAAGCAGGTACCTACCCAGGACATTGTAGAATAGATGTAAAATTATGTAATGGATCTAGTGTGAGGAAGTAGATTTTACAGAAATAAGAAACTATGAGATATTAATTCATGGTGAAATGTGGTGATATAATTGAATTTAAGGATAGTAAATTTTATACATTCTAATAAAACTGGTCAAGCAGGTAGATTTCGAAAAACATCCAGTTACATGAGATGTGATTATAGTCCCCGAATATGTCCCCGAGTTTCTGGTCTGCCTAAATTCCTCAAGTTTTAAATTATGGGCTTACTTACCCAAAATGTGGAACCGCAAAAGTCGTCAAGCGTGGAATCGTAAGACATTGTCACAAATTGTGTTTGCTAGATGTTGATACTTCCATAAATCCGGCTTGCTTGGCACTGAGCAACTGTTTTAATGTCTTCGTTTTTTATAGACACTGGTATTTAATGTAAAATATTGCAAGTCAGTAGATAAGTAAGTAAAAAGTTATTTCGAAAACCACAAAGTGTGCTACCGAAGCACCACAACCACACACTCACACAACCGCCCGTTCAACGAATGAAGAAAAGAAAAGTGAATGACCGTGACCGATGACCGGATGATTTTTGACAAGTACATCTCAGCTGTGTTACTAGTGCAGGCTCTATAAAATTATCAGTAAATTAAAAATAATTCATAAAGGCTCCTTTACACACAGGCGGTACGAGCGGTATAGCAGACGGGCGGGCATCTGTATTGTACTGGTTATATAAGAAGGGCTCACATAGGTCCGGTCGCGGTACTGCCGTACCACCCTTTAGGCTCCTTCACACACAGGCGGTACGAGCGGTAGAGCGGTACGAGCGGTAAAGGGCGGTACGGCGGTACGGCAGTACCTGCACACACTGCCGCGGGCGCGGTCCGCCCGCGCGTCCGGATGCCACGCGGTACACGCGGTACGGGCGCGGGCATAGTTTTGCTACTGAGCACTAGATGGCACTACCTTTCAAAGTTCTGTGTCGTGTGGCGTCATGCCGGTAGTTCTAATAGTGATGGGACAGTATTTTAGAATATGATAAAGTTATCGAAATTACATAATTACAAAATAATTTTCTACTACGTGGACACACGTAGGTAGTAATATTTAATTTGCTTTCTTTGCAATTCTCGAATCATCAGCAACTCTAGAAATAGATTTAAATACACGCATGTATATGATTAGCAGGAATGTCCATTAGGGGGACATCTTAGAGACGGTTTCTAACTCGAAACTAAAAAATGCTTGTCATACCGCTCCCAGAGACTGATAAACTAAAAACAATCCAGCTGTGCAAGAAGAGGTGATTCAGACCATCACATATGAACAACTTTTACTATGGTGCTAATCCGGAATAGAGGAAATATCAGCTGTTTTATACATTTTGTTGATTGCAATTATGTGTGGAACAGCTAAGTTTTTCTCGTATTCTATGATGTTAGAATGGCTCTAACATAAAATAGAAAGAAAATAAATCTATACATACTACCTACTAATTACTCTTAATAAATTAATTAATAGAAACAAGATATTTATTGTATTTTTATTAATATTTCTGAAGGCGTAAGTAAATCAAACAATAATAATTTGTTTATCCATAGTTACACAAAGCATATTTAAATGTGTATTGTTACTACAATGTCTAATCATAAATGCATCTTTATAGTCCTTGGTGGGTGCTTATGCAGTCTACTATCTGTAGAACTACTAGTTATTACCATGCCGCAACTCAATTTTTCTCGTCTCTTCACCGTTTACTATGAGAAAACGAAATTAAAAAAAAGGTCGCGGTTAATTGTATAAAATCCACAGAAGAGAGAAGGAAATAGAAAGGATATGGGGGGGGGGGGTTTGTAGCCACTATCACGAGTGTATACTCATGATACGTGAACCGTGACATTTGCCGTCACAGTCGTTCAAGAGATTTCAGAGGTAATTTTTGCCCAAAAATGCCGGTTCGCGCTATTGTAACGTGTCGAATACAGAGCAAAGACTTTAGTTTACAAAAAGGAGGAATATCCTTCCAATAGCAAGTCTTAATTGTGGGCATTTTTTTATATAAACGTTATCTTTTACTGCCTAGAATTTCGTTGATAGTGGTGACAAAACTTGCAAACATTTTATCGACATCGATAAATTTTGCTACTAAGTTAATAATATGTCGGAATAAAAAAAATTATCGATGTCAATATAATTATTTTAATTTCAAATGTTTTGTAATTATAGCATATTATAATCAAAAAAATTATCGATATTGATAAATTTTGATAGTAAGTTAATATTATCGAAATTAGACATTTATTGTTATCTGCATATTTGGTAAAATATTTGTGATTGTGGTGTACTTTTTAGTAATACATAATTGTATTTGCACCACATTCTAACTGTTATACTACTTATGAATAAAAGTTCCCAGCTGGGTTAGGCCAGCGTGATGGCGATGTATATATCTGTCACTTTTTCACACGTTGAAAGATTTCTTTTTGTGGCTTTTCGTGGTCGCATGCTGGACCAGCACTGACAAAGAGTAAATGGCTGGACGACATGACTGGATTCCTACATTTTTTTTTGGAAAAGTGATTGCTCACATAATAAAGATGCCTGAAGCCACCTTCAATACCTCAATTAGAAACCGTAATTATACATTCGATGATAAGGTATACACATAATATATTCTGTAATAGAATTGATGGAAGACGTGTTTAGTGTTTTGTTAAAATATGAGTTATTTTGGGGGTGATTTGCCTTTGAATTAAATTACATTTTATTTTGACGCGTGTTTGAAAATATAATCTGATTTTATTTACATAATCGGCCTTGTGGGAGTCGCGCACGAAGGATGCCGTACTATTATTCAGTAAAGATTTACATTTTCTGAAGTACCTACCTAATACAATTTTATAGTTCATATAAAAAATTTTGGTATGTCTAGGTATAACGGTTCCGTTTTTAAAAGATATCTATAATTATAATTATATTGACTTAAGAGACGCTAAAATTTAAAAGATGTAAACGAATCACCTCGAAAAATCTCCCGCTCACACAAGCACGCGCTCTCACTCGGCCACGTAACCATTTACGTATACATACAGCTAATCCAATGATTCAATTATAGAGCTCCAAACTAGAACAATTTGATTGTAATAAAATTATTCTGCTTCTTTTAAATATTGGCGTCGCATGGAATATGTATTTGCCAGTGTCAAGTGTAAGTTCTATTATGATGTTATGATAATTACTACTATTGTTACATGTAATTATGGTGTTGTTTATTAAAATGTTTCTATTATGATATTATCATTTTATAAATAGTCACAGTCGTAGGCAGCACAAAAATCTAGATACAATTGATTATTTTTTGCCAACAATGGCATTTGGCCGACTTCCACCGTTTACGAAATCCAAATAGTTCGCAGGAATTGATGTGGCATCCATGTAGTAATTTTTAACACTATTGTTGATTTTACATTTTTTTCATTCAGCTGACTTCGATATCATTTAAATGACATCAGTTAGGGTGTACTTGTATACCATTTCAAAATAAAAATAAAAAATAAAACGGTCCATAATTGGCGAAAATACCGCTGAAAATATACAAAAACATACATACAGACGAACATAGTAGGTAGTATGTAAGTAAGTTCGTATAGGCCAGGTGGCTAGCCCTGGTAGGTAGTAGGTATCTACCTTCACTTTTTGGAAGTAGGTAAAAAGTCACTGTCACATCTAAGTCATGCCTGAGTAAAGCAGTAGCGAATTTACTAATAGCGCCGCCAAAGGGCGGCGCTATTGTTTATTATGTTGTTATATTTATTATTATTATTATGGAGTTTTTGTAACAACACAAAAAATCACGTTACACATTACATTATTTTGTCTACACTATTGTACGTAATTCAGCTCATAATCTTCGAAATAGCACAAATTTTCTCATATTACCACTGATAGAAACACAAGTTTTATAAATTAATACAATACGGCGCGTTGACATGATTTTTCAGTGTTTATTCCAAAGCTTCCTAAATACTAATAAAACTGCACAATCATTATCATCAATTATACACTATATAGATTCAGTTACATATTCCCAAGGAAGTTTCATACGAGAACTGGAATGATTACGAGCATCCCAAAAACGTTCCGAAGAGTAAAGCACCAACATTGGAATATATCTCTTTCTACTAGTGTATCCATACAGTAATTTCATTTAATAGGACAATCCACAAAACGCTAAGTATATACCGTCGAAAGGTCAATAAAAGAATGAGGGAAATAATTTATATAAAATTATTTCAGGTGGGATAAATCTGAAATTCAAATATTATTATAAACAGGGTCATCTGCTTACCCTGTATTAATTATGAAATGAAAAGTTTTTACTGATGAAAGGCTCCTTCACACACAGGCGGTACGAGCGGTAGAGCGGTACGAGCGGTAAAGGGCGGTACGGCGGTACGGCAGTACCTGCACACACTGCCGCGGGCGCGGTCCGCCCGCGCGTCCGGATGCCACGCGGTACACGCGGTACGGGCGCGGGCATAGTTTTGCTACTGAGCACTAGATGGCACTACCTTTCAAAGTTCTGTGTCGTGTGGCGTCATGCCGGTAGTTCTAATAGTGATGGGACAGTATTTTAGAATATGATAAAGTTATCGAAATTACATAATTACAAAATAATTTTCTACTACGTGGACACACGTAGGTAGTAATATTTAATTTGCTTTCTTTGCAATTCTCGAATCATCAGCAACTCTAGAAATAGATTTAAATACACGCATGTATATGATTAGCAGGAATGTCCATTAGGGGGACATCTTAGAGACGGTTTCTAACTCGAAACTAAAAAATGCTTGTCATACCGCTCCCAGAGACTGATAAACTAAAAACAATCCAGCTGTGCAAGAAGAGGTGATTCAGACCATCACATATGAACAACTTTTACTATGGTGCTAATCCGGAATAGAGGAAATATCAGCTGTTTTATACATTTTGTTGATTGCAATTATGTGTGGAACAGCTAAGTTTTTCTCGTATTCTATGATGTTAGAATGGCTCTAACATAAAATAGAAAGAAAATAAATCTATACATACTACCTACTAATTACTCTTAATAAATTAATTAATAGAAACAAGACATTTATTGTATTTTTATTAATATTTCTGAAGGCGTAAGTAAATCAAACAATAATAATTTGTTTATCCATAGTTACACAAAGCATATTTAAATGTGTATTGTTACTACAATGTCTAATCATAAATGCATCTTTATAGTCCTTGGTGGGTGCTTATGCAGTCTACTATCTGTAGAACTACTAGTTATTACCATGCCGCAACTCAATTTTTCTCGTCTCTTCACCGTTTACTATGAGAAAACGAAATTAAAAAAAAGGTCGCGGTTAATTGTATAAAATCCACAGAAGAGAGAAGGAAATAGAAAGGATATGGGGGGGGGGGGTTTGTAGCCACTATCACGAGTGTATACTCATGATACGTGAACCGTGACATTTGCCGTCACAGTCGTTCAAGAGATTTCAGAGGTAATTTTTGCCCAAAAATGCCGGTTCGCGCTATTGTAACGTGTCGAATACAGAGCAAAGACTTTAGTTTACAAAAAGGAGGAATATCCTTCCAATAGCAAGTCTTAATTGTGGGCATTTTTTTATATAAACGTTATCTTTTACTGCCTAGAATTTCGTTGATAGTGGTGACAAAACTTGCAAACATTTTATCGACATCGATAAATTTTGCTACTAAGTTAATAATATGTCGGAATAAAAAAAATTATCGATGTCAATATAATTATTTTAATTTCAAATGTTTTGTAATTATAGCATATTATAATCAAAAAAATTATCGATATTGATAAATTTTGATAGTAAGTTAATATTATCGAAATTAGACATTTATTGTTATCTGCATATTTGGTAAAATATTTGTGATTGTGGTGTACTTTTTAGTAATACATAATTGTATTTGCACCACATTCTAACTGTTATACTACTTATGAATAAAAGTTCCCAGCTGGGCTAGGCCAGCGTGATGGCGATGTATATATCTGTCACTTTTTCACACGTTGAAAGATTTCTTTTTGTGGCTTTTCGTGGTCGCATGCTGGACCAGCACTGACAAAGAGTAAATGGCTGGACGACATGACTGGATTCCTACATTTTTTTTTGGAAAAGTGATTGCTCACATAATAAAGATGCCTGAAGCCACCTTCAATACCTCAATTAGAAACCGTAATTATACATTCGATGATAAGGTATACACATAATATATTCTGTAATAGAATTGATGGAAGACGTGTTTAGTGTTTTGTTAAAATATGAGTTATTTTGGGGGTGATTTGCCTTTGAATTAAATTACATTTTATTTTGACGCGTGTTTGAAAATATAATCTGATTTTATTTACATAATCGGCCTTGTGGGAGTCGCGCACGAAGGATGCCGTACTATTATTCAGTAAAGATTTACATTTTCTGAAGTACCTACCTAATACAATTTTATAGTTCATATAAAAAATTTTGGTATGTCTAGGTATAACGGTTCCGTTTTTAAAAGATATCTATAATTATAATTATATTGACTTAAGAGACGCTAAAATTTAAAAGATGTAAACGAATCACCTCGAAAAATCTCCCGCTCACACAAGCACGCGCTCTCACTCGGCCACGTAACCATTTACGTATACATACAGCTAATCCAATGATTCAATTATAGAGCTCCAAACTAGAACAATTTGATTGTAATAAAATTATTCTGCTTCTTTTAAATATTGGCGTCGCATGGAATATGTATTTGCCAGTGTCAAGTGTAAGTTCTATTATGATGTTATGATAATTACTACTATTGTTACATGTAATTATGGTGTTGTTTATTAAAATGTTTCTATTATGATATTATCATTTTATAAATAGTCACAGTCGTAGGCAGCACAAAAATCTAGATACAATTGATTATTTTTTGCCAACAATGGCATTTGGCCGACTTCCACCGTTTACGAAATCCAAATAGTTCGCAGGAATTGATGTGGCATCCATGTAGTAATTTTTAACACTATTGTTGATTTTACATTTTTTTCATTCAGCTGACTTCGATATCATTTAAATGACATCAGTTAGGGTGTACTTGTATACCATTTCAAAATAAAAATAAAAAATAAAACGGTCCATAATTGGCGAAAATACCGCTGAAAATATACAAAAACATACATACAGACGAACATAGTAGGTAGTATGTAAGTAAGTTCGTATAGGCCGGGTGGCTAGCCCTGGTAGGTAGTAGGTATCTACCTTCACTTTTTGGAAGTAGGTAAAAAGTCACTGTCACATCTAAGTCATGCCTGAGTAAAGCAGTAGCGAATTTACTAATAGCGCCGCCAAAGGGCGGCGCTATTGTTTATTATGTTGTTATATTTATTATTATTATTATGGAGTTTTTGTAACAACACAAAAAATCACGTTACACATTACATTATTTTGTCTACACTATTGTACGTAATTCAGCTCATAATCTTCGAAATAGCACAAATTTTCTCATATTACCACTGATAGAAACACAAGTTTTATAAATTAATACAATACGGCGCGTTGACATGATTTTTCAGTGTTTATTCCAAAGCTTCCTAAATACTAATAAAACTGCACAATCATTATCATCAATTATACACTATATAGATTCAGTTACATATTCCCAAGGAAGTTTCATACGAGAACTGGAATGATTACGAGCATCCCAAAAACGTTCCGAAGAGTAAAGCACCAACATTGGAATATATCTCTTTCTACTAGTGTATCCATACAGTAATTTCATTTAATAGGACAATCCACAAAACGCTAAGTATATACCGTCGAAAGGTCAATAAAAGAATGAGGGAAATAATTTATATAAAATTATTTCAGGTGGGATAAATCTGAAATTCAAATATTATTATAAACAGGGTCATCTGCTTACCCTGTATTAATTAAAAATGATTGCTTGATTAAGACCATTTTTAACAACGTTTACTATGAGACCAACCTGAAATTCGAGAAAAAAAGCAGCTGTTTCATGCAAAACTGAAACTCGAAATCGACAAAATGTATGTAACAGCAGATTTTTTTTCTCAAATTAAGGTCTAGTCTCAAACTATATCCTTATAGTAAACCTCCTTTCGGCTGAGTACATCAGTTCATTGTAATATTATCTCTACACCATCATCTTAATGCCCTCAGCGCCTCCCACCCGCTAGTAGACATCTTTGCCGACGAATGGACAACAATAATTGCTAAAAATATTTTTTCATTTGCAAAGAAGTCAAATTGTGATCTCAAAATATTCCTAAAATTTAACGGTAGGTATAGTTAGCGTAAAAAAATAATAACACGTTGTTGTTCTTATAACTTTTAATTCATGTTTGTATTTATTCTGTTCTATTTAATGTATTTTTTTAATTCGTAGTCTTTAAGGATAAAAAATATAAAGCCTAGTATTAAGTGCTGTAAGTTACATTTTCTATAAATAAACAAATTGAAAATCTCGACTCGCTTTTGACCAGTTTTGCTCATATTTACAAATCTTGTTAGAATATACTAAACCATCTTGCGAAATATCATAAAAATTAGCTGATAAATAGCGCGACAGCAAATTATATCTACCCGTAGTTACCGAGCTGTACTAGTTACTAAGTACAACACAGTTCATAATTTTGCTATTATACAAGAAAAGTGCATAGTTCATAGAAGTAGGTTCTTAATTGATTACAATGACTTACTAACGTACGTAGTACAGATTATTTATAAGTAGTAATTACTTCTCTCTACAACCTCACATTCCCGAAATGTTTTGTTGTTATTGTCACCCTACACAAGAAATTTGTAAATAAACCAAGAAACTTACCTAAAAAATGAAATTCCACAACCAGCATAAGCTTCACTATTACTTCCCTTAACGCAACAATTTTTCACCATATTTCAACTTATAAAAATATTAAGCAGCAAGCAGAATTACGACTTTTGCATAAATTATTAGCCTTATTGTTTTAGGAAGTGCCATAGGTGCGGCCGTGCGTAGTTGGTAAATTACTACTAATTCTACTAATATGAAAAAACAGTTTTTGTATTGCAAAAATAATTACGTACCAATATTAAAATTAGAACATTATCGAACTTATTACGTTAATTAGAATACATTTTATGCCAATCTATTTATCAACATGTACGATTAAATGCGATTTAATGATTACCAGATGTATAAGATAATCTACCATCCAATAGTTTTATTAATACTGGTAAGTTTCGAGAAAGAGACAACGCCCACCAGTTGTTGCTGTCCTGCTCGGAATGTTTTTCCCATTTGATAAGTAAGAAACAAATGTGAAACTTTTGTATATAGAAAGAAAGTACATTTTTCATTTTTTAAATTTTGCTTCGTAAGCTTTCCAGTTCTCGTATGAAACTTCCTTGCATATTCCATATATTATGCAAAAAGTATAAAATCACGTTGTCGATAAAATTAAACTGCACAATCACATCGCCCATCACTATCTAAATGCCAAAAAATAACTGTGATACCCTATTCAAATTCGAGACTGGCCCATTATTTTTTTTTTTGGCTTGGCATGTTGGTGCATTTGCCATTGTGATGTAACATTAATAAAATAAAGTGTATTTAATAACTTAAACACGGCATTTAAATTATGACCAAATTAATGTTATGGGCTTAACGTATCTTGGTGATGTGACAGAAATTATACTACGCTCTATTTTAAAGTAAAAAAAATATTTCCGAAGCTAGTGGAAATTGCACAGTTATTGTGCAGATATTTTACAGTGGTAATACATACTTGGCGACAGCGGTTTTCATTGAAAATTGTCATCGATTTCCTTTCTAAATAAAGTAGTTCGCTCAAAGTAGTTCGCTGTTCTGTGATAAAATCACAATTGACCGCAATAGTACCATAGAGCTGTTGGGGCTCCATCCAAACTCTTTGGTTATGTCAAACTTCAGTCAAAAAGAAAAATAAGCTGTTTTATACATTTTGTTGATTCCGAACGGCAATTATGATTTTTTTCTTGTTTTCTGAGTGGGCTCCATACTAAAAGTTGTTCATAATGATTGTCTTACGTCACCGCTATTCGGCTTAGTATAGGACAAGCAAATGATCTGTATAACTACAAAGAAGTTCGATAGTAAGAATACAGCTAGTTTCTACTTAGTAGAAACTAGTATTTCTAAAAGCTTTTATTTAATTTGCAATGTATGTATGAATTACTATCTAATCTTTCTTATAAATAAAATTATAGGTATTATCTTTTAATTATATCTAAAAAAATTGGTAAGTGAAATAAACGAGTGTAACAAGTGACGTAATTTTGATAAATTGTTCACATTCTTAAAACTGTCACATCACTATTGGTACTACCGGCATGACATCTAGTGCTCAGTAGCATAACTACGCCCGCGCCCGAACCGCCCGCCCACCGTACCGCTCGTACCGCGTGGCGACCGCGTGGCGACCGCGTGGCGACCGGACGGGCGGGCGGACATGCGGTCTAGGGTTGCCATTAAATGCTAAATGCTGCTGTTATACTCGTTTCTTTCACTTACCGTTTTTCTTAGATATAAATCATAGATAATACCCATAATTTTATAAACATTGCAAATTAAATAAAAGCTTTTCTAGTATTTAAAAATACTAGGTTCTACTAAGTAGAAACTAGCCGTATTCTTACTATCTAACTTCTTTGTTGTTATACAGGGTCATCTGCTTGTCCTATAGGCACTAAGCCGAATGGGAGTGACGTAAGACAATCATTATGAACAACTTTTAGTACGGAGCCCACTCAGAAAACGAGAGAAAAATCATAGTTGCCGTTCGGAATCAACAAAATGTATAAAACAGCTAACTTTTCCTCTATTCCGGATTAGCACCATAAAAAAAGTTGTTCATAGTGATGGTCTGAATCACTTCTTCTTGCACAGCTACCTCGATTGCTTGTAGTCTATCAGTCTCTGGCAGAGATATTAAAAGCATTTTTAGTTAGGGTTTAGAAACCGTCTGTAAGATGTCCCCTAATGGTCATTCCTGCTAATCATAGATATTCGTGTATACAATGTGTTTGTCTACCGGTGTCGGAGCCTTAAGTGGTGACATATTATATGGCAAATTTTGAATAACTTTTACTGTTGCCATTTCAACTTGCCAATCCGTTGGGCTATGTCGGTAACTTTGGTAATAGATCTCCTCATTTGTTGGTGGGCTACTTGGAGCTTACTAATAAGGCCCATAGTGAGAGACCACGTTTTTGTGCCATCAGTCACCAATGGTAACACACACTGGTCGTAAACAGCATTGTCTTAGTATTTGCGTATTTAATTTACTCGTACTTGTATCTAAAGCTTATTACGGAGTACGTGAATTTTTGAATGATAAATTGCTGAATTTTTGTAATTAATTCAATACTAATAATAATTGTATGAGTGCCAATGTTAAAAATTTCACACTATTGGCTTTTTATTGATGGAAAACATTGAGGCAACATGTATAGGTACATCCGTAGAGAAAAATCAATGTCGTATACAGATTCCGCAACCCGCGCTCGGCCGGCGTGATGGATATGGCCGATGGCCTAATCACCCTTCGCGGGTAGGCCTACGTTCAGTAGTGCACTATTAATTAAGGCCGGTATATGTATTCGACATGTTTCATTCAGTCATTAGAATTTTAATTTCGATTATTCTGAACTCATTTTTCCCGAGAGATATTGTGACAATCTCGCCCAAAACCGTTCACCCAGTTAAAAGTGATCGAGACACTTGTAGGACTTTCAAACGTTGTCTGACCCCAGGCAGATGAAAAAATATATTTTATTACTGTCGAGAAACACATAGTGTATTTCTAGACAGTCAGTCAGTTCAAGGATGCTATTATACTCATCATTTGACGAACTTTTACTATGGCACCAACCCCGAAATCACGTAAATAAAATCAACTGTTCAACACAAAAAGTTCATCGACACGCGACAACATCTATGGAATAGGTAGGTAATCTTCGCTTTTTAGGGTTGATCCCGTAGTAAAGTACATATATTGACTCGTATGTACTCGTACCCTAATCTTAAGATTATTGGCTCACAAAATAGAAAAAAAATCGTCAGCTATTAGGGACCCATTTTGCCCCATATTTCATAAATCATTCAGATTCAGATAAATTTTTATCTTAATTTTATTCTAGATATTTCACTATATTATAAAAAAAAAACTTTGTGATTATTTTTTACGCTTATTCAAGGTTACGATTGGTCTAGCGCACAAGGAATACGCAACTTTTCCCAGAACGTCAATAGTTAGTAATTTATTAGTTAAAATGGTGGTTATTTTAACATAAAATTGAATTCATTGAGATTTTCAAACAGTTTTTAGTGTTTTTTTAAGAAATTGACATCCCGAAGGACCCATTATAATTTTCCGGGATGGCAGTACCCTAAGTGGTAATGTGTGTTATTGTCTAGCTTCGTTCCAAATTTCGTTAGAATTTATTTAACCATTTTAACTTAGCTTTTCATTATAATTATAACTGATTAATTTTGGCTATCCCTAAGAAACCTGAAATTTTTTCGGGATAATAATAGTTCCAGTAATAAAACATGTCGTGTGCTTTCTACATACCCGTTTCCATTCGTAACCTTTCAGCTCCTTGGCTGTAATCGATGCTTTTTCACCAACTTTATTATTCCTTTATCTGACTCCTAAGGAAGTTTTTTATGGAAAATTCAGAATAACAGGAAGAACCATATTTTTTATTTAGTATCAAAAGCATCTTTACAAAGTTTCATGTTAATCAGTACAGGAAATAAAAAGTTACATGCAAACGAAAAGGGCCCGTTTTACCCCGTATGAGGTCGATTTTTCAAAATTTTCATCCTTTATGCTTCATGATGTTGTACGATGTACGTATATTCTAAATTTCAAGTTTATATCATCGATGGCTTGGGCTGTAGCCTAAACTGATTAATATTGGCTATCCCTCAGGAACCCTACAGATTTTCCTGGATATTATTAGTTCCTGTATTGAAACCTGCTGTGTGCTTTCTTCATACCAGATTTCAACCATAACCGTTCAGCTGGTTGGATGTAATAGACGCTTTTTTCACCAACTTTAGGACCTTATTTGACCCCTTAGATAAGGAAAATTCGGAAAAACAGGATTTAAAAGTATGTATACGTTTTAAAAGTATGTATACGAAGTTTCAAGTCAATCGGAACAGGGAATAAAAAGTTACATACAAACGAAAAGGGCCCGTTTTACCCCCTTAGAGGTCGAAAGTTCAAAATTTTCGTCCTTAGTGCTCCATTACGTAGTACAATGTACCTATATTCCAAATTTCAACGTTATATATTTAGCGGTTTGGGCTGTAGGCTGTCTGTCAGTCAGTCACTCAGGGAAGCCTTTTATATAATAGATGACGCGAGTCAATCATCATTATTATAAGACCAATAGTTAATTTAAGACAAATTTCTTCAATAACTTGAGTTATTCCAATCCAATAATTACCTATTATTCCAATAATTAAACTAAAAAGTAGCGTGAAAATCAGTTGATGCAGGCACTTTTAATTTGGAATTCGTGAAAAATAATCAGCTTTTTCATACATTTTGTCGATTCTAACTTACAATTTTGTAGGTACGTTTCAAATGTTACAATCTTTAAATATAGTGGCAAATAGTCAAAGGTTACAATGATTTACCTCACTTGTAGTTACAGTATGTATTGCTACCTACTGTGTATAAATACGCTATATTGTATCTATTAGGATCTGTGTAGGTATTGGCCGAGTCATACAAGTCGGAGGATGAAAAGTTAGCTACAAGCTGCGCAATATCCAATCCTGACTGAAGCTCACTTATGGCTGCGCGTTGATTGGGTTTCGCGCAGCTCGTAACTAACTTCATATCCGCCGACTTGTATGATTTGGCCTATAACAAAGTTGGGCAATATGAAAATTAGAAGTAAGAACTTCTAATTACTAATTACGATTAAATACATATTGTAGTTAGCAATAGCAATCACGATTTCAAATTACATAAAATAATCAAAGTAGGTAGTTAAATATTTTGATTAATAACTAATCATTGTAGTTGCAATCACGATTGCTCAATTAATTTTTTTAAGTCAATAATTGAATACATCATTTAATAATTTATTTATAAAGAACTATCGGTTTTCAATATGTGCATATTGTAGTGTTGCAGTAGGGACTAGTTTGGCCCCACGTTGGGCGCCTAACTGTGGTGCTGCAGCCAACTTTTCATTTTTACCACCTGATGATCATAATCATAGATCTTAGTAATATTATATCTAGGTATATCAAATTTTTTTTGTGTGCCTAATACTAAGTAGGTACCTATCTATATATTAACACTTGTTCACGTACTCTATAAAAAAAAAAAAACCGATAGTACTTTCAGAAGAACAATTTTTAAATCATAAAATAATTCAAATATTGTTGACTCTGTGGAACTGCATTTCTTAATAAATTAATCTTTCATTAATAAATATTTATGGAGCATAATTTTGTAAAAAGCTTACACTTACTATTACTTCTAAGCATAAAAAACAACTTCCATATTTTTTCATATTATAGTCAGTAATGCCGAAATGTTCTCTTAACACTTTCACTGCGGAAAACACGCACGTCTGTGTTTTCGATTCTCACACCAAAGTGCGGCTACACGCGCCAGGCGTGTTGCATCGAATTCCATAGGACGGTGCGAGAAAACACATACGTGTGTGTTTTATCAGAAGTAACGCCAAAGCGTACAAACGCGCGAGGCGTGGGAAACGATTTTTTTAAAAAAAAACACTAAATTATGGTAAATTACATAGTTTTATGCTACTCTATCAAATACAGCATGCTGGCGAATTTTTTTTTTCATGAATTTTTTTTTTTTTTTAATTTTCACAAAGTTAGACCATTTTGATTTTTTTTTTATTTTTTGTCCAAAAATAGCTAACATTGTATAGAATATCCTTGCTAAGTTTTTTTTTAATGGGCGTGAAACTGGATTAGGACATAGGCTGGAAATACTACCGAAATGTGGTACTGCCGTCATCCATCAGTATAGGGTGGTGTTGACGTAAATTGCATTTACCAAGTTACAAAATTATAGATTAAAATAATTAAACCAATTAATTTATTTCTTCATTTTATGAGCTTTTTATTGTATTAAAGAATAAAAAATATGTAAAGAATTTTTTTTTTCATCAAAATGTGCCTTTTTGTTTTTTTTCTTAATTTTCACTAAGTTAGATCACTTCGATTTTTTTTCTTTTAAGTTTTATTATGGTCGTGAATAAATTAAGTGGTTTAATTATTTTAATCTATAATTTTGTAACTTGGTAAGTTATAAAATTATAGATTGAAATAATTAAACATTTTATGAGTTTTTTTATTATATTTTTGGAAAAGAAAAAAAATGTTTTTCATCAAAATGTACGTTTTAATTTTTTTTCTTAATTTTCACAAAGTTCGATTCGATTTAAATTTTTTTTTTGAAAATGAAGTAATAAATTAAGTGGTTCAATTATTTTAATCTAATATTTTATAACTTGGTAAATGCAATTTACGTCAACACCACCCTATACTGATGGCCGACGGACACCACATTTCGTCAGAATTTCCAGTCTAGCTCCTAATCCAGTTTTACGCCCATTATAAAACTTAGCAAGGATATTCTATACAATATTAGCTATTTTTGGACAAAAAATAAAATAACAACAAAATGGTCTAACTATGTGAAAACTAAAAAAAATATTTTTATTTTCATGAAAAAGGTTTTTTTTTCTTTTCCAAAAATACAGTTAAAAAGCTCATCAAATTAAGTCATAGGCATAGGTGGGTTGTAGGGGGAGCCAGGAGCGTAAACGCGCCGCGCGTGAGAAGTCTAAAAAAATGTCGTCTGGCGGTACAAGGGCCAGTGCGGCTATACGCGCCTGGCGCGTTATCACGCCCTGCGTGTTATTTAGTACTCGCGTAGAGACGCCAACGCGGTCTGAACGCGGAGGCGTCTGCCCGCGCCTGGCGTGGGCGTTTTAGAATTTGCAGGCAGCTTACAAAAGTACCTCAGCAGTGAAAGTGTTAAAATAATTTTTAGTACTCTGCAAGACGGGCTCCTCGGAGACCTAGTGCAAAGTGCGGCGTACTTAAGTAATTTATAATACTTGACTATGGTGCCGAGTAACAATACTGCTTCCTTCTATAAAATAAGCAATACTGTAACTTCAACTTCAAATCTTGTTTGTGGCTTCTGGTATTTCACAATTTTGCCAATATCTTGTGTAGTACTGCCATCAAACGTAGGTAGATAATTTGTACGGAGTCTAAAGGTGGGCACACACGGTCAGTTAAACTGATCAGTTTTTCGCGTCACTCCAACTGAGTGCTCATTCAGTTAATGAAAAGGTGGGAATTGGTGGTTCCATATTTGAAGACAGTGGAGCCATGATATTTCTTCGATAACTTGTGTTAAGTGTTTAAATTTTTCATGAGAAATTATTGGAACCAAAGTTGTTTGAAATTTGATTTTCCACAACTTTGATTCTTATCAACTTTTTCTAGGATCGATATTTTTTAATAAGCCGGTGATGCCATGATGTTTCTTCGATAACTTGTGTTATTTCAATTTTTCATGAGAAGTTATCGGAACCCAAGTTGTTTGAGATTTGATTTCCTATGACTTTGATTCCCATCAACTTTTTCCAGGATCGATATTTTTTTAATAAGTTAGTGGTCCCATTTTGTTTCTTCCATAACTTGTTATTTCAATTTTTCATGAGAAATTATCGAAGCCGAAGTTGCTTGAAATTTGATTTCCTACAACTTTGATTCTCATCAACTTTTTCTAGGATCGATATTTTTTTGATAAGCCAATGGTGCCATGATGTTTCTTCGATAACTTGTGTTATTTCAATTTTACATGAGAAATTATCGAAGCAGAAGTTGCTTGAAATTTGATTTCCTACAACTTTGATTCCCATCAACTTTTTCCAGGATCGATATTTTTTTTAAAAGTTAGTGGTTCCATTTTGTTTCTTCCATACTTGTGTTATTTCAATATTTCATGAGGTAATTATCAGAACCAAAAATGTTTAAAATTTGATTTCCTTCAACTTCGATTCTCATCAACTTTTTCTAGGATCGATATTTTTTTAATAAGCCAGTGGTGCCATGATGTTTCTTCGATAACTTGTGTTATTTCAATTTTACATGAGAAATTATCGGAACCAAAGTTGTTTGAAATTTGATTTCCTACAACTTTGATTCCCATCAAATTTTTCCAGGATCGATATTTTTTTTAAAAGTTAGTGGTTCCATTTTGTTTCTTCCATACTTGTGTTATTTCAAAATTTCATGAGGAAATTATCGGAACCAAAAATGTTTAAAATATGATTTCCTTCAACTTTGATTCTCATCAACTTTTTCTAGGATCGATATTTTTTTTTAATAAGACAGTGTTGCCGTTTTGTTTCTTCTATAACTTGTGTTATTTCAATATTTCATGATAAATTATCAAAACCAAAAATGTTTTAAATTTGATTTCCTACAACTTTGATTCCTATCAACTTTTTATAGGATCGATATTTTATTTAATAAGGCAGTGGTGGCATTTTGCTTCTTCCATAACTTGTGTTATTTCAATTTTTCATGAGAAATTTGGAAACCAGAAATGTACGAAATTTGATTTCCTACAACTATGATTCCCATCAATTTTTTCTAGGATCGATATTTTTTTTTGATAAGACGGTGGTGCCATATTGTTTACAATGGCACCACTGTCATATTCGAAAAATATCGATCCTACAAAAGTTGATGTGAATTAAAGTTGTAGTAAATCAAATTCCAATTGACGAACTGATGCGATCATTTCATCATGTGTGCCCAGCTTCTGGTAGTGGTTTATACATGGAGCCACCAATTCCCACCTTTTAATTTACTGAATGAGCCCCATTTGGAGTGACGGGAAAAACTGATCAGTTTAACTGACCATGTGTGCCCACCTTAATGATAAACTGTATTTGTTAGTTAACATTACCGTCCCAGAATTGTTAAAACTGTCAAAAATTATTAATTTCTTATCCATTCTTATCCAAAAATCTTTAGTACGTAATACACAAATTATTGCAGTACAAGTACTTCATCTATGAAAAACAAAGTTTTAGATATGAAAGAAAACCAACAAGTTAAATTACTTACTTAAATTGTTTTTGTTTGTAACTAGAAGTAGTAGGTATTTAATTATATTTCTTATATTAACTCATTAGATACATTTAAAAAAAAATAAGTACATTGAACTTAAAAATAACTCAACAGTAGGTACTTAGTAGCAATAGGTATTTGAGTGGTCCCGTGTTAATTTAAGGGCTTGGCGAGAGTTGGAGATATAATTAAGTCATTTTTATCTTAACACGTTGCGGCGCGGTGACGGCTGTGGCCGTTGTTTTGAATTTCGATAAATGACAGTACGGTGACTGCCGTATATTTTTTTGCCTTTTCTACATCAAGCACGGCTATCACAGTAAAAAAAGTATTTGCTTACAGTAACGACCTTATTGTTGACGTGATAAGTTCGAGATTACGTTGCATTACTGCACAATATAAAGTGGTTTTCAAGCCCTGAACGTGTATCGTACTCACAGATACAAAAACTTATCGCAGCGCGTCAGTACGGCTGTAGCCGGATCGGTTACTATGGGACGCCGCACGACTGTCAAGCCAGTGACGCGCGGGCGGCGCTTGGAGTTGGGTGTGCGCGCGGTCAATTTGCGCGGGAAAATTACTACGCAACAAAGCTCACGGTAAGCATAAATGACAATTTCTCTGCGTAAATAAGTATCAAAGAATAGTTGTATCTATAGTTGTTGCTATCATGGCTAGCATATCCTTTATTTTGCAATAATTTTAGACATGTTCAACACGAAATCTTGTTTTTCAGATGAGTCGACGCTTGAATGATGATGGAATTTCAAGGCTTCTGGAAGACTTGTCAACGCCTGAATTATCGATCTCCGAGGAAGATCCGTTCTGTGATGATGGAGAATACGGCTCAGATAAAGATTTTGAGCCCGATTTCAAAGAGTTGTCTTCGGATTCAGATTGTCCAAGGAAGAGACAGCTACTTCGTATCAAATCAAGTGAGTTTTCAACGAAACATGATGAAACTGATGATTCAGATACAGAACTAGAGGATGAGCTCAGTGACGTCGATACAGCTTTACCTAAGGTCAATATTACTGCTCCTAACAGTACTGTCAACCCCAAAGGCAATAGCCCGAGCCATAGCCGAGATGACAATCAAATTTCTCTTGACCAAACAAGTAATAATACGTCTAAATCATCACTTACTAAAGTACAGCTTGAGTATGACGCGCCAATCGAATGCACTACCTCAACCCACAGCGTGGAGCAGCCTGGTTGCTATAGGGCACCACCCATTGACTCTATCATAAATACATCTGAAATCTTCGACGACCAATCTTCATCACAACAAGCAGTAGTAGAAGAAAACAGAGAGCTTTTGCCAGCCACCGGAAGAGGTTTATCTCCCACAGTTCCTACAGACGACACATGGCATGAAACGACGGAACCTATTCCAATATTTGACTTCGACTACTCGTCCGCTGGACTTCGTGTAAGCTTCGACGAAAATCAAAGCCAAACCAACGAGCTAGATATGTTCAAATTGATGTTTTCTGATCACTTACTTGAATACCTTGTGTCACAAACAAATTCATATGGACTAAACCTAACTTACACAGAAAGACCTCAGACCAGACATAGCAGAAAGCAAGATTTTCGCCGTGTAAATAAAGAAGAAATGCTTGCTTTTCTTGGACTATGTCTCCTACAAGGACAATGCAACATTCCAATGAAGAGGTCGATGTTTTCGTACTCGAATGCATTATATTACCATCCATTCTTCTCATATACAATGTCTCAACGAAGATTTGAGCAGATACTAAGATGCCTATATGTGGGAGAAGTTGGTGCACGTCGTGAAAAGAAAATCGTCGATTTTATTGAGGCATTGTGGAACAACTTTCGCGCTGTATATGGACCATACAAAGAACTGTCCCTGGACGAATCGTTGATCCTTTTCAGAGGGAGACTTGATTTCCGGCAATACATTAAAAACAAAAAGGCTCGCTATGGAATAAAATTCTATGAATTAACATCTTCGGACGGTTATGTTTTAAACATAATCATGTACACAGGAAAAACGGATAACACCGATCAGACATGCAATAAAAAGACAGAACAAATAGTTATGAAACTGCTCAATCCGTATTTAATGAAAGGGCATCATGTCTATATGGACAACTTCTATAATGACGTTGAGCTGAGTCAAAAACTACTGAGACTGAGGACTCATACTTGCGGAACTTTGAGGAAAAACAGAGTTTCCAACCCAAGAGTGCTCACGAATGCCAAACTAAAGAAAGGAGATCATATTTGGCGTCGTAAAGGACATGTATATGTCTCTGTTTGGAAGGATAAGAGGCCAGTTTATATTATAACAACCAATAACCATCCAGGTTTGGAATGGGTGGCTAACAGATAAGGAAAACTTTCAAAGAAACCAAAAGAAGTGGCCGCTTATAACCAGTTTATGGGCGGCATAGATCGCAAAGACTAGATGGATTCGTATTATTCGTCACCACAAAAAACCATAAGGTGGTATAAAAAGGTATTTTTCCATATGCTGGACGTGTGCGTATGGAATGCGTTTTACGTTCACAAAAAATATTTCCGAGGTACATCAAACGGCAGATATGAATTTATTGATTTTCGTGACGCTTTGATAAAGCAAATGACCAATGTCGATAAAAAACTGACAGGAAGAGACGTAGTGAGAAGTGGTAGCATATATTCCAGCAGAAAAAAAAATACTACCACGCCACCAGAAACCACAAAAAACATTGCTGGTGGACACTGGCCTGAACTGATTCCATGCGCTGCAGATGCAAAGAGAAAGTTTAAGTTTTTAAATTGTAAACTCTGCACCAAAAATAAAATCCGGAGGGAAACCAGGTACAAGTGTAAGGGTTGTGAACAAAATACTCCACTTTGTCCCAACTGCTTCGAAGAATGGCATGCCTTAAATGAGAAAGCCAAAGATGATTAGGATTTAGATTAGATAATAGTATGATTAGGTTATACGAGTATGATTATGATTAAATTTTAAGCTCAGCCTAAGACTGATGTAACTCATTTCAGGGTAATATAATTATCAAAGTTCCTGTTAAGTACAACAATTATTGTTCCTAAATAAAAATAGACTGATTAAAGTAATGATTGTTAGTTATTATAGAATGGTAAAGATTGTTAATGATAAAAATATTTCAAACTTCAATTGTGCTAGATTTCATTTGATTTTCTTGCATGATGTATGAATGATAAATGACTACATTGTAATAATAAAAATAATTTATTGAATTTGTAGTATTTATTTAATAACGGATTAGTTAGACTTATAAAAACGTGTCTTGTGTGTAACGGTTACAACCGATCTGTCTTTAGGGTTATCTGAGTAGTAACTTGAGAAGCACAGTACGGCTACAGATGTGCTACTGCTCTAACCGTACTTGCATAAACTTTAAAATAATTTATTCTAAATTGTGACAGTACGGCTCGAGCCGTGATATGGTTATATCCGTAGTGCTGCAGGGCGATTCTGTTAACCGATCTCGTTGCTGAAGTGATACGTTCTAGAAACTCTCTCGTTTTTTTGACACTTCTGACAGCCCGAAAGCTGTCAAAAAAACGATAGAGTTTCGATCGATGACGTAAAAACGTGTGACATATGTGTGACGTTACTAAATTGAAACGTTCGTGAACTCATCCGTTACTCCACCGCTTGAAAGCCAACACGAAGCGTCCAATATATAAAATTAATGACGTAAAAAATCATGTGACGTAAATAAAAACGATCGATATCAAAATCAAAAGACGTCACTTAAGTAATACAATGAATACGTTTTGTACGTACTCAGGGCGTTGATGTGGGGTATACTCAGAGTTACCTTTAATATATCTTAATATTTATCAGTGGCGTCTAGACAGAAAAAGCACGTTCGGCATTTGCCGAACCGAATCATTCATCCACATAGATTCGATTTTACTACAGCGCCGATGTGCAGTACCAATATGTGTGTAGCAACCTATCGTTTGGACTTGAGATTCCTTACCTACTTTGAGGTCAATTGATTGAAACCAACAAAAATCGACAGTACATTATTATTTTATTTAAAAAAAATATAATCGTAACATTTTTGTAGAGTAAAAATATCTCCAATCCTAAAAGTACGCACTCCGCGAGCTATCCTAACAAGAAAGTCAACGACCGACGTCTTTGGGAGAACCATTGTAATAGATCCCGTAGCAGGTGCTAGGAGAGCCGCCGGAGAACGCCCCGTGGTAGTTGATACCACAAAGAGCTAGGACGGACACTGCAGAAGAATCCAAGTGATAGTAGATCTCACGGAGAGCTGGCCCGTTCATCAAAAGAAAGCCGCCGGATCCCGCTCTGTAGAAGCAGAAACCATGGGGAACTGGAAAGGTCACTGCTGAGACCCCATTGATGACTTGTTTGAGAGCTGCCCGTAGACAAGAGGTCGCCGTTGATGGTCGAGAAGCTGATTGCCCGCAGTGCTCAGTTAAAGTTGCCGATACTCGAGGAAATTATGCCAATGACCATCATTTTTAATAGCCTGATGAAACATTAACTCGCAGCTGCATCCTGCATCTAAATTCGGGTGAAATTGGAGAAAATTTTGATCTTTTGACAATCTAACAGAATTTAAAATAAGGGTTTTGAATAAGGAGGTACTATTTATTGCCAGTAAGTTAAGAATGAATAGGTATTTGATATTGGACAAGTGTATAAAATTGTATTGTAATGAATCAGATGAAATTGTATTGTCATCGGAATTAAACATGTCTAAAACTAATCATCAGATTAATTTATCCACAGAAAGCGGGTCAAATATCAATGAAGTACTAGATTTAACGCAAAAACCAGCAGGTGAAGTTTAATAATAATTGATAAACTATTTTTGTGGGCAAAACCTTATTTTGTTGCAATCAAACATCAATCTCAGAAAAAAAACAATAACGCACACAGGATTGAGTACTGGTAAAGAAAAACGTGCCGACAAGGATACCACATCAGATGATTGTGTCTCTTTTCCAAGTAGTATGACCAAAACATCTCGATCATCTTGGGATATAATTTTTCTTTGGAATGTTACTGCACGCAGGAATCGCAGTTATCTTACCCCTAACTCGTCGTCCTTCATCATCGTTGTCGCTTTAGCAATAAGACGCCTACTGCTGGGCATAGGCCTTCCTTGAAGATCTCTATAAAACTACGAAAAAATTTTTCACAAAAACTTTTTCACGGAAAACTTTGTCACAAATAGACCTTATCACGAAAAATCTTAATCACGAAAACTTGTCCACGAATAGACTTCCGTAGTTAACAGAATTTTAAGACTTCCGTAGTAAACAAGGCATCCATTTTGAAATAAAAAATAGCGGACTCACTTATTTGAAAAAGTCGTCATGGGTGTAGTTTTCGAGGTTTTTGGGGGTGTATATTTCAAAATTGGCATCCATTTTGAAGTAATGTTCGCCGTCTTCAATTCCAAAATAAATGCCAATTTTGAAATATAAACCCCCGAATTCTCAAAAAATAACACTTATGACGACTTTTTCAAAAAAGCAACATCTGCTATCTCTAATTCCAAAATAGATGTCATTTTTGAAATCTACACCCCCAAAAACCTCGAAAGCTACACCCATGACGATTTTTTCAAAAAAGTGACGTCCACCATCTTTAATTCCAAAATGGACGCTAGTTTTGAAATCTACACCCCCAAAAACTTATTAAACGACACCCATGACGACTTTTTCAAAATAGTGACGTCCGCCATCTTTAATTTCAAAATGGATGCCATTTTTGAAATCTACACTCCCAAAAACCTATTAAACGACACCCATGACGACTTTTTCAAAATAGTGACGTCCGCCATCTTTAATTTCAAAATGGATGCCATTTTTGAAATCTACACCCCAAAAAACCTCGAAAACTACACCCATGATTTTTTCAAAAAAGTGACGTCTGCCGTTTTTAATTCCAATATGGATGCCAATTTTGAAATCTACAACCTAAAAAAATTAAAAATGACAACCACGACTATAGGTAAGTACACCAATTGTACACCCAGCATGTTTAAGAAATATGTCCAGCATAGGCACCCTACTACACTTCTTTGTATACACCATAGTACGCCATTTGCAATCGACGGTGATACTCTAGTCAAAAATAAAAAATAACCGTTAATCATAAAGACGTAGGTATATTCATACAAAATAAATATCAAACTCTGTTTTATTGGCATCTATTCGCAATTTTAACTAAAATCTTATCAAACTACATTGTTAAAAAAACTAAGAAATGGTTAAGACAGTCGCGGCTTTACAGGTAATAATTCTACCATTTATAAGTGTCGTTTCGAAATGGCAATAGTGCGAGCGGGACAACTTCATCACTTTGGGAAGTCTCGCTCGGCACAGCGTCTCTCTTATACCATTTCAAAGGAATATATGTTTTGTTACAACGCATTAAGGTTGAATTTTCCTAAACTAACTTTGAGCCAAATTTCGTCTGTGCGCAGTCCAGATAGTATACAAAGTCCTTGCGCACACATGAATACTGGTTTTGACTTAAGTCAGATTTGTCAGATTTTTTCTTGCTTTATTATTTTAAAATCTTTATTATTTCATATTTTTACAGATTTGCGACGACATTATTCAATTTAAAAAAGCATTTAGTATGGTTGGATAGATGGCTGGAGTTAAACAAGACAAAATCGAAAGGCGAGAAAATAAAGATAGTCATCGTTTCGATTTGTTATTCAAAATTGTCGACGACGTAACTGACATAAGTGTATATACAATATGTTTGTTTGTGTAGGTGACGTGATACTAGAACGTTTCAGGATCGTTGCTGCTTCGTTACTGACTCGTTTTGTACAAAAGATCATTCAGACTATGTTACAATATTAGACTGTATCCGACAGAAGTATCCTACTGGATTTATTCGCTTACGTAAGAGAGGTTTTATTATGTTTAACTGTGAATTAAGATATTTTATTGTAAAGAAAATTGCTTTTGTATAAATAAATTACTTGAAAACGGTTTGGTTGTTTCTTTTTCAATGTTATACCTAATTCAAGGGCGTAGATCAGTAGGTATTGGAGAGTTTCAAGCCTTAATGTGCCTATCCTATCATAGGTAATCTTTGAGTAGCCATGAGATTTCTCCAAAGCTACTGATGCGTTTTTGAGAAAAAAATAGGAAGTAAATTCACACTCGCGTATCATTGGTGAAAACACAGCCTTAGTGTGATTCAGCATAGGCGTACCTATCACTATGCCAATTGCCCTATTAATACCAACTTACTGCCTGGTTGCTGATTGTTTTATATATTGTAATATTTAAATATAATTACTATAAGAGACACAAGAAGTAGAGTTGATAACTTCCTTTTTTTTCCAAAATCGGTTAAGAAAGAATATAGCATAGTCTGAACGCACCGGACCAACTTTCAAATACTCCAAACATTTAATATGACATAAAATGAATACGAACATTGACATTGACGTTTCCTAAAATAAGCTGACGATAGAGAAAATTAGTAAGGAGTCTTATTGTGATTGAAGGTCTATATGATTTAGCTAAATGCTTATTGTTGTCGTCGTTGGGTATTACGATACTATGTATTACGGTAGGTACGTCTTTGGGGCAAAGGTTTTTCCCTAGCTACATTCCGAAACGAGTCAGATGAGTGTCGGATTTGTGTTTTGAGAGTCCGAGTAGGCTCCCGCCAGAAATTCTGTAGACGGCCCTGAGTGTTTCTGGCTTCCACTTTAAAAAAAAACACTCTTGACTTGTAGCCAAAAGACATACACAGGACTATGGGGTCATTTATGGACAATTTTGTTGTAGCCGAGACGAGTTGCGATCGTTATTGCACCGGTTTCTATTTCGGTGTTCTTCGGCTATACTTCGGTTATACTTCGGCTACTTGTAGTAGATCGTCACATGATTGTCATACATTACAAATGATTGCCACTTGTGATTGTCACCTTTGGTTTATAATACTACCATTATTAAATCAAGCGTGATAGCTTTTACTAAGGGGAGAGTTGGATAGTATCGTCACTTGATCATTTTCCTGAATTTTCGAAGAATCTATTTTAGTTTATAGTTGTATAAAATTAACTAAATTTGAAAATATTTGTAATTTACACTAATATATTAATAGCATTGTATTACTTAAACCTTTTTAAAATTAAAACTGTGCCAGAAAAACATGTTTCTTGTGAGATTTTCTCAAAAATCGCTTTTTCATGCTTATAATTTAGCCGATATGAATAAAACACAAAGATTTCGTTACACTAGGTATCTGAAATAATTTATGACGTTAATTTAAGATAAGTATCTACTTTGTACCATAATAGAATAAAATGCACCATAATAGTATACAATGCTTTGTACCATAATAGAATAATTGCACACAATAAAGAGTTATATCTATCTATCTAAACTAGTTAAGTACAACGCAGTAAGTATTAAAGTGATTCGAAAATATCTATAAGATTTTGGTTTATAACATGCCCGAATCATTGTTACTGATAATTTGTATTCAAACTAAGAAAAATATAACATGCATCATATTGTATTCCATGCTAAATGAAAATACATTAGATTTCGGCAAATTAGAAGTAAGTGCAATTTAATGAAAAGGATGAGACGATAAGTCTGTGATGTGATCAAAGTTTATGTTTCAGAACCACTTTTCTTTCAGTAGTTTTTTTTTATACAGAATAAGTTTGCGTTTGACAACATTAAATGTGGTGTTATTTACTTATCTCACTTTCCCCGCTTGTTTACATACATCATTCGTTTGTCAAATTAATCAGAGGTGTAGTGAGGAAGAACAGCAAAAGGGTCTTTTTGCTCCGTTGTGGCCTCTGAAGTAGTCCATTGTTAAACATAGCCTACCCGCGAAGGTCGATAAGGCCCTAGTAAAAAAATGAAGAAGCAAATAGCGAGGTGAGAGGGTATGAGGTTAAGACTATAAAATGTGCGATTAGGACATCACAAATTCACAATACACATCTTCTACTGTCAAACACGGATTGCCTCTCGACGTTTTTCTTCACTGAAAAGCCATTGTATGGGTAATATGGGCTATGAGTATGCACAATTTAACTCTATCCCACACGTGTCTACATATTATAATGTCTGTGCTATGCGGGCCCGACGAAGTCCCCAAACGAATAAATAAATAACACAAATATTTTTGTTTAAAAGCATTGGATAACGTTTGATTAGCTTTAGTAAAATTAAACCATAAAGGTAATGGATAGTTTAGTTTTTCAAAATATTAGTAAGTATGTACGTTAATTTTCTTACGATATGATTAATAATTCTGCATAGACGTATAGATTTGGCATAAGCCGTGGTGGTCTAGAGGTAGTGACACCCGCCTTACAATCGTGAGGTCGTGGGTTCAAGTCCTAGTCCCGTGCCAATGAGTTCTTTGGAATTTATATACGGAATTTCACACCACTGGCTTTTCGGTGAAGGGAAACATCGTGAAGCAACCTGTATACGTCCGTAGAAGAAATTCGATGGCATGTGAATCCACCATCCAGCACTGGGCCAGCGTGGTGGATGTGGCCCAATCACCCTTCATGGGTAGGCCTAAGTCCTGCAGTGGACTATTAAAACTGGTACAGTATAGATTTGATATCACTAGATAGCTATGTTGATTGAGCTAACCCTAATCTGACGATGCGACACCCCCACATCAATGCCCTAAGTACGTACAAAATGTATCACTTAGTGACGTCATTTGCTTTTGACATCAATCGTTAGGTTTTAAACGTCAAACGCCTTTTCACGTCATCAATTGTATCTTGAACGTTTCGTTTCGGCTTTCGTACGGCGGAGCAATGGATGAACTTCACATAAGTTTCAACTCAGGAACGTCACACGTTATTACGTCATCGATCGAAGCTCTATCGTTTTTTTGACAGCTGTCGAGCTGTCAAAACTGTCTAAAAAACGACAAAGGTTCTAGAACGTGTCACCTCAGCAACAAGATCGGTTAACAGAATCGCCCTGCTGGTAGCTAAAAGTTTTACTGCGTTGGCTCTGACAGTACGGCTATATACGGTAACGGTCATAGCCGTCTCTGTCCCTGGTTACATGTTTCATTTTTCGTCATGTTACCGGTACGGTTATGACAGTATTGTGGTTTTGTATGGACTTTTTTACTGTCAATATCCATTAAAGCACCGCGCCGGATCGTGTTAAACTATTTCCAACTATACATGTGACAGAAGCCAAGTACTTATATACAAATAAATCTGTAATATCTGGCATCACTGCGGACGAACTGATCCACCTGACGCGTCTTCGGCACCCCATATCGGACCTCCCGACAAGCCACGCGCATGCGCGACAGAGTGGGACGTATTCAGGACATACTTTTTTGTATATTTTTTGTGTGGGACGATTGAAAGGTGTCCACAGTGAACAGTGATACATCTACTTGAGACTAGTATGTAGTAGAGTCCAAGAAATAGGTACTTAGTTTTGTATTAAATAAAGCTAAATTACCATTCACTCACTGACTCATATAGATAGTTGTTTAGAGGGATGGAGAAGTGGTGGGGAAAAAATAAAAATTTATCGGTAGGAAAAATCCCAAAATCTTTAAATCTCAACTCTTCAACCTAGACCTCTAAGGGATCTCAGAAACGGTGAGGTTTAGGGGTATACTGTTTCAACTAAATAGAGAGTACTACCTTGGTAATTTTTGTAAAAATGAAAAAAAAAACATGGCTCCCATACAAAAAAACATGGCCGCCATACAAACTTGACATGCTTATAACTTCGAAACGGTTATACTTAGGTATGAACTGTTTGAACAAAAGTTGTAGCCAATCGATAGGGACAACTGCTAGGGATGGCGGAAATTCAAAATGGCGGATCCAAGATGGCCGCCATTTTTCAAAATGGTCCTAGGGGCTTGAAATTTTGCATTCGGGAGTTTCTGAGGTCGCCTACTGCGAATCTGAAATCAGTTTTTGATATATTTTTTTTTAAAGATGGCCGCCATACATTGCATCTTTTTCATTTTTAGATAGTTGTTTTGAGAAAACTATTAGCAGTAACGAAAAACTGATTGCAGATTGGTATATAAATTGCATTTTAGTTTAAGGAAAAAAATGGTAAAATTTCGGAAGGTCAATTCCTCGTATTGGCCCCCAACGGATCTCAAAAATGGTGGGGTTTAGAGAGTACTTTCTTGACAACATATTAATTACTACTTTGGCACTTTTAAAAACTTTAAAAAAATCATAGCTCCCATACAAAAAAACATGGTCGCCATACAAATTAGTCGTTGTACTTAGGTATGAAATTTTTGAACTGTAGTTGTAGTCAATCTACTAAGCTGATTTAGAATTTTTTTCATTTCTGGAATTTTTATTTAATACCTAATGATAATTGCTATGTATTATACTTATTCAAAAAAGTGACGTCCGATGCCATTTTTGAAATCTACACCACCAAAAATCTAGCAAACTACACCTATGACGACTTTTTGCAAAAACTCACGTCTGCCATCTTTAATTCTAAAATAGATGCTATTTTTGAAATCTACAACTCAAAAAAATTAAAAACAACACCCATGACGGCTTTTTCATAAAAGTAACGTCCGCCATCTTAAATTCCAAAATAGATGACAATTTTGAAATGTCACACAATTTTTCACTAATTATCACTGATAAAAACACAAGTTTGACAAAATAATACAATAAGGTGGCCGTTTTCTGCGTTCGCGCCAAAACTCCCAAAATTGACACTATCGGAAGAAAAACTCGACAACAGCCACGGAATCGCGATATTTTTCATGTACCTATCTTTCTAACTCATGCCATATATCAATGCATTCAGATTTCCACGATCCTAATAATAAGTAAGTAATAAGTACCTACATTGACCATTATATCATTTAGTTACCAAAATGTTGTAATACAATAATTATATTAAAGTAGGTACATATCTGTGAACACATTCCCATCCTCGCTCGCAAACGAAAAAGGTCCATCCTCAATACGTCCCACTTCCTTGCGCCCACCACGTCGCTTGTCGGGGAATACCCGAGTACGTACCAACTAGGCAGTCTTGTAGGGGTGGTATACGTGTGTTGTTCAGTGTTGCCACTGAACATTGTGAGGCGGCCATGTAAGTATGTACGGTAAAAAAAGGCATTTTATAACGAAGTCCCAAATGGAAATTACAATGGAATGTTGAACTAGTATGCATAGCAACCATCCTTCCTCAATGATAGCAACGAATTAAAAGTCAAAAGTGGCAGTTCACGATGGCATTCTTAGCTGTTTTTGAGCTATCCGAAAGGTGAATGAAAACAGTTTAAACTGCAATTTTTGCTTACACATTTCCAAGCGATCGGGTAGCGTATTGATAAAACGTCAATAACTATCACATTCAGCGTTAAGCTAGAAACATACTATCGGACGCGGCTTACGGACGCGACTGACAGCCGCGACCTAGACTATGAAATTACACTGAGCCGTGCACACTATCGGACATAAGTCGCGGACGTCACCTTTGGACGACCTTGAGCGTTCGGACGTCCGAGAGCGATCTGGCACACCGGATGTTTTAAGACTGTGCACATTGCTAAGTCGCGGCTGTCAGTCGTTTCCGTCAGCCGCGTCCGATAGTATGTTTCTAGCTTAACGCTGAATGTGATAGTTAATTGACGTTTTATCAATAGGCTACCCGATCGCACCTAGTGTATGGTGAAGAAATATCAATCATCATCAATCAAAAGGTTTTAATTGACATAAAATAAGATACCCACATGAAAAATAGTGAAGCCTCTGGTTCCCGAACTAGCCAGAGGCTGAACCACGGGAACCAGCGTCTTCTTCTATATTTACAACAAATTATGACATTTTAGGTACTAATAAGATACCTAAATGAAAATAAGATGCCTACATGAAAAATAATGAAACCTCTGGTTCCCGAACTAGCCAGAGTTTGTACCACGGGATCCAGCGTCTTCTCTTATATTTACGACAATTTAGGTTTCTATTTCTAATATTACTTATCTAAAATTTCGTTTGAAATTATTATAGACCTAATTTAAATTTTACTTAAATACAAGTGTAAATAATATTATCAACCAGATACATAATACTTACCTATACAAATCAAATTATTTGGGACCCATTACTATGTACTACTAATAATGAACTGCCAATCCAATCAAAGGATTTTTTTTCTTGTGATTACAGCTAGGTAAGGTACCTAAAAGTATAACAAAAACTATAAACATGAACTATAACTATCAAAAATCTATTTATAGCTGTATTATTAGGTACCATTATATATTTTGGTATATATGATGAGTATGTGATTTAAATATTCAAGGTTTAACTAATAGGTCATACACATCCTTATTTTATTTTAGCATAATAGTACATTACATATTAATCACCTAAAACAAGATTTGCCATAATGTACAGTGCGACACTAAAGAGATGAATTATTCGTGAACTAAAATTAAATTATCACTTTTGCTGGAACCACAACCGGAGCTGTCAATCATTGTTAACTTCCTAGCATTTTTCTCGTTTTGTGTTATTTTGTGGATTGTGGACAGGAAAACTGTATCATTATGCAAAAAACAATGGTAAATATGCTAACAAAACGATCGTGGCGACCTCATTTAGTCTCTTATATCGCACTGTAGATTAGATATTAAAGAATGTTCCCATTTGCTTGCATCATCGCGCAACGCTTCGTAATCTTTTCATATTATTTAAGACCATCAATAGTTAAAAAACATTAAAAGTCGAAGATAGCGTCCCGTTTTGCTTTAATTATAAACATATATGCCATAAAACTTTTTGTACATTTTTTCTTATGCATATTTCCCTGGAATACGAACTTTTACAGTCAGTGTACGGTCACACAGTTTCTAAACCTGGCCGCCCAGTCTGGTATCCCTGTGTGTATATTGTGCTTGTTTGCTATTTGGGGTTTTTCAGTGTTACCGTTTTACAATATTTTGTAGTCGCTGTTAAATTAGAAAATTTCGCCAGAGGGGCTTTATTTATGGACTTTGAATGGCAAAAGCCGCTGTTTGACGTACAATCTTTAAAAATTAGTTTTATTTGGTTTGGTTTTAGAGATGTTTTTTACGTTGCTATTTTTACGATGAATCCCTTATAATAAGGAAGTTTCCTTCATCATAAAAACTAAAAATAATTATATACATTTAAAGACGTTAGAATTATATTAGATACTTACAGTGAAAAAATTACTCGAATATCTTAATAAATAACGGAGTTATAGATGTCTAAACATGACCGCACGAAATCAAAAAACCTCGCGACGGATTTACGCGTGTGACGTCATCCGGCTCCAGAGCCGCGCCGTGGGTTAGGCAGGAGTAAGGAAAAAGGAAATAAAGTGCTTCATTCTATGCCGGGTATTTTTTTAAGCCACGAATACGTTCTAGGATATCATTGTACTTATTTTTATGTTATGATCAACATTTACTATGAGACTAACCCCCCAATATAACGAATAAAAAGTCAGCATTCCCGTAATTTTGTCGTGAGTAAATGAACTTTATTTTTAAATGGAACAAGACTTGGCGTGTGTACCTACTGTTCTGCGGTTATTACATCTGTATATATTGACTAGTAGTTTTCCAAATAGTAGACCTCACAAGTATACATTTTGGTGAACATTTTCTGGTAATCGGTTTTCATAAATGCACAACTTGCACGGGCAAATATAATCATAATTACAATATTCTGTCCTAAAATATCATTGTATATTATGACCAACTTTTACTATGGGACTAATCCCCTGTACAGGGTTATCCGAAACTTCTCAGCCTAATATTTGTTCTTATAAAGTACTTGACACTTGTTCTTTTAAAGTGACAGCTGCCATTGTATGGCATATTATTATAGAATTAATACTAGAGTGGCATGACAGATGTCATCCGAAATGTAGATCTCGTTGAGCTCTATCAATTTTGTGCCTAAAGTAACACTCTAGAAACGACAGTTAAGGAGATAAATTACTTTAAAGAGCTGTCATCCAAAATATAGATCTTGTTGAGTTCTATCACTTTTGTGAAGACAGCAATGGTCTAAAATCGTTAGTTACGGAAATAAACCGCATTTAAGTTTGACAGCTGTCACTTTGAGACCTGACATGTCATCCTAGTATGGATTCTAGAATATGACAGCTGTCACTTTGTTCAGTCATTTTTAGGGTTTCGTAGTAAAATGAGGAACCCTTAAAACGTCGTTCGTTTTGTCCGTGTAACGGACGGACGCCGTTTATAGACTATATTAAAACTTTCCCTGAAAATTATTTTGAGCACTGTGGAAGTTTTGAGCGATAAAGGATAATTGAAATATTGAAACGTTAGAGGTCATCGACCTCACAAGTTTATTTCATATAAACAAACAATAACAATAACAAACAAATAATAACACTTTACATAAAACAACCACATTACATAAAAAAAATTACAGAGACAAAACAATACAATTTGTAGGTTTCTAACTGGTGGCCTTATCGCTTTAAACAATTTCTTCCAGGCAACCAAGAATTCATACTAAATTACGTTTTCCTAGTAATAAAAATAAACCATCTTAAAAATTGTATTTTATCATTATCATAATCATCGTCACGGAGGCCTATCATACGCAATGCCATGTCTCGACACGCACTTGAAAACTTATTGGAACTAGAAAATAAAAGCCTTGAAAATATTTATCTAAAGTATTTTACTACAACAAAATATATATCGCTTCGCCAGTTCTAGCTAACCCTGTATAGGGGATCAGTCCCAAACTCTGACACCAGGGCTAGCCACCCGGCCTATACAAACTTACTTACTTAGTCCCATAGTAAAATTTGGCCATAATATACCATAAAATCTTAGAACCTTACCATTTTCATGATTAAGAATATATTTACCTGTGAAAGTTGTGCATTTTTGAGAACTTATTACAAGAAAATGTATACTTGCGAGGTCTACTGTTTAGAAAACTACTAGTTAATAGTTACAGATGTAAAAATCGCAGTACACTAGACACATACATCAAGTCTTGTTCCATTTAGATATAAAGTTCATTTATTCACGACAAAATTATGGGAATGCTGACTTTTTATTCGTTATATTGGGGGGGTTACGCCCATAGTAAATGTTGATCATAACATAAAAATAAATACAATGATATCCTAGAACGTATTCGTGGCTTAGAAAAATACCCGGTATAGAATGAAGCACTTTATTTCCTTTTTTCCTTACTCCCGCCTAACCCACGGCGCGGCTCTAGAGCCGGATGACGTCACACGCGTAATTCCGTCGCGAGGTTTTTTGATTTTGTGCGGTCAGGTTTAAAAATTCGCAACTCCGTCATTTTTGAAAATAATTGAAAAATAAAAACACCATAATTTATTGCAGACTTGGTGTAATTTAATAAAAATAAAACTAGAAAACGGGAAACTTCCTTATTGGATCTTTTATTTTGTAAAATAGTCAAAATATATCAAAAACTGCTATTAGATATAATCTGATTAGTTCTCAGTTAGGAACCTTATTCTGCTGAAATCTCAGAGTTCAGTTCTGCTAAATCTGGCCACGATGAAAGAAATCATAACACTCGTTTATCAAAGAAAGCGTAAATACTTTACCTTTTGTAAAGAAAGGAAACCTTTCGTCAGTGTTATCCAGAACAGAAATAAAATAAATATTTTTGAGAAGCCCATAAAACAAGCTTTCAAAATATGATGTATAAACATCAGCTCGGTTAGATTTGTCTCTGAATAATATACCACTTGCGGACGTCTCTTTTGCCTCTAAATACGACAATTGCATATTATTATACAAAACACGGCAATGAATTGTTGTTTGACGGCAACCTACTTTGCCTACTTTGAAAAAAATAGTAGCTTACAGTGTTTGATGGCAACTCTGGATCGCAAGTCTGCCCGCCCGTCCGGTCACCACGCGGTCGCAGGGCGGTCACCACGCGGTCACGGGGCGGTCACCACCAGGCGGTCGCCACGCGGTCACGGGGCGGTCACCACCAGGCGGTCGCCACGCGGTCGCCACGCGGTACAGCCGGTACGGCGGTACGGGCGCGGTCATAGTTATGCTACTGAGCACTAGATGTCGCTCTATCTTTCAACAGTTTCAACGTTCTGCCGCTTTACACTAAGTGGCGCCATGGGCCATGCTGGTCGTACTAATAGGGATGGGACAGTGTGATAGTGATAAAATGAAATTCCATCACTCGTTTTACTACTTTTCTTTCTCTTTCCTTTTTATTTCTATTTAAACAATTATTTATATTTCTTCTAATCATAAGTAGAAACAAGCCTAACTTCTCTGTAGTCTAGTAGCTATACAGGATCAGGATCATCTCCTTGTCCAATACTAAGCCGCTGATGTAACATCATCATTATTGACAATTGTTACCATGAGGACCACTCAGAATAAAAGGATTATAATATTCCTTATATACTTGCCGCTCGAAATTAGTAACTCGGAAGTAGTAATGAAACAGCTGATTTTTTTTGCATTCTGAATTGACACCATAATAAAAGTTCATAGTGATGGTCTGAATCACCTCCCTTTTGCACCAGCTGGATAGCCCTGTATGTAGTCTTCAGTCTCTAGCAGCGAGCATTTTCTTGTTTGTGGTAAAAAACCGTGAGTAAAGCTGGAAACATACTATCGGACGCGGCTTATGGACGCGACTGACAGCCGCGACTGATAGGTATCTGGATGATTAATGTTCACTGAGCCGTGCACACTATCGGACATTAGTCGCGGACGTCACCTTGGGCTAACCTTGAGCGTTCGTACGTCTGAGAGTGATCTAGCGAGCTGGATGTTTCCGACTCACGACGAATACTCATTCCTACTAATCATGGGTATTCGTGTATTTAAACCTATTTCTAGAATTTGCTGATGATGTTAAAATGGCTCTTACATAGAATAGAAAGAAAATAATTCTATACTTACTACCTACTAACTACTCTTATTAACTAAATAAATAGAAACAAGACATTCCTTGAAGTTTTATTTCTGAAGGCGTAAGTACATCAGACAATAATAATTTGTTCATCCATAGTTACCTACTCAAAGCATATTAAAATGTGTATTGTTACTTACAATATCTGATAATAAATGCACCTTTATAGTCCTTCGTGGGTGTTTCTGTAGTCTACTGTCTGTAAACCTACTAGTTTTTACTATGCCGCATCTCAATTTTTCTCGTCTCCTCACTACCTACTATGAGAAAATGAAATTACTTCGGTTACGTCAAACTTCAGCCGAAAGAGTGAACAACTACCGGCGTACCCGTCAGGCCTGCTATGGCCCCGCGCGGTCTGTCCGCGGTAGAGGCGCGTCGCGCGGGCAATTGTTTACAAACGCGAGCCGCGACCGGACCTGTGTGAGCCCTTCATAGACAACCAGTACAATACAGTTGCCCGCCCGTTCGCTATACCGCTCGTACCGCCTGTGTGTAAAGGAGCCTTTTACCGCTCGTACCGCTCTACCGCTCGTACCGCTCTACCGCTCGTACCGCCTGTGTTTGATGGAGCCTTTAAGCCCGCTTTTCACTACGAGATGTAATATATATCACATCCCGCGATTGCTGTTCACACTGTGAGATATATATATATATATATATATATATATATATATATATATATATATATATATATTATACGTGTCATGATTTTAGCATATCTAGTCTATGGATTCATTTGAAATTGCCATGTTCAGTACTGACTTTCTGCGTGAAATAAATAATTTTAAATAAATTTTGAGAGAAAAAAGTCGTCCATAAAGATAAGTATACGTTTCTAGGTGTTCAAAGTTAAAAATAAAAACGCCTCGGAACGTAAACGGAACTTTGACAGATTGTATGAAATTATTGTCTACGGAAGTTACGAGTGCTCCATACAAGTTCCGTATACGACCACGGCGTGCGAAGTTCAAAAATGAGTCCCCAGGGGATCGTTTTTTGATCTTCGAACGCCTAAGAACGTATACGTAACTTTGACAGATTGTATGGAGAGTATCTATTGTCTATAGAAATTGCAAATACTCCCGTGAAATGTCCGTATACGACCAAAGTTCAAAAAACATTCCCCAACTTACGTGCCCTGACACGCGTTTATCATTTTTACCCATCGTTATTAGTTTCGGTCAAATAATCAAATAATAATAAATATCACATTAATTATAACATAAATGTGGTCGGTACAAAAAACGTACAAACTTTCAAAGGTTTATACTAGTCATTATTATTTTAGTTTTTAATGCTCACTTTTCATTATTTACTTGGTTCTAATTTCGATTTACATTCTGCTTACCTACCATAAAAAAAATTGTAAAAATGTTCACGTTCACTGCGCAAGTGTGTGTCAAAGTAACAAATTAATAAATAATCATTTCCTTGGCTTATGATTTAGACACCATGTATACCAACTTAGTGAATATAAGATTAGATGCAGTGTCTTTGTCACAGTAAGTTCATATTATAATATTTGAGACGTTCGTGTTATTGCCAATATCACGAAACTATAGATAAAATCCTATGACAAAATCAAATAAAAATAGTTAAAAAAAAACTAAAAAACACGCTTTCATAGCATAACAAACTAAAGAGTGTAATATAATTTTCAATATAGGCAGAAAATGATAATGAACCAAAAATAAAAATACTATTAAAAAAGGCTTTGTGCGCTTTGTGCCACAATTTTTCGTAAATCGAACACTTCACGCTTTTTTCACAATAGTATTAATATTTTTCGTTCATTATTATTTTCTGCTTTTATTATTTTACACTCTTTAGTTTGATATGCTATGAAAGTTCCTTCTATAATCTAAGTATGAGGGCGTGAGTTTTAGTTTTTTAAACTACATATACCAATTTTTTTCAACATTTCAATAGTACAAATAGCACGGATAAACAATGTTTAAAGCGTGTTTAAATCTTTTGTAGTAAAATGGCGAATGTTACATGGTTCTTACTCACTCTCTCTTAAAGGTTACTGAAAGAAATTGATGAATCCTGGCGAATGTAATCAGAATAATTGTCATCAGTCTTTGATAGGTGTGCAAAGTTTATAGAAAACCTGATCGCTCAAAGTAGGGCAAACTCGAGTTCAAAGGCGTTAGATACAAGGAAACAAATATACAGGTGAAACTAATAAAGGCGTGTTAAAATAATCTAATATAAAATAAATAATAAGGAAGTTTCCCGTTTTCTAGTTTTATTTTTATTAAATTACACTAAAGGTCGATTCACACATATCAGTGAACCCACAGTTCCGGCACAGTACCGTTACAGTTCCGTATCCGTGCTACAGTGGTGCATCAGTGCTTCAATTTACACATATCAGGCACAGTACAGTTCTCTGCGGGTCATCGTGCACGACGTTCCCTTCAGACTAGCGTTGATGTCGATTGTTTTGATGGCACTCTTCAATAACACAGAATAAATCATACAAAACAGTATTCTCACGAACTAATTCAATCAACATCTCGTCCTCCATTTTGTTTTTGATGCAGCGGCGTCAGTGATCCGTGATAAAATATCGTGGTCGCCGATCACGTCCGTGATGGCCGGTGCCGGCACTGACACTGACGGTACTGAGACGACACTGACACTGACAAGTGTGAATACATCCATAGAGAATATATGAAAGAATAATTATCACTGATGCGGTACTGTGCCGGAACTGTGGGTTCACTGATATGTGTGAATCGACCTTTAAGGTCGATTCACACATATATGAAAGATAAGTGTTCAGTGATAATTATCAGTGATCAGTGATAATTATTCTTTCATATATTCTCTATGGATGTATTCACACTTGTCAGTGTCAGTGTCGTCTCAGTACCGTCAGTGTCAGTGCCGGCACCGGCCATCACGGACGTGATGACCCGCAGAGAACTGTACTGTGCCTGATATGTGTGAATTGAAGCACTGACGCACCACTGTAGCACGGATACGGAACTGTTACGGTACTGTGCCGGAACTGTGGGTTCACTGATATGTGTGAACCGACCTTTAGTCTGCAATAAATTATGGTGTTTTTATTTTTCAATTATCTTAAAAAATGACGAAGTTATGAATTTTTAAACATGACCGCACGAAATAAAAAAACCTCGCGACGTATTTACGCGTGTGACGTCATTCGGCTTCAGAGCCGCGCCGTGGGTTAGGCGGGAGTAAGGAAAAAAGGAAATAAAGTGCTTCATTCTATGTCGGGTATTTTTCTAAGCCACGAATACGTTCTACAATATCATTGTACTTATCTTTATGTTATGATCAACATTTACTATGGGGCTAACCTCCCAATATAACGAATAAAAAGTCAGCATTCCCATAATTTTGTCGTGAGTAAATGAACTTTATATCTAAATGGAACAAGACTTGGTGTATGTGTCTAGTGTACTGCGGTTTTTACATCTGTAACTATTAACTAGTAGCTCTCCAAACAGTAGACCTCGCAAGTATACATTTTCTCGTAAGAGGTTTTCAAAAATGCACAACTTTCACAGGTAAATATATTCTTAATCATAAAAATGGTAGGGTTCTTTACTAAGATATTATCGTATATTATGGGACTAAGTAAGTAAGTTTGTATAGGCCGGGTGGCTAGCCCTGGTGTCAGAGTTTGGGACTGATCCCCTATACAGGGTTAGCTAGCTAGAGCTGGTGAAGCGTAATATATTTTGTTCTAATAAAATACTTTAGATAATTTTTTCAAGGCTTTTATTTTCTAGTCCCAATAAGTTGTCAAGTACGTGTCAAGACATGCGTATGATAGGCTTCCGTAGACGTGACGTTGATTATGATGATGATAAAAACCAATTTTTAAGATGGTTGATTACTGGGAAAACGTAATTTAGTATGAATTCTTGATTGCCTGGGAGAATTCACTTAAAGCGATAAGGCCACCAGTTAGAAACCTATTAATTGTATTGTTTTGTCCCTGTAATTTTTTTATGTTATGTGGTTGTCTAATAAAGTGTTATTGTTTGTTTGTTTGTATGAAATATACTTGTGAGGTCGATGACCTCTAATGTTTAAAAATTTCAGTTTTTTCTTTATAGCTCTAAAATTTATGATTCCACAGTGCTCAAAATAATTTTCAGGGAAAGTTTTTAATATGGTCTGTAAACGGCGTCCATTCGTTACACGGACATAACGAGGTTTTAAGGGTTCTTCGTTTTACTACGAAACTCTAAAAATGACTGAACAAAGTGACAGCTGTCAAATTCTAGAATCCATACTAGGATGACATGTCAGGTCTCAAAGTGACAGCTGTCAAACTTAAATGCGGTTTATTTCTGTAACTAACGATTTTAGACCATTGCTGTCTTCACAAAAGTGATAGAACTAAACAATATCTATATTTCGGATGACAGCTCTTTAAAGTAATTTATCTCAGTAACTGTCGTTTCTATACCGTTACTTTAGGCACAAAATTGATAGAGCTCAACGAGATCTACATTTCGGATGACATCTGTCATGCCACTCTAGTATGAATTCTTTAATAATATGCCATATAATGGCAGATGTTACTTTCACATCTGTCATTTTCGAAACTAAAAATAAGTCCTGAAAAACCTATTACCTACAATGACTTTATAAGAACAAATATTAGGCTGAGAAGTTTTGGATAACCGTATACAGGGAATTAGCCCCATAGTAAAAGTTGATCATAATTTACAATGATATTTTAGGACAGAATATTGTAATTATGAATATATTTGCCTGTGCAAGTTGTGCATTTTTGAAAACTGATTACCAGAAAATGTTCACCAAAATGTAAACTTGTGAGGTCTACTATTTGGAAAACTACTAGTCAATATATACAGATGTAATAACCGCAGAACAGTAGGTACACTCGTCAAGTCTTGTTCCATTTAGAAATAAAGTTCATTTACTCAGGACAAAATCATGGGAATGCTGACTTTTTATTCGTTATATTGGGAGGTTAGTCCCATAGTAAATATTGATCATAACATAAAAATAAGTACAATGATATTCTAGAACGTATTCGTGGCTTAGAAAAATACCCGACATAGAATGAAGCACTTTATTTCCTTTTTCCTTACTCCCGCCTAACCCACGGCGCGGCTCTGAAGCCAAATGACGTCACAAGCGTAAATCCGTCGCGAGGTTTTTTGAATTCGTGCGGTCATGTTTAGACATCCATAACTCCGTCATTTATTAAGATATTCGAGTAATTTTTTCACTGTGTCTAATATAATTCTAACGTCCTTAAATGTATATAATTATTTTTAGTTTTTATGATAAAGGAAACTTCCCTATTATATTGCTCGAGATAGCCGGAAATGGTGCTACCCTATTTAAAAAATGCCACTGTCAAAAAAATATTATCTATCGTTCATACTTCATTCATTCGTTCAATGGCCGCCGCGAGTTGGCGTCTGATTAATGAGTTTTTCTCTTTTCTAGATTTTGCAGCTTTGTAAATAGGTTCCAGAATTTCAGAAGCTAAGAATTTCGTGGTTAAATTAACGATTGTTCGTATTCACTGATCGGACACCATTAATCTAGTTCATACATTGATGACAAGTTAAAGTTGTCGGTGTTTTAGAATGGCAGAATATTTAGCTGCTATTTTTGGTACAGAAAAGGACAAGTAAGCGCTATTTTATTGTAACTTGATTTATTTTGACCTCGTTTTTCATTACGAGTACCAATGTCGGTCTGTGCTTTCTTAGAATTTGACTTTGAATGTACGGTAGTGTTAGGTTATGTTTGAGGCATCTGAAAGCTAGTGGGCTTTTGATGTATTTACTGCTTAACGTCTTTAGACTTCTTAGAGGGATTTTTGACGCGACGTCTCAAGAAGGTCTCTCTTTACAATCTTACGATAAATCTAATACACTAATGTTAGCATGACTATAACTAAACTTCCCATCTTTCAATTAGTGTGGCGCTCAGTATACTAAGCCAAATTGTGTTTTTTTTATTTCAGAGTAAATTGTTCCTTCTACTTCAAAATAGGAGCATGTCGTCACGGAGATCGCTGCTCCCGTATTCACAACAAACCTACATTTTCACAAACTGTACTTTTACAAAATTTGTATGTTAATCCTCAAAATTCTGCTAAATCTGCCGATGGCAGTCATTGTAAGTATACAATTCTTATCAAACAACTTTAAAAAGGAATGGAGATAGTTTAGCAGGGACTTAACCCACACTATTGTCCAAAATCAAAACGCTAAAAGTGTTTTGCGATATGACAGTACATAACGATTCTATTATTTGTAGCTATGCTAGTTATATCAGATATGTATATCTATGCCTTTGAATGTTAACGCAAGTTACTTCTATAAGTAAACATAAGTACACATGAACAGAAGTTGCAAATAAGTTGTATAATGTGTTGTAAATCAGTCACTTCTGTCCACATAGCATGGCAGCGAGGAGATAAACTTTTTATATAGACTGGTAACCACTTCTAACCAGTATTAATAAAGTTTTATAGGGCTGTGGCTCTTGTCCAGCAGTAGGCAAAAGGCTACTATGAATACTGTATCATTATCATTTCTATGATTAGTCGAATCCTGGGGCTCTATTTTTGAGCTTTGAAAGGCTTGGATAGTTTGACAGATTGTATAGAGAATCTGTAAAGAAGTATAAGTCCTAGTCGTCTCCATACAAGTTCCATATATATACACCTAATCAATAATTAGCTAAGTTTTATTTATAATTATGGTAAATAACAGATATTTTCTTTCAGTGGTTGTCGCTAATGTCTCGGATGAAGAGATGCAGGAGCATTATGATAACTTCTTTGAAGATGTGTTTGTGGAGTGTGAAGATAAATATGGGGAAATTGAAGAGATGAATGTTTGTGACAACTTGGGAGATCACCTAGTGGGAAATGTTTATATCAAAGTAAGTATAGATGCTCTTACAATATAACTTGTAGCCTTTGTAATGTAGTTTAATACAGTGCAATGCTAAAGATATACATACCGTAAAGCTGGACACATATGGTCACTTGAACTGATCAGTTAAAACTCTTATACATATTCTGATTTGGTTAGAGCCAACTGCCAAACTAGATTGTGTGTAATATGGTTGGTCCAATCTTCGTGCAAATATCTACAGAGCCACAGCCTCTAAGTGAAAGTAGTAAAAAAATGTCCGAGCGCTATCATACATATACTGAATCAGATATTTACATTAAATAATACCCAATGACCCGTGTTCTCAAATCTCGACGTTATGTCATCTAATGAGTGCTTGGAATCAGTAGCCCATGCCGAAGTGCTCGGGCACTTTGGCATCGCGCGGTGTTGTAGTCGGCTGGCAACAACGTTTACTACTTCGACTAACTTATAAGTCTGCCCACTATGTAGTTTAGGCAGAGTTTTGGCTCGGACACTTTTGCACGATTATGACTCTATAGATATTTTCAAGGGTCAAATGTTATTATTATGCTGGTTGGTGGAATCGGTGGCAGTCCGCTCCAACCAGTCTACTGCACATTGGTACATTGTTGTTTAGACGTCTGTATCAATGTTGCATTGGAAAGCTAGACAACCATACTACATTTATGTCAACAACTCTGCTTAGATCATGCAAGATGTCAAACGATTCAGTAATACCAGTGGGGTATGTCAGGGTATGTGGCTCTTAGTTTTAAACACAAAATGTCTATGTGAGTGAGTTGTTTTTTGTATTAAAGTTTGAAAGGTAAGAGTGCTACACCCTAGATTATCTGCTTGACATCGGGTAGTATGTAGTCAAACACAAACCTTTATTAAAAATATAAAAAAGGAGACTATAGAATTGATTAAACTAATACATTCCTTTATTCAATTCACTTTAATGTGGTTGCACTAGGTCAGCATGCGAAATATTGGTTGTTTGTAAGTCTGCTTACGAATGATAATTAAACAAGCCGAACACTTACCGATCGTGCCCCTCTATTGCTTGTTCCATGCTCGGTTTAAGCGAAAAGTGACACTTCCTGCGTGCAGCCGGCGTACATCGATTTACAAGACTTCATCACGTCAAAAGAAGAAGATAGAATTGACTAAACCAACACATTCCTTTATTCAATTCACTCGAAGGAAGATATAACTTTGACTACCTCGATGGCTCAGTGGTTAGCGACCCTGACTCCTGGGTCAAAGAGGCGTGGCCGCGTGGGTTCGATTCCCACCCAGAGCAAGCATTTGTGATGAATGTAAGGTGTTTGCTCTGTGTCTGGGTGTTCTAATTCTAATTCTAATTAGGGGCGATGAGTCCTGCACTGACGTCCCGCATGGGGTGTTTTGTGCATTCCCCCTCCAGCGTCTACCCGAGCCAGCCCAGCTCCTTAAAGTAACGGAGCGTGGCTATGGGCCGCTGGCATAACTGCTCCAGTAGCTTAGATGGTGAAGTAGCTTAGATGGTGACGGGTGTTATTAGTTGTTATCTATACATATAAGTATCTATTTAAAAATATGTATACATAATTTTGTGTGTATATTAGTCTCTGGCAGCCATATCACAAGCACTGCTTAGTTTGGGGCAAAGACAGTGTAAGATGTCCCCTAATATTTATTTATTATTTTATTTATTGCAGTTCCGTCGCGAAGAGGACGCGGAGAAGGCGGTGAACGAGCTGAACAACCGGTGGTTCGGCGGGCGGCCCGTGTACGCCGAGCTCTCGCCCGTCACCGACTTCCGCGAGGCGTGCTGCCGCCAGTACGAGATGGGCGAGTGCACGCGCAGCGGCTTCTGCAACTTCATGCACCTCAAGCCCATCTCCCGCGAGCTCCGCAGGTGATGCACCGTTACAATAGCCATGAGGACTAAAAAATATAATTAGTCCGCCAATATTTTTTCTTTTGTCAATCAAACAATAATTGATGAAGATATAGCTCGTTAAAGTTCCGCGTGACGTTACGAGTGTCATACAAATGTATAGACTTTCGCGAGAGACGTGACGTCACGACCCCCACTCCCAAACTTTGACAAAGTTTATCTTTGCCATTTGTTGTTTTATTGTCAAAAGAAAAAATACGTGGCCGTCGATAAGCGAATCTAGCTTTATTGGATATGGATAAAGCATCTGGGACGGAAACCCGAAGATTCAAGTTCAATCCTGCGGTCGAGCTAATTTTTGAAATGTTACAAGATATGGGTGCTTTATTGTACCCAGTTTAGGGAATAGTGACTGCATAACAATTGTATAATTTGTATCTTGTAATAATTTTGAATTTGAATGTTTATCACAAAAATAACTTTTTGAAAATGATGAATAATGTATTTTATTCCAGATATCTGTACTCGCGTCGCAAGAGCGGCGGCGGGGGTGGCGGTGGCGGCGGCGGCGGCGGTGGTGGCGGTGGCGGTGGCGGCGGCGGCGGCGGCGGTGGCGGGCGCCGGTCGCGCAGCAAGTCGCGCGACCGGCGCCGCCGCTCGCGGTCGCGTGACAGATCACGTCGCGACCCGCCGCGCAACTCGCGCTCCGGCCGCTACTGACCGCCTCGGGCCCGGAACACAATTCCACCGGTGCCACGCTAATCAACTAATCGACACCACATAATAGGCATGATGACAAAAAAAAAATTAATTAGTCCGTCAGATAGATTATAAAAATAATATTAAACATGTATTTTTCATTTGTTGATTAAACAAAAATGAACGAAGATATAGCCAGTTAAAGTTGCGCATGACGTCACGAGTGTCATAAAAATGTATAGACTTTCGTGGGAGACGTGACGTCACGACCCCCCACTCCCAAAGTTTGACAAGGTGTATCTTTGCCATTTGTTGTTTTATTGACAAAATAAAAAATACGTATCCAATATTTTTTGATAATCTTAACTCACGGACGAATTATAGTAATGATTTTTTACCCAGTCATCATGGCTATAATATAACATTCTCACATCAACACTGATGTGGCTCGCTCGTGCTACTTGAGAGAGAAACCAAATGTAACATTTAAATAGGCTACATAACAAAAAAAAATACAATTAGTCCGTCAGATAGATTATCAAAAAATATATACTAGACACGAATTTTTTCTTTTGTCATTCAAACAAAAATTGATGAAGATATAGCCCGTTAAAGTTCCGCGTGACGTCACGGTTAGACTACAAAATTATAAGACTTGACGTAGAAGTGACGTCATAAGCTCCCACCCCCGAACTGATTAGGTTTATCTTTGTCATTTATCGTTTGATTGACAAAAGAAAAAATATGTGTCCAATTTGTTTGATAATTAGACTCATTATAATAAATAAAAAATGACCCAGTTATAATGCCTATTCTGCAGAGTTTTTGGTATACTAATTAAAACGTTTAGTTGACAAATATCTTACATCCCATAGTGTACTCTGTCACCACCACTACCATTATCAGCCATAGGACGTATAACTGCTAGACCTAGGACCAACCTTATGAATTTGCAATTAGCCCGTCTGGAAGCAACTTGCCAGCGCATTTCTGTCGTTTTAATTATACGTCCTACGCTGCGCTTGCCGGTACTTAATTTCCCTTAGAGAACTTTACGACCCCATCGGCCATCTGTTCTTCGAACTATGTGCCCTGCCTACCGCCATTTCAACTCACTCCTAGAAAAATGAATGTGCTCGTTAGCTATTATTTTATGTAAGTCTTTTATGTTTTTTAAAATGTTCATTCAGTTTTGTAGTCTGTATATAAAAAAAAAAAAAAAAATTTCAACTTGGTAATCCGCTGGGCTACATTGGTAACTATAGTTCGTCTGCGAATCTCCTCATTCCTGATCTGATCTTGCAGAGAGACTAGAGCATAGCCTTCTCTATAGCATGTTGGGCTATTTTGATTTTATTCATAAGGCCCACAGTGAAAGATCATAGTACAGTGCTGACTTTTGTAATTATCTACATATTGCTACCTACCAAGGGCAATACAAGCTATATCAGAAAGGGACAAAGCAAACATTCGAGCATTGTTATTTTAACATTCGATTGCGACTCGCATGTTGGATGTTTTCAATACAAATGCTTTTAATTTGTATAGTGCACCCCACACTAGGTTTATCTAAAAGAGTTATTGTAGTGATAAACATTTCAAAAATTCGTCGCGTATGCAGGACTCGAACCTGGCGTCTTGGGATCACTAGCCCGACGCTGCCAACTGAGCTAATTCGCAGTTCTGCCTTTGTGTCGAATTAATGAAATGTTTATCATTTTAACCAACTTATAGCGTTGGCGGCGCCACCTGTGATACCCGTATTATAGGTATTCAGAAGTTCTTATGACTGCGAGTGATAACCTGTCTAAAACGGGTATATCAGGCTGTGATTGGCGCCGCCAACGCTATAAGTTGGTTAAAATGATAAACTCTTCACAAAGGCAGAACTGTGAATTAGCTCAGTTGGCACAGCGTCGGGCTAGTGATCCGATGACGCAAGGTTAGAGTCCTGCATTTGCGACGAATTTTTGAAATGTTCACTAAAATATCTCTGAATATAAATGCTACCGTCAGTTGGATGCTTTAATTTTCAGTGGACCTTCATTTAACTCAATATTTTAAAGTGTAAATTAAATCCATTGATTGAACAATGCTTTTAAGAATAACATGTTATATTATGTATGAAACTGAATAAGTAAAATAGTTCTTGTCACATAAATAACGATCGTACTTACCGAATTATCTTGACCTTTTTAGTGGACGCGACCTTTACAGCTATATAAATTCTTTCGAATCTACTATTTGTGTGATACCATTACTCAATGTCGCTATTGAATTTATTATACAAGATAAGCAGCAATTTTCCAAACAACCTTATACAGGGTTATCTGGTTGCCTTGTACTAAGCCGATGGGGGGTGATTAAGACCATCATTATGAACAAAGTTTACTGTGAGGCCAACCAGAAATTGGAGAAAACAACCAGATGTTTCATACAAAATCACATCTCGGAATCAACAAAATGTATAACAGCTGTTTTATTTCTCGAATTTCGGATTGGCTCCATAGTAAAAGTTGATCGTTATGATGGTTTGAATCCTCTCCTGTCGGCAAACCAGGCATAGATAACCCTGAATATAACACAGTTAGGAATATGCAAGTTTGTTTGAAAATATGTCTCAATCCGTCAAACCATACACGGCTTTGCAGGCAACAATTCTAAAGGCCACTTGCGGATTAAAATCTGCCGGCTCGGTTGTATTGGCGCGGCGTTCGCTGCGTCGCCGCGGATTCTGATAGATGATTCTATGTGTCGTAGGATGATTTGGGAAACCGTATTTTTGCAATAATCCTAGTAAATTCGCGGAATCACGGATAATTAGACATTGGCTATGATATTTCTCAATATTACATAGGCTATGTCAGGGGCCTTCAGGCGGCTTAAAAACTGATACTTGGGCTAGCCACACGGCCTATATGCACTTACTAGGGTTTTTGTAAGAATATGAGTTTCCTTAGTAAGATTGAGAAAATGCTATTATGATCTAAGGGAGTTTTGGCGGGATCGCGGAAAAATCATGTCGCCGTATTGTATTTTTGTGTTCGACTTGTGTTTTTATCAGTGATAATTAGTGAAAAGTTGTGGTATTTCATTGATTATGAGCTGATTTACGTGCACGAGTGTAAGTAAGTGATATACCTAATGTGACTTATCATGTTGTTGCGTGTTGTTACCAAAACTCCATAGATGCCTCTAGTAAAGTCTCCACTGCTTTACTGAGGTATGACTTGGACTATGACGTCACTGCGACTGACTATTTTCATAAAATGTTATCAATAATGATTAAAACTTAATACTTGACACTGGCAAATGCACAACAATGCAACGCCAAAACAAAAGAAGAAGAAGTATTATGATCTAAGCACACTGATTGTTCGATCGGATCGCCCCAAACGACATCTTCTCTGATTGGTTGGTTTGTTTCCACTAGTTCGATTGATTAGTTCGATCATCGAACTAGTGAGATTTTTTTTTCTCATTTGTTCAACCGTGAGTTAGAACAAAAATTCTCACTATACGTGATTTCGTGAAATTCGTAGATTTTTTGCAAAAATACGCTTTATCAAGTCCTCCTACGACATATGCATTGAAAGCTGCGTCACCGGCATTCAGGATAATCCGTCGTCCGTCGTGCAAAATGCGCAGATGCGTTTATTCAGCGAGAATATTGCACTGCGTAAAGCTACTTCTACTGATTACTACGTTTCACGAGCTTAGGCAAGCGCTAATCAGCGAACAGCTTTTCAACCGGTCACGGCTGTCTCACTCGCACGTTTTCAAGTTTGAGCACATAAGCATTGAATTCCTAAAAAAAACATTAAGTATTTATCAATCAGTTGAAAGAAAAGTTGGTTTGGATTGAACCGAAGAGATAAAAAAAGATTTTGTGTCAGTTGTACCATTGATTAGTTCCATTGGTACACCTCATGTAATTATGTTCGCTAGTACCATTAAGGAATTAGCGACTAGAATCATGTTCTTTACGTCGCTAGTCGCTTATTTTCTCTGTCAATTTAGAAGATTAAAAAAAAACGTGTGTAATTTTGTGAGTCGTTTTTGCAAATTCACATGTTAATTAAGTTTGTTAATCTGGGGTTGCGCGAGCGAGATGGAAAATTGGTGTGTAAAATTCCCTTAAGGAATTAGGAGCATGGATCGGGTTAATGTGTCAAGTTACTATTATCTAGTATGCATGCGTGGCACCGGTGTTAGACGATACTGCAAGAATACTGTTGAAGTTCACATTATGGTGAAGTATAGGCCGCGTCCACAGACATACAATATATTGTATGTCTGTGGCCGCGTCACATAAGTTGGCGGAAATGAAGTTAGCTACAAACTGCGCAATGTCCAATCCTGACTGAAGCTCACACGAAGCCGCGCGTTGATTGGACGCAGCTTGTAGCTAACTTCATGTCCGCCTACTTGTCTGACGCGGCCTATAGAAAAGTTTTTATTTTCATGTCTAGGTTTAGTGATCAGTTTCATTTGAACTACGCGGTGTCTGCAGTAAATTAGCATATTTAAGTCTATTTGTAAGAAAATGTGTATGTTTAATAAAATGATAAGATTACATTTACATGAAATTTGTTTTTGATTGGATCTTATGATGAATTTTTATCGGTAGTGTGGACATTTATTAGGGCGGCCCGTGTCACGGTAATGATATCTAACATATTCCGTTTTCATAGAAACGGTCGAAAAGCGAATCTTACATACGCTCCTCGGAGCGCGGTATACTCTGGTATGCTAGTCAGCCGCGGCGCGTTGTAGTGACGAACGAATGTGTGAATTTGTAACTAGTAAGCGTACGATTTATGTTTTAGTACGTTTTACTACGGAACATCAAAAAACACAATATGTATGTTTGTTGAACACTTCTTTTTTCATTTACAGCAAAGGTGACGTCCACAAGTGGTATATTATTCAGAGAAAAATCGAACCAAGATGATATATACATCATTTGAAAGCTTGTTTTACGGGCTTCCCAAAATTATTTAATTAAGATTTTTTCACCCCTCCAATTTCTTTTAAATGCGAAAAATAAATTGTATGAAAAATAACAATACAGCTTATTACTTTTTCTAGTTTAGCAATGATAGAGTGCTTCTATCGTTATTTTACTTGCATCCGTAGCTGATTCTTCCACATTCATCGCTTAATTTGCTAAAATTAAAAATTATAACCTACCAGTGTGACCAGTTAGTAGGTACAATGTGACAAACAAACACTTAAAAACTGTGTCTAATTGGTAAAAATGCTTCTATTCAACAATTTGGAGGTTACTTAATCAGTGTTGCTAGAGATAAACTACCTATTGAGCCAAGTATATTTATCTATCCTAATAGATTCAACATTAATTTTAAAAAATGGAGGGCTCTTTTTTTGTAATAGACTCAGAAAAATATGAACTTTCTCGAAATGTAACGAGTGTTGTGGTTATAATTTTTGATTATTATTATACCAGCCTCCATACATTTTGTGGACATGTCTTTTCTTTTATGTAATGAATATAATAATTTTACATCATAATAGAAATAAACTCAAGTTAAGCCCGATCACAGAGGCGCCAGCGTAACTATACTAGCTACATAGCATAGTTTTGTTTCTTTTTCACTATATGCATTCGATAGAGAGAACGCTTCTTACGTTGCTATTTAATTTACGCTGGCGCCTCTGTAATCGGAAAAAAAAAATTAAATACTTAAGGTGGGCAGGCCTAGCGCGTGATACGGTCTCCGTGGCCACGTGGTGCTGTATGAGGAGTTCCTCGTGGACCAACTGCTTTCGCACAACTAATTGGACATCCAAAATACGTATTCCTTCAAGGACAGGGCCGAGTCACAATACTGTTAGATATCATTACCGTGCCCGTGTACTGTAGAAAGCCGAAATTAGAAGTGGCTTGCATCCATCATGCTGGCGTCCCTATAGCTTTAATTGCTTTATTAGTTCGTTCAACTGCACTGTATGTCTGGCTTGCTTATGGTTACCATATCTCAGGATTTGTCCTGAGATTTCAGGATTTTTCGACTTTTCTCAGGATTGCGGCCGGATTTTGCAAATCTCGTGATATCTCAGGATTTACAATAAAACACAGGTTACATGTTAAAGATTTCTTTAGTTGAAGTTATACAAAATAAAAATAATCTTATTATGGTAACAATTGAATAGTTAAAATAAATACTTATTTATCCAAGTAAAAGATAATAAAATAAAAATATAAATAACTAGCTGCCCGCCCCGGCTTTGCCCGGGTACGATTGGCTAAAGACGACAGATTTTATAAGCATTGTGCCTATATACTTACCATGTAATGTACACACATGCTAGACATACAGGATGAACCATGATGATGAGTTATAACCTACCCAAATCGCGGGAGTTCCCGTAGTCTTAAACTGTTCCACTATTTACGTAAAAGAAATATAGTATTGGCCTATCTAAATAAAAGCGAGTTCGTATGTGACGGGTGGCTGTACATAATATATAGCCCTGATTTCAGAAAATGACAATGAAGAGAATGAAAGAGACGGTTAAAATATTAGAGATCCACAGTTTATCTACATTCTACCTATTAGTTTCTTGATCTTGTCTTCACTTGAGAACTTTGTAACACATTGGACCATCAGTTCTACTTCTACGAATTGTGCCCTACCTAAGGTTTCTTCAATTTGCTAACCCAAAGAGCTGTGATGGAAGGAATCGATGGTGTTCCGGTGGTCTCGACCAGATCTTAGATTCACGTGAAGACCTTCGCTACACTTGCCAATACATTGTCTTTATTCGAGAACTTTAAGGTCCCATGGACAATTCGTTTCACAAACTATGTGTCAGGACACATACCTATAGGGGCGTAGCTACCGCAGTATCAGCCGTATCAATGATACGGGCCCTCCGGGCTACAGGGGCTTTAACGTGTGTAAGCAAAACTTAGTAAAATGTTATCCACAATGTCACTTAATCTCGTGCTTCCCGAAAAAAAATCATCTCATTTTTTCCTAAGTTAAAAGTTGTCTATAGAGGTAGAAATTTTAGAACAACTGAAATCGTCTTCAGCTATACTTACTTTGTTAAACAGTGTTTAAAGCGTGTTTAAATCTTTTGTGGTAAGGTGGTATATATTTATTTCAATTTAATGCAAGTATTTTTGTTTCTTTTGTGAGAAATGAGTGATTTGGGCACCCTAACTATTTTTGATTCAGGGCTCCTCCAAAGCACGCTACGCCACTGCATACCTATATTCACTACCAATAAAACAAAATCGACACACTATTGGCGGAGATATATAGCCGTGGTGGTCTAGTGGTACTAACGCCTGTCCTACAATCGTGAGGTGGTGGGTTCAAATCCCGATCCCGTATTGATGAGTTTCTTTGGAACTTATGTACGGAATTTCAAATCATAGGCTTTTCGGCAAAGGAAAATAATGTGAGGCAACCTGCACCAACCTGCCCAGTGCCAGCGTGGTGGATATGGCCCAATCACCTTTCGTAGGTAGAACTGTATGTCTTGCAGCAGTGGACTATTAAAAAAAGGCTGGTATAGGTACAGGTACACTAATAGCGGAGATTTTATGTAGGTAGGCACATAATAAGAATATGACTGCCACTCTCGCTACTCAATAGATTCCCAAGTAGCACACTAGTGAATTTTGCAACTTATATTATAGCTCTAAGTTGCAAATTAGTTGTATTACAGTGTTTGATAAAACCTTTAGCTTCAAACACAACTCATATTTGTATATGAGTACTTCTTGTCGCTCGTAGTTTCATAGGAAAGATTTTTGTTTCTGCTTTGTTTCCTACGGTAGCATAAAACCGATTTTGTTACCTAAAGTAACATACAGGTTTTAATTTCCACTTATACACAAGTATTGGTTGTATATAAGGTCTCTAAATCACATATATGCAACTCCTAAATCTAAGCGCTATCGTACTCTCATTTGGCACTCTTAGTTCCAAATAAGTAATACAATAGAGGAATATATCTCTTGTAGTAGCTAAAGGTATCATTTTGCAGCTCTTTTGAAACCTGTTATATTTGCAACTTTAAGGGCTAGTGTACTCTGCCACGCCACTTCAACGCGTAACTAAGTTTCTATAGAGGTTCTGGAATACCAAAAGCAGCAATTTTAACTTATTTGAAACCACTAAAGATCTAACAGTTTCAAAATTAGGTATTATAAATATTATTATAACTATTGCTACTATAATAATGCATATGTGTATATATATTGTTTAAGCTGGTGTCTTACGCTCACTTTTTGATAGAATTAATGATTTAGGCCTATCAAAGTACTAAAACATCAGGACCTTTATAAAAATGAATTCCATAACATGGAAAAAAGTAAAACGTTTTTGTCAATTTTGGGACCCCTAATCCACAGGAACTGAGAGATCTACAAAAGATAAAATAATTACTATTGGTAATAAGATCCACAGCTTTGCCACTCGCAAGATATAAATAAGTGATTTTTATATCTTGTAGGTGCAAATAGAGTATAAATTAGTGATATTAAGAACTATAAGATTTCTTTACGTCGCCATGTTTAGAAAATGGAGACCTTGAAAATGATTTCTTTTGAACATGATTTTTATCACACTGATGGGTAAACACAGAGTTTTGATAGTTATGATTGATGTACTTTAACATCATACTTAACCTAAAACTATTATATCAGGTTTTTAACAGTTTTACTTTTCAATAGTATTATTTTGTTTATTAATTTAGCACAGTATTTTTAATAAGTCTTGATCAAATCGAAGGCCCGTTGAAATTTACAAAGAAAACAATGTATAGTTTCACAGTAACAAAACAATCGCAACGATTTTTGTGATATTTCAATGCAGGGAAGCAAATACAATATTATGTATTAAGTGTCACCAAAACACAAACAGAGGTATAATATGCACGATGGCCGCGCCAATCTCAACCGTTCGTAACACAAAATACAATTTTACAGCTATCGCGGACTGTCGCTACTCTGAATAACTTTGACGTCTCATTTATCACTCAATGACTGAGCGCGTTGAATGAACGAACGCACTATTGTTCAATGAATCGTTCACTGCGCACATTTTACACTCATAGTTCTAATTGCCACTAATGGTGATCTTGAGAACTGCTATAGATTCCATTTAGAACTAAAAATAAGCTGCAATTTTTCGCCACTTGGTTCTATAATGGTTGCATAAGGGTTCTCTCCACCTATATAGAACTTCATAATGGTTGTAAATTTCACCCAAGTCTGCAAGTAGATATTATATACGAGCTATTTGCCACTATTTGTGCTACTTGGGTTACTACGCGATCACGTTTTCATCAAAATTATATGCAGTAAAAGAAAACGACTTTTTTTTAAACACTGGAGACGATAATTTTACATTCAATGGCCTATATGAATCCGGCAACCCACGCTGGACCAGCATGGTAGATATGGCCCAATCACCCTTCGTGAGTAGGCCTATGTCCTGCAGTGGACTATTAAAAAAGGCTGATATGTACCTACATTGTACAAAGTACAGGAATAGCCAAACGAGGTGAGCGGCGACCACGGAACTTTTTATAATACATACTTACATTTTTAAACTCGTGATATCTTTGTAATAAAATGTCTGAATTAAATAATTTAAAAAGTGGCATTAAGCTATTGAAATAATTTTGAATCTGAAATAATTTATTTTGATAAGGATTAATACCAAGATACAATTTAATTCCTTTTCTTGCGACGGCATTTCAATTAATTTTTAAGAATAAAATAAAAGTTATTGTGGCTTAACTATAATAGTTAGATATATGCTGTCGCGACTTTTTTTGTAAATAATGGTGTGTTCTGCAAATTCGTAGTACCTACCTACATTATTTTATTCTATCATCAATAGTTTTCGCAGCGCACGCGATGTAAATAATATTTTAGACTTTTTTTACACCTTGGGTAACATTATTGTAGTTAGTAGGAATCCTTATTTTTTTTTCTTGCTATTAAAATAGCCTATGTTACTCAGTGACAATGTAGCTTTCTAATGAAAAAAGAATTATTAAAATCGGTCCAGTACTTTTTGAATTTATTCGTTACATACAAAAATACTAAATCTTTCCTCTTTATTATATTAGTGTAGATAAATAAACGATAATAATACGTTTTGAAGAGAAAGTTCTCAAACTGCATAAAACTCAGGACTTTTCCATGGAAATCGGGCTTTGTCTCCGGTCTTTTGATTTTTTCATCTGGTAACCCTAGGCTTGCTACACACATAGCCGGGCCGGCACAATCTGTGGATTGCCAAATCCGATCTGAAGCAAGATCATATCCGCCGACTTGTATGATTCGGCCTATAGCAAGCCTTACGCTGTATAGGCCGCGCCACATAAGTTGGCGGATGTGAAGTTAGCTACAAACTGCGCATTATCCAATCCTGACTGAAGCTCGCACAAAGCCGCACGTTGATTGGCTATTGCGCAGCTTGTAGCTAACTTCACATCCGCCAACTTATGTGGCGCGGCCTATACTTGTCGGTCTCGTTGTGATTTCTACTCGAGAACTTTGTAGCAGAGTGCTTTAATTTAAGTAATACTTTGCGACTTCATAACAAGTAGGTAAGCCCCAAAAAAGCTATGTTTCATAATCAAGAGCTCTATGATTTTTATAAATAGATAGGTATAGGAATATTCCAGGAAATATTTGTTTCTGTGTGGCGAGATCTAAATATCGAAGCTTTGCGTTATCCCACGAGGAATTTTCTAATTTTATCACAGATTCTGTGAAAATGTACCTAGGTAGTTCTTTCACACGACAGATTCCACTTTGTCCCTAGAAATGACGAGTTATCTTTGTTTTAGCGTAACAAACGCTTTAGCGACTAAAATATTTCAGTGACTTATCTGATTAACTTGAAATTGAAACATCTGTGGATTTATCTATAATTATACTGTATTTATGGTTGCCTATACCTTCAAAAGCAGAAAAATAGGTCTCTACATAAACCTTTCTAAAACAAAAATAATGACTAACGGAATGAAGATACCTATCACGCTAGATTTCGCTAATTTCGACTGATGGATAACACCATACTTCCGTCTTTGCTCTACGGATGCCAAACATGGGCTCTAACAAAAAAGCTCGCCAACAAGGTTAGCACTTTCCAAAGAGCAGCAGAGCGCTCGATGCTGGGTCTCAAACTTAAAGACAAAGTAAAGAACACAGAAATCAGGAGAGAAACTAGAGTCATAGACGCAGTATCGATGCTCTGTAGGCTTAAATGGAAATGGGCTGGTCACGCCGCCCGAGCAACAGACGGAAGATGGAGTGAACGGATTATCCACTGGCACGCCAGAGACAGCGCACGGAACAGAGGACGACCTCGGAGAAGATGGTGCGACGACATCGTAGAGGTCGCGGGAGCGACCTGGGACGCGAGCAGCACAAGACCGCGAGAAATGGCATAGCATGGAGGAGGCCTTTACCCAGACATGGGTGCCCAAAAAATTATAATTTTACTAAATATAGCTTAGTGTACATAAACTGTTATTTTAAACTCTAATACTTTTGTTAATCTTGTACTATTTTTTTTAGGGAAACAAAGGCTATTTTATTTATACCTTCAAAAATTGATTGTGTATCTTCTTCTCATATTCGTCGTGTCGATAGTTCCAATAATGTGAGTGAGTGCTAACTACACAAGTTTCGCCCGGTAGACTGCCACCTCAGAGGGAGACTCTCATGGATAGCGACTGCCACCCCAGAGGGGGTGGCAGTCGCCCAGTGTGCAGGTGGTTGGACACTGGGCGCAGAACAAAGAGTGATTCATTGTTTGCACTGCTCCAGAATCACACCTCACAGAGTCCGCGGCAGCGAAACCCCACTTGGTTTATTGCCCGTATTAGATTGTGTAGGTACCTATAATATGAAGCCAAAACTTGACTTCAAACATTTTTGGAAATTCAGATACTTAGGTGCATTAATTGTTACCTTGTATTATTTCAGATTTCACAATTCATTGTGTTATTTAATTATAAATATTTGGAAATACCAAATTAAAAAAAGTTGAAATGTATCTCAATTTTAGTTATAAAACAAACTAAGTGGATTGTGAGGCATTTTATAGGTACGTGGTGTATACGACCATTGTCGGCACTGCCTCAAAAAAGGCATCGTCCACACCTTGCGGAAACGAATGAGAACCAACAAAAAGGGTAGCAAGGGTAGCTTTGAGAAAGTTGTTGTTATAAGACTAACTAGCTTTTAATAGACTTGGGTAGCCGCTTGAAGGGTAGTAGGAGTTTGGACTGATGTACACATTAAGTAACTAACCAAAAGGAGTCGACACTGCAAAGCGTACCCCTCTGCCAAAAGTACGCGACCGGCGTTCATGCTCTCTATACTTATAAATTTATCGGTCTGGTTGCGCTTGTGTTGCGTTAATTTTCAGCTAGTGTTAGTTAATTACATTTGTGTGGGTGTAAACTTGCTTACATTTTGTTTTGTGTGCGTTTCTTCACCCCCCACTGACTTGGCATACTTCGGTGCTTAGGTGTGTCGACTCCTTTTGGTTAGGTACTTAATGGTTTATTTTTTTTTATTTCGAATAGGTTTGCGTTTGACTACACACTGCCTGATGTTAAGCAGATGTGCGGTCTAGGGTGTAGCACGCTTACCTAGAAGATACCTATTTACTCGGGATTTGAAGACACTCACGTTGTACTTTATCGGGAAGACAGACCCAGGCAAAGCATTCCACATTCCGGCTGTTCGTATCAGGAATGAGGATTCGAAACGCTTGGTTCTAACGCGTGGAATGTCCACCATAAAAGGGTGGAGCTTTGGTCGCGTCCGTCTAGCCGTACGATAAAAGAAAGGGGCAGGGGGGACCAGATTGTGCAACACCTGGGCGCACTCTCCGAAGTGTATCCGGTAAAAGACCGACAAACACGCTACCTTGCGACGATGCTCAAGACTTTGCAGCTGCGTCTTAGTCAAGGTGTCGTTGTCAATCAGCCTCCTGGCTCGCCTCTCAATCGACTCTAGAGCCTCCAGTTGATATTTGACAGAGCCATCCCAAAGGTGAGAGCAGTATTCCATGCAAGATTGTACATCATGTTTTCTCTTTATGTATAAGGTAAGTATCATTTGGTCATAGTCTCGAACCCCAAGCTTTGGGGCTTACTCAAAGCTATCCTGCTATACACTGAGAGAAAAACTAACAAAAAAATAGTAATTTTTACTAAAATTTTACTAAATCCGAGGACAACAAATGACCTGTAATAAATACAAATCGATTTTTGTTAATGCAATTAGTAGGTATTACAATATCAGTTCTGTTATATGTAGTAAGGTCCCAGTAGTTTCAATAGATTAGCTTTGTAATATCTAGTAAAGTCCATAGTACTCTTTACTAAAATGTTACTAATCCCGAAGACAACAAATGCCCTGTTAAAAATACAAATCGATATTTAGTAGGTATTACTAATACCTGTTTTGTTATAGCTAGCAAAGTCCTTAGTATTCTTTACTAAGATTTTACTAATCCCGAGGACAACAAATGCCCTGTAAAAAATACAAATTGATATTTAGTAGGAATTATTAATACCTGTTTTCTTACATGTAGTAAGGCCCCAGTATATCCAATAGATTAGTTTTGTAATATCTAGTAAAGTCCTAGTAATTTCGAAATTTTTGTTTTGTATTATCTATAAACCCCTAGTAATTTTAATAGAATAGTTTTGTAATATCTAGTCAAGTCTTAGTACTTTCAAAAGTTTAGTTCTGTATCATCTAGTAAACACCTAGTAATTTTGATAGATTAGTGTTGTAATATCTAGTAAGCCTTATTACTTTCAAAAGTTTAGTTCTGTATCATCTAGTAAACACCTAGTAATTTTGATAGATTAGTTTTGTAATATCTAGTAAGCCTTAGTACTTTCGAAAGTTTAGTTCTGTATCATCTAGTAAACACCTAGTAATTTTGATAGATTAGTTTTGTAATATCTAGTAAGCCTTAGTACTTTCGAAAGTTTAGTTCAGTATTATCTAGTAAAAGTCTAGTAGTTTCAATAGCTTAATTTTGTAATATCTAGTTGATTTTTTTAATGTCTAGTTTAGTTCTGTATTATCAATTTAGTAAACCCTATCCAAGAAAAAGTTATAAACACTTCAAATTGAAATATTAAAAACTGTATACCTATTTATAATAATTACCTATAAGTATACAGTTTTAAATATTTCAATTTGAAGGTGTTTATAACTTTTTTATGGAAAGGGTCTATTCACAGAACTAAACTAGACATTACAAAAACCAACTAGATAATACAAAATTAAGCTATTGAAACTACTTGAGTTACATATCTTACAAAACGAATCTAAGGTTATAAACTAAAAAATCTAAATGTAAGTTACAAGGTGAATAATAATTACAAACATAAAAATAAAGATTCAAGTGAAGTCATATTATATATTTATTAAGTATTACACATTTATAATATAACACACGAAACAGCCACATGTACAATAAAACATAATTTACATTGCCGGCGAGTATAATGTATTCACGGAGAAACCCAATTACTCCGTAGATTCTGGGTAAAATTGTCAATTTTCACTTACACTGGTTAATCTGTACTTATGACACTACACTATTAAACACAGTTAGTTGGTACGCACTGAGCTTCATTCTCCATGTTTACTCTACTGCACGCAACGACGAAATGGCTGCTGGAAAGGCGGGATCGTATTCACTGAGACCCCAATTACTCAGTAAGAACACTGTATAGCTGTTATAACAATGACTCCTGGGTAAGATTGTCAATTGTCACTCACAGTGTTTAAATCTGTTGGTAAAACACAGTTTGTTGGCACTGAACTTCACTCTCCATGTTTACTCTACTGCAAGCAACTACGAAATGGCTGCTGAAAAGGCGGGATCGTATTCATAAATTAAAACACACCGGACACTTTACTGGAAATAACAAAACATTTCGTTGAAATTACTTAGCTTATTGCTGGATTTACAAAATAGACCAAAAACTAAATGTTTCTGTTGCATTGACTAAAGTATTGTAGTAAAATTACAGTAGTTTCTTGAAATTAGTAAAGCCTCATGTTTGAAATTATTCTTCCTTTCAATACAAATGACAATCGTGTTTTGAAAATGATTAAACCCACGCTTGTAATTACAAAACAAGGTAAATCAATTTTTTTTCATCTTCCAAACCAGTGGTATATCAGATACCAATACTTGTCTATACCAGTACCTATCTAGGTACCAACGCGGTGGATTTTTTTTGTAAGTACATAGTACTAATCGCCTAAGCATGTCAAACCCTACGAAGTACTCGTATGATACTTAGTGTACTGAATTACTGAAACCAAAGCCAAAGCCGTCAAATAAGAATATTTCAACGACGTTGGCGGGAACAGAAAACGCGGCATCAGAAAAAATATTAATGCCAATTAGAATTAATGCATAAGTATTAATTTGAGATTTTTCGAGTATTAAAGTGTAAACTTATCTCGTATATTATTCCAGTAACTTCAGTGCCCTTACCATGACTTTTGATAGTAAACGTAAACTTTTTTCCGTTTCCGTTTAATAGCTTCATATATTTAACCATACCTTATTATATAAATTTTAAAGCCAAAAATATGCTTTTTATTTGTAAGCGTTTAGAATCCAGCAGCTATGCTTATTCTTCATTTTTTCTCAACTCAAGACTTGCCATAGCGTAAAATAATTTTACTATAATTTGTTCTGGGAAAAATATTGTTACTTACTACTTATGATCTAATATTTGCTATTGTTATAGGCGATAAGTTTACGTTTTACGGCTAATTTTGTCAATTTTATAACTTTGTTTGTTGTTGAAAAGCAAGCATTATTGCTTTTTGAATTTGGGACATTGTTTGGGAATTTTGTTATCTTGTAATTTCAATTGAGATTATTATCGCAAGAGCGCTTATAATGTTTGTTTCTGAAAAACAGTACGTCATATTTTGATTCCTGTGGGCGAAGCCGCTGGAAGCTCATAATAATTAAAAATCCTTGGAATTACAAAAAGGGATAAATTAATTATATCTGTTGTACCAAATAAAGTTCTTGCTAAATTTTACAAACGTGTGTTGAATTTAAATAAGCGTGTTATTTGGAATTGCAAAACGGGAAAAACTAAATAATTATGTTGTATCAATATTCTTTACTCAACTTTACTCAATCAAAGTTCTTTATAAATTTCACAAACGTGTGTAAAAAATTAATAAAGCATGTTCTTTAGAATTACAAAAAAGGGAAAACTAAATATTATTGTTGTACCAATTAAAGTTATTTCTAATATTTACAAACGGGTGTTGAAATTAATAAAACATGTTGCTTAGAATCACAAAAAGGGTAAAACAAAATATTTTTGATGTACCAATTAAAGTTCTTTCTAAAAATCACAAACGTGTATTGAAATTAATAAAGCATGTTCTTTGGAATTACAAAAAGGGGAAAAACTAAATATTATTGTTGTACCAATTAAAGTTATTTCTAATAATTACAAACGAGTGTTGAAATTAATAAAACGTGTTACTTGGAATTACAAAAAGGGAAAAACTAAATATTTTTGTTGTACCAATTACAGTTATTTCTAATATTTACAAATGCGTGTTGAAATTAAAAAAGCATGTTACTTGGAATTACAAAAAGGGTAAAACAAAATATTTTGTTGTACCAATTAAAGTTCTTTCTAACAATTACTAATGCGTGTTGAAATTAATAAAACGAGATGCTTGGAATTACAAAAGGTAAAAACTAAATCTTTTCTTGTACCAATAATTTTATATTTTCTAAAAATTACAAACCCGTGTTGAAATAAATAAAGCGTGTTGCTTGGAATTACAAAAAGGTAAAACTAAATATTTTTGTTGTATCAACTATAATTAATTCTTAAAATTACAAACGTTTTTTAAAATTGATTAAAAGTATTATTTAGAATTACAAAATAGATAAACTGTTAGAAACACAACTACCTTTTCTTGAAAATAGTAATCGAATTTGCGGAATTTACAAAACTCTAACAATATTTACTATAAATTTGTAATAAATATTAAACTTTTGCAATATCTGCATTTACTAAAATCGTATTTTAGGAATTACAATTACAAAAACAAAACTGTTAGTAAAAAATAATAAAAATTGCAAATACAGCAAAACTTTGCTAAATTATACTAAAATTTAGTGTTTTCGCCAAATACAAAGCACTTTTGTAATATTTAGTGGCGATTTTTTTCTCAGTGTACCTACCCATTACGGCCAGTTTTCGTTTTATGTATAATCTCATACAAGGCCTTGGATAAACGCGGCAATGACCACTGTATCATGGTAATGATACATTACCGTGACTGTAGGTACTGCGGGTGGTTAGAGGGATCGCCACACAAGTCGGCGGATGAGAAGTTAGCCGCAGATGACACTTCGCTGTGATTCGCTGATTATTGCGCATGTGTGCACAGGGTTCATGATTTCTCGAGCTATTCAATTTCTCGGGTCTCGAGAATTCTCGAGGCTAATTTCTCGAGGCTTCTCGGGTTGTCGAGAAATTGATATTTACGTACGTTTTCTCATATTATTTGGTTGGTTGATAATAACGTCAACAAATTCAGTGGTTTTCCTCTCAAATGAAAGTATCAAATTAAAAACTTTTATTGATTATATTCAAAAACATTAATCTTATGAATAAGCTAATATACTTTTTTGAAAAAAATACAGAAATAATATTATTCAGACTCATAAGTAGCTTCTATTAAACTAAACAAAAATTCATCATGAAAGAAAATGTTAATATCTTAACTTATAATTAAATTACAATCACATCACCATTTTTGGCTGGTTATTTAGAAAAAAAATCAACTTAAAACTTGCAAACAAAAATAGCTTCTATAAAACAAAAAAAAAAATAACATGAAAGGAAACGTTAATATCTTAAATTCAGGTAGAAAATAAATGTAAATTATAATCATAGCACCATTTATGGCATGCTAATTAGAATAAAAACAAATGAAAACTTTGCAGGATCAATGGAACATCTCACGCTGAGGAGCTGAATATACAGACAGATACATAACAATTAGGTCAGCTCACTCTGTCTGATAAAATATGCCTTTAGAAAAACTAAAGCATTTATAGCTTTATCAGACATCCGGTTTCTTATTTTACTAACTATATTTCCTGAAATTGAAAACACTTTCATTTTCAGTTTAAGTAGGCTAAACTGAAAGCGATGCTTTGTACATCGATTCTAAATTTGATGACCTCTTCCACAGTATAACAGTTATGTATTTACTGCGCCTCTTCCCAGTCTGTTCAAAAAGTAAGAACTCTTTCTTTACTAGCGCTTGCAGCGAGATCAAAGGGTTCCGCTGCACTTTGGCCCGCGCCGCCACGCAACAAAACAAACGGCGATTTAATTTCTATGTAGGTACATGATTTCTCGAGTTCTCGACTTTTCTCGATCTCGATTTCCCGGGAATTCTCGGCTCGAGAATTCCCGGGAATGAACCCTAACAATGCCTACGCAAGTGGCACACTAGTAGTGAGGTTGGCGGGCGGGTATGCCTCGGCGTCTCGTCTCATACCGCGCATACCTACATTTTGCCGTTTGCGCAACGTTCTGCGCCTAACTTCTCATCCGCCGACTTGTGTGGCGCGGATTATACCACATGTCCATTTAGTATTCGAGGACAATGATATGTTTTCATACAAGAACGGTTGGTCTGAATTCTAGTGAAGGTTTCCAACTAGAAACATTTACCACAGTATAAACCTTTCACGAACTGTCCTTTTGTTTGTTAAACGTTTATTATACGTACATAGGTATTCTGTTGCAGGGTTGGATTTACGGCCTCGAGGTCGAGCTATCAAACCAAATTAAATGTAAATAATGAGCGCTAAGCTCGCATAGTTAAAATGGGTCTACGGAAATAAGCTTTGTTTTAATTAATAATGCTGCGTCCGCTGAGAAATGTGGTCGAGAATCGAGCATTTAACAACATTTTATGGGTTTTGAGACCAGTATTCAAAGTTAATGGGTCACCATGGGTCTCTGCAGGCTTTAAACAGAAAGTATTCCGAACTTTGCCAGACATTTATACTTTTTTTTACTGAATTATATATATATTTTTTAAACTAACAACAATCATACAGAGAAGCTTGAGAGGTGCTGTTATCACGTTACGCTATTATTATATGAGTGTAGTAGGATGAAATGTCTACGTGAGTCGTTAAAACGCAATCAAAATGCTAATCGGTTTTATTTGTTTTCAGAATATCCCCTATATTCTGAAAACTCCCCTATATACTTAAATCGAATACTTACCTAGTTCTAAATTCATGTCGGTGTTGCGAAACCTTGATTTTGACCTAGTTATTACAATTCTAGTATTTCATAAGAACCCCGAAAATTGTGCCTCCCTTCGACCAACCATAATAAAAGAGATATTAATTCCGAGATAACATTGACGTAACTGTGTGTTTAAGTATATTTTTTCATTTCGTTGTATTGTAGAATTTGTAACCCTCAATGACCAAGAAACTCTTTAATAACAATCAATTTTTCCCTCCACTGAATCACATCGTGTCAATATTGTTCATCGTATACGTTTTCCCAGAAGCTGTTGTTTTTCTCGTCAACATTTCGGACACATTTTAAGTTGTTATTTCCGATGGTATAACAAAACCTTTTGGATTCCGTAAAGGGCTCCCATTTGTCCACGTCGTAGTTAGGCGTTGGATTTCTGAAATAGAAAACGTTTAAGTATTACCGACGCGACGTGCTTAGGTGGTTCATAGTCTTTTTTTACGTATGGTCATTTTTAACTCTCCGAAAATATCTTAATGGCTTTTATACCTACTTCTAGACAGGTCTGAATAGGCTTTTAGGTTCGCTACTTCGAATCTTTAGGCATAATTGTACATGTAAGTTTTGTTTTGTTTGTATTCGAAGTTTCCTCGGACTTGATCTGAGGTTTTGTACATTTTAAACTTTATTTATTAGCCAATTAATTTTTTTACACATTTGTAATATATTTGGTCTGATTGTTTAGTAACTATGCATTAATTTTGTAACGATTTCAACAAATTCTCAAAAATAAACTGTCTAAACTACTTACAATATTGAAAGATCTAAAATAGACCACCTACTTATATAACAAACATTTTAACAGAAAATCTCTTAAAAATGCTTTTTCATATATATACCTACCTATTCAGTTTCCCGACAGTAGCACATACTTAACGTTGTGCGATTGTTTTTTTATACCGAATTCCCTATATCTAATAGGTACCTAATTATGTTTTTGAATATTTACTTACTTACTTATTTTTGTTTCTTAACTCCTATTTGTATGTTTTTATTGATATAGATATATCCTATGATATAAATATTCAATAAATGCATATCTATCTATTTATTTCTCCTTATTAGCTATATTAATACAAAATTTTATGAAACTATCTCTTATTTTTTATTATGCATGTATTCTCCAATTTTCTTCCTTAGTATTTGCTCTGCTTCAAATCTTTCGAGGCCGTGGGCGGGGTATCTGTAAGTTTGTACCTGCTAGTCCTGCCACTAAAGGCAAAGTATGGCATCAGTAGGTATTATTATAATGTGTCCTAGATATTTGACAGCTCGAAAATGAACTGCCTAGTATATAAATGATCGGTGGAATTTTAAGCAGTCCGTGGGTGGTAGGTAGTTATAGGTGGACGCAGCCCACGTGAATAAATAAGTATACGATAATTTGTATTAAGGGCTAATTTTCATCAAACTTTTGATCTTAGATCTTAGATTTTGAAAGTATTAAAAATGTATTAGTACGGCAGGTGCGTTTATAAGTATAGAAGGTGAAATATGAGTTTCGTTTAGCAAGGATTCCGCGAACTTAGATGAGTAAATAAAAGTTCTAGAAAAAAGTCCTCAAATATTTTGATATTCATTTCACGGAATAGATAAATAATACGTATCGTTGATATTTAGCTAAATAAAAAAAAAGTTGTTTTAAGTCTAAGTATATAAAAAGTTTGATGAAAACTCCTTACTCCTTAGTGCCGCTAATATTAATTGATTTCATGTCTCATAAGTTTTAACGCGTCGTTCATGGATATTAACGTTTTATCTGCTTACCCAGTTTTAGCAAAATTACTCCATAGCTTTGTGAAACGCTGAATAATACTTCTTGATTCTTCTGACAATGGAATATCTAAGTTCGTTACATTGAATTGGTAAGGTAACTCGTCTGCATGACACACACCCTGGAGCGTCTCCATTTTATACTGTTTTTTAGTATAATTTCTTTCAGTTTCGATCTCAAACTTATACAGGAAAACGGGCATCGACGTCCTCCGGGAAAAGAGCCTCCCAAATCGAACTATGTTGTATACAAAAAGCTTGTCTGTTTCTAAATTTGCTACTTCTTGAATAGATTCCATTGTTATATCTTTTTCACCGAAGTAGTGATTACGTATTCTCTCATCTGCATTTTTAATCTTCTCTGAAGGCCATTTAAGCTTCAGTTCTCTCGGCACGACGCTGCCAACCTTCGACATGAATTGGAGCGTATATGAAAGCTTTCTGGCTATTTCGATGCCTTCTCCAGACGTATATCCTAAAATAATTGGCACTTTAGCTAAGTTACCCCTGTTCAATATATCAGGCGGCGGTTCCGTAACAAATTTCTCTATTTTTAGATGCGATTTTTCCAGCACTGGTCCAAATAAAATGCTGTCCGTTATGTCAGCGTGATTCGATTCTATTCGAGGTAATTGTACGTTGACTAGCGATAGCGTCGGTACAGTCTTCAGAAACTCCAACAGCTCTTGCTCATCTTCAGTTTCTTTACCCAAAAGTTTTCCCAACTGGAATGCTCTCTGTCGTCCGTAAATATTGTAGCTCCATTCGTTGAGACATACTCCGCTTTGGCATATAGCTTTGTTGAACAGTCCTTGGCTCATTTTCGATACTAAGTGGTAGGAAGTGGCGGCAGATCCGGCGCTGCATCCGAAGATCGTGATATTGTCCGGATCGCCGCCGAATGCGGGTATATTACTCTTGATCCATTTCAAGGCCATTACTTGGTCTTTCAAGCCCGCGTTTCCGGGAACTTCTTCCGTGTCTAGGCATAGGAAGCCGAGCACTTCCAGTCTATAGTTAAATGTGACTAGGATGACGTCGTGAGCGAGGAAGAAGTCTGGTCCGTAGTAGTCTGAGTTGCCAGAGCCGGTGTAGAAACCTCCGCCGTGGATCCAGACCATGACGGGGAGGGGACGGGACGGGGCGGGGTTCTTTGTGTAGACGTTAAGGTAGAGACAGTCCTCGCTGCCAGCTTCCACGCGGTCCATGCGCTCGTTGTACTGCGGGCACACAGGCCCGTGCTGGCTCGCGTCTCGGACTCCCTCCCATGACTCCGGGGGTTTCGGCGCCTGGGAAATAAATATATAAATACTACAGCCATGCAGCATATCTACGACATGCTTTAAAGCGTTTTAATTCAATATTTAAGTTTTTTGGATATATTTGCAGCTGACAGTCGATTAGATGTTAATAAGACTGAGGCTAGTCAAGGTTTGCCTTTAAACGTCTACTAGACCTTAATAATTATTAATAGTTTGCCTAGACATTTGAAAATTTGAGGTAAGTACCTACTTAGGTATGTGTAAAATATACCTATCTACATATAAAAAAGTAAGCTCGTAAAGGCCGGGTAGCTAGCCCTGGTGTCAGAGTTTTTAGGCCGCCTGAAAGCCTCTGACATGGCTAAACGGTTAAAACAACCGGAACCTACATTTTAATTTAATATACAGATACTAGCTATTTTTACCGTAAAGTGGTACGGCTTCATAAAAGCATAGAATATAATATTGACATTGCTACAGCAGAATACATAAAACTGGAACGAAGAAAGCCACCAAAAAAGGACATCAAATATACACAGAACGTAGAGTTACTATTAATATATTCCTGGGGCTCTAAAAATCTGTGCTTGTGTACAAGTCAAATAGCAACTCCACCGCATGTTGAATTCTAATGCGGACGAGTAGGCACCTGCTTGCGTATGCATGCGGTAGAAATAAAAAAAATGTTTAAGCGACGAGCTCTATCGGTATGTCTTCATTTGCGACTCACCTTGAATCTTAAGTTTCCGACGGGAGCCTTCGCATATGGTATGCCTTTGAAAGCCACGTACTTTTCTACTCCCTCGCAAAAAGTTCCGTTCAGAACGCCTTGTGCTACCCGAACTAGCGGCATAGCGTCACTGACCCTGAAACCACGTAATCTTTACTTTATATTGTAGGTAGGTATACCAGTATACGTACTTTGCTGCTTTTGGGAGTTTTTATGATGATTAATGAACACAATTAGCTATTATAACTTTGAATAATTATATTATTGTTGGTCTGTTTCGAGTCGCGTGCATGACTTGTGCATGACAAAGGTTTGTTGGTTCATTGCCAGAATGGCTTGTCAATTCATTTTATATTGCGTATCAGTTTTGTAGGTTAATTTTAATCCCGCTATTAACCTAGTTCCTGCAATTCAAATGGTCTGAAATATCGTGTATTAATTTGTGTTATACAATGGTATACATCATTTTAGTCCCCGATCCAAAAAAGTAGGAATGTTGGCTTGTGGTGCGAACTGCCAATAGACTCATCATTTATCACGGAAACTACTTTACCAATTTTTATGTCTTATTTTTTGAAACCTGATATAATACTACTGATATTACTGATACTGATACTTATTATTAATACTGATATACCTACGTAGATAGCTATCATATTACCCTTGTAAAATTAGTTGTGTTGTCTCTGTAGGCGGGACTTAGGTATCCATCTTTCCATCAGCCATAGGACGTCCACTGTTGGACATAGGCCTCCCCTATGGATCTCTAATAAGACCGGTTAGAAGCGGCTTGCATTAATTGGTCTGAGGCCGTGTATAGAAACATTCAGTAGGTAGATATAGATAGTGTATATTTTGTTCGAATCTACTGACAGGTTGACAACGACTCTACATAACTACAACTCGCGTGCTGTTAATATTAGATTTCGATGTAATCTCTTTGGCACCGTTATTCAAATTATAGAATCTAGGCGATTTGCATAGCATTTGGACGCGACCTTTGAAATTAGGTTACCTATACTTGAAAGTATTACCGAGATACAGCTATAGTAGACGTACCTGTACGTCTACTAGAGCTGTATCTACTACGTACTTACGAGTAAATGTTCAATTGAAAGTGATTTTATGAGAAATATTGTTTATGTAGTTCTTTGTTATATGTGGCTCTATCGCAAAATTGTACTGTACGAGTACATAAATTTGATATATCCAAGTAAGTAGTTTGTCTCACGACTTGTACTGTACTTATCTCAACAATTAATAAAATATAAACCTGACAAGTGCGAGTCAGGCTTGCACACCAAGGGTTCCGTACAAATCCTGTAAATTTCACAAAATTGTATTGTTCAAATCTCTAAAAAAAGTACAGGATATATAAATAATCAACGAATGAACTTTTTTTTTTCTCGTCATACATCGAAAATTACAAATTGTAAATCTTGTTTTAGCATGTGATAAGGAATCTCTTTCATATGATACCCCACATGAACATGATACGATTTACTCATTTTCAATTTTGGGCCTTGGCCCTATTTTTTTGATTTAATTAAAATGTTTTCAGATTTATTCCTATATGACAATTCCTCTAAGACAAGGCTTCTTGCCGAATTTCATAGTGCTATTATAGTAGGTTTTGATTCCCTCGTGAGTGTCAAAATATGCGATTTTTACGACATAAACGGCTCTAACTTTTTTCTATGGTAACTGAGAAGTTTGATTTTTTCACAATTAAAAGAGGCCATAAATATACGTAGGTATATGGTTTAATTTAAATTTTAACTCATTTACTTTACGCGTTCTAGAGACAAAAGGTCTTGATATACCGTGGTTCCGTTTTTAGGATTCCGTACCTCAAATGGAACCCTTATAGGATCACTTTGTTGTCCGTTTGTCCGTCTGTGTGTATGTCAAGAGTCTTTATCTCGGGAACGCGTAAAGATATTGAGTTGAAATTTAAACTGTATACGTATATCTATGGTCTCTTGCAGTTGTGTAAAAGAAAAACTTCTCAGTCATCGTTTAAAAAGTTAGAGCCGTTTATGTCGTAAAAACCGCATATTTCGACACTCACAAAAATCGAAACCTACAGGGTACTTCCCGTTAACATAGAACTATGAAGTTTGGCGAGAAACATTGTCTCAGAGTACACATATAAGAATAAATCTGAAAACTGTATATTTTTATTTAAATCACTAAAAAATAGGGCCTCAAAATTCACAAAATATGGGTTCAAAATTTAAAGTGAGTAAATCGTATCATGTAATGTGTCATATAAAAGAACTTCATTAGCACCACAACAGGTTTTTAATTATTTTAACATTGTGAGATTTTTCGATGTATGACGAGAAAAGTGAAAAAAAAACGTTTTTGTCGATGGTTATAGTAGGTATAGAGATTTTAACAACTTACTTTCCAATATTGTGAAATTTTCTGGTTTTGTACGGAACCCTCGGTGTTCGAGCCTGACTCGCACTTGTCCGGATTTTTTTTCTGGTGCATGGTGTATCAAAGCAAGATGGCGTCGAAAGCTCACAGAAACTGCTATGTAATCAACGATATAATTTGATGCAAGTGACACGTGAACAACTGATCAAAATATGTCACATTGGCGTCTCAGCAATAGTGCGGACTAACTCCAAAGCAGCTTAAAGCGGGGCTTATACCCACAGAAGAGAGATAGAAATCTGCTGTGCTTATACCAATAGCAGTACCTAGGTATTAGGTACCATCTCATTTCTAACACCCGGTCACTCTATAGTAGGCACGTTCATGGGCCAACTTTTGCACAAACCTATCACTAATGTAGTAACTTGTTACTCGGCTGGTTCGTTGGTGGTCAACCGTATCTAACCAGTATTAATATATCTAATTATAATGTTGGACTGACCACGTTACACACAATCCGATTTGACGGTTCATAAATAACCGAATCCGAACGCATATGAGAGCTTTTATATTTTATTTGTATCTAGTAGAGTACCTAAGTTCTCTAATAGACACTTTTGTGTTACTAATTACGCTACGTAGATACCTACTTATTTTAATTAAAGATTATTATTAAAGACTAATTAGAAACATTTAAGTACTTAACTAAGTACAGCGTAACGTTGGATATTACAATTTATGAAATTACAATAGATAAATAGGTATCCAAAGTTACGAAAGTCTCTAATCTCACGAGAATAGTCGTAAATGCTCTTAGAAATCTCTATATAAAAGGTAGGTAGGTAAGGTAGTATATTATGTTCTGGATTCGTACCAGATTTGATCTCTTTTCATTTAGAAACGCGCTATTTCTCTTAATTTATGATTTTCATAAAGGAGGATTTCGATATTTGATCGTGAAATAACATTTTATACCCAACGTAAACGTTAATGGTGCTCCATATGCGCCTGCCTGCCTAGTATTGTATTATTATATCTATGTAGCTGGATTTTGGTTTGTACTTAAAGTTTGTATGCTAATTAAGCACTGTGTAGATACTTGTGTTGGGGTTGCTAGTTGTTTTTTCAGTCTAGGCCTACGTGAATCACAATAACAACGTTAAAATTCATGTCTTACAAATAATATACTGCTACTTTTACTTACTAAGTATCGTATTAATTGTGTCCTTGTCATATAGATAAGTAAGTTGGAATAGGCCAACTAACACATTGTTTTAAGTCAGTTTTACAGTTTTCAGTCAGTGTCAGTGGTTTGAAGACCTCTGAGCTGACTAGATGGTTAAAACCACGTTAAAACAATCAGGATCTAGTATGCTGTGCACATGCTTAAGTAGGTGCACATATATTTACTACTTATTCTGACGATATTACACTCATCAAAATTGGTCGAGTCGTTTGGGCCGTAGATGGCAACATAGCAACAAATATTACGTTACATAGCAACTCTCCTTATTCGGCAGTCGAGTACAACAGACTGAAGTTTAATGGAAACCACAGGGCGTTCAGGCGGTGCTACGAGGGGGCTACACGCGGACAACGCATTGTTTGCTGCCGTAGCGTACTCGTAGTACACCTGGGTCATACTCGTAGTGGCCTACGGGCTTAAAACAAAAACCGGACAAGTGCGAGTCAGGTTCGCACATCGAGGGTTCCGTACAAACACATTGTTAAAATAATTAAAACTGTTTTAGCATGTGCTAATGAAGTTCTCTTAATTTATGTGATACCTTAAATGATACGATTTACTCTCACTTTGAATTTTGAACCCATATTTTGTGAATTTTGAGGTCCTATTTTTTTGTGATTTAAATAAAAATGTACAGTTTTCAGATTTATTCCCATATGTGTACTCTGAGACAATGCTTCTCGCCAAATTTCATAGTTCTATGGCAACGGGAAGTACCCTGTAGGTTTTGATTTTTGAGAGTGTCGAAATATGCGGTTTTTTACGACATAAACGGCTTTAACTTTTTGAAACGATAACTGGGAAGTTTATCTTTTACACAACTGCAAGAGACCATAGATACACGAATACAGTTTAAATTTCAACTCGATATCTTTACGCGTTTCCGAGATAAAGAGTCTTGACATACACACAGACGGACAACAAAGTGATCCTATAAGGGTTCCGTTTTTCCCTTTTGAGGTACGGAACCCTAAAAACCGGATAAGTGCGAGTCAGGCTTGCATATCGAGGGTTCCGTACAAACACGTTGTTAAAATAATTAAAAACCTGTTTTAGCATGAGTTAATGAAGTTCTTTTATATGATACCTTACATGATCCGATATACTCACTTTGAATTTTGAACCCATATGTTGTGAATTTCGAGGCCCTATTTTTTGTGATTTAAATAAAAATGTACAGTTTTCAGATTTATTCATATATGTGTACTCTGAGACAATGCTTCTCGCCAAATTTCATAGTTCTATGGCAACGGGAAGTACCCTGTAGGTTTTGATTTTTATGAGTGCGAAATATGCGGTTTTTAAGACATAAACGGTTCTAACTTTTTAAACGACAACTAAGAAGTTTTTCTTTTACACAACTGCAAGAGACCATAGATACACGAATACAGTTTAAATTTCAACTCGATATCTTTACGCGTTTCCGAGATAAAGAGTCTTGACATACACACAGACGGACAACAAAGTGATCCTATAAGGGTTCCGTTTTTCCCTTTTGAGGTACGGAACCCTAAAAACCGGATAAGTGCGAGTCAGGCTTGCATATCGAGGGTTCCGTACAAACACGTTGTTAAAATAATTAAAAACCTGTTTTAGCATGAGTTAATGAAGTTCTTTTATATGATACCTTACATGATCCGATATACTCACTTTGAATTTTGAACCCATATGTTGTGAATTTCGAGGCCCTATTTTTTGTGATTTAAATAAAAATGTACAGTTTTCAGATTTATTCATATATGTGTACTCTGAGACAATGCTTCTCGCCAAATTTCATAGTTCTATGGCAACGGGAAGTACCCTGTAGGTTTTGATTTTTATGAGTGCAAAATATGCGGTTTTTAAGACATAAACGGTTCTAACTTTTTAAACGACAACTAAGAAGTTTTTCTTTTACACAACTGCAAGAGACCATAGATAAACAGTAATATACAGTATATACGGTATACAGTTTAAATTTCAATTCGATATCTCTACGCGTTCCCGAGATAAAGAGTCTTGACATACACACAGACGGACAGACGGACAACAAGGTGATCCTATAAGGGTTCCGTTTTTTCCGTTTGAAGTACGGAACCCTAAAAACTAATAGAAACCTAACGCGTGTAACTGAGGCTCTTCTCCCCACAACAATGTATTGAATTGACGTTCTGTCAAAATCATTAAATACAGAAAAGGGACAAAAACAAACAATAAAAATTACAGGTAGAGATAAAGGAAACTAACTACGGCCGAAACGAACTAACAAATGTAACTTGTGTCGTAGCAAATCCTTGTTTAATAGATGCATAGGTACAGTTTTTTCTGTGGTCAGGGGATAATTGGTACAGCTAGCTACACAGGTCGTGGGGGTCACGACCTTCTAAAATCACAATTCAGGACTGTTGGATCGAAAAGCATCCAATTCAAATTAGGTACGAAAAATAAATAAAATCTAGCCAATGCTAGGTTACGGGATTGGAAATCCAAATAAAAATAAATAAATAAGGTCCAGTTAATCCTAGACGTACAGCTATGGAATTGGAATCAGTTGATATTTCACATTGTAGGAGAGGATCCAGATTCAGTGAGTTTTATTTGCACCAACAAGGGTAATAACAATCAATAGAAACTAGCTATAGTGTAGCGTAGGTATTCTATTTTCTTTCGATTGGGAAATGAATTATTCTATTGACTGCACTCTCTGTGGCGTGAGAAGAATTTGCGGCGCAGTGCAATATTGCAGTGCAAGAGCAACATAGGAACATTGAAATCAGACTTTCTTTGAATGGGTTTGATTTGGTTGTCGTTTGTAATTTGTAAAAAAAATAAGAATGTAAAATCTTATCCAAACATATATTAAATCCGACTATGTTGGCATATGTAAGCAAACATTTATAAATAAATAAAACAAATACAAAAATAATGTTACGCGACTCGTTCCTTCGATTCCTCCATTATTTATTTAATTCGACGTTCTTTGAAGGCAAGTATTTACAAATCGTTATTTCTTTATCAAAGCAAATTGTTACTTATTATTTCGAGTTGCCAACTTCTCCAAATAAAATATGGCTCCGTTTACTGGTGTATATTTTCAGGGCATTATGAGATTTATTTCAGTACACCGCATTAACTTGATAAGTACCCTAAGCTTACAAAGGGGCTGCGGTTCACAAGGTGCCATAAATATCGCAATTTCGAGGGAACGGCGAGAGAAATAAAGAAAATGGCTTGATCTTAATTAGGTAAGTACCTAAATTACCTAAGTATTTATTTTCTTACTTAGTTCTGCCTAACCACCTACGATACGAGGGATGTTGACCGACCCAGTACGTAACTAAACTAACTAAATTTCATATGTTGCAATAAATGTTTGAGTTTGAGTAAGTATAGGTACTTCGTGAGATAAAGTGTGTAGGGTATGCCTAAGTTTGTCTTGTTATAAGCCGAAAACAAATTGTTGCACTGATTAAAGAATTTAATAGAGTTATTCTACGGAGCTGACAAAGATATTGCAAAAAAATATTGAACCTATTAAAAGTCTTGTCAAGATTTTTGTGATTCAGAGTTAGTCCCGTAATTAAGGCAATTTAATAACAATTAAGTCGGTATAATGATTTCTTATTGACATATTTCCACTTTGCCCCTCCGAGCCGCCATATTAAATTACCTGCTGATGCAAAATTGACTGCAAAATGTTAAGCATTAGGTACAGCAACCCAACGAAAAATGGATGGATAAATGAAGACATTAAAACAATAATATTATCAAAATGTTTGTAAAATAAAAGCCTAATCATTTCAAGTCTAAAATTACCTACATATATTATGTACTAGCTTAAAACCCGCGGCTTCGCCCGCGTTGTCTTAGTACCTAGGTACTTACTTAAAATGAAAATAGCCCGCGGTTTTATCTACGTTGTCTTTGTACTTGCTTCTAATAATATCTAATAGTCCGCGATTTAGCCCGCGTTGTCTTAATACTTGCTTAAAATTACTTGCAAGGATAATGCCCACGGTTTGGCCAAAATTGTAACAGTATTTGTCTATAATGACAATAGGTCACGGTTTGGCCTGTGTATTATTAGTACTTGCTTAAGATGGTTATTTATAGCACGCAGCATGGACTGCGATGTCTTAATACTTGCTTAAAATTATAAAAACTTTCCGTTTGGCCTGCATTGTCGTATTACTTACTAATATTAAATTTATTTATTACTAATTTAAAAATTTATATATTACTTACTAATATTAAATTACTTAATAATAGCCCATGGTTTGGCCCGTGTTGTCTTAGCACTTGCTCAAAATGATAATAGCCCGCGTAATTAGGTACTTAAAATGATAATAACCCACAGTTTGGCCCACGTTGTTTTAGTACTTACTTAATTAAAATAACAGCCCGCGGTTCAACCCGCGTTATATTGGCATTTGCTTATAATAATATCTAATAGTTCGCGGTCTGGCCCGGGTTGTCTTAATAAATCCTTAAAATTATAATAGCGTGCCTTTAGCCTGCGTTGTTGTATTACTTGAAATGATAATAGCGAACGGTCTGGCCCGCGTTATTTTCGTAATTGCTTAAAATGATAAAAACCCACAGTTTGGCCACCGTTTTCTTGGCACTTACTTAAAATAAGAGTAGGTCGTGGTTAAGCCCGCATTAGGCTCTATTATGAAGACGCCATCGTAATTATAATAGCTAATTAGCATAATTATTTCTGTTTCTTTTTCACTTTAAGCATTCGATGGAGAGAACACTTTTATGTTGCTATTATATTTACCATGGCGCTTTCATAATTGCGCCTATTATCGTATTACTTGCAAGGATAATGCCTACGGTTTAGCCTGAATTGTATCAGTATTTGCCTAAAATGATAATAGCCCACGGATTGGCCTGCATTGTCTCAGTATTTGGTTATTTAATTTACTTGTATCTAAAGCTTATTACGGAGTACGTCAATTTTTGGATAATAAATTGCCGAATTTCTGAAATTAACTCAATAATAAATAAATATATAAAATAAATATTGGGGGACTTCTCACACACGGTCTCTGACCCCAAACTAAGCAAAGCTTGTGATTTGGCTGACAGAGACTGATATACTACAAATACATGTACCCGTAGGTTGACTGGCTGATAATGCTATTTAGCGTTAAGTCCTCCTTTTGTACAAATGGTGTGCAAGAAAGTGTTAAATAAATAAATAAAAATACATTAATAACACCCAGACACAGAGCAAACACATATGATCATCACATAAATATTTGCCCTGGGTAGGAATCGAACCCACGCCTCTTTGACCCAGGAGTCAGGGTCACAAATAATCACTGAGCCACCGAGGGAGCCAAAAATAATAATTGTATTAGTAACTATGTAAGGAATTTCACACTACTGGCTTTTCATTGATGGAAAACATTGAGGCAACCTGTATAGGTACGTCCGTAGAGAAAAAATCAATGTCGTTTGTGGATTCAGCAACCCGCGCTCGGTCGGCGTGATTAGGCTTATGTTCAGTAGTGCACTATTAATTAAGGCCGGTACAGGTATTCGACATGTTTCATTAAGTCATTAGAAATTTAATTTTCCTTATCCATATCTTATTTTATTTTAGAAACACATAGTGTATATCTAGACGTCACTTGTCAGGCATGTTCTAGGATGCTATTATACCTACTCATCATTTGATTAACTTTTACAATAGTATCAACCCCAAAATCACATGAATAAAATCAGCTGTTCGACACAAAAAGTTCATCGACCCGCGACAAATGTATGGAAAATGTAGGTAATTTTTGCTTGTTAGGGTTGATCCCATAGTAAAATACGTATATTGATCCATATGTGCGCTAAGTTTAAGACTATTGGCTCACAAAATAAAAAAATCATAAACTATTGGGGACCCATTTTGCCCCATTTAAGGATAAATCATTATCTTATTCCTTTTCTAGATACTATCATTATTCAAAAAAGCGCATTGAAGTTTTGGGACGTATCTGACCCCTAAGGATTTTTTGAAGGAAATTTCAGAAAAACAGGTACAGCCATATTTTTTATTTAGTCTCAAAAGCATCTATACAAAGTTTCATGTCAATCGGTACAGGGAATAAAAAGTTACATACAAACAAAAAGGGCCCGTTTTACCCCGTAAGTTAGAGTTGGGTACGTTTTTCATCCTTAGTGTTTGTCGTACGATGTACGTATATTCCAAATTTCAAGCTCATATCTTCAGCGGTTTGGGCTGTAGCCTAAACTTATTAATTTTGCGTATCCCTAAGGAACCTTATAGATTTTCCTGGATTTTATTAGTTCCTGTATTAAAACATGCTGTGTGCTTTCTTCATACAAATCAACCATAACCGTTCAGCTGGTTCGATGTAATTGACGCGTTTTTCACCAACTTTGGGACCTTGTTTGACCCCTTAGATGAAGAAAATTCGGAAAAACAGGAAAAAACGTAACTTTTATTTAGTTTGAAAACCACGTATACAAAGTTTCAAGTCAATCGGTACAGGGAATAAAAAAATAATACAAACGAACGAAAAGGGCCCGTTTTACCCCCTTAGAGGTCGAAAGTTCAAAATTTTCGTCCTTAGTGCTCCATTACGTCGTTCAATGTACCTATATTCCAAATTTCAAGCTCATATCTTAAGCGGTTTGGGCTGTAGGCTGTCTGTCAGTCAGTCACTCAGGGTAGCCTTTTATATAATAGATAAGTACTTATAATATCCATGTAGCTGATGTAGCAGATATTTAGGATAAGTCATCATAAAGTAAAACAACATTATAAATAGAATGATTTACTATAATTTATTACACGTTTAAAATCTACAACAAGTTGTCGAGATAGTAATTAAATGTGTTCCTCAGCCCCTCGTGTTAGGTCTCTTGAGCAGAAAAGGTTCAAGGGGGCTCAAATATCCAAAACCCTCCCCAATACACTTTTCTTAGTGCATACGCAGGAAGAAAAGGAGACCCTTTTAAGCCAAGGTTATGGGGGAGGCTCAGGATCACGCACTCTTACCATTCACGAAGCTCAGGGACTGACATACGAATCGGTAATCGTTATAAAAACAAAGCCAAAAATGAGACTACATGAGAGCGTCTCACACGCGGTCGTTGCACTATCGCGGCACACTGGGACTTTCATCTACTACGCCGACGACATCGAAAATGATGCCATCAGTCGATTCGTACGGCGAGCGTCGTCTGTGTCATCGGAAACCATCAGGGAATACAACCTGCAGATGACCGTCAGGGATCGGAACAAGGCGGTGATGGAGGCTCTGGGCCGGGAGAAGGCAAAAAAAAAGCCATAGGACGTGAAAATGTGTATTTGTAATTTATAAGAAATAAGCATTGCGCGCATGCCCCAAGCATTCATGCTCGCCATCGAGGGCTCCTTCTTGCGGCGGCATCATGTGCCGGGTCACTCTCTTCCCTCAAATATGGTCGAGGAGAGCGATGGCTGGCACATGTGTCACACTCGTGATCGGGTGCTGCTTGCGGGTCGCCGGTCTGCTCGTGGCATTCACGCATTGCACCAACTAACTAACTTAGGCTAAAATTTCAAGTACCTACTAACTCTCTTTGTACAGTATCATCTAACAATTGTAATTTTAGTTAACAAAGGGCACAGACCCTGGAGTCTGTGGTTTGTAAAAATTTTCAATAAAAAAAAAAAAAAAATAGTAATTAAAATATGTATGTACATAGTACAATACGTATAAAACCACATATTTTGACTGGTGAATTAGAAGCCTGTAGAGTTAGAAGCTTGGCTCTATATAAGATCTGATAACTTTTTGATCGTGCGAGCTGTAGTCTCGTCTTGGCAACATTTTACATGAAAATGTTTTGGTGGGATTTTTTTTCTATGGGATGAAAGGATAGAGTGGGTCGGTAGTCGCGGAGAAAGGCAAACCTCAAGGGGGCACTGCCCGCGGCTTCGGGACCAAAATTGCTTTTAAACTCTTTTTTGATCAATTTACAAAAGTTTAAGTACACAATTTTCATAAAATGGGTTTCGAGACGACAGTTTATATCAATTGCTACGGTACCTAATGGTAAAATCGATAAGCGGCGTAATTTACACACAACACTAGTTACAGATAAACAATTTTTTTTCGAGTTATTAAATACGATATACTTACAGCATTAAGTATTTAAATTTTTACGGATTATCTGCATTTTATTACATTTACGGGATTAAGGTATTTTGCGATTCGTTGATGGTGAGTTCTCCCGTGATTATGGCGCATGCAACTAAAACACAAGGATTGGTAAAAATGTCTCGTGCAATAATATATTTTAAATTTCCTTTTACAAGAACGTTGACAATCGACTTCAACCAATTGTGCTTCTATTAGGTAGGTACAAAAATGTGCTTTTCATGGTATCTGGGTAGGAAGATTCTCAATTTTTAACCGACGAAACGGAGGAGGTTTACAAGTCGACGCGAATTTTTTTTTTATGTTTGCCCACGTATATTTTTTTACAGAGTGGTCCGATTTTGATGAACCTTTTTTGTTTGGTAGATCATACTTCAATCTATCGAAATTAGCTAAGTCATTTTTAATAAATCAACAGTGTGAAAATTACTACATAGATCTGTGCGAACTATTCGAATTCTGTGTACGGTTGTTATGCCATTTTTTAGGAAAAATAATTATCTTATAAAGATTTTCGCGAGGCTTGAATAAAATAGAAAATAAAGACAGATCGGTCCACGGGTTACACCGATATCTGTAACGTATTACGAAAATAGTAGTCATATTATACACGTATATACACACCTAGCAATTATTTTTGTGTCAGAGGCCTCCTGAAAGCTTAAAAAAAACTCTGTCACCAGGGCTACGCGACCTATACCTAACTTACTTACGAGTACTTAGTCAGTAGAAAATTAATTAACTTTTACAAAGTAGTCTGTCGATTCGTGTAGCGTTGTTTGTGTCAAATATACCTAAAGCCTTTGCCAAAAGTATTAGGCACCCTTAAAAATCAAAATGCATGTTTACTACTTAACCAATAACTGAGTGATTATCTTAAATAACTTACCGGGGTCATAAATAACTTCTTAGAATATCAAGCGGCTCTTTGTTAAGGTCATAAAACACCTAGAGACCGAAAACAAAGGATTCGGTTTTCTTTCGGTCTTATCAGTCAATGTTTGTTCACTTGTGTTCTGGACTCTAACAAGTAATTTCTGTTGATGTGATTAAATTGACACCTAATTTTGTTAAAAATGCCAAAAAGGAGTGAAATTAGTTTAGAAGATAGAGTGAAAATACAGGGTGCCTAATACTTTTGGCCAAGGCTGTATATCATAAGGAATGAAGACTTGTTTGCGGTTTAAGGCACCTCTAGTTACTCATTCTATTATTCTGTCGGCTTTGTACCTAATTAGCGGGAGGAATCTGATCTCGACTTTTGTTTTACTTGTGGGAAGACGTTCCGGGCTAAAATTATCAAACAGTGCAACATAAAAGAGTTTAAATGAGGGCGCCACTGTTGGTTTTTTAGCACATTATGCATCATTTTCCTAATGATGACAATGTTTTCTGTTCACAATTCTCAAAATAGCACATAACAAGAAAAATCCAACAACTGACTTTTTATAATTTTATCGATTTCTACTATTTTGTGTCGCTCTGTACCTGGCACTAGCTGCGGCTCTCTTGCTCTTTCTCATCTTCTTTAAATATTTAAAAAAATCGGACAAGTGCGAGTGCGCAGTGATCAGAAGAACGTTGCGCATTCCCTTTAGGGGCATTTTCAAGTCATGAATTTTATTTTGTCACCTTTTAATACATGCTTTCGTCCTAAAATAAAAAAAAATCAATAATAAGAGACGAAATAATATCAATAAATAAGTATAAGTTCCATGTTAGAATAGTACATTGTTCGTGCGTCGCGGCGCGGGCGACGCGCGCTTGTGCCTCACTCTCGATACGCTTGGCTTGCTTACCGCAGGTTATTTTGCTGCTGTTGATGCACTAACCGCTGCTTATCCTAACTGCTTACCCTCATTTAAATATTTTTTCTTATGTAGTTTTGTTTAAATTCCTGATGTAAATGCAAATCTAGCTCTAAAGGCTGCATAAATACGAGGTGCATTCAATAAGTACCTAGCCTCATCGCCAGAGGGCGCTGTAGTTTCAAAAGAGTTTTACCACAGTGTAGCACATTCTTTTTTAATTCTTTTTTTCAAATTTTCATTCCAATCCCTTCATTTGTTTTAATTTGACAACTTATGGAAGCGAATGTATCGATCGGTTTTACACAAATGGAAAAAGAGCAATATCGTTCAGTGATTAGATTCCTATTTTTGGAAGGGAAAACGCGCATCGAAATCAAAGAGCGCTTGGATGCTGTGTACGGTGACTCTTCTCCATCGATGGCCACCGTCAAGAATTGGTTCAACGAGTTTGCACGTGGCCGTACGTCGGTTTTTGATGAACCACGTCCAGGTGCACCGAAAACAGCTGCTACGGAGGAAAACATTAAAAAAATCCATGATCTCGTATTGGCAGATCGCCGATTGAAGGTTCGGGAGCTAGCTGAGACTGTAGGTATTTCAGAAAGAACAGTGTATCATATTCTTCACGAGGAACTCGGCATGAGAAAGCTGTCGGCGCGATGGGTGCCGCGTTTACTCACACCGGAAAACTGTTTTCTGGGATTCACAAGGTGTGATCTACATCGATTACCTCGAGAAGGGTAAAACAATTACAGGGCTTTACTATGCCGATTTATTGGGCCGATTCGACGCCGAATTATAGGAAAAACGACCCCATCTGGCGAAGAAAAAATTGCTGTTTCACCACGTCAACGCACCGGTTCACACGTCTGCCGTTGCCATGGCCAAATTGGTCGAATTACACTACGAATTGCTGCCCCATCCACCGTATTCTCCAGATTTGGCCCCTTGTGACTTCTTTCTGTTTCCTAATCTGAAAAAATCTCTCGCCGGGAATAGATATGGATCAAATGAGGAGGTCATCGCCGCCACGGAGGCCTATTTTGCAGAGTTTGACAAAAAATATTTTTCGGACGGGTTAAAAAAGTTGAAGCATCGCTGGGCTAAGTGTATCGAACTAAAAGGAGACTATGTTGAAAAATAAATTGCCACTTTTCCAAAATTTTCGTTTACTTTTTGTAGGCTAAGTATTTATTGAATGACCCTCGTAAGTACATACGATGTTATAAAAATTCGCCACTTTTCAATATAAATAAGTTTTGTTCAGTTACCTGCTATTAGTTTATATAAGTTAATTGTTTTAACTTGCAAACGTATTTATTTATTGTTATTTCTTGTCACCTCTAGGATCTGATGTACACTAGAGATGAACATTTGTTAATATTTTGAAATTAAATAAAGATCTTTTAAAAAACAAAGACAAACAGTACATTGTTCACCGAGAGGAGAAAGTAACCGATCACCCGAGATCGGGAATCGCACTTTCTCTCGAGTGATACATAGTGCTTTATACTACACCTACGAGGAATAGTACTTTTCAACATTGAGTACATAGACCATAACGTACTTGGTTTGTATTTTTGCGCTTTTTCACTGAAATAAGCTAGCAAAACAGTTTCAGAAAAAGATGCCGCATTTTTTTCACTTTTCCATTGCAAAAAATCGTCATAAGTTTTATTATATTATTTAATTGATTTCTGTGGTAAAAGGTTATCAATCAGCATTTTTGCTGTTTCCTTCAACTGCGGCGGAGTTAAAAAATCTTCATCATCACTATCACTACTTATCATTTTGATAGTTTTATTTTACTTTTCTACGAAAACTGAATCCTCAAACAACACACAAATTGAAAATGGCGCCAATGGCGTCTGCAATTTACACATGTTCTTTTTTCAAATTGTTTGACACCATTCAAAACACAGCTAGTGGCCAGTGTCATTTTGCGAACTTGGAGATAAAAACTCACTGTAAAAACTTTTTGGCTTTTGATATTTAGGTTACCAGCGCATAGTCTTACCCAAAATTAAAAAAGAAAAACCACGTAAGAAATGGATTTTCATACACTTTTCTCTCCCACTCAGATGCGTTTTCTCGCTGCATATTTGTTCGATAATTATGCAATAACGTACTTTCTACCGTAAATTTGATAAAGTATCAAGGTACTTTCCGAGCAGGTGTAGTATAAATAAGCATTCTCCCTTTACGTAACATTATGTTAGGTACAGGTTATTTGAAATAAATAAAATAAGGCATTATAATTACCTACGTATACTTAACACAAGTAATTAGGTATTTGAATTCAAAGCTACAAAGAAAAAATATATGAGTCCTTAGAGCATAGCTATCATATTACAGCATTGTCGTTGTTTTATTAGTCTACTTACTACCGTGTGCACGTGTTGCTCGTAGAGTATTTTCGAAAATAAAAAAAAATGCGAAAACAGTAGGTACCTACAACATAACGGTTCACAATATCGGAGGATACCCGGAAATAAATGCCCACAGTTCATTGTTTTTTAGGGTTCCGTACCCAAAGGGTAAAAACGGGACTCTACTAAGACTCCGCTGTCCGTCCGTCTGTCTATCTGTCTGTCACCCAGCTTAGCATGCGACCCGAAGAAATTATTTCGTGCGAAATACCAATTCGTGTGAAGTAAATTCTTGTCATAATATCGTGATTTATGGTCACGAAAAACTAGTGTCGCCCTGTGATTATACTTTGGATATTTAATTTTCCAATGAAGCAACACTGATTTAGTTCATTCAAAACACAGTGATTCCAAAGGGATAATGTGGTCTATCGAGATAATCTGAAAGAGATACATTTGATTTAATTTTAATACAACATGAGTTATAAAGATATATGAAAAATATGAACTCTTATCAGGTTTTTCATTGAAAAACGTTAAATTTTAATAGAAATTTGAAAACCATTAAAATCACAGAGATAACTCTGTGATTATCACAAAACTACTTCTACGATTATCAATTATCATCATAGTTTATATTATATTACGACTTAGATATTGAGGAAACAAACAACTTTACACTCCTAGGCATCAACATAGATTCAAATTTAAATTTAAAAGAACACATCGCAAAAGTTAAAACTAAACTATCCCAATTTGTATATGCCCTATCAATACTCAAATCAAACACAGACCTAAAAACTGCAACCAGCGCTTATTACGCTTATGCTTTTGCGTGGTTAAAATACGGCATCATATTGTGGGGTAATAGTACAGACGCCAAAGATCTATTCATCATGCAAAAAAAATGCATTCGCATTCTAGTAAACATCCGACGACGTGAAAGCTGCATACCGCATTTTATTAAACAAAAAATACTTCCACTACCCTGCATTTATATTTTAGAAGCAGCTATGTTCGCCAAAAAACACTCCAATTTATTCACGTTCAACACAAACGCTAGAAGACACAACCAACTTGTAGCTCCCGAACCAAAACTTGAAATAATAAAAAAAGGTCCGGAATATATGATCATCAAAATATATAATTGCTTACCCAATTATTTAAAAAACGAAACCAGTGAAAAATATTTTATAATAAACTCAAACAATTCCTGCTCCACAAATGCTATTACAGTTTGAAAGACTACTTTGACGACAAAAACAAAACAATTAAAACTTAGTAATGATATGGACAATACACGTGATTATGTGGTTAGATGAATAATTGTGTTAGGTTATGTGGTATTTTTAAGTTTAATCTAAAGATACATTCTTAGATATAAGTTCTTTAAGTACCTATGTTTGCAACGCCCTAACAGGGTATGTACCTAGCCATTAAGATTAGTGTACATAATGCAAGAAATAAATAAATACTAAATACTAAAAAACAAGTAACTTTAAAGGCATATTTAACGTAAGTTTTGCTTTTCGTGACGTTGAAATGAACTGCTACAAAACCACAAATTAATTGTGTTTTATGCGTTGGTGTTCAATGTTCATACATTGGTCTTTGAGTGTATTTTAGCATCCTGTAAAATATTGTGTCGTATGCCGCACTACAACTGCAGGCGAAGCATAATTAGGATACATCGTATTCCAAAATAGTTAAACAGGACTCAAGTGTGCGTCTACTGTCAATAATAACTGCGCAAAACTGAAAAACCTTATCTTACGAAAGTTAATGTCCAAAGAAATTTATTTGAATGATGAATAAACATAAAGTAGCACAATATTTAGTTTTATTTATTAATTAACTTCCTATATGTAGGTTTTGAAAATAGTGATAAAATAATATATAAACTTAATGGAGGATTGAATATTATGCATTAGTACAGGCCTATGAAGATGAAATCTATGAAGCCAAAAAAGTAAAGTCGCCATTTTGGTAGCCATGTCTTAAAAAATAAATAAATGTCAAACTCTAAAATACCAGTCCGCTATTGGTTGTTCGAAGATTACTGTCTGATACGCAGTATCTATAGTAGTCTGTGACAGTATCACTCAAGAGCTCGGTGCACCGTCGTAAGTTTGATATTTACAGCGTTGCCAATACCGATTTTCCTAATTCCCGAAAACTCAAAGTAAAAGTCTCTATACTGGGGAGAAAAATTATCCCGATTTCCAACCTAAACTGATACGTCGCCAAATTGCAATCTAGAAAGAGTCTCAGCACGGAGCCTGTTTTCAAAAAACTACCTCGCCAAATCGATACAATAAAGTCTCCAATGGAGATAATTCCCGTAATTTAACAAATCCTTCACAATTCAGCAACGCCGGTTGTTTATTTTAGTTTCTCTTACCTATTTTGTATTATATCGTCCTCAAAAAGTATAACGAAAAGATATTCGCGGTGAAATATCAAAATACGGCTAAATTCGCATGCACATGTTAGAGATTGTCGAAATCTCTAAATAAATGTGCCACAAGTAGGTACATAAATCATTTGGGAGAATTCTACACCACAGAGTAAAAATAGACGAAATAAGTGTGTTGTCATGTTAGAGGAGGTAGACATATCGGAATATTTCTGTTTTACTAGAAATTTCTGTCTTATTTGAAATAAGATCGTTCTCGTGGGTCGCATCCTAGAGGGCCAGGCTGTATCTCATGAACCGTGATATTTAAAAAGCTGATTTTTTTGCAGATGATGTATTTCTGTTACCGCTACAAGTAAGTACTAAATACATGATAAAAAAATATTTAAGGGGGCTCCCATACAACAAACATTAATTTTTAGCCGTTTTTCGCTTGACGTCAATAACGGTGACAGGTAGATGCTTGTAATATTCACAGAAAATTTAGTTAAATAAATAAACCTACTTCAGAAAAAAATAACAATATTAATATTTAAGGGATCATGCAAGAAACGTGTTTTTTTGCTCGATATTATTAACGGCATCAGTTAAATGCTCGAAATATTCATAAAATTAAATTTTAATTAATAAAATTAATAATTAAATAAAATATATTAAGTGGAGCTCCTATACAGTACGGATTGTACGGAACCCTTCGTGGGCGAGTCCGACTCTCACTTGGCCGATTATTATTTTGTAAATAATACGTTCCAATATTGGTAGAGCACTTTTCTTGGGTCATATGGGCTTTGTGTTCAATTCATCGAAGGGTAATAACTGCATGAATTGTACCTACGAGTACCTACTTGGTAATTAAAAGTGGACTGTTGAAGCAGATTCAATAATAGGGATGCTATATGGAGTGGGCTGAAGATGTGAAGCTCTATTATCGAATGACTTCCTTCCCTACATAACTATTGTCAAGTTTATACTTACCTATGTACCTAATATTCAATTAAGGTATTGTATGTTTATTGTCTGTTTTATGGTTGGTGGTTAGTTAATTTTCAATAACATAAGGTCCTAAAACTATTATCACTTAGACATACAGACATGTCAAATAAATTCTTTTTCATTGAATAAAAAGTCAGCGAGTAACTATGTGGAACTACCGAAGTAAGTCTATCTTTTCACTAGGTTACCTATAACATAGGTGTTTTCAATACCCGAATAAATATATGTGTATATAGTATATATATATCCTAGCTCTAGGAATGTCAAATCATGTCATGTCAGTCAAACAAAGGAGTCCCAAAGAGGTCTTTGTTCTTTATATTATTTAGATAGCATAAGTAGGTACTTATGCTATCTAAATAATATAAAAAAACTTATAATATTTTATTTATACTTTAATAGTTATTATATATATCTATAAGTTTCACGTTAATAAATGATGAGGTTGTGAAAGAAAGACATTATCTTTTAAAGTTTTTAGGTACAACGGTATGAACGGTATCCCTACCTACTTAACTGCGCTTAGCGTAGCTAGGTACCTAAGCACGCTTGCGTTGATAAGTTACGTAGCTTCAAACCTTATAAAATGGGCCAAGTTTAAACACCGCGCATCGTAGAGGAGTGTTAATAAACAAATTATTGATTTGTACCTATTACAATTTTGACAATAAATAATTACGCCTTTTTCTTGTATGCTTGTAGAAGAAATAAAGTGTACATTATTTTAATTAAACGGTTTTAGAAGGATCATAAATGACTGTGACAAACGTAATATTATAAATATAGGTCATTATAGGTGCATCTAAGAAGTGATAAGTGTTAGGTCTATGTATGTAGGTATGAGCTACGAGTATCATTATTTATATGGTACTAGCGACCCGCCCCGGCTTCGTACAGTATGCTGAGTGTGTGTTTTGTCGTAAACATGACGCGCTCGCCGCGAGCGCGTTAGCATGTAATTGAACTTGTTCTCGCACAAAGTGTTTCAAAAACGCGCCACTAGTGGCGCTGTACATTTCTGACCGAGCGCGTCATGTTTACGACAAAACTCACACTCAGCATACAGGTATATTATACATATAAACCTTCTTCTTAAATTACTCTATCTATTAAAAAAAACCGTCAAAATCCGTTGCGTAGTTTTAAAGATATTCAAGCATACTTAGGGACAGACAGACAGCGGGAAGCGACTTTTTTTATACTATACTAGTTTTTATCCGTGGCTTCGCCCGCATACGCAATATATCATTATAATTGATAGCCTATGTGTTATTCTGATATATAAGCTATATTATTGCAAAGTTTCTTCTCAATCCGTTCAATAGTTTTTGCGTAATCAGCATCCATATATCCATCCATCCATCCATCCTCACAAACTTTCGCGTTTATAATATTAGTAGGAGTAGGATAGGATAGTAATAAGTCATTTTTTTGAGGAGCTTATAAGCAAATATAGGTACTTATCTGTCTTATTAATCATAGACTAAGCGCAACCTAAAATGACAGTGTAAGAATTTTGAAAAAAAAAGTCTAAGTAGAACTATAAATTATGTATAAATTGTATATCTACTCGTATGGGGATTCCAAAAAATACAGGTATGGTAAGCTAATATACTCGTAATTGGAGAGGTAATATATTACCTCTGAATATAGTTCATGTGTTTATTTATTAACACGAATCGGTAATTCGGTAGTTTATACTAATTCACTTTGCGAATATTTATATTATCAACAAAAAAATAAACAAACGACTTACTTGGTCTCCATTACGGCGCTTGTGACACTGAAGTCTTTCTGTGTCTGACAACATAATGACCGCCAAAGCATAGGTACTCTTCTATAGCACCAATAATTCTTGTAAACAACCAATTAAGGTTTCACTAAAATCTAAATCCGTCTTTACAACACCACACCAAAGTGCGAGTGACAGTAAACTTTATCCAGCATTGTTAGGTACCTTGTTTTATCACAATTATAAGATAAGCATTTATCATGATTCTGCGATAGAGTCGCGAATAACCATTGCATGGCTGAACGTAATTAAAACGTAACCGGGACTTTGAACTACAAGCCGGAAACCGAATTTTACAGAAGCGATAAACTTGTGATTTATTCGTCGATTTGCACAACGACGTCGTAAAACAGTTGCGGGGACTAAAATATTCAACGGGCACGACGGGAAGCTAGTCATGCCAGAGAATACCATAGATAACTACCATAGATATTCGCCTCAGACTTATAGGCCGAATAATACAAGTAGGCGGATATGAAGTTAGCTACAAGCTACGCAATATCCAATCCTGACTGAAGCTCACGTAGCTGCGCGTTGATTGTGTTTCGCGCAGCTTGTAGCTAACTTCACATCCGTCGACTTGTATGATTTTATACCTAATTGATACTTAGGTACGTATATCTAATGCTTAATTGCTTATCTAAATATAAACAGGGTAGGTCAAAGATCAAAGAAAATATTTACTCTAGTTATCCTATTATAATAGTTGAACTCTCTATTTACTTCTAGGTGTCCTCCATTAACTTGAAAGGGTGTGATTAAGATTCTACCCATCGTTATATTATTTTATAAATTTTTATAAATATTTTGGGACATCTTACACACGGCCTCTGACACCAAACTAAGCAAAGCTTGTGATATGGCTGCCAGAGACTTATATACTACATATACTTATTTTTAAACACATACTTATATAGATAGTAACTGAATAACACCCATACACAGAGCAAACATTTATATTCATCATATAAATATTTGCTCTGGTGGGGATCGAACCCACGCCTCTGTGATCCAGAAGTTAGGGTCACTAACCACTGAGCCGCCGAGGCAGTCTAGTTATGACTAACTTCTACTATGGAGCCTACCCTGAAATAAAAAAAAGGAGGAGCCATTGTAATGAAACGATGGGCGAAGACCTGCCCAAACTAGCCGCTATCAAAGGAACAAGCACTTCATACAGTTAATAAGGAGTTTAATACAGAGACTTTATAAAAACACACAGAGGGATGTTATAAAATAACACACAGATAAAGATATAGGGACACTGGACTTACACTAGATAGGTATTCTTAGGTTAGGCTTAAAGTTCACGATAGCACCGAGTTTCGCGTTGAAGTAGTTAAAATCACGGAGTATATAGCGGGAGGGAGAGCTTCTCACGGAGCCAAAGCTCTCGAAGCACCACTGCTTCCTTGTCAGGCGGAGGCTTCATCAGAGTGGTTCAAATCGCTGGCTCGCAGACGTTCTCGCGAGCGCTGTGATCGCTGGTGGCGGGCATGTGGCGGGCCGCGATGAGGGCGCGTCAAAACATCTGAAAAGGTTGTAATTTAGAAGAAAATTCAAGCATTGTGTATTCGGACCATGCCGACTTTAGAGGTCCTGAGGGGGGCCAGCGTAGGCACTTCCTCAGAAGAAGAAAAATATTAGATCCAACAAAACACAAAACCATCCATCATGGGCTAAATGCCCTGTGTAATAGGGCCTATTCTGTGGGGCTAAAGGTGGCTCTAGACTGACTGTGTCAGTGAGAGAAAATAGAATAGGGATGTTTACTAAAAAAATATAATTAGTCCGTCAAATAGATTGTCAAAAAATATTAGACACGTATTTTTTATTTTGTCCATTTAACACAAATTGATGAAGATATAGCCTGTTAAAGTTCCGCGTGACGTCACTAACCGGTATGAAATGTACCGGCTAGTGCCGTCACGAGCCCCCACTCTCAAACTTTGCCAAGGTTTATCTTAGTCACTGATTGTTTGATTGACAAGAGAAAAAACACGTGTCCAATACTTTTCAGTAATCTAACTGACGGACTAATTATAATAATGATTTTCATACCCAGTAAACATCCCTATTACAAACTCAAAGACTCAGATTTGTAAAACGAATTCATATCAAAGATAAAACGTTAAACGAGGTTCTTATTGAAATCGTAGGAAAAGGTTAATTTTCCTACACCATCCCATACAATAAACATGATTTTTATGCAGTTTTTTGCACGATGTTAATAACGACAACTGGTATATGCTTGAAATAATTACAGAATATTTATTTGTATAGTCACATTAAAAATAAATAATTAAAATAAAAAAAATTAAGGAGGGGCTCCCATACGGTACGGAACCCTTTGGGCGCGAAGCCGACTGGCACTTGGCCGATTATTAGTATTTGTTGTTATAGCGGCAACAGAAATACCTATATTATCTGTGAAAATTTCAGGTGTCTAGCTATCATGATTTATGAGATACGAGTACAGCTTGGTGACAGACAGACGAACAATATACTTAGTACCTAATAGGGCCCTGTTTTTACCCTTCGGGCACGGAAATCTAAAAACCATAGAAAAATAATCAGCTAGATAAAAACCCATCAACTTTAAATGTTTGCTCTGAGCCCCCATCTCAATGAAAAGTCTCTAGTAGGTCCTACAGTAAGTAAGCAAAGAAACTTCAATGGCAAATACGAGGGCCATCATCGAGCTATACTTACAAGATATCTAGAGATGGCAACTCGAACTTCAAACGGAAAAAACGGAACCCTTATAGGATCACTTTGTTGTCCGTCTGTCCGTCTGTGTGTATGTCAAGACTCTTTATCTCGGGAACGCGTAAAGTTATCGAGTTGAAATTTAAATTGTATACGTATATTTATGATTACTTTCAGTTTTGTAAAATAAACACTTCTCAGTTATCGTTTAAAAAAGTTAGAGCCGTTTATGTCGTAAAAACCGCATATTTCGACACTCACAAAAATCAAAACCTACAGGGTACTTCCCGTTGACATAGAACTATGATATTTGGCGAGAAGTATTGTCATAGAGTACACATACAGGAATAAATCTGAAACTATACATTTTTATTAAAATTACAAAAAAAAATAGGGCCTAAAAATTCACAAAATATAGGTTCGTGAGTATAAATCGTATCATGTAAGGCATCATACAAAAGAACTTCATTAGCACATGCTAAAACCGGTTTTTAATTATTTTAACAATGTGTAATTTTCAATGTATAACGAGAAAAGTGAAAAAAACAACTTTTTTGTTGATGGTTATAGTACCTATAGAGATTTCAACAAATTACTTCCCAATTTTGTGAAATTTTCTGGATTGGTACGGAACCCTCGATGTGCGAGCCTGACTCGCACTTGTCCGGTTTTTTTAAATATTCCGTCTATAATTAGTTTTATAATTAGTTCTACAAACCTATACTCCATTCATATTAGGTATATCGACTCGCTCTAGACAGCTTTAATTTATTCTCACAAATATTGTTTGGATTTGGATATTAAATGATCTTACCAAATTTTATCAAAATCTACTAATAAATAGCGTGACAAAAATTCCCTCCTTTTTGAGCGGAAATTCAATAAATAATAGTTTAAAAAAACTAGAAAAACACGCTTAGTCTATTACGTGACCTTTCTCACAAGTGCAAACACGACTATGATACGATATTCCATCATGTTCAATTTCATGCCAATCATTCATTCATCATTCAATGCCAGTGCCTATCTTCCGGCATCATCATCAGACTTTGTAACCTAATCGTGGTCAAAGTTCATTAGGTACAAGACTTTTCTAAGAAATCCAAACCAGCTATGATACGATTTTCCATCATGAAATTCCAGTTCATATCTAACAGCTCCATCATCAGATCAGTTCGACAGTACAATATTATTGTATTGTCAATTTTTATTACGCTACGACTCCTTGAAAGATGGTTAAATTAGTAACCTTAGATTCCATTACATAGTTTCATACAGGCCGACCTAATATGCATGTTAAACAAAAAAATCCATTAATACCTAAATAGAACCTCTGTACGAAGATTCGTAGAAAAAGGCGACCTGTAGACAAAAATCAACACCCGGACAGATGAAAACTTTATTTCGTTCACTCTACCGATAAATTCTTCCAACCTTCCTTTGGACATATTGAATTACCAATTATTATATCTTTCCCTGAAATATCTCCAAATATTTTCTTATTTCATACATTTGAAGCAAACAAGGAAGTAAATAATTATATTTCAGTAAAAATTAAACGACTTCAGCCGTGTACAGAATTCGACGTATAAATCGACGTATTAGTATTCGACGTATAAAAAACATAAAAATCATTTGCTGTTTTCTCTAACGGCGGCTGTGCAGATACGAGTGTGCAGGGTGCAGAGCTGACGCCGACTTCAATTAAAATCATTTGTTTGTCCTTCTGTATTCAAGTCGACATACTCGTACCTATTATTTTGAATCAAATAAATAAAGTTATTTATTTATAATTTATTCTTAGTAAAAGTAGCTCGAATAGCTATTTTGATTAGTCAATTTGATTGATTTGATTAGTTAATAGCTAAGAGATGAGAGGAGGCCTATACCTACCCAGCTGTGGGTAGTCTAGGGCGATTCACCCCGCGGGCCGAACCGCTTGCGGGGCGAAACGCCGCTATACCTGGGTCGACACAGGCTGATGATGAATGTCAAAATAGCATGAATGAGTTTCTTACAAAGTATGATACTTAATTACTTCCTTTATTTATTACCTATTTTGTTTGTTTGAAAATTTTGTTACTTTAATTTAGGGATTTTTTTTTCTTAATGCTTTTATGGTCACTGGTTATTATTTGTTACTACTTGGTTACTGGATTCTATTTGTGGGTCATATTTATGTCGGCGTGAGCTCTCCACCCTGTATGTCAATGTGAACCACCGAGTTGTAGCAGTACCAGTAGGTACTGACACTATTGCTTATTCTTAGGGTTACCATCTGTCCGGGTTTCCCGGACTCCTAGTTAAGAGGGCAATACTCAATACAAGCTGTCTTTGCCTGTTATTGCTGTGTCACTTGGTTGTTGTTTGTTCTAGTCTTTCGTGTGTTGTGTTGGTGTGCAGTGTTGCTGAGGTTTATTAATAAAAATAAAAATAAATAGGGTGCGTCCGGGCGCGGCTTCATATTTTGTGGTCTGGGCTTGAAAATTCACCGCCTTACCACAAAAAATTTAAACACAGTTTAAACACTGTTTAACCGTGCAATTTGTACTGTTAAACATTGTCTAAAGCGCGCGTAAAACTTTTGTGGCAAGACGTCAAAGTCGTGGGCCACCCGCGACACACACTGTTTCCGCACGCCGCGGCTTAAAAAACCTGCTGACATGTCTTCAAACGTGTTGTGTTCTAAGCTCTTAAAATCGGGCTTTCCACGCGTCTTGTCCTGGTTGCCAAATTTTAGAGATGGCAACCCTACTTATTCTGTTATACCCTACTTCGCTTTTGTGCCGTGACTTCTGTTATTTTTCTTGGCGAAATCTTATTTCTTTACAAGGTGCTCGCCCACTCTTGGGAATTATCATAACAACTTTATGCAAACCTGCCAGATGCTAATCTAGTTTTAGCTAGGCACGAGTACATAAAGAAGTTACTCATAAATATATTACGTAGTACAAATATAGTGTTATTCATAAACAGGACACTCTTTTAAGCCAAAGGAGGTGATCAAGACCTTCATTATAAGATATGTATAATGTATATAACTTATACTTTAGAGCCAACCCGGAATTCGAAAAAAATAGGCCGTTTTAAACATTATGTCGATTCCAAGTTGCAATTTTGTATCGGAGAGTTGATTAGTTTTTCTCGATTTCCGAGTTGGCTTTTTGGTAAATAACTAGTTTAAATAGGGGTTTACATCATGCTCTTTCTGAAAAATTAGTTACTATAAGTACCTAAATCATGTATTATTCAATCGACTCCAAGAAAAAAGGTTCTCAATTCAACGGTAAGCTTTTTCTTACTGTATCTTACGTGATTAAGTATTTCACCAATTATGAATTCATTGTGGTTATTATTTTATTTGTTTGGTTGACCATACGTTAAAGATGATCCCATTAAATTTTTATTGTTATTGGTTCAAAGGTTTTCGGAAAATCAACAATAATCTAAAAATGGCATAAGTAGTAGGTACGTCGATTTGAGAGAAGTATTCTAATTTTGAATCCAGGTACAACATAATTTCTCTTATGTTATGCATGGTATCCTGAACCTGGATCCCATTACACCATCGACACCATTAGGCCAAGCATGCGACCACATAAAGAACTCTTTTCGACGTGTGAATAAGTGATAGTTATATATTTTGCCATAACTCTGTCTCGTTCTGACACGTCGAAAGATATAATGCGTGGCACGCATGCTAGCTCGGCAGGGGGATCCAATCATAGACTTGGCATTTTTTCTTTCCTATGGAATCAAAATTTATTGTATGTTAAATTTAAATTAGATACCAGGTGGAATTTACTCAACTATTGTACTTCTAAGCAGCAGATCCTATCAAACTTTTGTCTAATTATCTAGGTACCAATCCTAGTTCCCCGATATTTCAAATTATTCTATTAACTGTAACGACCTGAAAACTGGTGAGCGAATCGTATTTGCAAGCGGATTAGAGCTTTGTATTTAGGTAGTGTTGGCTGTTTTTACGCGTTGAAAATTGATTGTTTTAGTTATGAATATAAGGCAAAAAGGGTCAACCTCGGAATGAAACATAGTAAGCTGTAAACTTGTATAAACCTTTATATTTCAGTATCTCAACAGTCTATTAAAATTTCGTGTCTGTCGTAAATAAATACCTATTTAGTTCAAAGCTTGCCATATTATTAAGAATCAATCGAGCTTACCTGTCAAGAGAAGATTGATGACAATTATCCGAAATCACCGAAAAAGAGACTTCATAGCTCCTTATTTATTTACTCAGTTTCGGAAATAATACGCGCGCCGGGGACGCTATGCATCTGAGTAATTAAATAAGGAGCTATGCAGTCTCTTTGAAGGTGATTGAAGGATGATTATCGTCATTAAAGTTCTAACATCAGTTAACACCACGTAAGTCAAGATTTTAATTCGAGAACCTGAGTCGTTTTAGATTTCACCGTATTAAGTTGCTGTACTGCACCAACCAGCCTTTTTAATAGTCCTCTGCACTGGACCATTAGATTGCTTCTACGGACAAATGCAGTTTGTTTTTGTTTTTCCTCGAGTTGTTTTTCTTCACCGAAAAGCCAGAAGTGTGAAAATCCGTACATCAATCCTCGTACTCATTGGTACAGGACCGGGATTTGAACCCACTATCTCACGATTGTAAGACGGATGTCACTACCACTAGACCTCCACGGCTTAAGTTGCTACTTTATATAGACATATTTTGTATAGGTAGTAGGTACCTACGTGGTGACATAACATTATTTTTCGCAAAAAAAAAAAACGCAACACCGACTTTCACCGTGTACACAATTCGAATAGTTTGCACGAATTGATGTGGCATTCATGTACATTATTGATGATTTATCAAAAACGGCTCAGCTGATTTCAATAAACTTTAATTGAAATCACCTTGAAAGTATACTCTTTCAAAGAAAAAAATATTTTTTAAAGGCGGAAATATCGATGAACGTACCAAAAAAAAAACCAACATAGTACCTCGGCCTATTTGGAAGTCGGTAAAATGAATATACAGGGTTATTTATAAAAAAATCAGCTGTTCCATACATTTTGTCGACGGCAAACGACATTTTTCTATGGAACAGCAAATTTTTTTTGAGTTTTGACAGAAGTCACAGAAAAAAGGATGCTAATTGATTAGAAATAACCCTGTATAGATACTAAACCGAAATAAGAACAAAATAATAGTCGCTTGTACCTAGTTAACCTTGAGCACTGTTAGTAAAAGCTTCACAACTAAGCCTTTGTGGACAAACGAAACATAATCTCCATTTTAGAGCACCTAAATAAATTCGTACTCACAGAATTAATGATAATAAACCGTTTCTGTTATCAGCAGACTGAATAGGCTTTATAAACAGACATTTATCTAATACTTATTTGCATAAACGGGCCTAGATTGTGGATTGTGACGTAGGGTCCTCGACTTGATGTCTAATAAGGTCGCAAGGACTTCGAATGGAGACCACGGACAGGAAATGTCAAAGTACTTACATACTTAGAGAAACTTCTCTTGCCTACATAGTAAAAGATGCTGTTCTACACAATTATACAATTACTAGCGACCCGGTCCGGCTTCGCACATGTGTATTATGCATAATATGAACCCTTGGATCACTTTATCTATTAATAAAAAACCGCATCAAAATCCGTTGCGTAGTTTTAAAGATATAAGCATACATGGGGACAGACAGCGGGAAGCGACTTTGTTTAATATTTAGTGATAGTGATGGTGATACCTACAGCCAAAGAGTTGCGTATTATTAGTTCTTGTACTAATTAAGTAGAATTAATAAGTTTCATACTAAGCTATTTTCCTTATTTCATTAGACCATTTTTTAATTTAATTTGTAATAATATATTTTAAATTGTTGATTGCTTTGTAATCCCGTATCACCCGTATGTTTAGTATTATTTGTAAAAAAAAATTGAAACTAGTTGAAACATTTTTTTATTTTCTTTTTTATTTAAACTTATTGTAACAAGCATGCGTGTCCTTATTGAATGGTTAGGAAACAATTTAATAATAACTAGACATTTTTGTAAATACCGTCATTGTAAATTAATTTAAGTTGGTTATGTATAGGTACCTACTCGTCTAGATTTTATTCGTCATTTTCGAAACTAAGATTTCAAGTCTGTTATAGCTGGAAAAGTGCATATAGAGGGGGGAGGGCACTGCTGTAAGCTGAAACACTGGCTTCAGCCTAGTTCGGTAACAGAAACCTGTTATAATTTTGTCTAGCTTAGTTAAGATAAAATATGTATTTTGTAAACTTTGTTTTGGTCAAATAAAAAAAGAATTTATTTATTTATTATTTTAGTACCTGAAATATGAGAAATATATATCGAGAATAAACCTTCTGCGGCTAAAATTGTACTAAATAATAATAGGTATTAAAATTATGATGCCCAGTATAATATAGTATAATTAAATAGCTAGATTTTAAATATACATTAAGATTAGCTAGGTTATTAGGTAGCCACTACCATTAAATTTGAATTCATCAACGTAGCGTCTACAAATAATCACAAACTGACATAGATTTAGATAGAATGCCATATACTTATATCTGAGACTCCAAATAAATATAATTTTTAAAAAGTCTCAAGATTTAAAACTAACTGGAGATTAGATACCCACGAACTGCTATTAGAAGTATTGTTTAGTAGAGTCTGGCTAACGAAAGTTGATACTGATAAAGCGCGCCAAATTTAAAAAATATCAGTACGGCAGCCCTAAACTGAGAGGGAAACACTTTCTCTCCCTCGCACGATGTAGTATTGTTACCATACTGCGATTTTGATTTTTCCAAATATTTGGGGGAATCGCAAAAAAAATCTTTTTTTCAAGCTTTAACTTGTCTTGTAGGAGTTTTATATTCATTACGTTAATTATTTGCTGTTTTTTGACGTTATTATTATGCCAAACTGAGGCTTTGCATTGCTCTCCTAATGATCCAAATGATTTCTTCGCGTACCTATCTACTTCACTACGATGAAGACTATAATAATGTAATTAATCATTTTGTTCAGTTCAGTATATGACGTAGGTTTGAAAAATGTTTTTAATTCTAGGTAAAATACCCCAATTTAAAGGTAAATCCGCGATGGTAGTAGCACCATGTGTTGTCATTTAAAAAGTTTGCGAAAAATTCCAGTATCAATTTCGCTAGCCAGACTCTAGTGAATACTTGAAAAGTGTACATAAATGAGAGGTTAGATAAATTTACGTATTTAGATAACATCCTGTATTCCAAAATTATATTAAACCAGTGACTCGTAGTATTAAAGCCCTAGTAATTAAGGTTATATAAGTTTTTTAGATACAAATATTCTTGCAACGTAACGATTACTAAGCTTCTGTCTTCGATATCATTGAATTACACTGTCTGGTACTATAGTATAAAATTATACCACACCCTATCAAACAGGGTATACATGTATATAATTAGAATAAGTTTCTATGTACATGTGTTTCGCATTAATAAATAAATATAAATATAGGTATCATACCTACATAAATACTGCTGTTTAATAGCAAATACGCTTCAATAATTAGGTATGTACGTTTTATAGCAATAAACGTTATCTATGTATATCGTCATTTCAATACCTATTGTCATGTGTTGCATGAATGATTCACTAATCTGGTAGGGTTAAGATTTTACAACTCTCTCCACAATCGCACTGTTATGATATCTGTACAAGTCTGCTAATAAAAATTGTGAAAAATTATGAAATGAAAATGGTGAAAAAAAAAAAATAAAGTAGGTAATTCTAAGTAAGGCGTGACGACATCCAGAAATTGCAATTATTTAGGAATTATTTACTGGCAAATGAGGGGCCAATGCCACGCAGTGGGTTAAAACAAGCAGCCATTGATAGGTTATAGGTATAATGATTAAATTAATAAATTAATTTCGATCAAACATTTATCGCCTTACCACAAAAGATTTAAGCACGCTTGGGACACAGTTTAACCGTGCAATATGTATCTACTGTTAAACATTGTCTAAGGCGTGCGTAAAACTTTAGTGGTAAGACGGTTAATTTTGTCAAAGTCAGTTTCTTGCTCACAGCTGAGTATTTGTTAAGTAACTACATTGCGTAATCTAATTCGAGAATTAGCTACAGTTGTAATTCATCATCGGATTATGGCACAGGTAGGTAAGGCACACATCTACCGCCTGAATACAAGCACGAAATCGGTTCACTACATAAAACAACAGTAACCGACGTTGCTATAAAAACTTTAGATATTATTTTATACTGCCAACATTTTTCCTGAATAATAAAATAGGAAGCGCGAGAGAGTAACATAAATATCACTCAACATCGCTAACTTGTCAAAATTCATCTCAACGAGCCCCTTTTGGTAAAACAAAAATACGAGTAGGTTACAAGAATTACCAGATGAAGTTTTCTCCGCGTTATGCCAATTTGTGTATCTAAGATAATGCATATATTATGTAGGAGACCACGTGCCTTCCATCTTATGCCGACAGTCCCCCTCTTGCTGGTGATTCCACCCCCGGGACCCCATTGAAGAGGGGCCCATTTTGTGTGTTTCGAAGTAAAGTAGGCGGAAGAGGCAACTTCTAAAGTCTACGGAAAGAATCCAAAGAAATAGCGTGAACTTTAATTATAAGAAATGTTGCGAAGGCTCAAATACCGAAATTAACTTTATGGCCCGGAACCTCAGCGGAACCGTGAAAGATGGAAGCGAAGTTAAAATGACGGAAGTCGCGTTTCCGGGAAACGTTAGAAAATGTATTATGAGCGCAAAGTATGTAGATACGCTTGTTACTAAAATATTAAGTTGTAAAAACAAGCTCTACGCTGCTGCTACATTCTAATAAGACAATATTTGATGTACCTACGTTAGTTCCTCCGACTCGTAAGCTCGTTGAAAATTGTTTAGGAAACGAATATTACTAACGAACACGTAGTAGTACTTGGTTAAGTGCCTAGTAGAGTATGTGTAAAAAGAGAACCATCGTGGCGATACGGTGAACTAACAATAAAATTTTAATCAGCAGCAAAGGTATCGACTATACTTGGTAGACGCGAGTACTGATGCAAATCGAATTGGTGTCTACTAAGTATCAAACTCTTTTAGTTCTACTAGCAATGATAGAACAGTGTTGTCAACGTAACAAAATCAGTAAAATGGCACACGGGCGACCTCACCGACGACGCTTATTTTTTTGCACGTTCGTTACTGGGAAATACTTGGTAATACTTGTAAGTGCCTAGCGAGGGACAATACTTACACCTAGAACTATATTCATTAACTATTTCCAGACTTTGGAACTTTAAATATTGATTCACATAAAACACAATGTAGGTACTAGTTTTCAATTGAAAGTTGTAAGATACATAAGTTTCTCCTTTACGACAATATTACAACAATAACGCATCTTTGTATAATATCAGAAGGATGTAGTTATATTCCGGAATTAAAATAGGTATATACCGAATTAATCTCTGATGACGAGGTGAGTCCTAGCGCAATAATTTTGATACTTTATACGTCAAAGTAGGGATTGTCGCAGCTTGTAGCTTCAGAGACGCCATTAAATTTGATTCGGCCTAAACAAGGTTACTGGTGATCAATAAGCATCCTTTCAAGGGCATATTCAGTGCATCAAAATAAACACATTTTGTTCTACGTCTTCTAAAAATTCGTATTTATTTTCTTCAATACAAAGTTTAAAAATTTTGACCGATCTAAAAATAATTAACTTTATGTAAAAAGTGCACGCGCACTTTGAGGCGTGCGTATGAGTTTAAAGAATCGTGGATCAGACGTATATTATGTATTACTATTTTTTAGATAATGTTGAACCCGGGACTACCACCCGCGCAACTCTAGGTCGCCGTAGCTGTGCTACGCTGCTACGCGCTGATAACTACACGCATGGCTACACGTAGAAGAATGAAGCGAATGCGATAGAATGTTAGAAAGAACCACAAAAACTTACAAAATATTTGAAACATTTGTAGTGATTTGGGTAAAGGTGTAGAACAAAAGTTGTTTGTTTTGATGTACAGAATATGCCCTTAAAGAAATGTTGATTGATTACCAATAACTCTGTATAGTCTATGCTAGTCAAACTGTGTAAGTATGTCCAACTCGTGCTTGGCTATTTAAGCCCTGCTGCCGTCGCCGTGCTTTCTTATCATTTACCGCAGTGCGTTAAGTGTTATATAAATATTCATGGAAGTCTTTAAGTAGTGTAAGCTGACTTCAATTACTTACATATGTTATAACATATGTAAGTAATTATAGTATTTTAATCGAATTTTCAGTTGTATTGGATTAGAATTTTTTTTGAATTTGGCCCATTGATCGAAACAATACACAACGAAGAAATCTTTGTGAACGCGTGAACTTTTCTACTAGCACTTTTTATGATGCTTAGAAAAATATTTCAAATACCTACAAGTACTTGCAAGTACTCCTTCCTTCCTACCTTTAATACCAAACTGTCATCGGCATCATCATAATTTGTACCTCGTGTCAGTCTGCTGATGATAAATATTAGTTAGTATTGAAAAGTTTAGGAGGAAAAATATTTCAAATAAGCAGGTAAGTGAAATATTTTTAAATGGATAATAATAAGCCGGGTGAAAAATATCATAGGTGGGCGACAGCGGCCGGCGAAGTGTCAGAAGTAAATCGCTTATGTAGATTAGGTGTGAAATAAAAGTAATCATCATTATTATCAGCAATAGGACGTGTCACTGTTCATAAGGGACACTTAATATCTGTAATATTAGGCATTTGTTTTTGCTCGCTTTTTGTTGCCCATTCAGTATTTCCGCATGCCTTTAATTCGAATCAATCAGCAAAACGAAAAAAAAGGAACCCTTGTATTATGTCCGTCTGTCGGTCCGTCTGTCTTTCTGTTCATTCGTGTGTCAAGACCCCTTATCTTGGGAATGCGTAAAGTTAAGGAGTTGAAATGAACTCCATATAAGGTACGAGTACCTACGTATATCTATAGTCTTTTACAGTTGTGAAACAATCAAACTACTCAGTTATCGTAGAAAAAAAGTTAGTGCCGTTTATGTCGTAATAGCTTACTTAATTGTTTCAATTATGTTAATAACACTTTAATGCTATATTCTAATTAAATTATATTGAGCATGTGGTGCCTTCGGCTTCGTAGATATGACTATACTAACTACTTATTTTATAATTAAACTGGCGTGTAATAGGGTATCCTCGATAAAATAAATAGAAAATACATATTATGAGATATTATTTATTTTATTATAAAGGTATACAAAACAAGTACATTCATTTGAGAGCTAAATTTTGAACAGCAAAAGTACAGATCTGGAAAATATCCCTTATTTTGCGTACCTACACAGCATTATTGTAGCAGTAAATCTTAATGAAACCAACTTCAAATTATTTGATTGATGACCTTTTAGGAGATTATGTTGTAATTATAATGAATGTAACGTGTCGTCATATTTCTTTAGGTAGTTACTGTATTTTGTCGTAAGTAGTAAAAAGAGGCTTTCGCAAAGAATAAAGATTAAATAAGTTAGTATGTGAAGTAACAAATACACCTAGTCATCGTTTTACATCTTCGACTACAGCGTTCCTTACCCATCAAATGTTTTATTATATTATATTATCAAAAAAAAAAACTGTTGTCTCATTACAAATTACGTAATATTTACTTCGTTGATCAATGTCACAGAAGTGATACCGTAGATTTTAGCAAATATTGTTTTTCACTAATATAATTCGATTCGTAGCACGCCGTGAATTGGAAGGTTATTACATAACGCAAGTGTCGACTTTAGTGTTATTAATAAAGTTTGGTAAGAACCCCGGTAATAAAGCTAGGTTTCGTTGTTCAGGCCGGAAACTATAGCACATAGTTTAATTAGCTTCTTAAGAGGGGGTTACGTCATACGTGACCATGTCCTTCGTAGTACATTACCTTCAAGTTTTAGTTTCAGCTTATCTGCGCACGTACATCACTCACCTAATTAGTTTTCAGAGAGAGTGGCCTCAGCTGAACGCTACAAGCAACTGAGATCCTCGGAAATTGTGGGACTGCGAGCCTATTATGGCTCGACTAACGAAATCTTTGTTAATAGATTTTTCAACACACTTGTTCATGTAGTGGCTCTAATTTCACCACAATTAGGCACATCATGAAACTGTGACTTTTTCATTGTTTTTATTCACAAGTATAGAGTTTTTTTTTATTTTATTAATTGAGTTGCTTTGTTCTTAAAAAGTTTCGATACAAAAAAGATTGCGTTCAAAAGTAGGTAGAAATAAATTAATGTACCTATAAAACCTTATTCTTTTAGTTTATGGTCGACTGCCATTGCGCGCGCATGGGAAAACTGATTAATTTTTCCCGCCATTTGAAACATTTTTCACAAGTCGTTTTCACAGTTGAAAATATTTTTTAGTATTATTTTATTCACAAGTGTGTTGAAAAACGTCGTATGCTACACGTGTGTATTGATGATTACCGTTCTCGCGCTCAATGGCGCCTCAGCGGTAATCACCAACATTACACACTTGTACCATAATGTACTATTGTTTAATGTGTTTAAATCTAGTTCGGCTGTAAAAAGAAAATTAAAATGAAATAGTTATGCGTAACACAAAATATGCTTCTACGCTAAAATAAAATGTGACCGCGTTGCCTATTCTTGTTATTGTTTTCATCTCAGCCATAGGACGCCATAGGTATATCACTTGTATATTCCTGATTATAAGGTCTTGACAGACGGACAACAGACGGAATTGCCTTCAAAACAAATTATACCGAAGCTGCAAAATGATTTGAAATAAGAACTATGCGCATTAATAGCAGAATAAGGCAGTTTAAATTATATTTCTCTATGTAAATATAGTATTCTCACTCGTGACAAATATAAAAATTACGGCATACCATTTAAAGTCATCATAGTTGTAAAAACAAAGTGTAAAAATGATATAACATTAATGAAATATGATGCAGTCCAAGATAGAGCATGTTTGCTATCAAAATGTCCATAAATCCTCTTTAAGTGACGATCTAAAGCCTAGCTCATCCAGCTTAACCTTTGTATATCTTGGCTGTTTTGCTTAGAAGGTGCCTTAGTTTAACTTCATTAATTTTTCATCATTTTCACGCGTCCCAATACAAGGTAAAAGTATTCGTGGACCTTACAACATACTCCGTGTGCTCGAGGAATGAACAAGTAGATATTTACGCAAATTCTCATACATTATTATGATGGGCAAATATAGCACTCGCACTTACTTATCTATCACGTGTCTTACTTAAAAAGGAAAACTTGGAAGAAACATGTACGCAAGTGACATAGGTATGAAAACACATTTTGATCTGATATAGAACACTTTTTTACATCTGATTATATTTGTTTTGTAATGACAAAAAAGAGAGTAATTAATGCTTTTCGGCATCGGTATTGTATAATACCAAGTATTTAAATGGCAAACACCTTTGATATGTAGCGTCTCGCTGCGACTTTGTCTGTATAGATATAGACAAAGGTATTGTTTATACCAATATTATAAAGAGGAAAGATTTGATTGTTTGTTTGATTGCATCGAATAGGCTCCGAAACTACTGAACCGATTTGAATAATTCTTTCACTGTTGAAATGCTACACTACACTGGTGAACATAGGCTATTTTTTTTAATTAGTAATGATCCCTACTATTTTTCTTCTGTATCCAATTGTACCCGGGCGAAGCCGGCCCCCCTACCGCCTAAGCAATAGCAATCGTAATAGCAATCGTTTATGACTTCATTTTAGTCATTTGGCACCGGCCGGACGGTCAGCTAGTATATTATATAAAGGTTTTTGAATTTGTGTTATCCCACAGGAACCTTTTATTTTTTCGGGATAAAAGTAGCCTATGTCATTTTCCAGCCCTTGAACTATATCCATGCCAAAAATCAAGTCAAGCCGTTGCTCCGTTGCTGCGTGAAAGAGGAACAAACCAAAAAAACGTTTCGGATCTATAATATTAGTGTGTTAATTATTTTTAGGAGTAGTGCAAAACTTTTCAAACTAGTACCAAGAGTGTTTATAACATTCTAGCCAATTTACTAAATTTGAATTGTTGTTCTTTAACTTAAAGTTTGTAACGTATTGTAGAAACTTTTAAATCCCCGTAGGTAATTTAACAGGACTCAGCTTCCGCACTGAAGTAGCTATAAACTTACTGTCAGCGTTTTATAATAGGTAATTATTTTTTGCCAAAAATGTCATAACCGTGTACAGAATTCGAATAGTTCGCACGGGTCGATGTAGTCAGTATTAGTTTTTACATCCTTACTAATATTATAAAAAAAAGTTTGTTGGTATAAAACAAAAACCAACAATCTTTTTTTATAATATTAGTAAGGATGTAAAAACTAATACTGACTACATCGACCCGTGCGAACTATTCGAATTCTGTAAATAGCACAAAAATCAAAATATTACGCGGGCGAAGCTGCGAGCAAAAGCTAGTAGGTATATAAATCAAAACTAAGACGAAAATAAGGCTAAGTATTATGTAACAACTAACAAGTATGTGCGCGAAAAAACTTTGTACTTTTTCTTTAGACTAACTTGCTTACTTAACCTAAAATTTTTAATAAAACTTTAACAACTTAAAAATCAAATTGTTTTACGAAAGGAAACCCGCCTCGTGCCTATTTTGATATTTTGCGTAGGTGGGTATTTTCTAAACATCTGCGGATAAGTATACTTACTTGTAATTTTCATACATTCTACAAGATAATTTTAAGGCAAGGTGGAAGGAGGAGACTTTCAGAGTTACCCCCTAAGTACATAAGTAAACACAAAAGCACCTATGTACGTGGCTTAACGTACATAATTAAACTGATGTAAGCGACAAACTCTTTACAGGCGACAATTAGCTTTAGGTGTAATTTGAAAGTATGTACTTAAATGTAGGTGTGTATAGATACTTTAGTAGAGTCAAGTACTGTATTCACTTCATTGGCAATTCAGAGGCAAGTAGGTACTGTATTTTGTAAAACAAGTCGTCCGTAAGGTTAAATACTGTCCGTTCACGGTTATTTTACTTCTGATATTTCTTGATATGTCTCTGTCTAAGGGATGGTGTAGATAGAGGTAAAATAACTGTGAATGGACTGTATACGTCCGAGCCGTCCGGGAGTAGAAAATAAAGCCCCCAGTAAATACACCCCATAAATTTCATTTATTAAACTTGCATACAGTTCAGAGGTCATTGACCTTAGAAACATATTTCCTAGCCAATTATTTTCTTCTAGTAGTGGACCATCCAATGAAATCATATAAAGTAGTTTTTTATCATCATCATAATCATCGTCATCATCTTCGGAAATCATACTACATACTCGACATGCACTTTGACAACTTATTTATGTATTTTTTTTTTAACATTCAAGTCACTAACCAGAGAGTGGCATGTTTTAAGAGGAGCTCCACGCTGGTAACATGGCCCATGGTGGCTGATAACAAAATTGTAATTTAAAATAAAAAAAAATAGATAGAAATAGGTAGATAAAAATAGGTAGATATACCTATTTATTGAAAGATGAAAAAAGTTTAGGCGTACCTAGGCGTGTAGGCGGCAAGATTAATTCTTTTCATATTTAAATACTCGTTTATTAATAAATTGATTTATTTTCCATCTGATATATAAATTTTGTTCAAATGTAAAGAAAAATACTAAAATCATTTTCTTAACTGAGCGTATTGTTGCCGATGAAATCTTGAACCAAAAATATTTGCCGATATATTATCCGAAGTTTCTGAAAGAGTTTCTGTATGGAATACAATTTCAAGTTTTCTACTTATTTTATCCACCATTGCTGACAATACACCAACTCGTTTAAAGGGTAAGGGATCAATATTTGCTTTTCCTCGCGATTAAGTCCACGTTCTCCCAAATAAAATGTTAGTTTTTTCTTTGAGGGCCGATAAAATACGAATGGGAGAATGCATTGGATTGTATCCCTCCGGCATTATTAGGGAGTGCAGATACCTACTAGTTGAAATTCCTTGGGGATCTCGCGCTCGGGGGTGTGTGTGGGCGAAATGAAAACTGGTCATGTGAAAACGCTTTCATTGCTTTTTACGCGTAGCTAGAGGCAATTTAGACGTTGTGGTGTTTCGTAGACAATAGTCCCCTCAGGGCCTGGCTATTGATAACGCTCCGCGGGCGAATTACGAATTTATTTATCGTGCTTCATTGATTTCGAGACAAACACGAAATTGATACCGACGCGGCGACGGTTCGCACGTCGTCTTGTTCCTCGTGTTTTACGACAGTTCCCTAAAACAATCCTAAAATGGATACCTACGTATTGTTTTCGTGTTTTATGAGGAATCCATAAATTAAGATTCAGGTCGGGGACTTTTTATCCTCGAGATTAAGTATCTTAGTCAATTATATTTTTTATTACAAATAGCTACTGTTATTATAATTTTTTATTATATACCTGTGCTACAAAAAAAATGAGAGCGACTGACTGAGGTAAACTCGACCTTTTGAAAATACATTTCTTTATTAGGTTTACATACATTTTTGTAAACTTTAGATACATAATTATTATGTTATCGAAACCATCGAGTAAACTAAACCAAAATTGGATTTAATTAAATCAAGTCTGGAATAATAAAAGCTAGATAAGCGAAAACGAACCGACTAATCGTATGAGTTGTACAATAACATGGTATTCTAATCAAATAAACGATTCTTAGATTGAAGCTTCTGCCTGCGAGTAGTAGGCATCCATGTTATTTTAATTAGTACTTGTATACTGAGAAACCAGAATTTTGGTACCAAATGTATTCGCACTAAGTTTAGTGTTTAGTGTAAGTTTGAAGTTTTATGTTACAAACTTAATTTTTAATGTTTTATTTGATTGGATGTGTATCTTTCCTAATATTATAAATTTGAAAGTGTGGTTGTTGGTTTGTTTGTTACTCTTTCACGTAGCGGTGTCGCAAAGGATCGACTTGATTTTTTCGTATGGAAATAATTAGTTTAAATATCGGAGTGGTAGTTCTCTCCGACATTTATTGTCTCAGTCTTATAATAGTTCACAGGACGTAGGCCTAGTGCCTAAGTGCTATATAAGGGTGATTGGGCCATATCCACCACGCTGGCCGAGTGCGGGTTGATGGATTCACATACGCCATTGAAATTCTTCTCCGGACATATGCAGGTTGCCTCACGATGTTTTCCTTCACCGAACCGGGATTTGAACCCACGACCTCACGATTGTAAGGCGAGTGTCATTACCTCTAGACCACCACGGCTTCTCTAGACCACCGCGGCTTTACCTATACTATTTCCATGCAGAAGGCTCCTTTTAATCTCGCTAAAATTTAAAAAAAAATCTGAAAAGCTACGGGTAAGTGCAATATAAAAATAATCATAAGAATAATTAAGAATCAATCGAGCTTACCTGTTCAGAGAAGATTGATGATAATTATCCGAAATCACCGAAAAAGAGACTGCATAGCTCCTTATTTATTTACACAGTTGCATAGCGTCTCGGCGCGCGTATTAGTTTAAGAATAATCATTTTTATTAATAATGTGCCACATAAATTGTATCAAAAATACGCTAGAAATTAATAACATCACATTAATAAATAAAGTCACTGTTCCTTTCGACACTTGGAAATAAATTAAATTCTATAAAAATATAAAACATATTTCAAAAAAGTAGGGTAGGGTAAAAAGTAGGGGGGAATACGTGGTACAGTCAGGTACAGTCTGCTGTTGCGTTCTCTAAAACGCAACAGCAGACTGACAAAAGCGGTAGTGCCTATTCGAGAAGAAATCTATAACAAAAGTACACCAATATGTCGATGTGAGAAACCATTATCTCATGTGAATTATAACAATTGCAATATCCTATAAAACAAACAATGGCTCGGAAAACCCCAACCAATCATTAGGGTAAAAAGCGAGGGGAGCCAGTCGTGTGCGCTTTAGATGAGCAGCCCAAATTTTATTTCATCCCTATCCTTTGAAGGGAACAATACACTCAGAAAACTTTTATACAGACATTGCTTGGGGTAGCCAAAAAACTATCTAAATATAAAAGCCACTTACTCCAGCAATGTTGTTTTGGAGTTTTGAGCACGTTTTCTTAATAATTTTATTTTTCTTTAGACTGATGATAGTTGCGAGAGAGAGAGAGAAAGAAAGAGAGAGAGGTTGAGATAACTGACGAACTCTAATATTGTATGTACTTTAAGTGATAATCTCTCTCTATTGTACATTTTTAATAATATAGGTTAATAATATTGATGCTTTCATTCTTACCTGATTTGAGTTAAAAAAGTTTCTAGTACATTTTACTCCTGTCAGTATAGCTCAGTTCAGTGAGCTACGAAGACGTAAGGAAAGAGGCCGTTGTCTTATTTATATTTTGTTTAGATAAACCCTAGTTAATCCTATTATGACTGAGATAGAGTTAACAGTAGCTCGATAAAGCATATTTCTATAATGGAAGCTCGCTTTTCATGTATTGTACCTACGATACAGATAATTCCCTTTTGAGAAAAGCTTTGAAACCGACTTAAGATCGACCGCTTAAGATCGAAGTAGGTACATTTATGAAACCTTCAATAGATATGATGAAAAATATAATTAGTCCGTCAGATAGACTATCAAAAAATATTAGAGATGTATTTTTTTTTGTCAATGAAACAAAAATTGATGAAGGTATAGCCTGTTAAAGTTCCGCGTGACGTCACAAGTGCTATACAAATGTATAGACTTCTGTAAGAGAAGTGACGTCACGACCCCCACTCCCAAACTTTGACAAGGTTTATCTTTGTCAATTGTTGTTTAATTGACAAAAGAAAAAATACGTGTCCAATTTTTTTTGACAATCTAACTCACGAACTAATTATAATAATGATTTTTTATTACTCAGTCATCATGCCTATTATAACGGTAGTTCGTCGGGACGTGCGATTGCTATTTTTGCAATAGCTTCAGAAATTCTAAATTGGTAAAACATTTTTGCACTTCCGATTAAGTACCTAGAGATGAAATTAATTTTACTTTGATTAAATTTTTCAATTAAAGATAATTATGAAATCTATTGAGCTCTACGTCATCATGCCTATTGTAACTAATCCGACAGAAAAAGTATGTAATAATGACTTGATTTTACAATAAAATCCCGGCCGTTGGTTCAAATCTCGGTTCCGTACTGATGAGTTATTTGGAACTAATGAACGGGATTTCACTGAAAAGAAACTGAAAGTTGTTCGATGAAAGAAAACACAATATGAAGTTACAAATGAAAGCATTGAAATAATCATCATTATCAGAAATCGGTTACTTATCTAATACCGGTTTTAGGTCTTGGATGAGCATTTCAATAATATCATGAAATCACTTTATTTAGCCCGTGGGCCTAGGTTAACAAAGTTGGTTTGGCTTTGGTATAAATAAATGTTTATATAAATGTCCTCTAGGTCCCGCTTTGGTAAACGCACAAGCGTTTGTATAATACAGGCGTAATTTAGGCGTAATATTTTAGGCTACGGAGGTAGTTACTTAGGTTTCTATCATGTAGCTACATGATAGAAACCTAAGTAACTACCGTTAAGTAAGCGCTATTTGGATGGGTACCTATTTTGTTACGAGTAGGCCATCGAACTTCAGTATGGCTATATAGGTATCTATAAGCATCTACTGTCTGGAAAACCCGTGTAATTTTTTCGGATGATATAACAGTTTTGACATTTTATAAAAATGATTTAATTTTAAATGACAAAACTGATATTTTTAATCACAGAAGAGAGAGAGGAGGATCTGCTATTCTGTGCTTTTAATAATATTAAATTATTTATAAATAAAAAAATAAATGCTAAGTTGTTGAATTAATTGGATGACTGACCACAACCTCCAAATTAATCTATCAAAAACTTCAAATATACCTACAATTTAGACCTTATCAAAAATCTCCTCTTAACATACAAACTAAATAATAAAATTGGATCAGTGGACTTAACCACTTTATATTAGGTAGATATAGACAACCACCTAAATTGGAAAAGCCACGTTAGAATAATTATAAAATCGACCAAGTACGAGTCGGACTCGCGTACGAATGGCTCCATACCGTATGGGAGACCCTTAAATCTTATTTTTAGGGTTCCGTACCTCAAAAGAAAAAACGGAACCCTTATAGGATCACTTTGTTGTCCGTCTGTCCGTCTATGTGTTTGTCAAGACTCTTTATCTCGGGAACGCGTAAAGATATCGAGTTGAAATTTAAACTGTATACGTATATCTATGGTTTCTTGCAGTTGTGTAAAAGAAAAACTTCTCAGTTGTCGTTTAAAAAAGTTAGAGCCGTTTAAGTCTGAAAACTGTACATTTTTATTTTAATAACAAAAAATAGGGCCTCAAAATTCACAAAATCTGGGTTCAAAATTCAAAGTAAGTAAATCGTATCATGCAAGGTATCATATATAAGAACTTCATTAGCACATGCTAAAACAGGTTTTTAATTATTTTAACTGTGTGTAATTTTCGAAGTATGACGAGAAAAGTGAAAAAAAAAATTTTTTTTGTCGATGGTTATAGTATAGAGATTTTAACAACTTCCCAATTTTTATGATATTTTCTGGATTTGTACGGAACCCTCGATGTGCGAGCCTCACTCGCACTTTCGTTTTTTTTTTATTTAGGTTGAAGATGATATTCAACTATAGGTATATTCTGTCACTATTTCAAGCGTCTGTTATTAATATCGAACAAAAAACGTCTGTTATCACGTTTGTTGTAGGTATGGTAGCCCCCCTTATATAATTTAATTTGTAGTATCTCTTTATTATAGCGGCAACAAAAATACCTACATTATCTGTGAAAATTACAACGGCTATCACGGTTAGTGAGATACAGTCTGGTGACAGACAGACAGGCGGACAACGGAGTCTTAGTAATAAGATCCTGTTTTTAGGGTTCCGTAGTAAAACTTGGTTTTACGTCGTCGTGTCGGTTTGTCCGTCCTTATGTTACAACGCCCTATAACTTCTATATTTATGAACCAAATTGCATGAAAGACATTATGATAGTTTAAGTATAGATCTCAAAACACTGTATTTAAGGGGTAGCTCCCATACATATAGAGTAGAAATAATTTTTTTTCAACCCCACCCCTTCGTCTGTGGTATCGTTGAATAGAGTTTTTAAAACGAACATAATTATGGTTTCCTTCGGTATATGCTCGAAGATGGTTTCATAAAACATTTCTGTCACGTATCATTTGTGAGATACCTATAGGCCAAAGTTGAAAAAATAGTCGTCTTGTTGAGATGGGTTAGGTTTAGTTTCTTGTTGTTTAGTTATTAATTATCGAAATTTAATTTAAAGTCTTATAATACCGGTATATTAACTGTTGTATCAAATCGAATTGGGGATGTTTTACTTTATATATAAATACTAGCTTAAAACCCGCGGCTTCGCCCGCGTTGTCTTAGTACATAGGTACTTACTTAAAATGAAAATCGCCCGCGGTTTGATCTACGTTGTCTTTGTACATGCTTATAATAATATCTAATAGTCCGCAATTTGGCCCGCGTTGTCTTAATACTTGCTTAAAATTACTTGCAAGGATAATGCCCATGGTTTGGTCAAAATTGTAACAGTATTTGCCTATAATGATAATAGATCACGGTTTGGCCCGCGTATTGTTAGTACTTGCTTAAGATGGTTATTTATAGCACGCAGCATGGACTGCGATGTCTTAATACTTGCTTAAAATTATAAAAGCTCGCCGTTTGGCCTGCATTGTCGTATTACTTACAATGATAATAGCCCATGGTCTGGCCCGTATTATCTTAGTACTTTAGGTTTAGCTCGCGTTGTGTTAATAATTAGGTACTTACAAAGATAATAACCCACAGTTTGGCCCACGTTGTTTTACTACTTACTTAATTAAAATAACAGCCCGCGGTTCAACCCGCGTTATCTTGGCATTTGCTTATAATAATATCTAATAGTTCGGGGTCTGGCCCGTGTTGTCTTAATAAATCCTTAAAATTATAATAGCATGCCGTTAGCCTGCGTTTTTGTATTGCTTGTAATGATAATAGTCCACGGTCTGGCCCGCGTTATTTTCGTAACTGCTTAAAATGATAAAAACCCACAGTTAGGCCCGCGTTTTCTTGGCACTTACTTAAAATAATAGTAGCTCGTGGTTAAGCCCGCATTAGGCTCGATTATGAAGGCGCCATCGTAATTATAATAGCTAATTATCATAATTATATCTGTTTTATTTTCACTTTAAGCATTCGATAGAGAGAACACTTTTTATGTTGTTATTATATTTACTATGGCGTCTTCATAACTGAGCCTATTATTGTATTACTTGCAAAATAATGCCTACGGTTTAGCCTGAATTGTCTCAGTATTTGGTTATTTAATTTACTTGTATCTAAAGCTTATTACAGAGTACATACGTGAATTTTTGGTTGATAAATTGCCGAATTTCTGAAATTAACTCAATAATAAATAAATATATAAAATAAATATTGGAGGACATCTCACACACGGTCTCTGATCCCAAACTAAGCAAAGTTTGTGATTTGGCTGGCAGAGACTGATATACTACATATACAATGTATTTCAATGTATGTCCTGTATTGTATACACCACCGACCATACTCCTATTTTTAGAATAATTCCAGTCCATCCAAAGGTTGCCTGGTAGAAATCGCCAAAGGCGATAAGGCCGCCATTGTACAGCATATTGTATAGTTTCTGTACTGTGTTTCTGTGTACAATAAAGATATATTTATTTATACATGTAGGTTGACTGGCAGATAATGCTGTTTAGCGTTAAGTCCTCCTTTTGTACAAATAGTGTGCAATAAAGTGTTAAATAAATAAATAAAAATACATTAATAACACTCAGACACAGAGCAAACACATATGAACATCACATAAATATTTGCCCTGGGAATCAAACCCACGCCTCTTTGACCCAGGAGTCAGAGTCAACCACTGAGCCACCTAGGGAGCCAATAATAATAATTGTATGAGTAACTATGTGAGAAATTTCACTTTTCTTTGCTGGAAAACATTGAGGCAACCTGTACGTACGTAGAAAAAAATCAATGTCGTATGTGAATTCAGCAACCCATGCTTGGCCGGCGTGAAGGATATGGCCCAATTACCCTTCGCGGATAGGCCTATTTTCAGTCATCCATCAGGACGTCCACTGCTGGACATAGGCCTTCCCTATGGATCTCCAATAAGACCGGTTGGAAGCGGCTTGTATCCAGCGCGATCCTGCGGTCTTAATGAGGTCATCCGTCCACCTTGTGGGTGGACGTCCTACGCTGCGCTTGCCGGTACATGGTCTCCACTCGAGAACTTTTCGACCCCAACGGTCATCAGCCCTCCGCGCTATGTGCCCTGTCCATTGCCATTTCAACTTGCCAATCCGTTGGGCTATGTCGGTAACTTTGGTTCTTCTACGGATCTCCTCATTAATGATTCGATCTCGCAGAGAGACCCCAAGCATAGCCCTCTCCATAGCTCGTTGGGCTACTTGGAGCTTACTAATAAGGCCCATAGTGAGAGACCACGTTTCTGTGCCATAAGTCATCACTGGCAACACACACTGGTCGAAAACTTTCGACTTGAGGCACTGAGGTATGTCGGACGAGAAGACACTACGCACTTTTCCGAACGCTGCCCAGCCGAGTTGAGTTCGTCGATTGGCCTCTTTGTTGAAGTCGGACCTACCTAACTGGACTACTTGTCCTAGGTAGACGTACGAGTCAACGACTTCAAGAACCGAGTTTCCAACAGAAATCGGGGTAGGTAAAACGTGGGAATTACACATGACTTTCGTCTTGTCCATGTTCATCTTAAGACCCACCTGTTTCTATTATCCGTAGTGCTATCCGTAGTACCTATTTTCAGTAGTGCACTATTAAATTAAGGCCGGTACAGGTATTCGACATGTTTCATTAAGTCATTAGAAATTTAATTTTCCAGGCAAATGAAAAAATGGCACACAAGTCGTAATTCTAATCAGGCATATTCTAGGATGCTATTATACTCATAATTTGATTAACTTTTACAATGGTACCAACCCCAAAAGCACGTGAATAAAATCAGCTGTTCAACACAAAAAGTTCATCGACCCGCGACAAAATGTATGGAAAATGTAGGTAATTTTCGCTTGTCAGGGTTGATCCCATAGTAAAATATTGAATAACATATTGATCCATATGTGCGCTAAGCTTAAGACTCCAATAGTCTCACAAAATAAAAAAAAAACGTAAACTTTTGGGGGCCCATTTTGCCCCATTTAAAGATAAACTATCATTATCATAATCCTAGATACTACATTATTTAAAAAAGCGCATTGAAGTTTTGGGACGTATCTGACCCCTAAGGATTTTTTCAAGGAAAATTTAGAAAACAGGTACAGCCATATTTTTTATTTAGTCTCAAAAGCATCTATACAAAGTTTCATGTCAATCAGTACAGGGAATAAGAAGTTACATGCAAACAAAAAGGGCCCGTTTTACCCCGTAAGTTAGAGTTGGGTACGTTTTTCATCCTTAGTGCTTCATTATGTCGTACGATGTACGTATATTCCAAATTTCAAGCTCGTATCTACAGCGGTTTGGGCTGTAGCCTAAACTTATTAATTTTGCGTACCCCTAAGGAACCTTATAGATTTTCCTGGATTTTATTAGTTTCTGTATTAAAACATGCTGTGTGCTTCCTTCATACCAATTTTCAACCATAACTGTTCAGGTGGTTCGATGTAATTGACGCTTTTTTCACCAACTTTGGGATCTTATTTGACCCCTTAGATGAGGAAAATTCGGAAAAACAGGAAAAAACGTGACTTTTATTTTGTTTGGAAAGCATGTATACAAAGTTTCAAGTCAATCGGTACAGGAAATAAAAAGTTACATAGAAACAAAAAGGGCCCATTTTACCCCCTTAGAGGTCGAAAGTTCAAAATTTTTGTCCTTAGTGCTCCATTACGTCGTTCAATGTACCTATATCCCAAATTTGAAGCTCATATCTTCAGCGGTTTGGGCTGTAGCTTAAACTTATTAATTTTGCGTATCCCTAAGGAACCTTATAGATTTTCCTGGATTTTATTAGTTACTCTATTAAAACATACTGAGTGCTTCCTTCATACCAATTTTCAACCATAACCGTTCAGCTGGTTCGATGTAATTGACGCTTTTTTCACCAACTTTGGGACTTTATTTGACCCCTTAGATGAGAAAAATTCGGAAAAAAAGGAAAAAACGTAACTTTTATTTTGTTTGAAAACATGTATACAAAGTTTTAAGTCAATCGGTACAGGGAATAAAAAGTTACATACAAACGAAAAGGGCCCGTTTTACCCCCTTAGAGGTCGAAAGTTCAAAATTTTCGTCCTTAGTGCTCCATTACGTCGTTCAATGTACCTATATTCCAAATTTCAAGCTCATATCTTAAGCGGTTTGGGCTGTAGGCTGTCTGTCAGTCAGTCACTCAGGGAAGCCTTTTATATAATAGATAAAGTTCATCCTATTCGATTAACTTTGATGTTTACGAGTAGTATTGCGTATTTAATCCACTAATCCACACTAAAGTCGAGTGTTTTTTTAAGTATCCTGTTTGTCGCAGGGCCTATTCAATACCTTCATTCGTGTGTTTGTGTCACTATCGTCCACACGTCATACGTGGCCCAAAGCGATTTTGCGTGCTATCTTTATGGTTGTCACTGCCCGATATTGTTATTGATAAACGAACGTACCTATTAAGTACGTTCTTACGGAACAATGTGCTCCCATTGCGATATTTTTCACAGCCAAAAAAAAAATTAATTATTAACAGTGATGTCATTTTCCTCCTCCTCCATATCATTTGTTTGTCACCAAGTCAATTTGTTAAAAAATACAGGGAGTATGTGTGTTTCTTATAAAACTATCTGTTTAGTACACGCCTTCCTGCCAGAGTCCAGTACAGGGTTATTTCTAATCAATTAGTATCGTTTTAGTTTAGGGGCTTATTCTGTACATCAAAACTTACAACTTTTTATCTGCGAGTTTTGCTAAAATTAAAAAAAAAAATTAGTGTTCCATAGAAACAAATCGTTCACCCGCGACCAAATGTATGGAACAGCTGATTATTATTTTTTTAGTTTTGACTATAGTCGCAGAACAAAAGTTGTTAGTTTTGTTGTAGAGAATTAGGCCCTAAAATGATGCTAATTGATTAGAAATAACCCTGTATAAACATAATTTGACTAAGTAATACCTCAATCAAAACTATCAATACACTGCTCCGACCCAAGCTCGATGGCTGTTAAAATATTTAGTAAACTTCCGGTTCAAATTACGGAAATTGAAGACGAGGTCAAATTTGCAAAAGTGCTGAAAGATCTACTTGCCAAGAAATGTTATAATACTCTAAGCAATTAATTATAACATATCAATTGGATGACTTTAAAACAACAGACTGAAATAAATCGCTCCGCACAATATTGCTATACCTACCCTATTAGCATCACAAATGTATAACTAAATATTATACACACAACATTTATGTACACAAAATACTAATTAATTGTACCTACAGAAATGCTGCAATAAACGATTGAGTATAGAAGCTCTATTTTCCAGTATTTAATTTTTTTGGGACTAGTTGTAATGTTATTGCGTTACTTACATCTACCTCTTTAATTGGACCTAATATCTAAGCATAGGAAGTTCTACTTATTTCAATGTCTTGGGTGCAATCCTTATTCATCGTTTATTTTTTTAATACGTTTTTGACACCTCTTAAATGTAAGTAAGTACATACTTAATTCATTCCTACTTCACCCTTTAATAATTCAAACCTTGCTCAGTTAACACATACTTTCATAACTCCAATGCGACTTTTTTACGTGTTTCAATGTTTCACTGAAGTACTTAAATTGTTTTACAGCTTTTACTGACTTCCGCCGGCTCTTACGGTTTTGACTGTCTGCTTAAATAAATAATGAAAATATCTAAAGTAAAACAAGAGCCATAAAGATTTTATTGAATTTTTTGATGACTGATCGTGAGACGGCAAAAACTGTACTCAAACATTCATTTAAGGGATTATTTATTGCTCGTGGATTTTTACATGCGAAACAATTGCCAGTTGGCATTATTTTCTTTGATCATGCACTTTACAATTCAATTTATAAATGATTCCGGAGCATTCATATCGGAGCACCCCTCTAATTATGACATTTGACGTGCGAGGGATTATCGTAGGGGTTGAAACAGCACTTGCATAAATTTTGTCAATTTGGCACGGAGAAACCAAGGGGTTAGTTCTTGTTAGTGTTGCGTTGAGTTATTACAAAAGATATTCGCTGTCAGAGCGGGGAACCAGCAATATAATATTGCGTGTGGTACCATCTGTCCCTTCAGAATTTCTGTTCTAAATTGCTTGAGTACCTACTAGAGCGTTATTGGAGTAGGACTGGTGGAATATCTGCTATTTCTTGTGAATTCAGTGAAAGATCAAGTTGAATCGTACAAGAGCATCATTATTGTTAGTTTATGGGTCGTTTCAATTCTTTACAGAATTACGAAAAATGTTACATAAATCACGCATGAGGATTCGTTAAGTGCATGAGCTAATGCATGAGTGCCTATATTTTTGGTTTATATTGTACCTACCTTAATTTCACAAATCGCCTCCGGACGTGGATGAGTTTTATTTATATCGACGATTATTTTTAAGTTTGTAATGAATCAGACGACATAAAAGTGGCAGCCATAGTCTTGTGAATTTGATTCTTAGATACATATAAAACAATCGGCCAAGTGCGAGCCGCGCACGAAGGGTTCCGTACCGTATGGGATAGCGTATGGGCCTCCTTAGCCCCATTTCAAGCGTATATCTGTTGCCGTTATTAATATCGAGCAAACAACGGCAAAGAAATAACGTTTGTTGTATGAGAGCCCCCCTCAAATAGTTATTTTATTCTGTTTTTGACCGACGAACCACCGGAGGAGGTATACAATTCGACGCGTAGATATATTTTTTTTATGTATAACCACGCATAACTTTTTTCATAGTGGTTCGATCTCAATAATTATTTTTTTATTGGAAAGAGTATACTTCGATTAGTCCCATTTAAATTTTATTGAAATCGGCTGAGCCATTTTTGATAAATCAACAATAATGTGAAAAATGCTACATCGATCCGTGCGAAATATTCGCGAATTCTGTACACGGGTGAAGTCGGTCATGCTAATTTTTGCAAAAAATAATCTCGTTAGTATTTGTTGTTATAGCGGCAATAGAAATGCATCATCAAATTTCAACTTTCTAACTATCACGGTTCATGAGATACAGTCTGGTGACAGACAGTCGGACGGACGGACAAAGAAGTCTTAGTAATAGGGTCCCGTTTTTACCCTTTGGGTACGGAACCCTAAATCGTTGGAAATATGATGAGTGAACTTATAAATAAATAATTGTAATAGTCACCGAGTTCTGGAAGTATCTAACGAAAACATTTAGGGCTCTGTAATCATCCATGTGTAAATCCTTATCCTTACTAATACTATAAATCCAAAAGTGTGTTGGTTGAACTGGTTTGTTACACTTTCACGTAGCAACAGAGCAACTGATTGATTTGATTTTTGGCAAGGATATAATTCAAAGGTCGGAGAGTGACATAGGCTACTTTTGTCCCGGAAAAATAAAAGGTTCCTATGGGATAGCATAATAATAAAAATATAAAACGGGCGAAGCCGCGGGCAAAAGCTAGTTCTTAGTAAGCAAAATATTTTATAGAAGAGATTTACAAATTGAGAAATAATATCAAACTGGAATGGATGAGGAAACGGTACTAAAATTTATTCATCAATTTATAATACATTAAGGTTATAAATAAGTGATTCACGGGAAAGCTTTCATAGCTATTTGGCTTATTTGTCGCTCGGAAGCTAAATAAATTATTAGTCATCATAGATGCCATTAGTGACATTAGACGACTTACAACAAGTTACAACTAAAAGCACTTTATTTTAATTTAAACAAATGTTCTATATACTTATATAGTCTTTACGGGGAACGATCAATAAAGTACAAGTTAGTAGATATTTGAACAGAAATTCGCTAAGAAGTTATAAAACGAGAGTTTTAATAAGAGGGTCATCCGTTCTTTGACTGAATTTTAAAATTGAAAAGTTGTAATATGAAACGAGGTTGTAAGAGCGGGCCCTTCTTTATCTTATGCGTAAATAGCCTTAGGGCTCGCATCTCGATGTGATCTGGAGGAAAATCAGAAAAATTCGCAAATGTTTGTTTACGTTGATTGAATCCGTGTGTTGCGTTCATCTTCGAAGCTCATATTTGTTGCACTGTATAGGTAAATGCTTATGTACCTAGTTTTATGATATTATGTCGGTAAATAGACTCCGATAGGATGGTTTCGAAAACATTAAGTTAGGATAAAGCTAAGTTAAATAGGGATATCGAAATATATCAAATGGTTTTATAGGAACTTAGGTTTTGTCCGCGGCTTCCCACAGCATCTTTGGATTTTCCCGGAATAAAAAGTAACCTATGACACTTTCCGATCTTTAAACTATAAATGCGTGCTAATCAAGTCTATTTAGCTCTCCGTTAAAGCGTGAAAGACAAACCAACAAACATACTTCCAGATTTATAATAATAGTAAGGATCTGTAAAGAAGACCTACGCCCGGTAAGTAGTGCACTTCTTACTACTGGAACGGGGATGATAATTTCGAATTTAATTCTATAGATTAATCTCTGTAGGTACATGATATCATATTATCGTCTGTACGACGTCACTGCTGGGCATTTGCTCGCGTCTAACAATACCTAATCCATTAGCAGTGGCGTAGCTATATCATCTGAGGCCCGTGGCAAATTCTTTAGATGGCTGATAATCCCAATAAAAATTGTCGCGTTGTAATTTAATTTTAATAAACCACTTAATCCACACGTTGTAATTAAATTTTCATTTCATTATATAGTAAACCGAAAATTTGAGATGAGATGCGACAAAAACAAATATTTCAATTTGTACCAAGCGCAAGCGCAACGAGCGCGAAAATTTTTCATGGTTTTTTTCTTTAAAGTAGTAAAATTTAGAAATTTTGGTCAAAATGTTGGATTATGGCCTCTTGAGCCGGGACCCCTCGGGTCGGGGGCCCGTGGCTTTTTGCCAGCCCTGCCACCCTATAGTGACGCCACTGTCCATTAGGTTGAATGTCGAGCACATGGTGGACCTCGTGATCATACTGGTATGAAAAACTAGTATGACCACGGCGAAACGCCCCTGTTTGTGAAGATTTCTGATTAAAGTCTATTATAGTGAAGTGGCTTGAAAAGTGCACGCGAAAAGTTATTGAAAGATAAAAAGTATGCCTGTGTTTCTGTTCGTTTGTTTCAGCCATAGGAAGCTTAGGCCACTGCTGGACATAGGCCTTCCCTAGAGATCTCCAATAAGACCGGTTGGTGGCGGCTATCATCCAGAATCCTTGTGGGTTGTGGATGGACGTCCTACGCTGCCGGTACGTGGTCTCCACTCGAGAACTTTTCGACCCCATCGGTCATCAGGTCTCCGTGCTATGTGCCTTGCCCATTGCAATTTTAACATGCCAATCCGCTAAGATATGTCTGTAACTTTGATTCTTCTACGGAACTCCTTATTTTTGATTCGATCTCGCAGAGAGACTGCGTGCCTCAGTGCCTCAAGTCAAAAGTTTTCGACCAGTGTTGACAGTGATGATTTATGGCACAGAAACTTAGTCTCTCACTATGGGCCTTATTAGTAAGTTTCAAGTAGCCCAACGAGCTATGAAGAGGACTATGCCTGTATTTATGAGATAACAGAATTACAAAAGGCACTTAGATATCTATATCGCCATCAGAACATCATTTCCCCGTCATAAGTTAAGTCAAACAAGCCGAGCGCACATCCTCGGCTCCCTCACAATCGTGTAAATAATGTCTCCGGCGGCCATAATTGCACAACCAGGCAGCCACCCTACACCAAAATATAACTATTACGCTTTTATTAAGCTCACGAACCCACCAAAGGGATACTCATAATTTAATTACAAGACCCCCGAAATAAGTTATTTCAAGTCGACGGGAAATGGTCCGAGGGCTTAATCGAAACGAGCGCGCGTCGAGCCGGGAGGTGCCACGAGCGGCCAGGAGTCAAGGCATCCCTGTTTTATGCCTGTTATTGTTGTTAATTGCCTTCGCAATTACACGTAACGTTGACGTAACGTAACCACTTACTTCGCATTATGATTATGTGAGTAACTGCAGATTAAAACCGGCTGTTATTAAATTCTGCTGAAGAGTTTCGCCTTTTAGCCAAATTATAAGTTTAATAAATTTACTGAAGCAATTTTTGCGCGCTGCTATTTCTCTTTGAAACTTAATAGCTTTACTTTACTGCAATGTTGAAATACCCTTGAGTAAGTATCTGGGAATAATGCTGAGAAGTTTTTCTCAACTTCATACAAGCAGTTTGTTACTTAGACGCACAGATTTTAATAAAATCATATGGAGCTTCAAAATACTACTTGAAAATAAAATTCTCTCCTCTGAAATATAAGCATCGATTTTATAAAATAAAAAATAATGATTATGATTAAGCCAAGGCAACATCGTTAGATACTTCTCCATTTTCTGGACATAATTGCTAGGTGTCTCGAAATAACAAATTGTCCTAACTCGACAAAAAAGCTAACGAAGGAGTTGCGAATTGATACTCTATTATTTTATCGACAATTTTGTTAAAATTGCCTTTATTTTCATAAACGCAATTCGGGCCAAAGAAAATGTTATTAGGGATAAGAGGAGTCCACAGAGAGCATTTGGACCGGGAAGACAATAACCATTTTCCCTTCGATATGGCCTTACTTATTTATAGATACAGGCAGGTACATCCGTAAGTGTCCCAGCGAGGGATTTGTATACTTTAAGCGTACCGAGATGAGATTTCCTTTGTCATTTTCACTCCCTAATTTCATCCAGCAGAAAGGGTAGGACGCCTCTTTTCTATTTCGACTTTCGACCCTAAAAAGCGGTCATCCGGTTGTTATTCTAGCTACAATATTGTAAACAAGGAAAACTCTAAGTTGCTGTGGCTATAATATTTTAATGGTGACTTTTGAGTAAGTTATATAAATCATCCAACATCATAAAGTAATGTTGTCTTTAAACTTTCGCGATTTGAACACATTATTATTTGATTATGAACACACTATGGGACTAATCGCGCACTAAAATTACGAGATAGATCAGTCTACCCGTGACCACGGTCGATGCAACTCGGCCGAAACGTCGGGATGATGAGGTATTTATTTATCTCGTAATTTTAGTGCGCGATTAGTCCCGTAGTAGATAACAATAACAAAAATTATATATCATTATTATATCGCAGGGGCGGCTTTGTGGCGAGCCGTCAGTGAGTAGCGACACCGCGTACCCTGATTCCCTGGGGCTAAATGAGACCCCTGACTCCTCTCTTGCCTTGACTGGCCGGCTTGGAGTGGAAACCTCAAGAGCTAAGAACCTAAGCTCCAGGGTGGAAGTGTTAAAGGGCATAACGCCGCTAGTAGCGTCTAGTGAAAGCGCAGCACACATCTCGACACCCTAAGCCGTCCACACCAATGTTGCCCCTCCGGCGCCAAATTACGGTAGCCTTTATGGGGGGCCCATTTAGTGGATGGCAAGTCACCACCCGCCTAACTATTTTGAAATGAGGCATCACTTGGCGGGTGCCGCACCTCATTCCTGCACTCAATCATGTAATAATTCATTAAAATAGCCTAAGAAGTACCTATTCCCCGCCTTTACAATAGTTTCCGTCTTCCAATCACCCAAAAACTGTATTTTTTTACTTAATAATTGTAAAAGGGCCTCTTGGTGTCGGTTTCGGCCCCATCAATGCCCTTCAAAGATCCGGGGCAACCCGTGAGTTGTAAAACAAAAATTAACTTAATTCAATTATTCAAATTATAAATAAACGTATTAGAGTTTGTGCAAAAAGAGAAACGTCGTAGGTGAGGTCGCCCGTGTGCCATTTTACTAATTTTGTTACGTTGACAACACTGCTCTGTCTTTGCTAGTACAATTTAAAGTGTTTGATAGGTACTTGGTAGACACCAATAATTCGGTTTTCTTCAGTAGACTCGCGTCTATCGAGTAGTCGGTACCTTGGCTGCTGATCGTATTGTTAGTTCACCGTAACGCCACAACGGTTCTTTTTTTGCACAAACGCTAGATATTATAACGATTAGATCACTATTAATATGTTTTTAAGTGAAAAATATCACTTAGCAATAAAGTTAGTTGCTTTCTACCTCAATCTGTTTTTGCAGTGTCTTTGACATATAATTTTATCTTTTTTCTGATATATTTTGTTACATAAGCATGGCAACAAAACATTTAGGCAATATTTTTCCTTTTATAATGTAAAAACAACGATCAGAATTCATAGCACCGGGCAAACCCAGAGTTATAACTTAGCAAGAGTGAATAATCTTTGAGGAAAATTTCATGGAAATTTTAACTAATCCCAAAAAAAGATTTCCTCACGATTTTCCCTGTTCCTCTCTGAACCCGGCGCCAAATAATTATAATTCCAGCAAGGTGAGTCTTGGATATCCCTGTTTGAATAAAAATATCGATTGAAAGGATTCAATTATTTGGTGTTAAGCAGTTTTTCGTTATTTTGTTTTCGTCTATCCACTAGATATATATATATTATAATTTTACTATGGAAAATGGAATTGGAGTGAAGTGGAATTTCATAAATTTTACTTTTAATAGGTATATAAGCAAGAAATCACTCAGGTATTTTATTTAGTCGGCGCTAGTGCTCGACGGCTTGATAAAGGCCGCCTAATGCATTCGAAAGTATGGTCGTACCGGGATACTGACTAAAAAAATACAAAATTATAATTTGAGTGTAATTATGATTTTTAGGACGTAACAGAAAATTGAAAAATCAACAATAAAATAAAAAAATATAAGTATTCGAATTTTGTACGCGAGGGAAGTCGGTTTTGCCATATTTTGCGAAAAATAATTTTACGTTTTATCGTCTTTGTTGATAAAGTTTAAAAGATTTTGTTTAAAGCTTTCAAGTATAAAATCGAATGAGGCCAATTCTCAAAACCAGAATTAGTAGAATGTTCGTGTTACCCTTACCAGTAAATGTGGTATTCTAGTGTGCGGGAAGTACCTATACATACACAATAGTTTAAAAAGTTGTTGCAAAATGCGATTCATAGATAGACTCAAATAATATAAATAAACAAAGTAAAGCTATAAAATATTTTTACAAGCTTTTATTTAACTTGCAATACATCCTAGGTATGTAAGTTCGGGTGGAATTTTGCAAATTACATTTGACCAACTTCCCGGTTCCTGATTGAGCTGAAATTTTGCACGCATATGTAAATCGAGTGACAATGTTAATATTGTAGGTATCATGGAGCTGATCTGATGATGGAACTGGAAGGTGGCCATAGGAACTCCTGTACTAAACAAGATAGACCCGTCGTGTTTGGGCTCGTTTTACTTGTCTTGGCTAGCCAACACTCTCTGCCACACTAGGATCTCAAAAGCTTGTATTCTAAAAAGCTATATTTTCAAAGTAATTTATTATCTCTTTGTAAACATATGTGTTTAATTTTCCGTGGTTAGTGATTTCATCTCAATACAGATGGGCAGTTGCGGTTCGAAACCATAGAGATGGGACAGCCATTTCCAAGTCGATAGCAACCTCACATCTGTGATTTCCGGAAATCGTGCCCTTTCTATTAATAGACAAAATGTTTCTCATAATAGATAAAATGTTTTGTAGGGCCAATTCCAATAAGATAAGACAAATCTGAACTGAACATCAACCGTAACCGTTTCGTGACAGCTTTCGCGAAACAAAAATACGTGTAATATAATCACATTCTACTAGCGAATGCGATAAATCGTAAAGTTACAAAATGAATAGAGTTGATAAAGATTGGATAATTTATTATATTAGCGAAACAAATGTAAAATGCTTACTTCCTAGACAATATTCGATGTTTCCTTCATTGAATCGACTTGAGTCGTTCAGTTTCAGTTATTACAAGTATATCAAAACTCTTTAATTTGCAGCATAAAATCACAGGGTGGCGCTGGATGCAAGCCGCTTCCAACCAGTGTCATAGGAGATTTATAGGGGAGGCCTGTGTCCAGCAGTGGACGTCCTATGGCTGAAAGGAACCAACGCATGTGTGTCTCGTCTCCGGTAGCTGAATCAAGGCCCTAGCTACAATACAAGACCACGTTTCAATTACCCGAAGACCATATAAGTATGTATAGATAATAGCCCAAACTTTCCGCGTGTAGCGGACGATGGAAGAATTATTGCAAGGACGCGCTCTTTGTATCATTTTTTATAATAGAAAGGTTTCTTTTCATATGGATTTGCCCGCAGATTTAGCCACTGAGCCGTACCGTCCTTCTATTTAAACGAGGATCTAACTGAAGTACGGCTTTGAAACAGTTTTTCTTTTGTAATTTGTTTATAGAAGTTTTTAGTTGAGCACTTCAAAAATTATAAATCGTTAATACGTTTCGTGTATTTTTTTTACTATCTTAATAACTAAAAATTATCATAACCATTGACGAAAGATTTATTTATACGTACAAAATACTTTGATTGTGCTTAAAATACATTCAGTCAAGTTATCTTGCAACAAAAAAAGCTTAATTTGAAAGAAGTCGAATGAGATAAAAGGAATAACGTAGCGTAGATCCGTAGCTCCACATCGTAGCTCTGCTCTACGACACGACTACGATCACAGACTATTATATAGATATGACTACGATCAAGGAAAATAGTGTTGCATATTAAATAAGTATAGGGATAAACATTTTTTGAAGTTTCTTGATATGATTTGTTTACTAAAAAATCAATGCACTCTTTGACATAGGACCTAAGCGGATATTTATTTTCTATCTCGCTCACGCAATCCGTGAAGAACTCATATGTCAATTCCTTAAAACTATTTGAAGAAAAATGCTTTAATTAAAGACTTAAATAAAAGCTTATTAAGTAAAGTTATAAAATTGTATTTGTGGTATTTTTTGTTCTTAAGAGGATTCTGATGATCGACCAGTGTTTTTGCGTTTTCTGAAGAACATCGAGAAAAATCTTGTGCCATTTCTGATAAAATTTTCGTTCCGAGAGAAAACTCTTTTCACCCTTTAAATTGTAACAAAATATTATGACTTTGGTGTCAATGAAATATCTTATTTTTTTCAGAAAAGTTTTAAGTTTTTGTTTACTTTTCAGATTAAATTTAGCGTAAAAATATGACTTTTTAGAAACTTATAACTTTAAGATAATTTAAAAAACTAAGACGTAACCTAGGCTATTGAAGTACTGATTTCATGAAAAAAAACACTTAAATCGGCTAATATTTAGAAGATGATAACAGCTTATTGTTTTGTATGCCCAAGTTGGCACTTCACAATTGCTTTTAACCACTTTATTTGATAGAGTAGTAGTGAGAAAAAAAAAGTTATTTTCGTTTTTTTTGTTCTCTTCTGTTAAATAAAAAACCGGACAAGTGCGAGTCAGGCTCGCACATCGAGGGTTTCGTACAAATCCAGAAAATTTCACAAAATTGGGAAGTACCTAAGTTGTTAATATCTCTATACGTTTATATGATAAATCCATGCTCAACTTTGTATACTATCTGGACTGCGCACAGACGAAATTTGGCTCAAAGTTAGTTTAGGAAAATTCAACCTTAAGACGTTGCAACAAAACATATATTCCTTTGAAATGCCATAAGAGAGACGCTGTGCCGAGTGAGACTTCCCAAAGTGATGAAGGTGTCCCGCTCGCACTATTGCCATTTCGAAAAGACACTTATAAATGGTAGAATTATTAACTGTAAAGCCGCGACTCTCTTAACCATTTCTAAGTTTTTATAACAATGTAGTTTGATGAGAATTTAGTTAAAATTGCGAATAGATGTTTAAAACAGAGTTTGATATATATTTTCTATGAATACCTACGTCTTTATGATTAATGGTTATATTTTAATTTTGACTAGAGTATCACTGTCGATTGCAAATGGCGTACTATGGTGTATACAAAGAAGTGTAGTAGGGTGACTATGCTGGACATATTTCTTAAACATGCTGGGTGTACAATTGGTGTATAGTCGTGGGTGTAATTTTTTTATTTTTTTGGGTTGTTGATTTCAAAATTGGCATCCAATAAAAATGTCGAGCGTCACTTTTTTGAAAAAGTCGTCATGGGTGGTGTCGTTTTTTGGGGTGTAGATTTCAAAAATGGCATCCATTTTGAAATTCAAGATGGCGGATGTCACTTTTTGCTAAAAGTCGCGATGGGTGTCGCTTTTGAGGTTTTTGCGGGTGTAGATTTCAAAAATGGCATCCATTTTAAAATTAAAGATGGCTGCCGTCACTATTTTGAAAAAATCGTCATGGGTGTCGTCTAATGGGTTTTTGGGGGTGTAGATTTCAAAACTAGCGTCCATTTTGGAATTAAAGATGGTGGACGTCACTTTTTTGAAAGTCCGCTATTTTTTTTTCAAAATGGATACCTTGTATACTACGGAAGCCTTAAAATTCTGTTAACTACGGAATTCTATTCGTGGACAAGTTTTCGTGATTAAGATTTTTCGTGATAAGGTCTATTTGTGATAAAGTTTTCCGTGAAAAAGTCGTTCGTGAAAAAGTTTTTTGTGGTTAATTACTGTCACGGGTTGCATGATATGTGTCAAGATTACATCTATGAAACTTAATCGTTGTTCAACACCGTAAACATGGATTCCAGACCATTACTGTCGTCACAAAAGTGAAGGAACTTATCGAGATCTACATTTCCGATGACAGCTGTCAAACTTAAAAGTGGTCTATCTCCGTCATTATCAATTCTAGACCATTGCTGTCTTAACAACGGTGAAATAACTCTTCAAGATCTACATTCCGATAACAGCTGTCAAACTTGAAACTGAATTATCTCCGTATATATTAATTCTAGACCATTGTTTTTATGGGGATTGGTTTTATAGAGATCTTCAAGGAAGGCTTATGCCCAGCAGTAGGCGTCCTATTGCTAAAGCGACGACGATGACGAAGGACGAGTTAGGGGTAAGATAACTGCGATTCCTGCGTGCAGTAACAATCCAAAGAAAAAATATATCCCAAGATGATCGAGATGTTTTGGTCATCCTACTTGGAAAAGAGACACAATCATCTGATGTGGTATTCTTGTCGGCACGTTTTTCTTTGCCAGTACTCAATCCTGTTTATATGATAAATCCATGCTCTATACTATAACCATCGACAAAAAAGCTTTTTTTTCACTTTTCTCGTCATACATCGAAAACTACACATTGTTAAAATAATTAAAAACCTGTGTTAGCATGTGCTAATGAAGTTCTTTTATATGATACCTTACATGGTACGATTTACTCACATTGAATTTCGAACCCATATTTTGTGAATTTTGAGGCCCTATTTTTTGTGATTTAAATAAAAATGTACAATTTTCAGATTTATTCCTATATATGAATATCTATCTGAGGCAGCGCTTCTCGCCAAATTTTATAGTTCTATGTCAACGGGAAGTACCCTGTAGGTTTTGATTTTTGTGAGTATCGAAATATGCGGTTTTTTTACGACATAAACGGCTCTAACTCTTTTATACGAAAAATGAGAAGTTTTTCTTTTACCCAACTGCAAGAGACTATAGATATGAGTATGAGTAGATATACGTATACAGTTTAAATTTCAACTCGATATGTTTACGCGTTCCTGAGATAAAGAGTCTTGACATACACACAGACGGACAGACGGATAGACGGACAACAAAGTGATCCTATAAGGGTTCCGTTTTTTCGTTTGAGGTACGGAACCCTAAAAAGAATATATGAAAACCAACTTTTCTTATACATTATACGAGATATGAGAGTTTGATTTAATCGTTAATAGGTTTTAGAAATTCAATGCCGTGTACTCGAACTTGCGGGACAGCTGTGGTAGGTTGAAAAGCTGTTAAATACAAGAGAAAATGAAGAGAATATTCCGAGTGTGAAATACTCTTCCTCCAAGAGAACTACTCTACTTTTTATTCTGCATTTTAAGAAAAACTACTGTCATGATTTTTTAACCGTTGCATAAAATTTTAATCTGGTATTTAAATATATATGTCGAATGATATTTTCTAGTACTTGTAAGGGTAACATTTCTCTGGTTTATGATTGGCCGATTTAACAACCAGCCGCATTTCAACCAATAAGAACTGCTTCCGGCGTAGTTTTAAAACAGCCAATCAGGAAACGAGAAAAGAAACTGAAGAGATGTAAAAATATTAATCTTTGGGCGAGATCATTCTCGATTTGCGCTTCGAGGCGAAAGCACATATTTAGTCAATCCAAATTGTGATAATTATTTAACAAACTAATGTAAAATAGTTTATGGTGACCAAATACACATCATAATGGACTTATTAGTTTGATTTATAATACTACTACCAGTTTGACTCACCTGTAGGCACAGAATGATACTAAATTATACCAACTTATTGTACCAAGCTAGCATTACATTACATTGTATTAAGTGAGGTGACCAAGAAAACAAATATGGCATAAAAGCATTCGCAAAATAAAAGAAAAACGTTTTACCCTGACTTGGGTAAACCCCGACGTCATAAATAAAAGAAATAAATTAACCGAGTTTTTAATAGAAAAAGAAAAAACCTTCTGCAAAGGTCGCGTCTTCTTTCCCCAGATTACATTTTTATACTGACATTACCCAGGCTTATAATGTAATCAAATCGCGAGCTCACGTCAATAATAACATCTAAAGTGAACTACGGATGGTTCATATTGGATCAGAATTAGCCCAAAAATGTATGGACTGTGAATTATATCCTTTAAGAATTCCTTGTTTAAGTGTTTGAAGCAGCTTGAACCAGCACATATTTGCGCTCTTAATTATATCGTCACATTGCGCTTGTCGGAACGAGGTCTCGATTGTAGAACTTTACCGACAAATCGGCCAACCGTTCTTCGAACAATCATTTCAACTTGCTAACCCGCTAACGCATATATGGTTATATGCATGTGCTTTAATTCGTCTGCGGATCTCTTCATTCCTGATTATTCGATCTCGCAGAGAGACTCTACGCATAAACCTCTCATTAGGTCGTTGTGCTATTTTGAGCTTATTCATATATGGTCCAAGTGAAAGGCCACGTTTCATGACACCTTCAGGTGGCAAATGCGCCAAGCGTGAATGGCCAAAATTAAAAAAAAAATACCCATCAGAGCAATTTCATCAACGCTTGATTTTATCAATATCTTCCTGAAACATAAAGAACAGTTATGGCTTCTTTAGTGTCAGTTTTTTTTTAAGTACCGCTTACAAAATTGGGGTAACTAAGGGCACAGAATACAAAATATAATAGTCCTCTTAATCTTTCCTGAACACAGAACATTATTATAATTCATAAAATATTGTCATTGAAATGTTAATCATTTTAATATTTTAGATTATATTTAAATGGGTACTTACGGGATTTTCGCTGCGAGTAGCTTTAAGTTTAGCGCTGCGCCACGTAGGTAGGTACAATAGCTATAGTACCGGCAACCGCAGCGTAGGACATCCACCCACAATGTGAACAGACGACATTATTAAGATCTCAGAATCACGCAGGATCTGGATGCAAACTATTTCCAACCGAACTTATAGGAAATACATAAGGCCTGTGCCCAGCAATCGACGTCGCATGGCTGTTATGAAAATGATTTTACAAAAAATCTAAAATATATTGATGACAATTATGATGATTATAAGCAGAGTAGTTGCATGGGCTGTTGTGAATTAAAATAAGAGGTGAAAAGTGATTTTACTAACAAAATTATTTCTAGTCAACGGCATAGCCAACACCCGGGAAAGCTATCAAATCATTGTATAGGTTGTGGCCATTTTGCGTTACTTCAACGCAAAATGGCCACAACCCAAAGCCTAGGAATTAAATTAATATCCAAAAAATCTCAGAAATACTATTCTAGTATATCATTTAGGAGATTTGAATCACATATGTAACAATAAGTATACAGAAACACCTAATTTTTCCCTATTTCATTCTCTTTTCTATTTCTTATTTATAAGGCTTCAAATATGAAAATGGTTAAAGTCCCCACAGTGGCCAAAAGTGACGCACCTTTCATATTAGTTTTGAAAACTAGATTATCTGTCTTTGTAGACCTTTGATGATATCTTCCGAGAATCAAGTTATTAATTAGATATTATTATATACTACGCGACTAATCGCGCACTAAAATACGAGATAAATAAATACCTCATCATCCCGACGTTTCAGCCGAGTTTCTTCGACCGTGGTCACGGGTAGACTGGCTTATAATACTTAATGTGTTCAAATCGCGAAAGTTTAAAACAATACAAGTTATTCATTTCGAAAACTAGATTCTTTGTCTTTGCCATCCTTTGATGATGTCTGTGAGACTTATATTATGTGACGCGTCCAGTCAAGGGACATCTTTTCATCCAAAGACATCTTATTCAATCCGAAAATGCGATAGAGGTTGCCAGATATTGGTTTCAAAACATCTGATTAAACCCGGTTTTGTTTTGAGGATATATGTAAAACCATGTAAATATTTTATCTACATTACATTGCATTTCAAAAAAGCATTAAAATATAAAAACTCTTAAAAGCTGAAGCCAAATAATGATGGTGAGGTGATGCAGATGCCACAATAGTGGCAAAAACAGCTTCGATTTTCACTCCTTATTATATTGTAGAGGTCTTCTGATGTCCGAGATCTGATGGAGATGGTGACGATGATGGAGACCTAGATATTAGGTCAACTCTCAATACTTACTAAATTAAACGTTGTCAACTTGTCACTGTCTTTATCCAATAAATACTTAAATATGATAACTACTTTACTTAGTAGCATGAATACTTATCAAACTAGTTTAATTATTTATGTGAGTCGCGAAGAAAAGCAAAGCCTATTATTTATTTCTGGACTTCTCTCACTTTTCGACTCGGCTAAACTTGTTACTTGTAGATTGAAGTTATTACTTTTAATTAAACAGCTTTGTTTTGAATTTATTCATTTGTCGAATCGTACGAGGGGATTTCGTCCACGTAGACAATTTGGCATCCTCCGATTTTACCTATTTTTACTAGCTTTTATTTAACTTACCATGGATGTACCTATATAATTATGTAAGTTCGGGTGGAATCTTGTAAGTTAAACTTGATCAACTTCCCGGTTTTCTGATTGAGCTAAATATCCTTTATTTAATTTAAATATTGTTGTCTTATATTGATAAAATAACTAGGAAAATAGTTTAATTTTAAAAAAATCCCTACGTTTTTCTCATATAAAATCAGTTCCCAATCGAGTTGGAATTCCCCGTGATTCGGGGAATTTCCCACAAATTGGCAACGCTGAAACTAACTTTCATTCTCTATGACATAAGATGGTGAGAAATTCAAAACATGGCTTGCTCGGCGAGTAATAATCATAAATGTTTTGCGTCTTTTCAAAAGATTTTTCTCGACATATTTCAGTATTTATTCGAGATTTGTAATATTTTTGTCTATAATAAAAACGCAAGCCAGACATGGGCCAGCCGCCCTATTTTGAAACTTTCGTCCGGTTTCCCGAGCCTGAGCTTCGGTTTCCCGCAAGCAGATTTCTGAGGTCATTCACCCCTTCTCATGTTTCAAATGGCGATGCTCACCGAGTGTCTGCTGAAACCGGATGAATGAACAAAACTACGTGTTTTGGCTTAATATTGGTATTACCTATCTCAGGGTGACAGCTGAAAGTGGATCTAAACGTCAAATGAAGCCGGACTCAGTCTCCTCGCCGTAATCAGAGTTTTGCATAGAAGTGTTCGTGAATAAATATTATTTATTTATAGTAGACTCCATACGTGAGGAGATATTTGGACCAATATTTAAACATCCTGAAGTAAATGTTATTACAGATGTACAATTATATGATAAAATCGCCCATGGTTATAGTTATAGATGAGACAAAGTTACTTACGTATTTCAGTGGATAACTAAGTTAAAGTGACAGTGGACAGGACAAATATCACGTAAAACATAAAGCTGAAGAAGCCCTAAAGTTCACGAATGGAGACCACGTCCCGACAAGCCAAGTAAGTCTTCCAACAACAAGGTCAACAGCAATGATTTATTGGCAATTTACAACCTCTTTAAGACTTCAGGGAAAAGTTGAATGCAAGCCATTTCCAATCCATATTGCTCGATATCTGTATGTCTGGCATGATGATATAGGCACCTAGGTATAAATATACATAATGGTTAATGACAAACATCTTAAGTTTTTATCATAAAGATTGAGGCTTATAACCTTGATCCCTCTTCAACAACTATTTCTACGGGCCTGAGGGATAGGTAGGTATGTAGTAGAGATACTTTTAACCACCCTAGAATTAAAAAAAAGTTCATTGTCTTTTGATGGAACCAGTCTTACTTTGTAAGCTCTAGTCTAAATTATAGCTATAAATATTTAGTAAATTACCTATACTTTGATTCAGATATTATATCAATTTAGTACCTTGTCTACCTACTATTCAAGAAAGTACTTAATAAATAATAAATGGGTATTTCTCATTAACCATGGATTGAAAAACAACACACCATAGGTATTGAGCTTAAGGTAGAAAAAATACTATGTTCCTAATTTGTTTAATGATTTTCATGTTTTATATTGTTGATAGTCCTCTGTATTTTAAAGTACCTATAGGTTTTCTTGATAATAAATTGAATGATGTATTTTAAAACTTAAAAATTGTTGCAGATTCATGGAGAATTATGGCATCCGGTAAACAATATACCCGATTCATTTTAGATTTGAGAAACTTAGCTGCTAGTTGATGTACCTTGAGAACCAAAACTACAACTCCAAAGTCTGGAAATAATCTCCAATAAGACAAATAGGTAATGGAACTATTAATATTATAAGCCTAATCCCAGGCGATAAAATTGTTTTATATATTTTGTATATAAAACTCTAGCCCTATGTACTAGTTACTGTACAAAAAAATGCACAGTAGGCATTTATCAATATGCAATGTTGTTGAAGCTTGGGCCTGAAGAGTAACATATATTATTTACAAAATTTTGTAATAGGGTCTTAAGAGGTTAATCAGAAGTATGTCGTTTTCTGAATAAGTAATAAAATAGTATTCATTGAGACAAGCTGATAAATAAATCAGATATTGTTACATGTAGGCAATATAATACAGCTGTGGTGGTCTAGAGGTAGTTACTAACATACGCCTTACAATCGTGAGGTCATGGGTTCATAGCCCGGTCCCATATGAGTTCCTTGGAATTTATGAACAGAATTTTACGCCACTAGCTTTTTGGTAAATGAAATCATTGTGAGGCAACCTGCATACATTCGTAGAAGAAATTCGATGAAATTTGTGACCACCAACCCGCACCATGCTGTGGGCCAGCATGGTGGATATGACCTAATCACGCGTCGTGGATAGGCCTAAGTCCTGCGGTGGACTTATTACTTACAGTACAATTCAATATTTTACATTTCAGGTGATCCTGCCTGTGTTCAGAGCCCTTGGTTCCGTCCATCCATCCATCAGCCAAAGGACGTCCACTGCTGGACATAGGCCTCTCCTATGAGTCTTCAATAAGACCGGTTGGAAGCGGCTAATGATAGCAGCCCTTGGTTAATGACAGCAATTCTCAACGCAGATTGCAGTCAGGATCGCCAGAAGACTAACATTGTTATGTACACTACATTGTGCAAATAAAGAAATAAATAGATAACTAGACATATTACCTGCATAATATATGAATTTACATTTTGTGATATCATGCTTATATCCATTAAATAAAATATTACTAAAAGTAATGAGTATATATAATTTAGTACCTATTCACAGTATTAACTATTTTAAGTTCCTCCCCTCCATGGCAACCTCTGCGAAACCTCCTTCCCATTAATTGAAAGATATAGTGTGCTGAGTATGTTTTAATTATGTATTCACAATTACATTTCTATACAATACATTATTATAGTTTAAAGTAGGTTTACAATTTTTTGTGTCATCCTCTGCAACAGCGCCACCTGCTTGGAAAAAAACAGTTTTGTCTTAAAATTATGTACATTAGACGTCCATGATGTACGTATAATATAAATGCTGTACTGATAAAACAGAAATCATTTGTCTACCCGATAAGAAGCTCTGGAACCACTCAAGCAACTTACCATGCAACCCATGATGTTCAAGCTTGAACAACAAGCGCTGGTGAGGTTTTATGATGGATATTACACATACATTATGTACGTCTAATGTATATCATTTAATTTTAATAATAAAATTGTTTTTTTCTATGCTGGTGACGCTACCGCAGAGGATGACACAATTTTTTATATCATTACATTTTCGGGTTAGATAGATAGACTCTTTATTGGTTCACAGTTTACATACATTACAATATAATACAGTAAACAGATGTTTTGACATGTGAAGCAACCGGCGGCCTTATTACTGAAAGTGATTTCTTCCAGGCAACCTTAGAATGGAGAGAGACTGTACAGAAAGAAAAAAACGACGAGGTGTGCTAAGTTAGAGGACAGTTAAAAAAGTCGAATTATACAATATTACATACAAATATTATACATACTAATACATAAATTGACATATTATTAACTTCTAACATACACATAGAAAAAAATTATGAGCAAACAAAACAATAATAAGTAAAGTAAATGATAATAATTATAAAACCTAAAACTAACAACGATTTGATGATTGTGACAGATATAATTTTTCGACCTCTTCTTTAAAAACAGTTATCGATGGAGCCCGTTTAATGAAGATGGGTAGCGCATTCCATAATTGGATTGCTTGGAATGAAAATTATTTTCCGTAGAAGGAAGTTCGAGCAGAAGGAGTCATCAGGGTGAAGTTCTCTTTGGACCGAAGGGAGATGCTGGTGTGGCGGGCAGCAGGTAGCTAGACGCGCGCTCAGCGGGTGTGGAAACCGGTGAAGGCAGCCAGACGCGCGAGCTGTTGTGGCGCGCAGCAGGCAGACAGACAGTTCATTTACTTGTTTTCTCTTATCATGTCAGGCAGATGGACATTCTTTAGCTGTTTCCTCTTGTCACGTATTTACAACCAACTCAGACCTGAAAATAAGAAACAAGTAGGTAAGTATCAATATTTTGATTTGTTCTCTATTTATACAAATACTACCTTGGTGGCTCAGTGGTTTGTGACCTTAACTTCTGAATCAAAAAGGTGTGGGTTCGATCCCCACCCAGAGAAATTATTTATGTAATGTAATAATTGTGGGGCCTAAGATTTCATTATGTACTCTGCACCCCACGATTTTATTTTAGAGCTATTATCTTTAAGCTTATAGTACATAAAATCGTTTAATTTTAAAACGGTTTTTATGAATTTTGAATTTTGTGTTATTGGTGACTGTGGGGCAGGCATTTACAACTAAGCACTATCTTGGCTCAGATGATAAATTATAGGCCCTTGTTTTATTAACTATTTAGCCATGTTAAGGGCCTTCAGGTGAGGCTCTGACAGTAGGGCTAGCCACTCAGCCATCTTCTATGTCGTGGACAAGTTTCTACTAGACATTAATTCGGAGCACATAAAGATTTCACCAATAACATTGGGGTGGCCATCAGCTCTTCTATTTTCTAGTTTTTGAAAATCGTTACACTACTATCTTTGCTCTGGGTAAGCCTATAGGAACTTACTAATGTTCGCTGTTTCTCCAAATATATTAGGGTAGTGATTGCCAAAGTTGTCTCGGCTACAATCCATCTAATACAATTTAAGATACAATTGTAACATACAATTTTGTGCCCTTAATAATGATTGATCGATAAGAATTTGTGCCAACTACCTGTAGGTAAAAAGCAAACAATAGGTAACTTATAATTAACTAGTTTTTACCCTCGGCTTCGCCCGCATGATATTTTGATTTTTGCCACAATATCATTATAATTTATAGCCTATGTGTTATTCTAATATATAATCTATATTATTGCAAAGTTTCATCTCAATCCGTTCAGTAGTTTTTGCGTGAAAGAGTAACAAACATCCATACATCCATCCATCCATCCATCCTCACAAACTTTCGCGTTTATAATATTAGTAAGATGTGATAATCAACCAATAACATACCGATTGTATTTGTTGAAATGTTAATTCTAAAAACATTTTAACGACAAAAGTTATCTATTAATAGTTAAGGATCTGCGGTGTACATAAAAATAATATAATTTATTGATCCAAACTGAGTAAAGAGGTTATAATATAGGTAATACGCGTGAGTTCGTATAGGTCGGGTGGCTAGCCTTGGAGTCAGAGTTTTTAGGCCGCCTGAAGACCTCTGACATGGCTAAGCGGTAACAACAACCGTTTTAACACAATGATACGCCTAACGATAAAGAAGTGATGCCTACATACCTTTTGAGTAGTTGAGTTTATTGTTATCACGCATGAGTTACATTTCACTTCATCAAGTTTTGGTGTTTTTCTTTCTGTAGATTTCAAGTTTTTGAAGTTTCAGAGCACTGTCTTAATCTGTAATTCGTTTTAAATATCAAAAGAATCGTACGTATTTCAATCTAGTTTGTAAGTTTGTTTTGATTTTGCATTTTGCCGGCCGGTTGCCAGGTCGAACTTTTCATTCTCCCAAAATATGTTATTATCTCCCAAAAATTACAGTTTTTAAAAAAATAAATCAAACTACTTTATAAGGATGAATAATTTGTGTCTAATTATGGTATGAACATTTAATGGGTTATGAAAATTGTGATAAAATCAATATGATTTCGCCATGGATTTATCATATAAACAGGATTGAGTACTGGCAAAGAAAAACGTGCCGACAAGGATACCACATCAGATGATTGTGTCTCTTTTCCAAGTAGGATGACCAAAACATCTCGATCATCTTGGGATATAATTTTTCTTTGGAATGTTACTGCACGCAGGAATCGCAGTTATCTTACCCCTAACTCGTCGTCCTTCGTCATCGTCGTCGCTTTAGCAATAAGACGCCTACTGCTGGGTATAGGCCTTCCTTGAAGATCTCTATAAAACCAATCCCCATAAAAACAATGGTCTAGAATTAATATACACGGAGATAATTCAGTTTCAAGTTTGACAGCTGTTATCGGAAATGTAGATCTTGAAGAGTTCTTTCACCTTTGTTAAGACAGCAATGATCTAGAATTGATAATGAAGGAGACAAAACCACTTTTAAGTTTGACAGCTGTCATCGGAAATGTAGATCTCGATGAGTTCCTTCACTTTTGTGACGACAGTAATGGTCTGGAATCCATATTTACAGTGTTGAACAACGTTTAAATTTCATAGATGTAATCTTGACACATACTCGTATCACGGAACCCGTGTCAGTACTTAACCACGAAAAATTTTTTCACAAAATCTTTTTCAACTTTGTCACAAATAGACCTTAACACGAAAAATCTTAATCACGAAAACTTGTCCACGAATAGACTTCCGTAGTTAACAGAATTTTAAGGCTTCCGTAGTAAACAAGGCATCCATTTTGAAATAAAAAATAGCGGACTCACTTTTTTGAAAAAGTCGTCATGGGTGTAGGTTTAGGGGTTTTTGGGGGTGTATATTTCAAAATTGGCATCCATTTTGAAATAATGTTCGCCATCTTCAATTCCAAAATGAATGCCAATTTTGAAATATAAACCCCCGAATTCTCAAAAAATAACACTTATGACGACTTTTTCAAAAAAGCAACATCTGCTATCTCTAATTCCAAAATAGATGTCATTTTTGAAATCTACACCCCCAAAAACCTATTAAACGACACCCATGACGACTTTTTCAAAATAGTGACTTCCGCCATCTTTAATTTCAAAATGGATGCCATTTTTGAAATCTACACCCCCAAAAACCTATTAAACGACACCCATGACGACTTTTTCAAAATAGTGACGTCCGCCATCTTTAATTTCAAAATGGATGCCATTTTTGAAATCTACACCCCCAAAAACCTCAAAAACGACACCCATCGCAACTTTTAGCAAAAAGTGACGTCTGTCGTTTTTAATTCCAAAATGGATGCCAATTTTGAAATCTTCACCCCAAAAAACCTCGAAAACTACACCCATGATTTTTTCAAGAATGTGACGTCTGCTGTTTTTAATTCCAATATGGATGCCAATTTTGAAATCTACAACCTAAAAAAATTAAAAATGACAACCACGACTATACACCAATTGTACACCCAGCATGTTTAAGAAATATGTCCAGCATAGTCACCCTACTACACTTCTTTGTATACACCATAGTACGCCATTTGCAATCGACGGTGATACTCTAGTCAAAAATAAAAAATAACCGTTAATCATAAAGACGTACGATATTCATACAAAATAAATATCAAACTCTGTTTTATTGGCAGCTATTCGCAATTTTAACTAAAATCTTATCAAACTACATTGTTAAAAAAACTAAGAAATGGTTAAGACAGTCGCGGCTTTACAGGTAATAATTCTACCATTTATAAGTGTCGTTTCGAAATGGCAATAGTGCGAGCGGGACAACTTCATCACTTTGGGAAGTCTCACTCGGCACAGCGTCTCTCTTATACCATTTCAAAGGAATATATGTTTTGTTACAACGCATTAAGGTTGAATTTTCCTAAACTAACTTTGAGCCAAATTTCGTCTGTGCGCAGTCCAGATAGTATACAAAGTCCTTGGATTTCGCTTTTATCTCACTCGTGTCATATTACCATTCGGCATATTATTATGTGCTCACTACATTTCTGTAGTGCCGCATATTTAATGTATTTCTGTGAGAATTCAATATGTATCAAAGCATACTCAATATGTTAATTTAGATGAAGTTTTATTTGATCGTTTTATATTTCGTGGTTACGAATTCATTAGTATGAATTTAATTTAACGTATAGACCGACGGACAGACACTACGATCTTAAATGGGTCTCTCGTTTTAATACGGAATCCTAAAAAGCACTGCTACAGTAAATCTGAAGAAAAAATACAGAATGTACACAATAATTATTACACTAGAAGATCGGGAGTCTTAGTGTTGCTAGCAACACTCAATATTGTAAAGAATTTTACGTTCCGTTTCATTTATTTTTCAGAAATATGCTTATAACGTTCTTTACTGTTTCCTCATTTTGTGGTGCTTAATTATGAAATTGTACTTTTTTTAACAATTAAACTGATTAACTTTATTCATTTCACTTATACAATATGGTGTACCAAGGCAAATTAAAAGTCTGCATCGAGTTGCATCGAGTTTTAAAAACGGAACGCAGGAAAGACCGATTCAGGGCTCCACTACATTCAATTGAGGTAGGTCATTTGAAATCCAAGCTCACCGTAAAGCTTACAAAATACCAAAGCTTCAGGGGTCGAATACCATCCACCGAGCTTAGAATTGATACCGGACGACTGAGCTCGTGAATTACAAAATAGGGCCACAGGTTGCGTATTGCCAAACTGTATACTGGCCCAGACTCCCATAGTCTGTACTGATGAACTACGTCGTGCTCATTGAAATCATAAACAAATTAGAGCAAAGTACATATGAGCTCAGAGCAACCTGAGCTGGTATGCATTTTGCTCGCTTGCATGTAGAGCAAACTGTGACACGCTAATATCTGTAACTACGAGTACTTATACAACGTGTTTCACAATTTATCGTATTTTTTTTTGCTATGCTGTAGCGGTTGTTAAACCTATCCCTGAAATTGAACAATTTTCCCAATAAAACATACCTATTGTGATTTAATTTAACTTTAACTAAAGATAATCCGTTGTAATTATTACGTGTAACAACTATACAGGGTGTTAAAAAAACTATATGTAAGTGTTTCCAACTTATAGTATTTATTATTTTTTTCCCATGAAAGATTTACAATAAATGGTATTTATTTGTAATTTCCGTGTAGTTAATATGGTGGCTCAGTGGATAGTGAACCTGAATTCTGGATCATAGAGGCGTGGGTTCGATCCCCACCCAGGGCAAATATTTATGTGATGAACGTAGGTGTTTGATCTGTGTCTGCGGGTGTTATTTAGTTACTATCTATATAAAGTATGTATTTAAAATATGTATATGTAGTATAACATTCTCTGGCAGCCATATCACTAGCTTTGCTTAGTTTGGGGTCAGAGATAGTGTGTAAGATGTCCCCCAATATTTATTTATTTATTACATACTACACCAGACGCTGCAAAGTATTGATGTCTGGACTGGTATCTGATGTCTTATCATTCAAAATTGTGTAGAGAATCTTTTCGAACAAAATATCGTCCAAAATATTTTGCCCTTATTTATACCACGTGTGTACACACGTTATTATTTGAACAAATATATTTATTTACACGTATTTGTATTTATAATAAGACCACCGATTTATAATGTTCTGTTTTTGGCGGATACAACAATAAAAGCCAAACTAGGATAATATGACAATACGTTATTCCTAATATCATTGATACATTTGTTCATGTTCATTGCTTCCTGCCAGGGGCGTAGCTATCGCCGTATCAGCCGTATTAATGATACGGGGCTCCCGGGCTACAGGGGCACCTAATGTGTATAAGCAAAAATTAGTAAAATGATATCCACAATGTCACTTAATTCCGTGCTTCCCGAAAGTAAATCATATTAAAAGCTATTTGTTATAAAAGAGTGCAAAGTTGCTTTTAAACCGCGTGCTCAATTTTGATGACCGAACAAGCGAAGTATTCTAAAATTTTGTGAAAGTTTAATGATGTTTTGAATCCACAAACTTAGTGCACACGATGTTCTGAATTCAATTTTACTTTATCCTCTAGCGGATAAGCTGGAAACATACTATCGGACGCGGCTTACGGACGCGACTAATAGGTATATAACCAATAATCCGATAGGTATATACACTATCAGACATAAGTCGCGGACGTCACCTTGGGCTGACCTTGAGCGTTCGGACGTCCGAGAGAGATCTGGCGAGCCGGATGTTTTAAGACTGTGCACATTACTAAGTCGCGGCTGTCAGTCGCGTCCGTCAGCCGCGTCCGATAGTATGTTTCCGGCTTATGGCTTTTGCACTCAGATTTCGAAGAGCAAAAATACTTTTTCCGAGATGGGAGGATGAAAAAAAAATGTCATACACACAAGGAAGTTTCATACACATACACACCAGTAGTATAAAGCTTTCACTTTAAAAATGACATAAGACGAAAAATCTCTTTATTTTCATTTGTCATTTAACGAACAAAAACGTCAAATTGTAGCAAATGAAAAGCTTTTACTTAGCTTTACTGAGTGGCAATATGACTTCTTCATCTCCATCAGTAAGGGTGTAATTGCATCGATATTGCTTTAAAAAACTGCGCTAAATTCGTTTCGCTTTTACTTACTCGATGTTTATTTCACAAATCATGCGTCCTATTCTCACAGTTACTCCAACATTTTTAAGAACTTATTATCTTAAAAATTGTTGTTTTCAAACCTTTTTAGCATTGTATAAACGTTAACTTGACGTTTATTCCATTAATCACTGGACTTATGTAGAACTACTCAGCAAAACCAGAACATGGCCGTGACTATACCTACGTGGCCGTTATAGCACAACTTTTAGCTACTTGGGCCCCCAACTAATTTTTATACAGGGTCGAAGAAAGAAGAAGAAGAAGTTAAAAAAGGAAAGTCTCGCAGGCTACTTTTTATTCCGGAAAAAATAAAGAATCTAGCGGTAAAAGCTAGAGCAATTTTAATAAAAATAATTTTCTAACGTTTCAAAATATGGCTTCTGGAATTTTTCAGTCAACCTATTTGCAATATATTTTAACATAGGATACTTGCTTTCTTGCTAAAGAAACACTTTTCAGTCAGTCAGTCAAACGGATTTTAGACTATAAAATGAATGAGATTTTCACTTCAGTAACAGCAGTAGTAAATAATAAAACTCCGTTACCCGGTATATTGTACATTCGAACAATTATTCGAATGTTTTTCCTTGTATAAAAGACACCGTAATAGAAGGCAGATATAATTTATGAGTAAAAAAGCGTAAGTATGTTTTTATCTGATGAAATTATCTCTTTACGCCTTTAGGCTGTCGGTGAACTGGAGATAGCAGAAAATTCTGACAGCTCTTTGAATTTTTTACCTTAAGATAAGCCTCCAAGTTGATACTTAGGTAGTACTTTGCTTCAAAATCAGCATCCTTAACAACTTAAGGATAGTAAGGTCAATTGATGGTTGGGTTGTAGTACGTCTTTTAATATACGAATAGTACCAAAATTATTTATTTGTTTTAATTTTTTAGATATTTATTACTAAAACAATCTTCTGCGAGATTTTGTTGCTTTTAAACCTTCGCGATATGAGCACATTATTATTATATACTACGGGGCTAATCGCGCACTAAAATTACGAGTAAAATAAATACCTCATCATCCCGACGTTTCGGCCGAGTTGCATCGACCGTGGTCACGGGGAGACTGCGAGGTTGTTTGGGTATAAATTATAAACTTACTAACATATTGGATATTAGCTAACTACAAAAGAACCAGTCCAACCACTTCGCCCTTATATTTTGTAGATGTACCTAAGTGTGTAGTAGATGTTCTACTAAAACCACAGATATCTGTGACTATAACATAACTGCTCGTTTCGACGTTGACGTCTTTCTGAGATAAAACAAAAAAAACTTTTCTGTGTATTTTTTTATAATTTACTGGTAACTGGATACTAGATAAGTCTTTAATACCTGTTAACAAGTTTGAAATATCTACAATTTATTTCAAGAGCAGAAATTAATCCAAAGGATAAAGATAAAAATATAAATTCCAAAAGAAAGTCATATTTAAGGCCTAGTCGATAAAGCTGATATTTTACTAAAAGTGTTTTCATCACATCTATTCGAAAATGACTACTTGGTTCGCCTTTAAGTGCGCACAAAGGTGGTGTTTTCTATAAGGAACCTTATAAGTGCGCCGGAATGATCTTTGCCGCGCACTTTTTAAATTTGGAACAAATAAGTGCGCCGGAATGATCTTTGCCGTGCACTTTTTGAATTTGGAAGTATTTGTAATGTTAGTATTCAGCGCCAAGAAAATTAATGAAAATAATGTAATGTAAGTTATCATTTCATTATTAGATACCATTTAATTTCAACTTAGTTGTTACACTACGTTTTATTAAATAATATTATTACAGTAAAATATGAGTCGCCTTTTATTTTCTCATAGAGGTGATGAAAAGTAGATTGTACCACTCGGGCGCAATAGTAGATCGTAGTATCATATGGGAGCAAAATAATATTTTTACGGCGAGGGCCCTTTTTTGAATCCAGAACGAAGTGAGGGATTCTAGAGTAGAATCCTGAACGTAGCGAGGGATTCTTTAGTAGAATCCTGAACGTAGCGAGGGATTCAAAGTACGTCGCTCGAGCCAAAAATATATTTTGCACCCGAGTGGTACACTCTACTTTTCATCACCTCTATAAGAAAACAAAAGGCGCCTCATATTTTACTATAATATTATTATTTAATAAAACGTAGAGTAACAACTAAATTGAAATTAAATGGTATCTAATAATAAAACAAATGAAAACTTATATTTACATTATTTTCATTCATTTTCTTGGTGCTGAACACTAACACTACAAATACTTTCAAATTCAAAAAGTGCGCGGCAAAGATCATTCCGTCGCACTTATAATTCTTATAAACTTCCTTATAGAAAACACCTCCTTTGGGCGCACATAAAGGCGAACCAAGTAGTCCTTTTCGAATAGATGTGATGAAAAATATATTTCTGGCTCGGGCGACGTATTTTGAATCCCTCGCTAACTTCAGGATTCTACTCTAGAATTCCCTCACTTCGCTCTGGATTCTAAAAAGCGCCCTCGCCGTAAAAATATTATTTTGCTCCCTTATTATACAATCTACTATTATAGAGTTTTGAAAACAGCACGAAAAGTCACGTTTCCCTATATTATGCCACTTGCACACACTCAAGCTCGTAACTTAGCTCATAACTGATGAAATATCAACGTTTACACTGAGAGAAACACAAGCGGCTAGACAGCCTTCTCCAAGCTGTGTTCTCGTATAGTAAGCTCTTCAGGGTAGCTTTTCGCCACAATTTAAGGCAAGGCATGGGCGTACCTAGGTCTTAGTTTCGGGGGGGTTTTTAACCCTCAACGCGAGCGTACAGCGAATATTTCTGTTGTACACTATCGAAAAAAAAATTATTGTCTGTAAATTCGGTTTACGGACGATAACGTCATAAGAAAACATTGTTGAATCAACAACTGAAACAAGCTGAACACTTTGGCCAATCGTGCCTCGCTTGTTCCGCGCTCTAGCTAGCACGCTTGGCTCATGCGGAACGTTACACTTTTTAATGCGCGTAGCTGGCGTTAACTGAATTATAAGACACTAGTTTTTACCCGCGGCTTTGCCCGCATACACAATATATCATTATAATTTAAAGCCTATGTGTTATTCTGATATATAAGCTATATTATTGCAAAGTTTCATCTTAATCCGTTCAGTAGTTTTTGCGTGAAAGAGTAACAAACATTCATACATCCATCCATCCATCCATCCTCACAAACTTTCGCGTTTATAATATTAGTAGGATTATCACATCAAAAAGCAGTTTTAAGCGTGATTTTTTTGGGTTTGCTTTCGAGGCAGGGAATAAGTATTTTAGGGCCACTATATATAACCAAAGTAGTTCTTTTCTAGTTCCGGTGTGTTTCCACTCCTTCATTCGCTGGGTCATGCTATATGCTTGTTGGCCTAATTAATCAGATGGTAAAAACGTTTGTTAATATGTTACTAATTAAAAGTTTGGAACGTGAACTGTTCGCTGATTCGTTTACACACCGCACACGTAGTAGGAACGTACAATACGTACATGTTCATGCGACGCGACGCTTGGATTAATTTATGAATAATTTGCGAGTACATTGTTGAGAGTAACGTGCTCAAGGATTACTCTGACATAGAATATCTTTCTGTAATACTTCACTTCTGGGGGTAGGCAGTTTTAGGCATTATGTACTCACAGTATATATTGTTTAATTATTATGTTTGGGTACTTATCGATAAGCATGTACGCAATATGTAGTAGGTCCCGTCACATCAAAGTTGTTATATACATAGTTATTAGTTATGTACAGGTATATCATCATTTTTTTTTATTAAATGATAAACAAGCTGACAGATCCCTGATATTAAAGTTCACGGTCATCTTTGTACCTTCAACAGCAAAGCCGATGATCGACGTACATGCTTTAAAGCTCAGTTTTAAAGTTTGACGATTTTGGCTCGTTGGCTCATTGGCTCATCGACGCTGATCGACTAGCGAGCCAAACAGTTGTGCCGTGACATCAGATACAAAATGTTTTCAAAAATCAACATGTTTGACGAGCTGCGAGCAAGGCTCGTGGGCTTTTAAAATAGGTTTTTGCAGTGGTCGGCAACCGAAGTCAGTCGACGAGCCGTATAACTAGGTTTTATAGCTCGTCGACTCGCGTGTCGATCAAGAAGTGTTGCTTTTGCGTCAACTACTCTTCAGAAAAGGGGTTAAATAGTGTGTTATAAATATGCAATACGTGTAGTTTTATAAATATTCTGTACTGTATTCACCCACTTCAGACCCGCCGCCGCCGTAGCCCTAGCCATACCTCTAGCGGTACGTAGCTATTGGTAATAAATAGGCCGAAAAACAAAGAGCGAAGAGCGATAGATGAATATAGGATAGGACTACTTAACCTACAAAAATATAAATGTAACAATAATAAAATCTCATTATCTGTTCTAAGTTTATACGAGTTAAGACGTTCTAAAAAACCAGTTTACTCCCTAGGGACTTTCATACAACATAATTGCCCTGCCATAGCTATCGAGATTGTGTTAGGATATTAATGTCTTGTTTTACGTTGAGTTTGTACAATATAATTATAATTGGTTATTTTCGAGCAGGTGGTATGAAAAAATAATTTCAAATTGACTCTACCAATATGAGTCATTGTTATTTATTATAGATAAAGTGTTTACGTGGGGTAGGTATAGACTGTAGAAACTTTACAGCCGTCAATTTAGTCACAATGTAGATTAATAATGAGGATGTTACATAGTTAGTTCAAACAAAGTAGCAACAATTTTAATATAGTAGTTCCACCACTGTTTAATTTATTTTACAAGATTTTACAAGCGCTATTCTACCAGCAGAATTGAAAACGTGCTAAATCTGTGAAATTAAATCAAGTCAAAACCATAGATATTAAATAGATCGAGATACGTCATTAGCCTCGCGGTATACGTTGCGAGAAACTCTGTAAGTACTTTGGTTATCGGAATTATTCATAAAAATAACATGATCTTCTAGTTATAGATTCATTGCATTGTTTATTTGACTTAATAACCAATCTGCTTATCAAAATATAGTGTAAATTTGAGCGGTTTTATATTTTAAAATTGCAATTTCTTTAAGAATTTGTTGTATTTTTTTTTAAGTTTCTACGATAAGTTTACAACACTATTTTATGATCATAATCTCTGCCGAGGGACGTCTACTGCTTGTCACAGGCCTTCCTTTTGGATTTTCAATCGACCGGATTTTTAATCGACGCGGCTTTTCGAACCAATTTCTCAACAGTTACATAGATTTTTTTCTACACCTTATTGTCATCATTATTAGAAGAATATTTGGTTTTCAGAATTTTGTTTTATTTTTTGTAAAGAATCACTGCTCTATTCCACAATCACCTTTCAATTTTTTTATATTTTCGACACCGCCATCGCCACTTTAAATTAGATTAAAACGCTACGCTATTATCGAGAAACGGTGAATGAAACCCTAAGTTAAAATTAGTAAAACACGGTTCGTGTGTCAATTCACTCGGAAGCTGGAATTAAATCGATGGATTCTAGAGCTAAAGGCCAGACTCTACCAAAGCGAACATGAGCGGAACTTTGTAGTCCACTGCATACCTAAATGCCACATTTTATTATTTTTACCTACTAACATTATAAATTATTATTATATACTACGGGACTAATCGCGCACCAAAATTTCGAGATAAATAAATACCTCATCATCCCGAAGTTTCGGCCGAGTTGCATCGATCGTGGTCAGGGCTAGACTGGAATGTTCAAGTTGAATTGGAGATAACATCGGGATGATGAAGTATTTATTTATCTCGTAATTTTAGTGCGCGAATAGTCCCGTAGTATATAATAATAATGTGTTCAAATCGCGAAAGTTTAAAAATAACATTATGAATCCGAAAGTATGTTTGCTCAGTTGCTACGTGACAAACAAACCAACTTGTTTGTCACGTAGCAACAGAACAACGGATAGGCTTGATTTTAGGCATAGATATAGTTCAAAGATTGAGTGGGAGTGACATAGGCTACTTTTTATACCGGAGAAATAAAAGGTTCCTATGGGGTACTACAAAAATCAGAATATCACGTCGTGAGCGAAAGCGGCAGTGAATTAAATTGAGTTAAGTGGCAGTTTTGTTCTCTCTACGAAAATATGACATTAGGTATATTTGCAAGAGCTCCGCTTCACTCCGCACTGTTCCGCTTTGGTGTTGTTTGGGCTTCATCCTAGCCTTTTCCATTATGGCACCGCGAAGTTAAGCACGCTCGTTGAGATCGCCGTAAGGGTTGATAATGGAGGTATTTCGAACCGAACCCACTGAATTTTAAATGGCTTGTCTTTGTCTACGTTAACATTACACGTCGCGGTCTTAATATTGGAGACCCTTTCTATCGAAGAAGCTGAATAGTTACATTCGATTGCTAATAATAGGTTATTTAATCGTGTTTTATCCTTCATTCTATAGCCGCATAGTTCAGATGTTTGAATGTAGAGCAGGATTATTGGAAATTTTATAGTCGTCGATAAAATATAACGATAGTAAAGTCTGTAATACCTGCTGGAATTAAAAGAAGAACTAGTAATTTGAATATTCATAAAGTTGAAGTCTGTCTAGTGGAAACTGACAAGTCAAAGTCTGTGATCATTGGTACTTTTTAAGAGCCTCCACGGTCAAAACGATGTAGCGGTGACGATGAGCGCTGAGGTTGAAGCTGGAGTAAGTGCATAGATTCTTGTTTGAGCCAAGTACTCGTATTACAAACCGGCATTGCGCCAACTTTGTAGACTGTCAAAGTAGCTTGGCCGCCTCGGAGGCGCTTTGGGCCGACGAGCGCTTGAGATTGTAGGCACCTTGTTGCAAAGCTAATATTTTAAATTTTAGCTGCAAACATTCTGGAAAAGTTGCCACAAGAACGCACTGTTACCGTATCACAAGTACTATATTGTCTTATTAAGACTTCCGAAAGTAATTCGAAAATTCTTGCTGCCACACGAACAAGGGAGAAATAAATATTTCGTGGCTTGCAAAAGAAACTTTTGAAGGGCGACTTTTCCTTTTGAAAGTTAGCAAGTCTTTTCAAAGTACCTAAGTTTATGCTCTGACAGAGCCTTTTACAGTGCGCTAGCTTAAATAAAAAGCCTAATGAGGGCGCTACAATAGTATTAGCTAGTTTCATCATGTTAAAATATTCAGTTCTACAATTTTACCGTTTAACAGTTAAGGTTAAGGCTCGGTAGCTTGTAGAGAGTCCCTTGTTTATGTAATGCTTAGCTGTTTAGAACAGTTTCTACTCAGGGTTATACAAGATAGCATTACTGTTATAGAGGTGCATAGGTGGATTAGAATGTTGCAACGATCGCTCTTCACAACCATCGTTAGTGGAATAGGATTAGATTATTTTAGGAATGGGATAGGATTGCATTGACAAAATTTGATGTTCTTCTTTACTTCTTTAACATTAAAGCAAGATTTTTATTTTATGGATGACAGTAGCGGTAGTACAAGTAGGTACCTAGCAAGGAAAAACATATTTTTGTGTGGTCATATTCGACGTTTCAATTCCAGAGACATTCTACGTACCTACGTTTAATTCCGTACGTTTACCTTTATGCCTTTGCGTACGATAAAGCTAATGTACTCGTACCTATGTAAAGAAGATCTTCGAAAGTCGGCCCAGACTTTCCCCAGACTAAATAATTGATTTTGTGATAATTAGCTATGTAATTGACGTTACATGATTATTTAAAGTAGGTTAATGACGTTTCAAAATAATATATTTGTAACTAATTGAAATAAATATAATTGAATTGAATTGAGGTTTTTATAATACACTAGTTTTGACCCGCGGCTTCGCCCGCATGATATTTTGATTTCTGTCGCAATATCATCATAATTTATAGCCTATGTGTTATACTGATATATAAGCTATATTATTGCAAAGTTTCACCTCAATCCGTTCAGTAGTTTTTGCGTGAAAGAGTAACAAACATCCATACATCCATCCTCACAAACTTTCGCGTTTATAATATTAGTAGGATGATAGTAGTATGATTGTCACATCGATTCATGCAAACTACTATAATTCTGTACACGGTGGAAGTCGGTGGTGCTATTTTTTGCGAAAAATAATTAAGTATATTAATTATTTTTAAGACTTGACGCTTTTAATTTCGTCTGTCCGGATGTTGATTCTCCTCTACAGTCTTTCTCTCACTATTATACATTGAGTTTATAACACACAAACATAAACTGAAGTTTCTATAAAAGAATAAAATCTAAAGAAACTTAAGCAAATACTTAGAGCGTACTTACTTTGTCAGCGAAACGTACAAACTACTCGTAGGTTATTATAACTTGCGAAAGTAAAATCAAAGAACTGTTTCTACGCAGTATTCAGTAATATATTAGTACATACCTATATCTGAGGGATGCTTATTTTACATTGGAAAAATATTTAACGGGAAATATTTTTTTTCTAGACAAGAGTATTTGTACTTAATGTGAAGAAAAGAAAAAGAAGCAAAAGAGAAAATCTCCCAAAAAATTGAGAATCATACTTTTTTAAATTTTCCGCGCCACTTCAAATTCTTCATATTATACCGAAAAATAAAATCAAATTATAGCAACGAGCAGAAACTTATATTTTACCAGGAAAAATATCGAACTAAAGCCTTTTTCATGTAGTGTATACTTAAACTGTCAATAAGTTTTAACGTGAACACAAATAAAATATGCAAAAGAATATTGTGCTATTCTATGATGCGGGTACGAGCTCAATGTTGACTTTCAGGTCCCTTTTTGACCGACGAAACGGACTAACGCATAACTTTTTACATAATGGTCCGATTTTGATAATTATTTTTTTCATTAGAAAGAGTATACTTTGAAATTAGTCCCATTCATTTTTTATCGAAATCGACTAAGCCATTTTTGATAGATCAATAATAATGTGAAAAATGCTACATCGACCCGTGCGAAATATTCGCGAATTATGTACACAGTTGAAGACGGTCACGATATTTTTTGAAAAAAAAAACAAATATATATATTTCCGTTTTTGTTTTATACCTATTATTTTATGATGTACCTACATGAATGTCATGCATCAATTTGAAGGTTTGGTTTAGTTCCATAAAATGCCAAGTCGATGTTTAGTTCAGTACTTATTTCAATATTTTTGACTAAAAACTAATTGTACGATACAAATGCTGAACTAAACATCGACTTGGCATTTTATGGACTTACTTGATGTTGTTTATCTGTTGTACTTATTTAAAACGGATAAACAACATTAAAACATATTTATGACTTATTTATACTTAGGCTGAATCATACTTCTTGGCAGCTGTTATCTTCGCGCAGCTGTTAAGTGAGCTTCAGTCTGGGTTGGGTTATCTGCAACTTGTAGCTTACATCGCAGCCGCCAAGAACTTTAATTCAGAGTTAAATTTGAACTAAGTTAACTCTAGAGTCCCTCGCTACGCTCAGGGTCCAACGTCTAGGTGCATACTATTATTGCCGACCGACTACATTTACCGACTGCCTCGGTGGCTCAGTGGTTAGTGACCCTAACTTCTGGATCAAAGAGGCGTGGGTTCGATCCCCACCAGGGCAAATATTTATGTGATGAACATAAATGTTTGCTCTGTGTCTGGGTGTTATTTAGTTACTATCTATAAAAGTATGTATTTAAAAATATGTATATGTAGTATATCAGTCTCTGGCAGCCCAACCTTTGCTTAGTTTGGGGTCAGAGACCGTGTGTAAGATGTCCCAAAATATTTATTTTATTATTATTTATTAAATTTTCATACACAATGTACAATATCCTTTATAATTAGGTATCTAATGCATTAGATAATTTAGTTTAATACAACATTAGTGCTTTAAAAGCCGAGGCTAACAATAACCACGGTTGGTGGTCACGTTCAATTTAAATTGTACTAAAATAACGGCTTTTTCGGAAAGAAAACGTAGGAATATGTATCCGTAATAGCTCAAACTCTAAGTGATTGTTTAAGAGGATCAAATTAAATAAAAGCGTGTTAAAACACTAGAAAAACTCGCTTTACGTGGTCTTTCTCAAAAGTGCAAACACGACTATGATACGATATTCCATCATGGAATGCCAGTGCCTATCTTGCAGCTTCATCATCAGACCTTGAAACCTAATCGTGGTCAAAGTTCATTACAAGACTGTTCTAAGAAATCCAAAACAGCTATGATACGGTTTTCCATCATGAAGTTCCAGTTCATATCTTCCTGCTCCATCATCAGATCAGTTCGACAGTAGGTGCCATATTTTTGTATTGTCATCAGAACTACATACAGCTGCCAATTTTTATTACGCTACGACCCTTGGAAGATGGTTAAATTAGTTACCTCAGATTCCATTACATAGTTACATACAGGTCGACCTAATAAAAGCGTGTTAAAACGTTACAATCCGTCACAGTCATAACTACGTCATTAAAAAGTGAGTGAAATTAACAATTTTCAGGTCCATAAATTCACCGAACAGAAATTTCCACGTGAGTTTTTCCAACGAGCTTGTCAAACGGCAGCGGAAGCTCGCATAAACTTGATTTATGTCAAACGAAAGTCGTTAATTAATGCTGAGGTTTTGTACAAACAAATATTTTTATGGCCAGAGAAATGAGATCAAGTCACGGTGGCTTACAGAAACTGTATTAACGTACTCGTATCTCTACGTTGATGACACTCAGAGAGTAAAGTGTCTCTGTATTGCAAAATCTGTCGGAGTTGGATCCCGTAGTTATTTTTAGGGTTCCGTACTCAAAGGTTAAAAATGGGACCCTATTACTAAGACTCCGCTGTCCGTCCATCTGTCTCAATAAATAATTTTTTTGGGACATCTTACACACGGCCTCTGACCCCAAACTAAGCTTGTGATATGGCTGCCAGAGACTGATATACTACATATACTTATTTTTAAATACATACTTATATAGATAGTGACTAAATAACACCCAGACACAAAGCAAACACTTATGTTCATCACATAAATATTTGCCCTGGGTGGGGATCGAACCCACGCCTCTTTGATCCAGAAGTTAGGGTCACTAACCATTGAGCCACCGAGGCAGTCAATCCGTCTGTCATCAGGCTGTATCTCAAGAACCGTGATAGCTAGACAGTTGATGTATTAAAAACAGAATAAAATAAATATTTAAGAGATTCCTACACAACAACCCTGATTGTTTGCCATTTTTCGCTCAAAATTAATAAAACGCTTGAAACATTCACAGGATATATAGTTGTATGTATACTATGTATATTCGTTTCAAAAGTGAATAATTAATTAAAAATAAAAAAATGTAATGGGGGTTGGGGTCCCCATATGGTACAGAACCCTTCGTGCGCGAGTAAGACTCTCTCTTGGTCGATTTTTTAATGTTATTAAGATGTTAAGAGATGTTCTGTTATCACATATAGGTACACTGTTGATTTCCCTTGAATCCCTATGAACGTTTTAAATGATTATTTTATTATCTTCGCACAGGTAGCTGTTACAGAATGAAATTTTCAACCAACAGAATTGTCTTGTTGCATGAGAGATCTAACGAATCAGCTTTCAGAATCAGAATTCATTTATTAAGTAAGTCAAAATTAAATTGTTTAAGGTTATATTGTTCTAAAATTTAAGCACACTTATCTGGCGATGTGATTTAGAATAAAGCTCACTTACTTAGAAAATTCCATTGAATTCCACATTACAGTCTTGTGAAATATTTTGGTACAATACTCGTAGAGGTCTACGTATTTTATCGCTTTTAGCCGGTTTCTTCGCACTTTTTAGGCATCATGTTTTGTGAAGCGCTAAGTATGATTCATTGTAAATGTTAGTACCTATCTACACAATTGTGTAAAATAAAGAATACCATTATCATTTTAGTTTAGGGTCTTCAGAGATTCAGATTATTTTGGAAATCCATTGAATTTGAATGGAATGATTATTAATATTATATATTTTATTTATAGGTACTTCTAGAGATAGAATTTTTAATTGTACTAACCATCTTTTGTTTGTAGGTTGTTTTGTTAGGTTGATAATTAATTATTGTAATTTTAGAAAGAATGTATGAATGTAAACAAAAATGTGTTGTCTAGACACTTTACTTTAGGTTTTATGACAATATAATTATAATAAGTTTTACCGGTTTGTAAAAGTAATTTCAATAAATAAAAAAGCTTAGTCGGACAGATGTGGTGGATTCTGAGACTCTGAAGTCGCTACTCAATGTTAATGATCTAACTCTGAAAATTATCGATGAGGAATTGTAAAGTATAAATGGCTTATTTAGATAATTAAAAGCGTATCAATCCTCCAAAGAGTAGGTAAAGTAAGAAGTTACTATTTTAAGAAGTTTCCTACAATTCAAGATGGTTTCGATCCCAAGGAAATATTTGGGTGATGAACTTAAAAAATGTATTCGTATTCTGGCTAATATTAAAATTCCCGACATTACCAAAAAACATTCATAAACCATATTTAAAAAAAATGTAAATTATGTCCCCGGTGTCTATCTATATATTCGAAATAAGTAAATTTGTCAAAAAGCACCCTGACGTAATAACAAAGCGTCTCAGAAATCGCTCAAAATTAGATTACAATACAGACATAAACTCGTGGGATCAATATCCAACTTAGCAATGTATAGTTCTAGCCCGCATCCTATGGCTTTAAAAATATTTAATAAACTGCCAAATAATCTAATACTCGTAGATTAAAAGGAAAACTGATTTATATAACAAAAAAAAATCTTTTACTATCCAAATGCGTTTACACTTTAGACGAATTTATTAACGATAATCTAGAAAACATAATAGTAAATCGTTCCAATACCAATAATAACCCTTATAGGGTCATATGTATAACTATACAAAACATGTTAATTATGAACTGCACGTTAATTTTATGTGTTGCAATAAATGATTTGAGTTTGAGTTTATATCATTAATGGTAATACACAACTCAAACTGCCTAAAACTTTCGACTTAAGGCAGTGAAACGAGTCCAAGTGAGTAGGACGAAAAGACGTCACTCAGTTTTCCGAATGCTGCCCAGCCAGCTAGGTTTGGATGGTCCTTAACCTTCGTCGTTGGTTTTAACACAACTTTAGTAAAAAATAGCAACTTCCAATTGTAATAACTGAAACAATACGCCTTTCGATCCTTGAGTCAAAAAGTAGAAATCTAGAAAAAATAGCTTAGGTACGTGGAACTTCATGGACGCCTTGTCTTTTTGTGTGTTCCTTGTGCACCCCTGACACATGGAATCCTATTCAGATCAGAGCTGTGGGTGTGAAGATTTGTTTAAAAAAAAACGCCCTCTCAAAGTTTTAAGTGAATGTTTCAACAGAAACACTTTGAAATGTTGCAAAACGTAGGCGGTATTCATCGAATCCTTGTTCTATAGGTCAAGACCACTCCCGAGAAAAGAGGGCTTCAGTACAAGATTCCTCTCAGACTTACTTTGAGGTAACAAACACGACTGTATTCTTATTGTTTTCTTTTCACTTTGTACGCATTTTCTTTTGATGTTCACTTATAATGAATAAATTACACGCATTGGAATTTCTTACGTTTTTAATGATATTGTTATTTGGATAGGATCTTTTGAAATCTTCTTTGCAGTTACAATACCACTTAGTCGTTTTTATTTTGAACTGTTATATCTTGCATGGAATTCCTGGAAACTACTAAGTACTGTGCAAATGGCGGAAAATGAACTTGCCAAAACACTTAGTGGCATATAATACTTTTGCCACTGAATACCAAGTTATACCTACGTAGATCATCCCAAAAGATGATCTATTAATAAGAGATTTACTCTGCCCCTGACTCAGCTATCTGAAAAAAATCCAAAGTGATAAGTTTCATAATACATATACGGTTAACGGTTACGGTTAATGACGTAAAATCATGTGATTTTCTAAGGTAATTAATACGAATAATGTTCCGTTTAGATAGATCTGATCTTAATAGAATTGGCACGGTGGTCGTAAATGCACACAACTTTTCACAGGCATCTGACGGATTACATATTATTTTAATAGGGATGTATACCTGGATCTTGTCCAAACCATATCTTAGCCTATGCCTCGGCTTTAGGTTGGCGTGTCGTGAAATCCTCGGCACTATAAAAACCCCGGTTATCTACCTAAATTGGCAACTTGGCAGATGTCCATAGAGTCCTAACAGTTACATAAATGTAGGTAGTAAAGCACCTATATTAGAGTCAGTTCAGTAGGTGTAAACAGTTTTATAGCGGCTGTAATCTAGAAATCTCTCATCTGTGATCACAAAGTATTTTTGTTTTACTTAGCCTATGTATTTCTTGGAAAAAAAAACTTAATTGAAATTTGAGGAAAAGTATCTGAATGAGCTTAAACTAAGGAGCTTAAACTTAAACTGGTATCTTCTCTCTTAATCTCTTTTTAGTAGAAATGTTTTAACTAATATTACAGAAATGATGACTAAAATAATATAATTAGTCTGTCAGATAGATAATCAAAAAATATTAGACACGTATTTTTTCTTTTATTAATTAAACAAAAATTGATGAAGATATAGCCCGTTAAAGTTGCGCGTGACGTCACGAGTGTCATAGAAATGTATAGACTTTCGTGATATTCGTCACTACCTGCACTCTCAAACATTGACAAGGTTTACTCGTATCTTTGCCATTTGTTGTTTTATTGACAAAGGAAATAAATACGTGTCCAATATGTTTTAATAAACTATCAAAAAAGCTCACGGACTAATTATAAAAATGTTTTAATTTACCCAGTCATTATGCCTATTCACACAAATACTTAATCATTAGAAACTTCTTCGCGTAAAAACTCATTGTACTTACACGGTATTATTTCCAATATTAATTCAATATTTTTCTTTCATTTCATTTCATTTCATTCAATATTATTCTGGCTGCACTGTTTTAATAATTATGGTCCTGATTTTTAGGGTTCCGTACAATGATTTAATTATATTATTAACTATCGACTAGCATTCTGTTGTCTTGTCTGTCTGTTAGATTTATTGTAATTAAGAAGAAAAGATGATCTATATGTATTGTGGACCAGAAATTTGTGATAGGTACGTACCTATGTGAAATAATAATGCCCTGAAACTGAAAAATTATAAAAATCATCATCTGATTGTCCTTGTCGCACTAGGTAGGGTTGGCATAGCACGTTTCCTTTTGCCACTTAACTTTGACTGTCTTTGCCATACTTATTTTATCTCATCATCAAGTAACTCCTTTATCTCGTATAATAATTTTATCTTTCACATGATTTTCATCAAATACCTATGTCACATCACGTTGTGGGTCAACCGTGTACATAATTCGCGAATATTTCGTACGGATCAATGTAGCATTTTTCACATTATTCTTGATTTATCAAAAATGGCTCAGCCGATTTCGATAAAATTTAAATGGGACCTATATCGAAGTATACGCATTCCAATGAAAAAAAAATTATTCTGACTACTATGTAAAATGTTATGGGTGGGTCGTGCGGTAATACATTAAAAAATATACCTACGCGTCGTATTAAGTAGGTTACCTCCTCCGTTTCGTCGGTCAAAAATTACTTAATGTTTTCTAAAAATTCTCCAGACTCGCGGAAAGTACCTATGTCAGCGATAAGTGATAAGTAATAAAATTCTGTGTGGGTGTAATAGTTTGTAATTTCGAACTATTTTTACGTAAACTCTATCGACAAAACTAAACAAACCTAACCTAAGTTAATTTCTTGTTGAGAAATAAATTCTTTAACCAGAAGTACATAAGAAAAAACCGGACAAGTGCGAGTCAGGCTCGCACATTGAGGGTTCCGTACACACACGTTGTTAAAATAATTAATAACCTGTTTTAGCATGTGCTAATGAAGTTCTTTTAAATGATACCTTACATGATACGATTTATTCACTTTCAATTTTGAACCCATATTTTGTGAATTTAGAGACCCATATTTTTTGTGATTTAAATAAAAATGTACAGTTTTCAGATTTATTCCTAAATGTGTACTCTCTGAGACAATGCTTCTCGCCAAATTTCATAGTTCTATGTCAACGGGAATTACCCTGTAGGTTTAAATTTTTGTGAGTGCAAAATATGTGTTTTTTACGACATAAACGGCTCTAACTTTTTTAAACGATAACTGAGAAGTTTTTATTTTGCAAGACTGCAAGAGACCATAGATATACGTATACAGTTTAAATTTCAACTCGATATCTTTACGCGTTCCCGAGATAAGGAGTCTTGACATAAACACAGACAGACAGACGGACAACAAAGTAATCCTATAAGGGTTCTGTTTTTTTCCGTTTGAGGTACGGAACCCTAAAAATACTAAAAAGAAGCGCTAGAATATTTCCTAAGTATTATTATAAGTCTGAATAAAAAACGGATTTAATTTTCTCGCACAAATTAAGCTTTGTTACCGGCCAAGAACCACAATACAACCACATTAAGCTACGAATCAAATAAATGAGAAATGGACTGCACCGTGGTACAATTAAATTTATTCCTGTGCCAAAGCTAGGTAATCATATTAAAATTAATACGTTTTTGTACTATGATTTTCGTTGTCATATCTCATATACTTAGTACTTCGGAGATTGAATACATAATTATCAAATTCTTAAATACAATAGTACCTATCAAATCAATTTTGAAGAAAGTAGGTATATTTCTATTTACCTATTTCTTTCACTAACCTTCCTTGACTTACAGTTTATACCAAGCGTTAGGTTATGTACTTTTTTGCTGTTATTATCCAATTTTAATTAGTCATAATACAATGAAATAGGTATATTTTTCCAAGTTGTAGTATTATATTTTACTTTTCCCAACCCGGCTAAAGCAAGTCTGTTGATTCGCCTGCCATCTAGTAAAAAACTCGTGAGCTGTGAGCAAAGCAATGCGGGGCTCAAGACAAAAACTACTAAATTTGTTTTCTCGCTCGTTATGTCGCCATCTCTTTCGCGCAGACCGGTTCGTGATTTGAAATGTACTCAGGTTTGGACTAACCGTCGTCCGAGTGTAACGTGTCTCGCGGTCCGTGGCGGGAATACGCGCCAAAGTTTTCTCAGTATTGGAATTCAACTTTGCGTATAGTTCAGTGTTAACTTAAAACTATTTGGCCTGTTGACAAACATGATAGATGATTACGCGTGTGTAAGTTTACATGAACCGCAAGTGAGACAACTCTGCACAAATGTTTTAAAAAAAGTGTAACTGGAAAGTTAAGCAAGTGTGTGTGTGTGATGGGCGCATAGGAATTATTTTGGATTAAGTAAGAAAGTTCCTTGACCAACATGAGGACCATTTGGCTGCTTTCACCGTCAACGTTGCTGATGATCTGTTCGGGTAAGTGGGTGCCTACTTATTTTCTGAGTCACCTTTAGCTTAGTTTGTGGAACGTGGCGTCTCGGCGGCCGTTGTATCAGCAACAGCGGAGCCAGGTATACTGCTTACCTGTCCATGTGTGCGTTTGTTGACTGGCTCGTTCGGTCGGAGCCGTGACTTCACTACGCGAGGGGAAGGCAGCCTGCTGCTTTGCTATGCAACTGCGTAGGGTATAACGAACCATTGTTGGCGCTCGCTCTGTTTGCTTACCTGTATTGTTACTTTGATCTCTTTTTATTTGCTTCCAATGTAGGAATTACGTTCTATAACCCAAAAATTCGTTAATTGTTAACAGAATAGATAATAACATCAGTGCACGTATAAACTGCTGCTTTAGCTAGTGCATGGTGTTATTTTATTTGGTTTGCGAATTTTACAAGAAAATAAAGCATCACGTTGACTTTTCTATGCACTATGGGCAAAGAAGATATAATCTATGGGCTAATCATTTATGTATTCATTCATTATTATACTTGAAAAATGTATTGGACGAAAACATATAAGTCTAATATTTATAGAAATGTATTAATATTAAGTTAACTTGAAAGTCAATAAAATTATCTTATTTATGTACCAATATTTTCTAAATAAAAATAAATATCTAGACGGAACCCTCGGAATGGCAATTGTAACGCACTCTTAATACAATATTTTTATGAAAAAACAAGACATAGGTAGGTAAACATCTATTTTTTTGTACATCGAAATCATGTTTCGGTTTCAAAATCTAATTTTGTTATTTTGTATGTTTAAATTTAACTACATACATATTAATTTTTATACCCATATTCGTTTCGTATACCTATAATATTCTAAAATTATATTACGTAGGTCATTTAAAATAGGTGTACATGTTATTTGGCTAGTACAGTTGACTGAATCCCAACAACTTGCTGGTTAACATAAATAGGTACATAGGTACTTTAGGTGTTTTTAGAAAAATAAATAAAACACTTATACTTACGCAATTAAATCCTATTTACCTACCTAACTATATTGTCAGAAATCTATACCTGTATTTGTAAATAGGTAAGTACATAATTTTTCTCATACAAATAATAACATAAACTAAAAATTACCTTTTCATCCCAAATATCTGCAGAATTGTTCAATAATAAAACAACTACAATACTCAATCCATCTTCGTAAAAACATGACATTAAATGAAATACCTAAGTGAAGCTTTTGCAAAATGGTGGCATAGGTACCTATTGTGTAAAAAGTCAGTTCCTATTAAAGATATATATTTATAAGTGTATGCTTTTTTAAATAATTTTTAGGCAATTTAAAAACGTACATCGCAAATCAAGGCTCATCCGTCACACAAATCAGGGTTCGCTGCGCGCCGGTTTTCTAAGCCTGCCAAAATGCAGCAAAAGCTTATGAAATGGCAACCCTAGCCCTGTAGCGCTGTAGCAGTACGCTTGAATACGTAAATTAGGCAACGCCAATGGCGCTCGGAGAGTGAAATCATGTTTGTAGGAACCGGTTTGGATGCAGGTGTGCGGCGGCGGCTGGCCCGGCTACTATCTACACTCAACTTGAACCGAACTTGTAAGAGCTTTCTGTTCCACAATCTTGTAAGTTGTATCCAGTTGAATATGCATTCATTTGTATTTTTGATGTACCTATTGTACCTACTTACCTGCTCAGTCGATTCAAAAATCAAGGGCACAGAGAAATTATTTGCCATGGAGAAATATTTTTTTTTACATCGAGAAAGTGCTTTTATCAGCTACAAAATACAATAAATCTAATTTGCTACAATCACATAAATTGTCCACAGACCACTGTAAACATAGATATTGATTGTCTGTATGTCTGTTCTAATCGAAAGGATTTTTCAAGAAAAAAATAAATGGACCATACAAAATTACTCAGCGTCATTTAAACTATTGCTTACTTAGATAAATAATTATGTCCTAGGCAGAAAATTATACTTAATAATAATTAAGTATGTCGTTTTAATTGTGTTCTCATCAGTGATATTAATTTTACTAATGGAGTATTTAAGAAATCACTGCAATTAGCAATAATAAGATGTAATACTTAATAGCAACTTCAAAAATAATAAAACGACGATAGTAAAATTGTTAAATTACCTCTGTATACATAAGTACCTCGACTAGTTCAACTTAGCTGGGTTATTTACATCATGTACTTAATTAAGTTAAATTATGTACCTTAGTAGGTAGTTTTCTTTTTATTAAAATGTAGTTTAAATGTCATAAATTATGTCACTTGTTTTTATGCGCTGTGGCTAGCGTCTACACCATTTTAGGGGCAGAATTTTTTATTATAAATCCTCCCTTCCTCGTATAAAACAAATATTCTGAAAATAAAGCAGTAAAAACGATATTCCTGCAAATAAAACAAAGCATTTCAAAGTATTATCACACGATGGCTAAGCTATGCTCGTGTCGATAATTGTATAATTCCTGGCAACACATGCACGTCGCGTCTCGTGCATAACTGCATCGTTAGCACTGCTCTAGTTTAGCAAACTACTTATTACCAACTCTTTACTGCAAAAACTAATATTAAACCACAGTGGTAGAAACTACAACTCGTTTCATTTTTTCAATTTTCATTTCATTTGTCATCTATAATATTTAGGTCAAGCATGTCGCCTTAAACGATGTAAACATTACTTTTACCCGATTTTTTGGATTATAATGCCATTTTGGTAAAATACTTATTTCCATGGATACGTAGAAAGTACTACCACTACTACTACCGTGCAACTAAATTATGAACGTCAATGAAATGCATGGTCTCTGATTTTATGACCTATTATAAAATAGGTACACATACTAGATATACTCTTTATAATAAGTACTTTATTGAGTTTAGTACACTTACAGAATATTTCTTACACACTTAGTTAAATCCTCCAAGCACACTCATTAATAAATAAGTTAAATAATGATATTTAAAATAAATAATAGTAGGTATGTAGTAGGTACTCCATGGATAAAAGCTTTTTTTACATTCACTAAGCGCGAAATTCAAATGTTTTTTTTTTGATTTTTTTTGCCATTTATAAATAAACTACTCATTGTAAGTTTATAAAAACCTCATTTAGCGGTCATGACCAGGTAGTTGTTACGAGGTAAATACATCTAAAATTCAAAATAGTGGACAGTTTAGGCACGAAAGTGCGTCAACTAAAAACGAATAAAATCAGTTGGTACACTTTTGTCTTAAAATTTTGTCAGTTGATACACTTATGACCTTACTCACTACATAAAAGCTTATTGCTGACAGTTCAAACAAACAGTTCCACGCTATGGTTTATAAAAGAAGGTAGCTTGGTTAATCTGGGTGCACGGCCCCGAACAAATCGATTTCATTTTCAGTCCTTATATCACAATAAGGACTAGTTAGGTCCTTATATGTACTCGTTTGACATATTATCCCACCGGTATTTATGGATTAACTCTATTTTAGAAAAATGCTTCTTTCTCTTTCTACTTATTTCTGACTTTAATAACAACTAACATTGCCGCACAGCGGTTGCGCTAAAGTTATTTTTGGTTTCCAATCTAAGTATTTTTATTTCTGTTTATGTTTTATTTCAAGCAACATTAGGCACCCGAAACACCTTAGAAATTCAGCAAAGCTTGGCTGACGAGTTCCCCCGTTTGTATTTTTGAATTATACTTTACATTATTTGTAATTTATGTATATCATTTTAGTATTAAATAAATATATTTCTTTAATCAATTTAATAGTTGTCTATAATGTTTATACTACAACAGGGCAATACCTGATTATAATGTAGTAATTTTTTTTTGTGGGAACAATAAAGCGTTAATCTATTTACCCTTCATCTATAGCTAGTGCACAAATATATTTTTATATGTATAATATCCCTATTGTGTATAGCGTCTAAAGCACTACGCAGTTTTTTTAGTTCCTCTTGTACTTCCCCCGACATAAGTTGGATACATTGTAGAGCTGAACATTTGTTTACGCGGTTTTCTGTTTTATTAATAATAGGCCAATTAGATTGCCTCATGCGAGTTTTATAATGTGTGAGCATAAATATGACATGAATACATATAACATTTAGTATAAAATATAATATAGCAGTAAATAATACGTATAATAAATCTATTATGTTGCAAAGATAGAAAGAAAAAAGCAAACTTACATTAAATTAATTCTAATTTAAATTATAAAACACCAGTACCAAAGCCAGAAACAAAATAACTAAAAAAAAAAAAAACATACATTTCTGTAAATGTATATATATGTGTATTTTTCCATTTTCTTTTCGTTTTTTCCCTTATTTTTTTTTCGTATAATCATAGGTACTTTCATGGGTCATTTTAAAGCGTTTAAATGAGTTATGCACGTAGTGTATCGATTGACATCTTAGTATTAGGAGAGTGCAAATATTTACACTATATTTGCATCTCTTACGATGTTGGTTAGTCGAATTGTATATTGAGCTTATTTCTATTCTTAGTTGATTTTATTAATACCTATTATCGGCTTTCTCATTTATACTGTACAAAAGCTGGGGTCTTTATGCAAGTAATATATACCTAAATATATGTTACATATAGTTTTCATAAACTGTTTTTATATGTATGTCTTATTATATTTATATACATCTACACTTCTTTTCTACACATGCAAGCTTTTTTCTGCAAAGCACTACACAGTTAAACTTATTAAAGTAGGTACATAATTATACGAGTATAAATTGGCAATGAATAAAATAGAAAGAGCACTGCAGAAACTACGTGAACGAGCTAACATACGAAGAAAATCGCAAAAAGCTATCTAGAATATGAGGAAAATATTATACTCGATGTTCTTAACAATATAATGTACTTAGGTATTTTTTGTTAATACACAACTGTATTGTTTCTTATAGCAGATTAAATCTGGAGCATTTTTAGCGAAAAATAATTACCCAAAAATCAAGAAGTCGCATCAATATGTTTGGAAAATAAATTGGCGAGACACCTACAAACAACTCTTGCAGACGCAAGGTACGTTTTATCTTAACACGACGCAGGTGGGGTGCCACGGTTGTGTTGATGAGGGATTTTAAATTTCATTTTGGCACTTCACCAAGTTTTATCTCAGACAGGCGCTGTTTTTTTAATTGGCGTTTTAGGCAGGTTTCCTTCCGTTTTATAATGATCGTCCTCGTCCTCCCGCCTATTGTAGTGTTAGTGTATTCGCAAAAGTAAATAAAACTACTTATTTCGCCTACTGCAGCCCGGTCTGTAAGCCATAGGCTATATAGTTTTATTTATGTCTAGCTCAACCGGTCCCAGGCGCAGTGAGCTAAAAATAAATCCGCCTACTAAAGACCTGCATTGTGAATGCAATTAGTACCGCAGGAATGCGAAATGTACTAAATAAACCTACAAGTAGTGAGAAAGAAATGTCCTTATGGATTTAGTTGTATTTTGTATCAAGCCAAGGTAGATAAAACGTGTTATTATTAATGCTCAATAAAAAAACATCTATAAACGAGCAGCGAGTGCTCACCAGTCAACTGATATGTGAAAACCTTGAAAACTATCCTACTATTTTCTTACATATTTTTCGTCCCTCGCAAAAATTGAAACCTGCAGGGTATTTCCCGTTGACATAGACCCATTGAAGTATAATACACGAGAACTGAAGATTGTTGTCTATGACGACGTCAGCCAACTGCCGGCGTACGCCGGAGAAGCGCGCCGACCGGCCTTAGTCGCGATTAAACAAAATGGTTGAATATATCAGACGTCAAAATATTATTTAAAAAATTAAAAATGGGGAAATGTGTAGTCAAAACCTTTTAATCCCGTTCTCAATTTCTTCATAAAGCTTCTGGAATTTATTTCCACAAGTAAATACGGTTTACACTATTCTTATTAATTGAAACTATCACATATAATATCATGATTTTAAAAGTAAATAATTTTACAGTTGGTGATGCCAGGTGAAACATGATTTTGTATCCCCATAATTATGGGAGATTTCGACTAATCGATAATTACTTTTTTGATACTATAGGATATCCGCAGACAAAATACGTAAAGATAACGATAAATAATGGATAAAAGCCATTAGAATATTACGAAAAGAAACTGACTGGATAATAATAGTAAATAGTGAAATAGTAACATTACAATAGATTACAATATAACTTCAATAAATACTAAAAATACAAGAGTACAAAGGTAATAACAAATCCGGTACCTAGATTAATGGGCGGCATTAACGTCTACAGCGATTTTAAATAATACTAATAATCATTACTATTTTTATAATTATTGATAGTTATGAATCAAGCAGCAGAATCAGGCTTAAATAGGTTACGTTTTGTAATTATTAGTTTAATCAAATAGCTCGACGGCAACAGGTATCTATGTCCGGAGATTGAAGTACAGGTATAGTATAACATATTAGGCTACAATTTTCAAAGAAGTTTTACGTGATACAGAGATACTGAAAAAGCGCGCGCTGCGCGGTATAGGTATGTATGAGTGACACAGACTGCACGCGGGCCGTGCGGGGTGCGTGGTAACTAGTGGTAAGAGCTTACGAACTCGGGCGCGGCTATGCTAGCTGTTAGTCTGCTATATTTATTATTGTTTATTATAATTGTTTACTCCAACGGTTCCAGAATAAAAAAAACATCACTGCAATTTTCAAAATAATTTATTGTAGATTCTTCATGCAATGCTTTCGAATTTTCTTAAGGAATATCCTGTCCTACAATATGACACGTTTTTGATAATTAAGTATTATTATGGCGATAATTATTTTAATTATCAAGAACGAATAAATATTGGTCGGATAAATGAATAAAATATTCTTTGTATTATATAACTTTATTCATAATTACATCATATTATATTTGATTTTGATTAATGACTCAAATTCATAATGTTATTACTAAAATGTTGATTAAGTATTAAAAATATCGGTTTGTATCACTGACATTGAGAAGATATCGTAACATTTTGGGGAAATTTCAATCTAATGAACTGGCACCCTAAGTAGGCATTGTCCGACTAAATTTAAAAATATTGCTATTTCTGTCATTTTCAACGTCTTACCGTACTTTAGCAACTAGTGTAACAGGGATAGAGATATGATTCTTTGATTACCTACCAACGATATTCGGGCGGTTAATGTGTCGCCATGCCTAGCAACGCGGTTGTTTGAGTCTGCTTATCTAGACATTAAACATCATTGCATAGACCTATGAAATTTGGCAAAAAGCATTGTCTCAGAGTGCGCATGTAGGAATGAATCTGAAAACTGTACATTTTTATTTAAATCACAAAAAATAGGGCTAAAAAAATTCACAAAACATGGGTTCAAAATTCAAAGTGAGTAAAGTATCATGTAAGGTATCATAATATAAAAGAACTTCATTAAAAAAACAGTACCTGTGACTGTCAGAGCGCGATTCGACTGTTTATATTGAAATAGGAAATATCACAGAGCTATTAAAACTAGAGAGATAGCGCTGTTGTCGCTTGAGGCAATCCTCAACCAGAAAAATGTATAGAAAATCTGGCTCAGCGCTGTCGAAACTGTCAAATATGTATTGAAATTTGACACTACTGAGAGAAAAACACGGCAACTAGCCACTGAATCTAGATAGTTATTATGTCTCTTTCTAACTCATGCCATATTATATCATTGCATCTCTTTCTTTCTTTTCTCGATCGACCACGTTATCCCTCTGGTATCTCTGTGGGAAACATGAAGGTTTTTTTCTCTCGATTAACTTTTGTAGCGGTTTTTGACATCTCTGCCAAATCTGTTAAAAAAGTTATTAAGCCGTTGTCGCCTTCTTCACAATTTGAATAGCTGCCAAATTATAAAAGAAATTGCTTGAAAAATTTAATCAAGTTGGTTAATGAACATGGCATAATATTTGTTGTGTTAATTTCGCCAGAGACCGATCCAGTTTAATTATTCGGATGGAGTCACATAATAATTCTGCGGCAGGAGTAAGGAGCTAATCAAAGAAAATCCTTCGCAGAATATATAATAGTGTAATGACATGTTATTTCTGTTGTTACCGAGCCTTATGTAAGAGGCAATTACGCTTGAAAGCTTTGTGGAACTGATGGTGACATCGAATCTGTTATTACTCTTTGAAATACAGCTAACGATTCCTCTAAAACTATTGGTTCTCTCGTCCTATTAGTGCAAGTAAGAATGTATTTTTAGTTCTAGGTATAAAAAATTGCGCGGAAGCTGCATGAAGATACCATTCAACTTTAGATACGCAAAACTTATCAAAGTCAAAGTCAAAGAACATTTATTGTTGAACTGTGTTACATTTAGATCTTAATACTAATGACAAAAATATTGAATCAACAGTTAAGTCCAATATGACCATACAATAATATTAGTAATTAGAACATCAAAAATCATACAATTTATTATTATTTAATTAATTTCACAGGTTATGCAATTTATCATCTAAAAATTCCCGTACTCCGTAATAAGCTTTAGACACAAGCAAATTAAATAATTTTCTTTTGAAAACAGGCACACACTCTGATTCCAGTATTCTAACTTATGTCGGGTAAAATCGTCGTGATCACCTATCAGCCTTTGGTAGCCCACTATTGAACTTAGACTTGTCGTCGTAGAGTGATTGGGCCATATCTAATACTTACCACACTAGCCAAGTGCAGATTGGTTTGAACTAGACCGAGCAAGAGTAACAGCAGGAGTGAGTGTTGAAAATCTATATACAAACGGGACAGTAAGTATAGCATGCGATTACAAAAGTCATTTTATAACGTTTCAAAAATCGAACTCCAGGACGATAAGATCACGTTGGACGTTGTTCGCTTGAATTAAGAATATTTTAAGTTCCACTTGAACGAATAAGTACTAAATTCTTTTCTGAATATTAAGAATAACAGGCTAAATATGACTAAGCACGTAAAGACATTTCTTAATTTGTACCTACTTGTAAGTTTATTTCGCATTCCGCGTTACTAATCTCATTGTCAAGTTTTAAAAATGTCAAAATTAAAATTGGCAGACATAATCAGCGCAAAAAATTTCATCACTAGGTATCTAATTGTACACGAACGTGACAAAATTATTCTAACTTAGCGTTGCGCCGCGCTTGATATTACAGTCAAGAATAATCGAGAATCAAGAACGAGAATTTTAGCCAAAACAATCGAGTCAGTGGCCCAGTGGTTAGTGACCCTGACTCCTAGATCAATGCGGCGTGGGTTCGATTCCCACCCAGGGTAAAAATGTATGCGATTAACATGGTTGCACTGTGGCTGTTTGTTTATATCTGTCATCAATATAGAAAAATGCCAAGTCGATGATATCTGTATAAAGCCGGAAACATACTATCGGACGTGGCTGACGGACGCGACTGACAGCCGCGACTTAGCAATGTGCACAGTCTTAAAACATCCGGTGTGCCAGATCGCTCTCGGACGTCCGAACGCTCCAGGTCGTCCGAGGGTGACGTCCGCGACTTATGTCAGATAGTGTACACGGCTCAGTGTATTTCATAGTCTAGATACCTATCAGTCGCGGCTGTCAGTCGCGTCCGTAAGCCGCGTCCGATAGTATTTTTCCAGCTTAATTATGTATTTAAAAATAAATATAATATGTAGTACATCTCTGACAGCCATTATTACTAGCTTTGCTTAGGTTGAGGTCAGGGACCGTGTGTAAGATAGATAGCTATATATCTATCTATCGATCGCCCAGCTACCAAATACTACCAATGCTATGCAAACCAATGCTATAAATTAGGAAAAGACCAAGAAAGAGAGTATAAAATAAAAGATACAAATACGTATGTAATACAGGAACTAGCAAAAAGCATTCTAACCTACGTAGATTCGAAACAGGTATTTATATTAGGTTTGTTTCGCTCCACCATCTCAGGCTAAACGGTTTGTAGACTTAAAGTCTACTACCGTGTATTTAAAAGAAAACTGGTTATTGTATCGAGAAATACCGAGTGGACATAGCATTAGAGACTAGAAAAGTATCCATGATTAAATGCGAAAAGTCTGAGCTTATTTCAGTACAAATTTTTTAAATACAATCTAAGAAAATGGTTCTCCGTTGGTTTATCGAGTGCTCTGAAAGCGAATGAAAATCGTACAAATACAAGGCGTCAAAAAAGAATAGTTGTATTGTATTGTTAACACTGTTAGATCATTTTATTTCACGGATGGCGATCTCATGTTATTGGTGGTTTCATTAAATTCTACTAAGTAGGTACGAGAACTCAGTATTTTAATTAAATAAAATTATATCGAAAATTAAATTCCACTGCATGCCGTTATTCTGCTAACGTAGAGTTCAATGGATTTCATAATTATCTTTAATTGAAAAATTGGAGCAAAGTAAAATTAATTTCGTCTCTAGGTACTTAATCGGAAGAGCAAAAATGCTTCACCAATTGAGAATTTTTGAAGCTATTGCAAAAATAGCAATCGCACGTCCCGACGAACTACCGTTATAATTATAAGGTATACATTCAGAAGTTAATTTACTCATCATTATGAAAATCTTTTACTATGGGGTCATTCTCGTAATCGCGATTTATAGAATCGGCTGTAGGTACCTTACATTTTGTCGCGAGTCGATGAACTTTTCGTATGGAACAGAAGATTTCTTTTTCGACAGCTTGTAAATAAACCTACTAGCTGCCCATCCCGGCTTTGCCCGGATACGAATAAATTATAGCTATAAACCTTTCGGAAGAAATGTTCTAAATGATAGTGAAAACCGCATTGAAATCTGTTGTGCAGTTTGGAAGATATAAGCGGACACTCAGACAAACACACAGAAATAACGGTTTTGCTTTATACTATATATAGTTTTAACCATCTAGTACAACGCACATTTGACATATCAAAATAAATTTCAAACAGATGTAGTTGTTTTGAAAATAACAAAGAACATATCTTAAAAATATAGAAACCAAAAACGACGTGGTATCTTTTTATATAAAACATAGTTTAGCATAGATGTATACATAAATACACATAAATATTCACAATAACACATAATATTTTTAATATACAAATACAACGTTACAGCAAATGAAGCCTCGTAGCGATATTAGGCATTTCGTTCCCATAAACCTTCAATATAACGACGTTACAAGCACGCAATAAACCGTCATATATTATATTCCAGACACTGTATTGAAGCCATCATTTACTGATAACGTCAAATGTTCACGGGAAAAGATAGTAAGTTACATTGTATGTTCTCATCTTTCCAAATAATCCAATATCCTCTGACAAGATGATGGGTAGGAAGAAATGTTAGAAGAAAATAAATTGGCGCTGGCAGATATGACCTCCTTATTACAAGAACGGCAAGATACAACTGGCAATCACTCACTTGTCTTGATAACACGATATTAAATGTGTTAAAATGTTGTTCGCAGCTAAACAAATTTACTTCACGAATTAAATACGAAAGCTAAATCATTTCAAGTTGTTTAATTAAATAGACGAACGCCCTTGGGGCTGTGTTCCTTTAATAAATATTTCCGAATTGTTTGAATTTCATATTAGCTGAAATCGCTACATTAAATTACATCTTTATTTAAAATAAAAAAGAATATACAGTGGAACCTCGTTAAGTCGAACCTCGATAAGTCAAAAACCTCCAAATCTCGAAAAAATGTTTTGTTCCCTTCCCTTAAAACACCAAAACCTCCATTACTTGAAATCTTGACCCTCTGTTAATCGAAATAATCACCGAGTCCCTCCAAGCCATTTTGGTACATATTTTCACTCTATAACTCGAAAAATTAAATTTGACCTCTGTATCTCGAACATAGGAACGTTTTATTTTACAACCTTTACAACTTGATTATTTGGAATTTATTATCTCTATTGTTCGAACAAAAATAAGTTACCGACTTTAAGAACTTGCCGACAATGTGAGTACACTATTGTTTCTTAGAAAACATTTTAGGAGTATACAATAATAAATGTATGACTCATGGAAACACGTGTTTGCTTGCTTTGTGTCAGGTGTTCAATTTTGATTCCCTTTGAAATTTAGCTAAGCCAGTCATTTGTTTTCGACTTAAATACCGTCAGAAGTAGTTTGGTTCTACTGCAATACACATCAATTAGTACAACAGTTAACATGAGTGCTGTGAAACGTAAACTAAAAACTTTGAGTCTTGCTGAAAAATTAGAAGTGCTCGAAGCTGTGAAGAGACATAGAATAGATTTAGAAGAGAATAGAAGAGATTTAAATGACATAGAAGACGTGAATAGTACATGAGCTCCATGGGATTCCATCAAAGAGGCGCGAACCGCATTGAATACCTTACGTAATTTTAAAGAGCAAATCAGTAAATCTAAAGAAGAAGAATTTTCTGCTCTTTATAGATTAGACAATGCTATAGATAGAGAACAACCAAATTATCTAAAGAAAAAAAAATGACTCACTTTTTATACATATTTTTTATTTTAAAATGATTTGAAATAATGTTGATTTATAATATGTAAATAAAAATATGTTTGTCACCTCTGCAAGTTGAATTTTTATTTATTTTACCTCTCTAACTCAAAATTTATAAGAATAAACCTCAAACTCTTTATGTCGAATCAAAATCCGCCTAAGTCGAAATCCTCCATAAGTTGAAAACTCTATAACTCGAATTTTTTGGCGTCTCCCTTGATGTTCGACTTATAGAGGTTCTACTGTATTTGAGAAAATATCGTTGTCGAGTAGTCCCTTTCGGGTGACGCCTCTATTCGGACATGAAAGGGAATAAATGAAATCAGCATCCGAAGGAGGCTCCGAGTGTCCTTCAGCAACAATAAGCTTGTAAACGATAATATGGAGGTGCCAACTTTTTCTCAATAACTTGACATATTTATGTCTTCCATTCCACCCATCTATACATATTGAGTTCAACTCTGTGAAGCTACTTTGAATGTTATTTCTGTCTCTTGACAGGGTACTGCTAACTTTAGTAGAATTGTAGAGTGGAACTATTAGTTTAATCGAAACTGGGGCCTTAATTCCATTCGAGTTGTGCTCCATGAGTATGATTTGAAGTACAGCGTAGCAAATACAATTAAATGGGCTCCACTGACCATGCTTTCAAACGGACGACGTCCATTCAATGCTGTCAATTTAGCGACTTTGTCGTTTAAAATGAGTTTTCTTTGTTTTAGCGAATATACGTATAAACGCAACAAAGACAGTTAAGTTATTTCTCTGATTCCTATGTAACTAAAACATATGCAGATTTATCTATACCTAAGTATACTGTATTTCTGATTAACTATATCTTCAAACAAGATTATGTATATAGATTCAACTTTTAAAAGTATCCGCTTATATTTGAATATATTATTACTACACTATTGATGTGTTTTGTAGTTAGAAACTCTCCTTAAATTATTTCCTAGATCATTGTTCAGCTACTAGTGAACATATGCCTAGTAAAATTGCGTTCCCAAGACGGACGGTTAGTTTGCTGTCGTGCTTCGCTTCACACGGCCTTTGTTTCCTTTATTACGGGCTGGTTCGCGACTTGCCCTTCCGTTGACATGCCTCGCTGTCTCCTTATTTGCAGATTACTGACCCCTTATACACACACAGATATATAACTCGTAACAGTTAGAATAAAATTTTATTTTCCCGTCGGATTCTCTCAACATGGTGTTCGACATCCTAATAGCTTTCCTGCTTGCCATTTTCCTCCCCAACTTTTAATTTAAAGCTTTGTAGAACCTTTATAGGACATACAAAAAACGCAATTAATGTTTGTAAATGAATGCGCGTTGCGTTACAATAGGAGTGCAAGCGTTTTGCAGCCAACTGAAACGGGTTTTACCAACTTGCCGCGCTGCGCTGGAATGTTAGTGTAAAGTACGAGTAGATTTACAATGCTGCAGTGCTCAATACACAATGAAAAACCAGGCAAAAGCGAGAACGGTTTAAGCGAGGAATGCCCAATTCAAACTTGGCGTATGATTCTAAGAATGCCTAATTCTATAAATGCCCAATTTTATAATAATTTTATTTTATATACAAGGTCTCCGGTATGTAACGTCAAACCTCTCAAAGGCAAGTTTAGTACATCAAAGTGATAATAGTTGACTTTTAATATGCTATCCAATGCAGATTCCGCGAATAAAAAAAACGGCTATATTTCGTTGATTATATTATAAATGGACTTTTTCTATAATACTGCTACCTTTTTCGCGAATTTGGCTTCGGTTGGTCCCATAGTAAAAGTTATTCTTCTGAATGTACTAAACTCGTCTTAAAGAGGTTGTTACCATTAGCTACCGGTCACTCTGTGTATAGAAAATTTACGATTTTAATATGTATTTCCTAATTTAATTTATTTTATTATTTTGAGAACTAGGCATTCCTAGAATCGGGTATTCCTGGACTACTTGGGCATTCCTCGCCTAAGCCTTCTAAACACTCCTACAGTTTAATGTATTTACAAAACACTTAACAACAAATAACATAAATCAATCTCTTTCTAGAGTAGACATCGCTAAAACGAACAAAAGGAAAAGCCGTTTGTTTTGGCAACAGCTTAGGAAGTACGTTATAGATGGGTGATATAATTGTTTTATTCCATGCTATAATATGTTGTACCTAATATGATTTTTATAAACTATGTTAGGTAAATTTTAATTACAACATATAAAACATATACTTAGGCATATAAAACTGCAAAGAATAAGCATAAATAATAACTTAGGTGGTTTTGGGACAACAGCATAAACAAAATATCCACGTTCAAGTTCACGACTGTTGCTCATTTATTCATAGTTCCGTTCCTTTTACAGTTTCAGTGCGGAACCCTAAAAGCGCTGTTTCCGCTCGGTTGTATATAATTCGTAATTCCTAGGCAGATTCCATTTTATTTCTAAATAAGTTGAGCGTACATACCTACAACATAAATCAGAGGCAGAGTGAGATGCTGTTTCAACGTTTCCCTCTCCAAATAATACCGAGTGTAAGCGTGCCGTTATACGAATACGGTCGTCTCAACTCTTGTTTTCGCATAAATAAGTAGCTTCGGACATATAAATAAATTCTTTCAACCAATTTATCTTGCGGTATAGAATTGGGAATTCAGGATAAAGAAAACAAATACGAATAAGCTCGCGAAGAGCAGTAGTTTCGTCTTTGTAACTATATTTTTCTTATTTTCCGTGCCGGTTCTTTCCAGCCGTGATAGTTTATTCAGCCTCACATGTTTGACAGGTTATCACATAAAATAACTGTTATTCCTGTATAGGCCGTGAACGAAACGAAATGAAAATATCAGTCATGGAATTATTTTTATTCGTACGTATTTAACTCAAACGAACAAAACCGTTCGAGTTAGTGTAAAAGTTAAACTCGTAGTCATAGTGTTTTGGTGCTAGTGCCGCGTATAAAGAACACAATAACAAAGTGTCTTCGCCTTAATAGAGACAATAAGAAAAGTGTTGATGGACACATTCTTAGTTATTATACTTACCTAGCAATTTAAGTTAGATTTATATTACTCATTAGCCAATGGCTAGATTGTAATATTTTAAAGAATGCACATAGGCGTTACTGAAACAAAAAAAGAAGTGTTTAATTTTATTTTTATTTGCAAATGAATGCTTAGATATTCAAATATCTTTTTAATTTGATTTGTGTTAGACGAGCATGCCAGTAAAAATGATAATGTATCTACCTAATTCTCAGCTTCATTTGTATTTAAGTACTATACTTATCTAATCAAGTACCGAAGTAGGTAGCTCACTGGCTCTAAATTATAAAACTTTCTATTAGGAATTATAATGGTGTAACGTTTTCTTTTATCCTGTAAATACTTACAAAGTAAGCCAAGTATTTAGCTCACGGACAAAAAGGAAAGTTTTAATTTATGTTATTAAAGGCATTTCTTATTAAGAACTAGATCATGAAATAGATTAATTATTTAATACCTACACTGAAGAATCCGTGCTATGTCAAGGTAGTAAAGAGTAATTTAAATCTAAGTCTGCTATTAGATAGGTATTTAAGATAGTATAGTAATTAGTTATGTTTCGTAACTGTTCATTATGTTTATTGGGCTATGAATAAAAAATTACAGCTCTTGCTGGTATTTATTTACGTAAAAATAGGACATTTTTAGAGGTAACTAGCATCGCATGTTGCACGATAGCTTATTTATTTAGTAACTTAAGGCGATCCCAATACTTGAAGCTGAATTGGTTTTGTTTATTAACAAAAATAAATAAAAAATAAAATTTAAGATACAGTTCGATCATAATTGCATTCATAAAATTCAATTAATTATTGCTGAATAACTTTTAGATTGAAATAAGTACGCACGTAGTAGAATGCTAGTTACGATTGATCGACTATCACGTCAGATTACGTGATAATTTTAAGAAGGAAAGTATACGCAAGTTAATTAAGCGAAATCTGCTTATCCAACAAAATATTATGTACAGTTTAGAATCTAAAAATACCTACCTTTACTTTTATTGATGTATGAAACACACATTAGGCACAGTTGTAATCAGTTGAAAAATGTTTTAGTAGGTAAAGGTAACGTTTGATCTTGTTTCATTGATAGGTACAGTACGTGGTCCTTTGGAATAAAGTAATTTAGTAAATCACCTGAAAGAGACGCTTGAAAACTTACAATAAGACTCAAGTTGAACGAAACAGTTTGTAAGAAGAGCGAGCCCTTAAGTGAAACTTATTTGACTGTCAGCAACTTAACTGGAAAGTTAAGTCATGAAGTAGCGGATATTACAGCATCGATTGCTTATTAGGTAGCCATTTACCTGTTGAATAAAGTCACAACGATTTTTGAGAATATTTGTTCTAGTTTTCTAAGGTATTAGTTTCATACATCCGTTTGTTAATTAGAAACTACTCGCCGACGTAACTATTAAGCCGGTTGTTTATGTAATTGAAAAGAAAGTGTCACTGACAACTACTGGTACAAGTATCTAGGGAGAGTAGTACCCATCAGAGAGAAAGTCCCGCGTGTGTTCTCGACATCTCTTTACTTCGAGTTTCGATCAAAATAATGGCCAAATCTATCGCTCTGTACTCGTCAGTTACGTTTTCCTATTCTTTGCTAAGAGCATAAAGGTTTTTTTTTGGATGGGAGAGCTGTTCTCCTGGTAAATATAATGGCCAAATCTATCGCTCTGTGCTAGTCAGTTTCGTTTTCCTATTCTTTGCTAAGAACATAAAGGTTTTTTTTGCTTAAAGCTTTTTGCTTAAAGCTGTTCTCCTGGTAAATATAATGGCCAAATCTATCGCTCTGTATTAGTCAGTTACGTTTTCCTATTCTTTGCTAAGAGCATAAAGGGTTTTTTTGGATGGGAGAGCTGTTCTCCTGGTAAATATAATGGCCAAATCTATCGCTCTGTACTAGTCAGTTTCGTTTTCCTATTCTTTGCTAAGAACATAAAGGTTTTTTTTTTGGATGAGATAGCTGTTCTCTTGGTAAATATAATGACCAAATCTATCGCTCTGTACTAGTCAGTTACGTTTTCCTATTATTTGTTAAAAAATAGAGGGTTTTTTGGATGAGAGAGCTGTTCTCCTGGTAAATATAATAGCCAAATCTATCGCTCTGTACTAGTCAGTTACGTTTTTCTATTCTTTGCTAAGAGCATAAAGGGTTTTTTTATGAGAGAGCTGTTCTCCTGGTAAATATAATGGCCAAATCTGTCGCTCTGTACTAGTCAGTTACGTTTTCCTATTCTTTGTCAAAAAATAGAGGGTTTTTTTGGATGAGAGAGCTGTTCTCCTGGTAAATAAAGTATCCAAAAGACTAACGTTTGCTTTAATCTCAGACAGGATGTGGTTGAACGAAAACTTAAAATTTAATAATGGTGGAACTTTGAGTAGTTAGATATTCAGCTGTTGTTTTTTATTGCAAAAAATTATATAAAATTATACCAACCTAGTGGAAATTTCACATATCGAATTCAGTCTAGTGATTTGTGGATGTAAACGGTAATATAAATAAAGTTGGTCACTTATTTTTTAAATATTTGGATATTTTCTTTACAATATAATCTGAGCAGTAATCTAGAATGTATGAGATGTGAATTTAATTGTAGTATATATTTCGTGGGTGGACGTTCTACGCTGGATTTTAATTGTGATAAATATCATCGTTGACGTTATGTTAGCTGTAGGACATCCTCTGCTAGGCACAGGCTATCGATTTCCTTAAATTATAAAATTTCCTGAAAAGACTGGCTTGAAACTACTTTGAAAAATTTAATAAATAAAAACACTAATCAAGTGCTTATAGCTATGAACCCAACTGCAATGCATGTAAACATACATGTAGGCTGCAATAAAGCTGTGAACTGCTGAGCCGTCCGTTTAATTGGCGTTTTACTTTCCGGATTAAACTAGTGACTAATGATGGTAGATTTTTTTTAAATCCGACTATGATGAAGTTTGTTTTTGGAAGGTATGGTTAAACGTTTATCTGTTGCTTCATAACTTGTAAAATTACTTTCATGTCATTTCATTTCTTTTTCTCATAGTTACTGTTCTGTACGAGCTTTTTTAATAGTCCACTGCAGGACGTAGGCCTACCCACGAAGGGTGATTGGGCCATATCCACCACGCTGACTGGGCCAGCGGTGGATGTTGTCCTTCACCGAAAAGACAGTGGTGTAAAATTCCGTACATAAATTCTAAGGAACTCATTGGTACGGGACCGGGGTTTAAACCCACGACCTTAAGATTGTAAGGCGGATGTCACTACCTTTTGACCACCACGGCTATACTCATACTTACGCAACGCCAAAGCCTATGGCGAGTCATCATTACTGTAAAATTCATTATTAAACAAACCAAACCTATCAATTAAACTAATGAAAAAAAAGAAATATGGTACACATAAAAAATATGAAATGTCAAATGATAAAAAAATGAGAATAGATAACAAAAGTACAAACCGAAAATAAAAAAACGCAAAACAAACAATAAAAATGTAGCACCGCGCTGGTTGTGCGCCGCTATTAATTAATCAATATTTTTCAAAGTCTCTAAGGGAGTCGTGTGTATCAGTGGGAGACTGGTGACGTGAAGATCATTAACATTATACTAAGAAACCCCGTGTCAGCCTGTCATATACATAAATGAATAAGTAAACACTGGGAACGCAGTCCTGTATGTAATTCACTAATTTTAAGAGTAGTCTCTTACAATAAATGCACTGTGGTGTTAGTGTGATTTAAAAATGTGCCTTTGTTATATGTATAGTAGCGTACACATATTATAATGGTAGTTAATGAGTGCTCCACACGAAAGTAGGTGCGCTCGCGTACAGGCAACACTTTCGAGACAATGCCATACAATGGTGTTATTTGCAGAACGGCAGGCACAATGGATGTTTGTGTCTTATCTGTGTTTTCCCACTGTACGTTTCGCACAAAATTTTCTCATTACTCGTCCACTTTTTACCAGAATTAAGGTCAATGTGCGTTAAATTGATGAGGTTTTATATTTACGCTTTTAGTGTAAAATACTGTGTCTAAAAAGCGTGACTAAAAACAAAATGTATGATAACAACTTTAGCGGTGGTATGCCTGAAATCAACATTAAACCATTTTTTTTAAATGTAGTAGATTAGCTTCATAGCCACATTATATTTAAACTGTTAAAATATTAGCTTAATATCAAAGACCAACTTACCCAAAAAGGGTTACTTAATTGAATTTTAAACTACCTATTTAGCACAGGTACTCTTATGATAGGAAAGGTAAATAGATATGGAGTGCTTTTAGGATATTAATTATAATTAGCTCATACATTACGGATACCTTTATTTCCTTAATACATATAGTTAATACATACGCACAGGTAGCTATCAACTCCCCAAATTAGTGATGTCATAGTCGACTTATCGCAATATCCGCCAGCTGATCGGCTTTTATTGGGTTTAATTAACTGTCATTAATTAATTATGCTATTACTGTATTTGCTACGTAATAATTAAGTCAAAATAAAATTGAGTTTAAAATTAAGTCTAAAATATGATGACTCTACGTAAAAGAACTAGACTCTTAAAACACCCATTATAATCATTCCTCCTTCTTTTAAAAAGCTGTTTTGTTCCCCTGAAATGCTTCTGGGAGCTAATTTGAAAGAGAATAGGACAAAAAGTGTTGCCACGGTATCTACCCTAATTTCGGAATAACTTAAAAAGTTACCACCGCCGCAAAATATTTTAACTGGTTTAAAAGGAGAGTAGAAGGTCGTTGAAGTGTCGGTTTAGTTGGAAAGTTGAGGAATGTCGCCTTTGGGCCTTGTTAGCCGAACTTGGGTATTGTGACGAGCGAATTACTGCGTCGTGAGCCTGCGGCAACGGGCTATAACGGAATGAAGTAATAATGCACACAGTGCGGCGATGGCCACATAGTCCCCGAGCCCACCGCAAACATGTTATGTATTAAGATAAGATAAGATAAGATAAAGTTTATTGTCAAACTGTGTTACATTATAAGGTCTTAGTTCTAAAAAGTGCCAACAGTTTGGTCCATAATGAACATACAATATTTAAATAGATTGTTACAAAAAATGTCAATAAAATTTCATTATAAAATGTCGCAAGAATTAACATTATGAAAATCAATAAAATCAACAATTCTTAACCATGCATAATAATCTAACAATAACTTCCAAAATATAACTACTAAAATGTGTCATCCAAAAACTCTTGCACCTTATAATATGCTTTTGATGCTAGTAAACTAAACAGCTTCCTTTTAAATTTAGCCACACTAACAGACTCCAATATGATTTTTGGTAAATGATTGTATATTACCGGACCCATACCACAAATTCTGATATAATTTTTTTTAAAACTGTAGAAAATCTATGCTACTCTTTCAAAATACCACTTTCAGGTACTTTTAGGTTTTCAAAGGTATTCAGATTGATCTCCTGTGATTGATTTCCTGACTAATAAATGGTTACAGTAACACTACCTTGGGCTTAAAAGAGTAATTAGGTACTTAACCTTATCTGATGTCTAGAGTTTTGTGAATTCTTTTGCTATTTTACAGCGCTCTCCGTATGTGTCTTTATATTTTGCAAGAGGTTTCTACAGCGGGCTCACTAACTACTGCGGCTTCGCAATGTTTATGTGCACTGTACCTCATGAACAAAATTCTAGTGAAATTAGCGCTCAAAATTCATAGTAGCTACCTGCGCCGGCTGTAGATTGCGCGTCGCGTAGAAACAACATTTTAACCGCTCATACTTACGGAGGACATGCTAACTTGTGTACATTACGTATTCAGTGCGTAGCTTGAATACCGGTGCGATGGCCACGGAGGCACGTAGAGGCCATGCCAGACGCCAGGAGCTGTCCTTCCAACTAGAATATTTAAATAGCCTTGCTCCTCCAGCCTGATTTAAACTATGCGTAAAGATGAGCTTTAAACTGAGTAAACATGTTTTTTACGGTAGCAAAACTAAATTACTTTCGCATCTCTCAATTTAAAATTTGAGCAAGTATCTTTATTGACTCATCATCATCATTATTGGCAGCTTGGTTCAGCTCACTGCTGGGCATAAGCCAGCTTCCTCTTTCGCCAATCGTTTCGTACCCAAAGGGTAAAAACGCGACCCTATTACTAAGACTCCGCTGTCCGTCCGGCTGTCTGTCTGTCACCAGGCTGTTTCTCAAGAACCGTGATAGCTAGACAGGTGAAATTTTCACAGGTGATGTATTTTTGTTGCCGCTAATACTAAAAACAGAATAAAACAAATATTGAAAGAAGACTCCCATACAACAAACGTGTTTTTAACGTTTTTTGCTCGACATTAATAACGACAACAGTTAGACTGTTGAAATGGGGCTAAAGGGTCTTCCATACGTACGGGTACGGAACCCTTCGTACGTAAATCCGACTCGCACTTGGCCGATTTTTTTACTATAATGCCATACGTACTGTCTGTCCGACATGCTGGCAGCAAAGCAGAATTATCACATGCTGAATGGCAAAGCTTCTAGGCAAAAAAAGGAAACACCGGCGTATAGGTTCCAGGTAGCATTCACCAGACGCTCAGAAAAGATTTGAGAACCATCCATCTCAATCAATGCATCAGTGAATGTTTAATAAAAAGCAATTCGCCAACTAGATTGGCGGAAAGGAAAACGGTTTAAAAATGAAATAGGAATGAATCCGAAGCCTGCAGGCAACATTTTATTTTGTTCTACGAGTCGGAGAAAAGTGGGGCTGCTGGCAAAACGGCGGGCCTCGTGATTGAGTAACAAATGATACCAGTCGACTTTCTCCTTTGTTAATATTAAGTGTGATTTTTGTTACTGGTTTGTGTTGAGTCACTGCGCGCTAACTGTAGTGGTTTCACAATGGAACGCAATGCAGCGAGCGGCTGCTACGCGTGGCGCCTATGACGTTTTTAACATTTTCTGAACTCTTGTCGCGACGGACACCTATAAATAATTATCCAATTGAAATATTATCAAATTGTATGTTTTGCTGCAGAGTAGGCACTTGCAATGCACTTTTCGACTTCGTGTATTTGAATAAATTTGGAAGCTGAAAAATTACAGCTATTACCTATATAATTTTAATCAAACCTATGTTTTCACTTCTTTCAACTAATATCTTTGTATCGAGGATTTCTAGTATAGCTACACTTGTTTATGTCATCTTTTTTGCTTATTTTGATAAAATTATTTCAGAAGCTCGTTGGTAGTAAGAACTAAGTACTTACTCACAAAACATTAACGAATAGCGAAACTTGCAAAGTCCCCTCGGGAGTTATAAATTAATTAATTGCAAAAGTGAACATGAACTTTTGTGCTCAGCTCAGTCAAGACACCAATAAACTACATAATTAGACTACTGAGTAGGATAAATCAAAGAAATAACGCACAAAGGCTTCCAGAAGCTTCGGAAGCCCAACTACAAATTGCGAATAATTACTAAATAATTTGTGCCGGAGTAGTCGAGGAGATATTGTTGAATATTTATGACAGTCGGACGGTTATCTGAGCAGTTGCTTCGTGGTATTAGCTACATAGAGGGAATAGATTTTCTTTGGCTGAAACATCAAATTCTCGTCTGTATACGTTAGCGATTTACGCAGAACTATTAATCTTGTAACCGGAATGTACAAACTGATATTTAGTTATATCTGTTCGTAGTACTAACGCAACGCTGCTACTGAGAAAATAAGGCAAAATCAAATCTTTGACATCTTGAACTCCTTCTTACATAAGCACTATAGTAGATTGTATCATATGGGAGCAAAATAATATTTTTACGGCGAGGGCACTTTTTTGAACCCAGAGCGAAGTGAGGGATTTTTAGTAGAATCCTGAACGTAGCGAGGGATTCAAAGAACGTCGCCCGAGCCAAAAATATATTTTGCGCCCGAGTGGTACACTGTCCTTTTCATCACCTCTATGAGAAAATAAAAGGCGCCTCATATTTTATTGTAATATTATTATTTAATAAAACGTGGAATAACAACTTAATTGAAATTTAATGGTATCTAATAATAAAACAAATGAAGACTTATATTTACATTTTTTTCATTCATTTTCTTGGCGCTGAACACTAACATTACAAATACTTCCAAATTCAAAAAGTGCGCGGCAAAGATCATTTCGTCGCACTTATTTGTTCCAAATTCAAAAAGTGCGCGGCAAAGATAATTCCGGCGCACTTATAAAGTTCCTTATAGAAAACACCACCTTTGGGCGCCCTTAAAGGCGAACCAAGTAGTCCTTTTCGAATAGATGTGATGAAAATTAAATTATTACTTACATGCCAAAAAAATATTCATACACACAAAGAGTATAATTTAATGGTCGTAACCTTAATGTTTTATAAGGGAAAATCGCACTTTTGTAACTAGTCGACAAATAAAAATTGAAAGGAACTGGAATAGAAAAAGCAAATAACGCGAGCTTTGCAGTTTCCTCCAAATCACTAACAAACCTCATGTTTTGCCGACATCTAGAGACTAATCAGCGGAATGAGATTTTGGCTTGAAGCCACCATTATTTCGTACATGACTCTTATCTAACAAATCATACAAATAAGGAAAAAAGCTTTTTCCAAATAATGTATGGTGGTTGGTACTATCTGTTATTATTATCATAAGAAAACGAAAACTACCTGGGGAAATTATAGTGCGATCGATATTATCTCCATCACTGTCTGTTTCATCAGAGTTATCATCAGAGCGACAGTGACTGGGTTATCTCGAGCTTACCAGAATTACCTTCTATATGGCTACACAGGTTGTAATACATTATTCACAGAACCAAATACATATTTATTTACTGGATTATCATTACGAAGACGGATCACAAATAAGTTATTATATCTTGTTGGTTTCTCCGTACGTGTGTGTCATTTTGGAAATAAATATTAACAAGTCAGTGGGCTTGTTTTGCGGGTGATCCTAATTAGGCGTGGGTTAATCGTACCATAATACGGACAAAAGTTGACTATATTATTATTGATAATAGCGAAAAAGCCGGAGCGTTGTTTTCCGCAAGCTTTTTCATCATCTTCATCATTATTAGTCGTACGACGTCTAATGCTGGACATGGATCTATGGATTGCCAATAAGACCGGTTAGAAGTGGTCTGCATCCTTGATCAGATCATCGTTCCACCTTGTCGGTGGACATTTTACGCAGCGCTTCCCGGTACGTGGCCTCCATTTAATAAATAAATAAATAAATTCTTTATTCGACCAAAAACAAAGTTACATATTTTAACTTAACTAAGCTAGAATAATAGAAAAATTTATAACAGGTTTCTGTTGCCGAACTAGGCCGAAGCCTGTGTTTCAGCTTACAGTGCCCTCCCCCCTATAAGCACATTTCCAGCTATAACATTTTTGAAAACTTAAGTTTTAAAAACAGGACGAATAAAATCTAAACGAGCAGGTACAAAACAAACTTAAATTAATTTAGGATGACGGTATTTACAAAAATGTCTAGTAAATAGTAAATAAAATAAAAATGTTTGAAACTATTTAAAACCAATCAGACAAATGTGTCAAGTAATTGCTCAACCTGCTTAATTGACAACATTTCAAATTTTTAACGTTATTAGTTTTATTTTTTTTCTGAAAGATTATTGTAAAATAAGGTACACATATTTTTTATTTTTTCAATTAGACCTATATTTTCCGTAAAAATAATTTTTGTAAAAGAGCTTATTCATAAAGGACGTAACTGCATGATTTAGGATGTATATTAAATGTTACTGAAGTCACATTAATAAAAACATCTATAACTGCCAAAGTCAAGCTTTAGCGTAGCTGTCACTGTCATGGCACTGGCAACGACAACAAACAAATTATCCAGCGTGACAACTTTTGGTAGATTTCTACTTTTTAGTACATTTTATGAGCCTAAACCTATGTAGTTGTAATAAATAGAAAACTTAAATCGAATTAAAGATAAAGTAATATTGCATTTTTCACTTGACTTAAATCAGATAAATGATAATTTTATGTAACAAGCAATTTTATGTGTGCAAAACTTTCTAAAAAAATAATGATTGATAAAAAAGGACTGTTTCAAACAAAACTATAATGTAGTAAGTAGTAGTAGTAGTAGTTTAAAATCTTTACGGCTCCATCGGCTACTGTTCTCATTGCAGAAACCGTTCTCATTGCAGAAAGTTACAAGTATTCGTATTTCAATGTTTTGTTTGACTTATAAGCAAAGAAAAAAATAAAAGCACCGCTCCGCATCCGACATATAGCGCTTAGTTTTTCGAGCTGCAAACTCTACTATACTACGCTCTGCCGATCTCCACTTGTTGTTATGCAGTTTGGGCATACTTGTCATAGCTGCTATACAAACCCTTCCTCACTAAATACGTCGTTGTAGTCGTCGTCATTTCAGCCATAGGACGTCTGCTGGACATAGGCCTCCTCTATAGATCTCCAATAAGATGGGTTGGAAGCAGCTTGCATCGAGCGCAATCCTGCGGTCTTAATGAGGTCATCTGTCCATCTCGTGGGTGGACGTCTTAAGCTTCGCTTGCCGGTACGTGGTCTCCACTTGAGAAAATTTCGACTCCATCGGCCATCAGTGTTCCGTGCTATACTTCTCCTACCCATTGCCATTTCAACTTACCAATACGCAGGGCTGTCTCGTGTCATTACGAAGGTTATGATCACCCAGATACGAATCAAGTGCGCGCAAATATATTATAATTGTTTTCAAGAAAATAAGGAACAATTTAAGGAAGGTTTATCTAGGATATTCATAAATATAACTGTGTTAGGTAGTATCGTAATATATTTAGCTTGTACCTAATCCTTATCCTTACTATCCTTTCTAATATTATGAATCCGGAAGTGTTATTGTGTTTGTTGGTTTCTTTCGGATTGACTTGATTTTTGTCATGGACATAGTTTGAAAAACGGAAAGTGACATAGGCTTCTTTTTATACCAGAAAAATAAAATGTTCCCGTGAGATAGCACAAAAATTCAAATACGACGTGAGCGAAGCCGCGGGCAAAAGCTAGTTATTCATAATTACTTAACATTATAATATCGTCGTGATTGTATTATATAGTAACAATAATTGTTCAGAATGAAAGTCCCTGCACTGCAAAGCAACAAATTGCAGTGCAGGGACTTTCAGAGGCGTATTTGGTCACCATTAGGAACAATTATTGTTACTATAAGATTTTTTTTCGTGAAATCGAAGTTGATCCCATAATAAAAGCTATTCATAATCATGAGCATCTTGCAAAGCAGCGTCCTGTACGTGTACCTATATGTAACCCAAACCTAAACATTTTTATCTCTTCCAATTGAGTGAAACCCGTAAGCTAGAAATTCACTGAACAGAGGTTGAGCTCCTGCCCTAGAAATATGAAATTTGGAGCTGCTTTTGAGGCCTAATCCCCCGCATAAAACCCACAAAAGATTCAAACATGTTAAATGTAATTTAAAGTTAAGATGAAAGGAAAGATTGAAAAGGAAATTATTACAAAACATGTGTAATTTTATGATAATGAAATTTTACATACAGTTTTTGGAACTCCACATACCTATTGTGTGTTAGTGTCTTATTATTGTGGTTTGTATTTTATTAAAGTGGGATAGCGCGAGAGATAATATTATAAATTGGAGTATAAAATCCTGGTCTTAAGTTTTTAGTTAATGCACTTTTGGGCATAGACTGACCACTATTTTGGTTTTTTGGTGTAGTATACTTGCTATTCATGGTCGCAAAACGAGTTTTCATAAACTTACGATGTGTAGTTTAGCTGTAAATGGCAAAAAAACAAGCTTGAAGAAAAAATCATAGAGAAAAATTAATTTCACACGCTGGCCGAGAGCATACACCTTAAAAAGCCCTCAGGATAACAAACGCTGGTGAATCCCATAGCAAAGCTAGTATCTCTGCAAAGTAGATACTTGTATGTAGTATAATCTATGCGACTAGCGTACCGATTTCTATCAAATCAATCAATTGAACAAATTAACTAACTTTAAATCCCATAGACATACATATCAGTACGCACTAGTCTTCTATCATCCATCAATTACCTACGAGCCTGCAAACAACGTAACGCAAAGAAGTACATTTCATTCAATAAATATTTAACATTTCATTTATTTAATAAACCTTTTATTGAAAATTATTTGCAGACATCTGCTGTAGTAGAAGCTAGTAGAGCAGCGCTACTTTTCCAATTATTTACTTTCACACATTCTTAATTAAAAGTTAGTACTTTCAAGTTATCAACTTGCATGTGTTAGTCTAATTTACCATCTTTCTATGAACTATATACATTGGAGATTCTCAACCTAAACAATGCAGCGTCATGGAGTATAGAAATAAATGACTAAGCTAAGCGTTCTATAAGTAAGTAAGTAAGTTCGTATAGGCCGGGTGACTAGCCCTGGCGTCAGTTTTTAGGCCGTCTGAAGGCCTCTGACATGGCTAAACGGTTAAAACAACCGGGACCTACAATTTAACGTGTCATCCGAGCCACGGTAGCGCTCAGTTGGAAAATGCCACCCATCCAAATACTGATCCAATCCAGCGTTCTATTATATGTATACTATATTTAGACGTATATATTTATATGTCGCATTAAAATAGCCGAGTAACCAAGTAGGTATAGTAGGTTTACTTGGTTACCAACATTTTTTAATGAAGTTTGGAACAGCGTGACACGAGTGGCGGTAGACAAATAGGAAAGTAGAGCATGACCCGAAACGCTGAAATTAAGCCACGACTTTCCTTTCAAAAAGTTTACAAAATGATTATTTATTTCTAATTATTTGATTAATTCGTAATCAAATATACCTAACCCAAATAATCCAAAAATATAAAATATTTTTAAATGAGTACAATTTTGAGTATTATATTGAGTGTTTATTATTTCGAATTGTATTTTACGTAATTGTATGTTGGAGGAAACTTCAAGGAAATTACCTTATTTCGGGACATCGATAATGTTCTGAGAATAATTGTTTGCAGCGTGGGTAGTCCTACGAGATTTCAATTCTACTGTAATTTATTTTGTGCAGTGAATTGAAACCACGGGGAAATGAGTAGATTTGTCAGCGAGGGAGACGGAAAGCCAAGCCTTACGATAAAAATAACGTAAGTAACCCTCTTAACTTCGCCCTTTCCATAAATTGTCGATGGCAAAACTAGTGATAAAGAAAGATACATTGCTTTAGCCTTCACGACACTTAGTGCCTTTGGATCTAACGTATAAAATATAGGTTCCATTATCCACAACCTCATAATTTTGCTATGGTTCTTTCTAACACAATAAATAAAGTTGTAAAGAATTTACGATTATTACGTTGGGCAATTTTGACTTCGCTTAGTCCTCTTATAAAGCCCTGTGCGAGAAAAAAAGAATTGCGTTATACCTGTCCGTAACCTTACGTAAAATCAGTAATATGTGGCAGAGCTTTTATAAAATAGAGGGATAAATATTCTAAAATGCATTTAACATTGTTTTGACAATGTTTTACTACCAAGTTAGGTATATTTTTTCAACGACTCTTACCTACAATTGTGACAGTCATCAACTAAACTATCGCAGTAATATCCACACAGAACAATATAAACACATTAATAGTTGACAAACATTAACATTCTGGCCACCAAAGTCAATTACCAATTGTATTGGTAAAAAAAACGTAAATAGAAATACCACTTTAGAATTTAGGTCAGTCTTTTAGAGACAATGTGAAGTTTTGTATAGCTACTGACTCCATATTTTGTGCTGACGAGTCAAGTGTAAAACTGCCCGAGTTTTTTCCTAGCACCTCGGCATTAATCAATTTTATGTCGTAACGCTCAATAAACTCCATTGTAAGATACGTCCTGATATTTGGCTACACGAACGTTCACCTTAAACCCAAATGTTGTTATGTATAGGATAGACTCTATCCGATAGAGTTACAGTTTCTAAGGGCGTACGAGGTTAGGTATACCTATCTTAGTACAATAGGAACCATGTATTAGATTGTTACTCTATCACATACTAGCGTATACTATAATTATACGTCGCTAATACCATTAATGGTACTAGCAAGTATACATACGTGAGTTGTACCATTAATGGTACTGCTGACGTTTAATCAAATAAGAGATAAATTCACTTCATTTTATCCGACGTTTTGAACTTTCGACTGGTAAAGTGCTTAAAAATAACAGATTTAATAACTGTGTAGTTTCGCAACGAATATAAAATTAAATTGAATTCATTTGTTATCATTACAGTGCAATTTTAGGTATCTCGTAGTTCTGGAGTCATTTATTATAAACAAGCAAGACGCTTAACATGTTTTTTTCTTCACTCGTTTACATAAAAAAACTTTATTGCTGAAAAGAAACACTTTTCTACAATCCAAGATAAATCAGGCGTGATAGTAAATCTCGGGATTTTTGACGTTAATCGTAAGTGCAGTTGAGATACGAGTATTTCCGTTGCTTTATGTGATCTAGTGATAGTAGTACCCCGACGTTTACTTACATGCTTAACAAAATTTATTACAAATCAAAAATATTGCCGATTTGATTTCGATCTCCAGATTTCCTTTTACAACTCTACTTTTACTCTGGTTTCCTGAAATACAGTTTAAACTAGTTTAGGAGCGTTAAAGAAAATTACTCAGACATACGAGTACGACACTATACGACAAAAAAATTAGTTCGTCAGCTAGTTTATCAAAATATATTAGACTCGTGATTTTTTTCTCAATTAATCACAATCTTATGATGAAGATTTAGCCCCGTTAAAGTTCCGTGTGTTACGCGTGGCCTACTATGGTAGGCCCTTTTTAAAATGGTTTTAAGTAAGTTATTACAGCAAAAATGAATTATAATACTATTGAAATGATGTACTTAAACATTCTAGTTATCTAAGAAAATATGTTATTTTGTATAGGTGAAAGAAATTCAGTAATATGCACAATTTTGCAAACTTAAACGAAAATTTAGGAAATAGGCTCCTTTGTATGTATTTTCGGAAATTAGCATTTTTGCCAAAATAACATGGTATTTTTTATATTTCGTAGCAAGTAATAAGAACTTGCTACAACTTGGCGATTGAGGGATATCCACTTGTTATATTTCGGACTTTTTTTTGCCAACAATTTAGGGGCTCTCGGACAGTGGCCATGGGACAATGTGGTCCAATTTGGGTATGAAATAAAAAAAAATTATAAATTAAATTATACTACTGATGTACTTACTAGCATTTCTATTCTTAATTTCAGCTGAAAATTTTTATTATCATCATTAATTTCCTTTCACCACCTTCCCAATAGTGCTATCTTAGAATAATAAACGATTATAGTGGTAGAAAATGTAAAAATGTACTTATTATACTTAATACACAACCAAACAATATTAAATGTGGAAGAAAAACCTAAAAATCTTTAAATTAAAAAAAAAACTTCTATGGCTAATTTTAGTACCTACACCAATACCATAGTTATTTTTGTGCCAATTTACACATATTATGTGAGTACTCACCATCGACTTGGCATTTTTTCTATTCCATATTGATGGTACTCACAGAAGTCATGTGAGTTACTTATCTGTAGACAAATTTCGAATTTTAGCTTTCTTGGAATTTTAACTCTGTAACACGTAAAACTAAAAATATATTATAGGACCACGCGTGACCTCCAGTATTAATGATTAATCATTTCGGAATTGAAACTGAAAAGCTGTCTTCTCAGTCAGCAATTAAAAATTCATTCTCTATGAAGCGATTTTAGTCGTCATTATTTTGCTTAAAAAATGTGTTAAATAAGCCGACGCCCTTCCTGTTCACTGAATTTATTCAGCAGATGATGTTTATCCGGAAGGTAAGAAAGAGGCTTTTAAATATTCTATCGCTGATTTAGAAGAAAATTGAATTGAGCAGATGGTAATAGAATGATTCACACTTGTCAGCCGAGATACGTTACGCACCGTTGTTGATGAAAATTGAACGGCGGCGCTCGAGAGATTTCTTTCCGAGAAAGATATTGTTTTGATTTATTTTGTCTTCTTTTTTCTCTTACATTAGCAGGAATTTAGGGAATACATCTGTAAATCAATATTTAAAGAAAAAGTAGGTACACTATTATTATATACTACGGGACTAATCGCGCACTAAAATTACGAGATAAATAAATACCTCCTCATCCCGACGTTTTGGCCGAGTTGCATCGACCGTGGTCACGGGTAGACCCAGTCAGTCTACCCGTGACCACGGTCGATGCAATAATGTGTTCAAATTGACAGCCTCGGTGGCTCAGTGGTTAGTGACCCTGACTTCTGGACCAATGAGGCGTGGGTTCGATCCCCACGCAGGGTAAACATTTATGTGATGAACATAGGTGTCTGCTCTGTGTCTGGGTGTTATTTAGGTACTATCTATATAAGTATGTATTTAAAAATATGTATATGTAGTATATCAGTCTCTGGCAACCATATCACAAGCTTTGCTTAGTTTGGGGTCAGGGACCGTGTGTAAGATGTCCCCTAAAATATAAAAATAAAAAAAGTGTTCAAATCGCGATTGTTTAAAAAGTAGATACACCTTTTCAGTTTCAAAATCTTGTCATAAGCTCAAGTTTTAAGAGTGCTTATTTTTGACGTGATACCGTCTTATAAATAAATGAACGCCGGCTGCACGCACGAAAATGTGTCACGTTCCACTGAGTCTGCCTGAGTTCACCTGAGCAGAGCGTGCAAGCGAGAGCGCAGAACGAGCGATAGAGAGGTACGATCGGCCTAAGCGTTAGGCTTGTTTCAGTTGTTGTTGTTTTCTTATAATATAACGTTTTCACGTAAAATTATCGTCCCTATACAGACTTTATAGACAACCAAATATTTTTCTTTCAAATAAACATTCAGTAAAAGTTATCTTTAACGGCTCTGTTATTTCTGTATTTTTACTATTCTGTCTGTATTTTTACTATTCATTGGCAGCGTTTTGAAACATTGGGAGCGTGTGCGAAAAAGACATTTTTAATTTTTTTAACTGTAAAATTAACTGGAATCGCGTTATTATCAGTAAGCAGGGTAGTCGTTGTGGTTGAACTGAAACCTAATATTATAGCAATCATGTCATTGCAGTCTGCGAAGTCAGAACTGGTTTCAATTATTACATGTTGAGATATTCATAAAAGATTTGAAATTTCGGTACACGTAGGTACCTACTATAGTGTACCCAATTGTACCGATCCGATTGGCGTCTAATTATAGTGTTATAGGTTAGATAGAGTATGTTTTATGAATAAATTGTAGTTTCAATTTCCGACGGGGAATTCTGAACGATATTTGTTATAGATTTTATAGGGATTAATTAATTGTTATTATTTAAACGTGGGTTATACCGGTGTTCCTAAAATTATTAAAATAAAATTAGTTTATATTTTTCGTAATTTCAACAAAAATTGGTTTAGCAATTTTCGCATTATGCTCTGATAAATAAACTCTCGTAGATACATTATTTTGAAATTATGTAGTTCATAATGTAGAGACATTTTATATAGGTATACAATGCGAATACATTTCCTTTCAAACTAAATAACTTTACTATGGTCTGTTAATTAATTAGAGAAACTTTCGGTACGATAACTAAATTTCAACTATACCTACTAAATGACAAAACTTTAGACAAGAAGGAGTAACTCGTGTGTGTCGTAATCGACGCAAGTTTGCTGGAATTTCGGAGCCTTTATCAGATTATTCTAGAATGTTAAAACTACGAAGTAAAAAATACGAAGCAGCAAAATTTAAATGAAATAGAATAATAAACTTATGCTAAAGGTATATCCTAAGAAAAACATTTTTGTTTTTCGCTGACTGAAGTTTTGAATCTAAATGATTACTTTCAAGAAAACCCTGGGGATTCGTTTCTGAAACCTTATCTACTGCTATATTTGTGTATGTATTTTAATTAAATCCATACTTTTTAAAGCAACATCTTTATGTGAAGTTTTCTTCGAGCCTGCAGGGCATAACGGGTTCCTACTTAATTCATCAGAATCAAGTTTTAACCCAGTTACAGTACAAATCATAAAATTAATTGATTTCATTAACTTTATTAATCCAACTTCGCCGCTGAATTCATTTGGAAATAATCGTCTACCGTGAAATCTAAAGGGCACTAAGGCGGAAGGGTCTGCAACTTTATATTTTCGAGGAATACTCTGGACAGGAAAGCTGACGCCGTGGGCTACGGACCACATGACGCTAGTACTTTATATAAATATATTTAAACTGGTGTAGAGCCAAATATAAATGTGTGTGTATAGCACAGAAAGTTGATACTGCATCTGGCCTCGTGATTTCGTTGCGCTCACGCAAACGCGGCGCGGGCGCAGGGGCGAAGCACCCGCGTACCTGCCTAGCCGGTCTTCGCCCTCTCCTTTCGACTATATTTGTCTCTGTCTAATCCAAAAGCTGCACTGCAACGTCGCATAAACCAGTCGATCGACGCAGCTGTACAGTTTGAAATTTGCATCAGATTTTGGAGTTGTGTTTATTATTGTATTTGCCATGCCATGCTAATTTGGATTTAATTTATTACTTAGCTGTTTTATATCAAAACTTTAAACGTTACAACAGCTATAAGCGTAGCTTTATCGCTGCACTTCATTTCTTAAGTGGTTCTTAAGTGAGTCCTTGCCCTCCTAAACCGTACTTAGCTCATCTGCATCATTGTGGCACACATGCTCGTCTCATGCGGGCGAAACAAGCCGACACTTCGCCGTCGTTGCGAGACAATAGCCGCGTTTCCAAGTATTATCCTATAATATAATAATGGCGAAGCATTGTATACTGCTATCCTGTTAAAATATTCATTCGATCGCGCGGTCGCAATGAAACGTGATCGGTTTGGCTCTACCTGCCGATGCCGAGGCAGTAGGCGGTCTTGCCTTCTGGCGAATTAATCCACTAGTATCGTGCTAGCATTTCTATGTTATACTCGTGCACTACACAAGTACAACTTGGACGTGAATACGTGATACTGAAGACGGCCTCCTTGCTTTTGATATGACTCTCGACGTCTGACCTAGGTGGGGGTAAATGGGTTACTGCTTACGTTGACGTTTAACTCTTTGTATAAAATCTGTGTACTAATAAATATGTTTTACGTGAGATGATAGACATCTTAGAGCATTTATACAATTTAATATATGTAGGTAAATTATTATATAATACATATTTAATAAACTATTACATATTAGAGTAGGTATAATATAAAAAAATCTAAATTTCCGACTGCGAAACTAAATTCTTATTAAGTAAAATAATTATGTAAAAGGTATTATTTACGTTTTCCCGAAATTAGTGCGAAAACCACGTTAGTTTCCATAATTAAATTGCAAAACTAAAGTAGAAAGTGTACGCCGAAATTAGTCAGATCACACAGGAAGACCATGATGACTATATGACTACGAAGAGATAGATTAATCCAAACAAACATTCAGCCTACATTAATACGTAACAATCTACCAAAAAGGGTATGAAAATGGAAAACAAATAAAAAAATAAAGAATAGACTATGTTACTTACTTAAGTTTTGTGGAAAAAAAAGTCCACGTCTTAATTGAAATTTTATCTGAAATTGGAGAAATTTCACAAAAAGTTTTTTAATAACTTCTGTTACCCAGAAGAAAGGTTTGTTTTACTAAGAACTTTACCCTTTTATATATCCAATATCCTTTTTGCATTGCTAATCCTTTGATTTTGTTAAAGTTTATCTTGGTTCAATAGTAGGTACCTACAGTCGTCCAATGAAACGATCAAGATTTGGAAATGGGCGGTAATATTATTTAGAATCAGACAAGAAAATGATCGTTGATTTTTGACTTCAAAGTAGGTCTTTGCAGTACGAGCTCGAGAGCATTGAATAAAGAGATTGATAAGTTAATAGTAAGCATAGACAGAATCAAACATTTTGGCCGTTCTGAAATTAGCTACACACTACGCATATTCCCTCTCTTGCGCCGCTTGCAAATATATTGTTACTACACAACATTTGCCACGTACCACACAGCCGCCAAAAAGTTTGATTCGCCCTAAAGATGTTAAACTAGCGTAGAAAGCCGTCTATTGCTCTTGAGATATTTGGACGAGAAAAGCGGTCCACATATTCAAGGTATTGTTCTGAAAATTGAAGGGACTTTCTATCATTATGAACAACTTTTACTATAGAACCTACCGCGAAATCACAAAAAGTCAGCTGCATCATACATTTTATTGTGAGACAAACTTTTTGTACGAAACAGGTGTTTTTTTGCGATGTCGCAGATAGTCCCATAGTAATACTTGTTTATAATGAGGACCATGTCCACTTTTAAAAGTTCCTGCACTTTGCAAAGCAGCATCTTGTTTAATTCAAGTGCTTAAGCAGATATACTATTTTTTTAAATAGTAACAAAATCACGAACCTGTGTTATTTCACAATTTCAAATTCGTATTTATATTTATCAATACAAGAGTAGGTATCTAATAATTATTTTTCGCCAAAAATGGCATTAACTACTACAACCGTGTGCATTCTGCACACGGTTGTAGTAGTTAGTAGTAGGTAGTCGAACAATTCACACGAATAAAAATGTATCATCAATGTACGAGTAGTAATTTTGCAAGCTTCTATTTAAGTTGCAATGTATGTATGTATGTAAGTTCGGGTGGAATCTTGCAAGTTAAACTTGACCAACTTCCCGGTTTTCGATTAAGCTGAAATTTTGCACGCATATGTATATTGCATGACAATGCAATATTATGGTACCCTGGAGCGGGTCTGCTGATGTAGCCGGAAGGAGGCAAAGGAACTCCTGTATGTAATAAAAAAGGTAGACCCGTCGTGTTTGGGCTCGTTTTACTTCTCTTGGCTACCACTCTGCTGCTATATGATATCCAGGATCTCAAAAGTTTGTATTTAAAAAGTTATATGTTTGTAATAATTTATTTACATTATTGTTGACTTTACAAAACAACAGTCGATTTCGATAAAATTTAAATGGAACGATTTTGATGATTTTTTTTTATTTGGTAAAAAAAAAGGATCCGAGTTGGTTCATAATAATTGGCGGAGTATTCGCGCAACATACATACAAAAAAAAACATACAGTCCAATTGAGAATCTCATTTTATGAAGTCATAAAAAGACACCCAAACCAGTAGCAATTCTGTCAGTAGTAGTGGTTCCAAAACGAAACATGAATAATTAAATTCGTCATATGCATCTCGGTGCATTTTTATTAATGTAAAAGATTTCAACGCGCTCGCTTTTAAATGTCAAGGGGAGATTGCTTAATGCTAGTCGCACAATCGACATTATCGTCATCCTAATGCTGATTTCTACGTAATTCACTAGTATTATCGTGACTCAGTGGTTATTTGCTGTAGTCAGAAGAATGGATGGAACATATCAGTCTAAATATGCTTTCACGCTGATGTCACTTTTTATGCGACAACATTTGGCAATAGTTAATTAATTCAGTTCGAAAATTGTTTTGTAATACTCATTCATCAAAGACGATACAAGAATTGATGGAACACATCTCTCTTAAAGTGCAGTCACGGTGATATTTACCCAGAATTACATTTCCCAAAGTATTACTCTCCTAAAAGCATATACATAACTACGCCATGGATACTATAAGCGATAAAACTGCCTGAGTCTGGTTTTAATTTGAGCGACCCCGTAACTTTATTTTTTACATAATTTCGGAACTGGAACCTTTTACTTCACAGGTTTGTTAGCAAAATCCTTTACACTCTTATAAATCGTGCATTGAAACTGGTTCAGTAAATGCAACCGTGAAACGAAACGGTAGTCAGCTACATTCTTTGCGAGAAGGACTTGTAGCCTTGGCTCTCTCACGATTCTGTGGCTGTACTCAAACTTATAACTACCAGTTACCACTAACAGTGCAGTTTGATTTAAAACTTTGCAAACTATGTATACTGAGGGGTTAGTACATGTTTATACGTAAACTGAAACGACAGTTGTTTCCGTGTGGTTCCATGCATTTTTTACAGTGCTCCTGGCGGAAACGAAGAAGAACTAACAAAAGTGTATGGAGCCACACGCAAACGCGCGTGTTTAAATAAACTATGTAGATACCTGTACTAAAGGCTCTGAACGATAGTTGTCAAATCGTTCAGCAAACGCATCGGTAGCGCACTGGTTTGACTGAATAAATACATTAGCATATTGCTGGGCAATTAATAGCTCAAAGAAAATATGAAATTTATGAGACTCTATAAACTCTTCAAAGAAAAATAAATTTTATTTGTAACTCCCGTATTAGATATTTTTTTTACCTTGTTTTGTTTTATTTATTTTGAGGAATAGATAAATTAGCACAACGTTACTTAGTCGTTACAAGATCGAGGGCTGTCAGCATGCACACAATTTCTCACCATAGGTTTAATAAACAAAAGCAAATTCGGTGTTTAGTTATAAAAAAATATATCCGCCTTGAAGTCATTTGAAGTTTGTCCGCCATATTGCGGAGGCGCCAATGTGACATTTGATCAGTAGTTCAAATGTCACTTACATCAATTTACGTCATAGCAGTTGCAAAGCGTTTTGACACATTTTCCGGTTTTCAAACATAAAACAATTCCTTTCTTTCTCTCTTCTTTCCCACATGTTTTGAGGTTTATAAATAAATAAGAAGGTTCGACTACTTTTACGCTCGTACTTTTCATACATTCCGTGATCGGACGCCTAAAAGAGCCGCGGATCACTTGACCGTTCTTGAAGGCGCGATAAATTTCCCACTTGTTAAAATTGTATGGAACAGTTGCTTCTGTCCGTATTTTTCCTGTTTTATTCTTTTAGGTAGGTATATGTACATAGGTATTTTATAATTTTAGCTTGTCGACCGCAAACCGCACTGGACTGGGTAAATATGATATAAAATCGTATTTTGTGACTATTAATTTTGCCAGAACAGTACAGGTGTTTGTGGTAATAACACAGTGTAATAATTAAAACCCACACATCATTATAAAGCCTTAATGTTTTGCTAGTAGTTGATAAATAAAAATAGATTACGTTTGGTAAAATTTTGCCTGATATACCTCCTTTTGCCTTCCATCCATCTATAGAGTCACAATCGTGCAAAAAAGTGTCCGAGCTAAAACCTTGCCCAAGCTACGTAGTGGGCAGACTTTTTAGTTAGTCGTAAGGTAATAACGCCGCGCGATGCCAAAGTGTTCTGTTACAAGCACTAATTAAGTGACAAAACGTCGATATTCAAAAAATGGGTCATGGTGAATTATTTATTGTAAGTAAGTATATCTAAGTACATATATCTAAGTATGACGGCGCTCGGACATTTTTTGCTACTTTCACTTAGGAACTGTGGTTCTGTAGATATTTGCTCGAAGCTTCCATCCCAAATTGCAACTCGAAATCGATTAAATGAAACAGCTGATTTTTTTCTCGATTTCCGGATTAGCTCCATAGTAAAAGATGTTCGTAATGATGGTCTGAAATCACCTCGTTTTGGCTTAGCACACCAGTTCTGCATAGGCAAGTATTTTTTTTCTCAACCTATGTCCCACTTCTGGGCAAAGAATACCTAGAGTATTAGTATTAGCCAAGTATAGAGAAGTATAAATCCAAAATATGTGCCTATACATAATTTGGCAAAAAAGCACCATCTAGCGAATCTGCTGGAACTATCGATTCAATTCCCTCAATCAAAATTCCTCGTAAGCTAAATCTTTTGTCTCGTCTAAGTGACAAAGTCGCCATTTACGCATCTCATTGCTTTATTTATCACTTTAGAGCTTTAGAGTGTCTTGTTATTAGAATTCCGCTTATTATAAACCCCAGCAGAAAGCGGAAATGTCAATAAGAGACGCTTGTGGTGGACTGACAGTAGTGATAAATCGGTGCAGCGCGCGCAGAATATTCAGCAGAGGGTTCCGTAGTCATCGTACTTAATAAGCAATACGTTTATCTCTCGCAATAAACACGGCGGATTACATCGTTCACCATAATTATTTTTCGCCAAATATGGCATAACCGATTTCAATCGTGTACAAAATTCGAATACTTCGCCCGAATCGAAGTATTTCATTTTTTATCAGTGTATTTTTGTCATTTCATATGTATACAGCATGACCTTTTATTCTGTGCACAATTTTTTATCGCGCAATAGATATCATTAATAGAACATATTTGGATCATAATAAGATAGACTTTTAAAAAACTATATTGCATACTATACATATACCTAGAATACCTACAAAGTTCGAAGGTAAATGATTTTTAATAACCTCAAAATACGACACACCCAATAATATCTTTAAACAATAAAGACACTTTTATCTATCTGTCATTAATTTTGACCAAAGTAATGTTGTATTTCGGTTCACTAAGAACACGTGGGCGATGAAGCAAAACTCAGACCGTTAGGTTCCAACTCTACCGAGATGACAGAGATGTGCGGAAATGTGCTGAACTGGGCAGAGCGTTATAAATATAGCCTATTGCAGAAACCCACAGCGTAGACCCATTGCGGAAACGCCATACTTAGAAAAAAACCGGACAAGTGCGAGTCAGGCTCGCACACCGAGGGTTCCGTACAAATCCAGAAAATTTCACAAAATTGGGAAGTAAGTTGTTAAAATCTCTATACCATCGACAAAAAAGTTTTTTTTTTTCACTTTTCTCGTCATACATCGAAAATTAAACATTGTTAAAATAATTAAAAACCTGTTTTAGCATGTGCTAATGAAGTTCTTATATAGTATGATACCTTACATGATACGATTTACTCACTTTGAATTATGAACCCATATTTTGTGAATTTTGAGGCCCTGTTTTCTTGTGATTTAAATAAAAATGTACAATTTTTAGATTTATTCCTTTATGTGTACTCTAAGACAAAGCTTCTCTCAACGGGAAGTACCTTGTAGGTTTTGATTTTTGTGAGTGTCGAAATACGTAGTTTTTTACGACATAAACGGCTCTTACTTTTTTAAATGATAACTGAGAAGTTTTTTTTTTACACAACTGCAAGAGATCATAGATATACGTATAAAGTTTAAATTTCAACTCGATATCTTTACGCGTTCCTGAGATAAAGAGTTTTGACATACACACATACGGACAACAAAGTGATCCTATAAGGGTCCCGTTTTTTTCATTTAGGTACGGAACCCTAAAAACAACAAAAATTTTGTCCAGTCACGTTTTGTTTCTCATCAGGCATATTTAGCATTTCTCCAATTGGCTTGCAATCTACAACGTCCTACCCGGTTTCTTAAAAAAATACTCATCTCCGCTTCAGTGGTGTCTAAGCCTAACTCAAACAGAGCTGTTTAAATCGATCTTCTTCAAGAATTCTAGTGTAAAATATTCAAACGTTTGATGTTGAAATTCATAAACGAAAAATAATGTCTGTCTCGAACGAGATTAAGATTACAAGAACGATAGAGCTCACCGGGTCTAAAGTTAAGCTTTAATATATAAATATTAAATCAGTCATCTTGCTTTCAGCGCTTAAATATTCCGGCCTTTTGTTTACTGTTCCCAATTTACAGAGCTGATTCTGTTCGCAAATTTACCAGTGTGAACTTTATTTTGCCTCGCTAAAGCCGAGACGAATAGGCAATATTCTTTTTTATGAATGAGTTAGTATAGAGGGCGACACACGCAATGGTTTAACGTCATCGTAACATTCTTATAACATAACTAGCAACCCGTCCAGGCTACGCACACGTGTATTATACATGTAAACCTTCCTCTTGAATCACTCTATATCTATCTATAAAAAAACCGCATCAAAATTCGTTGCGTAATTTTAAAGATATAATCATACATAGGGACAGACAGACAGCGGGAAGCGACTTTGTTTTTTGTAGTACTAGTGACCCGCCCCGGCTTCGCACAGGTGAATACACATACCTATAAACCTTCCTCTTGAATCACTATACCTATTTTAAAAAACCGCATCAAAATCTGTGCGTAGTTTTAAAGAAATAAGCATGGCCCAGACAGACAGACAGGGAAGCGACTTTGTTTTATACTACTCGTATGTAGTGATAGTGATGAAGTACTATGTAGTGATCTAAAAGTTTGGTTGATAGCTTTACTCAAGAACTTACAAACAGCGATCTAGAATGCTCACATTCACTTAGCACATATGTACACTATTGTTTTGTGCGTTTATTAATCAGTTCTCTCTTTGACATATTTGAATGAATTCTTAATAAAGTACAAATGCGAAAATCTGTTTGTTGGTTTATATGTTACTCTTTCACGCAGCATTTAAATACGAGCGAAACCGCGAAGATGTAGTAGATATTAATATCTTTATCTCATTTTTACCTCAAAAAAGTTTCTGCATATTACTAATTTTGCTAAAACTGCGTAGCATCAATGTGGTCAATTAACATTGAAACGTTGTTTATCTCCATAAATTCGCATTTGCCAAGAAATGGCAATAAGCGTGAACATCGTTTACCTTTCCGCTTATATTCGATCCAATTTGATGATTTTCAAATAAAGTCCTCGTTTATGAGCAAAGTTTTAATGGACGATGGAATTGTTGGAAAACAAGCTGATTTCATTTGCGTTATTCAGTTGGCGAAGCATTACCATTTGATTTTTTCTTTCTTTAATTAACGGTGTTTATTATTTTGTGTCTGATAAGGAAGCTAAGTTGGGACGTAAAGTTTTATTATCATCATAATCAGCCTGTATTCAACTGTAGATACTTAGTCCAAAAAAAAAGCCGTGGTGGCCAAGAGGTAGTGACACCCGCCTTACAATTGTGAGGTCGTGGGTTCAAATCCCCGGTCCCGTACCAATGAGTTCTTTGGAATTTATGTACGGAATTTCACACCACTGCTTTTCGGTGAAGGAAAACATCGTGAGGCAACCTGCATACGTCCGTAGAAGAAATTCGATGGTGTATGTGAATCCACCAACCCGCACTGGGCTAGCGTGGTGGATATGGCCCAATCACCCTTCGTGGGTAGGCCTACGTCTTGCAGTGGATTATTAAAAAAAAGGCTTGTACAGTACTTAGTCTATCCCAACCCGCGCACTGGTCCAGCGTGGTGGATATGGACCAATCACCATTTGTGGGTAGGATTATGTTCAGCAGTGAACTATTAAAAATACCGATACAGTACTTAGTCTATAAGCCGTGTTTCCCGTCTGCTATTGCCATCCACGCAAAATAATAAGTGAAATTATCCATCTCATAAAGTTCTATGATTATTAAAAACCGTATGTTGTGCGAAGGGACGAGTTAGGCGGGATTTCATACAGGATGTGCTTTAGTGAGCGTGGAAGCGTACGGACGCGCCACATGTTGGCTTTTAAGCGGGCGCACATGTCGTCCCTCTCACAAAAACGACACAAAAACTGTCACGGACGCGGTATAATTTACACTCTACTATGTATGTACCTACATATTATGAAAACGGGGAGTTTCGTCACTCACGCTTTGAGTGGATATTTAAATGTAGGGTACCGATAACTTGAGCGCTGATGGATTTCACCGAACGACGCTAAGTCAAGAGCTTATAAAAGAGACTTAAACTGCCGTACTTGGTATGAGAGTAAAAGCATCAACGGGTAACTGGGAGGAATTTATTGCCCTTAGTTATTTAATGGGCAGAACTGATATGGAAATGGAAGAGTTAATAAAAAATAGAACAAGCATATAAGTACATAATAACTTCTTGATGGAAAAGAAAGCTAATGTTTTCAACACAAATATCTTTGACTAGCTGCCCGTCCTGGCTTCGCCCGGTCACGGATGAGTTATAGCTATAAACCTTCGAGAAGAAAATATTCTAAAATATAGTAAAAGTCAAAATTCAGTTGCACTATCGAAAATATTGAAGTTCAGCAATACTATGGATAATATCGATAGTAAAACAAGTCAAAAAGCCAAACGGCCAAGTCACATATATTGACTTAGGTGTAGAATTTGTGAAGTAAGGACTTGTAGAGTTAAGGCGTGTAGAATTAGAAGTTTGGCTTTACATGAGATCTGACAACTTCTTGATAGTGTGAACTGTAGTCTAGTCTTGGCTATATTTCACATGAAAATATTTTTGTTGGATGTATGATTTCTCAAACATGCTTCGATATTTGAGCATTATTTTGATAAACTTCTTCGAAATAAATCGAAATTGCTGTACCTACTGACCAAAGCAGCGGCCGCCCGGCCGGCAAAAGTTGTATGGAAATCCATTATCGTATCGTATTTATAATAATTTACTATGTAAACATAAAATTATACATGTCTAATAATTTAAAAATGGAACGATCTTTCAGTCCAAAACTTGGCAACAAATGAGGTAACTAATTAAAGGTTTTATTTGAATTTCGTACTAGCTTGGCTATTTATTGAAAAAAAAAAAAAACAAATGAACATTGCCGCGTGTAAAATTATTCTGCCTCAAATATTTTTGTTTCTAATAGGGTAGTTGACTAGTATTGATTAGATAAAAGTATTAAGATTAGTTAATTTTGATTCGTATACTGAAAAAATAACTAAAATTGGCTAATTCAGTCCAGAGATATAAGCTTGTAAAGATTTTGGTAGGGATTTAGAGGGGATGCTTTGTCCCTTTCCCACAAAGCATAACATAGTATGGCGAATGTATATGACACTTACGGGCCGTGACGCCATATTCTGCTATAGCGCGCTCTTTGTCTAGCAAGAAAATAAAATGCTTGTATCTTCTTTATTTCTAAGTTGATTTTATTTTTATGGTTAGCTGTTACAAGAAGACATAATAAAGTCAACTAGCCTTTTATTTTAATGCTTATTACTTGTACAAATATAACATATATTGTAGTTGGCTCAGTGAATTGTCATTCGCAATGAAACGGAAACTTATTGATAGGGTGAAGCAAAGCGTAAGTAATTGTCTATTAAAGATACTTCCTCAAGAATGTTCTATGATAGTTGATATTATGAGAAAGATGATGGCCAATCGCGAGTCGAACTTGTGCACGAAGGGTTCAGTACCGTATGGGATCCCCTTAATTTATTTTATTTTAATTTATTTTTGAAGTGAATATACAACTAAATATTCCATGAATATTTCAAACATCTACCCGTTGCTGTTATTAATATCGAGCAAAAACGGCAATAATCTCGTTTTGTGTGAGTTTTGAGTTAAATATTATATAATATTTCTGTTTTTAGTATTTGTTGTTATAGTGGCAACAAAATACATCATCAAATTTCAACTGTCTAGTTGTCACGGTTCATGAGATATATCCTGGTGACAGACAGACGGATTGTCCGTCTGTCTTACTACTTTTACCCTTTTTGTACGGAACCCTAAAAATTTATTAAGCTTGTTATTTTCGTTAAAAATGTCTATATTTTCACATTTAATTAAATTAACCCGTTTTACTAAGATAATAAAACTGAAAAACTTTAGTTAAGTTTGACCTTTTATGTCACTTTTAATGCAGCATCGGATTTCCATGATTTTATTTTTACCTCTAAAGCATATAGGTAGGTAGGTACACAACATACAAAATTGTTTTGTTTTAATTTAAATAAGTAGGTATGTAATATTTAAACCAATGCGACTACTACAGTTTAGACTGTATTAGGCGGCCATTATCAAGCCATAGCCTTTATATAGCCATTTAACTACTTCGCATTCACTTATAAAAAAAAAATAGAAGTTAGCTCTATCTTATTGTGTATCATATACACAATAAGATAGAGCTAACTTGTAGCAAGTTTGTACGAGTGGCTAAAGCTCAATAGGTACTCGCCTACTGTTTCTATTTATCTACTTGGCTAAATTTACTTTTTACAAACATCGGAGTTTTGCCTCGGAGCGGTTGCCCTGTTTTGTGTGCAGGCCCGCGGTCCAGGGTAAGAGCACTTAATTGTTACTTTGAACGCCATTTTCACAAAATTACACGAAACATCCTAAAGTATTTGAATATACTGAGCGGTCGATTAACAAAGCTTGGGTGGAATTTAGCGAACTTGCCAAATTACATAACATTAAACTGAAATTTTGATTCCATTTCGGCAACATGTACTTGTACAAACAACCGCGATCACATGGATACGTTCCCGAGACAACAAATGTTGACTCGCACAATTGGTTAACTCGGGATAGTCCTATCAAGATAACACAATATATTTTATTGACATGCCTTTGTGCCGACCCAATGTTTGTACTGTTTATGAGTTTTAGAATGTTTAGCCTGTCACTGCAAATTCAGTATGGGTTGGATACTATTACTATTAATTTATGATGTTCCCCAAGTACTTCGAGAAGACCTTTTTCATAGTTTCTTTGGGCTTTTGTGTAGTTTCGTGACGTATTGTGCGGCTACATTACTCTGGAGCCCCACTAGGGCGCAGGTAGGATCCCGCAAGCTCTCAAAAATCACAAAGAAGGCAAGTGTAAGGTAAGGTACCCATTACCTGCGGAGAACTTTAGATTTTTTTGTGATCCTGTTATTCGCCAACTTCAAATTGGTTACATTGTTAAACCAATATGACAACGGATGCAAACGGATACTGAGTCCCCGACCCGCGACAAAGACAAAATGTAATATTTATAGACTAATTTTCAATTCCTTCCTTGTTACTGCTCCATAAAATTCTTTAGGATCTTCGTAAAAGGTTATCGAGTTATTTGCTCCTGTCAATTTTATAGTTATTGGAACTTTGTTCAAACAATAATCTTCCTTATCGTATTTTTATTTCGGTTCCAAAGATTCGATAGCAAAGTTTGATAATTTCGATAATGATATGCATTGAGTTTTAATAATAAAATTAGGCGCAAGGCGTATTGAAAGGAGGGTTTTTATGGCCGGTCTTATCAATGTCCTATCATTGGGTCCTATTCGAAATTTAAAAAATGCCTATTTCTAGCAACAGATATCTTAGGATTCATTTAGATTAAGCCCAGTAAATGTTTTTAGAAGATTTCATCTTAAATTGTGGAAAATAACATAGCTTTCTCGCATGTCCACAAGCGTTTTACCTTCATATTTGTAGTACGAACAGAAAGGATAATTATTTATGTTCCTAGAGTTGTCGTTCCATCCAAATACTATCTGAGAGTCTTCAAAATGAGTGTAAACAGGTACTTTACTTAAGATCTGGTGCTCAATTCTTGAAACGTTCATCATCATCATCATCCGCAGCCTTCTCTATCCCACTGCTGGGTATAGGCCTCTCTCGGACAGTGCCATTTGTCTCGGTCCTATGAAACGTTTATTACTTATATACACACACACACAGACACATACACGCAATGCTCTTACTCGGTCACGTGACTATTTACGCATACGTACAGCCGATCTAATGATTCAATTATAGAATCCCAGAATGAAGAAACAGTAATTTTATTTATCTTTAACTTATAAAACATGAAAACAAAACTTAAATAAATTATCCTATCTAAACTAAAATACCCTATCTAAAGAAAACTAGTTAAAAATTTGAGAATGTTTGAACCTATAAAAGGTTTAAACAGTCTCTAATCACAGGCAACGTGCCCAAAATGCTGGCTGCATTGCCTCGCTGAATTGCGAGGCTGACTTTCTGCCCAAAATACAGGCCAGCATTCTGGTCACGTGTACTTTCTTTTAATCTCCCCGACAAATCTTAGAATGAAGTAAAAAAATTAGAAGTGTGAACTCACGTATATAGAGAATTTACTTAGTCTTAGTTCTATGCTTTCGGAATTTGATCGTCTGTCCGCATACGCTAATCGGTCGACGCAGCATCTTTTATATAATATACTTTCTACACGTATCCCTCATCCTCACTAGCATGCTGGTATCAAACGAGATTTCAATTCCACAAACCGGTGTGAGTCCGAATTGTGACGACCGTTAGCCGCTCGGCGCGCCCCAGCGGCCTACTAAAGCCTCCGCATTGCTAACACATATATTGCAAGGAAAAAAAACCTTTAGATTTACTGGTGTTTACCTCGACCTGTGCATTCTCGAGTAGTTTTTCCCCCAGTTCGCTTTTAAGCTGAATATTAATATTTTTATCCAGTTTTCCTATGCTACATGAGAGTGAGCGTACCTACTCGTATTTACTTTAGCTATTCGCTACAGATATTTGAGTACTACATTTATTACAATAATAGTATAAAAATATTCGATATTAGAATCGAATATTGAGTAGTTTTCTTATTATAACTTTTTTGGTAAATTCGTAAAATTTTTGCTCTTTGACTCATAAAAATATTCTTGCTATTGTAAAGAAGCCAATATTCGGTATAGAAAATATTAAAGTATAGAATAGTGATTTCTTTATTTGTAAGTACTTTCTCGAACACTGCCTAGTGATGAATAGCAGCCATATACTACCAGTAACTACAGTTCAACTGACATGTCTGTTCAGTGGGGGAGCCACCGTAGCAGTTCCTCTACAAAAGTGATAGCATTTGGTAGATTTTGTACTTTGCCGTATTCGACTAACTGTATAGACAAGTTGGTCAAACCGAAAGTACCGCAGTCCTCAGCTGGGTTCCGATTGCCCATAATTACTCCAAGGGCCAGACACTAAGTACTTCGCCTTACCTACATTAACGCTTTAATGACTTGGAAGTCTTAGAACCCTTTTAGGCCAAGATTTCGTCTTGAAGATTTTTATTGTGTAGGTTCGCAATACACAATAGACGTTGTCGTGTTTCGTGAAAACCAATATTTAAGCAATATTTTTAGCTATTGCTGGTTATTGAGCTAGCAAATATTTGTATTAAACTTAGGTTTTTTACTTTGGCTTTACAAACAAGTTATTACGGTTGTTTTTTAAAACATTATGCAATTTTAAAGGATTTTACTATATAGATCAGCTTTTCTTTTCTTCTGAAAGGGTTTTCATACAACGCAAAAGAAACGGTTTTTGTGCATGTTGCAATATAATTTTTTCCTCTGTAAAATGATGAAAAATATAAATTTTATCGTGAACTAAAAGGCAAACTGCTGGTAGGTAGTAGTAGAGTGCAACAAAGGATCGCAAAAGTTCATGTAATCGATCGTAGTATTTTCAATTTCAATCCTATATTTTTGAATCGGAACCGACAGAGTCAACCTTTTTTGGAAATTCATGTGGACAATTGAACGTGTCGTAATTTTTTTATTAATATGTAAATGAGATTACTATCACAAGGCTCTTGAGCTTTAAACACTTACTCGTAAAAGCTGATAATAGTTAGGTAGTGCTTATCATTTTTTATCCTGGTATAAATGAAGGGAGGCCTATACCCAACAAGTGGGTTATCAAAGGCTGAAGAAGATATTTTATTACCCACAAACCATACGTACTTATACTTAGATTTTATTCAAAAATAAATTATCCCGGTAATATAATAATAATTAATATTATTGTCCCGGTTGTTTCAACCGTTTAGCCATGTCAGAGGCCTTCAGGCGGCCTAACAACTCTGACACCAGGGCTAGCCACCCGGCCTATACGAACTTACTTTTTATTCAAAAATATAAAAATTTGCATTACAAATTATTTTCAGTGAATCTTAATTACTAAATTAAACAATACTAATTGCACAATGCGTGCAAAATTTTATATTTGATTATCGTTTACATCAAACATAATTTTAAATAACTGCGTATACTTAATGAGATAGTATAAATTGAAACGATTATAAACCAAAACCATGGTAGTGCTAGTCGGACTGTATACAGAGGGTTCCGTAAGAATAAGAAGTGAAATTTACCAACCATCCCGGTGTGGTTTTACATCATTGTTTTAGTACTGTACCGGCCTTTTAATAATCCACTGCTAAATATAAGCCTACCCTAGAAGGGTGATGAGGCCATATCCACCACGCTGGCCGCAGCCGGGCTCAGTGGATTCACCACAGAATAGAGAACAAGGTGTTGTTCTCTGATCTGTGGTATTCACGTAGCCTTCGAATTTTTTCTACTCATTGTTACGACCGACAGCATGTATTAATGTGGCTGCAGCCGACTGCATTTGTTCTAGCCACAACTGCGCTACTAGTTTGTATCAGTCGCTGCACGTGTCTAAATAACACCTAAAATTCATCTTGGCTCTCGTATTTTTTTAAGTAATATTTATATAGTAACATTATTTTTTGTTGTTTTAAGAGAAAGGGTTGCCAATTATAAACGTTGATGTATGTAGGTATGTTAATGCCGATGTAATGTGGTCATCTACAATGTAGGTAGGTACTATGAAATTGTAGGTACTCTCTTAACATAAAAATTTAGTAGTTACGCGAATTGCTCTGTTCTGTATTGGAAAATTTTCAGCAACAATAATAATTAACTTAGAAGAACATCCAATATAGAAATGAATATTCTGAAATAATAGGTACCTATAGAAACTTGACATATACATTATAGACCAAATTTAAAGGGATTCGTTTAATAATATCCTTTACGGAACCCTACAAAATAAACGTTTTCATAGTATTTTAAGAGGAATACCAACGAAGAAATTTAATAATACTGAGCGGCTTCAGTTTTCATGTTTATTTTTCCCGTACCATATAAATTGTAGATAAAATGAACGAAATAAGTTTCATGCCATCCTATCAACTTTATATCAGTCCAATAAAGTTTAATTTCGGTCGCGTTGCTATAACGTCCAAATGGAAAATACCTTCAGTACATACTAAATTAACAGCTTAATTGAAATTTTTTATCTAGGCTACGCCAATTTTCGCTAATGAACAGGAAAGGTCTAAGATCGTCGTGATTCTTTCAGCAATGTTACAAACGCTGTATCGATTGAACGTTATAAACGGGATCAAATCAAAACTGGATTAATTCTGGCTCTTTTCCTTTTAATTTACAAATTGGGTCCGGTTGTTCCACGATCGGCAATTAGCACCAGTCTCAAATACACGTCGGGGGGTTAACTCCGGGGCAGTGTGACCAGAATCAGTATTTTAATACTTTTTCGGTATATTTTAGTAACTTTTCGAACATCAGTATTTTTGTAGGTAAATTTGTGGAGGTCGGTATTTTTGAGTATATTTTAGAAAAAAGTATTGTAAAAGGCATTTTTGAGTGTATTTGGATGAAATTGTGGTAAAAAGGTATTTTTTGGGTATATTTGGGTAATTAAAATGGTAAGCTGGCACTCCTCCCCTAGGATTTTGCGAGGCACTTTTGATGGAAAATACTGAAATATACCGAAAAGTCGGTATTTTTCTAAAATTTAATCTGTTCACACTTCACACGCGAGTTCGCCGAGGTCAAACTGTTTATGGAAGAAATAAGGCTATTGAGTGCTGAAATCACATAAAATACAGTTATAGCTTAAATAACACCTACTGGGAACATCTCAAGAAGCCATTTGGGCGTCCAACGCGCGGGATAGTCTAATAAAGTAGAGTTATGTTAATGCTCAATCTAAAATATTGATGCAGACATTGCCTAGTATAAATCTGTTATTGGGACTTGCAAGATTAATATTAGTCGATTGCCGTACTCTATCAGTATAATTTAGGCAACGTAATCCTCAATACTTTCCTATCCTACACGTTCTGAAAATGGCATCTATTTTTGGTATAAAATCGTAACTAATTGATGAGATTATATTATATAGTCCATGTCGAAAAATCGTTTAACCGTTCGCGTCGCCATTTCTGTGTTTTATTTCTCAGAAGACTGTGCTTGTACGCTCATTGAGTACACGCCATATTTGCACGCACATTACGGGGCGAGTAGTAGTAACAGCAAACACGCGATGAAAAACTATCTAGTTCTAAAGTTGACCAGTCGTAAACCGAGTATAGACATGATACGGCTGTACAGACTTACAGAGTAGGGCGCCCGCATGCTCCCACGGTCTCGGCTTACGGCTCAGTGACGCCTTCCCAGAGATTCCCACTTGTGTCAGTCTTGCCATTATAATGCAGAACACGTGTGTATGTTCTGCCATGTACTAACGTACAATGAGAACAATGACACGGTTGTTTGTTAACGTCTTTCATCGCCACATGTCTTAAAGTGCCAGATTTAAATACACGGAATAAAAAAAAATACATCTAAAGAATTGAATTGTAGGTTGCTACCGGGTCACAGCGGGTCGTATCGTAACACTAAAAAGTACGCAGTACTGTTTAGTGCATCAGTGAAGAGCCGAGTCGCATCACACAATATGCATTTCGCTTCCGAAATCTGTGCGCTTGCCATACATTTACCATAACCATAACATAACACATACAAAATATGTATATATTTTTTCTATGCAACCTGACCCGTGCGGTACGGCACAATGTGCTCGATCCTTAACCGCTACTAACGGAGCGTAATGCCAGATATCTGCGTATTCAGAAAATGTATTCCAAAGAAATGACGTGGTAAATGTGATACGCACATTACTCAATTTTCACTGAACATTGAGAAGCTGCTCGAGGTGATTCATTGATCTGCTTAGTTCAACGCGTCACCTTTAACATTTTAGGAAACGTTTCTCCCGGTTCGCTTGAAATTGAAATAGAAAATTTAGCACAAAGTCCATGTTTACGCCGACCAGTTTGTTGATACTTTCACAAATCGCTTCTAAGATCTGAGTCCAGTCGGACGGAATGGCGAATTGCTGAAGATAACAGATGAAAAGACAGTACATATCTTTATTTAATCTCTTCATAAATTATCATTCTTTAGCTACCGACATTAAAATGTAAATAGGCACTTCGGCACGAGTTCGAGACCCTCGGTTTACGAGCAGGTAAATAGCCCAATTCTAGAGAACCGCTGTTCCTTTGCCAACTTGACGTGATTTTGTACTTATCTAATTTATATATTTACGGAAGGAGTGAGGGCCTGTTTAAATTTCCCTCTAACATGTGTAAACCGCGAAAGGATCAGGAATACTTAGAGGCATTTAATGAATGCGGTGCGTACGTAGGCATTTAGTTGTATTTAGGTATTTGTTTACGGTATGCCATAGTTGGCCGTCTTGTACTTGAACGTTGTTGTTGCTAAATTAATGTTTGTGACAATAATTACGTGAATGCTGTAAGTTATTTAAAGATTCTTTATTTGAGCTAAGATATTATAGTGAGTGTTAGTAAATTTTACATTTCGTGAATGTTGGTACGTAGGTATACATAGGTAGGTATGAAAAATTTACAAATTTAGAGTAGGTACCCTAAACTCGCACTAGGATGTCCTATGTTGTGATTTCAGTTATATCGAAAGTTGTCTGTTCAAATGTAACCTAATGAGCCGTTTTGACTAATCCAAAGTCTAGCGTTGGAGGTACCCACTTTAGAATAATGAAAGAGGCAGAAGTGACCTAAAGTAGAAAAGTCATTACACATTATTATAGCAAGATGGTGTCAAAAACGCATAGTAACAAGTGACATTTGAACTACAGATCAAATGTCACATTGGCCTCTCAGCAATATGGCGGACAAAATTCAATGTCGTCCTAGGCGCAGTTTTTAAGTTCAACCTTATCTATTGTATTAGCTATAATGCCATCTAATTTCTAAAACCTGAGCCACTCTACAGTACGTTCATGTTATCAACTTGGTCAGAGCTAATGACACCCTCGAATAAAATAATATGTAATTTTTAAGTTAAGACTTGTTGTAGTCAAGAGTGAATAGGTATCTTCTAGGTCTACATACTCCATCTTCGGCTACAACTTCGCTTTTCAGCCGAGTTGGTGGCCAAATGTAAACCTATTCTATATAAAAAAAAAGTATAAACACTTTACTTACTTACAAATCACGAATTAATTTATTCTAAAAATATCAGATAACATTTATAACAAAGAAAAACAAGTGGTACCGAAAACGTCAGAGATAATAAAAATAAATTAATCTCGTTTTTGAACGAATACTGAGCAAAGGTTAAAGCTCGTCGTTTATTGGTCGATTTTCGATTGCACGAAATTAATTTTGGCTTGTTTTAATTATCCCTTTATTGAAGTTTCGAGAGCTTTTACAAAAGTTCAGCCTCAAAGCTTCCTGTACGTTTCCAAGAGCTTGTGAAATCAAAACTATTGGAGTATATCAAGTGTACATTCAGATGGACAATTTTACTCATGAGATATCAGGCATTATTTTAACATGTTTTTTTTTAAGTTTCGCGATTTGAACACATTACATTTTTGAACAGTCTACCCGTGACCACGATCGATGCAACTCGGTCGAAACGTCGGGATGATGAGGTATTTATTTATCTCGTAATTTTAGTGCGCGATGAGTCCCGTAGTATACAAGGTTACAGGCTAAGTCGACCTATTCCCGTTAAGAGTGTGTAGTTTACTACGTTTCTGACTGATTTGACTATGAAACACCATATCCTAAATCTCGCCGTTTTCGAGATATTTCAATTCAAATCCTTTTTATACAAGGTTTATTTTGCGGACAATACTAGGTAGTGAGGTCATAAAACATTATTTTACATTTAAAAATCAAATAATAATAGTAATACGACTTACACGTTATAAAAAATCCGAGCTGATAGCCGAAAATTGGGTATTTTTTATAAAACAATTACAAATATCTGGATTTTTTTTTAAATTTAGGATAGTGTGTTTCATTGTGAAATCAGTCTAAAACAAAGTAAACTACACACGCTTAACGGGAAAATGTCGACATAACCTGTAACCCTGTATAATAAAAAATATTATAACATTTTAAAAATATTTTTGTACAATAAATACTTCAGCACTTCAGCAGCAGCAACGATTACAAAAAGAAGCGCTATCCCTTTAAATTTAACTGCAATTAATATTCCTTACTCAGTAATCATGAAAATCATATTATACAAACGTTACTTGACAAATTGTATGAAACAGATATTTTACTGGTTTTCCTTTATTATTTTATAGTGGTGACTTGCATAAGGACTTACTTTCAGTTACAATTCAACAAACTAAAAGCACCTATAATAATAGGTAGACAATACCTAAGTTAAGTGACATTATTTGATGATACCAGTACAACTTCAAACGCGCAACTAATATTGAACCTTAAATATTAATATAAGTACGCACTTACTTATATCTACACTTATTGTATAATAAAATGGACATTTCATTTCGCCCTATGATTAAATCACTATTTCGTCAGTTAAATATTACAAATACCTTATTATTATTGTCTTAATTATTCAAACAGTTGAAATAACGCAGTAATATTGGGTTCTTCAAAATGGACTAGACATTTAAATAATGTAATTCAAATCTACAGATAGGGAAAGTAATTAGCTGTTGTAAGAATTTAACAGATATTTTTATTCATACTTCAAAGTTTTAATTCCTTCAAAGTTACAAAGCAAATATTTTATTCTTTATTCCTGTGTTAAAAATACAAAAAAAAAAAACAGAAAATGTAATTCTTGTTTTTTTTTTTATACCTTAATACGGAAATAAAGAATAAAATATTTGCTTGTTTTCTCCTAATATATTTTCACCTTTATCATTTTCATTTTGAGTATAATAATAGGCACGATGATTACAAAAATATAAATAGTCCGTCCGATACATTATCAAAAAAAAATAGACACGTATTTTTTCTTTTGACAATTTAATGATATAGCCCGTGAAAGTCTCGCCTAACGTCACAAGTGCCATACAAATGTATAGACTTCTGTAAGAGAGGTGACGTCACGAGTCCCACTCCCAAACTTTGACAAGGTTTATCTTTGTCATTTGTTGTTTGATTGACAAAAGAAAAAATACGTGTCCGATATTTTATGATAATATAACTCACGGACTAATTATTTTCATATTTTTTTTTTAACCAAGTCAGCCTTTTATGTAGTTATTTTTTTTAAATATTTTGTTACATTTATAAATATCGGGGGTTTCATGTTTTCTACCCGTTGTTTTTACAGACGCGTCATCTGCCCTGATCTCACTCATCACTCGTATATTCCGCAGAAACATTTTTCCGTTATGAGAAACTTATTCCCCTCCATTTGAGTCAGCGTCAGCACGCTAAATTTTAACCAAAAAATAACTACAATATGCTCGGCAGAGAATACATTGAAACGTTATACGTCGCAAAGGTAATGGTTAGCCAGCACCCGGCTGTAGTCATGATATTAGATTTAAAAAATCAAGAGTAAAGCGAATTGTACGCAAATGGCGCACGACCCCATTGTTTCAAAGGCAAGCGTTTCACGGCAGCGTTATCAGTCACACGGTAATCAGCTATAAATCTTAGATTCATTTAAATCCACTACAAAACGCTAGAACGCTACATGCAGAGCCGTTGTTTAAAATTGTCGCAGTTTTGCTTCGATAGTAAGTAAATGTCAGAGTGTTTTAAACCACGGAAGCCTGTGAGCCTGTGACATGGTTAACTGGTTAATGCGATCGGAGTTTACAGTTTAACGTGACATTGGACCCAAGATAGCGCTCATTTTTAAATGCTACTCGCGGTCATTTATCCCAAAATTGAGCGTACTAAAAGTTGTTACCACAGCACAGATCAGAAAATATTTTGGTAATATTACCTAGTCCACCTACATAATGCGTTTGTGACAATAGTAGCTTATTGTATAAGCCAGTGACACTAATCCTACTAATATTATAAACTCGAAAGTTTGTGAGGATGGATGGATGGATGGATGGATGCATGTATGGATGTTTGTTACTCTTTCACGCAAAAACTACTGAACGGATTGAGATGAAACTTTGCAATAATATAGCTTATATATCAGAATAACACATAGGCTATAAATTATAGTGATATTGTGTCAAAAATCAAAATATCATGCGGGCGAAGCCGCGGGCAAAAACTGGTCCTTACTAATCTTATTAATCCGAAAAGTGTATTTGTTGGTTTGTTCCTCTTTCACGTAGCAACAGAGCAATAGATTGACTTGATTTTTGGCATGGACATAGTTTGAAAGACGGAATGTGGCATAGGCTACTTTTTATCCCAAAAACACAAAAGGTTATTACTACTTTTTATCCCGAAAAAGCAACAGGTTCCTATGGGATAGCACAAAAATCGAAATATCAGGCGGGCGAGGCTGCGGGCAAAAACTAGTTTACAATATTTTTCACTTTTCAAGATCATCCATGTCTATGTCTTAAAATTATTGGAATGCATGTGAAGCTTCGATCAAGAGTACATGTGAAGTCTCTTAGCATCAGACTAGCGTGGTGGGTTAATACAATAAGCCTTATCCTAGTGAAACTAATTCGTAACTCAGTAGTGAAACCGTTTAATTCAAGGCAGATAACAACGATTAGAATTAATTATGTTGTATCATGCGACTTATGTTGGTACATTTTGATCAAGAAAGCGCACACTAGTTTTCGTTTGACCATCAACTCGCTTAATGATAAGCGGGTTGACTATGAAACAGAAAACAGCGCCTTAGAAAATACCTATTTATTACGACCTTGACAAACTTGACATTTGTTGTTTTTAAACATTCGCGATTTGAACACATTATTATTATGTACTACGGTATATTTAGTCTACCCGTGACCACGATCGATGCAACTCGGTCGAAACGTCGGGATCGTATCGTATCTCGTAAGTTTAGTGCGCGATTAGTCCCGTAGTACATAATAATAAAACTTGACATTATACCTACGTTAAAATTGACGGCATTGTTCGTTTCAATACTAGGCAAGGTGAAAACCTGATTTCGGATTGCATTTTCCGAACTATATTTAGCTAAAACCGTTAGCTTTACCCTATAACAGCTACCAATTACACAAAATGGTTTTCTCAGCGATTCGTTACCTCTAAAACAATGATAATTATTTAGGCGCCTTGTTTTTACGTCAAAGGTAACCGTTAACCGGTCCCCTTTTAAGTTTGATTTGTTTTCTGTTTTACGAGAATCCGTTACAAAGTAGATAATTAATTTTTTCAAGTGTTTTGAACGGGTTTTGTAGGGTTAAGTTACTGAAATCGAACGGAATCTCAATCTGTAGGGCTAGCCCAATTTTTACGTCGTGGAGTATTATTAAATCTTATTTGGTCCTGGTATGCATTTAATTTGATGATATTTTTATAGCATAAAAATTTAGTAAGATGACTTCTCTATACCCGGCGCGCGAGACTCTTATACATATAAATAAAATATGCGAACATCGTAAAATAAATCTATATTTACAAAACACCTACTTACATTGCATATTGCAGTATTGTGTATATGTTACGCTCATAGATCGAAAACGCTCAGTGAGCGGAAAAATTGCTCACCACGCGTTGTGGTCACAGTAAAACATCCACGTGGCGAAATTCGTGTTATGGCTCTAATGAAAACGCACAGGACGCGTTGGGGCAATCACAGAAAGACCAAAGAGCGAAATTCGTGTCGTGGCTGACATGCTATCCCAGGTAGCATTTATACGTTATTATGACGTCCGTTTACGGTACTGCTCGACGTAAAAGACGTCATTATCATGACGTCGGTAGTTTCTTCAGATGACGACAATTTGTCACAGCCTCATGACGTCATATGCTGACGTTGGCGTGACGCCATATACTGACGTTGGAGTGACGTCATATACTGACGTTGGCGTGACGCCATATGCTGACGTTGGAGTGACGTCATATACTGACGTTGGAGTGACGTCATATACTGACGTTGGAGTGACGTCATATGCTGACGTTGGCGTGACGCCATATACTGACGTTGGAGTGACGTCATATACTGACGTTGGCGTGACGCCATATGCTGACGTTGGAGTGACGTCATATACTGACGTTGGAGTGACGTCATATGCTGACGTTGGCGTGACGTCATATACTGACGTCGGAGTGACGTCATATGCTGACGTTGGCGTGACGCCAAGACGTCATTATCATGACGTCGGTAGTTTCTTCAGATGACGACAATTTGTCACAGCCTCATGACGTAAGTTGGAGGACGTTGGAGTGACGCCATATACTGACGTTGGAGTGACGTCATATACTGACGTTGGAGTGACGTCATATGCTGACGTTGGCGTGACGCCATATACTGACGTTGGAGTGACGTCATATACTGACGTTGGAGTGACGTCATATGCTGACGTTGGCGTGACGCCATATACTGACGTTGGAGTGACGTCATATGCTGACGTTAGAGTGACGTCATATACTGACGTTGGAGTGACGTCATATACTGACGTTGGAGTGACGCCATATACTGACATTAGAGTGACGTCATATACTGACGTTGGAGTGACGTCATATGCTGACGTTGGAGTGACGCCATATACTGACGTTGGAGTGACGTCATATGCTGACGTTGGAGTGACGTCATATAAGGGCAGCCACTGACGTTGGAGTGACGTCATATACTGTATTCATAAGGACGTCCCTAGGCCGTACATATAAGGGCAGCCACTGACGTTGGAGCGACGTCATTCACTATATTCATAAGGACGTCACTAGGCCGTAAATATTAGGGCAGCCACTGACGTTAGAGCGACGTTATTCACTGTATTCATAAGGACGTCACTAGGCCGTACATATTAGAGCAGCCACTGACGTTGGAGCGACGTCATTTACTGTACTCATAGGGACGTTACTGGGTCGTACATATTAAGGTAGACACTAACGTTGGAGTGACGTCATATACAGTATTCATAGTGACGTTACTGTGAATCCTGTGTATGACGTCACTACTATGTCGGCGGCTGCCTTTGTATGTATGGCCCAGTCACTTCCCTGTGAACTAAGTAAATGACGATACTCCAACGACGATGGCTGCCCAAATATGTACAGCCCAGTCACTTCCCTGTGAACTAAGTAAATGACGATACTCCAACGACGATGGCTGCCCAAATATGTACAGCCCAGTCACTTCCCTGTGAACTAAGTAAATGACGATACTCCAACGACGATGGCTGCCCAAATATGTACAGCCCAGTCACTTTCCTGTGAACAAAGTAAATGACGAATAGAATTTAGAATTTAGTTTGCGATAGCAGGCATCCTATAATATACACATACCCTGAACAGACTCTTAGGACTATGGATGAAACCAAACAAAACAATGTAAGTAGCATAATAGATTTATATTCAAGAATTAACAGGTAGAACTTAGACTAATCTTAAAACTTAAGTTAAACTTAAAATAGTAGGTGAATAACATTTAAGAATGAATGCTCAAACCATAAATCTAATAAATTTCTTTTGACTTATTATCAAACTGCGCGACGCAAGGTATAGTGGTATTGTAGTCTATGTATGTATGTCTGTTCCTTTGTTGCACTCTAGCATACATACATACATACATAGACTGTTATAGACAATCAATAATTGTTATCAATCTTTAAAATTACAATGTCGATCCCATACCAATTTTAAGACCATGGCACATTTAGATTAGCTATGTTGCACTCTAGCATACATACATACATAGACTGTTATAGACAATCAATAATTGTTATCAATCTTTAAAATTACAATGTCGATCCCATACCAATTTTAAGACCATGGCACATTTAGATTAGCTATTTATTTTTGTAGTCTATGTATGTATGTCTGTTCCTTTGTTGCACTCTAGCATACATACATACATACATAGACTGTTATAGACAATCAATAATTGTTATCAATCTTTAAAATTACAATGTCGATCCCATACCAATTTTAAGACCATGGCACATTTAGTGAATAAAGTTTTACATGTACCCTGTAGTTAAGGAAGTAAGGCGTAGCTATTTAACAGGTAGAACTTAGACTAATCTTAAAACTTAAGTTAAACTTAAAATAGTAGGTGAATAACATTTAAGAATGAATGCTCAAACCATAAATCTAATAAATTTCTTTTGACTTATTATCAAACTGCGCGACGCAAGGTATAGTGGTATTGTAGTCTATGTATGTATGTCTGTTCCTTTGTTGCACTCTAGCATACATACATACATACATAGACTGTTATAGACAATCAATAATTGTTATCAATCTTTAAAATTACAATGTCGATCCCATACCAATTTTAAGACCATGGCACATTTAGATTAGCTATTTATTTTTGTAGTCTATGTATGTATGTCTGTTCCTTTGTTGCACTCTAGCATACATACATACATACATAGACTGTTACAGACAATCAATAATTGTTATCAATCTTTAAAATTACAATGTCGATCCCATACCAATTTTAAGACCATGGCACATTTAGTGAATAAAGTTTTACATGTACCCTGTAGTTAAGGAAGTAAGGCGTAGCTATTTAACAGGTAGAACTTAGACTAATCTTAAAACTTAAGTTAAACTTAAAATAGTAGGTGAATAACATTTAAGAATGAATGCTCAAACCATAAATCTAATAAATTTCTTTTGACTTATTATCAAACTGCGCGACGCAAGGTATAGTGGTATTGTAGTCTATGTATGTATGTCTGTTCCTTTGTTGCACTCTAGCATACATACATACATACATAGACTGTTATAGACAATCAATAATTGTTATCAATCTTTAAAATTACAATGTCGATCCCATACCAATTTTAAGACCATGGCACATTTAGATTAGCTATTTATTTTTGTAGTCTATGTATGTATGTCTGTTCCTTTGTTGCACTCTAGCATACATACATACATACATAGACTGTTACAGACAATCAATAATTGTTATCAATCTTTAAAATTACAATGTCGATCCCATACCAATTTTAAGACCATGGCACATTTAGTGAATAAAGTTTTACATGTACCCTGTAGTTAAGGAAGTAAGGCGTAGCTATTTAACAGGTAGAACTTAGACTAATCTTAAAACTTAAGTTAAACTTAAAATAGTAGGTGAATAACATTTAAGAATGAATGCTCAAACCATAAATCTAATAAATTTCTTTTGACTTATTATCAAACTGCGCGACGCAAGGTATAGTGGTATTGTAGTCTATGTATGTATGTCTGTTCCTTTGTTGCACTCTAGCATACATACATACATACATAGACTGTTATAGACAATCAATAATTGTTATCAATCTTTAAAATTACAATGTCGATCCCATACCAATTTTAAGACCATGGCACATTTAGATTAGCTATTTATTTTACAGCATAAATTCAAATTCTTTATTAATAGCAGACCCCACTAATAGGCAATGTTTATTATTTTTTAGGTTACAAAAAATAAGGAATATCATTATTGCCGTGCATTAAGGTGCAAAATGAACAAATCATAAGCCTATTAACAAATACCAGCACTTTGAAAGGCACTCTTAAACCGGAATTAAAGTTCCCATTACATGATTCCGATGAATTAAACACAATTAAAGAAATACTACAGGAAAAAGAAAATAAGGACAATTTGGTACACTGTTTGCTATTAATAAAGATTATTGAATAAAGTTTTACATGTACCCTGTAGTTAAGGAAGTAAGGCGTAGCTATTTAACAGGTAGAACTTAGACTAATCTTAAAACTTAAGTTAAACTTAAAATAGTAGGTGAATAACATTTAAGAATGAATGCTCAAACCATAAATCTAATAAATTTCTTTTGACTTATTATCAAACTGCGCGACGCAAGGTATAGTGGTATTGTAGTCTATGTAGTATGTATGTCTGTTCCTTTGTGGCACTCTAGCATACATACATAGACTGTTATAGACAATCAATAATTGTTATCAATCTTGAAAGGCACTCTTAAACCGGAATTAAAGTTCCCATTACATGATTCCGATGAATTAAACACAATTAAAGAAATACTACAGGAAAAAGAAAATAAGGACAATTTGGTACACTGTTTGCTATTAATAAAGATTATTAAATATAGATTTACATGTACCCTGTAGTTAAGGAAGTAGGGCGTAGCTATTTAACAGGTAGAACTTAGACTAATCTTAAAACTTAAGTTAAACTTAAAATAGTAGGTGAATAACATTTAAGAATGAATGCTCAAACCATAAATCTAATAAATTTCTTTTGACTTATTATCAAACTGCGCGACGCAAGGTATAGTGGTATTGTAGTCTATGTATGTATGTCTGTTCCTTTGTTGCACTCTAGCATACATACATACATACATAGACTGTTATAGACAATCAATAATTGTTATCAATCTTTAAAATTACAATGTCGATCCCATACCAATTTTAAGACCATGGCACATTTAGATTAGCTATATATTTTACAGCATAAATTCAAATTCTTTATTAATAGCAAACAGTGTAAGCCATTTACACGTATCTTTATGAGTATAAATCATATTGTTACTTTTGATGATGAGCATTCACTGTCTATTTGCTAAATATTGTGCAAATGTTGATTGATAAATAAATTATCTATCACAATCGTAATCATGAAGCATTGGAATGCTTAATGTATAGCCCTCATTGTGGATAACCACACATTTCGTTAAAATGTCATTAACAGGTATCAATTTCAAATTTGAATATTTTTTTACAACCATTACATCAATAGCAACTGAATTAAAAGGGTACTCAAAGAACGGCTGATAGTTTACAAACTCCTTTCCGTAAAAGAATAATGTATGATTTTGTTGAAGGATGTTGTGTATCTTAAACACCTTCCTATACTTAGTAAGACAATAACAATCAGCTTCACGAGATTCTGCTACATAGAACGTATATTTTTTATATGTTAATTTTTTATAGCATTTATATACATTTTCTTCAGGTAAGGGTCCAGAATAAAACTGGTCAGAAACAGTTAATTTTGACGAGGAGCTGTTTAATTTTAACGATTCCATTTCTTTTAATCTTCTAACAATTTGTTGTAATGGCTTATTAGGTGATCTTACTAATTTCTTTACACTTTTTAAATGATTTTCAAATGGGAATGCTGAATATTCATCAAGTGTACCAAAGCGGCGAACATCATCGCATATATGACACAACATGTGAACATTGTAAACCAAAAAACTTAATCCATAAACCGATTTCGAATGATTAATAAAAATCAGAAGTAATTCCTGAGCCACATCTATACCAAGTTCTCTAATATGTTTGTCTGAACATAAAATCGTTATAGCTGCATGAAAAAGAAGAAAATTTTCGTATAATGAACGTGGCAAGATATCCTTTAGCACAATTGGGCCTACATATAATAAAAACATTCGATATTCCGTTGCTTTCCATCGAGCTAATTCTGATAAACTTCGCGGTTTTCTATTAAATTCAAATGGTATGAATTTTGAACAATAGATTAATTTTTCAGATATTATTTTAATGAAACGGCTTTGCATACGAACATTTAAATCACCACTAATCCACACATTTAACAGTTTACGCATTACACCCAAACAAACATTATGCATATATTCAGTAGGGAATAATGATATGAAATCTATAGGGAGCCGTAAAAGTGGTGACTCTCCAACATGGTGGTCTTCATCTAGCTGCGAACGAAAAGATTCATTGGTCCTCGTGGGTGCTGACACACGTTCATAGATCACGCGGCCGTGGTATTCGCCTGCCTCTACACATTTGTCGCAAGCTGAATAGCCACCATGTTGTTTAGTACACTTGATAAATGCGCGTGCTGGGGCATCACAAATAAAGCTATGGATTTTAACAGTGTAATGATTATTTTCAAAATCGAAACCATTTCTAAGTAATTCTTCTAATTCGTCAACAAATTGCTTCAGGAAAACATCTAATGGTGTAGGTTTAGCTCGACCACAGAAAAGAGCAACGACAAATGGTCTAGCATTAGGAAGTTCTTTTAGCAATCCTAATATGGGCCACAATTGTGTATTGGTACTTTTAAATAACGGAAGTCCATCAATGTTAATAGAAACTTTGATTTCTCTATTCCTAAGTTTATTATCAACATCAAATAGTTTAATTTGTTTTTGAATTTGTGAAAGAAGACCTAAATATACTAATTCTCCAGTATCTAACTTAGTGATTTCTAGTTGTGAAGGGGTACTTAATAATGTTCTGCTATCTTTTGGTAGTCCAGGGTATAAAGGAGATGCAATTTTAAGAAGACTATTTAAAGCATTATGTGGTATTTGATATTGAGTGGCCCAATGTATTAACTGCGTTTCGAAATCATCATCTCTTACATACTTAACAGAATCTGAATCAGACAGTGAATGCTCATCATCAAAAGTAACAATATGATTTTCTTGGAAAATATCATGTTGCATCAATAAATTAGAATTATTATTAGAACCTGGTGAATCTGAATCAGACAGTAAATGCTCATCATCAAAAGTAATAATATGATTTTCATGGACAATGTCATGTTGCATCAATAAATTGGAATTATTGTTAGAACCTCGTGATTCAATTCCAGATTGAGAAGTGTTTGGCAAATTAACTAAGGAAGATGACACACTTACTGCTATAGTACTCTCTTGTATATTAGATAATAAACATAATTCTGCTTCCTTTGCTCTTCTCAATAATTGACGTTTACCAACTATAGCCTTTTTCGATTGTTTTATTTTCTCTTCCATATTTTGTGTTTGAAGATCTTGAAAGAAGTTGCTTCTTCATTATTTTTTTTGCTTCCTTAATCTTTCCGGGGCATGCTTGAGCCATATTTTAATGTAATCTTCCACTTCTTTGATTGTTGCAGACCCTGCTGTGGCGGTAACAACCCCTTCTATAAAGAAATAACAAATTTGTAATAATAAAGCAAATAAAAAATTTGTAATAATAAAGCAAATAACAAAGTACCGGACCGATTTTAATAATTCTTTCACTATTGGAAAGCTACGTTCACCTTGAGTAACATAGGCTATATAAAATTTTCACCCGTGCGAAGCCGGGACGGGCCGCTAGTATATTATAACTATGAATAATTAAAACTTTAAACTTCATATCCAGGGCATTGGCACTGCTGAATTCCTGCCAACTCTCAAATTTATAGGGCTTTGGGCTAGGGTGAAACTTCCTACGTGGGTCCTGTGGGGATTTAAACTTCACATAAAAATAGTTACATGTTTAGTTTAACTTACCTACGATACAATCTCGCAGACGCAGTTGGCAGAAAGCCATTTTGTTAGATCTTTTCCCATAGAAGTTGAACTGTCCAGCAACTTGGTCAGTTAGGCAAAATTTCAATATTCGCGACACTCTGCTTGATACATCCCTGCCTCCGAGAGTTTTCATGTAAGAAACCTGTAACAAAAAAGTATGTATTATATAACTTATTAACTTAAAAAAAAACCCCGACATCGTATTGAATTACATGAGTGAATATTAAATAACCAGCCAAGTTGTGAATCGGGTGCGAGCCCGACTCACAACTTGAACGTAACATATATAACATATAACAGGGTTCCGTACCATTTCAAATTTGGCCAACCTGATGCAGAGACTTTGCTCGGTCGGTCAATTATCTGTGATAGTTTCACCTATCTGGCTATCACAGTTTATGAGATACAGACAAAAAAATGTAAAAACTCACGTTTGTTGTATAGGAGCACCATACAACAAACGTACGGGTATATTGTTTTTAGTATTGTTGTTATAGTGGCAACAAAAATACATCATCTGTAATAATTTCAGCTTTCTAGCTATTATATGGTTCATGAGAAACAGCAGATGGGAGTTTTTTTTAAAGGAAACTAGCTGACCCCGTGAACTGCATCTCACCATCTGTCAACTGGCAATGACAACTTTTACATGCAGGAACATTTTGTATGGGAAAATTAAATTCATGTTTTTATTATTTTACTCACTACATTTTTATATTTTCGCGCGGTATAAACCATCCTTGGACTTCAACGAAAAATAATTGGCTAAATTGGTCCAGGCGTTCTTGGCGCTTACCAACACATTTTGCGATTCATTTTTATATTATAGATGGTACGGAACCCTTCGTGCGCGAGTTCAACTCGCACTTGGCCAGTTATTTATGTAATTTGCCTGGAAGAGATTGGTTTAAAGCTAATGTTGCAAGTTTTTCACTATTTATGTTTTTCAGTAATGTAGGACGAACTAGGTACCTACTATGTGTATTGTAACTTACCAAATTGTCCTTATTTTCTTTTTCCTGTAGTAATTCTTCAATTGCATTTAATTCATCGGAATCATGTAATGGGAACTTTAATTCCGGTTTAAGAGTGCCTTTCAAAGTGCTGGTATTTGTTAATAGGCTTATGATTTGTTCATTTTGCACCTTAATGCACGACAATAATGATATTACTTTTTTTTGGTAACCTAAAAAATAATAAACATTGCCTATTAGTGGGGTCAGAATCAGACAATATTGTAGCAACGAAAGTGAAGTGGTCAAATATATTGGAACAAGACTTTGGTGTCAAGGATTTCAGAGCAGGTATATTTGACCACTATATTGTATACTAGAAGAGGCCCCGTGGTTTCACTCACGGAAAAAAATACTACTACCTATCCAACTACACGTAAAATTTTATTGTAAAGATAGAATAGATAAACATAATGTGACAATGAAGCAAAGATCATCTAATAAAACCATCTACCACAGAAACGATGTCCATGACTAAAGTGACATCACTTACAGACAGGTAATAACAACAATATACCGAATTTACTTAGTACTCATTAGTATGTTACCTACCTGTTAATTCTTGAACAAGATTCGATGGTTGGCAGCGAGGAGTACCTGGGCGTGCAACTGGAGTATTAAGCCCCTGGCCATCCTCTTCTAAATCTATAAACATAAAAAATATAAACAATGCAGAACTTTTTAACCACCTACCTATTCATAAATAAACCAATCAAAACACCATGTCTGAAAATCAAGCTGCTTACAATATAATTATAAACATGGATATCTTACCTTGCAGTTCAATGTCTGTTAATACAGGGAGCTCGCTTACTTCAAGATTTAGTAATGAGATGGTCTCTGTTGACAAAAAATCAGTATGATAACATAACAGCATGGATATATCACACTTGAATTTAAGGTAACAAAATGTAAGGAGCTGACCTTAGAGAAACTAACAAGTAGCAATTTAAAAATTTATACCGACTTCTTTCAGTGACCAGAAAACTGTATGAATTAATTTGAGACTCCCTTCGATTTTGATGAAACTTGCACTGTTCACTAAGTTGAAACATACTTTATCTATCTCATCTCGTGGACAAACATACAGATATACAAACATACATTTACAAAATTTTGCACATGTGTTTGGAATAGAAAGAAGTCATCACACAATCTAAACTTTAGCAGGTAAGAATACTATTTCATTAAGTATGTATTAATTATAATATACTTACTTTCTGGCACTGAGGGAGTTTCTAGGCAAATGTTTGACTGAGATCCATGAGTATCTGCACAAACAAAACATATTTATGAGATTACTTTAGAAATGTTCTACAATTACATGTCAAAAAAAGTAAAATTAGATGAAAATCACCTTCATAATAGGAATCTAAGCATGAGTTGCTAGCAATTTGAATTTTTTGTAAGGTCTTCTTTTTTAAGGGTGGTGGCCTTATGTTGTTGTCATTAAGAGGGTCTTCGTCACTGCTGGAAAAAGATCTTTTTGTTCTTTTTCGTTTACCACTTGGTTCTGCCTCCGCTTCTGCCTCCGCTTCTGCCTCTGACTGTATGTCAGAGGTAACTTCAACTAGTTTAAGTTTATTTTTTGCTTTCTCTATGTTATCTATACATGCAAATGAAATAAAATATAAGCAACAGAAAATAATAAATAAACACAACATGCACCTCCATTCATATATACAAGGTTACTGGTTTAGTATATCTATAAACTGTAAAGCTTGTGGACATTATGTGGACTGTTTTAAATAAAATTTCAACACAGTGTGTTATAGGCAATAGGCATATCAACATAATGATGCTCGCCTATAATTCAAATTGATTAAATTGATTGAAATTAAAAAAACATTGTTGATATATAGATGTACTAAAGCTACCTTTAAACAATTTTGCGTTGAATTATGTTATTATAACAAAGTGAAATATATACATAAATAACATTGCTGAAAAATATAATTAGTAAGATATATGTATTATACTCTGTAATGTAGTCACCATCTGGAATACACCTATATACTATTACATTAGCATACTGTAAAAGCCTGAAGTATGGGGACTTTAAAGATTTACCATCTCAACCTGGTAAATCTAATCATACTTAAATGTCAGGAGCAAAAAAGGAAACTTTTTTGGGCTTGGCGCCTAATAAATTTTGGTTTAGGGAATAAAAATATGAGTTATTCTTTATTAATCAAGCCAGTGAAGCATCTTTGCATCTACAGTTAGGGCAAATCCAACTCGGATAGGTTAGGTTAGAAGGCTAGCTAGCCTAGAGTTTGTGGCTTTTTTTGTAACAACCCAAAAACTACCCCTGCTCAATACACGTTACCAGATAGACGGATCCAAATTACTCTGATTCTCTAGTAACTTCCTATGTGACGTGGTGCTGAACATGTTCTAATATATGTATGTACTGTATGTAATTATGTAATTAGTTTTCAACATTTGTCATGCCTTGTGAGTAAATTTTAGATTAAATTAACAGCACAATTTACAATTTAGATTGGTTAGGTTTAGATTGTCTTAGGATTCACTGGTAAATTTTAATACTCATGGTACTTCGAGCTTTTACAACACCATATAGCCACAGAAAACTTTTAGCAGCATTAGTAAGCTCACGGTAAATCAGGAAAGATTGCACCCAGAAGTATAGTAAGTACCTATACTTCTAATTCCAAGCCAGGAAACGAGCCAAAACCAAGCGGTTCGTAAGAAAATATGTAATAAATTATACGTACCAGTCTCACCGAACACTCTCTGGACGGTATATATTCTCCACTTGGTGTCCGGTGTGTTGGCATCAGCTAATAATTTCTCAAAAGCTTTTGTTCCCTTCACCGGCGGCCAATACACTTCACACCGCCTAGGCGTAAACCATTTATTGTTTACGATTGACACGCTCCCTCCGTGTTCCTCGCTAAATTGTATAATGGAATACATAATTATACAATAGGATCTGCAACACAACACGGAATAAAAATTCGCTCGGCCGGCACTAACTAAATTCGTTAAGTCCGTTATAAAAAGGTGGGAAAAAACTCGAGCAACAGACGCTTCAACAGTGTTGCCACCTTAGTTTTAGTAATTGGGGCTATTGAAGAAGCTAAAAAGGGCTAAATCGAGCAAAAAAAAGCTAGATGGAGCACAAAATTACCAAGAAATGACTTGCGGTAAAAAAAACACCTGTGCTAATGATTTCAATCATGTATTTATTTTTATTTTTACAAACATTTTTCTAAATCAAACTGAACGTAATGACCACAAAAGAGAGTTCATCTGTTCTGTAGTATGACAATTGGCACATCAAATAATGAAATAATAGAGTTTTGATACACTTACTCGGTTTTATAATAAGAAGAACATTAATCACATAACCATAAATAAATCAATAGTCTATGATACAAAATGCGAAAGTTCGATGTTATCGCAATGTTAGTAAGGCACACATTTTAGTTTCTGGTGCAATATTTCTAATAAATCAATAGTCTATGATACAAAATGCGAAAGTTCGATGTTATCGCAATGTTAGTAAGGCACACATTTTAGTTTCTGGTGCAATATTTCTAAGAAAATGAATAGGGCAGAAAAGGGCTAGATAGCCCTTTCCGGGCTAAATCATTAAACAACGAGTTCACCTACAGTAAAAATTGCTAGATCTAGCCCCAAAAGATCTAAGGAGGCAACACTGCGCTTCAATCGAAACGAGATGTCAGAATTACGTTCCGTTCGTAGGTTCTGTTCCTACTTCTGATGTTTTTAAAAATCACATTTTGATGTTAATAATTTAAATACCTGTACAAAATAATTACTTTAGGTATTATAACTTTAGAAGTACCAACAAATACGGAAGGTTTTTATTAATAGCTTATAGATATTTTACCTCAAACGAATGGAAAATTGAATGGTTGAAATGAAACGTAGGTACAATTTTAAATTTTAAGTCGATTCCACGTTACTGACGTCAATAAAACGTCCTCTTTGAGACTAATTTGCTACCGTGTCCTGATATAGTCTAAGATCCCGTTAAGAACCACCTTCACCGAGCTGGTTATTGGATGAAACATGTTTTTTTATGAAATTTAATATGGCTTAGGTTTAAGCACAAACCAGATATAATGAAATATAACGCCCAAAAAATCGTAAGTACTTATAATATTATAAGTACCAGAGTTTAATCCCCATTTTAATATGAAATTATCACCAATAAACGTAAAGTCTGCTAACCTAAACAAGCAGCAATTTTAAAAATTATCCCGACTTCTTTTAGTGACCATATAAAACTGTACGAATTAATTTGAGACTTCCTACCCATATTACAACGTGCGATTCCCTTCCTGACTCCGCACGGCCGCGTTCCATGCGTGCATCGCACGTTCACCACTCATACCCATATTTTTTTATTTTATTTATTTATAATTATACACAAAAAACATAATAACAAAAAATAACACTATTAAACCTAGATAAGGTTTGGCATAGTGCCAGCGTCCTCAATTAAAGTTGGTTGTCTGGTAACTAGCTTCTTAAAAATTATATCTAATATTAATAATTAATAATACAACAATAAACTAAATAAAAACCGAGCGACCACAAAGCGCGGCGTGCGCCGCCGCCGGAGTCTCATATTGCGTCACATGTTGCTACCAATCAAGCAAGGCACTACAACGGCCCACACCCACTCGGCCAGTCGCCGCCCGCCGTTGCATATACATTTCGACAATATTACATACATTCGAATTGATTACCTCCTTTTTTAAGAAGTCGGTAAAAAGGCAAGTATCTTCAGAATAATCGCTGAGCTACCCAAAAAGGCCACGGATGCACCAAATATGTACTCGCATTTTATTTAAAAATTTCATCCAAACATGTTATACAATCCTAATAATAAAGTAATTTAATATACAAAAATCATGTCAGATCTTGGTTTGACTTTAGTAACTAAAGTAGGCTCCTGGCTCATGATTAGAATATCGGCAAGTGAATTTTGGGGGAAAGGGGGCTCCTCCTCGCTTCGCTCGTCGTCGCATGTGCGTAATACATAGCAACCAAACACTCCTCTCGCTTCGCTCGTCGTCGTACCTACTGGCACAGGCAAGTGACTTGGAGTCCATATACATACTTGGTTATATGTATACATTTTATGGCAATATGGGCAGTAATGACACAAAACTTTGCTACTCAAAATGTGGTGAACCCGTGGCCTTTTTGGGTTATGAAAAGTTTTTTCATCACATCTATTCGAAAAGGACTACTTGGTTCGCCTTTAAGTGCGACCAAAGGTGGTGTTTTCTACGAGTATATGGAACTTAATAAGTGCGCCGGAAAGTTCTTTGCTGCGCCCTTTTTGAATTTGGAACAAATAAGTGCGCCAGAAAGTTCTTTGCCGCGCACTTTTTGAATTAAAAATGAAAAGTATTTGTTCAGCGCCAAAAAAATGAATGAAAAGAATGTAAATATGAGTTTTGGCGGGAACGCGGAAAAGTCATGTCGCCTATCTTTGTTTTATTTTGTTAAGCTTGTGTTTTTATCAGTGATAATTAGTGAAAAATTGTGGTACTTCTCTGATTATGAGCTGATTTACGTACATGAGTGTAGGCAAGTGATATAATGTGACGTATCATGTCGTTCCGTGTTGTTACCATACTCCATAGACGCCTCTAGGAAAGTCTCCACTGCTTTACTGAGGTATGACTTGGACTAGGTTTGGACTTGACCGCGACTAAACGCAGTTTTAGTTGTTACTCTACGTTTTATCAAATAATAATATTACAATAAAATATGAGTAGGAGGAATAGGCGCCTTTTATTTTCTCATAGAGGTGATGAAAAGTAGAGCGCAAAATATATTTTTGGCTCGGGCGACGTACTTTGAATCCCTCGCTACGTTCAGGATTCTACTAAAGAATTCCTCGCTACGCTCGGGATTCTACTCTAGAATCCCTCACTTTGCTCTGGATTGCCCTCGCCGTAAAAATATTATTTTGCTCCCATGTAATACAATCTACTATTGTAGTGCAGGCATGACTTAAATAGCCCGAAAGATTTTGGTACAGGTTTCATATAGGTACTCGTATTTGTACATATTATATTTATGCTAGGTATGTTGTATCCTCTTCTAACGCATAGGATGGTTGGTAGGCAACCAGTATTTAGGACTGATTTTTCGCAGGCAACCCTATAATATCACCGTGTTTGCAATGAAATAAACTTTATTTTTATTTAAGTTTCATCCAATAACCAGACTGGTGCAAGTTGCCTTGATCGTCGATTTACCTGTTCATACCTGGCAACCCATGAGTTGTCCCAACAGGAAAAAAATAGCCAACCTAACTTTTGCATATACCTACTATGGACTGTATACTTGCGATTGGTACCTATAGAATTTGTCCAATAAACAAGCAGGTGAAATATTTTTTTTTTAATTAAATATGAATCATAATTATATCCTGGACTAAAATTTGCTAGGCGACCCATATTCAATATATTTATTGAGATATTAAATTTCATAAAAAACATGTTTCATCCAATAACCAGCTTGGTGAAGGTCGTTCTTAACGGGATCCTATACTACACGAATAGACGTCAATACAAAGTCTACTTTGTGGCGAATATGGTACGTCCAATATTGACCCTAAATAGAGGTCAATAAAACGTCCCCTTTGTGGCGAATATGGTACGTCCTGATATTGACCCTAAATGGACGTCAGTAAATTATCCATTTTGTGGCGAATATGGTACGTCCTAATGTTGACCCTAAATAGTGGTCAATAAAACGTCCCCTTTGTGGCGAATATGGTACGTCCTGATATTGACCCTAAATGGACGTCAGTAAAACGTCCACCAGAGACGAATATGATACGTCCTAATAATGACCCTGAATAGACGTCAGTAAATCATCCACTTTGTGGGGAATATGGTACGTTCTAATATTGACCCTAAATAGAGGTCAACAAAACGTCCACTTTGTGGCGAATATGGTACGTCCTGATATTGACCCTAAATGGACGTCAGTAAAACGTCCACCAGAGACGAATATGATACGTCCTAATAATGACCCTGAAGAGACGTCAGTAAATCTTCCACTTTGTGGCGAATATGGTACGTCCTAATATTGACCCTAAATAGAGGTTAATAAAACGTCCCCTTTGTGGCGCATATGGCACGTCCTGATATTGACCCTAAATGGACGTCAGTAAAACGTCCACTAGAGACGAATATGATACGTCCTAATAATGACCCTAAATAGACGTCAGTAAATCATCCATTTTGTGGCGAATATGGTACGTCCTAATGTTGACCCTAAATAGAGGTCAATAAAACGTCCCCTTTGTGGCGAATATGGTACGTCCTGATATTGACCCTAAATGGACGTCAGTAAAACGCGTCCACTTTGTGACGAATATGGTACGTCCTGATATTGACCCTAGATGGACGTCAGTAAAACGTACACTTTGTGGCGAATATGGTACGTCCTGATATTGACCCTAAATGGACGTCAGTAAAACGTCCACCAGAGACGAATATGATACGTCCTAATAATGACCCTGAATAGACGTCAGTAAATCGTCCACTTTGTGGTGAATATGGTACGTCCTGACTTTGACTCTAAATTGACGTCAGTAAAACGCGTCCACTTTGTGACGAATATGGTACGTCCTGATATTGACCCTAGATGGACGTCAGTAAAACGTACACTTTGTGGCGAATATGGTACGTCCTGATATTGACCCTAAATGGACGTCAGTAAAACGTCCACTAGAGACGAATATGATACGTCCTAATAATGACCCTAAATAGACGTCAGTAAATCATCCATTTTGTGGCGAATATGGTACGTCCTAATGTTGACCCTAAATAGAGGTCAATAAAACGTCCCCTTTGTGGCGAATATGGTACGTCCTGATATTGACCCTAAATGGACGTCAGTAAAACGCGTCCACTTTGTGACGAATATGGTACGTCCTGATATTGACCCTAGATGGACGTCAGTAAAACGTACACTTTGTGGCGAATATGGTACGTCCTGATATTGACCCTAAATGGACGTCAGTAAAACGTCCACCAGAGACGAATATGATACGTCCTAATAATGACCCTGAATAGACGTCAGTAAATCGTCCACTTTGTGGTGAATATGGTACGTCCTGACTTTGACTCTAAATTGACGTCAGTAAAACGCGTCCACTTTGTGACGAATATGGTACGTCCTGATATTGACCCTAGATGGACGTCAGTAAAACGTACACTTTGTGGCGAATATGGTACGTCCTGATATTGACCCTAAATGGACGTCAGTAAAACGTCCACCAGAGACGAATATGATACGTCCTAATAATGACCCTGAATAGACGTCAGTAAATCGTCCACTTTGTGGTGAATATGGTACGTCCTGACTTTGACTCTAAATTGACGTCAGTAAAACGTCCACTTTGTGACGAATATGGTACGTCCTGATATTGACCCTAGATGGACGTCAGTAAAACGTACACTTTGTGGCGAATATGGTACGTCCTGATATTGACCCTAAATGGACGTCAGTAAAACGTCCACCAGAGACGAATATGATACGTCCTAATAATGACCCTGAATAGACGTCAGTAAATCGTCCACTTTGTGGTGAATATGGTACGTCCTGACTTTGACTCTAAATTGACGTCAGTAAAACGTCCACTTTGTGACGAATATGGTACGTCCTGATATTGACCCTAGATGGACGTCAGTAAAACGTACACTTTGTGGCGAATATGGTACGTCCTGATATTGACCCTACATGGACGTCAGTAAAACGTCTACTTTGTGGCGAATATAGTACGTCCTGATATTGACCCTAAATGGACGTCAATAAAACGTCAATTTTATGATGAATATGAGTCGTCGAAATAATGACTTTTAATTGACGTACATTATGACGTCATCGACGACGCATTAACGACCGACCCTATTATGACCTAAGAGTGACGTCGTTTATGCGTCACTGACGTCACTTTGCTACCTGGGATTCGATCTCAACGCGTTGTGGCAATGAAGAAAAGCCATGACTCGTATGGAATATTATTTGATTACGACGCACGCTACTTTCCGATATGGATTTATAACATGTATGAAAAATAGTGTTGCTGTTGATGTGTTAATGAAGATTGTTGTGCCATGTAATTATTTGCGAGAGACTTTCCCCGCTAGATTGGGATGTAATGTTCTATCTGTGATTTATAGAGTAGGTATTATAAAACTTGTATGCCACCCGATAGGATAATTTAGATTATTCTATATACCTGCAATTAGCTAGATAGACTTGTTGGAAATGATCTCAATTTTGTAATTGTATCCCAAAACCTAACTGTAAACTTATACATATTACAAAATGCCCATGCCCATGTACTTAGTTTAATTGTGAATAAAACATTGATTTGAAATCTATTTTCTCAAGAAACGTAATACCTACTTGTAATTATTAATCAAAATAATGTAACAGATAAAGTAACAGAAGCTTATGCAAAAGTTCTCGAATCGAGTTTCTGATCTGGTTCTCAAACTCAGCTATTATTAGTAAAACGTTTCAGTTCATTTCAGAATATCTGATGCTTCTATCTGTAATTATATAGAAGCATCAGATATTCTGAAACCAAAAAAACTCTGGTAATGGATTCACGCGTCTAATGGTAAACGATTAGTGTGAGGATAATTCATAGTTTCGTAACGTTCATAATGATAGACACAGTAAAGTTGTTGAAACTTTGTAGGTAGGTAGGTAGCAAGTGAACAATAAATACTTTTCCCTACAATATCTATCAAAAAAAAATTCATATTTCAGATCTACTTTTTAAAATAAAATTGTATTTACTGCTTAGTATTACATTAAGCTACTTAATTGGTGATGTTGCCAGCATTTTTTATGCTGCCAGCATTATGGACACGCTGCTGGGGTCATCTGTTTCATGGATTATTTCTACATCTATATCATCTATACGTATTGCTTACTAATATTAAGTAGTGAGACTCTTGCTGTAGCAAAAAATGGTAGTATTTATGTTTCTCTAACCTCTCAAATCTCCCCGCGACTTCTTATGCCCAAAACCAGACCTATTTCTACGTATAATATAACACGCATGTTTATTTATAAAACTTCTAGATCGTTTGTTGTTTGGTCAATAAGTAGGTAATATGCGATTGATACAATATTACATAAACAATAAAAAGGTGCAAAAATAACATAGTTACAGTAACCAACCTAGTCTTCGACAGCCACAACTGCGGGAGCAGAATAATCGTAAGCAAACAGATCGGGTTGCATTGTTCACAAGTGTGTGCCACATTATGAATTCTTCGTGCGACATGCAGAGTGCGCATTCCTCACTGAAGCCACCGCGTTTATTCATGCATGTGCCCTGTTTGCCACAAAAATGCAAGCTCGTGATTTCAGCGCCGGATTCTAATGCAGCTTGCCAGTACTTTTCACGTAGCGTTAGTTTGACTAGTTGTTCGTCAGCGATCATCGATGTTACGCAACGTCCAGCACGGTCAGTCTTCGGATGGGTGACCGCGAGCATTTACATCCGAGCGCTATCGTGGCTCGGATGACACGTTAAATTGTAGGTCCCGGTTATTTTGTCCGTTTAGCCATATAAGCCTTCAGGCGGCTTAAAAACTGCACCAGGGCTAGCCACCCGGCATATACGAACTTACTTTTAGTACTTTTCATAAATTGAATATTTTGTACCCTGAAATACCGCAGACTTTTTTCTAAATGCAAATGTTATTTGACCGCGTTGTGGAACCACTTACAAAGTCATGAAGCTCTACTTTTATGCGATTGTGGGTTATTCAACGCTATTGCTTTAGAACAGAACAAAGCGGTAAAGCTCTGCGCTGCGAGCTAGTTTGTGCTGCTTGTTTATTGAGTAAATAAGGCATCTAGTCTAGTTATATAATTCAAAATGTTGTATAATTAAAAAAAATAGATTTTGCATAGTCTTTTTTTGTAAATTAGCAGTCCATCTCAGTTCCACGAGCGGAACATTAATTAAATAAATAAACGAATTGAACTTGCCACCAATTGCATTAAAAGTATATTCATCATTTATATATATATTCATCTTATATGTTATTTATTTCTTATATGTTATATATATCTTACTTAATATATTCATATATTATTTAAGACAATTTCGCCAAAACTTGTTGACGCTGCTGGTGACAAGAGAGCTGGCTCATTCCTCGCACAGAGAATCTCTAGCCATTCAGCGTGGGAATGCAGCCAGCGTTCTTGGCATCCTACCACACGGACACAGTATTTGTTTCGATTTTTAGCCTTTTTTTAGTATATTGGTAGGATGTATTTATATAGGTATAAGGTACTTAGTTAAGAATTAATTTTCAATGTTTTTTACGTTATAAAAATAAAATAAATTATCTATATATTCATCGGTATATACATGAATTTGTGGAACCGTTGTTATTTATAGGTATTTTCATTGCATTGTAACTCATTGTCATAATGAATCAGTTATTTTATTATTTAATCGATAAGTTGCAAAACTTTAGTTGTGTATTTTCAAGAGCGAAGTTAAGAAAAACGTAAAATACTTGCCTTTTTCTTGAGACGAAAGTATGGCAAATTCAATCACGTAGGTCACACTTTCCAATCGGGCCGACACTAGACACGCTCTCAATTTTCTGATCTTGGCCCTCGCAAATGAAAGCTCACGTGCCACGCTTCTTTCTCCTAAAAATTGAATGATGCAAAGTTAATATTAGGACGAACAACAAAGCGTAACTGAACTTCATATACCCAGAGGAGCTCAAAGGTATGAAAAGATGAGACTAAAAGCGTTTGTCACTTTCACATTCTTTGAACCAAATGTAAAAGTGGTCTTTTACAGAAGACTTGAGACATTCTTTGTTGAAAGAAAATGTACGCTGTACAAAAGCCAGCCTGTAGTTACTGCTTAAACTTACGGTTGTTTACATTACTAGAACTAATTATAGGCTAAGGTATCATGTATTTGTATTTATATCCATAGAACGTCCGTTTCCCTTTCGTGTAAGGAACCTTCAAGAAGCTATTTATGGGATGCAGCCCGCAAAGTCGCTAACTGCTCTACATTATTGATGAAAACACCCTGTAACGTAAATATCTTGGCACAGCTGGTTTTTCATCATTGAAGTATGTAGTTGGTAGTAGAGTTATATTTATAGTTTCAGTTTATTTATTTCGACCAATGGGTGTCACAGCCATCCTTTTGAATAGTCAAAAACATTCTACAATATAGTATACACTTAAAAGGAAACTAATCACTCATATGTACTCGTATGTATATAAATTACCAACGTTAAATTACATTCATTTTATCTACGTTCTTAAAACCAAGTTAATTTCAGTCAAATAAACACAATTTACATCTACATTACACTAAATATTCTAAATACTATATAAACACAACAATGTGTGCCAGTTTATGAGTGATAAAAACCTACCAAATCAAATGCTTATCCGCTTTGGTAGATTATCGTCAGTAAACAATAAATGAAAGAGAATGTCAAATTAATTATATACCCGACAGTCGACACATACCTAAGGTTTTTTTTTGAATAGGTTCGCGTTTATGTTCTTAGAACGCGAGATTCTATTAGTTAATGTTTTTAAATATCAATGTTTTGTAGAAATTAATAATGTATTGGTAACTAGTTATACTAGCTAGTAGGTAGTTTAGTAGTACCTTCTCAGTACTTGCTTCATTATATTTTCAATCACTATTTAGTAGTAGGTAATCGTTTTCAGTACTCTTAACTAGACCTAGTTTTGCAGCATAATACATGACCATAAAAGTACCAACGCTAAAAGAAATGGAGTGGATCAGAAATCAGTTCAAAATATATCCGAGAAATAAGCTTGAGTTAGGTTTGTATTTCGAAGGAAAAAGTCTTGAGGAAATCGTACGTAATGTGATATTAGGAGTTCCAATGGAAATCTCTCGTCAAGCGGTTACAAATGTGTTTCTGTAGCACTTCACCTTTGATCTAGGCTTCCCAGGTTAGATCAAAGTAGTTTTTTTACGATTCAAACAAGTTTGTAAGTCAAGCTTATTATTTATCAAAGTTTTGTAAGTAGCCTCAAGCATTATTTGTAAGTAGCCTTTAGAGCATTATTCTTGTAACCAGTATCCGTCTTACCACAAAAGATTAAAACACGCTTTAAACACAGTTTTACCATGCAATTTGTACTGTTAAACACTGTCTAAGACATGCGTACAACTTTTGTGGTAAGACGGTATGTTTTTAGATGATCGAGCGTACTTAAGCATAGATCTCCGATCTAGACAAAGCAATTTTTCTTTATCTGTCCAGCTAGTCAAGGATGCGACCACAAAAAGCGACGAAGAACTCATTTCGACGTGTGTAAAAGTGACAGATATATACTTTGCCATAACGCTGTGTCGTTCTGACACTACGAAAGAAATACTTCGTGGCGAGAATCCTAACCCGGCAGATGTTGGTTTTCGTCGGCTATTTAGATTCAGTTAAAAAGATGTGTCGCGAGATCTACTGTTCCGAAAACGACTGCTTACTACTACTGACAGAGAAAGATATAAAATATCCACTATATTTCACTGCAACTCTATCAGCTCTTTATCAGCTTTAGAACAATTTTTGGAATCTGCTTTCTATGCCGGTGGCCATCTTATACTGTTCTTACCAGTACGTTGTCTTTATTCGAGAGCTATGCTGCCACAGATATAATGTACAAAAGTGTGTAATGCAACCTAAGTACTCATTGTTCGCATTTTATAATAGTCGCCACGAACTATATAACAAGTATACAGATTCATGCCTATATCGTTTGTAAATAACATCCTACGAGAATGACGTATCAAGTAGGTAGTTCCTTTTTCAAAAAAAATGTAATATGTTTTTTCGACGTTTACCGCTTTTAGAGGTTGACGGGTGTAAGCTAAGCAAAGAGAATACAAATAAATAGGTTCACATTTCTCTCCACTATTTAAAAAACAGATTTTATTCACATTGCGTTTTGTAACATATTCACAAAGTTTCTAGGATCAAGTCCGATGCATCTTGCCATGTTTTTGGCAACGTCGATAGAAACTTTTTATCAACTATTTTATTCTTTTCAAAACAATACAAGCAACGTTTTTCTTGCAACCGGAATAAATATAATTTTTCGGTTATAATGCCAAGTTTTCCACCGGAATAATACTTATCGATTTATTTCATTTCGTATTGTTGACAAATTTGGGCTGAAAACACTCTGTTGTGAGATTATTTCTTACAAACGAACAATAAATCTAAAAGCGGCAATTTATTCTCGTATACAGTTTGCGTCTGTATATATAAAGCCGGGATTACACTCTTTTCGCTTCACGTCAACGCGACAAACATCCCTCCATCCGAATAATATTTTTCATTACTTCGAAGCTTTCTTGTGTGCTTACGTATGTTTGGATGCGGATTACCCTGTATTATACGAAGACAGGAAAAACCTAAATTAACATTATTGTTTACATTAAGGGTTACCTACTTGGGAATATTGATACACATATAATATTTTATTTTGAATGAAACTTGTATTTCTGATATGATGGGCCCCCACTGGGCCAGCGTGGTGAATATGGCCCAATCACCCTTCTTGGGTAGGCCTATGTTCAGCAGTGGACTAATAAAAATGCTGGCACAGTACTGTAGGGCAGCCCGCTAGAGACTAGAGAGTATCTACTGTTTATACCAAATAAATACCTACTCACACACAGCTTGTACATATCACTATATATATCAAAGTCAAACAAACAACTTTTCAGTAACTAATCACTGCCTATTTGTTTACTTTGTCAAATATAATTGTACGGTATCGTTATGAAAGACTCGAATGGGTACTTACTAAGGTATTATTATCAAAACTACCACAGTTACTGCGATTACGTCGGTACCTTTCTCTTTCAGAGGATTTGTACACAAAAATGAATACGTTGCAGAGATTTCTAAAGACTCCATATTTGTACCGCTTCAGCACATTTAGATTTAGGATCAAGTGAGGAAAACAGTAAATGGGAAATTCTATTCGTAGTTACAGGAAGAAATCAGTGTTACGGCTGACCTCATACTGACCTCATAATTATGGCTACGACACTGGAACCGCATATTTCTATCGAGTTTCATGATAATATTATTCTACAAGAACGCAACACAATGACGGTTAGGTGTGTTTCAGTGAAAATTCGTATTTTCATATGTCGATGCATTTTATAATACAATTTAGAAACTCAAAAGGCATTCATTGCAAAATAACTTAAATAACATTCAAACAAAAACATATTAATAAAAAACTTAAACTAAAAATGAATATATAATTAAAAATGATGATGAAAGCCTTAATCTAAAATCCCACTGTCAGCGGGCACAGTTCCCAATTTAATTAAATAATTCGCAAAGGTACTATTAATGAACTAACTGAAAATTTTACAGACTTAAAATATTCCATAAATATAATTCGAAATGGAATATAATCAATCGATAATAACGACCGAATTAAGTATTTTAGCACACGCTCTGAAACGTTGGGAACATTGCCCTTCTATCCAGAACGAACGTATAATAAAAATATCTGGAAAAAGTGTGATATCTGGCACAGACAGCTATATACTTACTACCTACTAGGCTGTCTTTGCAAAAGTGTTAAAAGTGTTATAAGTGCAAAAAATTGATCCCGGTTGTTTGAACCGTTTAGCCATGTCAGAGGCCTTCAGGCGGTCTAAAAACTCTGACACCAGGGCTAGCCACCCGGCCTATACGAACTTACTTACTTACTTAGTGCAAAAAATAAAATATATATAGGTATAGGCCGAATCAAACATATTGGCAGCTGTGATGTTAGCTGCTAGCTGCAGATAACCCAATCCTCGCGCAGCTGTTAATGGTGATCGTCTCGGTCATAGCGCGAAATTCAAGTATAAATAAATAAATAGTTTTATTTTTACAAAAAAAAAATAATTTTACAAAATCATTATCGCACTAACAATAAACACAACTTAAGTTTAGGAGAAATATGTTTGTTTTTTTTTGTTTTTGGCATTTATAGATAAACTACTCATTTTAAGTTTACGAAAACTCATTTAACGGCCATGAATAGGTTGCGTTGAGGAGTTACATACGAGTACACTTATAAATCAAATTAGTGGTCAGGTTATGCACGAAAGTGCATCAACTGATTTTCACCTCAGTTTTTAGTTAGTGGTTAATTAGTTTAAGGACTCTTGTGCATAAATTGACCACTATTTTGGTTTCTACGTGTATATAATTCGTTTACCTATTCATGGCCGCTAAATGAGTTTTAGTAAAGTTACAGTCAGCAGTTTGTCTGTAAATGCCAAAAAAAAATATATTAGAATTTCGCGCGCTGACCTAGTGAATCCACCTTAAGTGAGCTTCAGTAAGTTCAGTAATGATTAGGTTATCCTCAGCTTGTAGCTAATATCACAAATGTTTCATTCGGCCTGTAACTGGAATTTTATTATTTCCTTAAGTTTAATTAAGTAGGTAGAGGGCACCACTCAAACAAATCTTCAAGGAGCAAAAGCTGAGCTTTTTATAATTAATTCGTTCACTTTGTTATTCATTGATCAGTAAAGTTTTGTTCAGTAAGAACTGTCGCAAGGATACTTAATACTTATCTACTTATAGTTTTCCGAACTGTAGACCTCGCAACAGTAGAAGTCGACCTCTTTAACTGAATCTTCATATATTATTCCTCTAACTCGCCCTTGACCGATTTGTTCATATTAGCAAATCTTGTTTAGATTTAGACACTAAATGATCCCCAAACAAAAATGTCGACTACAAAAAAATCCATTAATATATAGAACCTATGTACCAAGTTTCGTCGACATTCGTTGAAAAATACGACCTGTAGAGGAGAATCAACATACAAAGAGATAAAAGCAAAATCGTCGACTTAAAACGGTTATTCTTACTAGTTGTTCAGAGGAATTTCTAGAGCTCTTCCAGATTTTAGTTTGCCTGGAATGTTGGATACCAAGTAATGCCAGTATCCGAGACTCAGTGCTGGGTTTGCCAATTCTAAGCAATTATTTTTAAAGCTGACCTAATCTCTATATGGGGTAGGTATACCATCTAAAGATTTTAAGGGATTAGCTATATCAAACTGCACCCCTTTGACCATTTTAAAGACCCTATACATTTTTTTGAAGGAAATGGCCAGGATAGTTGGTTAGACGGGAAGTCAACATTTGGTCCAAGACAGTGACCGAGTAGTTACCTGTGAGAATTGCAACGTTATATAGAGCCGGATTACCAGCCCGATGTCCGAGTTGTTATATGTCGGAAGGCTTGCCCGAGATCGGAAAGAATAACGCAAAAGAGGTCTAAGCCCCGTAGTGGGTGGATAAGTAGATACGGTCATGCTGATTAAATAGATTTTTTTAATAATGAAACAGAATTGGCGCCCTGATCTCGAAAAAATAGAAAATACCTCGACAGGCACAGGATGACAAGTTATTTCCTTATTTACAAATGTAACAGTGATGCCATCTTCGCACGACTGACGCAGGTGTTTCTCAAGAGACAATTCGACAGTCAATATATCAATTCTTGCTTATGTAAAACAACGCAGTTTCGCATGAATGAATTTACTTGGTGGTTTACAGTGAAATGTTTTTAGAATTAAACGTGTGTTGCGATATTTTAGCCCTAGTATTTTACACCACGTGGGTGAAATCCAATTCAAAATCTAGTCCCCAGGTCTAGTTGTCTGTTCTCTAACCATTCTCCCAAACGGATTCGGAGAGAACGACAACGTCGAGTTATCGATACGTTATCGTAGGCGTCCACGGCACAGGAAATTCTCTCTTCTGTGTAAGTAACAGTGCCTGAGGGAGGCGGGACAAGAATGATTCAAACGCAGCAAAGTCCTGAGAGCTCCGGTGCGTTCATCTCACACTTCTCAATAAAGCACAACAGCCCACAGATTTGCATTCTAACCCAACCTGTGGACGCAATCTCAAGTTACCCGACTAGCCCGTTATTGTCTAGTGAGAGACGAATTGAGAGGAAAAGCTTGTTAAATAAAGGTCTAGATATCTGTTGTCCAGCAAATACAGTACATGTAGGTACCTATTGTGTTAAGTTTCACAAATCATAGAATCATTAGTAATCATTTGGATTAATTTTAGAATTTTAAGGATCTTTGGTTGATCCAATTGCTTTGTAATTTGTATGTAGTACTAGTTTCGTTATGTAGTTTTAGCATAAGTAGTAGTGTTCTAGTTAATAAAGGCACTTGCCAAATTAGTAAGCTAATGGAAGTTGGAAAAGCCTGCTAGTTTTAAGTTTGAATTTGTACAAATGCGATCGAGAAATTATAAAGACAATAGCGATTGTGAGGTCAATGAGGCTTATCAAGCTTTCAGAAATGAGGAAGCCTAGAATAGCTCTGTAAATTATGTCGGGCCAAAGTTCATTGTTTTAATATAAAAGAAGCCACAAGTAGTGCGGTAAACTAATACACTTCAGCGCTATATTTGCTGAAAAGTTTTACCTTCACTTAAGACTTGAAAAGTACAAAGCTGACCTATTTTCTTTATAGTTCTCAGCTAGTTTTGCACAGTGAAATATTTTGTAACTCATTTTTAGCCGACTTCAAAAAGGGAGTTTCTCAATTAGGTTGTCTTTTTTTCTTCTTTTTAGGGTTCCGTACCTCAAAAGGAAAAAACGGAACCCTTATAGGATCACTTTGTTGTCCGTCTGTCCGTCTGTGTGTATGTCAAGACACTTTATCTCGGGAACGCGTAAAAATATCGAGTTGAAATTTAAACTGTATACGTATATGTATGGTCTCTTGCAGTTGTGTGAAAGAAAAACTTCTCAGTTATCGTATAATAAAGTTAGAGCCGTTTATGTCGTAAAAACCGCAAATTTCGACACTCACAAAAACCAAAACCTACAGGGTACTTTCCGTTGACATATAACTGTGAAATTGAGCGAGAAGCATTATCTCAGAGTACAAATATAGGAATAAATCTGAAAATCGAACATTTTTATTTGTATCACAAAAAAATTCACAAAATATGGGTTCAAAATTCATAGTGAGTAAATCCTATCATGTAAGGTATCATATAAAAGAGCTTCATTGGTACATGCTAAAACAGGTTTTTAATTATTTTGACAATGTGTAATTTTAGATGTATGACAAGAAAAGTAAAAAAAATATCGATGATTATAGTATAGAGATTATAACAATTTACTTCCCAATTTTGTTAAATTTTCTGTGGATTTGTACGGAACCCTCGGTGTGCGAGCCTGACTCGCACTTGTCCGGTTTTTTTTTGTATGTATGGTACTCCGCCAATTATGAACATATTTTGATGATTCATTTTTTGTGTGGTAGATCATACTTCAGAGATGTTTCATTTAAATATTATCGAAATCAACAATAACGTGAAAATTACTAAATGCATCGATGATATACCTTGAATTATTATTTATACACTTTTGGCACTATTGTCCTTTTAAAAAAAATATACTAATTCAAAGTATGAATCATTGATCCGCGCAAACTATCCGAATTCTGTACACGGTTGAAGTCGGTTATGTCATAAGGCGAAATATAATTATAATTATATATAATAATTATTAGATAACCATACGATATAAAACTTTAAAGGAAAGGTATACAAATTTAAAAATATGTTTTCTTATCTTCATTTTATGTTATCTTATCTCCTTTCCGAGTTTTGAGTACGTCTGAATAATGTTTCGACTTCTCGCAGTATTGCAAAATAATTTAAAAAGCTTAAATATAAAGGTAATGTTATTCCGCCTTCAAGTTATTATAACTTAGTGGAAATTAGACGCTGTTCATTGGATAATGGACGCTGCCTGCCATTCAAAGATATCCTGTTTCAACCTCAATTATTTTATCACAAAGATTATGTAAGCATTTCTTAATAGGAATTATATTTTCTGCAAAAAATGGCACCACCGACTTCCACCGTGTATAGAGTTCGAATAGTTTGCACGAATCGATTTATAATATTAGCAGAATGTCACCCTACTAATATTATAAAACGCGAAAGTTTGTGAGGATGGGTGGATGTATGGATGTTTGTTACTCTTTCACGCAAAAACTACAGAACGGATTGAGATGAAACTTTTCAATAATATAGCTTACATATCAGAATAACACATAGGCTATAAACAGGTTTTTTATTATATTACTTGATTTTTTGCCGTCGGTGTTTTTGTTTCGGGTAATTCCCACAAAAAGGGGGGAAATTTGCTGTCACGTTTTTCAGCCGATTTCAATAATATTTAGCAATATTGTTTAAGATCTAAATCCTAACATGTTTTGTGGGTATGAACCAATTTATATTTTAGAAGCAGCTATGTTCGCCAAAAAACACTCCAATTTATTCACTTTCAACACAAACGCCAGAAGACACAACCAACTTGTAGCTCCCGAACCAAAACTTGAAATAATTAAAAAAGGTCCGGAATACATGATTACCAAAGTATATAATTGCTTACCCAATTATTTAAAAAACGAAACCAGTGAAAAAATATTTTATAATAAACTCAAACAATTCCTGCTCCACAAATGCTATTACAGTTTGAAAGACTACTATGACGACAAAAACAAAACGATTAAAACCTAGTAATGATATGGACAACACACTTGATTATGTGGTTAGATGAATAATTGTGTAAGGTTATGTGGTATTTTTAAGTTTAATCTAAGGATACATTTTCGTAGATATAAGTTCTTTAAGTACCTATGTTTGCAACGCCCTAACAGGGTATGTACCTAGCCATTAAGATTAGTGTACATAATGCAAGAAATAAATAAATAAATAAATCGTTCAAGATTCATGTCGCGAGGCCTGCTGTTCGGAGAACTACTAGTAGGTATTCTGTGAGTTTGTTTAGATAAAATCGCAGTAAACTTTTAATTCAGTTCACGTATTCGGAATAATTCACGAATAGGACTTGCAAATATCATTATTAACCTAAATAGGTATCTTATACCTGCTTGTTATTTTGTATAACGAACGGTTAGCCTTCAGCCCAGATTAGGTGGTAGTATGTTCGGTAGCTGTAAGCCGGTAGCGGCAGCAGCAGGCTGCGCACGCGACCTCATGTCATTGACCGCTGCGCCCGCGCCGATGCCGCTGCATCCTTACGTAGGGTTCACACACACTTAAAATGTAGAGAAAATTGAACTCCTGCACTTTTTAACCGACTTTCAAATAGGACAAGGTTATATGTTCGTCTCTATGTTTTTTTTTTGTGTATGTTCATCGATATTTTCGCCAATTAAGAACCGAATAAAAAATATTTTTAGTTCCAAAGGGTATACTTCCGAGGTGGTCCCATTTAAATTTTATCCAAATCAACTGACCCGTTTTTGAAATATCAATAATAATGTAAAAATTGCATACATCAATTCCAGCGAACTATTCTAATTTTGTACACGATGGAAGTCGGTTTTGCCATTTTTTGTGAAAAATAATTATGAAACGATAGAAATTACTTTATAATAACGCATACCTATTTATTCACAAAACTTAAATAACATTATAATTCATTCTAACTTACACTAAAATATACACAAAATACTTAAACTCATATACATAATTATGTACAAAACTAAATTAAAACACATAAAACTTAAATCTAAAAGCCCCTTTGTAGAGGGAAACGTGGCCAGTATGCTGGCAGCATTGCCTCGCTGAATAGCAATACTGAGCTTAGAATTGAGAAATAGGTAACTTTTAGAATTGCGTACTAAACTACACCGTTCGCACTAATAGAGGGTTATCCAGAATTGGTGTACTAAGCCGAAAGGAGGTAATTCAGACCATCATTACGAACAACTTTAGGGGCCAACCAAGAATTCGAGAAAAATCAGCTGTCCCGTCCATGCGGTCGTAATCAAATCCTTCAACTGTATAAATTAATTAAGTAGCTAAAATTAGTTTTATTTTTTATTGTTTTACTTACTAGATTTTGCCCACGGCTCCGCCCGCGTGGTATCTTGGTTTTTGTGCTATTCTGTGGGATAGCACAAAAACCTTTTATTTTTCGGGATAAAAAGTAGCCCATGTCACTTTCCGGCCTTTGAACTATATCCATGCCAAAAATCAAATCAATCCATTGCTCCGTTGCTGCGTGAAAGAGGAACAAACCATCAAACTTTTCGGATTTATAATATTTGTATGATGTCATCATCATTCACTATTTCCTCAGCTTTCATTCTTGCCTTCCCTTGTCTTGCCTTGTGTTATGTCCGGCCATCTCTCCCCTATCATGCTATTATGGACACCAATGATGTGTTAATCGGGTCCTAGTTATTTTTATTATTTTTATATTTATAATTTAACATTAACATTCGATTCATCCATCCATCAGCTATAGGACGTCCACTGATGGACATAGGCCTCCTCTATGGATTTTCAATAAGGCCGTTGGAAGCGGCCTGCATCCAGTGCGAATCCGTAGGTATAGGTATCAAATGTAAACGACTTAATTTAATCGAGCTAGGTATGGAAGAATAATGCACTCAATCTATTAATTGAATTATATTATTAATTAATTAATTATTATTATTTGGAATTCAGAGAAATCATTTGCTTTATGTCGTTTTGACTCGCCCTAAAATAATGTGCATTTTGTATTAAAAAGTAAGTTCGTATAGGCTGAGTGGCTAGCCCTAGTGTCAAAGTTTTTAGATGAGAAATTTTAATGAGACATGGCTAAACGGTTAAAACAACCGGGACCTACAATTTAAAGTGTCATCCGTGCCACGGTAGCGCTCAGTTGGAAAATGCCACCCGCGATCACCCATCCAAATACTGATCGTGTGGAACGTTGCATAATTTCGGTGATCGCTGATAAACACCTAGTCAAACTACGCTACGAGCGCTACGCTATTTTGTTTTAAGAAATGTCTTTCCCCTCAGTACCGCAGTTATGATATAGCGTATTTTTGTCAACCCTACTCAAATCTCATAAACATGATAAGGTGCAAAAGGGACAGCTCAGTGGAAAACGAAAGAGACAGAATCTAAATCTAGAAGTTGAAACGGGTTAAGAAAACCGGTTCTGGCGTTGTTTTCTAAGAAATTTATTTCTGTGTGGACGAGCAAAGGACATCGAAGACTCGCTAGGACTTGCGTATTTCAAATAGGTACTAAATCAAGGTCTATCGTGAAAACTAAAATAACGCTTTTATTCGAGGTAACAAGGTCCTAAACTCTACGACAAAAGTATTCTTTCTTTAGTTATTTGGTATGAAATATTACCTAGTAGAATAAATATTAAAATCTGTCTTACCAGTTGATTGATATGACGAAGGTACACGACGTATAAAAATTATTGGGGCAATATTTAATTCACAACGTTTGAAAACGAGAACACCATTACTTGATATATTTATGGCAAAGTTTCTCGAAAACCGGAGTAAAATATTAATTCAAGGCAAACACGGCCAAACTAACCGTTATATCAGAGCAACTTCACAGAAATCGAATGAATAAATAACTACAAATATGTTGTAAGGAATAGTCGATGTGTTATGTAGTAGTTTAGTTGACTTGGGTGTTTTGCCATGTCTCCAGCTTGGACCCATCCTGATCTTATCATTTCAGTGGGTACCTACACTTTTACCTGACCAAAATATATTTCCCGACCCTAAGAATAAGTACCAAATAAAATATAATGTTTGCCGAAATTGATAGATGCTCACCAAATATTGTTTCACTCGGTAACATTTCGGTAGATTGTTAGTTACGAGTATTTTACCTGGGAAATCTTTCACTCACAGAAAGACTAAATTTCGTAGAACTCATGGAAAATACTATTATATGTTCGGTAGGTTTGGTATATTGGTAACATTGAGTTAGTAATAACATAAACTAAGCTTGAGGAGGTTAGTCTATGGTAATAATATTAAATAAAATTCGGTCTGAAATGTTGGTCTGAAATTAACTCTAACGTCGCATAAACATTTTTATGGCATACAATGAAAATAAAAATACCTATATTTCATAATACTTTCGGAAACAAAATTTTGTGAGCTTATATATATTGTGGCAAGTTAGATTATTTGGAAGTAAAATAAGAGCATTTCTGCTAAGCGTTTAAATACAACCAATTTAAAATAAGGTTTATTTTTCGCGGTGAAATTAAATTTTGTCGATATTTCCATCCGTGCTCGTCGCACGTGGCGTGGGTGACGACACGACCAACGCTCAGGCCCACCTCAAACGGCATATTTACGAAACCTGACCCAAAACATATTTTATTTCCTTTGTAAAATGGTCCAGTTAACATCCACAGTAACCTAGGAACAACATGTTTCCGCGTGGTCGAACTCGAAATATAAAAACGTTAAATATTTTTCGTTTAGTACGGCTCGGGTCGACTTTATGCCTCTTAACTTAACCTCTAGCTGGTTCCATAACGTAGGCAAATTTATAAAATATACCCCAGTTACCTACGAGCGGTATTTACTTTAAATAAAGAGTTAAAATTAGGTACTTTACAGTTCATAGTTTTACTAGTTTCACTCGGGATTTCACCCGTACGGATTATCCCTCATGGACCCCATATTTTGTAGGATGAAAAATGTCTTTCCAAAATTGAGAACATTTTTGCCGCCTTTAGATCTACCAAAGAACATAGACAAGGAGATTAGGTGACACTAGTTAGTCAACGGCACGAACTCGTCTTTGGGCGTAGCTTAAATAAATCATTTCTCACATGTCTCGTCTGAAGAAGAGTATTATATTAACGAATATTCGGTGATGAACAGTAGGTAGATATACTGCGTGTGCACCCACTGCAATATAATTTTGTTTTTATTCGTTAAAAAAATCTACCATTTTTACCTAACTGCGTAATAAATGCGGGAAAACAAGGGATTTTCACTGTAGTAAAATATGAAAAAAATGTTCAATGGATTTATTTAAGTAACAGTTCTAACTAACGAATATATAAATTAGGCTGTTATTTTCGTAAAAGAGGACTAATTTTAGTACTTTTGTATTTATTACAAAAAAACAAAAAAATTTAGATTAAATTCAAATATTTCAAGGCTTATTTGATTCGAGTGCATAGATTTTTTCACTGTTTTATTTATTAGTTATAATCATTGATTTTATAAAGATAACTTGATTTTAGTTTTAGATATTCAACAACAAACAATGGTGTGATTACCTACCAACATTTGTATGGAGTGACGAGCGTCTACTCTACCCTTAAGACAGTGATATTTTCGCCTTAGTTTCAATAATCTTCTGACATGCTCACGCAATTCGCGGTTTGTGGCCTAAGTACCTATGAGTATAAGCTTTACTTGTACGATACATAAATTATCTACTAACTAAAATGTACCAGGCCTATAGTCAGCAGTGGGATAAGGAAGGTTGTAGATGATGATGATGAAAAATATATCTGTCCAACCCGGACAAAGTCGGGCTGGACGCTAGCACATAATAAAATTAGCCAAAAAAGAACATGAACTCGCCATTTATTCGTCAGCCTCTTTGTTACACTCGTCTCGTCAATTTACCTTTTTCCCTATTCGCAGAAAATTGGTAGAAAAGCTTCTACGGATCTAGATTTGTTGTAGAGCATATCTACGATAATCTCGTAATACGTTTCCCTCGTATCGTGGAACAAAGGAGTATTTTGTTTAAGCACTTAAGCACTCCAGTCTCTGATTATTGTATCGCTTTTGTCCTTCGCTCAAAGTTTACTTTGCGTAAATTATGAAATAGACATGTATTTCTATGACGAGGTCTTTGAGAAATGAAAACCTCCTTTTTTGAAGTCGGTTGAAGAATCAAAATGCATATGCGATGTATGTATTTTCATTACAGATTGACATACTTATATATATATATATCTTAGTGGCAAACAGTAAGCTTTATTGTTCATTTTACAATATTACGAGCAATATCGCTCTCAAGTTACTTGACTTTAAACTCGCAACTTCTGATTTTCATGATACACGAACATCTCTACTATTACTATAAGATTGCGATATAATAAGAAATATTTCTTTTGACCTCCCTCTGCTAGTCTTTATTCTGAGTTCCTGCCATCATTCCGATCCACAACTATTTCCTACACGCTACGTTGACGTTATGTCTGCAACATGAACTATCTAATTGATAGTTAAAGTTAGGTTAGGCGAAGATATAATATCCTCTTTGAAATATACTCCTTTCTGTGAGATGTATAGGCCGAATCATACAACTTGGCGGCTGTGATGTTAGCTACAAGCTGCGCGCAGCCGCTAAGTGAGCTTCAGTCAGGAATGGGCTATCCGCAGATTGCAGTTAACATTGCAGCCGCCAAGTTGTATGATTTGGCCTATACATCTCAAAGAAAGGAGTATATTTCAAAGAGGTTATTGCGAGGTAATTGACAAAATGTAAGAAACAGTCGACTTTTTCTTCGAATTCCAGATTGACTCCATAGCAAAGAAGATATAATAATACTACGTATTCATAATGTAGGTCTGAATCACCTCCTTTCGGCTTAGCATACCAGTTCCGGTTAAGCCTGTATAGAGTTTATTTAAAGTAGTGTTATAATTACAAATAATATAACTTGATTAAGTTAATCTTGTTTTATTACAATTCTTATATTATCTTTTTGAAAGAATATAGGGTGCAAAAATAAAAAAAAATACCGAAAATCAATAAGTTCTCGTTTCCGCAAATCAATTATGTTTATCTATTTGCAAATCCGCAAAAGGCTTGCAAAGTAAGTATTTTAAATAATCGGCCAAGGGGGGTTTACGGTATTTCCCTTTAATATATTTTATTTTAATTTAATTATTTATTTTTGAAGGGAATATACAAATTAACATTCTGTGAATATTTACAGCATCCTTCTGCTGCCATTTTTAATATCAAGCAAAAAATCACATTTCTTGTATGTGAGCCCCCTTATATTTTTATTTCTATTTTTAGTATTTGTTGTTATAGCAGCTACATAATATTATACATCATCTGTGAAAATTTCAAAGTTCTAGCTATCACGGTTCATGAGATACATTCTGGTGACAGGCAGACGGACAGCGGAGTCTTAGTAATAGGGTCCCGTTAACCCGGGAACCCTAAAAAAGAACACTGAGTTCTGAATCAAGTCTAAATAAATAAGTTAGGTTCAAAAGGTTCAGGTGTAACGAGGTTTAGGTCCAAGTAAATTTATTTAGGAATTCATATAGCATGATTTAGTCTCTTTTTGCCCAATAAAATTAGACTATAACGGAATTATCATTCTGTTATTAATATTATATTATATATATTTATCACTAGCTTTTTTTTGCCCGCGACTTCGCCCGCGTTGGTTATGATTTTTGTGCTATCCCATGGGAACCTTTTACTTTTCCGGGATAAAAGTAGCCTACGTCAATTTCCAACCTTTGACCTATATCCATGCGAAAAATCAAGTCACTCCGTTCTATTGCTCACTCGAAAAATGAAAATATGAACCCTCGCTTCGCTCGTGCTCTTTCTATCTAAATTAAATGGTTTAAGTACCAACATATACCATTACTACTAAGAGAATATTACCGCATTCTATTTTCTCAAGAAAAATCATATTTAAACATTGTTTTACGTTACGCGTACCTACATAGAATCATTCTAAAACCCTGTTGTAAAAATGTTTCTCGGTAATTTAACGTTCTACTTATTGTATAGAAACGTGAAATTAACGGATATATGCCAAACCTACTGAATGAATTATCTGAGAGTTTGTCTGGAAGAAATCGCTTTTAGCGATAAGACCGCCTTTTGTACCATTTTTCTGTCGTTATTTCTTCTTCTGTTATGTTTTACTACTTGTGGTGTCAATAAAGTGTTCTTGTAATGGATTCGCTTATCTCCCTGTTCGATACTGCTGTGTAAGTAATACGGACCAAACTAACGAACTTCCAGCTCTTTAGTTCTATAAACTATGCAACGGAGTAGAGGTACCTACCTACGTGCGGTGTGACTAACGACTCACTTGCTTGTCCAAGTTAGCTATATTTGTATAGGAAAGTAGATACTCTCTAATCAAATTGAACCCGCTCCGCGTTGAAAGGATGGACTAGACTTGAAGCTAAACTTGATTAATGCCTTTTTAGTTCTAAATTAAGTAAGTATTCCAAAAATCTTCCAGTACTAGTCTGATTTGATGTAATTTTTTAACAAAGTCTAGAGGTAATTGTGAACTTATTGATGTAATTTGTCTAATTTAAAAAGGATTACTTACACAAAATAAAATTGTTTTTCTTATAACAAAGGAATGCTTATTTTTTTTTTTAAATCATATAGTAATTTTTCATATGATTTATATTTTATATTCGTTTATTGCACAATGCGCGGTAACAACAAACGTTCTTCCAAACTAGAGTCTTAATTTAGTGACATTGACCCCGTAAGGGCGTCGCAATTTAATGAGTAAACATTAGTTAATATTATTTATTAATTTAAAGGCTATAAGGCTCTTCAGATACAAAATAATGGTATAGTATTCTTTGGTCATAAATGGTAATTTCGCGATGTTTTCCTCAACTCGATTTGGTTCTTTTCCGTCCTCGATCGATAGGGCAATCTACTTACCGAGATGAATTTACTGTAATGTTATGTTGCACAAAGGGCTTTAGACCTTTATCCGGCTTAAAAGAGCTACCATTAAGGCTTGCCACTTCGATTAAACTCTTATGTTTTGCGCATAAGTCTCGAAAATCGACAATGTTTTTGTTCTAAATCAACTATGTATTATGGTAGTAGTAGTCTTTCTGAGCGTCTGGTGGACGCGACGCGTGACCAAAATGCTTGTGTTTATTTGGCTCAACGTATAAGCATTGCCATTCAGCGTGGTAATGCTGCCAGCATGCTGGGCACGCTGCCAACTGGCAGTGGGCTTGAGCACTTGGATTATCTTTAGACCTTCAAGGGTCTGTGGATGATCCAATTGCTTTCTATGTAGTAGTAGTGTAGTATTGTCATTATTGAAAAAAAAAGACAGACAGACAAAACTCTTTATTTACAGCCACAATTTGAAAAATAAACACTATTTACATATATACGACAAAAAAGAATAGATAAAAAAAAATTGTCATCAATTCCAAACTATGTATTCATTTCAATAATCACAGTCAAATTCTTGGACTTTAGCTTTGTCAAAAAGAAAATCACGGTCAAGTCCAAGTCATGCGATATCAGTAAAGTTACGAAAACTTTACATTAATATTAGTAAAACTTTAATTTTTCAAATGTAAAAACTATTTCTTCACTCAAAATTACTAAAATATGTCTTATTAATAAATGCAGGGATAACTATGGAGCAGGTAGTCTGTCTTTGACTTTTTCTTTCTTTGACAATTTTAATTCAATGTAAAAGACAAAAGACGGACTAACTACTCCAAAGTAACTCTGTGTTTATTAATAAGGTGCGGAATGAAGTTTAAGTTAGGCAGAATTTCATTGTTTCTCAATGGCAATTCAACTAAAAAAAATTGTTTGCCTTTAAAGTCGGTTTACGAACAACAATATTACGTGATACATATGTTTATTACGTCAAAAGAAAACATTGTTAAATTCTCAGGTTGAATCAACAACTGAAACAAGCCAAACGCTTAGGCTGATCGTGCCTCTCTATCGCTTGTTCCGCGCTCTCGCTTGCACGCTCAGCTCAGGCAGAACACGACACTTTTCCGTGCGTGCAACATTCATAGATTTATAAAACGTTATCACGTCAGAAAAATTGTCTACGATAATGTCTTAAAAACACTTGGTGTCCTCACTAAGGTGAGACGGTGTGAGCAACTGCTTAGTCTTTATAAAGCGCAAGTCAGGTCTTGCATGGAAAACTACTCTCATGTGGAACGCTTTTCCTGAGTCTGTCTTCCCGCTACAATGTCTTCAAATCACGAGTAAATAGGTATCTTCTAGGTAAGCGTGTTAAGCGCGTAATAGCCGTGGTGGTCAAGAGGTAGTGACACCTGCCTTACAATCGTGAGGTCGTGGGTTCAAATCCCCGGTCCCGTACCAATGAGTTCTTTGGAATTTATGTACGGAATTTTACACCACTGGCTTTTCGGTGAAGGAAAACATCGTGAGGCAACCTGCATACGTCCGTAGAAGAAATTCGATGGCGTATGTGAATCCACCAACCCACACTGGGCCAGCGTGGTGGATATAGCCCAATCACCCTTCGTGGGTAGGCCTACGTCCTGCAGTGGACTATTAAAAAGGCTGGTGCAGTAGTAGCAGTAGGTAAGCGTGTTACACCCAAGACCGCATTTCTGCTTAACATCAGGCAGGCAATCGCAAACCTATATGAAATAAAAAAGTTAAGCTTTGTTTGTATTGTTTCAGTGGGGCTGGTGTTCGCGGACGACGAGCAGCACGATGCGCGGGAAGGCGATGACGTCACGATGCAGTGCCGGTTTGCTCTAGAACCTTCCGACGAAGAGTCCCTGACGTACTACTGGGTGCGCAGCACGGCCAGCGGACACGACAACGTGGCCATTAAGGACATCCCTCTTGAGACCAACTACCAGTAAGTATACCGTACTATTGTAACAGTCTTTATAGTAGATTTATAAAAAAAAATGTTCACTACGGGACGTAGGCTTACCCACAAAAGGTGATTAGGTTTGGGCCATAACCAACACGGAGGCTCAGTAGTGGTTTGTGGATTCAGATACGCCATCAGATTTTTTAATCTCGGAGGTATGCAGGTTACCTTGCGATGTTTTCCTTCACCGAAAAGCAAGTGGTGTAAAATTCCGTACATCGTACCTACATAATTTCCAAAGAACTCAGTGGTACTCATTGGTATGGGAGCGGGATTTCAACCCACGGCCTCACGATTGTAAGACCGCGGTAAGGGTATCCATTTATACCATTACCATAAGACCACGGTTCTTTGTAATTTATGTATGGAATTTCACGCCTCTGGCTTTTCGGTGACATTTTTCGATGTTTTCACGATTGTATACCTACCTACCGTACTAAACTAAAATTTGATATCCACGAAACCAAATATCTAGATGAAGACCGACATTGATTATTTTATTCTTTTATTGTGTTTATTTTTAAATTAATGAAATATTTTTCAGAAATGTTACTTTTATATGTATAAGGAACCAATTTTACGATGATTAATACAGGTACAATCCTATACCTTTTTTAATATGTGTAATTGGAAATTGTTATAATGTATGAACTTCACATTTTTGACCTGTAACTATTGTTATCAATAAATTGATTATGAGTCTTTGCCTGCACTTTGCATAACATCACATCACATTGTATGCGCGCAACATTTAAAGATTCGTAATAATAGCTAAGTCATAGCATAGGACATACTCTAGCCTTGTGTTGCACACCCCGTACAAGTCTCGGAGCTAATTTTACTGGGGAGGGCTCTGAGAATTCTATCCGAAAATATTTATCAGGTAAATCTATTATATCTTACAAATATTTCAACTCGAATTACATAACTTGACTTATTTACATTGCACACTATCATATCTCTAGGAAAGTATTTAATTTTAGAGGCAAATTATTATTGTCCTCGGTCACTGAGTTACAAATACCAATGCTTTAAATCATAAGTAAGTCATAAGTATTTATTTGTAAAATAGCAATTTACACGTCAATTATTTATAAAAAATAATTTCATTAATGTAATAAGTGACAAGCATAATAATTATTTTTTGCAAAAAATTGCATGACCGAATTCACCCGTGTACAGAATCATTACACAGTATAAAAAGTCGCTTCCCGCTGTCTGTCCCCAAGTAGGTATGCATGCTTATATCTTTAAAACTACGCAACGGATTTTGATGCAGTTTTTTTTTTATTAGATAGAGTAATTCAAGAGAAATGTTTATATGTATAATACACTTGTGCGAAGCCGGGGCGCATCGCTAGATCGCAAATATTAAGCACGGAACGACGTAGCATTTTTCACATTATTGTTGATTTATCAAAAATGGCTCAGCCGATTTCGATAAAATTTAAATAGGACCAATTTCGAAGTATATTCTTTCCAATAAAAAAGAATTATTGAAATCGGACTACTATGAAAAAAGTTATACGTGGATATATATATATATATATACCTATATACGCGTCGAATTGTTTACCTCCTCCGGTGGTTCATCGGTCAAAAATTACCTACCTATTCATAAAACTGATTAAAATTTAAATTAATTTGAAATTAAATAGTTACATACTCGTAAATGTACCTAAAAATACCTACATAAGATCTTGTAATAGAGAGAAAATGCTTTGTTCGAGTCGACAGGAATTCTACTAGTCACTAGATCACCTACCTAGCCTACGCGTTTGTTGGTTTAACAGTTGACAGATGAAGCGTTGAGACCTTTCTAATACCTACTGCGAGCTTTGGTCAAGTCAGGTCATCAACTGGCTTTACCCAGAGAGTTCAAAATCCGACGCTATCAGTGCACACTAATAAATTGCAGTGTGACCAGAATCAGTATTATATTATTAACTCCTTTTTCAGTATATTTTGTTGAATTTTTTGAATATCAGAATTTTTGCAGGTAAATATTTGCTCTCAGTATTTTTATATTTTTTTTTGTAAAAGGGTATTATTGATATTTAATTCTGGTTATTACAATTAATTTACAATTGAAAAATTACATTATGCAGGTATATTATTCCATAGTGTAAGGTTTCCGCTTTGTTTTGGTATTCTAGGTATTGCAATAGGCACAAACTTTAGAATTGTCGCCTGATGTAGGATAGTTTAGAATTGCAAACAGTTTAAAACCACAGAGTTTCCAACTGTGTTGACAAAATGTGAAATTAGTCACTTCACATGTTCCAACTTCTATGCACAACGACTAATTCTAAATTAAGTTCCTCTAATTTTTTGATAATAATGGATGGAGCACGCTGGGTACAAGCTGCAAACTGTTTTTGATCGGTCAACGTGTGGGTTTCTTTACATTCCTCATATTAGACTTCAAAAAATGCAAGCCTACGTGTTCTAGCCTCTCCATAAACTGAAAACGAATGAAAAATATGTTCAAAATATTTTTCATCATCATTTGTTTTGGGGACATAAAATCTCGGACACCAGGGGTAACTCGCCCTAAACAAACTTTATCACTAGCAACTTCAACTGCTCACGATCGGAAAGCTTCCTCCTTCTTTTCCAATCTTCGTATTTACTAGCAAACATATTATTTTTGCGCGAACCATAACCTGTTTTTATTTTTGCAGAGTAATCTACAAGCCTCAAGACGGCCGCTTCGACCTGATGGTGTCCAATGTATCGTATGAGCGAGACAACGGGCGGTTCGAGTGCCGAATCAAGGCGGGGGGCACCGGGCGCAACCTGCACGCACAGGGCCACGCCCTCACCGTGCTCACCCAGCCCCGCGCGCCGCTGTTGACTCCGGGAGCGCACGCGCTGGCCCATGAAGGACGAGAGCTGAACCTCACTTGCTCCAGTTCTGGCGGATCCCCTGAACCTGTCATCAAGTAAGTTATTTTATGTTGATACTAACGTTTACTTCTAAAGACAGAATTTGTAAGGGCGTTGACATTTCTCTAGTAATTCACGCTCAGAATACAACTTATACCTATGTATATTTGTATACACGGGTATGCTAGTAACGATCTTTTGGTAAGCCTTTTGGGGTGAAGAAAACACAAACCCCACATTTGAATCATTTTCTAGAAAAACCTGAGTATAGATACTCGTAGTAAAAGTAAGTTCGCATAGATCTAATAGAAAGCCCTGTGTCAGTAGGTATTTGAGCCGCCTCAAACAAACAACCAGGGCCTACCATTTAACGTGTCATTTGAGCCAAAGTGGCCGAGTTCAGCATTTACAACTAAGCACTACCTATCCGAAGACTGGCCTGACCTAATGTACCTATCGCAAATATCAAAACTCAACATTATTTAAAAAAAAGGTAAAGTGTGAACATGACATTTATGAAAATTGATTGGGGTGGTACAGCACCTGCCAAATTATCCTTTAAATCACAGACCTAATACAATGTTTAAATCATTTATACGGATGATCATTGAACATTGTTGTAGCTAATCTGTCATTTTTCACACTTACGTGAAACTTTTTTTTTTAATTACTTGACTCGGAATTTTAATTATTCATCTAAAAAAACCTTTTTACCGTTCATTCTAATTTTTGGATAAGATAAATCTTACGTTTTATAATCTGCCCGCCTTCACTTATTATATCAATGATATTATTCTTGATATTTGTGGTGCAATCGTTTCACATATCGATCAGTATAATTAAAACGGTGGAGTAGAGTGACTGAATAATTACTGCTACTCTTTTCAATCCCCTGACAGCTGTAATAATAGGTTTATTTAAGTATTTTATGGTGGGAATAATATTAGTTGTATTTGGAGTAACTATTTAGTTCTACATTCTGTAAAGGCGACTTAGGTGTAACTCCCCGCATTAACATCAGTTACGTTATAAGGTCTCTAGACGAAAGACGTAGGTATTCTAGGTAAAGACGGTAATGGATACAACATTACCGTCTTTACCGTAAGGGCAAACGGGGACTGTGCCCAGGGCTCTCATCCTTAGAGGTCCCCGAAAAACCGTCAATTTATTTCACTCACTAATTTTCAAAACATTTTTTCTGTAAGTGAATTATTTGAAACAATTCCTAATCTTATTTAGTTTACTTTGTATTTTTGACGGTTGAAAAAGAAAGCGTAAAGCTTTGTTTCATTTTTACCTTATTTACTTAGCTTAATTAGAAATCGAATGTACCTGTAGGTTAACATATACTTATTTCCAAAGGGGCCCCAAGTTCTTGTGTGCCCAGGGGCCCCAACTTAGTTTAAGACGGCCTTGATTGTACTACTCATCATTATGATCAAATTCTTACTATGAATCTTGATTAATATTTTAACATAAAGGTAATAAGACCGTTTCTGATAACGAAATGCGGTGAAAATTAAAAGTACTCGTGTTGTTATTTATTTTTTATGTAATATCCCATTGATCTAGATTTCCTTCTTTGATTATACATCTGTCTAAATAGACAATCACAAACATAAATCACAAAGAAAACGGCCCAGATCTTTGACAATGAGCGCGTACTTAATATGTCAAACCGGTCGAAATTTGTATGGATGGGCACAATATATGGACCATATTTTTGGGCCGTTTTGCTCAGCTAATTCGGTATCTAGAACATAATCAAGGCTTTCTTGATTCGATATAAGATTAGAGACGATCTAGTAGAAGCCTATTTCAGAAAACTCGAATACAATCGATCCCGATACAAATTCGTCCATCTGTTATTTTAAGCTGCGATCAATCTTTATCCCAAGTTTTGTCAATATCCTGTTTCAGTGTAATTAGTCGCCAGCATCTGAGCTCTAAAGCAATCTATTAGTAAGGGAAAGAAACGAGCTCTTTGTATGTTTTCTCATTATCCTCGTAAGTAACTACTTACGAGCCTTTGCTTAAAAAGCTTAAGAGGTACAATTTATATACTTAGTGAGAGATAAGGACAGCGTTATCCTTATAATATACGAGTTTATAGTCCGATCAAATTAAGCCGATTATGTGCAATCAGGGGAAATAATTTCTGAAGCTTTATAAATTAGTAAGTACCACAGTGTTATACTTTGCGGTATTCAGATTAACATGATAATGATTTTATTAATTTTCTTGTATTAATAGGTTTTTTGGTTTCATTTTGATTATGTGAGGAGTCATAGCTGAATTTAAGGATATTTGAAAGGCCATTAAGCTGAGTTAATATTTTAAGGAGTATCACGGCTTGGAAATAAATTTTACTCTGTAAATTCTGAAAAGGAACAATATCCGATCTACGTTCTCACGAGGCTTATGAAATTAAAATATTTTTCATGATTATATTTTTTCTTTTTAAGCTTTTATGTTTTATTAAGTTACCTAACAACCTGTATATCTTGTACTAGGCTTAGTTTGCGAGTTCGAACTCGAGGACTCCCACCACGCATTTTTTTTTTCTATAATCTTGAATTGTTTAGCAACGATTGGAGCTACATTATATTGACCCACTGCTGGGTATAGGCCTTCTCTCCCTTGTGCTAACGTTCCCTGTATCGGGCTAGTCTTATTCAGGCATGACTCGCAATGGATTTAAATATGTCGTCGACCTATCGGGCATATTATGGTCTGCCTGTTCGCACACTCCACTCCAATGCTGTTCTTTCAAAGCTCATCCATCATCCCAAAATCTGACAGAACAAAAACTACCTTCTAGAATCCTAACGGGGTTGCTACTTGTGGACAATTCTCATTTCTCACCACAAAAATGTATGGAATATTTGACTTCTGCTGTCAAAATTGTCAAATATATATTAAATTAAGTATAGTCAACTATACTCGACGAAAAATTTAGCAACAGCTAAATGCGAAGCAACAGCGAATCGCGATATTTTTAATGCCTTTTTCTAACTCGTTCCGTTTTATCAATGCATCTCTTACAGATTATCTCGATTGACCACATTATCCCTCTGGAATTTCTGTGCAAAATCTTAATTGCAATGCTTTTGACCTCAAATAACATCAAAACACTTTTATTTTCAATACATTAAGACGACAATAAAAATTTTAGAATAATCAATAAGCGGAAACTCCTAAAGGTCTGTTCCTCCAGGGTACCCGATCAGGTTTCTCGATAGCCGAACGTATTTTCCTGACTCGAGAAAGGGTAAAACCCAAATAATAAAATACACATCTTTTTACCGGAACAGAAAATAGGCCATGCATGCACTCTGGAGACCAAATTGACTGAAAGGGGCTGAGCAAAACCGGTTGACTGAATCTATGCTTGAATTATGAAATAATTTGTATAGGTTAGGCCTTTTGTCAAAATTGAGCGTTTTAGGTAAAAGCCATGTACACGAATTTATGCCTGATTTGAGTATCAAGCCTTAAATTAATAAGAGCTCTTAAAATATCAAGTGAAGGTTTGTATGGACTGAAGCAAAAGACTTCGCTTAATTTTGCACAAATTAAGTCCAGAGAAACAAAGCCAAAGTCGTCGAATAAGCAAAATTAAGACCAGGTAAACACAAGCCAAAGTCGTTAGTCCGAAAGTAACACGATTACGAGAGTATGCGCAATAAATGAAGAAACGTGGCGTATTGGTGCACTTCATCATCATCATCCGCAGCCTTCTTTATCCGCTGCTGGGTATAGGCCTCTCTCTTATAGTGCACTTTAGTTACAACAAAAAGGATCTATCTGCAAGGAATAGAAATAATTACTAATTTATCGGCTACTTTATCCGTATCGCTTACACATGTAGCATAGGGTCATAGCTATGTCGCTCTATCACATTTCATTATCGCTGGGTGTCCCGATGCATTTTATATTTTTCTGAATTTTTGAGCGCAAACAAGCATTGATGACTTTATAACCGACAGGGTTTTTTCATATAAATTTTCCCAACCCCCCCGCCCTCTCTCCCTCCATGCCCGCTTGACTTTTAGTTCTGGGACACTCCGTTTTTCACAACACTATCTAGTACACGCGCCTATCCTGCCAGATCCCGATATAAATATAATTTAATTTTACCTCAATCAAAAACAATAATACACCGATCCGGGCCAAGCTCGATGGCTGTTAAAATATTTTATAAACTTCCGGCTCAAATTAAGGAAATCAATAAGGCTCAAAAACGACGAGGCCGAAGTCGCAAAAGTACTGAATGATCTACCTATTAATCAAGAAATGTTATACATTAAACGATTATCAAACAAACATAAAACCACAGTCTGAAATAAATCTCTTCGCACAATATTGCTATACCCTAATAGGTTCAATTCCACGTCGTACTAAAGTCAAAGACGTAGGCACATGCATCGCCAAGCTAAAGTGGAGATGGGCAGGACACTTGGCTAGACGGGATGACAACAGGTGGACCAAGGCAGTCACCGAGTGGTTCCCAAGAGAGGGACGAAGACAAGGAGGCAGACCACCAGCCCGATGTTCAGATGATGCCATCAAATATGTCAGGAGGCAATGGATGAGGCTAGCACAGGACCGGAAAGATTGGCGAGAAAGAGAGGAGGCCTATACTTAGCAGTGGGTGGAACAGGCTGAATAGAGATATATAGAATAGGGTCATATATTATGTATAACTATTAGAACCGCATGTAAATTTTACAAAATTATGTAGCAATAAACGATTGAGTATTGCTAAAAAATCTGCTGTTTTATACAGTTACTATGAGATAGCTGTGCTACCACGGTAAGGCCTCTAATGAGTTCCCGCAGTTTCTAATTGGAGACTTCAGGAGAACACTCCTTGTGTCATTGTATCCATCTGCGGCCGAGCTTTGACGTCAGTCGGCCTCCATAGCTGCTCAAACAACGACGGAAACAGCTTTATTTTGGGTGAAATATCGTTCGTTAGATGTGATGTTGTTATTCACGGGCGTAACCACGGGGGGTTTATGGGGTTCAAACTAGCTGCGCCCAAAATGTTAGTGAGTAAAAGCCATGGTGACGAGTTGGTGGTCAAGCGTGGACTTATCCTTACTAACATTATAAATCCCAAAGTGTGTCCATTAGTTTGTTCATCTTTCACATAGCAACGGATTATCTTGATTTTTATTATGGACATAATATGAAAGACGGAAGTGACATATCCGAGAAAAATAAAATATTTCCATAGAATAGCACAAAAATTAAAAAACGACGTGAGCGAAGCCGCGGGCAAAAGCTAGTTTAGTATAAAAGGGTGTATATTAGCTTTTTATCCTGAATACTTCGTAATTAAAAGGTCGAGGATTCAAATCCAGGGCCCGTATCAATGAGTTCTTTGGAATGTATGTACCTACCTACGGTTTTTCACACCTCTAGTATTTCGGATTTTCAATTTGCACACATCTGGAGAAGAAATTCGGGAGTGTAGTTATGCATTTAAATCCACCAGAGCATAATTGGGCCAGCATGATGGATATGACCTAATCGCCCTTAGAGGGTAAGCCTATGTGCAGCAGTGGACTATTAATGGTTAGTAGGTATGTTACTTTTAACCATTTCCTTCTTATCCGACGACATAATATTTTATACCGACGCAAAAAAATCCTGTATAGGTACAAAATTTCGTCAAGATTCGTTGAAAATTGCGACCTGTAAAGGAAAATCAATATCCGGACAGACGAAAGCAAAATAGTCAAGTCAATTCAGTTCAATTCTTTATTTCGTTAATAAATAACATTGCGGTTTTCACCAATACGTTAAGTACTTACTCGTATTTTACTGTTAAAAAACTGACACGCTTCGCTTTACTTCGTTCACTCGGTCAACAACTGATAAAAAGTTAAATCGAACATCAATTTTTTTAAACGATTTTGAATAAATGAACTATTTTTGATTGAATTGAAACGCCGACAAATGGTAGTCCACAAGTTACGAGCATGAAACGATTAAATTTTAAAAGCCGTTGACGCAATACTCTCTAGCATTCGTAAACAATAAACTTGTAGGTTATTAAGTTATTATAGTGATTGTAGGTCTAGTTGTGTTATAGTTTAATGAACAAATATACCTAACCACGTTATGTCTGACACAGCATCTTGTACTGGCAAGTAGTTAGAAAAAGATTGAGAATTTCTGTATTGATTGAAATGAAATGTGTTATTGAAATTTTAAATTGTTGTAATAGATATAGATTATCGTTATTTCCAAAATAAATTTCTGCTCTCCTCTCTAGCTCGTTTAAAATTCAATAGTTCGGAACGAATAAACATAGAAATAGTTAAACTACAGTGACTCTGTTACATTTTTAACACACTTATATTAGGTCGACCTGTATGTAACTATGTAATGGAATCTGAGGTAACTAATATAACCATCTTCCAAGGGTCGTAGCGTAATGAAAATTGGCAGTTGAATGTAGTTCTGATGACAATACAATTTATTTAGGCTTCACATTGATAACTGCATTAACACTTACAATATATAACTTAAACTTACAACAGTAAATAGGTATCTTCTAGGTAAGCGTGCTACACCCTAGACCGCACATCTGCTTAACATCAGGCAGTGTGTAGTCAAACGCGAACCTATTCGAAAAAAAAAAACAGATCTAAGCTAAATGCGTCACCTTTTGAAGGAAGCACCGCATATAACACAACCGCATGTGTACAATAATATGGTACTAAGCCCGATTACAGAGGCGCCAGCGTAAATTAATTAGCAACGTAAAAAGCGTTCTCTCTATCGAATGCCTAAAGTGAAAAAGAAATAGAACTATGTTATTTAGCTAATATAGTTACGCTGGCGCCTCTGTAATCGGGCTTACTGTCGAACTGACCTGATGATGGAGCTGGAAGACACAAACTTTTTATGGAAATCCGTGCCGGAAGATATGAACTGGAACTTCATGATGGAAAATCGTATCATAGCTGTTATGGATTTCTTTAATAGATAAAAAATAGGAACTAGATAGACAGTGTCATCTATGTTTGTAATAGTATGTAGGTATACCTATAACAATACATGAGTTGCACTCCCATCAACCAGTCAATTTATATTTTAATTTTTACAAATATTTAATAATAAATTAGTAGTAACAATAGTTTGACTAGGTGTTTGTCAGCGATCACCGAAATTAAGCAACGTTCCGCACGGTCAGTATTTGGATGGGTGACCGCGGGTGGCATTTTCCAACTGAGCGCTACCGTGGCTCGGATGACACGTTAAATTGTAGGTCCCGGTTGTTTTAACCGTTTAGCCATGTCAGAGGCCATCAGGCGGCCTAAAAACTCTGACACCAGGGCTAGCCACCCGGCCTATACGAACTTACTTACTTACTTAGTAACAAATTAGCTACAAGGACTATTTTGGAGTATTTGCATATTCTACATAATATATTGGCTTATTCAGCAGCCTGCATTCAAAATCGGGATTTACTGCGTCATAGAAATCCATACATTTGAAACATGATTAATTCAGCTTCTGTTCAAAACACGTATTCAAAACATGCATTTAGTGATTTAGATAGTACCATGACTCCCGGATTATAACTAAAATCATGGATTTAAATGACTAACGTATATAACCTATACGTACCTAATAAACTAACGTATAAGTTCATTGTGTGGTACATCATACTTAATATTATAAATCCGATAAGTTTTATGGTTTGTTCCTCTTTCACGCAGCACCGGAGCAACGGATTGACTTGATTTTTGGCATGGATATAGTTCAAAGGCCGGAAAGTGACATAGGCTACTTTTTATCTCGAAAAAATAAAAGGTTCCAGAAGAATAACACAAAAGTCAAAATACTATGTGGGCGGAGCCGCGGGCAAAGGCTAGTAAGTAATAGTTACCTAAATAATAATCGTAGCTATCCTTACAATTGAGTCCTTCTGTAAAGTTCCCAATAATAATAATCTACGAAGAAACAGAATATGAAAGTACGATAGTCTCGTTAACAATTCATGCGATTGCCAGTTTATGGCGCTGTTGGCGTACTCTGCTTTGTCAGCCTTAACTTTAAGTCAGTCTGTATTTAGTCAGTCAGTAGTAGTTAATAAAATATCACATTGCTCTCCGAAATGTTCGCTCCCGATTCCAACATAAACTCTTCCTGTGGAAACAAAAAGAATGGCCCTATTATTGATATACAAAACCGCTGGTTATGAAAAATGAAGGCAATTTGGCAGTCTCGTAGTTTAGCCGCGTAGTTTGTGCGCTAGAGCAAAAAATAACGAGGAAACAGAAAATTACTTGTACGAACATTTTTAAGGGGTCGCATAAAAATTCTTTCCCTGCATAAAGTGCTTAACAAACCCTCGTTAAGCGTTTGCCAAACCGTAGCCGGGTCTAGAGATGGGCCATAATGCGTTCAAGCAGAAAAGTGACCCAAATATTTGTATCCGCGACGGAGACGTGCCTGCCGTGCCTTCGTCAACACGCTTGTCACTTTTGAAGCCGATTTTATTTGCGAATGTTCACTTAATCTAACCTTTATGGAATAATACGTTACACTCCTTTCGTCGGCCTCGAAAGTTGCGGCGCGTTAGGTTCCTTTTTATTTACGTTGAAACCACAATTACACACAGCTCTCGTCAAACAAAAGGAGAAGTTTTGTTACTCGATGCTGCTAAATAATTTGTTTGGCATTAGGTACGCACATATATATATATATTTATTTATACATATATTAGGTAATCATATTTATATATAATGTTAAACTGTTCGGAGTATCTACCCGGTATCTTCTCTTTTCGAGAAGAGCTAGACTACAATCCACCGCGTTGTCAAATATGGGTTTGCAACTTTTACTTCTTATATATATTTTAAGTATCTTCGAAAACACGAAGATCGCTCAAAGACACCAAGCTCTCTTGTAATTTTTTCCTTTGCCGTTTAAAGCTAGCCACAATTAACTATATAACCATCGAGATAAAAAAGACAAAGGCTCAGAATTCGAATTAAATGGTTCCTGGTCAGAAATCTAATGGTCTCCAAAAGACTGTCGTAACTTCACTAACTTCCACACTAAACTATGCATGTGTTGTGTACTAATTGAGCGCGAAATAATTTAGGAGAATTTCAGTATTCATCATATGTCTTCCATATTTTACGCCTGGAACTATTTATTGATAATACAAAACCTAACGTTGTTTAAGGATAGCGGGAAAAAAAACACCGTGTATAGTACTCCCGTTGATACGAGTAAACCATTATGCGGTTGGTGGTTCCTAAATATTTAGTTATTAGTATTTTTGGTGCATTTTATATATACAGCTTATCTATAATAATGTTGTATTAAGTAATTTAGGTAGATTACTAAGCAAGCTGGAATATTCAAGTCACAGAATGCTAAATTAAATTTTAATTTCTGTTTAGCTCCTTTTCCAAGCGCAAGCGAGGAACTAGGTTATGTTTTAAGCACTTTGTAAACAAAGTTTGCGCCTCTCTGGATTTCATAACTACGTTCGCTTTTACTATAATTAGGCCTGCTGTGATCCAATGCATCGAAATTATATATAAATTATTCCATTCTGTGTGTTATTATGGCACGATAAAACAAATAACACTAGGTCCGCCGTATTGACAAATTTAATCCATTAGGGATGTTTACTGCAATTAATATTTTATAGATTAAAATGTTTTGTAAAAATACAAATTACATTTGTGGGTTTTCAGCTTTTTGAGGCATATGTAGGGATGACTCCAATCAATTACATCACGGCTTACAGAGATGTGTTTAATTTTCTTAAGTACGTTTATTAAAGTTTCTTTGGGCGAGGCTTTCTTCTAAGTACAAACCTTGCTTCTTGTACTGTACTGTACTGTACCAGCCTTTTTAATAGTCCACTGCAGAACGTAGGCCTACCCACGAAGGGTGATTGGGCCATATCCACCACACTGGGCCAGTGAGGGTTTGTGGATTCACATACGCCATCGAATTTCTTCTACGGACGTATGCAGGTTGCCTCACGATGTTTTCCTTCACCGAAAAGCCAGTGGTGTGAAATTCCGTACATTAATTCTGAAGAGCTCATTGGTTTTTTGATTTTGACCGGGATTTGAACCCACGACCCGGCGATTGTAAGGCCGGTGTCATTACCACTAGATCACCTCGGCTTTTACTTCTTGTAAGTTTTCATAATAATTCTAGATCGATAGGTAACAGCCTGTACATTTTGGTTCTCTTGCTTTTACTTTTAATTGTTTTCTCTTTTTATTGGGTATCACAGCTTCCAGAAATCGCTGATTTCAACAATATCTATCACTACGCATTCCTGATAATGATAATGATTCTATATTTAGCTTACGGACAGCAATGTGGTTCTAAGGGTTCTATATATGGCTTACTGGCTGATGAGACTGGCACAGGACAGGGATAGTTGGCGTAAGGGGGAGGAGGCTTATGCCATGCTGTGGGCCGAAATAAGCTGATGATGATGATGTTGATGTAACCCTAATAATAGACACTTTTACTAATGCCATTCGAATAATTCAATTTAATATAAATTCGAAGGCACAATGAAATATTTATTTATTTGCAAGATCACATACATTAAGTTACAATTAAATCTTAATATAAGACTAATTAACTTAGGTACATGTCACCCTGTTTCATAGGGCATAGCAAAGTTTTAGCTAAATATTTATGCTAAATAGTGTAATAGAAACTTGGAAAAAAAACATTTAATAGAGTCTAGCCAAAATAACACTAAGCTCTATTTCACATGTATCGTTTACTCCCACCTGTTCTGTTGAGTAGTTCTGTTGACAGAACTACTGGGATTTTTTTCCCATTAGTTCTATCCACAAAACATATGGGAATATAATTCCTACCTGTTCTGTTGAGTAGTTCTGTTGTGATTCAAACTATTTACTTCTCCATGCAATCAATTATCAAGTACTGGCACTTGAGGTAATTTATCAGCTATGATTCCTGATGACAAGGTCACGATTACAATTTTTATTTTAAGCTTTTCAAAAGTGCCTTGAAGAGGGAAATAGATTAATTAGTTAGTTAGATTAATTTACCGGAATAATTATATTCCGGTAAATATAATCTAACCGTGTATTTTTTGTAAAACTGACATACTTGTAACATTTAATGTCATTTATGGTCAGTAAATTTTCTGATGTCTGATTAAAAATTTGAATTTTTGTATGTTTTTAATTTCTAACCCCCATAACTCCACCATTTTGCAAAGATTCCGCAACCGTTCATCGATGACCGGTTCGTCAATGTACTGTTCGTCGAAAAGACAGATTGGTAACAGAACAGGCGGGGATACAGTTGAGTTTTATGTCCGGTGTATAGTTTTTTAAATCACGGAACTAATGCGGAGAAATTATCAGTAGTTCTGTCAACAGAATTACTCAACAGAACAGGTGGGAATAGTAGAAATAAGTCAGGTGTAAAGCATAGTCTTTTAAGTCACAGAACTAATGGGGGAAAAAATCCCAGTAGTTCTGTCAACAGAACTACTCAACAGAACAGGTGGGAGTAAACGACATGTATCAGCAGTCGACGACTCCTACGTATAAAAAAATATGCTCTGATACTTATCAGTTTTGATGTTATCTATATCTATACTATAATAATAATAAGATAGCGTTCTAGCTTAATTTGGACAAAGCATCTGGGGCTGGGCCGGAATCCCAGAGAGATGCAAGTTCAAATCCTGCGAACGCGTCAATTTTTGAAATGTTTATCACAAAAAGAAAGTTTCTTTAAAGGCGCAGGGGCGGCTTTGTGGCGAGCCGTCGGTGAGTAGCGACACCGCGAACCCTGATTCCCTGGGGCTAAATGAGACCCCTGACTCCTCTCTTGACTTAATCGGCTGGCTTGGAGTGGAAATCGCAAGAGCTAAGAACCTAAGCTCCAGGGTGGAAGTGTTAAAGGGCATAACGCCGCTAGTAGCTCTTAGTGAACGCGCAGCACACCTCTCTACACCCTAAGCTCCGGCGCCAATATACGGTAACTATTATGGGGGGTCCATTTAGTGGATGGCAAGTCGCCATCCGCCTGAAAATTTGAAATGAGGCATTATTTGGCGGGTGCCGTACCTCATTCCATAGCCCATCTTTTTAAGTCATCGATCAGCACATCAGAATAGTCATAATATACTGTAAGTCACATCTAGCAATAGTTATTTTATATTTTCATTCTACTCTACGTACACAACAATTTATATTAGTTTTAGAAAAAAAATGTAAAAGGGCCTCTCAGTGTTGGCTGCGGCCCCACTGATGCCTACCAAAAGACCAAGCTTTGCTTGTGATTCTCGTCACTGTCAGAAAATGACAATGAAGAGAATGAAAGAGACGGTTAAAATATTAGACTGTGGATCTTTAATATTTTAACCGTCTCTTTCATTCTCTTCATTGTCATTTTCTGAAATCAGGACTATATATTATGTACAGCCACCCGACACATACGAAATCACATAAAAGTAAGTAAAATTGTGTATTCAGAAGTAAAATTCTTTATATACCACATACTTAAAATTGAACTTACAACATTACAACGTACAAACGTGTAAAAAATAGTTTTTTTTTATTCAATATTATAAAATCACATAGGTACGTAGATTTCAAAAATGCATCAGATGTATAAGTGCGTATCTTGCAGATATACGTAGGAGCCGTCGAGATGTATCCTGTACTCTCAGAGCAAATAAAAAAATCAAGAGAGAATGTCGTGAACAAACAAGTGAGGCCGACCAAAACTACGCCTTGCCGTGTAAAGACAATCACACACACACACACACATCAACGTACAAGGAAACTACGCCTCGGCTTGTCAGTCGAACTATGGCGGCGCAGCAGTGACGCACTCACACATGTATAAAAAACCGGCTTCACTTGACTGTTCAACGACGTTCCCTCTTGATTTTATTATTTGCTATGAGCCTGTACTGTACTGCCCCCCTACCGCCTAAAGCAATAGCAATCGTAATAGCAATCGTTTATGACTTCATTTTAGTCATTTGGCACCGCCTATGTGACGTTAGCCATCAAAGTTGTTCATTCAACGATTGCTTTCGCAATCCGCGCAAAGCAAGTGATGGCTAACGTCACATAGGCGGTGCCAAATGACTAAAATGAAGTCATAAACGATTGCTATTACGATTGCTATTGCTTAGGCGGTAGGGGGGCTGGTCATTAGAATAACCTAGTAGTGAAAACGATCTGCTTACTGAAACTAAACTTGAATAGTTAAGTTTAACTTTATACAATACAACAACGGACCTGTACGTAAGTAAGTACGTAGACAACCGACCGGGGCTCCCATTTTGTTCAAGTTAATTTTGAAAATGGATGTAGGTCCGGACTACCGGGTTAAATATCTAACTAATGTTCGTGAGTTTCGCATTTTCCTTAAGTGCAAATACTTACATGTCTAGGTCGTGTTGTTAAGAACATAGAAGTATACTCGTAATGACTAGTGAAGTGTAGTAAATTGAGTTAAGTATTAAAACAATACGACTTCTCATTAGAGCAGAATTATTATTCACAGGGCCTGTACCACGCTCCCATCATTTTGGTTTTAGATTATTTTTCGCGCGTATCTTGTATGTTTGTTTGTTAATTACTAGTCTGTTGTTTGTGTTGATTTTTCGCAGTCGGGCTTTTTTTAACTAATTTGTTACGTTTCATTTGTATAATCAGCCAAATTTTCGAAATTATTTTGATATATATGTATTTAGTTCTTTTCATTCTACCTATGATAGGTAGAAGGTAGAATTAAAAGGTTTTAAATCTTAGATTTCGCATATTCTTGCTTTGTTGTAAGCAATAAAAAATCCTTGTAATGTTCCTATGGCTGAGAAAATGCGGCGTTAAACAAACATTAATAATATAAAGCGGTTTATCAAACGCTAACATTGACAAATTGACTTTTAATTGTATTCAAAGCACGGTTCATCATTATCATCTTCACGTTTTACAACTTTCCTGTTCCATCATTACACGTTCATGTAAATTATTTCAGAGAAAATTGACTAAGAAATTAAGGAATAAGTAACATTAGGTAATAATATCTGACGCCGCCGCCGTGGTGGTATTAACCGCTCTATGAATAATAGAATAGAATGTGATTATGCTGCTCTCAATATGAACAAAGTTAATCGATTTTAGTTTAACTTTTTACCCTTGCCAACTGACATTATATTTACATACTCTAAAAGCATATGTATAAAACAAAGTCGCTTCCCGCTGTCTGTTTATTCTTATATTTTTCTACGCAACGGATTTTGATACTTTTTAATAGATAGAGTGATTCAAGAGGAAAGTTTATATGTATAATATACCTGTGCGAATCCTGGGCGGATCGCTGGTTAACAATAAAACATTAATATTTTCGAGGATCCGGTATCAATTAGTAAGTACCTACCTACTGAAATTATTTTATCACGTATGGCGTGTCTATTTAATTACTCTGTAATTGTACCGGGTAATGTACAAAATTGCTGGTATTTACGGGGCACTTATTGACACGACTGGATACAAAAGTCGATAATAAAAGCAACCTAAACAGTTTTCGAGGAAAAAATCATGTTTCAGCGTATTGTCGTCGCGTAGTAGTCGAGATGAAATCGCACCTGTATTATTGGGCTAGACCATCAGCGCGCTACTTTCGGGATTTAAATTTTCTCGCACGAGATTCCTCATTGTTCACGAAATAACATTGAAATGGCTTGTTGAAACGGAAAAAAGAACTAAATATTGAAATAATTTTCACGGAATTTTAAGTTTAACTATGCGTGAAATGTTTTTTATCGTGCTTCACACACTAGGCGTATAGAAACTTTCTTTTTGTGATAAACATTTCAAAAATTGACAGTAGTAGAAGTTCTAATAATTTCACATTAAGTGACTAACTGGTTTAAGCAGTTCTCACAAGATGGCGCTTCCAACAATGTAGTAGTTGTTAAAATGATAAACCACTTTCAATAATTCTACGTTTTCGCATATAGCGTTCTAGTTTAATTTGGGCAAAGCATCTGGGCGGAATCCCAGAGAGATGCAGGTTCAAATCCTGCGAACGCGTCAATTTTTGAAATGTTTATCACAAAAAGAAAGTTTTTAACTAAGCGTGTTCTTATTTCAACGCTTTTGTGGAAATAAAATAGTAAAACTATGATCTTATGTATACATTTTGAGGAGTTTTGATATGATTATTACGTTATTGTGCTATATCAATATCATTATTCTTGAAATATACCACAACATCGATAGATATGTTCATTATAAAAACTAATGTCCAACAATACCTATTTACTGTTGTCCCACAAGAACATGAAAGCAAAGCGTATCCAATTAGTCATATTAAAAATGTACCTGTATAGTTATAGCCATCCAAATAATTAAATAATGATGGTATCTGTACAACGACTAAGTAAAGCTACTTCTAAAGACACCGTACAAACAATTAAATTCGAAAAACCACAACAGAAATAAATAAAGACTAATTTATTCAAACACATATTTTTACATTTGTAAATATTTAAGTGGTACGCCTAATATCCCCACAGAAGGCCCGCCCGGGGAGCAAATTAATTCCATTACGTTTCTGCACGTTATTTTGATTAGATAGGCGGCAAGCGTCGCTTCAGGGAGAAATAAATATACGCACACAAAATATCAAACTAATTTTCCAGCTCGCGCGACGCCAATTCTACGGAAACCTCCGACACATCGGAAAATTTATATCGAATTTGTCAGTTTGCCGAGTTGGTAGAATGTTTAACACGTTGATATCAACTTGTTTATTGTGAAACTTTTCCAATACGATGAAATCTGCCTGTCTCAACTTTTGAATGTGAATGTCCCTGATGAATAAACCCCCGCAACTTTCTTCCAAGTTTCATATCCGTAGCGAAATTGGAAAAAGGAAACCAAATGTCCCTTCAAGCTATTGTCTACCCATCAGGCGGACTGTAAGCAAACTTCTTATCGTCGCCGGATAATTTGGTATTCTTCAAGTTTGTCACTTCACTAACAATCACGGAATCCATATGACAGAAATGTTTATCATTTAACTAGAGCAAGTGGTAGTGACACCCGCCTTACAATCGTGAGGTCGTGGGTCCAAACCCCAGTCCCGTACCAATGAGTTCTTTAGAATCGATGTACGGAATTTCTCATCACTGGCTTTTCGGTGAAGGAAAACATCGTGAGGCAACCTGCATATGGCCGTAGAAGAAATTCGATTACGTATGTGAATCCACCAACCCAGCGTGATGGATATGGCCCAATCACCCTCGTGGGTAGGCCTACGTCCTGCAGTAAACTATTAAAAGGCCTATACAGAGCAACGACAATAGTTTTCGACTGATGATTGTCCTTATACACTTCCAAAGAGTCATCAATGTTACTCGCTTATTCAATACACGAATGCCTAGAGAGAGCGAGATTAGAACCACCGGATTAAATAAGGCATAAAACGGTTACCACAATTAACTTGTCTGTTCTGCACAGTTGGTCCTTTTTCTTAATCCCACGTTCGTTTCCGTAAGCAGCGCCAGGTACTGGACAATCGACGCGTGAAGCCTCAGCTCGGGTCCTTTGAGCGTCTTGTTTTTCCTCATTCATCTATTAATGAAAAAGGAGGGTGCTAAAACTCATGCCAATCTTTGTTTGACCTAGTCGCCGGCGGAACACGGCGACAGCGACACTTCCTTTGATGTACATCCGAAAATATTTTCAGAGAACTGCGTATAATATTTATTCATTGGATGGAAAATATTATGTATCTACTTACTGACTGGATAAAGAGGCTGCATGAAATGGGATCTTTTAACGCAGAGAAAATTATTTTCATAGTCTATGTGATGCATAATTTAAGTTTATATTTTCTGTAGCGCTTTATATTGTGGCACATTTTTGAAACTTGTACCTTGTGTACAACAAGGTAACACTCAATTTCATATCTGGCATAAAAATGAGTAAGTTTGTTAAAGCTGGGCGGCTAGCACTGGTGTCAAAAGTTTATACGCCACCTGGAAGGCCTCTGACATGATTAAACGGTTAAAACATACAAATCAATCAAGCCGAATAATACAATTCGATGGATGTGAAGTTAGCTACACATTGCGCGAAACCCAATTAACGCGCAGGTTTATGTGAACTTCAGTCAGGATTGGGTATTTCGCAGCTTGTAGCTAACTTCAGATCCGCCAACTTATATGATTCGGCTTATACATGCTCATAGTGCGATGACACCTACTACAAACGATTCACTAATAATGTAAAAAAATTGAGAGAGCTAAGATTATTTATATACAACGTGTAACGGAAAGGCTGTATACATAAAAAGTGGGTTGATACTATACCTTATATAGATGCTGTATTCAAAATTCCGAGCCAAAATAACAACATTCACTTTTAAAAAAAATTAAATATGACTGACTAGAAAAATCTTTTGCACGTAAACAAACATGTCACAACAAGGAGGTGTGGTCTGATTTTGATGGACAAGGTCGTGTCATTGACCTCACAGCTGTTTAGTGTGATAGTGCTGTGCAAATGTGAATTAGTCATAAAAATAACTAGTTTTTCAAAAAAAGATTAAAAATCAGCAAACGAACTTACACGGCTAAACATGCCCCCATCTAGTTTGTTACCGTTATCTGATTTGGTACTTTCAGTATGTATACGGTCTTTCCGTTACACATTGTATATACCTTCTCATAACGAAATAAAGGACAATTTTGATGTTACAAATATCGTTATATGTGTTTTATTTAGTGCAACTAAAACACCATTTTCAAATTAATATCTTTTTACTGCGACAAGATAATTTTTAACTTAGCGTATAATTGTTTCGTGCTCTATATTATCATTCGTTAGGAAAACATAATATATCGGTGATGTCTCGTACAGGCTCGACATATTTATGAGAATAATACCAGAACATGTGAGCGCTTAGCAAGTGATTGATTGAAGTTGAGTAAGGTTGCTTAATTGAAATGGAACGTTGCAGCAAGTGTGACGACAGTCTATGTAGTACGAAATAATTATAAGGCATAATTTACTTACGCCAAATGTGTCAGACTAACATATGAATAAAAGGAAATTATAGCAATCAGCGTAGCTATACTAGGTGTTCCATATTGATCAGCGAAGCAATGGTCAATACGGTCAGTTTTGGATGGGTGACCGCCCGCGCCGGTGGCAATAGGCATCAAGACTGGGTAAAAAAATCAGTATCATCAATCGCATCATCGACATAGTATTTTTTTACAAATTGTTGTAAAAACGATTCAAACGATTCCGATAAAATTGAATGGGACAACCTATGAAGTGTGATCTACGAAACGAATTTAACAGAGTAATCCCGTAACATACATACATATTACTATTTGTTGTTATATCGGCAACAGAAATACATCATTTATGAAAATTTCAACAGCTTGGTGACAGACAGACGGACTGACAGCGGAACGGAGTCCGGAACCCTAAGAACCACAATACGACTGCGTATTGAGGCCCTCCTTTTATGAAGTCGGTTAAAAATAAACAAGTAGCAATACGACTTAGAGACTCAAATACTAGCATTATGTAAAACAAACTACGCAATAACGTATTCAGCGATCCCATGCGTAGCCCTATAGCAATAATAACTGAATGAATGTTTCTTCCAACAGGTGGGTCCGTGACGGCTCGAACTACCCTCTCGACGTGAAGATGAGTCACGCGAATACGCGGACGGAGCCGACCGTGGCCACGCTGACCGTGATGCCGACCAGGGAAGACGACGGAGCCATCTACCGCTGCAGCGTCTGGAACCGAGCCATGCCTGAGGGAGCGCAGATGGACGCCAGTGTAGAACTCAACGTCAGCTGTAAGTACTTTACATTACGCATGTTACCATTATGCCAGGGTCGGGGCGATGTTGGCCACAAATTGTAGTCTTGGTTCCAATCCAACACTCCAATGTGTGGATCGATCTTGGACTGATATTGGACGCAAAACGAACATTAATAATTGACTCTGATTGTCTACTCTTGGCTACGAATTGATGTAGCCAAGCTTGGTCTCAAGTTATCCACGTTATCATACAATGTGTGGCACCGCCTTTTTATACGGAAATTCCGTCGCTGAAAGCGTGTTCTCTTTATTCTGTTTCAATTTGCAGTGATCAGACGCATTAAGCGAAATATCGGTTGTCCGCACCTATGTCAAATTGGAAAGAAAATGTATTGATAGATTTTCTGCGGCGGGATTTCCGCCTAGTGTATACTCTATGTCGTCGCCACTAAGATATACTTTAAATATATTAGTGGACATATGTGTAGTTTTGGGGAAAAGCGTTACAACATAAAGTTTACTTTTACTACAAGTGGAGTTCTAACAGTCTAACACTGATTGCATGTGCATACAAAATGCGCTGTACTTGAAAAATAATGTGTCCCTCGTAGACATACCGATAAAGAAAACCAATAGTTCTCAGTTTTATTCAGACTAGTGAGACTTTTATGAATGATCCTGTTCGGAATTGTGGCCCAGTGAGAGCAGGGGCGAGCATTGAAAATGTCAGGTAGTGCGAGCGGGATAGCTTGATATTTCAATCAGAATCAAAAACTCAGTACCTCTAAGCTCAGATTGGATCAAGGACCTTTATGACTCTTCGTTGTGTTGTTAGTGCTCAGAATGATTACTACAAATAAAATGCATAGCAACACAAATCTCTAGCCATCATTCGTAAGGTTTGATAACAACAATCAATTTTATTTTCAAACCTAAGTTCATTTTTTTTTCGTACATGATTGCAACTGCAATGAAAATGTCTTTAAAGTCTGTATATAAACTCGTGTCTATTGTAAAACTGACTCAACAAAGACTGTTCGACTTTATCGTGAAATGAACTCTGAACAGCCGCTTCAGGCCACAAACTGCCGTAAAACAAATGTTGTGAAAAATTCAGCAATTTTACGCGGGGAATTATGACTCGACCAAAAAGATTGTCGAATCCGACATCTCGCCACTTCTTTTAGCTGAAACCTTTTTGGGAGCAATTCCCAAAATTGGTGAAAACGTAGTTACAGTCGAACCCCGATTAACTAGGACTACTTAATCCGTGTCCAATTTATACGAAGGCTCGTCAAGGCTAAAGCCAGCTCCCGGAACGTATCTAGAAATAATTAAGGATTTAAGAACCCTCTCGTTTCTCCAACTCGTAACTGCAAATAGTTCTACGAGCTCCCTCAATAATTAAAAGCCTATTATCAGAGTTTTTCGATTACCTTTCTGCCGTTTGTTTCTTTTAATCTTGACTTTGCTAACATGCTGTACTAAATTAACTAAAGCGAAACAAACATACTTAATGTAGTTAGGCAAGAGGATTATTAGTACAAGTGTGTTAAGTCATGTACCTGTAGAAAATACATCCGATCAACAATTGTTTCTGAATGTATCTCCAGTTGCAAAATTTTGAGCTGAATTTCAACTTACTACTGGGTTATGATTTTATTCTATATTCAGCAAATAAAAGTCATTATACCCATCATAGTATTAAACAATGTTTACTATGAGACCACGCTACTACGCATTGATATAGCAAAAAAGATATAAGTAGGTACAAGCTTACGACTCGAAATATAACGAGATAGCGGTATACGTAGAACTTAAACATATGGAGACATATGGAGGTTGTGTAAATATGTAATCAATTCGCAGAATTGTAATTGACTACTACTGCCAGGGAATGTTCTGTATTTGACATGAATACAAGAAACAATACCAAGAAATGCATGTAATCTAAGCCCCAGAGGATTAATCTAAAATTCGCGTAATCCAAACTCTGCTGTGAACGGGATTCTTCAGTGGTTCAGATAATCTCAGTAAGCTCTCGTGTAATTATATGTGGAAAATCTTTACGCCATCATTGTTTAACTGGAATGTAACTTTGATATTATTAGGTATCCCCTTTATATATTAGCATATTAGGTTAGAATAATCACTATTTTGGTAATCACCATATTCGCCATCATTACTATAGTACAGCGACCTTCAAGAAGACACCTAATCGTACAAAATGAAATGTCGCCGACCAATATCAACCAATCTTAGAAAGATACACCAATACAGTAACTAGTCTTCATCAGACTGGCGTTGCGGTCGCGTCTCAAAGCAACGAGGTAAATATGGTGAACTGCGTCATTCTATCTTGCCGAAATTACTCGGTTTCAAAAGAAATAACGAAAGGCATTGTCACATACCACCGGTAAGTAATAAATATCTTTCTATGTGATTTACAAGCAAAAGCAAAATATTGAAAATGAAATCATTTGACAATGTAAACAGAGTGGAAAATTTCTCTATGGTCAGTTAGGAATGTCGGATAATGTCAGTATGAGATCGAATATAGACTCGTCAAATCGATTAACTTTAAGGTCAAAATTGATTTTGACCCGGGCGGCCGGCCTTGTAAAGGAATAAGGTCGCAAGGTCACGTGATGTGTTCACATTTTTAACCGATTTAAAAAAGGAAGAGGTTCTATGTTCGTCTATATGTATTTTTTTTAGGTTTACGAATGAAATAATGTTTTTTTTTTATTTCTGGAAGAGAAAAGATCGAATTTAGCGGTACTTAAGGCTGTCAGCTGTAATTTAATAGTGTTATTGACTTTTGTTTATAACTTCTGGAATTAACGATAAAAACGTATAAATAATTACCAAAGTCCACCTATTAAAAATAGTCAAGATGTGAATAGATTAATCGAAATTTCAGCCAGCCGGACTTATCATGTGATAAGACGTGACGTCATCCTAGACTCGAATCAATTTAGGAATCGATTCTTTTCATCGTGTATTTTGAAATCCCTATTTCAAGTGGCAAGTTCACTCAAAAGTTGTCTATGGTACAAATTGTATTTTTCACATTTTTAAGTCTAGGTTTGTATGAAGGGCTCCTTCTGTGCCCTGTGTAATAGGGCCTATTCTGTGCTATAGTATGAACTCGGAAAGTGGATATACTTTCAACCAAAAAGATCGGAGAACAATTGCATCCAGTCTACAGCAATGTTTGCCAAATAGTTTGAAATACAATTCTCACAATCTGTAAATACTGACCGATAGCATTTGCATATTCGACGACATTCAGATAGTCGATATAGACGTCCATGAAAGTATGAAGCTACAAAATTAGTCGGACAAGTATTAAAATAATTATATTCGAGTAAGCCTGATCAACTTACCTTTGGACTTTTTAAGACTTCAGAAAGCCAAGTTCAAAAGCTTATTATTTCCGATAACTAAGATTAAAAAGATAAAAATCAGTTTGCAAAAATAAAATGACTCCAAGGTCTCAATTTGCTAACTTTCAATTAGTAAAATTCAGTTTTACACAGAAAACGTTAGGCACGTAAAATACAATTAAATAATATACCACGCTTTGTTCTGTAATCAGGCTTGCAAATTAGATGTCAAAGCCACAATACACACGTCTAACTAAAATACAAAACAATAGAATTGTATTCTTATTTTTTTCGTTGTAAAATCTAAATTCTTTACTAGCATTGTCTAAAACGAGACCGAGATAAATTAAGAATGTAAAGCTTCGGTAGCTGCTCGAAACCTCCCTAGTTTTCCGATTAACCTCGGAACAGTGCCTACACTTGCTCGTTTAATTCTATTTTTACAGAAGCAGCTGTAGGCTGTCCCGGCCCGCTGAGAAACAAAGGCACTGGCTTTGTCTCGGGACACTTTAGATACCTACTGTATGTTATCAACGCAATTTCCTCTGAGCACGACCGACGTGGCCAAATCTGGGGCACCGTGTTTGGCTCAAGAAGCCGGCCCCAATCACTGGCTTGTATCTCGATAAGCTTTGTTCTTTGTCGGTAGGTGTTGCTACCGTTGCCAGGCTATCGTAGCAACTTTGCAACTTCACCTACCGGGCGAAAGTTCCGTTGATAACAGAAAATCGGCCAGTTCCTTCTTACGCATTGTTGCAAATACCGTACATTTAGCTACACGCATGTGTGGCCTTCGGCGGCTTACATACTTATGTTAATGTTATCCGGATTCGTACAAAAAATCTCAAAAACAAATAAGTGTGTCACAAAAAAGTGAGTTTAACAAAATAGGTCCAGAAAGGTACATATTTATATCAGGAGTAGCAATTGTATTACACGCGCAACGCACACACGAAAACAGGTAACGCGTAGCATTTTAAAAAATGAAATTGCTACAGGTAATTCTATTCCTAAAGCAATTAGGTCACTGGTAGGACATCAAATAAAATTTACTGTAACCCTCGCAAAATTTTTTTTTTATATCTCACGTGAATAAATATTATACAAATCGCCTCCAATTCGCAGGTGCGAAAATGTACCTAGCAAAGAATTGTTTGGTATTGAAGTACGAGTATAAGAACTTCTATAGCCTGGATAGCAAAATCCTAAGTTATAGATCATAGTGTCCGTGGGAACAATAGTGCCATAGTATAAGCCGAGCGAATTCCGCCACACAAGACATAAGTTTATTTTAAATTGCAAAAAATGTTGCGAATTTTGCCTATTCGAAATGAACAGTTCAGTATAGTCGAAGTTCTGTTTCTTCAAAAAAATATAACAATCCAGAAACTTTCTTTTTGTGATAAACATTTCAAAAATTGACGCGTTCGCAGGATTTGAACCTGCATCTCCCTGGGATTCCGACCCAGATGCTTTGTCCAATTAAGCTAGAAACGCTGTCTGCGAAGGCGTCGAATTAGTGAAAGTGTTTTATCATTTTTACCAACTACATTACATTGTTGGAAGCGCCATCTGTGAGAACTGCTTTAAACCAAAAAAAACAGAAACTGTTTATTCGAGAGAATTTCTATTCAAATTGTAAAAAGCCTTTATGTTTTGGAAAAAATATTCACATCACGTTTGTTTTTGACAAATTCCATCTACTGGCCTTTAGATGACATTCCTAACTATAAATTGATCACACACAGCTTAGGTCTGCTATTTCCCTTGTGTCGAATCTTGTTTGGATGAATATTGCTCGTTGTTCCCTACAACATAATATTAAACCTTTGATATCTGAACCATTTCTATCTTAGTCATGGATATTCTCTCGTAGACCTCTATCATAATATTATACTATAGGTATACAGTACTGGGTGTTCGGTCGGACTACGGACATTTGCGAATATACTGTCGAAAGTCTGCATTATGGCCAATTTTCGGCAACTATTATGGGAGGAACCCCGATCAAAATCAGTGGTCCCATAAAAAGAATAGCTGGTTTTCGTTACAGAAGCAGTGTCATAGTAAAAATATGCATAGTAAGTAGCACTTCTTTAGTTTTATTTGCTTCCACTCTTATAACAACAGTAACTGATAAGTGAAAAGTGACTGAAAATGATATGTTTGATTCAAACTGGGGTTCATGTGGTGATGCCAGACATTATAAAATATTTTTCTACCTACATATTATAGTAATTATGACTAACTTTTACTGTAGGATAAACATCTCATTTGTTTTCCAAAAAATATAATAATTTAAAACGGCTGTTTTATATACTCAGTATACTCTACATCTCTTAATCATTGTGGCAGTTAATGCCTCGAATGCAGTGTGAACATGATGTGAACACGGAGGCAGATTTTAAATTTTATTATCCATTTCACTGCGCGAACTCTGAAAGGATTAATTTGCCTTTGAGTCGTCAAGCAATTTAACAAGAACGAGCATACATCTTTTGTATTTGCAATGTTACTAATAGGTGTAGCTATCTTATTTAATTTATGTACCTATTTCAGCATATGATTGTACATCATTATTATTAGTACCTATAATTTCTATAGGATCAATTCTGATATATATAAAAATCTAAGTCTCATAGTAAACGTTAGGAATATTGATAAAGTTCTAGAATGTATCCGTCTTCTAGATATATGTATAGGCTAAATCAAATTTCTTGTCTGTGACGTTAGCTACAAACTGCGGATAACCTAATCCTCACAGCTCCACGAGGGTTGGGGTTCGCGCTGCTTGTAACTAACTTCACAGCCGCCAAGAAGTTCGATTCAGCTTATACCCTGTAATTATATCTCCAAAATACAATTATCTAATGTCGTCCATTCGAACACCCAGTACGAATGTAAGTATAAGTATTATTAGGTACCTATATAATATTGGAACATACGTCTAGGCCTCCAAAACTACCTTATGCGATTGCTATAAGCGTGTTAGTGCTACGAATGTGATGTTCTATCTCAAATTACTATACCCTCCATTTTCTGCCGTTAAAGTATTCCCTGTCCAGCAGTAACAGGGTCGTACCTCCTGTCTTTTCATTTGGAATTCAGCCAGATGAAGGTATTTTTTTGATAGTATTCTAAATTGCCTTGTTCAGGGAGATTATATTTTATATTAAACAATAGATCGTATTATAAACTTACGTACATAACTTACCTCTCTCGAGGGGGAAATCATAAGTCATAAGTCAGTTACTGGTAAAATGTCAATTTACACCTCAAATAATATACATTCATTACAATGATGATCTTCGCAAGATATCCGGCTCTTCAGGTACAGCCAGGTTACGAAGGATTACGCCCACTAAAACCTTCGGTGCCTTGCTTTTGTGCTGTCTTGGAAGCTTCGGGATCTCCAGGAGAACTCACCGGACCTTCCAGTTGTTTTCTATTGGCGTCCTGCGTTTGACATACTACAGCCCTATACGACAACGTGGCCACTCAGCGTTGTCCTACCTGCCCCCCTACCGCCTAAGCAATAGCAATCGTTTATGACTTCATTTTAGTCATTTGGCACCGCCTATGTGACGTTAGCCATCAAATGCTTTGCGCGGATTGCGAAAGCAATCGTTGAATGAACAACTTTGATGGCTAACGTCACATAGGCGGTGCCAAATGACTAAAATGAAGTCATAAACGATTGCTATTGCTTTAGGCGGTAAGGGGGCCGGACCCGTTTGAGTGGATGGCTAGAGCCCATGCTCAACCACCCGCGAGCCCAGACGCCCCCTTTTTCTTGACTCTTACTACAGGCAGGGGATACCGACGCCGTACTCTATAGCCCCGGCATCAGGGCCAAGTATGGACGTCCTACGGTTGATATTATGATAAATGATGTCAATCTTAACAATTTACCACATAATCTGCTGAATTTACCAAAATTACCAGGTTTGTCACTTAATGAATTAGGTGTCTGGTATCACAATAATGCAGCGCTATTACGTGATTAAATTACACCACATCAATACACCTTACACTACATAAATACAAGAACATAATTATAACTTCTGTGAGCTTAGCTTCAGGCACAGTATCAATTAGTACATGTTCGGAGAAACAGAAAATGCAACTCCCATAATAATATATGGCGGCCGGGAGTTTAGTTTCTGAATTCAAATTGTTAGAAATGCCAATACGAAACCTCATGAAATGGTGAGAATCCTACAGTTGAGTTAGGAACTACCCCGCAATACCACAAACACTTGGCTAGACCGTAGATTGGGTAATAGTCTCTACAGCGCTCGTAAGAAACAGAATTTACTGATATTTTGTGACGAGTAAATTGTTTTTATGGGCCTTTATGTTGGAGTAACTTTCGCACCATTGTTCCCACGGTCACTGCTATCTACAACTTAGGATTTTCCTATTACTTCCAGCCTATATATAGAAGTTCTTCTTCGATACCAAACAATTCTTTGGTACTTTTTCGCACCGGCAAATTAAAGGCAATTTGTAAAAACTTTTGAAAATATTTATTCACGTGAGATATCTTTAAGATTTCTTGAAAGAAACTTATTATATCTAATATTCAAGCGTAATAATTTACTAAGTATTATGTTCAAGTTTTGCTCGTTTCCAAGTTTGTTCCGTTGAAAGAGGAAAGAGAAGTGCTCGCGTGTAACTTCATAAATATCAGAACATCGTAAAAAGCTTATCGCTATGTTAGAGATAACATTCGAAGTGCGATGACTCCGTGAGTTGGGGCGAGCGGCCTCGTGTCAAAGTAATGTAAATGTTATTCTAACGATTCTTTTCATGTTTGTGATATCGAAGCCCCTACAAGAGCTTTTGTCACCTATCAATTCCTGTTAATAATTACGTGTAATGATTCTGATGCCAAGTCACAGAGGCGCCACATATAGTTATCGTATGTTCAGAGTATCAAACAGTAATAATAATATAACGTCTCTAGTACCAACGATCGCTTTCGTAAACATGCGCTGACCTGACTCAATTATGGCCATGTTTCCTAAACAAATAATCAAGTAAACATCTATAATTCCATTTCATAAACGTATCGTAAAAGTAGGTACTTCAAATAACTGTCCAAAAACCAGAACAATGAATCGTAAAAAGGTCACTTAAGTTGAAAGAGTAGTCAACAATTTACTTCTATGAAATTATTTTTTATCGTGCTTCACACACTAGGTGTATAGAAACTTTCTTTTTGTGATAAACATTTCAAAAATTGACGCGTTCGCAGGATTTGAACCTGCATCCTCTGGGACACCGGCCCAGATGCTTTGTCCAATTAAGCTAAATCGCGCCCTGCGAACCCGCCAAATTAGTGAGTGTTTATCATTTTTACCAACTACTGCATTGTTGGAAGCGCCATTTGTGAGAACTGCTTTAAACCAGTCAGTCACTTAATGTGAAATTATTAGAACTTCTTACCATTAACGAGAAATGACGCATTGCTTAATCAATGAAATTATTTTTTATCGTGCTTCACACACTAGGTGTATAGAAACTTTCTTTTTGTGATAAACATTTCAAAAATTGACGCGTTCGCAGGATTTGAACCTGCATCCTCTGGGACACCGGCCCAGATGCTTTGTCCAATTAAGCTAAATCGCGCCCTGCGAACCCGCCAAATTAGTGAGTGTTTATCATTTTTACCAACTACTGCATTGTTGGAAGCGCCATTTGTGAGAACTGCTTTAAACCAGTCAGTCACTTAATGTGAAATTATTAGAACTTCTTACCATTAACGAGAAATGACGCATTGCTTAATCAATGAAATTATTTTAATCTAATAATTTCACATTAAGTGACTGACTGGTTTAAAGCAGTTCTCACAAATGGCGCTTCCAACAATGCAGTAGTTGGTAAAAATGATAAACACTCACTAATTTGGCGGGTTCGCAGGGCGCGATTTAGCTTAATTGGACAAAGCATCTGGGCCGGTGTCCCAGAGGATGCAGGTTCAAATCCTGCGAACGCGTCAATTTTTGAAATGTTTATCACAAAAAGAAAGTTTCTAATTTACTTCTAGTTGACGATTTCCAAACCTCTAACTTCGAACCATTAATTATGTAGCCTAAAACACTTGTACAATTTTACAAATAACTGGTTGTTCTCCTTTCCCATATTTACTTAAACTTGACTACTAGACTGAAAATATTTCGTCAAACCTAACCACGCTACAATATTAGTTCAAGTTGAGGGGTTGCGAACTTTATAATTCCGAGGTATTCTTAAAAGTAGAACAAATGGGAACGAGTCTGTCTGATAGGCGTCGGAAAACTGCGACTAGACTTTGTGCCGAGTCTCATGTAGGGCGTCTCGAATACACGGCCGGAGGAAATGACTTGTTTACTCAAACTCCTTTCGCACAAATGTACCAGCTTGTCAGTTAACGACAACCGACAAACACTGCCGTATATGTAGGAAACGAACGTAATTTAAATAATGACTTGTGGAAATTTTAGTAAGCGTGATGTCGAATTCGAATCTGATAGAGCTTTTTTGGAACAATGATAGTATCTACTAGTCCTCGAAAATCAAAGTAGATCTGATGAAAATATATACGATTAAAAAGAAGGTGGAGATGGGACAAAACAACTTATTTAAAATTAATGCAAACGAGTCTTAGTGTTCCTAAATTAGACATATTTCTATCACAGGAAAAGTTGTGCGAATCAGAATAGCGCTGCAACGTGCAGACTATTCTCCAATGTAAGCATCGGTTGTTTGCGGAAAGGTATCAAAAGCTTTGCCCACGAAACAGGAAGGCTAAAATGAGCGCCAAAATCTCACATCAACATACGATTGATTCGGGATATGTCGAGGCATCCGACAGGCGTTCAATAGATTGAGTCGCGTGTCTGGCGCTGTGCTCCTCAAACGGCCGTCATTTCAGTTGATAGTTTCCTTACTGAAAGTAGCGAGTGTGTCGTGCCTGCCACAGAATCCTGAAGCTCTGCCAGAAGGAAACGCAATAGCCCTTGGCAAACAACCTCAAACATGTACATTTTAAACCGACGCCGCGACGAATGGGACCGAATAATTTATAAACTAGTCGACGTAAAGGGACAAACGTAATGAATAAGAATAACTCACTTTGTATTGCAGGTACGGAAAGTCAAGGATTCAAAGCAACAATGACAGACCGTAGTAAACAACATAGTTTACGGTAATGAGAACAAAATTATCTACGCTCGTATTTAAAGAATTTGAAATGAGTCCTTACCTTGTGAACACAAAGCTAGAAATAATAGATAAAGAATTGAATGGATTGATGCAACGTATATATATGGACATGGATGTCCTTACTCAGCCTGCCTCATGCCTGGAGGAGGAAAAATATCGTTTGAAACCGATATCAAAAATATGTTCCCCATAACTCGGGAATATGTTGATGCTTCCTCAAAAGTGCCATATTTCCATACAAATTGCTTCGCGAATTTTCGGGGAAGTCGTAAAAAATGATGTTATGATCGAACCTTCCGTAATCTCTCAGGGTTGAGATTTCAAACAACAAGAAAGTATAACATAAAGCATGCGCATCTGCATCTACGAGTCGGTCTTTTACCCATTCTACTTATCTGTATTCTCTGATATTTGTTCTATCTATAATTTTTTTATCCATATTTTTTTTCACAGTAGGTTTTATTGAGATAATACTATGAAATATATAGTTACGAGTACTATCAGGGTAATTATGATTTGAACAGATATTTTGGCAAAAAAAATAACCATGGTTAGTTAATTAATGAAAAAATATGTTATCAACGTGCGTTGAATTCTTGCCACAATTTTAGTTTTTAGTAAAGAGGTATCAAAGTTTCAAAAAACAAAGTAAATGTTTGATACAACTACAACTAAGTTGAACAAAAACTTATTGCTTGATATTTTGATAAAGTATAGAGGAATAAGAATATGTGTGTATGACTGTATGTAATAAAAATCTACGATATATCTATATTACGAGCTAGATATGCAATAAACTAGATGAGAAAATATGAACATTGTTCATTTCTTTGCCTCAACTTCGCGCGTGACTTTCGTTTTTTTTTTTAAGAATTACTAGCGACCCGCCCCGGCTCCCGGCACAGGTGTATTATACATATAAACCTTCCTCTTGAATCACTCTATCTATTAAAAAAAACGCATCAAAATCCGTTGCGTAGTTTTAAAGATATACATACATGGGGACAGACAGCGGGAAGCGACTTTTTTATACTATGTAGTGATTATATCAGCAATAACTCAAGATTCACTCCAATTCATCAAGTATTTCACTATCACCATCCTTGCGCCCAGAAGCAATTTATAACAGAAAAAGAATACCGATATCTCCATCTCTATGCCTGCCTAATGTCTGTAATTATCTGATCGATATATTAGTAGATAATTTATTTTTCCTTAAAAATCTTAAAAGCAGTAAAACAATACGGTAGAACCAAAATAATATTTCAATAAAAACAATAATACCAATAACACAGTTGAAAGATTTTGTGTTTTAAGCTGACAGCATAAGACTGATAAACTAGTCTACCGTGATAGCCACAGAGAAATGTGCGGACGTAAAACAATTAAGTGAAGTACTCAAACCACCGAAATAACCTACTGAACAACTTCGTAAGTATTACGAAAGTTACAGAGTGATTTATTCATTTCCGTCTGAATGTACTGAATATAAATCTTTGGAACTTTGATTACTCGACCTAATTATATTCTTACAAAATCGTTGCCGGAGTCTGTACAATGTTTATCATCGAGTGACCTGGATATCTTTGACCAGATGAGGGACTCGAATGCACTTAGGGTTGCCTCTCTTTATCTCTCGTATCGTATGGATTTTATGGGTTTTTAAATGTACTCGCTCGGGTTGGCCGTAACCGAAGCGAAGGAAACTGAAACATAAATCCACCATAATAAATCTCAGAAATACCAACGATACCGAATGAAATATGAGATGGCATATAAGTTATGTAATGTAAGCATAGTAATTTCCGAGGGTGAAGTCCTAGTTCTCAAAGTGACGGGAGAAGTACTACTGTACAGTAGTACTATCTATTGTAGCAGCCCTATGCGCCTGGTGCATGTTTTAATTTTGAGAGATACTGTAAACAGATTGTCGAGCGGGCTGTTAGAGGCGCATGTCGGTGCATCCGGCTGCCTGCCTTTATATCAGGTTAATGCTACAAACACGGTGAAATTACGTAAATAAACTGCGCCAGCAGATTTCTTACTTTAAACACACTTTTACGTAATCGTATCTGAAATGAATAGTTAACGTTACCCAGGCGAGCTTGAATTTCTTTTAATTAAATGTTAGTGTAATACACAGTTATTTAATCCTTTTATTTTTTCCTTGAAAGTTGGTACGTGTACTTGTCAACTGTACCCGTGCTTTTATTGAACCCATATTTGCAATTAAGATTGTTATTTCGTCTTGTAAATTCAGGTCGCAGCAAAATGCTTCGTATAAAAGTATATGACGTAAGAATTAAATAAGTTGGTATCATGTTTGTACCCTGTTAAAAGTCATTGCGTTTTCTGAGAGCACACGGAATTCCCGGATTCGACGCTCACTCTGGGACACTGTTTAGGAGTAACTTTTAATTGCCTGGTTTTTACTACCCTGGGACTTGAAATAACACTCGGGTACACAGTGAACGCCTTTTTCTGCAGGTTGTTACTTTTAAAGTGGTTCAACGCAGTGACCGTTAATTTATACCGCCGCCCGTATACTAAGTCTAAACTGAGTTTCCTAACAGTAGGTAACATTTTTGTTACAGATTTTCCGCGCGTAGAAGTTGGCCCCGAAAATCCTCTACGTGTAGAAATCGACGGCACAGCTACCATGGACTGCAAAGTGGACGCGAAACCCAAAGTGAATAGCGTACGGTGGACTCGCAACGGAAAATTTATCTCTAGCTCATTCTCACATACGATACAAGGAGTGACGGTTGCGGACGCCGGCAAGTACACGTGCAGCGCGGACAACGGGCTCGGGCGCGCCGGCGAGCGGGACATGTACCTGGACGTGCTGTTCCCGCCCACCGTCACCGTCGAGTCCAAGACCTTCGAGGCCGAGGAGGGCGGCGTCGTCCAGATCAAATGTAACGTCACCGCCAACCCCGACCCCATCTCCATCGAGTGGACCATGGAGGGAAAGCCGGAATTCCGCCAGAACGGAGACACGCTCGTGCTGTCGAGAGTCAACGCCGAAATGGCAGGCACTTATCTCTGCCGCGCCGTGAACTTGATTACCTCACCTAACGGCAAGCGAGTGGAGCGCGCGAGCAGCGCGTCCGTAGCCGTGCTGGTGAGGCACAAGCCGGGGCGCGCGTACATCCGGCCTGACCGACCCGTCGCACAGGAAGGCACCGGCGTGACGCTCACGTGCAACGCCAAACCGCCAGGCTGGCCCGCGCCTCAGTTCCGTTGGTTCCGTGAAACCGACCCGGTGGAATCAAAGCCGGCCGTACTGGCCACCGGCGCCACCTACACGATCCCGGGCGCGCACCTCGGCAGCGAGGGCGTGTACCACTGCCAGGCCACCAACGAGCTGGGCCACGGCGAGATGGCCTCCGTCACCCTGGAGGTGCACCAGCCGCCGCGCTTTCAGGCCAAGCTGCAGCCGCACGTCACGCAGCGCGCCGGCGAGCTCGACTTCTCCGCCACCTGCAGCGCGCTCGGCAAGCCGCTACCCAGCGTCAAGTGGTACAAGAACAACTCCGAGATCAAGCCCGACACCAACATGTACGAGGTGCAGAACGAAGTCACCGAGGGCAGGAACGCCGTATACAACGTACAGAGCACGCTCAAATTCAACGGGAAGGCGAGACCGAGCACTAACGACCTGCTTCCGGACGACCGCGGAATTTACTCGTGTATTATCGAGAACGAAGTCAAAAAGATCGAATCCACGATGCATCTACGAATCGAACGTAAGTTTTAAGTATCTTAAATGTCGCAGCGACATTTTTTAGGAGTGATATCCGACGGTGACTTTCACTTTATTTTTTGTTTACAGACGAACCGATATCGATCAGACAACACAAAAAAGTGGCATACGACGTGATGGAGATCGCCGATATCGTGTGCCGCGTGCAAGCGTACCCGAAGCCCGAGTTCCAGTGGTTCTACGGGTCCAACACGGCGCCGCTGCAGATGTCCTCCGACGGCCACTACGAGATCAACACGACCACCGACAACAACGACTCCTACCTCAGCGTGCTTAAGATAAAAAATGTGAAGCCGCAAGATTACGGAGATTACTATTGCAAAGTAAAGAATTCTCTGGGAAGCATTCGGCCGCAGATCAGGCTGCAGCCGAAGGGGGCCCCGGAGGCGCCGCGCGCGCTGGAGAGTCAGAAAGTGGGCGCGTCGTTCGTGACGTTGAAGTGGGAGGCCGGGTTCGACGGCGGGCTGTCCAACACGAAGTACTTCGTGCGGTACCGGCGCGTTGCGGCGCGCGGGGCGGCCGGCGCGCACTGCGCCGCCGCGCGCGCGCCCGACCACGACTGGCTAGAGTACGACTGCGGCCGCGCCAACCCCTGCAACGTCACGCGCCTTGACCAGCACAACTCCTACACCTTCAAGGTACAACTACCACACTCGTCTTATTTCTCTGTATCCTATGTCGAGTATACCTAGTTATAGTTGTTGCTTCCTTCACTCAACCGTACTACCTCAAGGAAAATATCTTTGAGTATATATGAAGAAGTACTTCGGTACTGTTCTGTTTGACAAATGAAAATAAGAGTCAGCAATTGTTTGCATATAAAACTGAGCAGATCTCTCAAATGCTCTCTTCCTCCTCAGCCACCTTAACTTCAACCCGAAACTCTTCTCAAATAATCATTTTATTAAGGAATACAGTCGTCACTAAATATGGTATCGTAACTCTGGGTTGCGGTGCTTGTAGTACGTTAATTTTATTTAAAAGATAATATAATTAGGTTTATAGGGTAATTAATTTTATAACATTACACATTCTACTGATCTTTCGTCATGTTCATAAAATAAATAACTTGTAAATAAATTAGAATTGAACAGTCCGACGAAATCATATCAAGACAATGTTTTCTCATCCATTACATTTCATTCTCTTTTATTTCGATAACCAATTTACAAGTTATTGTGTTAATACGGTATTAACTTATATTTCGTTTTTCCATTTTTATCGCTACCGCCAGCATCTGACATTTGTTTTCAAGGTAAATCATTCGGCTCGCGCCGTTTAATTATTTTTCGTTCAATTTTTTGTGTTGTGTCGTGGCGTTTCCAATTACGCTTGAACAATCTTGAGAATGACGCCCTTTCAGAGCGATGCGTACAATTGCACTGGCTTCTTGAAATCTTTCAATGAAACATCAGAACTCTTAAGAACCTTTTCTTTCACTATTTATTCTTTTGTTTTATTGAACACTCCACCGAATCTACAAATCAATGGCACGCTATGCACAACCTCGAAGCAAGCATCGATCTGAATGGGATCTCGAGTAGGAGATTAACTCAGCTTCGATATCCAGGTTAAGGCTGTGAACACGAAGGGGCAAAGCAACTTCTCCAACGAGATATCTGTGACGACAAAAGTGGACAGCATCGCTCCTCCCGAGCGGGTGACGTACGACCCGAAGACGCGAGCCATTGCCTTCACCGCCCCGCCCACTTGCTTGCTGCTGGTGGCCGTGGCGGAAGGCCTGGCCAGCGTGGGAGGAACTACTGGCTGGCAGGTACGTAATATCTCTAGCAATTTTTAGAAGAATAAATACTGCTCAGATCCCAAAACTTTAGACCGTAACTATACAATAAATAAGTCATTTTCAAAGCCTGTTGGCAGCGTGCCTAGAACGCTGGTAGTGTTACCTTACCACGCTGAATGACAGTGCATCGCTATATACGTTGCACCAAATATTTTTAGGTACGAGTATAGGTAGGTACTTGCATTTAGTCACCCGTTGCATCAAATGAGATGAACTTTCTTTACCCTAAAGTAAGTCTGTAAACGTGTAAATCTGTGTATAGATGTATTTAACTGCTTATATGTACAACTAAGCTACTTTTAACATTTAATTATCTAATAAAGTCTCATCATCATCATATCAGCCATAGGATGTCCACTGCTGGACACAGGCCACCCCTAATGATTTCCAATAAGACCGGTTGGTAGCGGCTTGCATCCAGCGCGATCCTGCGGTCCTAATAAGGTCATCCGTCCACCTTGTGGGTGGATGTCATACGCTGTGCTTGCCGTTACGTGGTCTCCACTCGAGAACTTCTCGACCCTATCGGTCAACAGTCCTCCGCACTATGTGCCCTGCCCATTGCCACTTCAACCTGCCAATCCGCTGGGCTATGTCGGTAACCTTGGTCCTTCTACGGATCTCCACATTCCTGATTCGATCTCACAGAGAAACTCAGAGCATAGCCCTCTCCATGGCTCGTTGGGCTACTTGGAGCTTACTAATAAGGCCCATAGTGAGAGACCACGTTTCTGTGCCATAATAAATAAAGTCTAATACGTATCAATACAAGTTAATCGCAGATTTCTAGCATTCAAATATGATTCAAAGTATTCTAATGTCGTTAAATAAAATCTTTGTACAAAGCCTGGGAGAATACAATGCCATATACTTAATATCTCTAAGAGATCTCTACCGTACAATCTTTATTGGATAAGGTAAAACTGAAGGTCAACCTAACTCCGCTCTTTCAGTGAATAGATTTGTTTCCGCCCTTAGGATACCCTTTCTATAAGATTATACATACACATATGTACTTATAGCTACATCGCTTTAAGCAAAGGCTAACTATACTTATCGAAGGAAATAACCCAAATTGACGAGTGTTCCAACCTTTGATTGTAACCTATTTCACCATTAATCAAACACCTCAATAAAAATAGTCCATCGATAAAATGTCGACGTGAATAAAGGAATGAACGACATTATTTATATTTTTGGAGCACTTATTTTATTTGAAGTTTTATTTTTTATTGTACCTACATACGGTAATCATCATTGCGGAGTAAACAAAAAAATACCTTTGTCGATGACTTTAGCATTGACCAAAAAAGTGTGGATAAATCTCAGAAGAATGACAAGTATGTTGTTGGATGTTGACTATTGTTGTCTGCAGGTCGCATTTTTCAATAATTCTCGATGAAACTTGGTACACAAGTTTTATTTATATTAATGTTTTTTACGTTGGTGATTTCGTCGGTGGGGGATATTTCCCTCAAAGTGAGGGTAAATTTGCTGTCGCGCTATTTATCAGCTGATTTCGATAATATTTGTCAACATTGTATAATATCACAGAATAGGCCCTATTACACAGGGCAGTCGCTGTATAATATATAAATCCTAATTAAAATATGCGAGTGTGAACTAAATCGATCAAGAGCGAGTCGAGATATAAGCTTATAAATTAGTTATTCGGTTATGGAGATGTGTCGCGAGGTCTGTTCAGTAGCGGAAGCACGAACTCCTTGCGAAAAAATATTCGTATCGGTATCGAGAAAGAAATGTATGAAAAATTAACAGCGCCCCTATCGCACGGAAAAGGAACTAAATCTCGAAGCACAAACTATAAATATTCTATCGTATCGGTAACGTATCGAGTAGGTATCGAGTTAGTATCGAGAAGTCCGTGAAACGTAAACAAAAATGCGAGCACGAACCGCATTTTGACGTATCGTATCGACGATTTCGAAGGCTGGCTATCGAGACTTGTCTCACTTAGAATTTGTCGGTGAGAAAAGTATCGAGTTGGATAAAATTGTTATTTTGCGGTCTTTTTTTACAATATTAAGTAGTTTTCGTTGCTTTCGAATATTATTACAATTAATGCAAAGCCAGAAAATGCAAATACCACTAGTATTTTCACATAATTCTTTATTATACAACGTGTTTAAGAAAGGTGTAGTAAGTTGTAATCACACATGAAGTAAATCATAATGAGCAACTTTAATGAGTAATGAAAGTTGTTCATTATCATGAACCTAGAAAAAACAGTTGTTTTTTCTAGGTTCATGGTCATTATGTTTACCTAATGCGTGGTACCTCAACAGTCATTATTTTCTGAAGATGTTTTTATGAGATTAGATTAGAGGAAGAGCTTTGAAAAATATATTGGTGGACAGAAATAACAGACTAGACACATGAATAATGTTTTTATTTAAATTCAATAAGTAGAAGTAAACTATACGAAAATATAGATAAAAATAAGACTTTTTCCATAAACGATACACAAACATTCATAGCCTGTTTCATTATCCATCCATGCAGCTGCAATTGCAGGTCCATATAACTCCTTCATACTATTTTCTTGTAGCTACTAGGGATAAAAGAGGAACCTCCTCTTTAGAGGTGACCGGTGGTGGAGGCGGAACAACAGTGGGCTGACTGCTCGATCCTGGAATATTCCAATCTGAAAAAGGCCCAAATGAATAAGATTAATAAATATATTAGAGTCATCATTCACATGGCCTCTGTGTAACCTCAACTTGTAATATGAACAAAGCCTCCTAGAAATTTATATGGTAGGTACATAATTATAATCATTATATTTTGAAATACATACCTGTCCCTATTGATAATAACGTCCAGACACGGGGCAAACACCTATATTAATCCCAAATGCTTGCCCTAGGAGGGACTCGAACCCACCACTTATTACATTAGCCAGAGTTGCTAACTACTGGGCCATCAAGGCAGTAAAAATTAATCTATCATTAATTAATTATCTTATGTTTATTTTGTATAATTTATGTATGATAATCGCCATTTAGATTGAAATGACAAATCCTTTGGTGAGCTGAGTCTTGTTTAATTTCATTATTTGAACAGTGTGATATATCATAGTAAGAATACTTAAGAAATCAACTGTACCTTTTACATAAAAATTTGATGTAACTACTAACTGGCTCATATGTTACAAGTTCTTGAGAGCTTCAGGTTGCTCTGACAGGCTCTTCCTCTACCACAGACATCATGCCCTGGAATAATAATAAAAAATAAGTTATTAAACTAGCTGTTACGTATTTACAAAATGCACACCATTCTAACCTGTTCAAACCAAGCTTCTTCTATCACTATACCCAAAAAAAGTCTAGCCATTGACACGAAATAAATGATCACCATACCCGTTGCTGCTTGCACTCCAATTATCTGTATAACCCTATTTTCAAGGACCTTAGCTAAGCAAATCTTAAAAGTATGAAGTACCGAGAAGGTAGAGGCGGTATGTCAAGTGCCCCAAACAGCAAAAAATGCAACTGAGACAACATACCTTGGACCATTTCTCCTCTGACTATGGTCTCCTGTGACATCACTATTTATTAGCAAGCTTTTTCCATTTGAAGCGTCGACTTAGTGGGCCACCACCGCTTCGACAAATATCAATTTCTGCAAGAATGGATCTAATTAGTTTCCATTTCACATCACGAAAACACAAAACTGCACATAACAAAACACTTAAATAAAACTTACTTTCCAAAGTACATTCAATATCATCATGTACTTAATATGGCTAGTTCCTCAATTATAATATTATTTATTGTTCAATGCGACAGGAATCATTTAAAACATTTAATTTTAAGTCTTCGTACGTCGTATTGTAAACAAACTTGACCTCAATATTTTGTTAGGAGCAAGTGTCAATGAAATCATTTCGTTCGAAAACCTTGAAAGCTTACGTTGTTAGAAAGACTTGGTCAAAATAAATTCGACTTTCTAGGAGTAGAGTAAGCATTTCTTTATTTGTGTTTGTTTTATGGATTATATTCGTATAAAAAATGATTTATAATTCATGATAAATACATTTCTAAGTCCAATATAATAAAACCGGTAATTTCCGACATTGTTTCTGAACGAAACACGCACCTCCTTGCTTACGATAGTATGACGTCACTTACGGAATCGTATCGAGCATTCGAATGTCCGACGATACCGCTTCGTGCTGCCTCCTATCGTTATCGTATCGAGCCGTCGATACGTTGACGATACGAAACCGCTGGAAGTTCATGCTTGAGCTACTGCGGTTTCGTATCGTCAACGTATCGACGGCTCGATACGATAACGATAGGAGGCAGCACGAAGCAGTAGCTCAAGCACGAACTCCTTGCGAAAAAATATTCGTATCGACATCGAGAAAGAAATGTATGGAAAATAGCACAGCGCTCCTATCGTGCGGAAACGGAACTAAATTTCGAAGCACAAACGATAAATATACTATCGTATCGGTAACGTATCGAGTAGGTATCGAGAAGTCCGTAAAACGTAACACTTTATAAACAAAATTGCGAGCACGAACCGCATTTTGACGTATCGTATCGAGGATTTCGAAGGCTGGCTATCGAGACTTGTCTCACTTAGAATTTGTCGGTGAGAAAAGTATCGAGTTGGGTAAAATTGTTATTTTGCGGTCTTTTTTTTACAATATTAAGTAGTTTTCGTTGCTTTCGAATATTATTAAAATTAATGCAAAGCCAGAAAATGCAAATACCACTAGTATTTTCACATAATTATTTATTATACAACGTGTTTAAGAAAGGTGTAATAAGTTGTGATCACACATGAGGTAAATCATAATGAGCAACTTTCATTATGGGACCAACATGGAATTCCAGATTGTTTTTGTCTAGAACCTGATATTTTCTCAAATTCCGGATTGGTCTCATGATGAAAGTTGTTCATTATAATGAACCTAGAAAAAACAGTTGTTTTTTCTTGTATTCTTACTATGATATATCACAAAACAAAAAAAAACAGTTGTTTTTTCTAGGTTCATGGTCATTATGTTTACCTCATGTGTGGTACCTCAACAGTCATTATTTTCTGAAGATGTTTTTATGAGATTAGATTAGAGGAAGAGCTTTGAAAAATATATTAGTGGACAGAAATAACAGACTAGACACATAAATAATATGTTTTTATTTAAATTCAACAAGTAGAAGTAAACCATACGAAAATATAGATAAAAATAAGACTTTTCCATAAACAATACACAAACATTCATAGCCTGTTTCATTAATCCATCCATGCAGCTGCAATTGCAGGTCTATATCACTCCGTCATACTCTTTTCTTGTAGCTACAAGGGATAAAAGAGGAACCTCCTCTTTAGAGGTGACCGCAGAGCAGGGTTTTCTTTTTTACCGACTTCTAAAACATCGATATTTTCGCCAATTGTGAACCGATTTAAAAAAATATTTTTAGTTCGAACGAACATACTTTCGAGGTGGACCCAACTCAAATTTCATCGAAATCGGCTGAGCCTTTTTTTATAAATCAACAAAAATGAACATTAATGTCACATCGATTCACGCAAATTATATTAATCGAATTCTGTACGCGGTGGAAGTCGGTGTTGCGATTTTTTGCGAAAAATAATAATTTAATGGCAATTAAAAATTATTTCGAGGCAAAATTTAAGAAATTGCCGAGTCTCATACAGTTTTATACTTCTTCGTTCCTCTAATTGGCGTGTTCATAATACGACAATTGCGGCAAGTTCTGTCGTGTATCTTGTTTTTTTTTTTTGCTGAAAGCCCCGATGTATGGCAATCATGTTCGTATTCAGGTGGTAGAGAACGTGAACCTGAAGACGTCTGGCGAGCCGACGGTGGTGGAGACGGTGCTGGACGCGCCGGCCAAGTCCATGCGGAGCCGCCAGCTGCAGCAGAGCCGCGTGGCGCTCGAGCCGCTCGACGAGCTCAACCCGCGCGTGCGGCTCAAGCTGTGCCTGCAGCTCAACCAGGACGTCTGCAGCGAATACACTGAGGCTGAGAGTGAGTCATTTCTTTATTTCTCTTCTCATTGTTAATATAAGTAACCAATGAGATAAGTTTCAATGTTTGTAAAATATTCAATATAAATGTTTTTTTTATTTCGTATACATAAACTTACTGCACTGTTTGTACCAGCCTTTGCTAGACCTAGGTTTACCCACGAAATACGATAGAGACATAATATGTAGACATATTATGTCTCTATCGTATTTCGTGGGTATGTAGACATATTATGTATTATTATATAAGATTTACCCCCCAATCTTTTAGATAGCCTAGCTGCATTGGGTAGCAAATGGGCTAGTATGTGATCTTAATCACTATAACCCCCTCGGTGGCCGTCCTCTAAGCGTTTTGGTCTACACTGGTATCTCTAATGGAAAGCACCAGTTCCAATTAGCATTTGTATGCTACATGGCACTTGTTAGATTTGACTTGCCCGGGACGGTGCCGGCCTGTTTACAATAACGCTGGCCAAGCCACGCTGTTGTCTCCTCCGGGCTCGTTTGGGTGAACTCTTCCCCAAATGCCACCGCCCTCGAGTCTCAAATGCCACCTTTCCTACCTATGTACCTATGTCTACCACCCTAGCCAAGTAGAGACTGGTGGACTCACATACGATATTGAATTACTTAGGTATATGGATGGACTTGATTATACAGAATATAAATACAAGGATATTTCAATCACAGGAAGACTTTCGTCGATGTATCAACTTATACGCTTTGCGGTCTTTTCCTAGTGTTACAACATGACATCAGCTTTCTCTTTTTCTTTCTTATATCTGATTTATAGAAAAACAACTTTGCTCTCCAATAGCAAAAACAGTCAGTTCTACGCGTACAATTTGTCCCTGGTATGAGACTCATAATAATAAATCTGTATTTGTTTCTAGTCGGCGCACCCTACGTGAGAGAAGCGAACATTGTGTCAATGACGTATATATTCCTGGTGGCGGCGTTAATAGTGGTATTGACGCTCTGCCTCGCGCTGTTCGCTGTTTACTTCCGAACCAAACGAAACAAGAAAGCCAACGAGGCGCGGTCAAAGGAGTACGAAATGGACCCAATGAAGCCCTCGATCGTCACCCCGCAAAACCAAGAAAAGCCGCCCCCTTACTCTGCCAGCACGGGAATGGAGAACAAAGCTCTAGAACATTCCATGGACATGGGACTAGGAATCGACGATTCTAAAAATGGCATGTACGCCACGCAAGGAGGGTACGCGTACCACCGACAGGCACCGAGGCAAAATGCCCCGCACGACTGTAAGTATACGAGAACTTTGTAGCCATTTACAGCTGAATTTGATCATCGACTTTTGCTTTTTTCCAATCAGTAAAGCGCCAATATGTTCCAAATCAATTTTTATTTCATTTCGACATTCTCTATTTCTTTTGGCTATCATAAGGACTAACCGTCAACATAGAAGGTAATAAAGTGTGAAAAGTATTTTTATTATTACTCGTAAGCGATGTTCTGTTCGACAAGTGGCAATGAGGAACAAAATTGCATTCGGTACATATCCATGGAAACTTTCATATCGAATAAGGAATTAAAGTCAGAGTTTTCTGTTCCAAACGCTGGCTATTCATTGAATTGAATTTCAAAATAGAAACTAGGGGTCTCGTCAAAAATCACTTCTAAAAGAACGTTTGCAGAACTTATCTATTGGGTCCCGGGTCTAGAATTATTTATTTCTTGTGCATTGAAGAAAACTGTCGTGAGTCTCTTAAACTTAAAATCTCATAATAAAATCGGGTATAAATATCAAAATGCATATGGTATTTTTTATAGCATTGTAAGAAAGGTGTAATGTACGAGTATAATATGAAACGTAGTAATCATAAAATGAAGCTCACTTTAACATGCAGTTTAGTTTACTTAAATGGTCTCGCCACGCTCGTACAGTCATCGCGTGTTCCTCACACCAACGTTTAAACTCCGACCCGCAGGGAACATGGGCTTCATAGACAACAGCTACGCGAACAGCCACAACGGCGGCAGCGTCAACTCGCAGGAATCTCTGTGGGCGATGAAGATGGCCGTAGGGGGCGTGGAAGGGATGGGGCAGCTGGAGCGGGCCAGCAACTACGAGTACGATGCGATCGCGCACGGAGCGGCGTACGCGCACGGGGACGAGTTCGCGCAGTACTCACGCTTGCCGCACGCGCAACACGCGCCGCCCGCCGAGTACGCGCGCTCGCAGAACCCGAGCCGGCAGGAGTACTGCTCGGATCCCTACGCCTCTGTGCACAAGCCCAAGAAGCCGCGACGGGACCAACACATGGGTGAGTTTAATGTCGATATTCTGCGCCGTCGTAACAGTCATATAGTATGCGTCCACAGCTGCACTTAGATCTCCGATAACACCGGTTGGAAGCCACTTGCATCCGGCGCGATTCTGCGGTCTTGATAGAGTCGTCCGTGCTATTTGTTTTGATAATCTAACTGACGGACTAATTATATTTTTAGTTGTCTAGCCTTTTGTGTATTTAACGTAGGCATTGGCGTTACGCGTGGTTGTGATTTTGAGCGGAGAGTGACGTCCCATCTCAGGTCTCCGACGTCTTAATGAATCCATGTTGTTGCAGAGTCTCAGTACCACGAGGTGACTGGGCTGCCGGAGTACGGCGGCGAGGAGGGCGCCGAGGAGAAGCCGCCCGCGCACCTCTCGCTCAGCTACGACGAGTCGCTGGAGTCGGGCTACTCCACGCCCAACACGCGCTCGCAGCGTGTCATCCGCGAGATCATCGTGTGAGACCCCCCGCCCGCAGGTCGCCCCCCGCCGCCGCGACACACCACTGTCCAAATACACCTACAAAACTCACACTCAAAACACGTATAGGTCGAAATCACAAAACTTGGGGGCTGTGATGCTCTAGGTACAAGCTGAGGATAGCCCAATCCTGACTAACATCACAGTCGACAAGTTGTATAATTATTCTCATTTGATTTCGCTAAGGGCGCTCTAAAAATAAATAGAGGTACACAAAAACGGCTAGAGTGTTTGTTTTATGATGAATTAAGGCACGGACCAACTCGCGCTAAAAGTTGGTTTTTGTAAAAGTGCGAACTTTTCATACATTATTTGCATTTAGTGCTTTTAAACATGTGAGTTTTGGCCGGTACAAATACTCCGTGATGACTATCTGTTGGGGGTAATCTGTGGCTCCCCGTTGTCATCGACAAATAAAAGGGGTCCAACATGAACGTGGTTATAGTCAATAGTACTAGACAGATGTATATTAATACTTTTGTCTCTTTTTCACAAATGAAGTAGATGTTGTGACGCGTATGCTGTCGTTGAAAGCCCTTAAAGGTGGCTTCACATTAGTAACGTTACTCCGTCACGCGCTTTGCGACTGATATACTTAGGTACTATACAGCCTGTGAACTGTTACAAATGTGGACCTACCTTAGCTTTATTACTATAAAGAATTCAGCAAAATCTTAAAAATGACATCGTCTACGCAATATAGTCAATTTTAGAGCTCTTTGGTGGAGCAAAGTGACAAGGATTACTATTTCCACTATCCTACTACGTTGCATTTTGCTCAAAGAGCTTTCTGGGACCGTACTACAAACTCGAAAACATTCTAACTTCAATATGACATATTATATTATGGATCGAAATAATCTTGAGTAATATTAAAGTGAGAATGATTTAGAAGTACGCCCCTGGTAACTAGATCTACTTAAATCGATGATTACGGCCTATGAACATGGCCCACAGAGGACTAATGGCCTCTCGAGTTTGACGTTTGCGTCCAACTTGGTCTGAAAAATCCCACTGAATAAGTATCTCAATGTTTGTAGATATATCTACAATCCGTCTGTTGTGCAAGCTGCACGTTGTATTTAAGTTTAGTTACGTATAATGTAACTGTAATATTTTATGAGTAAAGTTTTGCGTTAACACTCCGCGGGAGCGTTAACCCACCACTTTACCGGCCCGGATCTTATAAGGGACTTGTTAAATGGTCTATAATTATTAAATATTTTGGTCGTCAAATTTATTACATTATTTAGAGTACTTTCACGTTAGGCGGCTCAGTCGCGCGACTTGTGGCTGTATAATATATAGATATAGACTGATTGGTTGGACACTTACAATTCTCTACGATCTCATCGTACTCATGATTATAAAAAAAAACATTCGCTGTGACTAATCCTGAAATTGCGAGAAAACATCAGTTGTTTCACGCAATTTTTGTATAGAATAGCTGTTTTTTGCGATTTCAAGGTTGAACCCATAGTAAAAGTTATCTTAATGATGAGTACAATGACGTTCTAGACTTTCTAGGATATTGTCAATTTTCATCTAATCACCACGTACATAAACTTACGTGAGCTGTGTACGCCGTACAACGTAAGATTGCTAACTAGACTTACTAATTATAACTAATATCTAATCTGTCTACTCATGTCTTACTGACATGATTAGATTGTCGTCATAGACAAATCTAATTGGGCTTTGACACATTTAACAAAGCGACTAAGTGGCGCTGCAATCGCAGTAATGCCGCGTGATCGAGTCGCAAATGTGAAAGCGCTCTTGTAGTAAAATTTGACGAACAATCAAAATGAGACTTTGAACGTGAGTTGTGAAATCTTGATTAACGAAGCTGTGCCTTGAGCCTAGAAGTGTTAGTAAACTTATTTCGGGATTTTATTTCCTAAAATTTCTAGGTTCCTTGCGCCGTTGCTGTAGCATTGTAAAGTTTTTTTACGTAATTGTGTTGTAGCCAGTTGTTCTCGACCCAGAGCCTTATTCTGGTGCACCCGAGATCGTAAAAACGATGATATTAATCGTAGTTGAGCATGATATTGACGGCACCAGTATATAGCTTATTATTGATAATGTAAATAGTATTCGAGAATTTTCTGATCATGACATTATTAACCTGTTTTTATGTGGCGATAATCTAGGACAACATCTTGACGACATCGATTTTCTATGACTGCGATAATTCTGTCAAAGTAAACATTTTACGTATGTATGTATATGTCGCATTATCTTTAAGTCAATCTCAAAACAATAATAGCTATTGACTTGAGGATTCAATTCATTTTGAACTTTTATCTATAGGCGTGTGATTCCATCATATTAAAATACAATTTTCATCACATCTATTCGAAAAGGACTACTTGGTTCGCCTTTAAGTGCACCCAAAGGTGGTGTTTTTCTATAAGGAACTTTTAGCGGGCATTAATGAGTTTTTAATCCTCTTTATAAGTGCGCCGGAATTACTTTGCCGCGCACTTACATGTTCATAAGTGCGCTGGAATTATGTTTGCCGCGCACTTTTTGAATTTGGAAGTATTTGTAATGTTAGTGTTCAGCGCCAAGAAAATGAATGAAAAGAATCTAAATTTAAGTATTCAGTTGATTTATTATTAGATACCATTTAATTTCAATTTAGATGTTATTCTGTTTTATTAAATAATAATATTACAAGAAAATATAAGGCGCCTTTTATTTTCTCATAGAGGGTGAGGACAAGTAGAGTGTACCACTCGGGCGCAACAGTTATTTATTATACAAGAGTGCAAAGTTGATTTTTAACCGCGTGATCAATTTTAATGACCGAGCAAGCGAAGGATTCAAAAAAGCGCCCTCGCTGTAAAAATATCATTTTTCTCCCATATGGGATCATATGATACTATTTCATTGACGTAACCTTCGTCATTATTTTCCATGTCGTTAAGAATGTTCTCATAGAAAATCGGAAGTCTCCATAAAATCAGTTTGTTTATAAATTATATTCTTAATCATATTCACACTCGGACGTTTTTTAATTACTAGATTTATGTAGGTTAGGATGAAAGAAATTGTAAAAAATATAACTTAAGTTAGTGTAGCTAATGAAAGCAGAGAGCAAGGCTATATAATAATTGTACTATTGTATGTTTTTAAATGATTATGAGAAAGGACGCCATAATGTTTGTTTTAATAGCTTAAGTGCTATATTAATGGCTAATGTACACTGAATTCGAAGAAACTAAATTAACATTCACTTTAAAATATACATATTATGTAAATACACTTGCGCCAAGCTATAAACTTTTTTGGTCACAATAAACTTAATTTTTTTTCCAAATTTTTGTTTCGATAAATTCAGTTACTAAACAAATATTTATTCAACGTTTAAAAACAACCAAAATCACCAAGATTTCACATTTCTTTCAGCTTTACTCAATTTCCTTTACCTTTCTAAAAGCAGTTTTCAGAAAACTAACTTTGTACCTACTGAATAATTTAAGCATTTAAAATTTCGTGTTCTATAGCTTTGAAAGAAAATGTTTTAGTGAACATCGAAGTCAAGGTATAATATTACATAACAAAAACATACCGTAGAATTGAGAACCTCCTGTTTTGAAGTTTTTGAATTCTCCACTGAAGATTTTCTGCGTCACATTCTTTCACCTAAATAATGATTATGAAAGACAGACAATCTTGAACGTTAGAATCATGTTAGAATGCTATATTTCAAAGGGTAAAAAAAACCGCGGAAAAATTTATTGTGTCTATTTGAATGTGCCTGGTTGATCAATAATCAAATAATCCGTTAAGCCGGAAACATACTATCGGACGCGGCTGACGGACGCGACTGACAGCTGCGACTTAGCAATGTGCACAATCTTATAATATCCCGTGTGCCAGATCGCTCTCGGACGTCCGAAGGTGACGTCCGCGACTTATATCCGATAGTGTGCACGGCTTAGTGTACTTTCATAGTCTAGGTCGCGGCTGTCAGTCGCATCCGTAAGCCGCGTCCGATAGTATGTTTCGAGCTTTAAAATTAAAGAGGATAAATTTGGTGTCATCAGAAAAATTTTAGGTACTATTCTACTGAAAGAAAGAGTTGGTAGCACTTTAGATAGATTGAACACAGGGTTATTTTCAATCGACCTAAAACCTCTCGCAGGCAGCTTCGACTCCAACTTACAACATACTTAGTAACTTCAATCTTATGACGCTATGACTTAGGTACATGATTTACTCAAAGTCGAGCAAATAAGATCATATTAAGTAGAGATATTTAAGATTTGAACGGATATCCATATTCGTTTTTCTTTTCATATTTTTATAAAAAAAACAGTTGTTTATTAACTAAATCAAAAAATATACATTTAATGGGAAGTTATTAAGTATGCATAGTATCGGTAGAAGTTACGTGTAAAAGGTTTTAAATAGTAAAATAACCCAGCATATTAAAATTTAATATTTCCATTTGACAGAAAATCCTAATTTCAAATTAAGTTAAATCTGTGACCTTTTTAACTATTCAGAGTATTTAATCGAACTAACTAGAGATTGCATGTAGTCCTTTTCTGTTTTGTTTTGTGTAACGGACATACAATAGAACCTCGATTAATAGGCTTCAGTTATACGGATTCGCAATAATCCGGACGACTATCCGCGATCAACATTGTTTTTTTTTTTCAAGTTGAATCCAAATATAGAAGAATGTTTCCGAACTTTCACAACTCAACCGCGCCCCGCTGTTTCTCTGGTCTTCGCGAATCGTTATTGTTTTCATTGCTAAGTGTAATTCGCAACGCTGTGTCGTCGCGTGATCTCTGTATTTAAAAAAATAATAACCTAAAATAGATAGGTATTATCGCATAAACATAAAATAAATTTAACATTACTGATTCATTAAAAAAAGGGAAACGTACGTTAGCTAAAAATAATAAGACAACTCGCTATTTTCTTTAATTCGAATCCGGATTTTAGATTACACGAATGATCAACGACACGAATTCGTCCGGTTAATCGAGGTTCTACTGTAATTGGTTCTGGATTTGGTGGAGCCTGATAGGTTGTGAATGAGAGTATAATTTAATTTGCAACTTATTCAGACGAATTCAAAAGCTGCCTGTATTTTTATACAAAAACGAATACTCTGTTGCATTGATAGTTTTATTTTTTAATTACATTATGTACGTATCATCTTCATCACTCATTGCTTATGTCTTCTTATCGCATAGGTCTTCTTTATAGATTTAAAATAGGACCTGATTTTCGTCTCAGTGGACGTCCTACGCTGCGCTTGCCGCAAAGTGCTCGAATGGTCACCATTCGAGAACTTTACGGCCTCATTACATACAACGAATTCATTCAGCCATTGCGACGTTTCGATATTCTTCAGCAAGTTTGCTTTCATTTCGTTTGACTGATGAAATAATTATATTGATTATTGCCTATTCATTTTTTACTTTGTTATATTTGCTAATATGTATACTACAACTGTATATATTCCGTCTCGGAAGTAAAAGGACGTACTACACCGAATTCCAAGTACTACTAATATTACAAACGCGAAAATGCTTTTGTTGTCTTGTTTCTCTTGGTTGTCTAAGCAAACAAGAGTTATTTTACATTGTTTGCTTTATGAAGTCCTGAAAGAGACTGAATGCAATTAGGAACAAAAGTGCTAAATAATCCTGGTTCTGCTGTTATAGTAGCTATAGATGAAATAATAATTTCAAATCCTTGTATACCCACTAATCCCACTATTGGAGCAAGGTTGAGTTAAATACAAATAGTCCGTAAATATGTTTGTCTCGAAAACTATCATTATTGATTGTATGTGAAGATAAAACCATAAAACCAAGCGTTTCGAATCCTCATTTCTCATACGAACAGCCGAAATGTGGAACGTTTTGCTTGGGTCTGTCTTCCCGCTAAAGTACAACGTGAGTGTCTTCAAATCCCGAGTAAATAGGTATCTTCTAGGTAAGCGTGCTACACCCTAGACCGCACATCTGCTTAACATCAGGCAGTGTGTAGTCAAACGCGAACCTATTCGAAATAAAAAAAAAGTAGCTAGTACGTACTTTTATGTAAGACACTTTTATTATGATTGTTTTTTTTCGTTTTTACATTATGACTTATGCTCAACATACTGCGTACTTAATAATAATACTTTTGTGTACTTAAAGTTGACGATAATATCTTTTGTATTACCTGCTTTTAGCATTTATTTTATTCAATGTTTATGTTATGCATGGATCTTATTTCATATAAATGAAATTTATAAAAATGGTGAATATATAAATGGCATCATTTGGTTTTGATAATGATTTATTGTTACGATTAAAATGTATATATACTTAAGTTGTTTCTAAATAGTGAAATCTCTTTTTTGTGTATTAAGAAATGAACGTTTTCAAAAGTATGCTCGGTCGTTTTTTATCGAAGATCTCTGTATTTAAACTCTACACAATAATTGACTATACTTTAGTTACTTATTAATTAAAATTAATATGAAAGTCACACGAATTATTATAAGTAGGGAATATTTTATTTCTAATTTGCTTGGTACTCGTAATTACTGCCAATATTAAAAGGACTTCAACTATAATAAGGTCTATGTAATATTTGTTTTACAACTAGTAAATGTTCTCACATTAGTTTAAGAATGAATAAATATACATATTACTTGATAAGCTTCATTTTCTGCCATAAAACGTTGAAGAGATGTTTTTACGTAATATTTTTGAAATTGTAAATAATAGTTTAAGACGTTACTTGTAAGTACATTATAATAAAATCAATTTTATCTTACTTGTGTTTTTTATATTCTTGATATAAATAATTTTTAATATACAGGAATAATTTAATCAACTCGAAATTTAACTAACAGATAGGGAGTCATTTACGCATTAATAGCATTTAGTAGATTCATTTAAATCATTAGAAATACTCGAGGATGCCCCTGGTTGCGCTCGTCATTATGACCACTTTCACAACCTAAAAACAAACAAAACTACGCCTTAGTTAATCGATATCGACAATGTACGGAACGGCTGCTTTATCATCGCTATTTTCGAGTTGGCTCCATAGTAAAAGTTGCCCATGGCTACGAGCACAACTACATCGTATAGAGTACTGAACACTATTTATTACATTGTAAGGCACAATTTACTCAGTGTATCCTTGTAAAAAATGTCTTCATTACAAGCTTTTATTTAACTTGCAACGGACGTACCTATGTTTGTATGTAAGTTCGGGTGGAATCTTGCAAGTTAAATTGGACCAACTTCCCAGTTTCCGATTGAGCTGAAATTTTGCACGCATACGTAGATAGTCGTGGTGGTCAAGAGGTAGTGACACCCGCCTTACAATAGTGAGGTCGTGGGTTCAAATCCCTGATCACGGGATCAGGGATTTGAACCCACGACCTCACTATTGTAAGGCGGGTTAATGGTAAGCGGTACCAATGAGTTCTTCGGAATTTATGTACGGAATTTCATACCACTAGCTTTTCGGTGAAGGAAAAACATCGTGAGGCATCCTGCATACACCCGTAGAAGTAACTCGATGGCGTATGTGAATCCACCAACCCGCACGGGGTCAGCGTGGTGGATATGGCCCAATCACCCTTCGTGGTCAGGCCTACGTCCTGAAGTGGACTATTAAAAAGGCTGGTACAGTACAGTACATGTATATCGCGTGACAATGCAATAATAATATGTTGCCGTGGAGCTGATCTGATGATGGAGTCGGAGGGAGGCCATAGGACCTCCTGTACTGAACAAGTTAGACCCGTGGTGTTTGGGCTTGTTTTACTTGTCTTGGCTAGCACTCAGACATAAAACAAAACATTTTAGATTAAGAAACTTCTTATAAGTCATTTCGATCATATCATCACCATCCACAGCCTGTAATTGCTCCCTGCTGAGCATAGGCCTATCTTCTTGTACGCCACCCCTCCCGATCTGTGCCAGTCTTGTCCAGGTTGGTCCCACACACTGGATGGATCACATCAGCTTTTATACAATTAAACCACGTTTCAGAGTATCGACGTTAAACGCTTCATTTACACGGACACATTGACATAATAAATCTCACAGCTGACTCAAACACATCAAACTTATAACACCCTTCTTTGTCAGACATAACCTAGTCCAGCTTTTATTCATGATATTTCGCTCACGTTCAAAATAAAGCCATTTATTTTCTTTCAAGAAAAAGCGACCAAAAATCTCCGTCGAAGGCTGACAAATAAGTGAGAATTAATAAACAAATGAGCTGAAATCAAGTGATCGATGCTCCTAAGAGACTAATGCGAATTTTTACTACACAAAATTTAAACTTTACCGGTCCGTTATCCAACTTTTATTAAGTTTGGCATGCTCACGCTCAGTCAATTCATTTAGTCGATCGGCGGCGATTTATCATGGGGAAATAATAAGAGTTTCGCCATTCGATGCCTCAAGATTACCCCGTGGTTCTATTAATCATTTTCTGATTACGCAGATGTTTTTCGAAGACGCCGGTGCCAATCTATGTCAATAAGGGTGACTTACCTGTCGTAGATGTGCTACGGCGTAGCGACACGCTACGAAACGCTTTTTTTTTTTTTTTTATTATACGAGTGATTTGTTTAGCAACCGGATATTATACATCATTTTAATGATACTTCACACTCATAGTCCAGTAAGTAATTCATGTTTCTGGAGTTCATTTATTTGTGTTCCACACGTACAAGAACAAGTAACATCCAGAGCCAGAACAGATATTCACATTTTAATTCTCCAAATATAAAATATAATAGTTCAGAGAGTTATTTCTAACGTTCGCAGAGGATCGTATGATATGCTCTCCTGTTCACTCAAGCATATATTTTCAATGCTCGCTCCTCCTCTTACTCGGTTAAGCGACCGTTCAGCCATTACTACCATTATTTCAGCCATTCACCAATTACAGAGCCCCATGATCGCTTGCATTGAAGGTAGAAAGCCATTGCCACTGCCATTTCCCAAATCGCAAAAACTATAAACCACTTTTACTTACCTACATCAACATTGAAATCGCAAAAAAACCAACTACACAATCACTCGTCATACAACGCGCAGAAACTGAAACCAATCACAGTTTAGTGAAGAGACATTTTTATATTTTAACAATTTTTGTGGAGCGAAATCATAACAAACCTAACGTAAATGATACCGATAACATCGCCGCTTAGATTCATTACCCAAGTACTACAATTTATTAGAAAGAGAATAACAACCTGTATTTAGGGGACCTATAAAATGTAATACCTACTAAATCATTTTTTGTGAAATATTACTTGAGCTTGTAACGAGCTAGGTCAGGCTTTGGTAAATTATGTATATTTTTTTAATGTGAACCAAATCCGAGTCTTTTCAACTTTTATTTTTCACCGACGCCAGAAAGCGTTTTTTTTTATATTTTAGTTATACTTATTGGAGAGTTTCAATTAGCTAAGAACATTTTCGAGTGCCATTGTAGACAAGCGCACAATATATTTATACAAGGTATTGTTTTTAGGGTTCCGTACCTCAAAAGGAAAAAACGGAACCCTTACAGGATCACTTTGTTGTCCGTCTGTCCGTCTGTGTGTATGTCAAGACTCTTTATCTCGGGAACGCGTAAAGATATCAAGTTGAAATTAAAACTATATACGTATGTCTATGGTCTCTTGCAGTTGTGTAAAATAAAAACTTCTCAGTTAGCGTATAAAAAAGTTAGAGCCGTTTATGTCGTAAAAAACCTCATATTTCGCATTCACAAAAATAAATTACAAAAAAATAAAGCCTCAAAATTCACAAAATATGGGTTAAAAATTCAAAGTGAGTAAATCGTATCATGTAAGATATCATATAGAAGAACTTCATTAGCACATGCTAAAACAGGTTTTTAATTACTATAACAACGTGTTTGTACGGAACCCTCGATGCCTGACTCGCACTTGTCCAGTTTTTTTTTAAACCATAATACACAATTAATCATTACAAAATGTATTAAAGTGAAGTTCGGTATTACATTTGTTATTTAATAGAGGAGATAGGAAATAAAATGAATCTATCATTATCTACTTAATAATAGGTAAATAATCGAAAAATGTCCAATCAAAAAGAAGAGAAAATTGTATATGAGACAAATGCTTTATAGTTTTTAGATAGGTCACATGTTGTGATTTTATTTTTCTAATATAGGAACGAAATTAAAAATAGGCGTTTAAAATACCTTTTGAATGACGTTTAAAACGGGTTTTATTTTGAATCTCATTCTGTTCGTGACTACAATTACTTAGTTATAAATTTTATTTCGATTTATACGTATGATTTTGTTCATGCGCTTGACAGTTTGCAGTTACCCTCGGGCTAAATTTAAAAATAGAAAAAATAGCACAATTTATTGCTCCATTCTAAAATGAATACATTTGGAATACATATCTTCGATAAAATCGTAACTGGGGCTCTATTTTTGAACTTTGAACTGCTGGGAACGTATACGGAACTTTGACAACGTTCCATTTCACGATTTCCCTTTTTGTAGCCGTGACCAGTACTTACGAGTAAGTGCTGCGAGAAATGGATAATTTTAAAACAAAATTTTGTAAAAAAAGTCATCCGTAAAGTTAAGCCCCAGGTCGATGAAATTTAGTTCAATAGTTAGCATGAGTGAACATGAACTCATTTTTAGGGTTCCATACCTCAAAAGGACTGAACGGAAGGTGGGGGTAGTTACAAAAACCTAAGGGAGAACTGCAATAAAATAATAAAGTTATAAAAGTCATTAATTAATAAAAGTTATACTAATAGTATCATTTTTAACTTTTATAAATATTTAGTACAAAATCGAAATTTAAAGATAAAAGAAAATCGTTTGTGTCTGGAATCACCCGCTGGACGTGGGATAATCACGAACATAGCCATACAGAGCCAGAACATAGCAGATCCATCCTATGAACGTGCATCCATCACTGGTACAAATTTTAAGGGTCCAGAGCTTACTCTCATAGCATATTATACAGTTTTCGATTATTTATTAGAGTTTTGCGTTTATAATAGTAGTAGGATAGGATTTGTACGGAACCCGCGGTGTGCGAGCTTGACTCGCACTTATCCGGTTAAATATTCATATACAGGATTATTCCTAATCAATTAGCATTCTTCTAGGGGCTTATTCTGTACACCAAAACTAACAACTTTGTTCTGCGACTTTTGTCAAAACTTAAAAAAATGTTGTTTCATAGAAAAACCCCCGTGACAAATTGTATGGAACAGCAATTTTATTTTTGTTTTGATAAAAGTCGCAGAACAAAAGTTGTTAGTTTTGATGTACGGAATAAGCCCTTAAAACGATGCTAATTGATAAGAATGACCCTGTATAGGTACTTAATCATCTAAACGAACTACTAAAGAATGAAAGAAGAAAAATCAGATGTTCCATAAGAAAGCCCTCTCAATTCTTCTTCATTCGAGACTCTCGACGTAATGTATGGAACAGTTGCTTATTTCGTGATTTTGAGGTTGGTCCCATAGTAAAATTTGACCAAAATAATGCGTATACCCATCATATACAACTTTATAAATCCCTCTCCTTTGCAAAGCAACACCCTCTGTTAAACTGCAGTTGTAAGTAGATAATTGTATCGATAAATAAAATCAACATCTATTTACCACTTAATCTGCTACAATTATTAACTAAAATAACCTAGCCCAGACACCATTATTGTGGGATTTATTGGCAAATTACTCCAGCACACAATATAGATAAGTAGATAACTAAGCTATATTAATGGATGCATTAACTATACAACGTATTACCTCATTAGTTACAACTGACACACCGTTACGAAATTAATTCAAAATCAAATGAATCTCTGTGATTGACAAAACTGCTTTTAGGTGCAAATAACGCATTGCAGTGGGCGGCTGAAATCCAGTCGTGAAGCCGAGTGCACATCGTATAATACGACCTAGCGTCTGCACACAGAATATGGTTTAGTTATCTTCTCGTATCGGGAGATGTGTGCTACTAGGTGCCTACACTTGAACTGGAAAGCGCACATTATAAAAATAAATAACAAAATCTCTAAACATATTTACGCTTTGTCAGTGCTCAGTAACATCGCTTCAAAATCAGTAGCGATGAGCGCCTACTATGGATGTGTATTCCCTCATTTAACTTATGGCATAATATTTTGGGGTGACTCTGTAAATGTTGAGAACACGTTTATATAACAAAAGAAATGTCTCCGCTCAATATTCAATTTAAAATCCACTGACTCTGTACGTAATATATTTAAAGTTCATAAAGTTTTAACCTTGACATGTTTATACATATTAGAGTTATGTTCATTTGTAAAAAATAACGAAAAAATATACTTCAGTAGTAAATCTACTCGTAATAGAAATGAAAACTTACGGACAAAATACAAATACAACATGCAGATTCTTTGATCTGATAACAATTTCAATCGTTTTTATTGCACCATAAATACATAATATTCTCTTAGTCTAATTTATAAATGTATCATTTATATAAACCTAGAGTTAATACTTATGGACCCTGTATTAGGGTATTGCAATTTACTTAAACACTAAGTTGATGGGAATGTTAGCTAAATATTATTTGTCTCATATTACTTTTGCTAGTTTGCGGTGTCGAAACGTTTTTCGTCTAAGAAGTCTTGTATTGAGTAATAGCTTTTGGATATGAGAATCGCTTTTAGATTTCTTTTAAAAGAATTTTCGTTTGTTTCGTTTCTGATATTATTTGGTAGCTTGTTAAATATTTTTATTAGCATGTATTCTGGGCCTTTCCTGACTATTTCTAATAATGGTTCGGTAAATAACACCATGTACCACAAGAGTACATATATAAATGCCATACTCGTCTACAATACTCTGCCATCTGAAATAAAAACACTAAATGGGCATAAATTTAAAAGCTCTCTTAAAAATTGGTTAGTAGACAAAACGTATTACAATATGAAGGAGTATTACGACAAATAAGTATTCGCAACTCTTCAAACAGAGCTGATATTACACGTTCTAAATATCGACGCTTGAAAGGCAAAAATTACCAAGCGACAGTTTGGGCGATATTGAGTTATATATATCACTGAAATCAGAAAAAAAAACTGCGTCGATTGGTCTTACTCTCACGGCGCTAGGACGAAGTTTGTTGTCGTTTGGTAATTTAAAAAATGACACATTTTCACAGTTTTCGGCGTCCAAGCGACTAAAATTTTAATGATTTATGAATTTTTTTCACATAGTAAGGATTAGATTTTTATAATTTACACTAAGTAATTTTTGCCTCGACTCTAAATAATGCATCTAAACATAAAGTATTTTCTGCCTTGCGAGTACCCAGGAATTAGCATTACTTAAGAATTTTTACCTGATTGTTGTTTTTCTCTCTCGTAATTTAAGACTTTTTAACACACCTTCAATAAACATTCTTTGTCATTTAGTACTTTTTACCTAAATATAATTTATTCAAAAATCTGAAGTAGTGAATATCTACCTGCCTAAAACAGGATATATTTTGTCGTTAAGTAATTTTCTACCCGCCGATTTTTTTAAAGTTTATGTTACTTAGATAACTATTTTTGGTATGAGATTTCTCTAAAAGTGACCTTATCCATACAGCACCTTTTTTGTTTTGTCACTTATCCGCACTGTAAATCAGATTCTAAGTGGCTGTTGGTAACAAAATAACGATTACGTTTTCACCGAACTGTCGCTTAGACAACACGCATGTGTGCGCGCATGGTGCAAAGTGCTTAATCTCGTAGCTTGTTTGTGTACTCGGTAAGTGCATTATTAAGATTTTATGACTTTATATTTAAAGATTTTCAGATATGACTTTATATTAGATTATTAAATTTATATTTTACATTGATTTAAATCTATTGTTAAAAGTACATAAAAATCGAAAAAAGCGAGTAGATTGAAGCGAGATAGAAGCTTGGTAATTTGGTGTGTTTAGCATATGTGGACTTTGAGATAGCCATTGATTCGGTCAAGACATGGGCTGTGCTTGAGTCTATCCAGCGATGCCCCAAGTAGTCCAGCCTGTCTGGAGACAGGTCAGTTCCTAAATTTACGGAAGACGGATAGGTTAGTCCTTCTGAGGATAGACGGGCGCCCTGCGGACTCTCCCTCCGCGTACCGCCCTATAGTACTGCTGGATGAGGTGGACAAGCTGTTCGAATGCGTGATAGCTGCTTGCCTCATCCAGTATTTTGATAGGATTGGTCTACACTTGTCCGACGAGCGATTTGGTTTCCGGGCGGGCCGGTCTACAATCGACGCTGTTAAACGTGTCAAAGCCCTCTCGGACGAGGCAGTGGCTCATGGTCAAGTGTTGGTGGCGTGTCTCTAGACATAGCCAACGCATTTAATACACTGCCGTAGGTTTGTGTAAAGAACCTACGAAGAGGCTGCCAGTCTTGCGATGGCAACGGTGCAGGTGGTGGCGAGAAGGATAGTGAAGCTGGGACTCCGGGTAGCGCTGAACAAGTCGAAGGCCCTGGTATTCCATGACCCTCGACGAGCGCCGGAATCACTAGGGAGAGAATCGATTAAGGTGAAGCCTACGATGAAGTATCTAGGCCTACACCTCGATGAAAAGTGGAACTTTTGGGAGCATTTCGCCCAGTTAGTTCCTCGAATAATGGGTGCGGCTGGGTCACTTAAACGCCTTCTTCCTAATCTTGGGGAACCAATTGCCGCTAGTCGTTTTTTTATCTTGGAGTGGTGTGGTCGATGGCCTTGTTCGAGGACACCCTAAACCGAGAAACGGTCGCTTTTCTAAAGTGACCACAACGCGCAATAGCCATCGGGGTAGTCAGAGGTTATCGCACTATTTCGTGTGACGCGACATGCCTTTTGGCTGGGTCACCTCAATGGGATTTAGAAGTGGAGGTAAGTAAATAAATAATTTTATTTTCAGACAACACAGCAAATCGTTAAAATCAGTAAACACAAGGTACATGCGAACATACTCGTGGCGCACGGAGCTCCGCCAACTCGAGGAGCTGGCCAAGCATATAGCTGGCAGCTGTACCGTCGAAGCTATACAGCCCGTCCTCGTTGACAGGCTGGACAGGGCGCATGGGTCGCTTATCTTCCGGCTTGTGCAACATTCGCAGGTGCTTTCTGGGCATAGATGCTTCGGAAAGTACTTGTGCCGCATAGCCGGAAGAGAACCGACAACAGAGTGCCACCACTGCGGCTGCGACGAGGATTTGGCGCAACACACTTTGGAGGAGTTTTCAGCATGGGCAAATGAGCGCCGAAGCCTCGTCACAAGTGTAGGAACTGATCTCTCGCTTCCAGCATTGATTCAGTCAATGCTTGATTGTGAGAGATCGTGAGAGACGGCCGTTTCCTTTTGCGAACAAGTTATGTTGCGCTTGTGTCGAAAGGAAACGGTGGAGCGCGAAAGGGAGAACTTCTCGGAACTCCCGATGCGCCGCCAAAGAACTGGGCGTCGGAGAAGGATTTTCCACGCTCTCCTTCGACCCCGTAACAGGTGGCTTGGGCAACGAATTTGAGGGAGTTTGTTGCCTGAAAAGCGTAGCCCAAGGGCTACGCTAGGAAGAGCGTGCTATTTCCCCGCGCCACTTAAGAAAAGAAGGGTGAAAATCCACCCTTAAATAGGACAAGGTCCTAGGGGGTCAGTGCTACTGGAGCCGCGAACGAGTGCGAAAGCGTCCCCGCAGCTCCAGCACATAGGCAGCAACATCCCAGGGTTTGTAGTGGGTACACCGATCAGTGGAACTCCCACATAACCACCCTGCTCCCCCGGCGGGGTGGCATCCATAAAATATTTCTTTGGAAAAAAAAGGACAAGTAGTCCAGCTAGGTAAATCCAACTTCAAGAAGGAGGTCAATCGCTGAATCCAACTCGACTAGGCAGCGTTCGGAAAACCACATGACGTCATTTCATCCGATAAACCTCAGTGCTTCAAGACGAGAGTTGCAACAGTTGTGTGTTCCCGAAACGTGATCGTTTACTGTGGGCCTAATCGCAGCGTAATCTTGATAAGATTATGGGTCCACCTCCGAGATGAACGGAAGATCTCATCAAGACCGCAGCATCGTGCTGGAAGCAAGCCGTTTCCAGCCGGTCTTATTGGAAATCTATAGGGGAGGCCTTAGTCCAGCTGTGCAATGTCTGCAAAGACAACGACGACGACAAATTAATAGAAACAATAATTAACAATAAAATAGGTAATGATTTGACATGGTTGATTTTTATAATAAATATTTAGATAGGTTTTCCAGAAACCGATGTCAACTTTATAGTTTTAATTTTAAGTAGTTTTTATTGTGACAATATTTTTGATAGCATTTTTTTTCATTCATCATCAGATAAGGTTCATACTCAGTAGAGAGTGATTGTAGATGACTACAAAGGCTGTTTAAGAATTGGTGATGACGATATCCGTTGAAAACTTTTGCAAAAGTTTCTAATGTTGTGTACAAACCTGATTTTTTGTTAGGTTGTTCCTTTTTGGAAGGTACGTGTAGGACTTTTTGTCCTACACTTACCTTATTTAAATAGGACTATGGTTGAAATTGCCTGGCAGTAAAGTGGTTTATCTTTTTATTTCGATCATTTTACCTATGTGTTAAACATCTGTTTATTCTGGATGCATCATTTTGCTTCAAATATAATCATAAAATATTGGAGCTTAGTTAATTTTACATGTTTTATGATAAAATTTTGTTTTTGGTTAGTAATTTTTACCTGTTTGTGATTTTGATCAAAATTTTACTAACCGACACTATCTCTTTAAATTATTGAGAAAAATCATATTTTTTAAATGACAGTTCATAAAGCTTTTAAATTTAATTTATAATCTATTAGAACCGAGTAGAAATGAGTAATAGAAAATTTTATATGATTTTTTTTCCAAAAAATAAAACTTTAAAATGCTCTGGTGTAAAGTTGCCAATATGTCGCTTGGTCATTATTGCCTTTCAACCGTCGATATTATAAATATATTTCAACCATAGTAAAAATGAATATCTAATGTACTCGTATCTAACTTTGCTTAAAGATTTATTATGTAACAATATTTTTATTACCTTATCACATTGTAAATAGTGGTTAGTTATTATTCATCTTATGACCCCTCTTTCTATGTACATAATTAAAATTTATTAATATAAGTTCATTTAGGTATATTTAGGTATATATTAAAGTAAATAAAATGTAGAATAGATATAACACCTAAGTGTTCGGTATAGTTAGTTTGATTAGTACTTAATTTGATTATTGTCTAAGTTAATACATTTCATGTATGCAAGCTTCTGTAATGGGTAGTTATGTCTAGCCAAGTTACTTCTTTTTAACATTGCACGCCCGTAATGGGTCGACTATTGAAACTAATATTTAATATTAACACCTTTGTACATAGTGTTGCAATAAACGATTTCTGATTCCTGATTACAATTTCCTATACAAGATGTTGGTTGCACCTTTATCGCTAGGCCTTGTTTCCCCATCGAAATAACGTAAGAATACATGCGAACCTTTTTTTTTCCTTTGCGAATTTTGTTTGGAAATATGTTTTTTTACATCAATGATGTCATTAAAATGTAATAAAACCGAGTTTAGGTTATGTATAATATTAAAAATAAAAATATGTTTAACGCGTAATTCTTAAAAAAAATAACTAAACTTAACTTGGGCATTCATAGAGAATCACTATGTTGAAGCGATACGCTTAAATGAACCACATTTACGTCATTTAATTATAATGAATCCCTACGGGATTCATTATAACCCTGAAATCCGACCATGGTTGCAGGACAGCAAAGAGGCGACAGGATAGACAGCAGTCTAATATCAACAAACCGGGCGGCATGAATGGTTGTAATAATAAAATAATACATACATAAATATGGTTCACAAAAGGCATGGTGACTAAAAAAATATAATTAGTCCGTCTGATAAAATATCAAAAAATATTAGACACGTATTTTAGGGTTCCGTGCCTCAAGCGGAGAAAGCGGAACCCTTATAGGATCACTTTGTTGTTCGTCTGTCCGTCTGAGTGTATGTCAAAACTCTTTAACTCGGGAACGCGTAAAGATATCGAGTTGAAATTTAAATTGTATACGTATGTCTATGGTCTCTTGCAGTTGTGTAAAAGAAAATCTTCTCAATTATCGTTATTTAAAAAAGTTAGAGCCGTTTATGTCGTAAAAAACCGCATATTTCGACACTCACAAAAATCAAAACCTACAGGGTACTTCCCGTTGCCATAGAACTATAAAATTTGGCAAGAAGCATAACAAATGTCTCAGAGTACATATATAGGAATAAATATGAAATCTGTAAATTTTGTATTTAAATCACTAAAGGGCTTAGATTCACAAAATATGGGTTGAAAATTCGAAGTGAGTAAATCGTATCATGTAAGGTATCACACAAAAGAGCTTCATTAGCACATGCTAAAACCGGTTTTTAATTATTTTAACAATGTATAATTTTCGATGTATGCCGAGAAAAGTGAAAAAAATATATAAATATATTATAGTATAGAAATTTTAACAACTTACTTGCCAATTTGTGAAATATTCTGGATTTGTACAGTACCCGCGGTGTGCGAGCTTGACTCGCACTTGTCGGGTTAAATATACATATACAGGGTTATTCCTAATTAATTTGCATTCTTTTAGGGCCTATAACCACATTTACGTCATTTACTACGGGATTAACTATAACCCTGAAATCCGACCATGGTTGTAGGACAGCAAAGAGGCGACAGGATAGACAGCAGTCTAATATAGACAAACCGGGCGGCATGAATGGTTGTAATAATAAAATAATACATACATATATGGTTCACAAAAGGCATGGTGACTAAAAAAATATAATTAGTCCGTGTGATAGAATATCAAAAAATATTAGACACGTATTTTTAGGGTTCCGTACCTCAAACGGAGAAAACGGAACCCTTATAAGATCACTTTGTTGTTCGTCTGTCCGTCTGTGTATATGTCAAAACTCTTTAACTCGGGAACGCGTAAAGATATCGAGTTGAAATTTAAATTGTATACGTATGTCTATGGTCTCTTGCAGTTGTGTATAAGAAAATATTCTCAATTATCGTTATTTAAAAAAGTTAGAGCCGTTTATGTCGTAAAAAACCGCATATTTCAACACTCACAAAAATCAAAACCTACATGGTACTTCCCGTTGACATAGAACTATGAAATTTGACGAGAAGCATTATCTCAGAGTACACATATAGGAATAAATCTGAAAACTGTACATTTTGATTTAAATCACAAAAAATAGGGCCTCAAAATTCACAAAATATGGGTTCAAAATTCAAAGTGAGTAAATCGTATCACGTAAGGTATCATATTAAAGAACTTCATTAGCACATGCTAAAACAGGTGTCTAATTATTTTGACAATGTGGAATTTTCGATGTATGACGAGAAAAGTAAAAAAAAAAAATTTATGTCGATGGTCATAGTATAGAGATTTTACAAAAATACAATACAAAATACAAAAAGATTAATTCACTAAAAAGTTTACATTAACAACTTATAATTTATTTTAACAACTTACTTCCCAATTTTGTGAAATTTTCTGGATTTGTACGGAACCCTCGGTGTGCAAACCTGACTCGCACTTGTCCGGTTTATTTTCTTTAAAGTCCGTTAAAGTCACGAGTGTCATACAAATAATGTATAGACTAGGGGCCACCAAATGGCGGACTACAGTCCGCATCCGGACCGCGGAGCTATTTTATGCGGACCTCGTGTTATAAATACAAAATACTTTACATTATGTACTTAAATTGAGTAGGTACGAGTACGTCATTTCATAATAATAATTCGAATGAGGATAAAGACGATCATTGAGGATCTTAAATCGGAATTTGAGGACAGATTCACCGAATTTAGGAAAATCGGGAATGTCATCGACATCCTCAGTAACCTACTTTCTGAAGCCTGACGATGAATGGAGTAATAAAGCTGTAAATATTTTCGGGAGTAATAAAGCTTTTCTCCAGATTTAAATAATCGATTTCCCAGAAAATTCAGTTTTAAAACACCAAATACATGAAGTTTCTTGTTAAGAGTTTTGGATAAAATTTGTGTGTGCTAATAAATACCGCAGAATTGAAAAATACTAGCCTTGAAAATTCTCACTTTGTTTGGGTCAACAGTGGCATATGCTTGTGAAGCAGCATTTTCTAAGATGAACATCATTAAAAATAAATTCCGGATCAGACTCGCCGATGAACATTTCCAAGATTTAATGACAATAGCCTGCACAAACTTTGCTCCAAACTTCGGACGGACAGACCAAGGCAAAAAATGTATTTTTTTTTCATTAATATCTTAAATACCCTTGGTACTTATTTATATTTATTTAAGACATTTGGTAATGTAACTGAACCTATTCGTTTTATTTGGCCATTGATATCGTATCTACACATATTAATTCTATTTAAATAGCACAATTTATTTTATTAACTTCCAGACCGCGACAGTCAGGTTTTTTTTGGAAAACGGACCCCTAATGAAAGTAATTTTATTAGTACCCCTTGTATAGACTTGATAAGGTTTACCTTTGCCATTTATTGTTTTATTGGCAAAACAAAAAATACATGTCCAATTTGTTTTGATAATCAAACTGACGGATTAATTATAATGATGATTTTTTTACCCGGTCATCTTGCCCATAGTACAGCGGATAGCATGCTTAATTCACAAATACCATCACAAAATCGAGAAATGATCTAATAATCTTCATGAGCATGAAGTACAACATTGTGAACCGAACATTTTGACTATAAAAAATATGGTATTTGATGTGCGTGAGGCATTACGCGTATGTCAATGTCAATGTCTCGCGTATACAGATATATTTTACAAGGTATAATCAAAAAGACCACCACACCCTTAAAGCAAAAAATGGCGTATTATTATACCTACGAGTACTTATTATGAACAACTAAAATTCTATGAAATTTTCACAAAATGGAGGACTTTTCCATACATTTATTTAGTCGAAGTTCCATAAATATTTGTAATGATCGTGAATTTTGTGTTAATCCCAAATTAAAAGTTGTGCAATAACTACTTTTCGGCTTAATACAGACAAAATATATAATTATGTAATAATATAAATAATTAATACTTGCAACATAGTGATTAATTCCTCTACCTATGACTTGCAAGTGCAGGGCAATCTTATTATCTATACTAATATTATAAAGCTGAAGACTTTGTTTGTTTGTTTGAACTCGCTAATCTCAGGAACCGCTGGTTCGATTTGAAAAATGCTTTCAGTGTTGGATAGTATACTCGTATTTATCGAGGAAGGCTATAGGTATATTTTGTCACTATTCCACGCGGACGAAGACGCGGGCACTGTTAGTTATTCAATAAGAATATCTAATCTAAGTAACATGTCTTTCAATGTAAAATTTTTCACATTAAAACTTTCATCGCAGTGTTTATACCTTGCCTACGTAGACAATTGTATCCATTTCATAATTTATTGATATATTTTGATGTTTTTGGCATCGCCTTTCCTGGTCGGGGCAAAAACTTTGCTCCTCACCACACATCGTTGTCGATCCATTTTCGTACTGTTGCATTATTAATGTATGCTGCTATCGAATTTAGTAAAATAGCTTTTTTTCTGACTTATTCAGAAAATAGAGTATTTTTGTTCGTGTGCAGCACAGGTGATTCTATGGTGCATAGAAATACCTACAATCTACATTAAGAATTTTCGTGGCTTATTACTATTTAGTCTTATTCTGTATTTTAAATTATCTTTAAATAATATTATTTTTTTTTTAGTTTTATCATGACTTTTTAATCATGTAGGTATCATTAATTTTACTTAACCGTCGGGTAAATAAAATTATTAACAATCAAGAAAAGGAAGAGGTTCTCAATCAAACTGTATTTTTTAATGTATGGTCTCCCAAACTTTTTAGTAGAATCTATTATTATCTTTATTTTATTTAATTTTGATTTAAACGACATTGATTACGTTCGCATACTGTTCATTGAAATCGGATATTAATTTTCAGGCAATAGGCATGAATAAAATTATAAATTATTTTTTTTGTCCAAAAATGCCCCATTATCATGTTGGGTCTCATTTATGTGTACAGTAAGCCCGATTATAGAGGCGCCAGCGTAAATTTAATAGCAACGTAAAAAGCGTTCTCTCTATCGAATGCCTAAAGTGAAAAAGAAACAGAACTATGCTATTTAGCTAATATAGTTACGCTGGCGCCTCTGTAATCGGGCTTAGTGTCTCAGTTTGTCAAAGAATAGGCAATAGTAGGTAGATACAAGGCTCGAAACATTGAATCACCGAGAGGGATGGGCCACGGTTAGCCATTATTATCAGACCTTCCGCGTGATGTACAGCTCTTTACTGATGCTGTTAGGAACATAGATAAGATACAATTAAGATAAATAAGCTCTATTTCAAATAAAAAACTATGTTATATTCATCTTTTACCCGCGGCATGACTTAGTACTAATCATGCAAAAAAAAAACAGGCGATCCGTCGCACCGTTGCGTTGTTGTGTGAAAAAGTACCCACAACAACACCTTCGGATCCATATTAATAATGACGTAAGGATGACGAATTTTTTAAATATGAGTATTTTTCGGTCACTCATTTTCATTTCATAAATCACTTATAGTACCTACCTAGTAGCAGAGCTATGCTTGTTTCTAAATGTTCATGATATTTCAGATCTTTTGATAACATCATGCAATGCTTTTTGTCACATATAATATATGTCGTCTGACCTTAGATCCATAGCTGGATTTTTAACACGAATTAGATTTATCAATATCGATAGTACCTATCGCATATACTCGCATATGTTTGGTTACAAGACGTATTTTACTGGAGAATGGGTACAACATAAACTATCAAGTCGCTGAACTGTATAAAAATGCTGGTTTTCTGTTTGGTGCGCTTCATTAGCTATATAAAAGAGAGATCATATTTTCAGAAATATTTCAGGTATTTTGCTTTTAGAACGGATTGCGAAAATAATTTAAATATGAATATTTTTATTATGCCATTATTTCAACAGAAAATCATTTATTTTAATTTTCTACAAATCAATGCTTATTTGTAATTTAGAGCACAAAAAGCGGTTACTTAATTTAACGTATCTACATACAAAAAAACGTTGTGGAAAGCTGAACGGCCACTAGTCCGCGCCGCAGGAGCCGTTCATCAATTCGAATTCACCAATCTTTTATATCGTACGCGACGTCACGCACCTATCTGCGTTGAACCACATTTCCGTCAAACACCTATTATAAATCAAACTAATAAGTCCATTTTTAGATGTATTTGATCACTACAAACTATTTTACATGGGTAGTTTCTTAAAATAACGATCACAGATCAAGTTAACTAATAATATGTGCTTTCGCCACGAGGTGCAAATCGAGAATGCCACAGATCTCTGTATACTAGAGAATGCCCTACCTTAAGATTATTATTTTACATCTCTTCAGTTTCTTTTCTCGTTTCTTGATTGGCTGTTTTAAAAACACTCCCGAAGCAGTCCTTATTGGTAAAAAATGCCGGCTGGTTATTAAATTGGCCAATCATAAACCAAAGCACTGTAAACATTACAAGAACTAGAAAATATCATTCGACATATATTTAAAAACCAGATCAAAATTTGTGGCAATAATTAAAAATCATACTGCAAATATTTGACGTTTCCCACGTGATTCGGATCCCGCAGCACGGACTAGTGACTAGCATTCAGCCTCAGAAGCAAATTTCATAACTACCCGCAGAAAACACAAACGTAACTTATACCTACTATCCAACCGCTCGGTTGTTATGCCATGACCAAGTCAAACTATCCGAGCGGGAGTTATGGAGAGCACAGGATTATCCCCGCAATAATCCATACAAATGGATCTTAGTAAAGATATTTTCACCTTAAACTTTGCGAAGAACTAAAATAATTTTTGATGGTGTTAGGTAGCGGAGCGGAACTTCAAAGCTCAGACGTTAGTCATTCCTACTAAATGTAACAGTAGCAATTTAGTTTCTTAGAAGTTATGTTACCGTGATGCGAGGTTTTAGATAGAAAATCTTCTGAAATCCTATTAAGAATAGTCTATCCTTTAAACGAAAAATTTAAATATTTGTACATTTTTCGAATCTCGGAAACTATTCTGATGTTTTTGATAAGATTTAGTTTTAGCTTCTCTATATAAGTTTATCTGTATAGCGGTATCGGGGAAACGATATTAGTTTTTTTTTTTAATTTTTGCACCGAACGAAGCACAGTCACCCTCTAGTAAAAATATCTTAACTCATAACGTACATTCCACGCAACGTTTACTAAGCTTTAGCTTTAGATAAATATTTTTTTATCTTGCGTTTATTTACTATAGACCTAAAAACTTTTAAACATGGGTACAGATTGGCAAGCCGGAAACATACTATCGGACGCGGCTGACGGACGCGCCTGACAGCCGCGACTTAGCAATGTGCACAGTCTTATAACATCCGGTGTGCCAGATCGAACGTCCGAACGCTCAAGGTCGTCCGAAGGTGACGTCCGTGATTTATGTACGATAGTGTGCACGGCTCAGTATACTTTCATAGTCTAGGTCGCGGCTGTCAGTCGCGTCCGTAAGCCGCGTCCGATAGTATGTTTCGAGCTTTAGGTAGATAGGTACTTGAGGGATAGCGTAGAGTCCAAAGCCAATGAGTATGGGCTGTATGGAACTCTAAAAATTTAAGATGTAAAAATTATGAATTCTACTCTGATATATGAATCATGTGACTAAAATTGGTTTTGTTATAAAATTGGATTTTTTTGAAAATACAAACACAAACATTATTGTTAGAATTAAGTCAAGAAAGCAGTTTTTAAATAAAACTCTTTGCAAGAAAGCAACGTTTCTATTCTTTTCTTTTATCTTGATTGAAAGAAACTAGAAAGATAAGTAACAAAGAAAGCTGATTATTGTCTCCATGAAATTGTTAAATTAGGTACTCCTTTGCCACATTAAAATCATAACGGATACATTTAAATTATTTCGTAGCTTCATCTGATTTTATCGTAGGTATGGTATCAACGGTCTTTAGATGTTTTTTAGGGTTCCGTACCTCAAAAGGAAAAAAATGGAACCCTTATAGGATCATTTTGTTGTCCGTCTGTCCGACTGTCCGTCTGTGTGTATGTCAAGACTCTTTATCTCGGGAACGCGTATAGATATCGAGTTGAAAGGACATGTCCACAAAATGTATGGAGGCTGGTATAATAATAATTAAAAATTAGAACCAAAACACTCGTTACATTTCGAGAAAGTTCATATTTTTCTGAGTCTATTACATCAGTTAAAACGAAAAACGAGCTCTCCGATTTTTTTAAAATTAATTTTGAATCTATTAGGATAATTAAATATATTTGGCTCAATAGGTAGTTTACATCTATCAACCCTGGTTAAGTAACCTCGATTATTGTTAATTAGAAGCATTTTTACCAATTAGACACAGTTTTTAAGTGTTTTTTGTCACATTGTACCTACTAACTGGTCAGGTATTGGTCACTGGTCGGTTATAATTTTTAATTTTTGCAAACTAAGAGATGAATGTGGAAGAATCAGCTACGAATGAAAGTAAAATAACGATAGAAGCACTCTATTATTGCCAAACTAGAAATAATACAGAGCTGTTTTATTATTTCTCATACAATTTATTTTTCACATTTAAAAAAAATGGAGGGATAACAAAATCTAAATTAAATATTTTTGAGAAGCCCATAAATCAAGCTTTCAAATGATGTATACATATATCATCTTGGTTCGATTTTTCTCTGAATAATATACCACTTGTGGACGTCACCTTTAAACTGTATAGGTACGTATTTCGTACAGGTCTCTAGCAGTTGTCTAAAAGAAAAACTTCTCAGTTATCGTTTAAAAAAGTTAGAGCCGTTTATGTCGTAAAAAACCGCATATTTTGACACTCGCAAAAATCAAAACCTACAGGGTACTTCCCGTTGATATAGAACTATGAAAGAAGGATGCGCGAGCCCATACATACCAGGACCTGTTATATACGAACAGACTAATTTTTCCTCACTTATTTTCTAAGAATGATATGTTCACCAATGTGATTTATGACGCTTCTAAAACTGTTCAAATATGTACAATTTGGCTAAAATTGAATATAAAATAAGAAAAAACGAAAACAATTTTCAAGCTATAAGTACCTATTTATAGACATGTATACACACTAAAGATTATGGATTGCCAGGTTTGTTATGTTCAGAGTGCTAAAATGGTGCTCGATTTTAAAAACTTGATGTCATGTATTTTTAGTCAATTTTGTCTCAATGATATTTATATTGATTTTTAAAACAGTGCATGTCATCTTGTCTGTAATATCAGATTACTTTTTGAAGTTCATCGATTTATAAAGACGTTGTCACGTCAAAAAAATCAATGTCTAGGACTGATATAAAAAGAAAATTAAAAATGGAATGATAAAAAAATTCGGTATTCATCCATTTCATTAACAAAAGTACAAGAACCGCAACTATAAGTTAAGAATATAAGTAAAGCAGCTATTCGAACCTCGGCTGCAGCCTGCGGATGCAGGTTGCGAATGGAGCTAGCACACACATGAGCCGCTGCTTGTATCCGCAGTCGGGAATGATTCCGATGCTGGTTGCCTACGTCGTACATCGCAGGTACGTTGGACTTGTTTAAACAGGCTAACAACACTTGCAGCCGAGGCTCGGTAGCACATGCTGCCGCAGCCGTGTTCGGAATCTTTTTGTAGAAATTCATACAACTACGTAGATAACCAGAGCCCTTAGTCCAGGTTTTGTGTTGTTTACTTAAACTTTTGCGTTCGCGTGTGGCTCCATACATTTTGGTTAGTTCTTCATCGTTTCGGCCAGGGGCGCTGTACAAAAATGTATAGAGCAATATCGAACAGATGTAATTTCAATTTATGTGTAAACCTGGACTAACGCCTACCTTTCGAACTAAAAAATTTTTTCGATCCGGTTCACCATTTGCGAAAATATCGATGTACATACACTAAAAAATACATCTAAACAAACATAGAACCTCCTCTTTTATGGAAATCGGTTAGTTAAAAATACAATACTACATACTTAAGCTAAAATCTATGTTAAGTCTGTGTCGACTATCAAGGCAATGGCAATGGCCAATTGACGGCGTACAACAATACTTCGGAGTCAGTCGTCAGCTCGTGTTTGGTGCAAAATTCAAAGGAACCTAAGGAACCCTGCTAACTGTCCCCGGAGCTGGGTTCCTTGTACACCGTCATGGCAACCCAATACCAAAAATTCAATAATTTAGAATATGTTTGCATTTTTTGCGCTCTCACCTCCTGGGCTATTATATCAACGTATGGCCTTTGCAACACGATTTCTGGCTACGGTTCGGTTTGAGACACTGTTTCTGAATTTGAGGTGGCCATGCCCACTACTATTTTTTTCAGTGCTAGATCCGCGCCTGGATCTGCGGTCTTATAGACACTAATATTACCTACCTAAATGGCTACCAGAATGATATATAACTACGGAGCTAAAAAACTAAAATATTTCGTGCCATAACTGCACCCAATAGAAACTCAAGTACCTATCCATTCGATTTTGTTGAAAATTCCCAGTAACGGTTATGTACCTACGAAACTTGTCAGCCGAAAAATTGTTTTGTCAAAGAATGTCTCCCAGGAGAACTTAGTGTCGTCGCATCGCTCCAATTTATTTCGTTTCACCTGTCCCAAACTACTTGCATGAAGACTAAGTTTGTGCCTGTACTAAGATATATAAGTATATTAAATTATAAAAGATAGGTATTTACTACTATGTATATATTTCAGTCGGAGACTTTAAACTTTAAAGCATCGTTCAATACCTACGAACAGTCTTCGAATGGGTGACCACGGGTAGCATTTACTGAGCTCTTCCGTGGCTTGGATGACATGTTGATATATTGGTCCCGGTTGCTTAGTCACATCAAAATTCTTCAGGCAGCTTAAAATCTCAGGACTGTCCACCCGGTCTCTACGAAGTTACTCTTTTACGTTTTTTTAGAAAAATTGAAGAGCTCTGTTTCATATCATATTAGCTGAAATTACCGCAGACATTTTGATCTATAAATGGCACATTGAGTAGAAGAAATTACTAAAGAAGTACTGACGAAGTTGAAAACACTGTTCAGCTGTTTTCATCATAATAAGAATTTGTGCAGCATAGTGTCGTGTTTAAAATGTTCTATCTCCCTGAGATACAAGGAGGGTGAAGAAGTAAAAGAGCTTATAACAAAAGGTAAGCCTTGAAGAACTAGGACAGGACAAATTTTAAGTTTACCAATGGTTCCGCTCTAGCAATTCCGTAGACCTCATGAGGCTTCCCGTGCAACACCAAAAGACCAAAACAGACTGTGGCAGTAAGTATGAGTAAAATCCCACGCATCCATAAAGATTTGCCCCTCGTAAACAAAAAGGTCTTATTACCAAGTTATCATTCCTTGAGCCTCACTTCACACCCTCTTAAAGGATTTTAAATGTGACCTTGTCATTCCTTAAATGAGGCATTTTCGTTGCTCCGCCCTTTACTTGTTCCGTCTGTGGTAGAAGCCCTAAATAAATAAAGTTAGCAGAATTTTCGCCCTGACATTGACAAAGCTTATTGTCTTAGATACCTACTTACCTATTCTATTTTAAAGAGAAAATCTCTCGTCATCAAAAATCCTTTAAAACGGCCTAGCTATACGAACACCTAGTCTACCCAGTTAGCTCTATGTTCGTAATTATAATTACGAGTGTGGTGTTGCTTAAATAAATAAAAATCTTACTAGTTAACAAAATTAACATCATTTTCCGTAAAAAATCACCTCCATCCTTATCATTATCACAAAGGAGTGTAGGTATAAAAACGGCCTACGAATTATCTACCAAAACTAGACAAATAATATAATCTTAATAATCGGTCAAATCAAACCGTTTCAGAAGAGTTTGATAGCAAAAAATATCTTATAAGGGTGGAGAACTGACGCCGACATTAATGTGACCCACAAGTAGTAACAAGTAATCATAAAAAGAAAAAATAACGGACAAGTTCGAGTGCAAGTACAAGTGCGAGGCAGGCTCGCACACCGAGGGTACCGTACAAATCCAGAAAATTTCACTAAATTGGGAAGTAAGTTGTTAAAATCTCTATACTATCGTCGACAAAAAAGTTTTTTTTCACTTTTCTCGTCATACATCGAAAATCACACATTGTTAAAATAATTAAAAACCTGTTTTAGCATGTGCTAATGAAGCTCTTTTATGACACCTTAAATGATACGATTTACTCACTTTGAATTTTGAACCCATATTTTGTGAATCTAGGCCCTATATGTTTTGTGACTTAAATAAAAATGTACAGTTTTTAGATTTATTTCTATATGTGTACTCTGAGACAATGCTTCTCGCCAAATTTCATAGTGCTATGTCAACGGGAAGTACCCTGTAGGTTTTGATTTTTGTGAGTATCGAAATATGCGGTATTTTACGACATAAACGGCTCTAACTTTTTTATACGATACTGAGAACTTTTTCTTTCACACAACTGCAAGAGACCATAGATATATGTATATAGTTTGAATTTCAACTTGATATATTTACGTTTTACTTGTGTATATAAAGAGTCTTGACATACGGACAGACGGACAACAAAGTGATCCTATAAGGGTTCCGATTTTTCCTTTTCAGTTACGGAACCCTAAAAAATAAGAAAAACATCCTTTAATTGATAAAAGAAACAGTTTTTTTAATAATAAAGATAGGAAGTTATTAGGCATCATAAAAGGAACACCCACGTGTAATATGATATTAGACCAATCAAAATTTTGAGCTATTTTAACAAATGTCAAAAATTCACTATTTAGATTCGGGTATGCTCTGCTCCAAATTGATGTTTTAGGAAATTGTACGTAAAAAGTAAATAGCTTTATTTATTGGCCATATACCTATGTGTCGGCGTCAGCACTCCACCTAGCTATAATAAAAAATATTTAGCATGGAGTCGGTACTTAACTCAAAATCAGTCACTGCACAGTATTATACCTATAGGTGCTCTTCAATAAATACTAATTAAGCAGTAAAAACGAGTTTTTCTCTGTAACGCTGTAACTAAACAGAGTAAACAGATGCAACGGACTAAGTTATTAAAATCCTATTAGGAAGTATTCTTATTACTCTTATTAGGGAAAAACTAATGAAGTATTCTTATGTCCTATTAAGTCTTAAAATTAAATATGAAGTAGAGTACAAAAATACCTACCTAAAAATACGAAACAGCAACATCTGAATACAACATCGAGTAGACGACGATATTTATATCCTTTTATCTATAATTCAGTTACCGGCTTGCAGATTTACTTTTCACACATAGAGACATACTTCCTGATAAGATAAACATTACAGAATACAAAGAGAGCCCATATCGGCGGAGCGCCGATAGTGCACTCTACCTACACAATATTTGCAATACATTACGTGTGCCTATCTTCGAGCAAATATCTACAGAGCCACAATCCCTAAGTGAAAGTAGTAAAAAATTATCCGAGCGCCGTCGTACATACTGACTTAGATATTTATATTAAATAATTCACAATGAAACGTTTTCTAGAATCTGGACGTTATGTTACCTAATTAGTGCTTGTAACCGACCACTTTGGGATTGCGCGGCGTTGTAGTCGGCTTGCAATCGCCTTACGACGAACTAAAAAGTCTGCCCACTACGTAGCTAGGGCAGGGTGTTGGCTCGGACACTTTTTAGCACGATTGTGACTCTATAGATATTTGCCCGAAGGTGCATATACTAAAAATGTAAAAAACCGCATCAAAATCCGTTTGGATCCGATTGGACAGACAGCGGGAAGCTACTTTGTTTTATACTATGTACTGAAGAATTGTATTTTTGCTCCTACAGCCAATTTATTTAAGTAATAACTAAATTATGTTCGCAAATTTCGCAATAATAATATAATAATAATAGCTCAAAAGATCAATATAAAACTTACCGACGTAAATGTAGGAAAGAAAGTAAGAAATGATTATTAGCTATAACCATAGCTATAACTCATATTCGTAATAAAGTCATAGTCATTCCATATTTATGTAGAGCAATTTTATTAGGAGGTAATCAGCTGAGAACTTACTATTGTTGTTTATGGCTTCGAATACATATTACTTTTTTCATAAGAATTCGATGAGCTATTTTAACCAAAGCAAATTAAAAGAGCTTCAAAAATGTTTGTCGCTTTTGTTATAAACATGATCATATTATCTCAAAGGACCGGACTTTCTTTCTCTCTTCTGTGGACCGGACCATTGCGGACCAAATTTAAACAGAGTAATTATAAAAGGGTGATGGAAAAGAAGAAAGAAAAATGGTGATACAGCCACCATAGATCATAATTTATGAACAACTTTTTGCTTGGGGAACTACCTGACATTCGGAAAAATATCAGTTATTTACACTTTGTCGATTTGCCTCAACGTTTCTGATTGATACGGTCAGGGAATGGAACAAACTGCCGGTTTTCCTGTTTCCTGAGAGACTCTATATTTATCTTGATATAATCTGAAGCTTTTCAATGTCAGAGTGAATAGGTAAATATTTTTAGTCTACGTGCTTCATCTTCGATCACTACTTCGCTTGCCATCGCGCGAGTCGGTGGTCAAGCGCAGAATTAATTGATAAAAATAAATCTGAGTATGTACTTACTCGTATATGGCAGCTGATTTTTTTCTTGAATTCCGGTAACTACTACCACTACTGAAGGCAAAAACACTCAAGCAAAAAGTTAAACTCAATATGTACAAAACACTAACTTATTAATATAGAACAAACCCTGTTGAAAGTTGCGATCAGAATAATAATTAAGAGTTTCTCCTAAAACTAGGTAAGCACCTACCTACTTAAATTAGAATCTGGAACAACCTCAGCTTAAACTTAAAGCTGTGCTAAATAAAATCTAAACATTAATCAGGTTAATAGAGTAAGTACCACGAGGAGAAAACCTATAAATTATACTCTTAAGTACTTAAGAAGTTATACAAAGTATATATACCAACTAAACCGTCATACAGGGTGTATTCCTAGTCGGTGAACATAATATGTCGTGATTTTTTTAATATAGAAAAGTAGGTATACCTATTATAGAATAATATTACACCCGGTTTCAAAAAATATCTCCCCGTATCTTCAAAGGTACTTCAAGTTAAGGTTTTTATACGCTTTCACTGCCTTTTGGCCATCTAGTGAGGAATGGTAAGCAACAGACCTCAAGAGGAAACTTTGGAAAATTGGGTTGGGGTGGACGTTACCGAGTGTACAGCGCTGCGTACAGTTTTCCCCATCATCTGTAAGGAAAATTGTAATGTTTGCTAGATGACGCCACTTTTAAACAGATTTTCTGCGTTCGTTTAGAATATTAGGTGTGGACTACTCGGGAAATGTAGAGTAAACTGATATCTATTAAAAATTTCAACAATTAAACGATTCAACAATAAATAATTTGCTGTAATACGAAGATATGTATTTTTCACACAAGCAAGAAAATATCGATCTCCAACCCCTAGAGCTGCGCATGCCTGAAAATAGGTGTGGGCTCCTACTACACTGAAAGGCTGTGAACTGTTTCACGTAGTTTTTTATACATATTTATTTTGTTAAGCTTAATTAATGGATCTTATGATATCTACGAACAGCTGATTAGTTATAAAATAGTGCGTAAGACTTATGTAATCATGGGTAATACTCAAGCCAACGAAAAACAACCTAAGAGTGGTAAATCGCCCCAAGCTAAGACAAAAAATTTCATCAGAAATTACAGAAAATCCCCGGGACGGGAGAGCAAAAAACATGGCAAGAAGAAAGGTGATCAGAAACGCGAGGCGATCGACAAAACGCCAGATTCAGATAACGTGGAAGTTATCGAAACATCAGATAACGATACGGTCGAGTGCTCGCAAGAGGGGGAGGGCTCTGCGAGCGCGCAGTCAGAGGTAACGGTGAGCAGGTGCGGGCGGTCAGCGACCCGCGCGCCCGCGCCGGCCGCCTCGCCCGCCGACCCGTCCACCTCCGACTCAGTGTTCACGGACCCGCTGACGCCGCTCGCCGCCGCCGCCGTCGAGCTCAACCACTGCTACTACTCCGCCGAGAGCGACAGCACGCTCGAGGACGCGCCCGCGACCGCGGCCGAGCCCGCGCGCGCCATGCCCCACGATGCCGCCTCCGCGCTCACCCCAGACGTCACGGAAAAAGAAGAAAAAACTGACGTTTTCGATGACAGCAATGACAGGGAGGAAAATGAAAAGGTTATGGGAACGATAATATCGGGGGTCCGAGATGAATCGGCGAAGCGTAGTCACGAGTGCAACCATGACTTCCTGGACAACCGGCTGAAAGCGTCGCCGGGGCAGACCTCGTTCACGGTGTCGAAGCACCGGCGCGTCGAGCTGCCGCCGGTCGCCTGCGAGCCCTCGCTCACGCTCCTCGATACTACCGCCTCTGGTTAGTCCTCTGCCCTCCAGACTTCTTCTTTCATTGCCTCTGATCACACGCACCTCGACGGAGGCCAGCGAATGGACTGTCTTCTGCCGTTTCAACAAAACTAAACGAAATGCAGCTAATCGCTGGCCTTTGTTTCCTATAACTTAAATGCATCTAACTACTGTTTTAATTACCAGCCTCTAAAATGACTCTGATTTAACTTAAGTTCTTGTTTTAGTGCCTACCATAATTTTTCAGTTGTAGGTTAATTAGCATACGTAATAATTGACTAAATAGAGCAGATGCAAACTACACTTATTGCAGTAAATCAAAAAATGTTCAGGAATTTCAGGATCAATACGTCTATCAACTCTATCGTGCCCCAGATTAGATTAGATATCAATTGGACCCTGCTTTCCATAGTTTGATTGACACATCAACTTTCATAGTTCACTACACAGCTTATCAGGATAACGTCTATAAATAATAATAAGTATGTATTTACTTACCTACTATATCTGCCTCAGGATTTAGATCAATTCGCAGCTGTTTTCGCTAAGTTATCTATTTTAGATAGATGTTGTATAGTGGGTAGGTATTTACCTAAAAGCATCACCTTCTTTCTTTCAGTTCTAGTTTAATATCAGTCCCACCCTTAGGTACTTCATCCACCTTGAACAATAGCTACCTATCATATTTATTGCCAAAAGTTTTACTAATATCACCTGCCGGGCTAGGATGCGCACCACGAAATATTTCTTTCGACGTGTCAGAATGAGACAGCGTTATGGCAAAATATATATCTGTCACTTTTTCATACATCGAATAAAGTTCTTTTGGCAAAATATCGTGCAAACACCGTACCAATTCTCTACGTTTGATGGCAGTACCTCACAAGACATTGGCGAAATTGTGAAACACCTTCGCAGAAGCCATATACCAAGAATTGAATTGAATTAAAGTTCTTTTCGTGGTCGCATAACTACTAAAATAACTTGTATACAATATTGTAACTAACTTTCAAATACCTACCTACTGAATTTTTTTTCAAACATGTGTAGGACTTACTTGTAAGTATGATGCCGGTGTTGTTCCGGAGATTACCTAAAACATATAAACAAACATTATATAATACTCTCGTATTTGTATTAAAAAGAGATACCTAAACAAGACTTGGATCAAATGTTCAGTATACCTACCTAATTCACCAATTTTGCATTTATATTTACATATTTTATCATATCTACGAATTTTCAAATAAACAATGCAAACCTAATGCAAAATTGGTGAATTAGAACATTTATAACATATCCCTGTCTTGATATGAAACGCGGACTAAGTATTTTATCATTCAAAGGAGATTAACAAAAAAAACTCGATGATGCGGCGCGTGCGACACATTAACATATCGGTAAAAATGCGCGTGAAATGTGAAAAAAAATTGAAATTATTTCTTACTACTTTTTCTTATCACCCTTCGTGGGTAGGCCTACGTCCCTGCAGAGGACTATTAAAAAGTAGCTATAGTACAGTAGTACAGTATACTTTTCCATGCAACTGCCTACACAAATTGCGTGTATGTAGCATCCCGTAAGTAGAACATTTTCCAACACCGAACTTCGTGACCACCACTTTTAGTGAGTACATAGTTCGGCAGTTTGTTACCGTTCAGTTGTTTTGTTCGTCACAAAAGCCACAAACCAGTTTGTTTATACTTTCCTCGCTTCATTGGCCGTACCATCGAGCCGTGCACGAGTAGGTCGGTAAATCGTGGATCGTATGTGCGGTAACTAAATTACAAACACGATGCAACTCTGTCGAAATAAACAAACTTTTTCCTTCTTTATAATGGTGAACTCACACGATAAAAAACTTATTACGCAAAGGTGCTAAGCTGTGGGTTAAAGTGAAAAGTTGCATGTGCCTTGAGCTTCTTTTCATTGACCTATTGTGGACTTTAACACGTAGTTGTAGAGCCTTGTTTTATTTGCGTGTAGTGGTAATTACAGACCGATGTACGCATTAAAAGTACGACTAGATGCAATTTAGATTAGATTCCAACAAAAACAAAACTTTCCTTGGTCACGAGATGCTAGCTTTGCAGCGTGATAGATACACCTACTACATAACATTAATAAATAAATGAGGCTGCATAATATCTCAAGTCTGCCTACATAAAATCATAAAAGTCACCCAAAACGAAATGACATTACAACTTTATAGCACCACACTCAAAGAAGTATGTTATATGCAAATAAATATGTAGGTACCTACTATATGCAGTTCAAAATATATATTTTGGAAAACTCTATCGTTATCTTCAGTAAATAGGTATAACAATAGAAATAAAATAAAAGTTGACCAAACGGTTCGAAAAATGTCTAACATCATAGGTACCACAAAATAAAATGTAGAATAATGTCGCTGTTTTAAGTTCCAAGTTTACTAATATAGGTATAACACGAATAGGTACAATTTTATTGATCCTCTTTTAACTCTACATTATAAAGCTATCGATGCAGGGGTCCCGGGTTCGATTCCCGGCCGGGCGGATATTTGGTCTCAGACCAGTGGCGGTTCTATTGGGGGCTGAGTGTGAAGCGCTATTTTTAGCTGACTTAAAAAAATGAGGTTAAGTAATTATTTTCTATGTGAACCGGTTTTCGTGATTCCTAAGTTTCTATTTGAAAAGGTGTTATACAGTCCCATTTAATTTTTAACGAGATCTGATCAGTAGGTATTTAATTGAACTCGATAATGGAATCGGTAGTTACAATTATGACAAAAATTTGTAGAAAAAATATTGAATTTACAGAAGTCGACCGGCGCCACTCCAGCGTGAGCGACGTGCTGATGACGGAGTCCAACGTGCTTCGGAAGGTCGCGTCCCTGACCCTGGACAAGCACTCCGACTCCAGGATCATGAGGCCCAAATACGTGCCCGACAAACTGGACTTCCGCCTTTATGAAAAGTTTGAAGGTAAACCTATTTAATATAACCTACCTATCAACAATTGTCAACGATCAACGAAGTCAAGCAACGTTCAGCGCGGTCAGTCTTCGGATGGGTGTACACGGTTTGCAATTACACCAGTAGCTCAAGCACGAACTCCTTGGGAAAAAATATTCGTATCGTTATCGAGAAAGAAATGTATGAAAAATGAACAGCGCTACCCTGGCGCGTCGTGCGGATTTTAAATTGTAGGTCCCGGTTATTTAACCGTTCAGCTTCAGCCATGACAGATGCCTTCTCTGACACCGGGGCTCACCACCCAGCCTATTCGAACTTACTTTATCTACAATTACTAGCTTTTGCGCGCGAGTTTGCCCACGTCTTATTTTGGAATTTGATCTTTAATTTTTCCGATATAAAAATAGTCCATGACACTCTCCAATCCGAGCTAGTCAATCTGTTACTCCGTTGCTTTGTAAAAGATTAACAAAAAACAATAAGTAAACATCTATCGGATTGTTATGATTTTTATTTTGAGTGCTTTCCACTCTAGATTTCATTTCAAAAATCTGAAGCGAACGCAGGATCCTGCGTTTGCTTCAGATTATATCATAAAGATCTATCGGATTTAAAATATTTGTTAGGATTTTAAACTAAGGATAGCTCCAGAAGTCAATCTTATAGTATAATTAGGCACATAGGTGATAATATTAAATAAATAAGGTAGTAGTACCTAATGGTAGAGATCTCCTCTGTGTAGTTGGTTAATTAGTCCCCGATTCCTACCATTACTTACTATATTAAAACACGTTCAATTCGTTCGATGAAACTAAAGACCTTGGCCCTTGCACAATCTCCAGCATTTGTTCAGATTTTCTATTTTTAATTTTTTAATCCTCAAGGAGCTCAATATTTACAACTAAACCTACCTATAATCGCTTCAAGTAGCACAAAGTCGCTAACAGGTGAATGAACATCGTGATAAGAATAATTATCTGTTACGAACAAATAGCCACTAATTTCTTATCTCGATTAATCATCAGTCTCAGATAGTGGCCACACTTAGTGCGGACGTGCATACGTGACCCTAATTCACTGAGTGATATTAATTTTAAAAAATGCAGTTATCAACAAGTCGTGTAAACTTCACAACCACTTCCGTTGCCCAGTTTAGTTATATGAAGTTTTTGAGTCAGTTCCGTTCAAAAGACAGGAAACATGTTCAAGACATCGTTACAATTCTCGGACTACACACAGACGACGTCCCAACCTTTGATACCAGTGATTATACCGCACCGAAATATTACAACTACGATCTAGAAAATAGAGTTAGCAAAGCTTTAGTGCCTTACGTGAAAAAGAAATTATTGTTTAACAAGGAAAAATCTTCGAAGTGGTATCATGTGTTTATCAATTTATACCCGAATATTGTAGTAGTGTGTGATCTGAGAACCACCACGGTAACAATGGCGCTGGATAAACGGAAAAGCTACGTGATCACGGTGAAGAATTACTGTCATTTTTGCAAAGAGCAACTTAGAAGTAAGTTACAATTTGGTCAATCTCAACAAAATACAAAGGCAAAAAAATATATCGGTAGGTAGTTGGGATGGCAGTGGGAAGGGACATAGCACGAAGGACTCGGGTGGAGACGTATGGATAGACATAGGTAGCTAAATTCAATGATGATATATTTTTATGGAAACTGCTAACATTCTCAATCGACCACAAAGTAATACTTTAGAAATTTTAGAATTCTGTGCAATCGGCATACCTAGGTACCTACCTACGCCATATCGCGTAACACAGAAAAAAAATTCAAACAAATTACTTTCAATTTGGACATTGTTAAATTGTATCTTGCTACAAATAGAGTAGGGAATTATGGAGAAATGCACGGGTCTGGTTTAAGCGCATTCCAGTTATTTTTTGCATCGTAGGCATTAAATTAAAGATAATAAATTTATGATAATTAAAATGGTGTGTTTCATAGACTTACATGTTCTATTGATTATATTGTCATGTCAACAACGCGAAAATGCAATAATACTTGTTAACTAACCATTATGTATGCCAATTTAAAACTAAGCATTATATTTTATCATCTATCATCAACAATATCACTTGATAGAATAGAATAAGTACAACTCAAGTTTACAAAAAGTAAAGTTTTCGTTCTTCCCGCCAATTGGTCCGAATTTCTCAGGCAATGCTAAAATGCTATCATCGGGTTATTCATACGGATACCTACATAATACCATCATTCTTCAATAAGGAAGTTTCCCGTTTTTTAGTTTTATTTTTATTAAATTACACCAAGTCTGAAATAAATTATGGTGTTTTTATTTTTCAATTATCTTCAAAAATGACGGAGTTATGAATTTTTAAACATGACCACACGAAATCAAAAAACCTCGCGACGGATTTACGCGTGTGACGTCATCCGGCTCCAGAGCCGCGCCGTGGGTTAGGCGGGAGTAAGGAAAAAAGGAAATAAAGTGCTTCATTCTATACCGGGTAATTTTTCTAAGCCACGAATACGTTCTAGGATATCATTGTACTTATTTTTATGTTATGATCAACATTTACTATGGGACTAACCCCCCAATATAACGAATAAAAAGTCAGCATTCCCATAATTTTGTCTTGAGTAAATGAACATTATATCTAAATGGAACAAGACTTGGTGTATGTGTCTAGTGTACTGCGGTTTTTACATCTGTAACTATTAACTAGTAGCTCCCCAAACAGTAGACCTCGCAAGTTTACATTTTCTTGTAATAAGTTCATAAAAATACTTCAAAAAAACTTTCACAGGTAAATATATACTTAATCATGAAAATAGTAAGGTTCTTTACTAAGATATATATATGTATATTATGGCCAAATTTTACTATGGGACTAAGTAAGTTTGTATAGGCCGGGTGGCTAGCCCTGGTGTCAGAGTTTGGGACTAAACCCCTTATACAGGGTTAGCTAGCTAGAACTGGTGAAGCGTAATATATTTTGTTCTAATAAAAAAATACTATAAATATTTTTTTCAGGGCTTTTATTTTCTAGTTTCAATAAGTTGTCAAGTGCGTGTCGAGACATGCGTATGATAGGCTTCCGCAGACTTGACGATAATTATGATGATGATAAAAACCAATTTTTAAGATGGTTGATTACTAAGAAAACGTAATTTAGTATGAATTCTTGGTTGCCTGGAAGAAATCGCTTAAAGCGATAAGGCCACCAGTTAGAAACCTATAAATTGTATTGTTTTGTCCCCGTAATTTTGTTTTTTTTTTTTAAGTTTTGTGGTTGTCTAATAAAGTGTTACTGTTTGTTTGTTTGTATGAAATATACTTGTGAGGTCGATGACCTCTAATGTTTAAATATTTCAATTTTCCTTTATAGCTCAAAAATTTGTGATTCTACAGTGCTAAAAATATTTTTCAGGGAAAGTTTTAATATGGTCTATAAACGGCGTCCGTCCGTTACACGGATATAACGAAGTTTTAAGGGTCCCTCGTTTTACTACGAAACCCTAAAAATGACTGAACAAAGTGACAGCTGTCATATTCTAGAATCCATACTAGGATGACATGTTAGGTCTCAAAGTGACAGCTGTCAAATTTAAATGCGGTTTATTTCTATAACTAACGATTTTAGACCATTGTAGAACTCAACAAGATCTATATTTCGGATGACAGCTCTTCAAAGTAATTTATCTCCGTAACTGTCGTTTTTAGACCGTTACTTTAGGCACAAAATTGATAGAGCTCAACGAGATCTACATTTCGAATGACATCTGTCATGCTACTCTTGTATGAATTCTATAATAATATGCCATATAATGGCAGCTCTCACTTTGACATCTGTCATTTTCGGAACTAAAAAATAAGTCCTGAAAAAACCTATTACCTACAAGTACTTTATAAGAACAAATATTAGGCTGAGACGTTTTGGATAACCCTGTACAGGGGATTAGTCCCATAGTAAAAGTTGGTCATAATATACAATGATATTTTAGGACAGAATATTGTAATTATGAATATATTTGCCTGTGCAAGTTGTGCATTTTTGAAAACTGACTACCAGAAAATTTTCACCAAAATGTATACTTGTAAGGTCTACTATTTGAAAAACTACTAGTCAATATATACAGATGTAATAACCGCAGTACACTAGGTACACACACACGCCAAGTCTTGTTCCATTTAGAAATAAAGTTCATTTACTCACGACAAGATTTATGGGAATGCTGACTTTTATTCGTAATATTGGGGGGTTAGTCCCATAGTAAATGTTGATCATAACATAAAAATAAGTACCTACAATGATATCCTATAACGTATTTGTGGCTTAGAAAAATACCCGGTATAGAATGAAGCACTTTATTTCCTTTTTTCCTTACTCCCGCCTAACCCACGGCGCGGCTCTGGAGCCGGATGACGTCACACGCGTAAATCCGTCGCGAGGTTTTTTGATTTCGTGCGGTCATGTTTAGACATCCATAACTCCGTCATTTATTAAGATATTCGAGTAATTTTTTCACTGTATCTAATACATTTCTAACGTCTTTAAATGTACATAATTATTTTTAGTTTTTATGATAATGGAAACTTCCTTATTTAGCTCCTTTTCCTAATTACGGTACCCTTTATTTTTTCATTGCATTGAATTAACAGTCATTCTACGATAAGCAAGTTTTAACGTCTTTCGGGATTGCATAGTCAGTAATACTTTCAAAGTAAAATTTTCAGTTTGAGTCAAATAAACGAAAAAAATGAAAAGTGCGATAATTAGGGAAAAAAGGCTTTATGGAAGATACAGAGCTATTTGAAGAATTACCGAATAACGCCATTGTCTTATTTCGGACCGCAAAATGCCATTCACATTTGACATTGACACTGACGGTAGTTGACATCTTCACATCATCCTGTGTTGTCATCAAACGGATAAACTTCTATTATTTTCGGTTAACTCACCAACTCAGAACCAGTGCTTCCACTATTTGGAATCTCAACTTATGTAGTTTATGATAAATAGGCAAAGCAAGGGCCTAATCAAGGTTTCTCTTCCCAGACTTACGACCATTACCGTATTTGGGAAGAAATTGCCGTATACGCTCACCAAAATCCCAAATCCTAGGGATGTTCCCCAAGTAGGTGCTAAGACAGTCTGAAACTGCGGTAGGTAGTTGTAATATTATAAGTAAATAAATATTGGAATACATGCTTTACATAGTTACTAGCAGGTACTGACCCCAAACTAAGCAAGGCTACCAGAACCTGACATTATTGAAATTTATAAACTTACATACCATTTATTTATTATTATTAATCTATTTTTAAAAACATTCTAGTAACATCCAGACACAGATAGATCACCTACATAATATGATCATGACATAAGTGCTTGCCCGGGGTGGAAACTGAATCCACACCTCTTTGGACCAGGAGTCGCTTACCGCTAGGTAGGCCACTGAGGCAGTCATATATTTATTATAAGTCTAAGGTATAGGTATTAGCATAAGTCTGTCGTATTATTCAGAAACACGACTCAAATTGCCGTATCAAGAATAACAGCTGGAATTGACTTCTAATTTTTCAAGGATTTTCATACCTACAAAGAAGTGTCTAGACATTTCTTGCACGGTATTTCTTTCCGTTTATCTGGGAAGTGGGATTTGGTTGAGCCCTTGCTTGCCCACTTCCTTGTGGGTACCAATAAATTAATAAAAATATTTGGGTAAAACAAATTCTGGAAATGTAAACACTGAGTGATCCAGCTAACATTTACTTTTGGTGTTGGTCAGTTTTATGTTATTTTTAAGTATTTGCTTACAATTAAAACCAAAAAAGACCACTTTAGATTTACATAAACATCTTTTGTTTTCAGGGCAAATGCTTTTGAACTGGTTCGTATCAACAGTTTCTGAGAATAGCCATCTCAAAAGTTTGGGAACTCCTCAAGACCAGAAGAACCTTGGTATCCAATACTGCACTGATCTTCTAGCTGCCGGAGTCCTCAGACAGATATCTGATAAAGATGCGCCCACAGAAAACATATTCAAGGTATGATAGCGACATTTTCTATTGCCAAAAATCAAGTCAGATGAGCCCAACATAAAACTGCAATAAAAATTGAAAGATGTGTTGTCTGCCTATATTTTAACTAAAGACGTAATACGCATTTGTCAACATTGGCTTTGAAAAAACCTTCACAGCATTAAAATCTTGAAATGCTATTTAATGCATGATACATCTAAGTAGCTATAATATATGTGCAGGTCAATCTAATATTTCATTGACAGGACACTTGTGTTAAATAATTATTTAAATACTACTTTTTAAAATCATTTCTATCACTTTACAAAATCATCCATAAAAAATCTTACTCATAAAGTGCCCATGGTTCAAATAATATCTAAGCTGGCACCTTGTTGTGTTTACATGTTTTTAATGTATAATGTACCTAAATGTAATGTAATTTATTTAATTGATATGAATTAAGATTAAATGGATGATTTATTTATGTAAGTAATTGGTTTCTTGTTAAGTCTTTACCATTGTGTAGAGTTTTGTTGACTATTCAAAAGTGTGTCTCTGACACCCTGTGTCAATAAAATGAACTAAGCTAGAACTGTTTTTATTGTTTATTGATTAGGTGGAAACCACCCATAAAGAACTTCTTAGATATTAAAATAAGTTTAACATTACCACAGAACCATATGTTTATTTCTAGCCAAATCTGATGTACTACTGGGCTCATATGGAGACTCCAGCGTCACAGCCGGTAACACCTGGCCGCCTGCCCCCGGTCTCGTGGCCCCCCGACAAAGACCAACAATGCTCAGACACCTACTACAGCCTAGATAATAACAAGTTCTTCAGCCAAAACAACAATGAAGAAGTTAGCGATATCACTGAAGCAAAAACAGTCATCTCACAGCTCAAAAGAAAACTACAGGAACTACAATACCAACTTGAAAAATACAAAATAAACAATCAAATAGAAGAACTAAACAAGAGCCTAGAAAAAGACTACAATGAATTAAACACACTAAGGAATAAAACACAAAGCCCGAGCAAAGACAGCAAGACCAATTCGGCTAGTGATGTAAACAAATTAGAAAATAAACCTGTGATAAACATACCTGAATATGCCCCTGTAAGAACAAATGTGAATATTGATAAAAAATTAGATATAAGTAGCATAGATAGTAAAAACGAAATGCATAGTAAAGATGTAACTAGTACACCTGATGTAAGATCTGATAGAATTGAAAACTATTGTAAGTTGAATAAAAGTAGAGAGTATAATAACAGAAGCTTCCGAAAGAATTCACCAAAAGAAATGTTAGAAGATGAGAAAGAAACTAATGAAAATATTGAAGACACAGTCAATGACAATATTCCTTCAGACACATATGTAAGATGTGACAGTTCTTCTGATGCCTCGTTCCGCAGCATCATATGCACTTCCACAGACTTGGTGAGTGATGTAGAGAATTTGTCATACCCTTCAAATCAAGATTTAGTTTTTAGAAATACTGTTACATCACCATTTGTACCTACAACACATGTATTGTACACAAACATTGAGTACAAAGATCCGGTAGCTTATGATGGGCATGATATTATATCACTAGAGCATGACAGTTTAATATTTATCGAGTCAGATGTGAAAAAGCAGAAAATTGAAAAGACATCACCTGAAGACGCTTCTGCAGCTTCGATAACCAAAAGTCCAGATGGAACCATTAGTGATAAGTCTTCAATAGATAAGATATCACCCGACAGTAATGCAGCTAGTCAAACGGTGGTCACGCCGCCCCCACCTGCTCCCGGTATGCCTCCATTACCCCCGCCAATGCCGGGAACAGAAGAATATGCAACGACTGAAAAAGCATCACCCGAGCCAAAAGTTCCAATACCACCGAAAGCAATCTCACCTCCATTAGAAGATAACAAGACTTTGATATCACCACAATCGGGGCTTACCACGCCACAGACGGGACTGTCTTCGCCAGCAATACCCAGTTTGGGGCCACCCCCTCCTCCTATGCCTAGTATGGGCCCGCCACCTCCTCCCATGTCTGGAATGGGTCCACCGCCACCTCCTATGCCCGGAATGGGCCCACCGCCACCTCCCATGCCTGGAATGGGCCCGCCACCTCCTCCCATGCCTGGAATGGGCCCTCCACCGCCGCCGATGCCTGGTATGGGCCCCCCTCCACCCCCCATGCCCGGTATGGGTCCTCCGCCGCCCCCGCTGCCCGGCGCGGGCCCGGCTGCGGGAGGCGCGCCCCCGCCCCCACCGGGCCCCGCGCCGCCCCCGCCGCCGTCGACTTACTCCGGACCCGTGCCCTTCCCCGCCCCACCTGCAGGTGGGTGGAATATGCAAAGAGCGAGTAAGTACTGCCTGTGTCAGCGCTTCCCAAAGAATGGCTCGTCGCCCACTATACATAGAGCATTTGTGGCAGATAATAATTTTCGCAGTAAAACGTAACTTTGCCTTTTTCGCTGATCGCCCCCGACCTATACGAGTGGGTCGCGGACATGACTTTGAGAACCGCTGATCTATTGATGTATAGCTTATTATAGCTTCAGCTTGTTTTTGCAATAAAGGGACGAACAAAATTTTTGATGTCTGTTCAAATTGCAGCATTGAGGAAAACTCCCGTGAAGCCAGCCGCTCCGATGAAGCCTCTCTACTGGACCAGGATATTGGCAGCTCCCACCGCGCCCGTGCCCCAGGGTGAGCCTGAATCCAGCGGCGTAAAGCCTCTCTGGCTCGAAATCGAAGAGACGAAACTCGATAACATCGAAGAATTCACAGACCTTTTCTCTCGACAAGTCGTAAAAGCGCCAGTAAAGAAAAAAGTCGAAGTGAAAACTAAAATCCAGCCAGTGAAAATATTAGACAGCAAAAGGTCCCAGAATGTCGGCATTCTAGCGCAGAGCTTGCACGTAGAGTTTTTGGAGATCGAGAATGCTATCTATAACTTCGATACGTCTGTTGTCAGCCTAGAAGCTTTACAGCAGATTTACGAATTGGTGAGTTGATAAAAGATAAATTCCTCATCTCAGTTAGTCCGGTGTTAGTTTCTTGTGTATGTAGTATAGGCTCTGGTGTAGTATAGGCTTTCAAATGTTCATGTATTTAAAACGGGGTTTATACTCGTACCATACATTTCATGCGTATGCAGACAAAATGTTTGAAACTTTCTTAGTAGCTAACTTTTCGGGCCGTTTTTAGATCTGACTAGAAATCTCGTCAATAATTTATACCTTATGTAACTTTTACATACAGTAATACCCCGGACTTACGCGATAGGTGGCACTAAGCGATAGTCGCGTAAGTCGGCGTTCAACCTTTCGTATATAAAAACGTATAAAAAACGCATAGATATACGTACGAACTTGTCGTCAACCGAAAACGCCGATACGCGCGGTGTTCATAAAGTAAAACGCGTATCTTCGAATTCGTGTATACTAAGCGCCACATAAATCGGCGGATGGGAAGTTATGCGCAGAACGCAGCGCAAAAGCCGAAATATAGGTATGCACGGGAGCCAGAAAGACAAGACGCCGGGGCACACCCGCCCGCCAACCTCATGCCTCCCGCGCGCTCCCTACGCCCGTGCACACATGCGCAATAATTATCGAATCACGGCGAAGTGTCATCTGCGGCTGACTTCTCATCCGCAATTTGTGTGGCGCTTAGTATAAAACAGGATAGCGTAAGTCGGTGCATACTGTACTTTAAAATTGAACCGCTCATCTACTTTCAGCGGGCAAACGAGGAAGAGTTATCGATGATCAAAGAGCACCTACACAAAAAGCCCGAGATCCCCCTGGACAAGCCTGAGGCGTTTCTGCACGATTTGTCGGGAATACCCAACTTCGCCGACCGGATATCCTGCTTCATGTTCCAAGCCGATTTCGAGGACTCCGTCAGCACCACCATGCACAAACTCGACAATCTGAAACATACTTGCGAGGTAAACACAAGAAATATCTATTTAATCTATATAAAATGAAAGGAATCATCATCAATTTTATAAAAGCACCAAATTTGAAAAAATCAAACCTAAAGTTCTAATCAAATAATATTTTTTCGCCAAAAATGGCACAACCAACTTCAATCTTGTACAAAATACGAAAATTCGATTGAATCGAATCCATTTTTAGGGTTCCGTACCTCAAACGGAAAAAACGGATCCCTTATAGGATCACTTTGTTGTCCGTCTGCGTGTATGTCAAGACTCTTTATCTCGGGAACGTGTAAATATCGAGTATATCGAGTTGAAATTTAAACTGCATACATATATCTGTGGTCTCTTTCAGTTGTGTAAAAAAAAAACTTCTTAGTAATCGTTTAAAAAAGTTAGAGCCGTTTATGTCGTAAAAAACCGCATATATCGACACTTACAAAAATCAAAACCTACAGGGTTTTTCCCGTTGACATAGAACTATAAAGTTTGGCGAGAAGCATTGTCTCAGAGTACACATATAGGAATAAATCTGAAGACTGTACATTTTTATTTAAATCACAAAAAAAATAGGGCCTCAAAATTCACAAAATATGGGTTCAAAATCCAAAATGAGAATCGTATCATGTAAGGTATCATATAAAAGAACTTTATTAGCACATGCTAAAACAGGTTTTTAATTATTTTAACTACATTGTGTAATTTTCGATGTATGACGAGAAAAGTGAAAAAAAAAACTTTTGTCGGTGGTTATAGTATAGAAGATTTTAACAACTTCCCAATTTTGTGAAATTTTCTGGATTTGTACGGAACCCTCGATGTGCGAGCCTGACTCGCACTTGTCCGGTTTTTTTAATAGGTAATGTTGATTTATCGTAAACAATGCCGATTTCGATAAAAATTTAAATCTCAAAAAATAAATAATCATAATTGGTTCATAATAATCATGATGACTAATAAAATATAATTAGTCTGTCAGATAGACTATCAACACGTATTTTTTCTTTTGTCAATATAACAAAATTTTTTTTACCGGGCAAAAGTGCCTTTATTAACTACAATAATATACAATACTATTTTATATGCTAAAACTACCTACACTACTACTACATAGAAAGCAATTGGATTATCCACAGACCCTTGAAGGTCTAAAGATAATCCAAAGCCCACTGCCATTTGGCAGCGTGCCCAGCATGCTGGCAACATTGCCACACTGAATGGCAATGCTTATACGTTGAAATAAAATTAAAAAGCTAAATAAATACTAGCATTTTGGTCACGCGTCGCATCCACCAGACGCTCAGAAAGACTTTTGAAAACAAGGAGCTCCCGGCCCCCGCGGACCCAAAGTCTCAACTCCAAATGGCTCAAATATGTAACAAAAATTGACGTAGATATAGCCCGATAAAGTTCCACGTGACGTCACGAGTGCGCTACTAATGTACTGACTAAATCACACTAGTGACGTCACGAGCCCCCACTCCCAAACTTTGACAAGGTTTATCTTAGTAATTTTATTGTTAAATAAACGATTTGTTTTCAGTTTCTTCTAACGAGTGAACCTCTAAAGCAGTTGTTTGCGATCATCTTGACTCTGGGCAACTACATGAACGGCGGCAACGGGCAGCGCGGCCAGGCCGACGGCTTCGGCCTCGAGATACTCGCCAAGCTCAAGGATGTCAAGGTACTCACTCATATTTATTAATAAAAAATATTTTACAAGTCAACAATGACATTAATAATAATTTTGAGTTACAATATTTGTAAATCAAAAATTCAGTAGGTATTAAGATCAATAACTATGATCAAATAAATAGGAATCTACTTCATTACGATAATACTCAACATAAAAAATATAGGTCCCCTAAAGACACGACACGAAACTGTGACGCTACTGATTTACTGATACCACATAAGTACTTATTTTAATAACAAAATTGTGCTTATCTTCGAGATGATTCTTATGCCCCATCCACACTCCACAAGGCGACACGAGGGAACGCCAGCACGAAAGTGTGGACAGCTCGTGTCACCTCGTTTCGCCTATTCTTCAAGTGCATCCACTCTCCACGAGGCGACACGAGCACCGCAGCTGTAGCTAACTTCACATCCTTAACTTATATACAAGTCGGCGGATGTCAAGTTAGCTACAGCTGCGGTGCGCGTGTCGCCTCGTGGAAAGTGTGGAACTGTGGATGCATCATTCGCGTCCGTTGCCTCGCACGAGAGCCTCGCTGAGGCGCTCGCGAGGGTGTAGACCATTAAGTACATAACCAAAAGGAGTCGACACTGCAAAGCGTATCCCTCTGCCAAAAGTACGCGACCGGCGGTCATGCTCTTTATATAAATATATGGGTCTGGTTGCGCTTGTGTTGCGTTAATTTTCAGCTAGTGTTAGTTAATTACATTTGTGTGCGTGTAAAATTGCTCATATTTTGGTTTGTGTGCGTTTCTTCACCCCCCACTGACTTGGCAGACTTCGATGCTTAGGCGTGTAGACTCCTTTTCGTTAGGTTAGGTACTTAATGGTGTCGACGGAGCGCTCGTGTCGACTTGTCTCTCCGTTGCTTTGTGAGAGTGTGGCTGAGGCATTACAGCTATATTTCAATCGTTGAAGATTCTAAAATGAATAATACACACGTGACACGTCCACAGTCGAAGCAGTCGAACGTAACACTGCTGCACTTCATAGTCCGCACGTACATGCGCGCGCGCGGCGGCGCTCTGTCCGACACGTGCGCGCTGCCCGTGCCCGAGCCGGGCGACGTGGCGCGCGCCTCCGCGCTGGACTTCGGCGACGTGGGCGCGCACCTCGCCGCTCTCACCGCGCAGCTCGACGGTAGGTGTCGCTACACTACTGTGGCGACTAACTTCGCTACATGCGGCCTCAAGGAACTGACGTCAGCCAATCATAAGCCGAGGGCTGCATCGCGCAAACGAAATTTACAGCGATGGCCGAATCATATCAAGACCTTATGTTACCGGTCGGAGAGATATCCCCGGGGCCGGGCACAACACCTCGCCCGGTATACCATTACCGTGTCCGGAGGAGTATTCCTTTGCGAGACATGATCCTATCATCATTATCTCCACATGAACGACCACCACCAAGTCCATAGTGGGGATAACTAGTCCTGTGTCGGTCGTACATCCTCCATGTTCCGGATCGTTCATGACCGACCAGCGAAATAACCGAATCAAATGTATCGGTCACGTGACCGAACCATACGGCAGCGATAAGATCCTACGTACATTCACAATCTTTGACCTCTCATTAGAAAAGTTAACGAAATTAATTTTTATTACGAGACAAGAAAGTTTATTTTGGAAATAAAAAAAACGAAAGAGACATACAATCATCAAATAAATGGAACATTGTTTGCATGCATTGTAGTAATAACTATCATATTACTTAGAACGTAAGGTCTAATTTAGAATTTTAATCGCGAAGTATCATTGCAAGCTAGACACATTCCGTTTGTTGGTGTGCCAGCAGTGTTTCACGCCTCATTTTGGCGTGAATCGCGCGACACGGAACATGCGACGCATGGTACAAATGATCGAGATCTTGAACAAGTAATGAACGACTCGATCATGCGCTGATTATGTTTCGGTCATTGGGACTCGTTCAATCACGACCGACACAGGACTAGGGATAACATCTCGTAAAGGAGTACTCCACCGGGCGAGGTGTTGTGCCCGAGGATCGTTCTCCGACCATGTAGCATTCATTAGGTCTTGATATGGTTCAGCCGTCGCTGTAAATTTCGTTTGCGATGAAGCCCTTGGCTTATTATTGGCTGACGTTAGTTCCTTGAGGCGCGCGTGTGGTGGCGCCGCATGTAGCGAAGCTAGTCGCTACACTACACTGCATAGTGCCACGGACATGCGCGCGGCCAACTGTGCCCGAGGCATGCGCGCTGCCCGTGCCCGAGCCGTGCCTAAAAAGCACAGAGACTGCAATGTATTCTACGACACAAGTGACACTTGAACTACTGACCAACACAGAGCTCAACCTGACCAAATTTCACATTGTCGTCTATAATATATTTTCAACATTATTGCGTCTTCTCATTTTTTTTAATTAGAATTCACGATGTAGTTAGAATAAGCTAAATCTTAACATTAATACATTGAAAAACGGGTAATCATTTTAAGGTAAATTTATGAAAAAATCATTTATTATTTTTGACGCGTATATATATTTCTTTATTTATAACCCATAACTTTTTTCGTAGTGGTCCGATTTCAATAATTCTTTTTTTTATTGGAAAGAGTATACTTCGAAATTGATCCCATTTAAATTTTATCGAAATCGGCTGAGCCATTTTTGATAAATCGACAATAATGTGAAATATGCTACATCGATCCGTGCGAAATATTCGCGAATTCTGTACACGGATGAAGTAGGTCATGCTAATTTTTGCAAAAAATAATCTTGTTATATGTATTGATATCATATTCATTCATTTAGTAGGTACTAATTATGTTACGCATGTTGTGGCACTTACTTCTAGAAGAGCATTCACTTTATGCATGTCGTTATATTAATGTTTTTAGTGTGTAAGCCTAGTTTAGTAAACCATTCCAAAAAAAAAAACACTAAAGATTTTTCATTTCTAACACTCGGTTCACTCTATCGTACGTTCATAACCAGAGTTAAATGTCACATCTAACATTCTCTCAACTCTTTCAGCATGCAAAGAGAAAACCCGCAAGGTGCTAGAGAACGACGAGGCCCGCAGTCCGGCCGACGACGCCGCGCACGACTCAAAGAAACGTCTGGAAGTGTTCAAGGACAAAATGAGCGCTTTCCTGAATGCGGCCGAGGAGAAACTAAACACTGAAAACGAAAACCTGGAAGAGTGCAGAGCGAAGTTCATAGCCACGGTCAAGTTCTACCAGTACACGCCCAAGTGCGGCAAGCTCGAAGACTGCGAACCGAAGGAGTTCTTCTCTCTTTGGACCTCGTTTTGTACCGATTTTAAGGACATTTATAAGAAGGAGGAGCAGTTGGCTGTAAAAGAAAGGTGTGTATTATTTTTAACTACCTGGCTTTGCTTGGTTATACGAGTGAATTATAGATATAAAACTTCTTTGGGAAGAAATATTCTAAAAGATATTGAAAAACAAATTGCCATCTGTTGGCGACACATAAAAGGCGACTTTGCTTTATAGTGATGTACTCATACTTACTGTAAGTCAAATCAAAGTTAATGTAGTCTGTGAACACGAGGCGAATCGTAGAGCAGCAGCTTTATATGTCAGCGGGACACTGATTGGCACCTATAATAATACTGGTTTAACTCATGATTAGAATTTAGGCCGGGGCGCCTTTCGTGATGATTAACTTTTTATAGCCCCGTAATCGGTACAATTGAATCTTAATATCCTAAGAAAAACGTAAACTTAAAATATTTTTCATATGTTTGTTACAGATTAAAAGAAGCGAAAAAACTTCAAGAAGAAAGAAAATCTCAATCTCAAACCCAGCCGAAGAAGGAAGGTGGCCTTAAAGCGAGATTACAAAAATTATCGAGTTCAAGAAAATGAAACGGAATTTTAACTCTTTCGGATTTTTCTGTAAAGACATTGCGACATTACTCAATGTCTATTCGGGACCTCTTGAGGCAACAGATGTATTATTTCTGCCACTTGGCAGTTGGACACAAGAGTACCTACGGTATCGGCCTTTTAATAGTCCACTGTTGAACATAGGCTCACCCGCAAAAGGCGAGGACACAAGAGGGACAGGGCAAAAACAATCATGAATGTGTCAAAAATACTTGTTTCTGTACTGTGCGCTATCAATAAAATGCACAAATAATGTACATTCCAATACATATTGTCTAACTATACTTATAATCAAGCTTGAGATTATCACTTACCTACTATGTACAAGTACCAAAGTACAATGCCTATCAGAGCTTTATGGCAAATCCAGTGAAACAGCTATTACTAAAATAAGCTTATTTTGAAATGAAAGTTGCACTGAACTAGAGAGAAGAAAAAGCAATTTCTTCCAAGTGAATGGTATTGATATTGTACCCGAATTGAGATTTTGATTGTGGGCGATTAATTTATTAACATAAAAGTGCGTATTGACTGGCGTTACAGGACGTAGCATAACGTGAATACATTTAACAAACTATATGGTACAAATATGTGTTTAAAAGGCTCGCGCACACTACAGCCGCGACAGCCGCAGCGCATCGCATTGCAAAGTTGCGCCAAAACACATATGAGTCGCGTCAGGCCGCGCCGGAACCTCATAATTGAATCAGTCAGCCATTGGCAGTCCAAAGCGATGAATAGTTCTAGTTCTTCAGGGGAGCACGACACGCTGTGGCAACCCCTCCGCGTCCGTTTACAGCGCCCTCCACATACTAAGGCGGGCCACATCGCACCTTATAACATCGTCGCAAAAATACGTCTAGCAAGCGATCCGGTGCGGCCCGCCTGTAGCGTGCGATAGTTCATATAAAATGTACGAAAGTTATGCAGGAGAATTTTAGTTATGCGGTGCGGCCCGCCCTAATGTGCGCGCGCCTTTAGCCTTGTTTACATACATGCGCTTGTAATTGGTACTACGGACAATGAAAAACCCATATTTTATCAGTGTTATGCTGAGCGCCACACAAATCGACGAATGGGACGTTATGCGCAGATCTCTGCGCAAAAGCCGAAATATAGGCATTCGCGGGAGCCAGAGAGACGAGACGCCGGGACACACCAGCCCGCCAACCTCATGCCTCCCGCGCGCTCCCTATGCACTATGACACTCTTAACATCTCATCTGCCAATTTGTGTGACGCTCAGTGTACAGTATAGTACTTGCTATGAATAATATATTACACCAGTCAGTATGCACCTTTATAATTTTAATGACATTATTATTGCTGCATATTCGTGCTTATTATAATTTATGCAACAACCCCATTTTGTACCTGAGCAATACTGTTAAATGCTTGTAATATTAATTGGAAAATCATCTGTTTTTCATATTTATTTATTACAAAAATGGTGCTGTAACTTTGTAAACGTAAACATACAATAACAAATCTTAACAAAAATACATCCAAGTCTTTTATTTACAAATAGTCTAAGCATTTATCCTTCCATACTTTTAATAATTTCCTTTCTATTTTTTTATCATTTAAAACTGTGCTGCCAACTTTGAGTAATGAAGTTTTTAAAGTGTGCCACTGCATAAAACTCAAATGCTTTGTTAGCAACTGACTGTTACCATCATTCCTGAAAGTTTCTTCTTTATCTAGGAATTCTTTTAGTGTCTTTATATTTCTTATTTTCCCAAAATAATGATTACTTTTAGTATCATTACTAATCTTTTTCTGAAAATTTGTTAATACTTTACAGCTCTCTCTTGCTGCTTTTTGTTGATCTGTAACATCTTGAAGAGAACTATCTTGAGACAAAGAAACCAGAGATCTGAAACTCTCTCGTGATATTGCCTGACCCTGATCTACTTTGGGTTTATTATAAGTTTGTAATTGCTGAACTACAGATGCAGTATTCACTTTAAAATTTTGTACAAATGAATCTTCTATCTCTGTTTCCACTCTGTCCTCATTAATATTGTTTGCATATTCAAAAAAGTTTAGAAAAGAGTCAATTGCATCATCATCCAAAGCTAGTCCAATAGGAATGGTCATCTTTTCAGACCAGTCAATTTTCCCGAATGTGTCAAGATTTTTCAAATCTAACCATTCATTTAAGTCTTTAGGCAGTTCATAATCTGGAGGTAGAAATTGTAGTCCTTTAGGCTGCAGTAACGTGAGATAGTGATGTAAACAAGAGTACCAAGAAGTAGAATGGTGCAATAGTACACCGCTCATAGACCATATACGACTCAGCAGTGCATATGGCATCAAGCTCATCCAATGGCTTTCACCTCGTTTCAATCTATCCATATAGAATATAGCAGCTTGCTTGGACGTCACGTAAATGCGAACCATCAACTTTGAAAATATTATTATTTTCAATAGTACATATTCTAACATTTGTCTTGTTGGTGCAAAGTCGTCATCTTCTCCTGGAAGAACTGCTGCGAAGTTCTCTATGTCTTTCAATAGGTTAATCTGCATGTACTTGCGCAAAGATGCATGTGATTTTCTTAAGTTTCTGTAGCCAATATCGTTACGGAATTTTTTATCATATTTGTAAACAAATCTTGATAGCAACGCACCTTCTCTATGTAAGGGAGATTGTTTGGATAAAACTCTGTTGATGTTTTCACAAGCATGCTTGAGGCCTACAACATCTGAAACATATGTACAAGAATAGTCGTTTCGGAAATAATCAAATTAGCCCATCGCCGGTACAGAGCCTGCGGGCCGTGCCGTCACGAATAGTTTTCACTTACCGATATTTTCTGTAATAAGAATTGTTTGTACTGGTGGTGACACTAATGAAATGCTCATCCATGGTTCCATTTGGGATTTGTAATGTCTTTAGTAATTTTTGTAAATATTTGCAAATAAATGATAAACACGCGGAAAAACGGGAAAAAGTTAGACCTTAGGGATGGGAATGGGTAAAAAAATGTCGATCAAATCAGTTAGTACTCGCAGCCTCGACGATAAGTATCGATAGTTTACTAAAACTATCGATACTTATCGTCGAGGCTGCGACGGCGATTTTATTTTCAGATATTATCAAAATGGATCTATTTTTAACGACTACGTTAACAGTATAACAGCAACTCTAAAAAGCTATTGATAACTAAACCATTCGAACGGCTGAACGTATATTTGTGTGAGAGGTACTTCTCTAGGCTCCTCACACAATAGCAGAGTAGGAATAGTATTGTAATAGACACAGAAATATAATAAAGTTATTTAATTATATTTACGACTTTACATGGCAAATTTTACAGCACGACAGACGTCAATGAAAATATAAAAGAACACCTTTCACGCTCTATTCAAATATACTTCACGCTGTCATTACCAGCCAGTCTGAAAGTAAACAATTGCAAACATCTTCATAACAATATTACGTTTATGGTCACGTATCCGACTGTCATCGGTAGTGAGTATTAAAAATCTCTGGTTATGCGAACGGGACAGCGAATAATGATTTTTATGCTTATCGCTCAAGTTTTGCCTCATTAATCCAGTGTATTCGACTTAATTATATTCTAAGGAAAAGGCTTGGTAGGTAGGCTGTATGCAGATCCCAGAAAGAATGTGGTCGATCAAGAATCTAAAGGAGATGCATTGTTTTAATACGACACGAGTCAAAAAGAGACATGAATATTCTTGATTTGGTGGCTGTTGCTAAATTCGTTGAGGAAATATGAACATAACATAATTATACTTTATGACATTTCATACATATTTGCGGTGAGACTTGCCTTCAAATGGCAACAACGTTGGAATTATAGTATTTTTTATTCTGTGTTTAAATAATAATAGACTAAGGATAAAAAGTATATATCGTAAGTCTGAGATATATTTGTGGTCCGTCCATCGATGTTAATATCGAAATGAATTAAATCGATATATTTTATCCATTTGCCCATCTCTAGAAAACTATGCCCCGACTTCCTTGCCATGAACAAATTATCACAACAACAAAAAATGTCAACGTCACTGTCAACTCAATAATGGCAAGGGCATGGGGCAAGGAAGTTACATCATGGATGTAGGATGCCAGAGATACCAGAGGCATAAGGTTGTTGTCACTAGAGGCAATTCGCAACCGCAAAAGTAGGTACATGAAAAATGTTGTCAAGCTGCCTGCTGCTTTTAAAACTGCGAAAATATGTATCGGAATTTGACTTTCCCTGCCAATGCCTGAAAATCCAGCATAATCCACCGAATCGAGATATTTTTCATGTCTCTTTCTAACTTGTGCCATATTTAGTCGATGCATCTCTCGATCTCTAATTTAGATTTTCTCGATCGACTACATTATGGCGGATATCAGTTCGCCCCATATCGATTTACAACAATGATCCCAACTTAGCATTTTCAGTGCATTTTCACTATTCAACAATGATCCCAGCTTAGCATTTTTCACTAATTGAGATGTCATTTAGCACCCAATTGAGATATCGAGTTGGCAGCCCTGACAACTATTAAAATAAATTATACATCCATGGTTGAGTCCTTAAATTGTACAGCACGTATTTGATGACACCAAATTGTACGGGCAGGAAAACACGGCCCGTATTTCATGTCCCATGCCACCAATTATCAGGCTGTACAATACGTGTCGTACAATACTGGCCAGCAAATATTCTTCGTGCAAATAATGTACAGCCCGTATTTTGCGACCCAATAATGTACAGCATGATAAAACGTGTCCCGAAGAAAAGGACACAAAATATCATGCTGTACATTATTGTGTCGCAAAATACGGGCTGTACATTATTGGCACGAAGAATATTTGCTCTTATGGGTTGGTTTGTCTGTTCTACAGAGATATACTAAGCGCCACACAAGTCGGCGGATGAGAAGTTAGCCACAGATGACACTTTGCCGTGATTTGCTAATTATTGCGCATGTGTGCTGTAGAGAAACTAACCTTTTTGTTAGCTTCTCTACATTCAAACTCTTTTAACGATAACACTGCCAACAAACAATTCTAATTATGAAAATGTAATTAAATAATACTTTTGACAGGATCAGCGATCCTTGTTTTAAAATGCGGTCAGTCTTGGGAGAGAAGTCATGAAGTAGACACGAAAGATGGTGCATGTCTTGTGGTATTTTATGAAAGTATATGTGGTGTTAGTTCATGTTAACGTGTGATCTTTGAACGTGGTGACGGGTCCTGCAGTGAAGACAGCATGAGCGTCTGGTAATTTTTCTTCGCGAGGCTTCGGTCTCTTTGACCTTGTTACAGGAGGACCTCATCTTTTGGGGCCACTGACCTTGCCACTTACTTTGGAGTACCAAGCTAGCGCTACAGGCGCCTTCACCTCAAGCGCCAGAACAACTCCACGGGCGTCTTCACGCTAGTGCCCAGCTAGCGCACAAGCGCCTCCACCTCAAGCGCCCCAACACCACGGGCGTATATACGCTAACGCACAGCTGGCGCTACAGGCGCTTCCATCTCCAGCGCCCTGCTGGCGCTACGTCTATCGGCGGGTCCAGCTTGTCTACGCTCCAACCTCGGCCGGCCTCCAGTGTGTTTTCTTTGTGTGCTACCCCTCCCCTGTTAGGCTAACATTCCACGGACTCTTCAAAATTCTCTCTCTATTCGCTTCAAGAAAAACATATAGACTATAAGGGCAGTGTTATTTATATGGTGTAATGAATAAATGTGTAAACAGTATGGTTTTCTATATTAATCTCCTTTCTTCGAACCGTTAGGAATCCTAACCACTAGGCAGGACTCTTGGGGTAAGTTCTCTGAAGTCTTGTAACTTGTGGTGTTGCAACCGGCTCCCCCGCTTGCAACATTACCGGTACTTACTCTGATACTCTTTACCTGTGGTGCTGCAACCGGCTCCCTCGCTTGCCACATTACAGGTTTCTCTCTCTAATCCTCTCTTTACCTGTGGTGCTGCAAACGGCTACCCCGTTTGTAACGCTACAGTTTACTCTGATACTCTTAACTTGTGGTGCTGCAAACGGCTACCCCGTGTGAATGTAGAGAAACTAACCTTTTTGTTAGCTTCTCTACATTCAAACTCTTTTAACGATAACACTGCCAACAAACAATTCTAATTATGAAAATGTAATTAAATAATACTTTTGACAGGATCAGCGATCCTTGTTTTAAAATGCGGTCAGTCTTGGGAGAGAAGTCATGAAGTAGACACGAAAGATGGTGCATGTCTTGTGGTATTTTATGAAAGTATATGTGGTGTTAGTTCATGTTAACGTGTGATCTTTGAACGTGGTGACGGGTCCTGCAGTGAAGACAGCATGAGCGTCTGGTAATTTTTCTTCGCGAGGCTTCGGTCTCTTTGACCTTGTTACAGGAGGACCTCATCTTTTGGGGCCACTGACCTTGCCACTTACTTTGGAGTACCAAGCTAGCGCTACAGGCGCCTTCACCTCAAGCGCCAGAACAACTCCACGGGCGTCTTCACGCTAGTGCCCAGCTAGCGCACAAGCGCCTCCACCTCAAGCGCCCCAACACCACGGGCGTATATACGCTAACGCACAGCTGGCGCTACAGGCGCTTCCATCTCCAGCGCCCTGCTGGCGCTACGTCTATCGGCGGGTCCAGCTTGTCTACGCTCCAACCTCGGCCGGCCTCCAGTGTGTTTTCTTTGTGTGCTACCCCTCCCCTGTTAGGCTAACATTCCACGGACTCTTCAAAATTCTCTCTCTATTCGCTTCAAGAAAAACATATAGACTATAAGGGCAGTGTTATTTATATGGTGTAATGATTAAATGTGTAAACAGTATGGTTTTCTATATTAATCTCCTTTCTTCGAACCGTTAGGAATCCTAACCACTAGGCAGGACTCTTGGGGTAGGTTCTCTGAAGTCTCGTAACCTGTGGTGCTGCAAACGGCTACCCCGTTTGCAACGCTACAGTTTACTCTGATACTCGTAACTTGTGGTGTTGCAACCGGCTCCCCCGCTTGCAACATTACCGGTACTTATTCTGATACTCTTTACCTGTGGTGCTGCAACCGGCTCCCCCGCTTGCAACATTACAGGTTCCTCTCTAATCCTCTCTTAACTTGTGGTGCTACAAACGGCTCCCCCGTTTGTAACATTACAGTTTGGCGCCCAACCTTTTAACTTATCCACCCCTGACTCCTTATATTTTCTTATTTTACTATTACTTGTTTTCTTTTTTTTTCTAAATTCTAAACCGATACTTCCACAAGTATCCACCCATCGCTTACACCTTAGGTATTTTTGGATTCTCTTTTGGTTATCATACTCCAATTCTCCGTACATTACTCTATACTTGACTTTACAGTACACAGGTTACATAAATACCGCACCCCTACATACAGTCACTTACTACCTGGTTACCTCTGTAACCTACACCCATTCTTCGCTTGGCGGTGTTAAAACCTAACGGTCACCTTCAAGTTGGGGTTTGGGATACTAAACGGCGAGCTGGAGGAGAGTATCCTCTCAGTGTACGTCACATACAGTTTGTAAGTTACCTAACTTACAGCTGAACACTCATTATACTTTCGTAGTACATAGTAGTACATATCAACACTTGGCCTCATATATAAATTGTATTCTATTAGTACCAGGTATTACGTGTATATTATATTATTCCGCGAGTCTCTCTCTGCTCTCATACATCTTCAGTCATTACTATTCCCTTGACTCTACAGTACATTTAAACAACATAATACCGCACCCTCTCATACAAGCACTACTACCCGATTACCACTGTAATCGACATCCATTCTTCACTTGGAGGTGTTAAACCTATCGGTCACCTACAAGTTGGGGTTTGGAAGACTATACGACGAGCTGGAGGAGAATATCCTCTCAGTGTACGTTACATGCAGGTTGTAAGTTGTCTTGGCTTACAGCTGAAGTATTCCTACATTCACAATACGTTTCATGGTACTAGGTGATTTTTAACCTTATTTTTGTTGAACGAGATTTGCTCATGTGAATTTTATGCTCATGTTCTCACTAACCCTAATTTATTAATATTTCAGATGTGTAAGTACAATTGAATATTAGTTAATTGATCTAATACTATTTTATAACTAATATTTCTTGCTTATCTTTGGTAATACGTCGTATCTTCTTATTATTTTTAATCTAATACCTATTAGATTTTAAAAAAATGGCTAAAAACATCGTTTATTCTCATTTAAACAAACTTGAACTTGAATATGAGATCTCAATTCGTCATGAAACACCTTCAGGCAGTGTTTCCTCTCTCAAGGAGCAATTGGAAAGACTATCTATACTTAAACCAGCTGAAGTCATTTCCAAGTCGGTTTTCTCAGTGTCCGTTGACTTAGATCAAGTGTCAAAGACTTTGAAGTATATCAAGGATAAAGTTTCAATGTTAGAGTCTTCTCCGGATAGGTTGCTAACTAAGAAGGTTGAATCATTTTTGAATCATACTCATTTTCGTCTTGATCGTATTGACGTTTCAACGATTTCGGAAGAATCCTTAAAGCAAAACTACAAAGTTTTAAGGAGCGATTTTTTTTCAATTAAGAAAAGATTCGATGCAGTTCATAGCAACTTCGAGCATCTACCGAGTATTGATAATACTCAAGACCATGACGATTCTCCCTCTGGATCAGTTTCGGTTTCGCCCCGAACTGAACATAGAGATCATCAACCTGAGACACTATTCTCAAAGGCTGAATCTGTTCCGCATAGACCTACAATACAGGAAAGCACTTCGAATTCTACACAATCTATACTTCTACCACAAGAAGTGTTGCTTACCTTAGTCAATGCTTTAACAAAGAATACTCAAGTTTCTCATTCTATGGTTGATTTTAAAAGTTTGACATATGATGGAAAATCATGTCCTCGCTCTTTCTTGCAAAAGATGGAAGAGTTCCGTCGATCTAAAAGCATTTCTGATGAAGGTATTGTCAAACATGCCTTTGAAATCTTTAAAGGTGATGCTTTACATTGGCTTAGGTTTCAAATCTCTCAAAATGACTCATTAGCTTGGGAAGAAATCAAAAGTTTGTTGATTAGAGACTTTGGTGAATTTGACTTCGATTATAAACTCTTGGAAGCGATTCGTAAGCGAACTCAAGGAAAAGACGAGACAATAGCCGTTTTTGTTTCGATAATATCGGGTATGTTTTCCCGCCTACAAACACAGTTACCAGATGCAGAAAAGTTACAGATTATTCTGCGTAACATTCGACCTTGTTATTCGATTTTTGTAGCTTTGAAGGAAGTAAAAACTCTTAACGAGCTCATTAATGTTTGTCAATTGTATGAGAATTGTATGGATAAGAATTCTAGTTTTCATGAACCTCTCCATAATGATGACTCCTGGGCAAAGGATTTTAACTATCGTCCCTCAACTTCTGGATTTTCTAAAAATGTTTTGAAAGCAAGTGAAGTCGTTAAGGAATCTCACCCCTTAAACTCGCAACCGCAGACGATTCCTACGCCTCATTTCTATAATTTCTGCCAACGTTGTAGAGTCACAGGCCATTCCTTAAAAACTTGTACTAAACCAAGGACTTTGGTTTGTTTCAAATGTGGTCTACAAGGTGTAAAGGTAACAGACTGTCCTAAGTGCTCCGTTACTTTAAATCAAAAAAACTAAATAATGACTTGAATGATGTTTCTAAATCTTACAGTGATTCTAATGATTGGCAGCAATGGTTGAATACGGTTCGAAATTTTATGTTTTGTTATAAGACAACTGCTGTGTCTTATGACAAAGAAAAAGATTTTAATAGACCATTTATTAATGTATCTATTAATGAACAATCTTTTTCGGGTTTATTAGATAGTGGGAGTTGTATTACTATTTTAGGTAACAATTCTCATAAGGATATCTTAAAGTTAGGTTTCAAGTTATACAAATCATCATTTCAAGTCATGGTTGCTAATAAACAAAAATCTACGTCATTGGGTTACTTTCATCTCCCGATCAAATTTAATAATCGGATAAAATTTATTAAAGCTTTCGTCTTCCCTGATATTTACCCTTCCTTAATTCTTGGTTGGGATTTTTGGGAAAAGTTTGACTTAACGCCTAAAATACTTTCTCTTGAAGTTAACTCTGAACATAAGGAGCTTGTGTCTTGTTCTATTGAAAAGAACGTTACTTCGTTTAACCATCTTTCTAATAATCAAAGTGAAATAGCTAAGGCTATGATTGAACGTTTTAAATCGATTTCTTTTGAAGAAAAAGGTCATTTGGGTCGTACTAATCTGATATCACACCGGATTGATACAGGTGATGCTTTACCTATCAAACAAAGGTGTTATCGACTTTCTCCAGAAAAACAAAAAGCTCTTATTGTTGAAGTCGATAAAATGCTTGACTTAAAAGTTATTGAATTATGCGAAAGCCCTTGGCTATCTCCAGTTCTTATTACTCCAAAAAAGAATGGAGAATGGCGTTTTTGTGTTGATAGCAGGAAATTGAATGCAGTCACTCGCAAGGATGCTTATAGTCTTCCCTTTATTTCGGGAATACTAGATAACCTCAAAAATGCTAAATATCTATCAAGTATTGATATTGCTAAAGCTTTTTGGGAAATTCCGCTGCATCCTGACGATAGAGATAAGACTGGTTTCTACGTCCCTGGTCGTGGAATGTATAGATTTACAGTTATGCCTTTTGGTTTAACTAACGCTCCAGCTACTCAACAAAGGTTGATGGATACCTTATTTACTCCAGAGTTTGACAATAAGGTATTTTGCTATTTGGACGACATAATAATAATAAGCGATTCTTTTGATGAGCATATATCTCTTCTACTTAAAGTTCACCAAAAGCTTTCTTATGCTGGATTAACCATCAACTTTGAAAAGAGCAAATTTTTTCGTAAAGAGCTTAAATATCTGGGTTATGTCGTGGATGAGCTAGGTCTTCGTGCTGATCCCGAAAAGATAGAAGCTATCATCGCTTACCCTGTTCCTACTTCTAAGAAAGAAGTACGACAATTCTTAGGTACGTGTAGTTGGTTCCGACGTTTCATACCCAATTTTAGTTCTATTGCTTCGCCTCTTTGTAAACTAACGTCATCGGGCAAGAATGTTTCTAAAAAGTTTATCTGGAACGATGATGCTGATGCTGCTTTCAATAAGCTAAAAGAGCATTTGATTTCTACGCCTATTTTAGCATGTCCTGATTTTGATCTACCTTTCTCTGTTCACTGTGATGCGTCCAATTTTGGTATCGGAGCTATGTTAAGTCAAATAAAAGACGACAAAGAAGTGGTTATAGCGTATATGAGCAGAACTTTAAATAAGCATGAGCAAAACTATTCAACAACTGAACGTGAAACACTAGCAGTTATTAGCGCTCTTGAACATTGGCGTTGTTATCTTGATAACGGTAAACCTTTTACTATTTATACTGATCACGCAGCTTTGAAGTGGTTTCAAAATTTGTCCAATCCTTCTGGGAGACTAGCGCGTTGGACTATTCGCTTATCATGTTTTAACTTCATTCTGAAACATAAAAAGGGTAAAGAGAATGTTGTTCCTGATCTCCTTTCACGTTGTAAAACACCTAACGTTGCAGTCATTGATTTTACCGAACCAGTAGCTGCAAATGTTGATTCTCGACAAAATTATTTTAATCAATTGTTTGCCAATTGTCATGATAACCCCGATGCTTATCCAAATTACAAAATCGTCGATGGCAAATTATACCGTCACTTTGACACACCTAATTACTTTAACGAAGATTTTGCGTGGAAAGAAGTTCCTCCTCCAGCAGAGAGGAATGAAATAATTAAGTCTTGTCATGGGCTATCCGATAACAGCCCACATATTGGGATATTTAAAACTTATAAAAAACTTTGCTTGAGATTTTATTGGTCCGGTATGTTTAAGGATGTGGCCAATATGTGCTCGACTTGTGAAACTTGTCTCTCTTATAAATATTCGAATCATTCACCTTATGGTCCTATGGGCAAACCTAAAATCTGCTCAAGGCCATGGCAGAATATTTCTTTAGACCTAATGGGTCCATTCCCAATGTCAAGACAACGTAACCAACATATCTTAGTGGTCACGTGTTCTTTTTCTAAATATTGTCTCATATTCCCGATTAAGCGAGCTACTGCCCCTAATATCATTCGTGAATTAGAAAATCATGTATTTTTGGTACATGGCATACCACAGACTATAATTATGGATAACGGTTCTCAGCTACAATCTCATGAGTTTCGTAATTTTCTCAACCGTTATAACATACCTTTCGTCTTTTATTCACCTAGATATTGTCCTCAAGTCAACCCAACAGAACGTTATAACAGAACTATTATAACGGCTTTAGCTCAGTTAGTCGGTGATGATCATAGATCATGGGACAATCATTTGAAAAAAATTCAAATGGCTTTAAATAGTGCAGTAAATGTCACGACCGGTTTTACTCCATCGTATCTTGTATTTGGCCGTGAAACAATTCCTTGCGGGTCATACTATAGTTCCTGTTCTAATCTTGACAGCGTCATCTTCGTTCCTCGAGACATTTATGCCCATAATTTAGGGTTACTTTCCACAATCTTCGATAAAGTACAAGTTGCTATTCACACAGCTCACTCTAGAAACGCTACAAATTACAATCTAAGACGGGATTTCAGAGAATTTAATGTCGGGGACATAGTTTGGCGAAAAAATTACGTACAAAGTAATGCTGGTGCATATTTCAGCGCCAAACTTGCGCCGAAGTACATAAAATGTAAAATTGTTGAAAAATTGTCCTCTTTGGTCTTTGTCTTGGAGGACCCTAACGGTTCGAGAGGTAGATGGCATGTTAAAGATATTAAATGCTAACTTGTATAATATATTATAATGATTTTTATTTTTTTTTATTTTTTAACTAGTGGTGATCTATGTTTTTGTTTTCTTAAGAATGTTGTAATAGTTTCGTTTTGTTTGGTGTATACTGAGTACTAATAATGTTATGATTATGTCTTCGTGTAATTCTTTTTTACGTACAAAAGTACTACCTGTTAATGCTTCACAAAGAATCTAAACCCTTTGGCTTATTTTTTTGTCATACCCTTGATTTATCTTTATTAATAATAAAAGGCTTGCACAATGGTTAAGATACCAATAAAGCCTGTATTGTGCTTTTATCTTTTGATATTTCAAATTGCACACGTTGCAATTTAAATATTAACTTTAACATTTGAATGGAAAATTAATTTTTCTCTTCATATCTCTGAAAAGTATTAAGGCTTACTTAGGCCATATGTGTAACTTGTAAATATTATTTATCTTGACTTTTATCGGGTTTTCGAAAAGGTGCGGGTTACGACACCTAATTCTAAAAAAATAAGCCTTCGTTATAATCAAATGATAATTCCTTGTGGAGTATGGTCATCATGGATTGTGAACCATAACCCCAACTTATGATTGAGTGTGCGTGCGAGGGAGTATGGAAGATGTGTGTGAATCTGTCTGGATGGTCAAGGACTTGTTCTCAACCTGCAAAATTTTCAATGAGTGAAAATTTTTCTGGGGTTTTGGGGGAAATGTAGAGAAACTAACCTTTTTGTTAGCTTCTCTACATTCAAACTCTTTTAACGATAACACTGCCAACAAACAATTCTAATTATGAAAATGTAATTAAATAATACTTTTGACAGGATCAGCGATCCTTGTTTTAAAATGCGGTCAGTCTTGGGAGAGAAGTCATGAAGTAGACACGAAAGATGGTGCATGTCTTGTGGTATTTTATGAAAGTATATGTGGTGTTAGTTCATGTTAACGTGTGATCTTTGAACGTGGTGACGGGTCCTGCAGTGAAGACAGCATGAGCGTCTGGTAATTTTTCTTCGCGAGGCTTCGGTCTCTTTGACCTTGTTACAGGAGGACCTCATCTTTTGGGGCCACTGACCTTGCCACTTACTTTGGAGTACCAAGCTAGCGCTACAGGCGCCTTCACCTCAAGCGCCAGAACAACTCCACGGGCGTCTTCACGCTAGTGCCCAGCTAGCGCACAAGCGCCTCCACCTCAAGCGCCCCAACACCACGGGCGTATATACGCTAACGCACAGCTGGCGCTACAGGCGCTTCCATCTCCAGCGCCCTGCTGGCGCTACGTCTATCGGCGGGTCCAGCTTGTCTACGCTCCAACCTCGGCCGGCCTCCAGTGTGTTTTCTTTGTGTGCTACCCCTCCCCTGTTAGGCTAACATTCCACGGACTCTTCAAAATTCTCTCTCTATTCGCTTCAAGAAAAACATATAGACTATAAGGGCAGTGTTATTTATATGGTGTAATGAATAAATGTGTAAACAGTATGGTTTTCTATATTAATCTCCTTTCTTCGAACCGTTAGGAATCCTAACCACTAGGCAGGACTCTTGGGGTAAGTTCTCTGAAGTCTTGTAACTTGTGGTGTTGCAACCGGCTCCCCCGCTTGCAACATTACCGGTACTTACTCTGATACTCTTTACCTGTGGTGCTGCAACCGGCTCCCCCGCTTGCCACATTACAGGTTTCTCTCTCTAATCCTCTCTTTACCTGTGGTGCTGCAAACGGCTACCCCGTTTGTAACGCTACAGTTTACTCTGATACTCTTAACCTGTGGTGCTGCAACCGGCTCCCCCGCTTGCCACATTACAGGTTCCTCTCTAATCCTCTCTTAACTTGTGGTGCTGCAAACGGCTACCCCGTGTGCAACATTACAGTGCACAAAGCTGACGCCGCGTGGCGTAGTGGTGAGCACGGGTAAAGGGAGCACGCGGGGGCATGAGGTTGGTGGGTGGGTGTGCCCTGACGTCTCGTTTCTATGACTCCCGCGCATACCTTTAAAGTTTAAAGTATCCTTAACTCGTAGTAAGGACAGGTTGTTTCTGACGCTTCACCGGCCGCTGCCGCGGTACGCTCGCTCCACTCGCTCGGCTCGCGCATTGTTGTCACTGTTCAAACCTAATCTAACCAACAGAATCGAATTACCTTATAGAACTCATACCTTGCCATAAAATAACCCTGACTATGTAAAAATACTAGGTACTAGAAAAACGAAATATTTTTTTAAAATATGCTTTATGTACTCTTAATCCTAATTCATATTACTAACACGAAAGTTTGTATTGGATGTTTGTTTCTCTTTCACGCAAAAACTACTGAATGGTTTGAGAATTTGAGATGAAACTTTGCAACAGTAATGCTTATACATCAGAATAAAGCTCGAAACATACTATCGGACGCGGCTTACGGACGCGACTGATAGGTATCTAGACTATGAAAGTACACTGAGCCATGCACACTATCGGACAAAAGTCGCAGACGTCACCTTCGGACGATCTTGAGCGTTTGGACTTCCGAAAGCTATCTGGCAGAGGAATTCCTCGTGGACCAACTGCTTTCGCACAACTAGTTGTGCGATCAGGAATATTATGCACACCGGATGTTTTAAGACAGTGCACATTGCTAAGTCGCAGCTGTCAGTCGCGTCCGTAAGCCGCGTCCGATAGTATGTTTCCAGCTTGACACGCGAAGCCGCGGGTAAAAACTAGTTTATGATAATTTTGCCAGGGTGGCAATAAGGAATCAATAAAACACTAGAGTCTCTCTGAAGTATCTCTCTTCCAGTTGTTATTCCTTAATAAATTAGACATTGGAAGTTCCAATGTCTAATTTATTAACGAATAACAACAGCTTATATATTAAATCATATCTATACAGTTTTCGCTATCTATATCACGTAAAACATCTAGTTCTCTCACGTCTAGTTAATCGTGCTATATCTAAAACATTCCATCGAGCTGCAACAATAATTATTGACTATTTCGTCGTTTCTAAAGCCAGTTGTCTGTCTGCGAAAGAAGAAAAACTTGGTTACCCTACAGGAACCACCAAACACGTATGTAACAGTGTTACCACTTTGAGGATTTTGCCAGATCCCCAAAATATGAGTATTTGTTGTACTCACTCTACCACGATAAAATTGACACTCGTATGTTATATGTTACTCGCAAATTATACTATTTCAACTGAGTTAGGCACAAATCACTATTTCTAAAAGAAATAAAATTTAGTATTATCTCATTTTGTTATTTCACTTCAAGTTTAATATGTGAATTAAGTATAATTTTACAAAATTTTCCCACATATCGGCAGTTTTTAATTTTTATATGGTGCAACGCGGACCACACGAAAGAGAGATCGGACCCGAGATGAGTGAGATGGCGATAAATAGGTATTTGCTTCAAGTAGGTATTAGGAGTGTTGGCTCCATTTTTACCTAAAACTTCAGGCGTACAATATCGGGCTATGCAATACTGTGCCGGACATTATTGACACAGGCCGATAATGTACGGCCTGTATTTCACAGCCTGATATTCCATGGCCAGTGACACAAATTACCATGCCGTACAATATCAGGCTGTACATTATCATGTCGTGAATTACTGGGTCGTACATTATTGGCTCCCGCAAATTTCATCCAAATTGCTGAAATTGCAAATGCAGCAGCTTGCAGCACAGAATTTTGTTCATTCATTTTGAATTTCCGTGTACAATATGTAAATTGTAGTTTTAAATTAACTGCAAACAAAAGTGCTACATTCGGAAAAAATACTGAGGCTGGCCAAACTTTACAAGTACTCTCAATTCCAATAAAAATAACTAACGTATCGCGAATACCTACTTTGTGCAGTATTTCTCTGAACTTTTTATTGAAGTTATTTTGTAAACGAATTCACTTGGGTTCATTGACCACTTAGTAGTACAGTACAATCATGCCGAAGAATAAAAAGCAAGAAAGTTCCAGCAGCGACAGTGATGAGGGACCTGTTGATGTACGTAAATGCTTTTCAATTTTGAGGTTGTCGGCGTGGCCGAAAGCGACTGAGCTAAACTTTACGTAATTTTTATAATTTATTTATCGCAATGGAAGCCACCGGCAAGCGCAACGTAATCTATTTAACAATCCATCCACCAGACAATCAGTTAAAACCACAGGAATTATACCTCTTAGATCTAAGCTACACCAGGCTCACTCATTTTTTACTGTTTTTAAGTCAAGAATTTGAATGGTGATGTCTAGACTATATTCAGCAGTGGATGTCCTACTGCTGATATGAAAATTTGGCTACCTATTTCAATTAACACAATATTTACACCAATCTAGCTTATTAAGATAAATCCGACACCAGCTTTAGTATAACCCGTAAATCAAAGCTGGCCCTAAGGTTTTTGCCTAGTATAGGCAGAATCAAACTAAATGGTGTCTTTGATCAGGAGGCGAAATTCATATTTTAGCAGCAGCAATGAGTGGACATTCTTGCAACTTGTAGCTAACTTCACAGATGCCATAAAGTTTAATTTTGCATAAATTACTACTTGACCTTGGTATCTAATTTAATTATCACTATGCATCTACATCTACAATCTATGCCTACATAGACACTTTATTCTGTAATAATCATTGCTTACACCACCACACTTGAATGTTATTGGATTGTTTAGATAAGATTAAAATGTATATTTATATCAGTAGTATCACATACTGAATGTTTGTTATGGAGATTATTATTAAACTGATGAATGCTTTTTTGCAGAGAAATCAGCCACCAGAAAAGAAAACTAAAACAAGTGGCTCAAGTGACAGAACTTCTGATAAAGAGCCAACATGGGCATTGCAAAAGAACAAATTTATCAAAATTCGCGAATTCAAAGGCAAAACTTATATAGACATCAGGGAATTCTATGAGAAAAATGGGGAACTGTTGCCAGGAAAGAAGGGCATCAGCTTGACCCCGGAGCAGTGGCGGAAGCTGGTGGACTTAGGTGATGAAATCAATGAAACTCTCAGCTCTGTTTCTTAGGAATCAAAGGTTGTTTACTTTATAATTTGTTGTTTTTCAAATAAAGTGTGATTTGCTATGTGCTTGCATTTTATTTCCATTGTAAATTAGTAATGCTAAAGTGAGTGTCAAGATATGATTTTATGGAGTATTCTGGACCCGCTATATAAGAGCAATGGCTACCAATATGCTATCAATATTTGTTAAGAGTCACTTTGTCAATATGAATGGCAATATTGGGACTATGGGCCTTTACTAGTAGCGGCTGCAACTCTTTTTACAGTTGCGACCATGGAACAAAGTTAAATTGTTTTCCTTTGATATGTACAAAGCAGTTTGACTTAACATTTATGATCTGTACAGCTAGGGAATGAGACAATCTGCAGGTTTTCTTGTTTCCTGAGAAATATAATCTGAAGCTTTTCAAAGTCAGAGCAGGTATATTTGTGTCAAGCCCGGACTTATTCACGTTAAAAAAAATTGTAGTCCAATTAAAAAAAACAAAGATGATTAACGTCAACTGCATCTTCACTACTGAACTACCTCACAAAGTACTTTGTTATATACAGGAACTACCTAATTATGCATTTTCTCAAATGGCAATTTGGGATTGGATGATTCACATAGGAATACCAGACAATTTTTTCACCATATGGGTGCAGCTTTCCTTACTATGTTTTCCTTTACAGAAATTATTGACCAACAACCTCATAATTGTAAATAAATTTAACATTAAGGAAAATTAAATAATATTACTCAGACAAATATTGTGTCACCATTTAATTACCTTTCAGAATAAATAACATACCTAAAGTATGGTTCATGACAGTCATGATCTCATGATGACAATAATAACATCCAAACAGCAACAACCGTTATTGTTTTAGACATGTAGGTAAAGGTTTTCACAATCAGTGAATTAGTAAACGAGTCTCATAATATTAATATTTAATGCTATAGTATAGACCAGCGGTTCCCAAACTAGGGGTCGCGAACCACTGGTGGGTCGCATGCGAATTTTAGATGGGCCCTAGAAAATAAACTTGAGTCAACGGCTTCCAGCAAATATCTATAGAGTCACAATCGTGCAAAAAAGTGTCCAAGCCAAAACCCTGCCCAAGCTACGTAGTGAGCAGGCGATTGCAAGCTGACTACAACGCCGTGCGATGCCAAAGTGCTCGGTTACAATCACTAATTAGGTGATATAACGTAGAGATTCAAGAAAACGGGTCATTGTGAATTATTTTATGTAAATATGTAAGTCGGTATGTATGAAGGCGCTCGGACATTTATTTACTATTTTCACTAAGAGACTGTGGCTTTGTAGATATCAACGGCCTAAATGTCACAACAAGTTAATTAAAAAATGACCTAAAATCATTGTCAATGCAAGGTATAACAAAAGGTAGAAACGAAAACTAAAGTGACACCTTACCGTCTTATAGTACTAGAAATACATCCTAAAGTTATGCTTCATTTTTCTTCAGGGCAGCAATGAGGGTGCGTCCCGATGTGAACTTTATTATAGGTGGGTCGCAAACTTAAACTTTGGGAACCGCTGGTATAGACCACTGTTGGCCGTCAATATGGTTAATAGTGATAATTATGCTTCACCACATTTCCCTATATAACGCAAGGCTCGCGAGCATTTTGGAGTGACAAAAATAATACACACAAATACATGCATGCGCGGCTCTCGTGTGGGTACGGTCGCAAAAGGCGCATCAAATAGTTGCAGTGGTGGCGCTGGTTACAGACCGCTCTTGCGGCGAAACTGCTATTTTAAAGCCGCGTGACCATTTTCGAAGACGTCCAGTCGTTTGAATGGTTCTATTATAGCTTTCCAGGGCATTATATACTTATACAAACGCACAATCACAACCATTTGATTCAACCATAATAAAATTAATAATGACATGACAAAATGACGGTATACAAGCTAGGTGTTTGACTATAACACATGCAGCATTAGAATGAGTAACTTAGTACACAATTTTAATTTCAATACGCTTTGATCGAAAGTGGGATATTAAAGAACCATTGTCATGACGTCCAACAGTGAATATATTATTATCTCGAGCTAGGAAAAAAGTATCGAACACGACTGCTCTAATTTTTATTATCACTTAGTCTGTGTTTGACCACTATCTCGCCTGATGATTGGCAAAGATTAGTCTCAGTAGGCCAAGCATGCGACCACGAATAGCCACGAAAATAACTCTTTTCGACGTGTGAAAAAGTGACAAATATATACTTCGCCATAACTCTGTCTCGCTCTGACACGTCGAAAGTAATAATTCGTGGGGCGCATCCTAGCCCGGCTGATGTGATCAAAGGCGAAGCACACCAAGTTATGCCTACAGGGCGACTGGATGGTCACTCAAAATATTCTAGCAAGTAGTTGTGCTCATCATTATGACAAACTTTACTATGGAGCCAACCCTGAAGATTTAAAAATCAACTTCTCGACAAACGTTTTCATGGAACAGTTCTGATTTTTTTGGCGTTTTCAGTGTTGGCACAATAGTAAAAGTTAGTCATAATATGAGCACAACTACATCCTAGAGTATATTGAGTGACCAACCAGTAATTCTGTATAAGGGCTCCTTTTTTTCCTTTTGAAGTACTTAACATCAAAAACGATAAAAAAATGGAGTCATCAGTCGCGTCCTATAGTTTATTATAGGCCGCATGACACAAGTTGGCGGACATGAAGTTAGCTACAAACTGCGCAATATCCAATCGCTGACTGAAGCTCATATAAAGCCGCGCGTTGATTGGATATTGCGCAGCTTGTAGCTAACTTCATTTCCGCCAACTCGTGCGATGCGGCCTATACTAGCTTTACACAGGCTGAGATTCAATGAATAAACATTTACACCTTTGAGCACATTTATAAAGTAATTTAATTGAGACTATCCACTACCTACTTACAGATTCTAAATTACTAAAATTAATTACATAACTTTCCTAACTTTCAATTCATTTAATGTTTTGCGGTGGCTTCCAATCATCCTTTTTCGTTTTTATTTCAAGGGCGCACGAGTATAAAGAAAAGATTGTTAGTTGTTGGCCACCATGTTTAAACTAGTTTGATTTGAACAATAAGTATACAAATTGGTATAGAAAATGATTAAGTTATAAAATTGTCAGATCTATGATCAGTTCCAAATTGACAATATTTTTTACAAATGTATTGTTTCAATACACTATAACACCAGTCTGATAATTATAGAACAATACGCACGGTTTAGAAGAATAATCCAGCATTTTCTGCTTTACTCGAGTTCTAATTTCAAGCCGGCTATCTTAAGCCTCGCGTATTGTACCTATTTCTTGTACAGTCAAGTGACATGACATTACATTAAGCTGTGCGTTAGATGAAACAAGCAAACAGCTAGATACATTTTAAATAAAAAAATATCAGTAACAAACTTATATATCTTTTCATAATCGACCAAAATTACATTTTGCTTCATTTGGTTAATATGTACATGTTAAAAAAGATTCCATTTAAAAATTGGATGTAGACGTTATACAAGAAAAAGTATTGTATAAAAATACATTCATCCAGTCCATAGGAAATACTCTACCTCTAAAGTAAGAGTAATAAATAATTATATTACATTAGTACTAACGATTTCATACAAATACTACCAGCTGCATGATTAATAAATATATATAAATAATTCAAATCACCGAAGTTCATAACAAGGAACGAGTATTTTTAAAATTTATTCTAGCGGGTTTGTATATAAAGAAAATCCAAGTACTACAAGTAATTCTTAACTTATTTGGCATGAATTCATCTACATTTCAAATGCATTTATATAGGAAATTATATAACACTCACTTGACTAGTATACTAGTAACATATTGATATACCTACTTAAGGTCAACCCTCACTACAGAGTCGGGTAGAGACGTGGAACAAAACACGTTATCTTAGATGCTCAAACTATCCCACTGCTGCGTTGGCAAGTTCACGCAACATTGATCCTCTACGTTACATATATAAGGTGCAATTTTGAACTCGCATTGAACCCCAACTGATTTCCCCTAAGATTTAGCGAAACGCCCACTTCGACTCTTTAGTGAACTTTCGGCCCGATCTAGTTTCAATAATTAAACAATATTCAAAAACTTAATAGATTACCATAATTTATTATACCATAGTTTTCAGAATATTAACTAAAAAATAAATGCCCGACAAAAATAAATTAATATGACACATTGAAACAAAACAAATCAATACATATCAGTAAGTAGAATATCTACGCGATTTTTTGGTGGCACATCAGGAGTCCTATCAATATTATTGGGACATGTAGAATTGTTGAGTGTTAGTAATTAAATGGTGAAAACAAGAGTTTCAGTTTTATTAAGTCATCTACTACTATGGTAGTCTAGCCGTGGTGGTCTAGTGGTAGTAACACCCGACCTGCAATCGTGAGGTCGTGGGTTCAAATCCCGTTTCCAAACCAATGAGTTTCTTTGGAACTTATGTACGGAATTTCACATCATTGGCTTTTCGGTGAAGGAAAACATCGTGAGGCAACCTGCATACGTCCGTAGAAGAAATTCAATGGCGTATGTGAATCCACCAACCCGCACTGGGCCAGCGTGGTGGATATGGCCCAATCACCCTTCATGGGTAGGCCTACGTCCTGCAGTAGACTATTAAAAAGGCTGGTACAGTACAGTACTACTATGGTCCAGCTCTATAGTTGGAAATGTAAAATTGTCATTTAGGTGATAATTCAGAGTGTACCTACCTGTATAACTTTAAGAGTTACACCACTTTTTTGCCAATTAAAAAATCGCGTAGGAACCTACTATAAGTTAGTAACCATACAAAACCTTCGCATTTATAAAGTCCATACATTATAGATACAGACGAGTTTGATAACTAAGTCTATGAGCAAATAGGCAAGAACATTATAACTAAAAACCGATCTTTATTTACATGAGTATATTGTACAAAGATTGAGCAAAAACAAAATAATTTCGATTAAGCTAATGACTGGGTTTTCCTGTATAGCAATTAAACAAAAATACACTACTAGCTTCGAGCAAATATCTATAGAGTCACAATCGTGCAAAAAAAGTGTCCGAGTCAAAACCCTGCCCAAGCTATGCAGTGGGCAGGCTTTTTATATAGTCATAAGGCGACAACAACACAGCGCGATGCCAAAGTGCTCGGTTTGGTACAAGTACTTATGCGACATAACGTCGAGATTCGAGAGAACGGCTCTCCGACCGCCTAAGCAATAGCAATCGTAATAGCAATCGATTATGACTTCATTTTAGTCATTTGGCACCGCCTATGTGACGTTAGCCATCAATTGCTTTGTGCGGATTGCGAAAGCAATCGTTGAATGAACATCTTTGATGGCTAACGTCACATAGGCGGTGCCAAATGACTAAAATGAAGTCATAAACGATTGCTATTACGATTGCTATTGCTTAGGCGGTAGGGGGGCGGGTCATTGTGAATCATTTGAATGTAAATATCTAAGTCGGTATGTATTACAGCGCTCGGACATTTTTTTACTACTTTCACTTAGGGACTGTGGCTCTGTAGTTATTTACTATAAGACTACTAGGTATAGGCCAAATCACACTTCTTGGCGGCTGTGATGTTAGCTACAAGCTGCACAAAACCAGATCCTGATTAAAGCCCACTAAACACATGCTTCACCAAGCCAAGAAGTTTCATTCTGCCTATATGGAATGTTTCAGACTTGGAAGTAGTTCGTGAAACCGCATTGACATGTTCCCATGTACTTAGTAAAAGTAAGATCAATCAACCGTTGTAAGAGTTCCCGTTCAAATTGTATAATACAAAACAACAATTATTTTTGCTGCCCTAATTGAGATAGCATAAACGAAGTCGCCACAAATATAACTTCACGACTAAGCATTACATGACGGCTTAATTAGCGCGCTAATTTACGCGTTAAATCGCAGGTGGGCCAGTAGGATTACGAAGAAGAAAATGCTATGTAATCAACGACACAAATTGACATAAGTGACACTTGAACTACTGATTAAATGTCAAATTGTCATCTCAGCAACATGGCGGACAAACTTCAAAGCTTTCAAAGGCGGAGCCGTATATTTTCAATTTGTAGCAATAATGCCATCTCATTTTTAACACCCGTCCACTCTATAGTATTCATGGTTCACGGACTCTTCACCCAGGGGACCGTTTTTTTAACTTCGAACGCCTAGGAACCTTACATACGTAACTTTGACAGATTGTATGGAAAATGTCTATGTTGTTTATGGAAGTTGCGAATACAAGTTCCGTATACGACTAAACCGTGCGAAGTTCGAAAACGCTCCCCAGATCCGTTCCATTTTAGCGGTATAGGCCAAATCATACAAATCGGCGGATGTGAAGTTAGCTAGAAGCTGCGCAATATCCAATCCAATCCTGTATAAAGCTCACATAAAGCTGCGCGTTGATTAGGATAAACGCAGCTTGTAGCTAACTTTACATCCGCCGACTTGTGTGATTCGGTCTATAACTTAAACTCCTCATTTGATTAAACTTACTTTGGTAACATAGGAAACGTGTCAATACCGCTAATGGAAGATCTAAAGGATATTCAATAATATTAAACTTCATTTGAATAGTTGTACCTAATCATCGAGCAAGTATCTATAGAGTCATAATCGTGCAAAAAAATTCCGAACCAAAACCTTGCCCTAGCTACGTAGTGGGCAGGCTTTTTAATTGGTCGTAAGGTGATTGCAAGCCGACTGCAACGCCGCGCGATGCTAAAGTGTTCGGTTACAAGCACTAATTAAGTAACATAACGTCGGGATTCGACAAAATGGGTCAATGTCAATTATTATACATATATCTAAGTAGGTATGTATGACGGCACTCGGACATTTTTTTACTACTTTTACTTAGGGATTGTGACTCTGTAGATATTTGCTCTAAGGTTGTAACTGAATTCCATAGCTAGGTATATAAAAAGTAATTCAATTCATCGATCTACATTATTTTACTACCAACAGATATCCATAGACAACCATAATTTACTGGAATATATTATTAAACACGTACTTACAGTAGATAGATTTTATTTAACCAGACAAAACACTCTTGATGAGGCAAAAAAATGTATATTTAGTTAGGTTAGTTTTCAGCTTCTTAACATATATCTTTTAATGTGTGTATTCTATATGCTTTACAATATCACAAAAAATAATTAAATAAAAAAGAATCAGCTTGGCTATATGAAAACATGCGCTTTGCATGCCCAAATTTTTGTTTTTAAGAAAGTTGCGTAAAAAATATTCTTTTTTCCGATACTATTATTGCCCTTCAATTAATAGTACATTGTTCACCGAGAGGAGAAAGTGACCGATTACCGTCGAGGGTGTCGTTTGAAGCCCGAGCCGTATTTCTCTCGAGTGATACATAGTGCTTTATACTACACCTACGAGGAAAATAAATTCTACGAAAACTGAATCCTCAAACAACACACAAATTGAAAATGGCGCCAATGGCGTCTGCAATTTTCACATGTTCTTTTTTCAAATTGTTTGACACCATCCAACACACAGCTAGTGGCCAGTGTCATTTTGCGAACTTGGAGATAAAAACTCGCTGTAAAAACTTTTTGGCTTTTGATATTTAGATTACCAGCGCATAGTCTTACCCAAAATTAAAAAAGAAAAACCACGTAAGAAATGGATTTTCATACACTTTTTTCTCCCGCACAGATGCGTTTTCTCGCCGCATATTTGTTCGATATGCAATGACGTACTTTCTACCGTAAATTTGATAAAGTATCAAGGTACTTTCCGAGCAGGTGTAGTATAAACTCTATTTATATTTCATTTAATTTTTATACAGATAGTAAATTTTCGCCAATAATGGCACAACCGAATTCAATCATTGCAATTTCAAACTCATAAAATTGGTAAGTATGGGTCGCTCGAATCAATGGAATCTATTTTTCTATTATTATTGATTTTTCAAACCATTTCATCATTTGAACCTCAGAAGAATGACAAGTAATAGAAGTATTGCTAAATTTTACACAAATAAAAACTACGTCACAGCTGTCTTATTCATTTCTGGTTATATGTACAGCATACGCGAGAGTGAGTGGAACAAAAAACGCAATGTCTGTCGCATACGTCCAAATTACCAGTCGGAATGTCAAAATAGTTAATTAGGTCCCACTTGGTCTTTTGTCTTTTTCGGAAATTTGAACCAGCTAGTTCCAGTAAGAAGGTTAAAATCTCTGATAATTTTACCTTCCTACTTTTTACCTTTTTGAATTTGGACACCCGAGATAGCTCAATGCTAGTTTGTGAAACCCTTCGAAATTACGTGAGTTCGGGTGTATGTCCATCTTTTTTCATATTTAAAATGGGACAAAGTGATGTATATCTCTTGCTGTTTTAGTACGGTTTCTATTACTTTAGTTCTTATTCTATGATTTGAACGGAACCACCTCTGAAGTATTAACTACAAAACACGAAAAGAATCATCAAAATCGGTTCATAATTGATGGCGAATCGCGTAACATACACAAAAATACAGTTGCATTGGGAACCTTTTTGACCGACGAACCACCAGAGGAGGTATACAGTTCGACGCGTATATATTTTTTTTTAACGTATAACCACGCATAACTTTTTTCATTGTAGTCCGATTTCAATAATTCTTTTTTTATTGGAAAGAGTATACTTCGAAATTAGTCCCTTTTAAATTTTATCGAAATCGGCTGATCCGTTTTTGATAAATCAACAATAATGTGAAAAATGCTACATCGATCCATGCGAAATATTCGCGAATTCTGTACACGGGTGAAGTCGGTCATGGTAATTTTGCAAAAAATAATATTGTTTGAAGTCTGTTATAAACATCATTCTAAGCGAAATTCGCGAAAATAAAAAAACACTTAGGTACGTCATGTCGCTATAGAATCAGGGTACCTATATATATCAATTTGATTCAGGAACTTAGTTTGGATCAATTAAATACTATACCGCTACCAATTCTTGCTAGGGAAAATAGTATCAAAAATATTTAAGAATATATTTGGCAATCCATAACATTTGATTTGCACGGGTCAGTCGTGAAGATATCGTGAAAATTGTAGGTGCGAGGGAGATGACACTATAAAAGAGAGGCCTATACCAAGCAGTGGGATAAAGAAGGATGATGATATATCAAGAGTGTTTTATCAAACTTATATCATAGTTTCAAACGAAATAGCTGCTAAGAGCTATCTATCGCGCATTTTCAATGCTTATAAAAATTAAAAATAGGAGTGGAAAATATACAATAAAAAATAATCAGATCTGTTTAAAATACCATCATCTATAAAAAAAAAACGTTACATTTTACCAAAACGGAGGTAAAATCTGTAAAAACCATTACAAAGTTATTTTCATTTTACGTTAGAGACCTTTCTGTGTAAAACCGCCGCCCCTCCACTTACACGTTTACCTACTTTATCTCGTATACGGCGAATCAAACTTTTTGGCGGCTTCGAATTTAGCTGCAATCTGCGTGTAACCCAAGCCTCACTGAAGCTAACTTAACAGCTACGCGAGGACTGGGTTATCCGCAGGTTTAATGAGTGCGAGCGAGACAGAACGGCACTAGAAAAGTCTCATTCTGATTTTATGAATCGACGGCTCATTATAATACGACCGTTCTGTTATAGGCTGCGTCACACAAGTTGGCGGAGATGAAGTTACCTACAAACTGCGCCTGCGCAATATCCAATCCTGACTGAAGCTCACACAAAGCCGCGCGTTAATTGGATATTGCGCACCTTGTAGCTAACTTCATTTCCGCCAACTCGTGTAACGCGGCCTATAAATTGCTAACTAAATAAAGTAGATCTGACTACTTTTTTTTAATATAAATTCATATTATGCATAATTTTAAACCTTAACGAAAATTCTGCACAAATTAGTCTAATCTACTCTACTATCGTGAGATTTCATATTAACATAACATCCATAACATGCATATAATTATAATTACCTAGTTTGTCTTTGGTTTGATATGGAAACATTCGATGTTGAAGTGTTGACACATTTCTTGAACCTAAAAATAAGAAACACGGCGATATAATCATCAGTTTTATGTCAATGAATTCACAGAATCAATGGAGTCTAAGCCAACATCAAACCCGATTACAGAGGCGCCATCGTAATTATAATAGCTAAATAGCGTAGTTCTGTTTCTTTTCCACTTTAGGCATTCGATAGAGAGAACGCTTTTTACGTTGCTATTAAATTTACACGCTGGTGCGCCTCTATAATTAGGCTTATTAAGGGGCTCTTTTTACAAAGTTGAAATTTAATAAAAACAGCAGTAGATATAACATAATTATTTTTCGCAACAAATGGCAATCGCTGAAACTGACACCGCCTTCCGGGGTTTTGGCGGGAACGCGGAAAAATCATGTCGCCTCATTGTATTATTTTGTTAAACTTGTGTTTATATCAGTGATAATTAGTGAAAAATGGTGGTATTTCGTTGATTATGAGCTGATTTACGTGCATGAGTGTAGGCAAGTGATATAATGTGACGTATCATGTTGTTCCGTGTTGTTACCAGAACTCCATAGACGCCTCTAGTAAAGTCTCCACTGCTTTACTGAGGTATGAATTGGACTATGATTGGATTTGACAGCGACTTTATTGGACTATGACGAGACTACGACTGTGACTATTTTGATAAAATATGTTTGTAAATTGTTTATTATTTAAGACTTCGACTGAAGGACTCTGTATCCAAGGTCATGAATAAATTATAAAAAAAAAAAAAAAAAAAACACCGCCTTCCATCGTGTACAAAATTCGAATATTTCGCTGGAATTGTTTACATTATTGTAGATTTTTAAAAAACGGCTCATTATAGATACACAGAGGAACAAAAACCTCCTCCTTTTTGGAAGTCGGTTAAAGAATAGCGTTGTAGACAAATTAAGGCATATAAAAAGATTTGAAATATCTAAATTGAGCTATTGTGGTGAAATTTTAAATGACATTAAAATTGGATTTTGGAATGAGGTACCTACGGCATGCGCTATATTATAATTGCCCCATTTCAAAATTTCGTAGCGGGTGGTGACTTGCCATTTGTGTCGAGAGGTGTGCTGCGCGTTCACTAATAGCTACAAGCGGCGTTATGCTCTTTAACACTTCCACCCTGGAGCTTAGGTATAGATACGTGCTACCAAAGATGAGACTTGGGAAACCACTTTGGTTTGTAATAAATATACAAATTCTGGATAATTAGTTTGTACACGACTGTACCTGCGCGAGCCTCCACCACTGACGCTCGTCAAGTCTCATCTTTGGTGGCACGCACTATACTTAGCTCTTGCGGTTTCCACTACAAACCGACCGGTTAAGTCGATCCTGGAGTTAGGGGTCTCATTTACCAGGGAATCGGGGTTCGCGGTGTCACCACTCACCGACGCGGACAGCTCGCCACAAAGCCTCCCCTGCAGCCCTAAAATACGGAAGTATAGCAGATCAAAGAGCCAGTACTCACCACGCTCATGGCGAAGTACACGTGCGCGACCGTGCTGGCCACAGTGAGCGCGGTCAGAACGAGAGTCAGTACTCACCACGCTGGTGCCGTAGTACACGTGCGCAACCGTGCTGGCCACAGTGAGCGCGGTCAGCACGAGCGTCTCGGTGAGCGCGGTCACTCTGAGCACGAAGACAGCGCTGATCGCCACGAGGTAGGGAAACACCAGAGCGTTGAACGACTCGCAGCGCGTGTCGCTCATTTGAGCCACGATCAGCTTACACTGTTGATAAAACATAGAAAACGTTAAATACTTATGCACACTGCACAGAGTTACCAGAGGTATGTGATCGATCGAGAAATGAAAGAAAGAGATGCATTGATTTAATACGGCATGAGTTAGAAAGAGTCAAGAAAAATATCTCGATTCAGTGGCTAGTTGCCGTGTTTTTGTCCCGACAGTGTCAAATTCTAATACATATATTTATTTATTTATTTGACAGTTGACAACTAGTGATAGTGATTGTCTATACATTTTTGCGGTTGAGATTGCCTCAAGCGACAACAGCGCTATATCTCTTTTTGTTATAGCTTTGTGTCCTTATGTAACACCCCACACTTATATTCATGGAGTTATATTTACTGCTGTATCGAAGGATCAACGAATACACAGAAACAGACAGATATATCTCTAGAGTATTTTGATGACGGACAAAAAAATGTGATATTTGTCAAAAAAGTAGAACAGGTGATTTAAAATAAATACTTTGTTTAAAAAAGGAGTGTGGATTTCGTATCAAAGTTACGTAAGAGTTGGTACCAGTGGCTCTGTTTAGAACAATTACTAGACTAAAACCATGAACGAACTATACCTAGAGTGTGCCGGGTGTTAGAAATGAGGTGGCATTATAGCTATTAAGATAAGGTTGAAAATATAAGCTCCGTCTAGAACGGTTCTGCAGTTTGTCCGCCATATTGCTGAAATGCCAAAGTGACATTTGATCAGTCGATTCGATTGAGATCAGAGCGGCGCCAAGGGCCGTACCGCCTCCGTGAATGGCCGTCTCTTTTCCGTTTGAGGATAGTGACCTATCAACGGCTACACCTTGCCCGTTTGAGAATAGAACCTGTCATCGGCCGCAACTTGCTCGTTTGAGGATCTGGAGAGACACTTACATTGATATTAGAGAAGATGGTGCCGGTGAGGAGCAGGAAGAGCCGCGGGCTGCGTGAGATGACGTCGTTGGGAGAGAACAGCGCCCAGGTGGAGCTGAGCGCGAAGAACGTCAACAGCGGCGCCAGGGGACGCACGGCTTCTGTGAACGGCCGCATCTTGCCCGTGCGGTCGCGGTACGACCTGCAACAAACCGGGAAATTACCTACTCTGAATACATCACTGTGGAGTGTAAAGTGACGTGTTTGGAATCTAAATGACTTGGTTGATGTATACAAATTGATAAGGGTAAACTTCTTTACTAATACTAGTAGTGTTTCGAATAGTAGATCTTGTGACACATCAATTTAGCTGAATCTTCATAAGCCTATATCTCGACTCGCTTTTGACCGATTTGCGATCCTGACTGAAGCTCACTTAACAGCTGCGCAACGATCGGGTTTTTCGCAGCTTGTTGCTAACATCACAACCGCCAAGTTGTAAAATTCGGCCTATATCTGTTCTGAACAGAATCGAAGCGTTCTCTGTTTACTTGTAAATGATGACACACAAGATGACAGTTTGGCTGGTGAAACATAGCGGAAAAGTAGAGAACTCAAACACGTGCTTTGGAATCACGCGCACGAAACACGATCTCTAGAATATTAGACACAGCGACCTTCAAGATAGACGCCTAATCGTACAAAATGAAATTTCGCCGACCAATATCAACCAATCCATATAGGATCAACCAATCCGATACTAGTCTTCATTAGACTGGCGTTGCGGTCGCATCTCGAAGCAAAAAGGTAAATATGATGAACTGCGTCATTCCATCTTGCCGAAATTATTCGGTTTCAAAAGAAATAACGAAAGGCATTGTCACATACCACCGGTAAGTAATAAATATATTTCTATATGATTTACAAGCAAAAGCAAAATATTGAAAATGAAATCGTTTGACAATGTAAACAGAGTGGAAAATTTCTCTATGGTCAGTTAAAAATGTCGGATAATGTCAGTATGAGATCGAACATTGACTCGTCAAATCGATTAAATTTAAGGTCAAAATTTATTTTGACCCGGGCGGCCGGCCATGTAAAAGAATAAGGTCGCAAGGTCAATGTGGGTCGAACTACTAGTGTTATTTCGATTTAATAAAATTATGGAGCAGCATCACGTGATGTGTTCACATTTTTAACCGATTTGAAAAAAGGTTTACGAATCAAATGTTTTTTTTTTATTTCTGGAAGAGAAAAGATCGAATTTAGAGGTACTTAAGGCTGCCAGCTGTTATTTAATAGTGTTATTGACTTTTGTTTAAAACTTCTGGAATGAACGATAAAAACGTATATAGGTATAATTACATAAGTCCACCTATTAAAAAGAGTCAAAATGTGAATAGATTAATCGAAATTTCAGCCAGTCGGACTTATCATGTGATAAGACATGACGTCATCCTAGACTCGAATCAATTTAGGAATCGATGCTTTTCATCATGTATTTTGAAATCCCTATTTCAAGTGGCAAGTTCACTCAAAAGTTGTCTATGGTACAAATTGTATTTTTCACATTTTTAAGTCTAGGTTTGTATGAAGAGGCTCCTTCTGTGCCCTGTGTAATAGGGCCTATTCTGTGATTAGACACAAACCACCCTCCGTTCATGATGACACTTCTGGCGCAGTTGGTTCGGCCCTCGATGTAGAGGATCCCTATAGTATCTGTTCTGAGTAGAAGTGAAGCGTAGAGTACTCACTTGTAAATGTTCCACAGGATGACGGTCTGGCTGGTGAGCATGGCGGAGAAGTAGAGCACGAACTCGAACACGTTCCCCGGCGACACGCCGCCCGGCAGCGACACGCGCCACGCCTCCGGACCGATCACTGAAGTCACCAGCAGGACGAAACACGAACCCTGAAACAAGTTTTTTTTTGTAATGCAGAATAGGGCTACATTTGGCCACCAACTCGCCTCATGGTAAGCGAAGTTATAGTCGAAGATGGAGTATGTAGACCTAGAAAATACATATTCACTCTTGACTTGAACATATTCAAATTGTAATTGTCAGGAAACAAACTGAGGCAGGGCATTCCAATCCCTGGCGGTCCGCATTACGAAGAAAGAAGCGAATCGCTTAGTACGAGCATAGGTATACGTCGATTATGAAGGGATGGTATTTTTGCGACTTTCGGCTTGTTCTGTTGTGAAAAGGAGATGAAGGAATCAGGTCCTGGAGTTCGAGCGAACACTCGCCGAAATGGAGCCGTTTGTGTTCCAAGCTTTTCAGTCATTTCGTCGCTGAGGTGGGACGAAAAGTTACGTGTTGCACTCAAGTGCAAAGATTTTTCACCTTGTGCTCTTATAGTTCCCTCGCTTACGCTCAGGATTCGAATATTAGAATTCTTCATTTGCTCGGTCATCAAAATTGAGCACGCGATATAAAGCAACTTTGCTCTCTTGTATAAAAAATAACTATTTTTATTCAATTGCTATAATCAACCTATATCCACTTGCTAGGTTTGCCATTTTTGGGACCGTGTGTGAGTTTTATCTGTAGCCATCTAACCTAATATGATTAAATGAGATGACGTTGTCATCTAGGTAACTATCTCATATAGGTAACCGCTAGGTAAGTTGCCTTAGTTTTCCTGTTGACATCTTGTCCAGCCAAGTCATTTTATTCAATAGAATAAAAGCTGAATTACGTACATCACGTACACGGGTGCGAAAAACTGATATCAACAACCAATTAGCGACTTCTCCATTTCTGTGACATTACAGATGTCTGTCTATGTCTGTATGAGAGCGCGGAACAAGCGATAGAAAAGCACGATCGCCTAAGCGTTCGGCTTGTTTCAATTGTTGGTTCAACAATGTTTTCTTATGACGTTATCACATAAAACTATCGTCCTTAAACAGAATTTACAGAGAACCATTTTTTTTATTTTTTGTCAGAACTGAGGTTAACCATAATTCTGAGGCTTAAAACTATATCGCGGAAGGTGGAACCTCCGAACAAATAAATAACACATCCACACCTCAACATGCATGAGTGAAACTACACTTTTTGCAGTAACGAACAATGTTCTTTTCTTATTCGTCTCTGACAAGCTCAACTGGCTAGTGACAATTTTTGTAAATGATTCGGATGGGTGACCGCGGGTAGCATTTACGACTGAGCTCTACCGTGGCTCGATTGACAAGTTTAACTGTAGGTGCCGGTTGTTTTAACCGTTTAGCCAAGTCGGAGGCCTTCAGGCGGCCTTAAAACTGATACTAGGGTTAGCCACCCGGCCTATATACGAACTTACTTAACGTTAAAAGTCTTGCCATCAGTCTACCACCAAATAAAAAAGATAAATATGAAAATTGCAAAAAAACTAGCTATCAATTGGGCAGTATGCTTAGCTCGATATACGATTTTAGCTCTCTAAAATGATTTTTCTAAGAAATAAATATCATTCGATATTAACGGACGTCTACGAAGACTTCGAATTTGCTGTTCTTTTCGAGAATCACAACATAAAAAAAAACAAGACCGTCAGTGGCAGTTTCTCACAAAAGTTTCAGGTCTTGTGTTTTATGATTCAAAATTTGATTTGAAACCAAAATAATACATTATAAGTAAAATTTAATTATAGTAATGTTGGAAGGTAGACGAGAACCAGCCGGCGAATGATATAAAAGGCGGTGAGCAAACGCCGCGCCGTCACTTTGCCTCGAGCCACCGTCGTGGACACATCGTCCGATATTTCATTTCTCTTTAGTTAAATTGTGTCGAATCGCTGTCCGATTGTTTAACTTTTAATTATTTTTGTTGAATTATAATTGTCAGAAGTAATTCGATGTTTTATTTTTGAAATAAAATCAGTTCAAGTATCCAAAATCAGAAGTGGGATAGAATCTACGTTTCACGCGTTGTTCTATCTCACTACTCTGCCCACATTATGTTGCAAAGAAATGTCGGACAATGTAATGGCCATCGAAATAGTAGTTTGCGCAAAATCTACATGAAGGTAGTTGCCTAAGAGCGAAACAAGGCGGGAGTTAATAGTGAAGTGAAGTGTTGGAGCAGTGCTTGATAGTTCACAGGGTTCGTCAGTTCCCGCAACTCGCAGGCCTCGCCGCCTAACCGGTGGGCATGCCGCCCTCAGCAGGCTTCGCACCTGTTCGGTGGGCATTGCTACCTGCCACCTTTGCGATGTCGGCTACTCAGCGGGAATCACCGTCATCAGCAAGCCTCGTCGCGCTCAGCGGCACTAAGCACCAAGAGAGGCTGGTAAACTGTTTGTGGCAGACAACGGTCAGGTATAAGTTCACGGTACCAGATTGCATTGTTGATGCAGTACACTTCTTCAGAATGTTGGTGAGAGCTATCCATTACTTTTACATTTTACGTTTATGCCCATGTTTACCAATGGCAAAATAGACCGTGCTAAGTACTAGACTACCGACTTTTTACGAATCGGGTTTTGTTTAATTATGATTCAGGCCCTTGTGTAAACATTTATGACGGGTGAGTGATCGTACATGGGGTTATTTTATTGCGAACACGAGCTATTTTATCTGTAGCTAGACATCGCGATTGTTTTGTTCAGAGTCAGGAACACAACTCGAACAAAACTACCCTACTTGTCATTTTTTTTTGCTGTGTAGGTTACGCATTAAACATTTTGTGAAAAATAATAATGGAAGCCATGTGCCTTTAAATAGATGTTGTGAAGTTCAACTCATAAGGCAGGCATTGTTTTTTCGTGGTGAATTCGTCCGCCTTTCTGCGAAAGTCAACTGACATTATTTGACACTCATTTAAATCCTAAACGTGCTTATAGCCGGGATTCTAATGTAAAAATTGTTTTGGTGAAAAAAGATAACGCGTAGCATAAGCAACGTTGAATTTCGATGCAAAATGATCAGCGTCGCAATGCCTTTGAAGTGGTTTTGGAATTTCGTAGTCTTGCGAAATAAGAAAACTTGTGAATTGTTTTAGTAAAGAAAAAGCTGGTTTCGATAGATTGTTTTTAGATTTTGAATATGACTTGAGATAGGTACGGGGTTAGTCCCGTCAGATGTTTGTTGGGGAACTGTAAATTCTACTTTGTGTGATTTCGCAATGATTATTTTCTAGTGAAAGAAACTGAGCCTTTTAAAATAAAAGTCAAGGTCAGGTGTGACCGAGCTCTGATAAGATCTAAGTTCTACTTATGTAATTTTTCACATGTAGTCGAAGACAAAAGTAGCAGGCAAGTAAGGCAATCATTAAAGCCGGCAGCTTTGCAGCTGCAGTTTGTGCGTTCTGATGGGTTTTATTTGAAAGTATGTACTTAGGGTTGTTTTTATCAAAAGTGTTATCTATGTAGTTGCCGTGACAAAGAAGAAAGAGAGAGTAAGCTCAACTCTTTTTAAACGCTTCTTCTCTGTTTGTAGTTGTGACGCTGCAGCGTTTCCGATAAAACGCGGGAGTTCGTCTCATCGAGGTCACTGAATGTGATGGAATGTGGTGGCCCAGTTGTGAGTGCTTAAATGTTTGATTTTGCACTGGAAAAGGTAAAATTTTGGTGACCTGTCAGCTATAATAAGTCGTAGCCTTGAACGTTTTAAGGCCGCCATTCACGGGCACTCCATTTGGATTGGCGCCACACCAAAACGCCAAAATTATACAAAAAGTCATCGTGAATGCTGAAAACGACGTGGATTTGATGGCATCGCTCCATGCGTTGGATTTCCAAACGTTCCAAAATCCAATGCGGCGCCGCTCCAATGGCCGCAGTCCACATTCTCGTGAATGCGAAATCCAACCGCCGCGTGGCGCCACTCCGCGCGTACTCGCCCGTGAGTGGCCAAACTGGACTCCAATTTGCAGCCATTTTGCTTTGCGCTGCGGTAACGAACGGGTGTTTCTCTGTTTTGTTGTGTACTTGTATTATTATGTCGGGAAGAGAGTTTGTTTTAGAGGTGATTGAAATGTATAAAGAATTACCATGCCTCTGGCAATCAACACATAGTGATTATCACGATAAATATAAAAAGAATTCTGCTTCGGAACAGCTATTACAAATAAATGGAGTGGAGCCGCGCAAAATGGTGATCGTGAATGTGGTTAGAATTTGGATGTCGTCCATCCATATGGAGCGCTTCCAAATGGAGTGCCCGTGAATGGCGGCCTTTACACCATCGCCCGGCAGTCGTGAAAGTTTTGGTGACAAGTGGTGTTGTTGATAACTTGTCAGGACTACACCCGATAGACATGGGTAGTAGCTAGATTTTTGAGTTTTGAAAACCCGATCGCAACACTAGTTTTTCAAAATAACCGGTTACATTCTACTTGACAGGCAAAAATAAATCTTAACTGTGTCGAAATAACGGTGAAATTTAATTATCATGGCGCCATAACCAGAGAAAAAACTGGTTTTCTTAGAGCAAGCTAAATTTAACCTTCTCTAAAGAAAACTAAAGTTGATTCTTCACTAACTGTGTATGTATCCGTGATTAGTTCTGGACCGTCGCCGCGTAGCCGTCGGTGTCGCGTGGGTTGCAACAAAACAGTTTGTTTTTAGTAACCAGAAAAGCCACGACAAGAGCGCGACACGACGTAGCTAGGTTATTATGTGTAGCAGTTTTTCGACATTGCAAAGAGCAATTTTTCGGCTATGTAGCTAGAAACAGTTTTATAAAGTTGCTACGATACGTAACGCCCAGTCGCCCACCGCTAACACCCGATAAGCGATAACTTACAGATGCAAATAAAGATTTCTAATTTTAATATGATCTACTGTTCGTGCAATATTCATTTACTGGTACAAATTGTAGGGAGTACTGTACACTGATAAACTTGTAATGATCAAATAATGATCAAGTTTGTGCCCGATCAATTGAAGAGTATGAACGTAACCTGCCAAGTGTTTTGTTACGTCTCTGTCTGTCTATAGAAGTACCTACGTTTAACAATGTGTTGCTATGTGAAATGTTTACTTTTTGTAAAAAGATACATCTGATCCTTATTATTTTCATCTGCACTGTGTTAGCCTTTTGACGGTCCACTGCAGGATGACGGGCATACCCACGAAGGTTGATTTAAGGGTGATGTTCATCTATTTGAAGTGAAATGTGCCCCCGAACGATTAACGTAAAAGCTTTGCAATTGTTTCTGAGTTAGATGATTATTGAGAGACCTTGTTATTGACACGTTTTATGACCCTAGCAGCGGCTCAGTGGTGATGTTTTACGTTTCATAGTTCTAATTGTGTTTTTTCTGGTTTGTCTCAGATCGATCGGGATACGGCTTCACGCAGTGCCTCTGTCCCTGGGAAACGAGTATTGCTTCACGTCGTGCCTCTTACTCAGTGCGGGATATCGCTTCACGCAGTGCCTCTGTCCCTGGGAAACGAGTAATGCCTCACGTCGTGCCTCTTACTCAGTGCGGGATATCGCTTCACGTAGTGCCTCTGTCCCTGGGAAACGAGTAATGCCTCACGTCGTGCCTCTTACTGTTTCACGTAGTGCCTCTGTCCCTGGGAAACGAGTAATGCCTCACGTCGTGCCTCTTACTGTTTCACGTAGTGCCTCTGTCCCTGGGAAACGAGTAATGCCTCACGTCGCGCCTCTTACTGTTTCACGTAGTGCCTCTGTCCCTGGGAAACGAGTATTGTCTCACGTCGTGCTTCTTACTCAGATACTGCTTCACTCCGTGTTTCTGCCCCTGAGAGCGAGTAAAGCATCAAGTCGTGCTTCTTGCTTGGTCGAGACAGGCTTCACACCGTGCTTCTGTCCTTGGGAGCAAGTAAAGCATGAAGTCTTGCTTCTTGCTTGCTCGGGACATGCTCTGCGCCGTCATCTGTCTCTGTGAGCGAGTATAGCATCCATTCGTGCTTTTACTTGCTCGGGACAGGCTCTGCGCCAAGCATCTGTCTCTGTGAGCGAGTAAAGCATCCAATCGTGCTGCTTACTTGCTCGGGATAGATAGATTTCACGCCGCCGCGCCGTAGCTCACTAGTTAAGTATACGCCTCTTGACATTTTTGCTGTCTTTGGCTAAGTAACGATTGTTTATGTTTCTTTTTTAGTCATAACACAGGATACACTTCAAGCGTGTTTCTTTCTTGGTTGTTTAGTCATAATCATAGTCAAGGTTACAAAGTGCCTTTGATGAAATTTTACTTTGCTGCCCTGATCACCCGGTTGATCCACGAGTGAATTTTAATAAGATTTGACGAATCTGAACTGAACTTTATTCGTGACCATTACAAGAAATGATTCTTGACAGCCTTTACAAGGCGATACTTGTAGATTTCAATTTTTTTCAGTTCAGTTTCATGTTTAATGATTGAATCTTTTTGAGCAAGAAGAACTTTATGTCTGGCGCTATTAACTTGCCTTCAAGCCTTTTCTATGATTTCGTACATACGCAAATCGTTTTCACGTTCTGTACAGATGCTGACCTAGAAAAGGAAGAAACTACTTCAGCTGCGGCTGAGCTACAGCCACAAATTGAAGTCTAGCTGTTTCCGGTACCAGAGCTGTGAAAAGAAAATGAACAGGTTCCATCTGGGTCTGCACGTCTGGGTTGCATAGAACTACCAAGAGACTTCTACTCAAGCGTGGCATATGAACTCTCCGAGCCTGAGCACCATCTAAGCTTTGATGCCAATGCTTGAGACTGGCCTGCAGAGCTAAGAGAGACCGAGGACGGTCTCATTTATCAAGAAAGGCCGTGTTGGAAGGTAGACGAGAACCAGCCGGCGAATGATATAAAAGGCGGTGAGCAAACGCCGCGCCGTCACTTTGCCTCGAGCCACCGTCGTCGACACATCGTCCGATATTTCATTTCTCTTTAGTTAAATTGTGTCGAATCGCTGTCCGATTGTTTAACTTTTGATTATTTTTGTTGAATTATAATTGTCAGAAGTAATTCGATGTTTTATTTTTGAAATAAAATCAGTTCAAGTATCCAAAAGTAAGTTATTTTTATGGATCTCGTTAAATTTTTTCGCCAGTATTTGGACCCTAACTAAAACAAATTGTCGACCCCTGGTGTAAACAGTGGTCGATAGACCACTGTTTACATCAGGGTCACAGGGTCTCAGGGGGACACAGGGGACACAGGGGTGAAGTTCAAGAACGCTGATATTAGTAGAGGAAAATAAGCTCAGAGCAAATAAAAAGATCAAGAGAGAACGTCGTTGGACAGTCAAGTGAGGCCGGTTTTTTATACATGTGTGAGTGCGTCGCTGTTGCGCCGCCATAGTTCGACTGACAAGCTAAGGCGTAGTTTCGTTGTACGTGGATGTTTGTGTAATTGTCTGTACACGGCGAGGCGTAGTTTTGGTTGGCTTCACTTGTTTGTTCACAACATTCTCTCTTGATTTTTTTATTTGCTCTGAGGAAATGAGTGGCCATACTGTACGTGCAGTATTTATCGGTTTTCCGTGCTGTATAAGTAAACTTTATTTTACTTACCAACATGGTAAAGTCGTATCCCCACGGCAGGAACATGACTCCTGTATTGTACTTCTCCCAGTGCGTCAGGTAGAAGTTGAAGAATATGTTCCACACTACGAAGAAGAAGCGCAGAGGGCTCAGCTCATCTCTGTAAATTAAATGTTAAATTATTATTTTTCGCCAAATATGGCACAACCGACTTCAGCCGTGAGCGGAATTCGAATATTTCGCACGAATCAATTTACCTACTCGTATCATCGATTTAGTAATTTTTACATTAGGTATTGTTGATTTTTCAAATAAGATTTCGATGAAAAATCATGACGCCTCATTGTATTATTTTGTTAAACCTGTATTAAGTGAAAGATTGTGATATTTCGTTGATTATTGTAGACAAGTGTTATTCAGTGTTGTTACCAAAACTCCATAGACGCCTCTAGTAAATTGTCTGCTTTACTGAGATATGACTTGGACTATGTTTTGACTTGACCGCGACTTTATCGGATTATGACGTGATTACGACTGTGACTATTTTGATATAATATCAGAAATATATTTAAAACTTATACCTACTTGACAATAGCAAGTGCGTAAACCATGTGACGCCAAAAAATAAAAGAATAAGACAATAATCAAATTAGTTACCTTCCAAAGATGCTGTAGAGGCAGGTGGGTATGAGCACGGCGGAGTACGAGTCCAGGCCGTGGTCGAACAGCTCGCCCAGCGGGCCGCTCGTGCCCGTCCGCCGCGCCTGCTTGCCGTCGATGCCATCTAACAATGCACCAAAATGAGACACCAATCTGAGAATACCTCAGAATAATGTAAGACAGTAGAAGTGACATAACAAAGTTGTACACATAAACACAGCAAGATGGTGTCGAAAATGCAAAGAAACTGAGAATCATAACACTTGACATAATAATCTAATGTATTGCATTAATATGGCGGACAAACTTGAAAAGCATCCTAGGCGGAGCTTTCAAACACCCAGTCACACTCTATCTATAGTATACGTTCATGGAGAATAGAGAAAGATTCCAGACCCCGGACACAGAGCTAATACAACCAGAGAGCGACCTGTTGTCGCTTGAGGCCATTCTCAACCACAAAAACGTATGGAAAATCATGCCCAGAGCTGTCAAAACTGTCAAATATGAATTGGAATTTGACACTATCGGGAGAAAAACACGACAACAGCCACTGATTCGAGATATTTTTCATGTCTCTTTCTAACTCATGCCATATTAAATCAATGCATCTCCTTCAGATTTTCTCGATCGACCACATTTATCTGTCTGGTTGTAAAAGCTCTGTGATCTGAACCAAAGAAATAAAAGAAAACGTTAAGCTGGAAACATACTATCGGACGCGACTGACAGCCGCGACTGATAGGTATCTAGATAATGAATGTAGATTGAGCCGTGCAAACTATCGAACATAAGTCTCGGACGTCCTTGGGTTGACCTTGAGCGTTCGGACGTCCGAGAGCGATCTGGCGCGCCGGATGTTTTAAGACGTGCACACTGCTAAGTTGCGTCCGTCAGTCGCGTCCGTCAGCCGCGTCCGATAGCATGTTTCCAGCTTAAAGCTCGAAAACAAAAGTTGTTACGATTTCATGTAAAGAATAAGCCCCTAAAATGCTAATTGATCAGAAATAACCCTGTATATGATGTTTATGCCGCGTATATCGAGTTACTAAAATATAACAACGATTATCTAATCTCGCTATTCGTATAGGCATTTGTAGCTAGATACATTTTGTGATACATTTTTATGTTCAATATCAATTATAACAGTTCAATTAATATTTTACAATGTACTAACTAATCAGCTTAATTAGCAATGTAATAGACAATTATAAGTATGTACCTACACATATTTATTACCTACAACCATGTTATCTCGCTGTAGGTATTCCTCAATTTGTTTCTCTCAAAGATACAAAAACTTTTTATAGCACTTACAAAAACTATCAAGGTCGTAAGACATATAATTTAGTTGCGTAAAAACGCCTAAAATACGTGTTTCGTGACGTCACGCGTAATAAGACAGGCAGACACTATAAGGTCACCCGCTCATGAATCTGACTAAGTGACAAACGCAATGCGGTAACATAAATCCTAATTTTCCGAATTATATCGGACTAGATTTTACTCGCGGCTTCGCCCGCATACGCAATAGGTCATCATTATAATTTATAGCCTATGTGTTATTCTGATATATAAGCTATATTATTGCAAAGTGTCATCTCAATCCGTTCAGTAGTTTTTACGTGAAAGAGTAACAAACATCCATACATCCATCCATCCATCCTCACAAACTTTCACGTTTATAATATTAGTAGGATATAAGATAAGGCCAGAAGGATTTCTACATGGAGATATGGGGATCATCTATCCATCAGCCGTAGAACGTCCACTGCTGGACATAGGCCTCCTCTATGTATTTCCAATAAGACCGGTTGGAAGCGGGCTGAATCCAGCGAGTTTCTGCTATTTTTATTATATCGTCAGTCCATGTAGCCGGTGGACGTCCTACGCTGCGCTTGCTGGTCCGTGGTCTCCGTTCGAAAACTTAAAGTCCCCATCTGTCATCCGCTCTTCGAACTAGGTATCTAGGTAGGCCTGCCCACTATCATTTTAACTTGCTAAGCCGCTGGGCTAGGTCGGTAACTTTGGATCATCTGCGGATCTCTTCATTTCTGATTCGATCTCGCAGAGACTTCGAGCATAGCCCTCTTCATAGCATGTTTGGCTATTTTGTGCTTATTCATATTCCTAAGGCCCACAGAAAAAGACCATGTTGCACTTCCATATGTCATCATTGGCAACACACAACTGATCTCTCTGTTACTACCGACATCCAAAAAATTGTTTAGGTCCACAACGAAGTGGAGGAAGCAAGATAATCTGGGGAATAGTAGGTACCTACTTCGCCTAAAAACGTGAGTATAGCCACCCATAATAAAAACAAAAGTTTGCTATTTTTAGGGTTCCGTACCTCAAGAGGAACAAACGGAACCCTTATAGGATCACTTTGTTGTCCGTCTGTCCGTTTGTCCGTCTGTCCGTTTGTCCGTCCGTCCGTATGTCTGTCAGTCCATCTGTGTGTATGTCAAGACTCTTTATCTCGGGAACGCGTAAAGATATCGAGTATAAATTTAAAATGTATACGTATATCGATGAACTCTTGCAGTTATGTAAAAGAAAAACTTCTCAGTTATCGTTTAAAAAGTTGGAGCCGTTTATGTCGTAAAAAACCGCATATTTCGCACTCACAAAAATCAAAACCTACAGGGTACTTCCAGTTGACATAGAACTATGAAATTTGGCGAGAAGCATCGTCTCAGAGTACACATATAGAAATAAATCTGAAAACTGTACATTTTATTTAAATCACAAAAAATAGGGCCTCAAAATTCACCAAATATAGGTTCAAAATTTAAAGTGAGTAAATCGTATCATGTAAGGTATCATATAAAAGTACTCCATTAGCACATGCTAAAACAGGTTTTTAATTATTTTAACATTTTCAGTAATTTTCGATGTATGACGAGAAAAGTGAAAAAAAAAAACTTTTTTTCGATGGTTATACGATGGTATAGAGATTTTAACAACTTGTCAATTTTGTGAAATTTTCTGGATTTTTACGGAACCCTCGGTGTGCGAGCCTGAGTCGCACTTGTCCGGTTTTTTTATTTAAAAACAAAGTTTGCTATTTTCAACCGACTTCGAAAAAAGGAGGTTCTCAATTCATCTGCCGTGCACGGCAGTGGTAGATCGGAAAGGAAAATCTAGTTTCAACTATTTTAAATCAAAAACTGGTTTTCTCAAGACTAAGGAGCTTAGTCTGGATAACATCTTTTGGACATTGACCCGAGAATTTTAACCTCCAACTAATTTGAAACACAGACAAAGCAGATAAAGCACGAGAGAAACATACAACACATTTAATTAATCGCGCAATAATAGTATGTTCAAAATATAACACTAGAGTATTGCGTTAGAATTAAATTAAATTTTACTTTGTCATTCAGTTCGGATTAGTGCAGGTACTACTAATACTTCGAGCAAATATCTGCAGAGTCACAGTCCCAAGTGAAAGTAGTAACAAGATTATTTTTTGCAAAAATTTGCATGACCGATTTCACCCGTGTACAGAATTCGCAAATATTTCGCACGGATCGATGGAGCATTTTTCACATTATTGTTGATTTATTAAAAAATGGCTCAGCCGATTTCGATAAAATTGAAATAGGACCAATTACGGAGTATATTCTTTGCAATAAAAAAAGAATTATTGAAATCGGACTACTATAAAAAAAGTTATGCGTGGTTATACATAAAAAAGAAAAAAAAATATACGCGTCGAATTGTACACCTCCTCCGGTGGTTCGTCGGTCAAAAAATGTCTGAGCGCCGTCATACATACCGACTTAGATATTTACATTAAATAATTAACCCGTTTTCTCGAAACTCGACCTTATGTCACCTAATTGATTCTTGTAACCGAGCACTTGGGCATGAGTTGTAGTCGGCATGCAATCGCTTTACGACTAACTAAAAAGTCTGCCCACTACGCAGCTTGGACAGAGTTTTGGCTCGGACACTTTTTTTGCATGATTGTGACTCTATAGATATTTGCTCGAAGGGGGTATAACCATGATGAGTCGCAAATAGGTACCTATCTATTCCATCTAATGCGTTTGCGACACATCACGTCACGACACACGTAGCACGAAAATTTTGTATCTTGTGGAAACCTTGTAATCTCACTGATACTATTCTATTAATATAATTGATATTAAACATACTTGGCCAATGTTTACAGCTGTGTAAATTTATTTTTATCATTTCTCAGCAGATAAAACTATAATACTTCCGTTTGTTCTTTTCAATAGATATTTCGCTTTACGCCAACTTAAACAATGCATAAAGTTTTAGACCGAATTGAAAAAAACGAGGTTCTCAATTTGTCGGGATCTTTATTTTTTAACACAGTTTTATTAGTTTCACCTGTATGTTTGCTTGCTTGTAATCAACCTCTTTGAGCTCGATTTTGACGTACTTTGAGCGATCAGATTTTTTTTAAAATTTGCGCTTTGCAAGCTAGTATTTTTAGTTTTTTTTTAAACTAAAAATAAATGTTTTGGGACATCTAAGACACGGCCTCTGACCCCAAACTAAGCAAAGCTTGTGATATGGCTGCCAGAGACTGATATACTACATATACTTATTTTTGAATACATACTTATATAGATAGTAACTAAATAACACCCAGACACAGAGCAAACACTTATGTTCATCACATAAATATAAGCCCAGAGTGGGGATCGAACCCACGCCTCTTTGATCCAGAAGTTAGGGTCACTAACCACTGAGCCACCGAGGCAGTCAGACTATATTTAAATTATTTACAATGTTTTATATTGAATATTATTTTACACTTTTTAGTTTGATATGCTATGAAAGCGTGTTTTTATTTTAAACTAAATTTATTTACGCAATGGAATTACGTTTTAGTATTATATAAACAAAGGATTCCATTTAAGTATTAGGTATACGTAAGCACTTCATCTGATATTGTGATACTGTTACAGGGTTATCTGCTTGCCCTGTACTATAAGCAAGAAGGGGGTGATTAAAACCATCATTTTAAACAACTTTTACTCTTCGGCTATAAATCTAAAATTGGGCAAATAGGACAAGTCAAGCGGAGTCGCGAATAACCCTGTATAATGCAGACGGAAATAGCAATTTTCTAATCCAGTTCCTAAAGCAAGGGCAATAAACTGCAACAGCCGAATTGAACACCTAGTGGTACAATAGGGCGTCACAAAAGAGATAAAATGACCATTTATTGACCATTCAGCCGTTATCATCACGCCACCGGTTTGACGTTGTATCACCAATCACCACGTGGTCTGCACTCACAATCATTAATTTAATCCGTTTATTACATATGCATATACATTAAATACTTTGGACAGAGAACAGCCAAATTAAAAATAATGTGTTGTGTTAATTATTTCTCAATTATATTATTGTCTATCAAACTGGAAAGGCGAGACCTAATAAACGTAGGATGAGAATAATTCGCGTAGGTACTAATCTCCTTAATTTAAATAATTAATTGTTATTCGCCAAAAATGGCACAACCGAGTTCAATCGTTGCAAAATTGGATAGTTGGACCACCTCGGGGGTATATCCTTTCGAAGTAAAAATTATTTTTTTAAATTGGCGATGATATCGATGAACATACACAAAAAATATACATACAACCGAACATAGCACCTCCTCCTTTTTGGAAGTCGGTAAAAATGGAATAATTTCTATGACGGAACCAGGATACAAAATGTCAAAGATAAGGCGCACATGAGTATATTTACTATGTTATCAAGTCAGGCGACAAGAAACGTAACTAACATATGATAACAAAGGGCAGCAATACATTGAGAACTTGGGACGACGAGACGATATCTCGGGTTATTCTTTAGTAACAAAGCGATAAACATGGCGGTGTTGTAACCATTGACATAACACTTGGACACTTCTTAAGAACTATGGGGACATTTGCTAACTCCAAAAATAATCTTCCACGTTATCGCAGGCATAGAAGGAATCCTGCTATGATCCTACAAATCCTACTAATATTATAAACGTGAAAGTTTGTGAGGATGGATGGATGGATGGATGGATGTATGGATGTTTGTTACTCTTTCACGCAAAAACTACTGAACGGATTGAGATGAAACTTTGCAATAATATAGCTTATATATCAGAATAACACATAGGCTATAAATTATAATGATATATTGCATATGCGGGCGAAGCCGCTGGTAAAAACTAGTATTATATAAACGCGAAAGTTTGTGAGTTTGTGAGGATGGATGGATGTTTGTTACTCTTTTACGCAAAAACTACTGAACGGATTGAGAAGAAACTTTGCAATAATATAGCTTATATATCAGAATAACACATAGGCTATAAATTATAATGATATTGCGTAAATGTTCCAGAATATAGCAATAAGTGTTAAGTAAGTAGTAAAAAATCTGCTATCTGCGAGCTATTCTAGAAATGTCAAAAAAAAACAATTGTCGAATCGAACAACCGTCACATCGTTTTTTTTTTCTACCTTCTATATTAAGGGTGGTAAGGTAGGGCCTCGGGTTTGAAAGACGGAAAGTGACAGTCTACTTTTTATCCCGCATAAATAAAGGGTTCCCATGGGATAGCACAAAAATCAAAGATCATCAAGAAGCCGCGGGGAAAAACTAGTAATGAATAAAGCAAGCGTTCCGAATAAATCAAATCCAACAAAAACATTTACATGTCAAATGTAGCAAAGACAAGACCACAGTCCGCGGTATAAAAAAGTTGTCAGATCTCATGTAGAGCCAAGCTTCTAACAAGTCGCCTTAACTCAACAAGTCCTTACTCCACAAACTTTACAACTTAGTCAATATATTATGTGACATGGCCGTTTCGTTACAACAATAACTATGTGTATAACATAATTCATGAACAGTTAATAAATAATTAATCTTTACTTTGCGGCCATGTGAAATTATCGAAACTGCCAAGGGATTATTTCAGTCCCCACATATTGACTAAGGTGTAGAGTATGTGAAGAAAGGACTTGTAGAGTTAAGAGATGTAGAGTTAGGAGCTTGGCTCTACATTAGATCTGACTAGCTAACTTCACATACGCCGACTTGTATGATTCGGCCTATTCTAATGGCCTAAGAGCCGCCCGAAGATCGACCTTCACCCACGTGATAACCAGATGGGACGTATTTTTTTTTATAAATTATTATTCATTTATAAACACGCTTATGATAGCTTGCGTATAGAATAGTGTTGATGACTATTTTTTTTATATTTAAAATATGTCATGAACGATTTTTTGAAGGCAAGCCTGTATGATTAATTTTGTAATTAAATGATCTTTCTTATGATACCAATTTTGACTGGATAAGTATAGACCGGTTTCGTAATTAAGTACATTGACAAATAGGTTTAGGTTTAAAGATATTTATTCTCATTACAAGATGTACATCGCTTCTATGAGAACACTGCTAATTATAAAAAAATTAAATAACAATTCGTCGTCGTTGAGAAAACAATATTATGTGCATGACAACATTTTTTTTTTACCTAGGTAGGTAGTCACACGTACACGCGTATACAAATAATTGTAAATAGTTAGGCTAACCTACCAAGGTATATTCTCTGCATTAGAAACTTAGTTGGTATAAAAAAGTACCGGCTATCAAAAGAGTGAAGGTAAAAAAACATTTCCATAAAAAAAATATCGAATTAAATATAGTCATGAACATTTTTCGATAGGCAATAAAATATATGCAATATCCTTATGTATATTTGTATGGTTTTTTTTATTTTATTTCAAATAGGTGTGCGTTTGACTACACACTGCCTGATGTTAAGCAGATATGCGGTCTAGGATGTAGCACGCTTACCTAGAAGATACATGATAATATTTACTCGAGATTTGAAGACACCTATGTACTTTAGCGGAAAGACAGACTCAGGCAAAGCTTTCCACATTCCGGCAGTTCGTATGAGGAATGTGGACTCAAAACGCTTGGTTCTAACGCGTGGGATGTCCACCATAAAAGGGTGGCGTTTTGGTCGCGTCTGTCTAGCCGTACGATAGAAGAAAGGGGCAGGTGGGACCAGATTGTGCAACTCCTGGGCGCTCTTACCGGAGTGTATCCGATAGAATGCTGACAGACATGCCACCCTACGTCGATGCTCGAGACTTTGCAGCTTCGACTCAGTCGAGGTTTCGTTGCCTATCAGCCTCCTGGCTCGCCATAGATGAGACATACTTTTTGTAAATAACATTTATAACAAGATCATTTTTTGCAAAAATTAGCATGACCGACTTCACCCGTGTACAGAATCATTACATGGTATAAAACAAAGTCGCTTTCCGCTGTCTGTCCCCATGTATGCTTATATCTTTAAAACTACGCAACGGATTTAGATGCAGTTTGTTTTAATAGATAGAGTAATTCAAGAGAAATGTTTATATGTATAATTTACCTGTGCGAAGCCGGGGCGCATCGCTAAAACGCAAATATTATGCACGGTTTGATGTAACATTTTTCACATTATTGTTGATTTATCAAAAATGGCTCAGGCAATTTCGATAAAATTTAAGTGGTTCGTCGGTCAAAAAGTATGTCTTATCTGGTTATGAGATGGGCGAAGGTCGTTCTTCCACGTCCCTCCCCCTATAAGAAAGTTCACGCAATTCAGGTAGGTATGTAAATTCTGAAATACGCTTGCTTTATTTTAAAATTAGTACGTAGTTACGCCAGTCGGTAAATAGCAATTTGTATAATGCGATATAATAGCAAATTGAGAGGCCACGGTCACCGATTACGGTAATAGGATATAACATAATGAATGCGGCGCATGTTCTAAATAAACCTTGGCGGGTCATTATCTAATAACTTCATTAATATTGCTGCTGCAATACAAGCTGCTTGAAACTCAATTCTGACTGAAGCTCACTTAACATCTGCAGGATGGAGGTTATCTGCAGCTTGTAGCTAACGTCACAGCCGTCAAGTTGTTTGATTCGCCTGTATCTGACTATGCGCAAAGATCGATCCAATTTTGTCGCGCCATGGTGTGCCATGGTCCAGCCAGACATTCACATGATGTCATTATGAGCGCATAGGTACATACGTGACGCATCTGCATTCTCTACCGTGGGAGTGTCCATTTATCACGTGAGATTTCGAAACGTTTCAACGCCACCGCGCCTCTTCCCTACTTTTCCCCTTATGATATTTAGTGATTTTTGGACACCCCTTTCCCGCCTCTACCTAATACAAGTATTTTTAACTGACTTCCAAAAAGGAGGAGATTCCAAGCCGTGGTGGTCTAGAGGTATAGACACCCGCCTTACAATCGTGAGGTCGTGGGTTCAAATCCCGGTCCCGTACCAATGACTTCTTTGGGATTTATGTACGGAATATCACACCACTGGCTTTTCGGTGAAGGAAAACATCGTGAGGCAACCTGCATATGTCCGGAGAAGAATTTCAATGGCGTATGTGAATCCATCAACCCGCACTGAGCCAGCATGGTGGATATGGCCCAGTTACCTTTCGTGGGTAGGCCTACGTCCTGCAGTAGACTAGTATAAGGCTGATACAGTACAGTACCTACAGTACAGTTTATTTTTAATTTCACCTATCTAATGTCTGTTCATTAAATCTTGCACGTTAAATTTGATCTACTCCCGGTTACCGACTGAGCTGAAATTTTGAATACATGTGTAAATAGCGTGACGATGCAACATTATGATGACATGGTGCTGATCTGATGATGGAGCTGAAAGGTGGTCATAGGAACTCTATAATAAAACGACGCAACCCCATCGAGTATCATGATTTTTTCGGTATACCTTTCAAAGATTTGACTGCCTCGTTGGCTCAGTGGTTAGTGACCCTAACTTCTGGATCAAAGAGGCGTGGGTTCGATCCCCACCCAGGGCAAATATTTATGTGATGAACATAAGTGTTTGCTCTGTGTCCGGGTGTTATTTAGTTACTATCTATAATGTATGTATTTAAAAATAAGTATATGTATATCAGTCTCTGGCAGCCATATCACAAGCTTTGCTTAGTTTGGGGTCAGAGGCCGTGTGTAAGATGTCAAAAAAAAAAAAAAAAAAGCTCACGTAATCAATGAACGACCCATATCTATCAATAAAGTTATATCATTACATGCTTACCTAAAGTGTACGCGACGAACAAGTTGATCGCCGTAACTGCCCAAACCCAGGCAGGTACGCTGTCTTTGGTAACATTATCTTCAGTGAGGGCGAAAAAGCCAAAGTCGTAGTAGGAAAACAGCAGGAAGTTAAGGACCGTCAGTAGGAAGCCAGTGAATGTTAGCAGGTTGGGTGCCACCCACACCGGACAGTACTGAAAAGTTAAGTTTTACTACTGTAATGTGTTATAGTAGAGTATGTGCAAAAAGAGAACCGTCGTGGCGTAACGGTGAACTAACAACAACTTAGAGTATTAGTTATTTATTCTCTAAGAACAACAAGATTGGAATCAGCAGCCAAGGTACCGACGATACTTGGTAGCGCGAGTACTGATGAAAATTGAATTGGTGTCTACCAAGTATCAAACAATTTAGTTGTACTATACTCTATAAAACTTAACTTGATCTCTGCGACAGTTACATATTGACATATTTAGAGTTGAGATAGTGGTGGAAAAAATCGATTTTCAAACAATGTTGTAATGAAATCGAATGAGTACTTAGTTGAAGGTGAAAAATTGGATTTTATTTACTTACTATTATTTAAGATCAAGTATGTACACATGTAAATAATGTTATGATATTAATTAAATACTCATAATTATGTAACGATAGTATTTATCGACGTTTTTCACTATTATCGATGCTAATGTAACATATAATTGGGTTTAATTTAATTACACATGTAAAAAATGTTATGGTATTCAAATATAAGTACAATAAAATTAATGATAAATTAAGTTTTATTTAAAATATCGTCAGTATAAACTATCGATATTTTAATTAAAACTCTATCTAAAACTCTGTGGTCACGATCATTCGTCGCCCATCACTAATCGACATAAAGTATGACATTGACAGGTACTGTCTGTACTATTAAGAAATTCAGGACTTCATAGGCGTGTTTTTTCTGACAGCTGTCGCAGAGATCAAGTTATATAGAGTATAGCAATGACAGAGCAGTGTTGTCAACGTAACAAAATTAGTAAAACGCCACACGGGCGACCTTACATACGACGCTTTTCTTTTTGCACAAACTATGTTATAGTAGTCATGATGACTGGGTAAAAAAATAATTATTATAATAAAATTAGTCCGCGAGTTGATTATCAAAAAAAATTGGACACGTAGGTATTTTTCCATTTGTCAAACAAACAAAAAATGACAAAGATAAACCTTGTCAAAGCCTTCTCTGTCAAAATTCTATACTCCTGTAGTGTACTCGTGACGTCACGCGGAACTTTAACGGGTTATATCTTCATCAATTTACGTTTAATTGATAAAAGAAAAAATACGTGTCTAATGATTATTTGTAATCTATCTGATGTAAGTACTAATTATATTTTTTTAGTCATCTAACATATTGGTTTATCTAGTTGTTATTAATAAAATAGATTAGGGTTGTTGCGATAGCGATAGTTTCGCTATCGATAGTCATCCTTGAAAATCACTTACACTATCGATATCTCTAACGAAAATATCGAAAATCAGCAATGCTCTCGACAGTGAAAATCACTTTAGAATGTTACTAGAGTCTAACTAGCTAACGAAAGCTGATACTGAAAAAGAGCGGCAAAAAAAATATCAGTATGTCAGCCCTAAACTGAGAGGGAAACACTTTTTCTCTCTGACACGATGTACCATTGTTACCACACTGAGATTCTGATTCTTCCAAATCTTTGGGGGAATCAGAAACTAATGGGTTTTTTCAAGCTTTAACTTGTCGTGTAGTTGTTTTGTATTCATTACGTTAATTATTTTCTGTATTTTGACGTAATTATTATGCCAAGGCTTTGCATTCCTCTCCAAATGATCCAAATGATTTCAACGCGTACCTATTTACTTCATTACGATGAAGACTATATTATGAATCATTTTGTTCAGTTTAGTACATGACGTAAGTTTAAAAAATGTTTTTAATACAAGGTAAAATACCCCAATTTAAAGGTAAATCCACGATGGCAGTAGCACCGTGTGTTGCCATTTAAAAAGTTAGCGAAAAATACGAGTATCAACTTTCGTTAGCCAGAGTCTATCAATAATATCGACAGTATACATATAATCGAAATATTCAGCGATCGATCGGTATACCTATGTATCGAATATAATCAGCTTTCGATGGGGCCAAACCATCGTTACTTACGATAGACTATCACTATTGCAACAACAATAAAGTAGATCTATAGGTCTTACAATAAAATAATTTATAGTTAATAATATAATTCATGTTGATAAAAAGTAAGATGTATGGTAATACAATAGGTCCAATTTTAAAGGCGCCATCGTAAATATTTAATAATAATAATAATAAATCGTTTATTTGGACATAAAATAACAATGTTCAGGGTAATAGTTGACCCAAAGGCTCCTCAACTAGTTAAAAACTGTATTTTAGGAGCCGATTAATAGCAACGTAAAATAACGTTCTCTCTATCAAATGCATACAGTGAAAAAAAACAGGGCTACTCTTAATTGCTATTATAATTACGATGGAGCCTATAAAATTAAGCCTAATGTATCATAACTCAAAGAAACTATTTTATTTACAGTGCTTGCTAGGTTTATCTCAAAGCAATTTTTTGCAATAAACAATTCAAAAAATTTAAATTTTAAGCATCAGCTATTTAGGTTCAAACTCCGTGGTCACAATTAATTTTTGATATGTAAGTAAGTTTGTATAGGCCGGGTGGCTAGCCCTGGTGTCAGAGTTTTTAAGCCACCTGAAGACCTCTGACATGGCTAAACGGTTAAAACAACCCGGACCTACAATTTAACGTGTCATCCGAGCAACGGTAGCGCTCAGATGTTATTTTGAATTGAATATCGCAAAAAGAAGTATGACGCGAATCAAAATCCATGGCGGCCAATGGCTGTGATCATGAGGCGAAGGGTTGTGCAGTAGCAATATATTCATATGTTAGCGAAGCAAGATAGGGGATGTGTGCAGCTTATATCTAACTTCACAGCCGCCAAGAAGTTTCATTCGACCTATATCCTAACTCATATTATTATTTCAGTATTTGCTTACTTGAACACACCAGTTCCAGAATGGGTGCATAACATACTGGCTCAATATACTTGTATCCACTGAGTTATACTGTAAACAATAAAATAAAATTATTATTCGATAAATAAATATTACACAACCAACTTGAGCTGTGTACAAAATTCGAATAGTTTGCATGAATCAATGTATCATCGATGTAGTAATTTTTACATTATTGTTGATTTTTCAAAAACAACTCGGGAGTTTACGATAAAATTTAAATGCGATCACCTCTGAGTACGAACTACTAAATAAAAAAAACCGGACAAGAGCGAGTCAAGCTCGCACACCGAGGCGAGGGTTCCGTACAAATCCAGAAAATTTCACAAAATTGGGAAGTTAGTTGTTAAAATCTCTGTTCTTTTATATGATACCTTACATGATATGATTTACTCACTTTGAATTTTCAACCCATATTTTGTGAATCTAGGCTCTATTTTTTTGTGACTTAAATAAAAATGTACAGTTTTCAGATTTATTCCTTTATGTGTACTTGGAAACAATCATCATCATCATCATTTCAGGCATAGGACGTCCACTGCTGGACATAGGCCTCCCCTAATGATTTCCAATAAGACCGGTTGATAGCGGCTTGCATCCAGCGCGATCCTGCGGTCCTAATAAGGTCATCCGTCCACCTCGTGGGTGGACGACCTACACTGCGCTTGCCGGTACGTGGTCTCCACTCGAGAACTTTTCGACCCCATCGGTCATCAGTTCTCCGCGCTATGTGCCCTGCCCATTGCCACTTCAACTTGCCAATCCGCTGGGCTATGTCGGTAACCTTGGTTCTTCTACGGATCTCCTCATTCCTGATTCGATCTCGCAGAGAAACTCCGAGCATAGCCCTCTCCATGGCTCGTTGGGCTACTTGGAGCTTACTAATAAGGCCCATAGTGAGAGACCACGTTTCTGTGCCATAAGTCATCACTGGCAACACACACTGGTCGAAAACTTTCGACTTGAGGCACTGAGGTATGTCGGACGAGAAGACGTTACGCAATTTTCCAAACGCTGCCCAACCGAGTTGGATTCGGCGATTGGCCTCTTTCTTGAAGTCGGACCTACCTAACTGGACTACTTGTCCTAGGTAGACGTACGAGTCAACGACTTCAAGAACCGAGTTCCCAACTGAAATAGGGGTGGGTACAACATGAGAATTACACATGACCTTTGTCTTGTCCATGTTCATTTTAAGACCCACCTGTTGAGAGACTCGATTAAGGCCTTCGAGCATCGTGCTTAGTTCTTCCATCGACTTTGCCATGACCACGATATCGTCGGCAAATCGAAGGTGAGTGATGTATTCGCCATTGATGTTGATGCCGAGTCCTTTCCATTCCAAGAGCTTAAAGGCGTTCTCCAGAGTAGTAGTAAACAGTTTCGGAGATATTACGTCTCCCTGTCTTACGCCTCTCTTCAAAGGGATCGCCTTGGAGCTCTCTTCCTGTACTCGAACTGACATAGTGGCGTTATTATACAAACACTTCAGCACTTCAATGTACCTATAGTCAATACGGCATCGTTGGAGAGACTCAAGCACAGCCCATGTCTCGACCGAATCAAAGGCTTTCTCATAGTCCACAAACGCCAAGCAAAGTGGCAGGTTATACTCCTCGGTCTTCTGTATAACCTGCCGCAGCGTATGTATGTGGTCCATGGTGCCAAAGCCCTTCCAGAAACCGGCTTGTTCGGGAGGCTGGAAGTCATCAAGCCTGCGTTCGAGACGATTCGTAATGACCCTTGAAAACAACTTATAAACATGGCTCAGAAGCGAGATGGGTCTGTAGTTTTTCAATAAGGTGTTGTCACCTTTTTTGAAGAACAACACCACCACGCTTCTGTTCCACGCTTCTGGCGTTATGCCCTCGAGGACGACGGTGTTAAATAGCTTCTGAAGGACTTTTAGTACCGGCGTTCCACCCGCTTTCAGAAGCTCTGAAGTGATTCCGTCGTCACCCGGCGCCTTATTGTTCTTAAGTTGGTTCAGGGCCATCCTAATCTCGTACAGGCTAATGTCCGGGATGTCTTCGGTGAAGTGTCGGGTCAGCTTGGCTCTTGGGTCTTTGGCCGCGCTGTTTACAGGCTTTGCTACCGAGGCGTATAACTGTCCGTAAAACCTTTCGATCTCCTGCAATACCTCTGCCTTCGTTGACGCTACACTGCCATCTTCTCTCTTCAGTTTTGTCAACTGGCTTTGCCCAATAGAAAAATGCCTCGCGAACACTTTGGAGCCTTTGTTCCGCTCTATTGTCTCTTTAACATGTTTAGTATTAAAGAGACGAATGTCGCACCGCACCGATTTTGAAATCTGTCTATTGAGCCGCCTGTATGACTTTGCATCATCGGAAGACTGCAGTCTTAGCGAGCGTCGTTCGGCCATGAGATTTAGAGTATGATCGGAGAATTTCTGAGGTCTATCTGAACGGCGGGGTCTAAAGAATTTAGAACCCACCGTTTGGACAGTTTCTACGAGCCCGTTATTGATCTCGTCCACTGACGCAAAGTTTTCCAGGCAAGCAAAGCGATTTGAGAGCTCGAGCTGAAAGTTCTCGGGGTTTTGTATGTGGGCACGAGAAGGTCGGAGCGTAGACTTTATCAGACGGGACCTTTCGAGTTTAACGTTGATATTCAGTTTGCCTCGGACGATTCTGTGATCACTGCCGGTTTTTACCCTGTGGATCACGGAGACGTCGTTGAATATCCGTTTCTCACTAGTCATGATGAAGTCTATCTCATTTCTCGTGGTACCGTCGGGACTCATCCAGGTCCATTTCCTGCGAGGTGGCTTCTGGAAGAAAGAGTTCATCATGAAGAGTTCCTCTTTCTCCAGAAAGTCTGCCAGCATGTGGCCCCTGGGGTTCCGTTGCCCAAATACAAATTGCCCCACTCTCAACTCATCATCGCTTTTCTTGCCCAACTTTGCGTTGAAGTCTCCCATAACAACCGTGAAGCGGGTCTTAGACGTATGTATGGCCCGACTTACGTCCTCATACATAGTCTCCACTTCATCATCTGGGTGTGACGAGGTCGGTGCGTATACCTGGATGACCTTCAACGAATATCGTTTGGATATTCTGAGTATCAGGTATACAACCCTGCTCGACACACTTTCGATGGTAATGATGTTGTTAACGAGAGACTTGTGAACGAGAAAGCCGACACCACCTTGGGACCGTTGGTCACCTTCCCGGTAGTACAGTAGGTTGCCGGATTTCAAGGTTATCGTGTCCTCGCCCTCTCTACGGACTTCAGATAACCCCATAATATCCCATCGCAACCTACCCAACTCTTCTTCCAGTTCCGCAATCTTCTCATCAGTCCTCATAGTGCGCACGTTATATGTTGCCAGGGCCAGTCGTCGTCGGTTAGGGTGGCAGCCGGATCTCTGCCGGGGATTCTTAGCACCCCTTGCTCCGCCGTTACCGTGGTCGCTGCCGGAACCAGGACTAGCGGAGCTGCCGGGGACTGGGGGCCTGGTTCTATTTTGTGCTATCATATGAGGGGGATTTTGCCCATAATTGCCGCGCTGGGCAAGCGTGTTGGCAATCGCAGGGCGTAGCTCTCGCGACGGGGATGCTGCTGCCCATCCCCGCCCTGTTGCATTTTAGCTACGCTGTTCTGGATGGGTATACCGCCAACTGTCGGTTCCGTAGTACCTCAGTCGGCTCTTACGACACCTGGTACAAGAGGGAGGTGCTATTCTACTCTGCCGGTACCCCACGGCCAACTTGGAAACAATGCTTCTCGCCAAATTTTATAGTTCTATGTCAACGGGATTTTATTTTATTTATTTTATGAGTGTCGAAATATAGATTTTTTTACGCCATAAACGGCGGCTCGTAACATTTTTATACGGTAACTGAGAAGTTTTTCTTTTACACAACTGCAAGAGACCATAGATATACGTATATAGTTTAAATTTCAACTCAATATCTTTACGCGTTCCCAAGATAAAGAGTCTTGACATACACACAGACGGACAACAAAGTGATCCTATAAGGCTTCCGTTTTGAGGTACGGAACCCTAAAAAAGAATCATCAAATCGGTTCATAATTATTGGAGTAATCCCAAAACATGCATACAAAAAAAAACAAAATTGAATTGAGAACCTCCTTTTCTGAAGTTGGTTAAAAAATTAAGTACTCCTGGGATAGATACAGACTTTAATAACACTCAACACTATTCTACAATATAATAAAAGCTTGTAAAAATGAGTAGCCAGCTTTACTTATTATTCAACTACAAAAAATATAGGTATATTTTTAGTGGAGTTAATTTTAGTTAGGTAGTGTAATAAAATTAATGTTGAAATCAGAAATCTTAAATGTTTCAGTTTCAGTGCTGTTTTGTAAATGCACAATAACAAGGTCAAATTATCATGCATGCATTCAGTAATATTTTAAATTTTGATTATTGTTTTTGTAATTGTACATTATTTCTCAATTTTTTTATTTCATTTTGTGCATAATGATAGGCAATAACAAACATTCTCTATTATATTTAGACCTGTATGCGACTTTGTATCTTGTACATTATTACCATGTTTTCACAAATAAATAATCTTGAATCTCCCATTTATTAGATGGTCGTAAGGTTTATCTTTAAGTGCACCCAAAGGTGTTTTCAATAAGAAACTTTTAGTGGGCAGTAATGAGTTTTTAATCCTCTTTATAAGGGTGCATAAGTGATAAAAATAATAATAAATGTCACTCAAACTTTAAATCAAGAGTGTAAGTTTGTATAAACTTTTGTAGGAGCCATCAAAGTAGAATAAGAAATAAGGAAAATTAAAATATACCATTACCCATAAGGCCTAGCAGGTAACAAAGTATGGAGAATGTGCAAAAATTAAATGGGGTAGCCATGTCAGTTTTTGATAGCTGCTATAGGCCGAATCACACAACTTGGCAGCTGTGATGTTAGCTACAAGCTACAGATAACCCAATCCTGACTGAAGCTTACCTAAAAGCTGCATGAGGGTTGGGTTATCCACAGATAGTAGCTAACATCACAGCCGCCAAGTTGTGTGATACGGCCTATATAATGATGCTGTTGAAGTAGTAGGCATGTTCTTCAAATGTTTTAAACTTTCACGATTTGAACACATTATTATTGCAGGTTGCGGCACGTAAGTCTAGCTCTGAGCAAAGTGTGGAGGGAAAGGTTGCGCATAATGCGCATGGGTTTAGTATGGCGGTCACCATGTGCAGCCATCCCCTCCACACTACCCTCAGAGCTACACCTACGTGCCGCTACTTGTATATACTATGGGACTAATCGCACACTAAAATTACCTAGTCTACCCATCTACTGAGCGACAGTATGATGAGATATTTTATTCTCGTAATTTTAGTGTGCGAAAATTACCCAGTCTACCCGTCTATGGAGCGACGGGATGATGACGTATTTTATTCTCATAATTTTAGTGTGCGATTAGTCCTGTAGTATATAGTAATAATGTTCTTGAAAGACCATTTGATCATACCATCATCCTGCTGAGATTCTAGATTTATGCAGGTTGTGTAAGAATGTTTTAGATTAATTATTTCATAGATAATAGGCCCATTTATGAAGGCGCCTTCATACATTTAATAGCAATTTATACAGTGTTATCTCTATTGAATGCCTAAAGTGAAAATTCTAATTAGCTATTATAATGATGATGTTGCCTTCATAATTGGGCCTAATACAATAATACCTACTTTAAGGACACTTTCTTAATATTCCAAGTACAATTTTAACTACATTTCAGTAACTCGAGAAGCTCTTGCTTTCCTTCACCGAAAATCAACTGTACAACAATATGTAAGTAGGTAGGTACATTTTCAAAGAACTCATTTATGCAGGACCAGGATAACATATGAACAATCTTATGATAGAACAAGAGTATTCTCTATTAGATTACTAAATAAACATCAGTAGCCTCTTTTCGCCTCTCTATTATTAAAAGACACTTAGTTAAAAATATTACTTATTGTTTTGATTTGAACTGTAACAGCTTATTTTTGACAAATAATAAATAAAAGTGATTGTATTTTTCAGTTGCACAATTATATACCTACAGCGCATTTTAATTTAAATCAACATATTTTATTTCTCTAAATATTCACCGTGTATTCGTACACTTGCCTTGTATTTTTCAAAACCTTTCAGCATCTCTTCAGACAGGAAGTAAGCCATTATGTCCAATTTTTATAGTAGCCCTCTTCTTTATAATACACAATATATGGTACTTTAAATACCTAACAAATTAATTTATCCGCAAATTACAACTGTAATAATCACAAGCCAGTTTGTCGATCTTTTAATAATTTTAAACAAATATCATTGCGAAAAGCAACAGCCACACGTCTAAAAACGTCAACTGATTTTAGTGATTACTGATTTCTATCAGTGTTACCAGGACTATTTTTTTTTTAACCCGAGGTATAAACATGTAAAATCTCAATTTTCCCTAGATTTCAAAATTTTAAAAAATACCCTAAATATTTCTATTTGCGTTTTTCCTTTCACGATATTTATATATTATCACAAATGCAAAAGTTTGTCTGTGCGTGTGACAGTTTGAAGCTCTTTTGAGCCGGAAACATACTATCGGACGCGGCTGACGGACGCGACTGACAGCCGCGACTCAGCAATGTGCACAGTCTTAAAACATCCGGTGTGCCAGATCGCTCTCGGACGTCCGAACGCTCTCGGACGTCCGAAGGTGACGTCCGCGACTTAAGTCCGATAGTGTGCACGGCTCAGTGTACCTTCATAGTCTAGGTCGCGGCTGTCAGTCGCGTCCGTAAGCCGCGTCCGATAGTATGTTTCGAGCTTAAGTTTCCCCTACCTACTCATACATACTACTTAAATCGTGCACGGCAGCACGGAAACTTTGAAAAAATATCGCAATGGCGGCGATGGGTGAATAATGGACATGCCATAAAAGTTGAACCCCATTTTATGATATAATTGAATAATTCATCATGAAAATATGAGTTTCTAACCCAAAAATACATAGTTGACAGACGGGCTCTGAGGGTCTCATACGCATTGCGACGTAAAGCTAAGCGGGCCGCAACGGAACGGGTCTCATTGCAACGCAATAATCCATTTGCTATACATTTTGTATGAAACTGTGTCGATTAGAGACGGGGCGGGCGAGCCATCTAGTTTAATTTTAACTTTTACTGGCCAGGCTCTAGCTTGGTTGAAGCCATTAATTAGTACTAATTACTAGGTACTCTTAACCAAAAGGACTTGACCATACCATAAAGCCGGAAACAAACTATCGGACGCGGCTTACGGACGCGACTGACAGCCGCGACTTAGCAATGTGCACAGTGTTAAGACATCCGGTGTGCCAGATCGCTCTCGGACGTCCGAAGACGTCCGCGACTTATGTCCGATAGTGTGCACGGCTCAGTGTACTTTCATAGTCTAGGTCGCGGCTGTCAGTCGCGTCCGTCAGCCGCTTCCGATAGTATGTTTCCGGCTTAAAGCGTACCTACATCTCTGCCAAAAGTACGCGACCAGCGGCCATGCTCGTTATAAACAGGGCGTTGTGTAAGGAGTCGATCATACTTCGCTGGCGGGCGGGGGAGGGCACAACTAACCAAAAACTTTAAATTTATGTTTTGTAAAATTACCACAGTTTACGAGATATGCAACATTTTCTAAATTTCAAGAGAAAATCTATTGACTAACTTTGAAGTCCTATTGTGAAAAAAATGTCTAAAATGTATCTTATGTATCTCCTTTCTTTTGTTATTGGTATTATTGAAGTATATTTAAATCTCGCTGATTGGTATAGACGGAATCAAACTTCTTGGCAGGTATAATGCTAGCTGCAAACAAGCTGATAAAGGCCCAATCCCGATTAAGGTCACTTAACCACTGCGCGAGGATTGCGTGCAGCTTGTACTAACTTCACAGCAGCAAAGAAGAATTAACCAAAGCATTTGATATTCACATCCTATCCTAGCAATATGCATGTTTTTGTTTATTTTCATAATCTTATTTTCAAAGCATTCTCCTTGTTAATTAAATATATAGGTAGGTACTCGATTGAAATTTTGATTTCAGCAAATTCATATTCCGTGTAACAAGTATTTCGTGGTATTCAAGTAGCATTTAATTTGATTAAGTTACATTTAAAATCATGAAACCTCTTTGCGTAGAATGTGAAGTAAAAATATGATAAATCATAAATACTTAACTATGGATAAACGATAAACTTTTTATACCTACTGTTTTATTCCAAAAAACGGGAGCCAATAATGTACTAATGCACAGCTTGATATTGTACGGCCTGATATTTTGTGCCCCTGGACATTGGTTATTTTATGGCAAGGTATGACTTCTCTAAGGTAATTCGACTTTATTGGTTAGGTTAGGTTTGAACAGTGACAGCAATACGTGAGCCGAGCGAGCGAAGCGAGCGTGTAGCGGCAGTGGCCGGCGAAGCGCCAGATATAACCTGTCCTTATTACGAGTGAAGGAAACTTTAAGGGTATGCGAGGGAGCCAGAGAAACGAGACGTCAGGGCACAACCACCCACCAACCTCATGCCCCCGCGTGCTCATCACTACGCCACACGGTGTTGGCATTGTGAACACATGCCCAATAATTAGCGAACCACGGCAAAGTATCATCTGTGGCTAACTTCTCATCCGCCGACTTGTGTGGCGCTTAGTAGATCTCTGCAGAACTGACAAAAGTCACAGACAAACAAAGCCATAGGAGCAAATATTCTTCGTGCCACTAATGTACACCCGTATTTTGCGACACAATAATTTGTTGGGACACGTTTTATCATGCTGTACATTATTGGATCGCAAAATACGGGCTGTATATTATTTGCTCGAGGTGATAATGTCCGCACAGTATTGTACGACACGTATTGTACAGCCTGATAATTGTTGGCGTGGGACATGAAATACGGGCCGTGCTTTCCTGCCCGTACAATTTGGTGTCATCAAATACGTGCTGTACAATATAGGGACTCCAAAAAACCAAAGTAATATTTCAACATTTTTATTGTTTCTGTGTTTTTATTATTAATAAAATCTTTTAATAAGTACCATATAAGTTCATGTTCATGAACGTAAATAATATTTTAGGCAATGTGTAATATTGAGAGAAATATTAATGTTATTGAAATAGAAGCAAAAGCTCAACCATCAAGAATTTTTGAAGGTTTGTTCAAGTTTAAATTTAAATTAAAATTTCCACAAATATCTATTAGCCTATTGAAGCCCATTTGAAGCACATCTCAATACTCAACACACATGGCTTTTTAAGAGATTGTTTTTTCTTAGGCCTGTAATAAAACGGGGTGCACAGTTTCTGTTGGTTGCACAAGTTGTTTGTTGAATGATTAAGGCGCAGGCCACACACAAATGGCGTCGGGCGAGGACACGATCCGAAATGTAAATTTCGTTGAGCTCTATCACTTTTGTGAAGCAATGGTCTAGCATCGACAGTTTCGGGGATAATCCAGTTTTAAGTTTGACAGATGTCACTTTAACCCCTCTCATGCCATTCTAGTATGAATTCTAGAATATGACTTGCTGTCACTTTGACATCTGTCATGCAACTAGTATGAATTCTAGAACATGACAGAGGTCGTAATGACAGCTGTCACTATGACGTCTGTCATTATAGAAACTGAAAAAGAAGTACTTAAGTATATGTTAAAACATTCGATTTTCTTTGACTTCAAGATAAATTACGGGCGAAACGGGGCTAAAACCCTGAAAAATATGTCATTGCAATAGGACCACGGGCACGAAATTTTTGCCCGTAGTCCTACCAGAGTGCTTGGTAGGGCCACGGGAAAAAATGTCGCCCGACGCCCGTTGTCCTACAACGGATCGGACGGATCGGATCGTCCAAGAGTGTTCGGACGTCCGAACACTCTCGGACGTCCGAAGTTGACGTCCGCGAATTATGTCCGATAGTGTGCACGGCTCAGTGTACTTTCATAGTCTAGGTCGCGGCTGTCAGTCGCGTCCGTAAGCTGCGTCCGATAGTATGTTTCGAGCTTTAAGCGGGTAAAATAGGCGCTGCTCAATGTTTGTTCAGAATTATTTTTTTTACGGGTGACGGGCCGTGTAAAAACTTCAACATGTCTGATGATGCGCGAGCCAGGATCATCGGTTTGAAAACTGCGGTATTGCACTAATCGACAGGCATGCAGGTACTGTCTTTACACCCAACATCGCCTAGCATCAAACAGCACATCGAGATGGGTTTTTGGATAATCAGTTAAGTAAGATAAGTTGTCAACTTTTCATTTTGAGTCTGGTTCGTAGTCCTAAATAAGATTGCAAAACTGCCAAAAGCTAGAATAAGAAGTATGGTTAAGAGCAGGCGAAATTGCCGTGTATTGCGGTATATGTGAAATTCTTATTATGCCTTAAACATCATTCATTTTCGTGCAACACTTCTTCATTCCTCTGATTGCCATATTTACATAGTGAAGTATATAACTAGACAAGGCGCTAAATAATAATAATTACAAAAGTAAGAGAAGGCGAGATGTGCATGTATAAGGAGTGAACAGGACGAAAGTTATATCTTTTGTCTCCATTTGCGTATACGTTTTTTTGGTCTGACTATTACGCACTGCCTAGACGTAATAGTCAGGCAAATTTTACGCGCCAAAAACTACTGTTGAATTTTTGATGAGATGCATGTAAATCAACATATTTATGAACTATTGTCTATTTTCTATCACTTCTATTAGTATTATGCAGGTTTTTACTATTATCAGATAAAATCATAACAACGTGCTTATTCTTAAATAAATCAACATATTTATGAACCTACGAGTATTTTGCAGGTTTTTACTATTATCTAGAGTTTAAATATGATAAAATCAATAACGATGTATAGCACATCTTTTTCCTCACACCCTACACGCTAGTAGCTTCTCTAGTACATACTTGCTCCAAGCATATTTATTGCGAAAAGTTCTGCCGTGTGCAGTGTTTTATTTCCAAGTAGGCCCATATTGCCGTATCACATCAATAGACTATTTTACTACGAACGAGAAAAAATCTGTAAATGTATTTTTGAGATAGCTTTAGCAAAAAGCAATTGGAAAATGTTTTAGATCATAAAACAACAAAATAAATTTTAAAAATCAATACAAAATATTCCGTCTTTTTAATTTGTGCATAAAATAGTCGCCGCTACGTTTTGACGTCATCCGGCTATGTAAACATTGAATAGTTTGTCCGGTATTTGTACACTAGTATTCCAGGAACAGCACACGAACGGTAACTCATTATTAACCATTTATAATAACTCATTTTCAACATAAATCTCAAACTAACAAACAAAGACACTATCGTGAAAAATATTTACGTGCATTGTTTACATAGCATAGTGACGTGTTCATGACCACAGAGTAAAATAATAACACCATCGTTTTACGTCGATTACGCGCGCATTTTTAAAACACTTAAAGGCTCCATCAAACACAGGCGGTACGAGCGGTAGAGCGGTACGAGCGGTACGAGCGGTGAAGGGCGGTACGGCAGTACCGCGACCGGACCTGTGTGAGCCCTTCTTATATAACCAGTACAATACAGATGCCCGCCCGTCTGCTATACCGCTCGTACCGCATGTGTGTAAAGGAGCCTTAACGATTAAATAATTATTTTTGTATTTTTTTTGTGGTTTATTAGACTAACAGGATCTAACTGAGATACTTTTCAAAAATTACTGTAATAGCATCTCTGGTTAGGAGGGAGTCACTGAATAATTTGTATAAGATTTGGGGAGAATACTCGACAGTCATCTGGCAAGTGCAAGTGCGCTGTGCTGCGATCCGATTGCCTGCAGCCAAGGACTTTGTATACTATCTGGACTGCGCACAGACGAAATTTGGCTCAAAGTTAGATTAGGAAAATTCAACCTTAATGCGTTGTAACAAAACATATATTCCTTTGAAATGGTATAAGAGAGACGCTGTGCCGAGTGAGACTTCCCAAAGTGATGAAGTTGTCCCGCTCGCACTATTGCCATTTCGAAACGACACTTATAAATGGTAGAATTATTACCTGTAAAGCCGCGACTGTCTCAACCATTTCTTAGTTTTTTTAACAATGTAGTTTGATAAGATTTTAGATAAAATTGCGAATAGATGCCAATAAAACAGAGTTTGATATTTGTTTTGTATGAATATACCTACGTCTTTATGATTAACGGTTATTTTTTATTTTTGACTAGAGTATCACCGTCGATTGCAAATGACGTACTATGGTGTATACAAAGAAGTGTAGTAGGGTGACTATGCTGGACATATTTCTTAAACATGCTGGGTGTACAATTGGTGTATAGTCGTGGTTGTCATTTTTAATTTTTTTAGGTTGTAGATTTCAAAATTGGCATCCATATTGGAATTAAAAACGGCAGACGTCACTTTTTTGAAAAAAGGTGTAGTTTTCGAGGTTTTTTGGGGTGTAGATTTCAAAATTGGCATCCATTTTGGAATTAAAAACGACAGACGTCGCTATTTGCTAAAAGTCGCGATGGGTGTCGCTTTTGAGGTTTTTGGGGGTGTAGATTTCAAAAATGGCATCCATTTTGAAATTAAAGATGGCGGACGTCACTATTTTGAAAAAGTCGTCATGGGTGTCGTTTAATAGGTTTTTGGGAGTGTAGATTTCAAAAATGGCATCCATTTTGAAATTAAAGATGGCGGACGACACTATTTTGAAAAAGTCGTCATGGGTGTCGTTTAATAGGTTTTTGGGGGTGTAGATTTCAAAAATAGCATCCATTTTGAAATTACAGATGGCGGACGTCACTATTTTGAAAAAGTCGTCATGGGTGTCGTTTAAGGTTTTTGGGGGTGTAGATTTCAAAACTAGCGTCCATTTTGGAATTAAAGATGGTGGACGTCACTTTTTTGAAAAAATCGTCATGGGTGTAGTTTTCGAGGTTTTTGGGGGTGTAGATTTCAAAAATGACATCTATTTTGGAATTAGAGATAGCAGATGTTGCTTTTTTGAAAAAGTCGTCATAAGTGTTATTTTTTGAGAATTCGGGGGTTTATATTTCAAAATTGGCATTCATTTTGGAATTGAAGATGGCGAACATTGCTTCAAAATGGATGCCAATTTTGAAATGTACACCCCCAAAAACCTCTAAAACTACACCCATGACGACTTTTCAAAAAAGTGAGTCCGCTATTTTTTATTTCTTAATGGATGCCTTGTTTACTACGGAAGCCTTAAAATTCTGTTAACTACGGAAGTCTATTCGTGGACAAGTTTTCGTGATTAAGATTTTTCGTGATAAGGTCTATTTGTGACAAAGTTATTCGTGAAAAAGTTTTTGTGAAAAAATTTTTCGTGGTTAAGTACTGACACGGGTTGCGTGATATGTGTCAAGATTACATCTATGAAATTTAAACGTTGTTCAACACCGTAAATATGGATTCCAGACCATTACTGTCGTCACAAAAGTGAAGGAACTCATCGAGATCTACATTTCCGATGACAGCTGTCAAACTTAAAAGTGGTTTATCTCTATCATTATCAATTCTAGAACATTGCTGTCTTAACAAAGGTGAAATAACTCTTCAAGATCTACATTTCCGATAACAGCTGTCAAACTTGAAATTGAAATTTCTCCGTGTATATTAATTCTAGACCATTGTTTTTATGGGGATAGGTTTTATACAGATCTTCAAGGAAGGCCTATGCCCAGCAGTAGGCGTCTTATTGCTAAAACGACGACGATGACGAAGGACGACGAGTTAGGGGTAAGATAACTGCGATTCCTGCGTGCAGTAACATTCCAAAGAAAAATTATATCCCAAGATGATCGAGATGTTTTGGTCATCCTACTTGGAAAAGAGACACAATCATCTGATGTGGTATCCTTGTCGGCACGTTTTTCTTTGCCAGTACTCAATCCTGTTTATATGATAAATCCATGCCTGCAGCTCTTGATTTGATCAGCTGCGATGACAATCATAAGGTGGGCACACACGGTCAGTTAAACTGATCAGTTCTTCGCGTCACTCCAACTGGGTGCTCATTCAGTTAATGAAAAGGTGGGAATTGGTGGTTCCATATTTGAAGACAGTGGTGCCATGATGTTTCTTCGATAACTTGTGTTATTTCAATTTTACATGAGAAATTATCGGAACCAAAGTTGTTTGAAATTTGATTTTCCACAACTTTGATTCCTATCAACTATTTCTAGGATCGATATTTTTTAATAAGCCGGTGATGCCATGATGTTTCTTCGATAACTTGTGTTATTTCAATTTTTCATGAGAAGTTATCGGAATCCAAGATGTTTGAAATTTGATTTCCTATAACTTTGATTCCCATCAACTTTTTCCAGGATCGATAAATTTTTAATAAGTTAGTGGTTCCATTTTGTTTCTTCCATAACTATTTATTTTAATTTTTCATGAGAAATTATCGAAGCCAAAGTTGCTTGAAATTTGATTTCCTACAACTTTGATTCTCATCAACTTTTTCTAGGATCGATATTTTTTTAATAAGCCCGTGGTGCCATGATGTTTCTTCGATAACTTGTGTTATTTCAATTTTACATGAGAAATTATCAGAACCAAAGTTGTTTGAAATTTGATTTTCTGCAACTTTGATTCCCATCAACTTTTTCCAGGATCGATATATTTTTTTAATAAGTTAGTGGTTCTATTTTGTTTCTTCCATAACTTGTTATTTCAATTTTTCATGAGAAATTATCGAAGCCGAAATTGCTTGAAATTTGATTTCCTACAACTTTGATTCTCATCAACTTTTTCTAGGATCGATATTTTTATAAAAGCCAGTGGTGCCATGATATTTCTTCGATAACTTGTGTTATTTCAATTTTACATGAGAAATTATCGCAACCAAAGTTGTTTGAAATTTGATTTCCTACAACTTTGATTCTCATCAACTTTTTCAAGGATCGATATTTTTTTAATAACTTAGTGGTTCTATTTTGTTTCTTCCATAACTTGTTATTTCAATTTTTCATGAGAAATTATCGAAGCGGAAGTTGCTTGAAATTTGATTTCCTACAACTTTGATTCTTATCAACTTTTTCTAGGATCGATATTTTCATAATAAGCCAGTGGTGCTATGATATTTCTTCGATAACTTGTGTTATTTCAATTTTGCATGAGAAATTATCGAAGCCGAAGTTGCTTGAAATTTGATTTCCTACAACTTTGATTCCCATCAACTTTTTCCAGGATCGATATATAAATCCCTGTAATTTGTTTTTAGGTAATGTGGTTGTCTAATAAAGTGTTATTGTTTGTTTGTTTGTTGATATATTTTTTTAAAAGTTAGTGGTTCCATTTTGTTTCTTCCATACTTGTGTTATTTCAATATTTCATGAGAAATTATCGGGACCAAAGTTGTTTAAAATTTGATTTCCTACAACTTTAATTCTCATCAACTTTTTCTAGGATCGATATTTTTTTTAATAACACAGTGGTGCCGTTTTGTTTCTTCTATAACTTGTGTTATTTCAATATTTCATGATAAATTATCGGAACCAAAATGTTATAAATTTGATTTCCTACAACTTTGATTCCTATCAACTTTTTATAGGATCAATAACTTTTTAAATAAGGCAGTGGTTCCATTTTGTTTCTTCCATACTTGTGTTATTTCAATATTTCATGAGAAATTATCGGGACCAAAGTTGTTTAAAATTTGATTTCCTACAACTTTAATTCTCATCAACTTTTTCTAGGATCGATATTTTTTTTAATAACACAGTGGTGCCGTTTTGTTTCTTCTATAACTTGTGTTATTTCAATATTTCATGATAAATTATCGGAACCAAAATGTTATAAATTTGATTTCCTACAACTTTGATTCCTATCAACTTTTTATAGGATCAATAACTTTTTAAATAAGGCAGTGGTACCATTTTGCTTCTTCCATAACTTGTGTTATTTCAATTTTTCATGAGAAATTTTGGAAACCAGAAATGTTCGAAATTTAATTTTCTACAACTTTGATTCCCATAATTTTTTTCTAGGATCGATATTTTTTTCAATAAGACGGTGGTGCCATATTGTTTACAATGGCACCACTGTCATATTAAAAAAATATCGATCCTACAAAAGTTGATGTGAATTAAAGTTGTAGTAAATCAAATTCCAAACAACTTTGGTTAAGATATTTTATTATAAAAAATTTAAATTACGTGAGTTACTGAAGATTCAGTTAATCATCGAAGTGGTACAAACATGCAAACCATCGCAGTACGTATCGGCAATAGTTGACTACATTAGAACCCCGCTGCAATTATTTGATGAACTGATGCGATCATTTCATCATGTGTGCCCAGCTTCTGGTAGTGGTTTATACATGGAGCCACCAATTCCCACCTTTTAATTTACTGAATGAGCCTCATTTGGAGTGACGCGAAAAACTGACCAGTTTAACTGACCGTGTGTGCCCACCTATAGGGTTATTCTGTCATCTGGCTGCGATCATTACGTTTATGACGTCACGACCATGAAATTATTATTATTCTGTTTAGTGTTTTGTCCACAAGCAAGTGATGTGTGAATTTGTTACGCTGATGTGATTTTTCCATAATTATTGGCATTATTGCCCTCCCTCCCTACATGGACAGTAAAACATTAGTTGAAAAATGTCTATTAGACCTACGAAGCCTAGAGTATCACGTAATAAACCATTGTTTCATCTTCAAGATAAAAAAGCAGATGAAAAAGAATTATCAATTGGCTTAATCAAATCCGCAAAGCGCACTGGACAGCTGAGTTTGTGCAATAGAGGACTTGGCACTGGTAAGATTTTAATGCATTACATACCTATCAAATAAATAAAATATTGTTTTATGAACTCAGTGTAAGTACATAACTCCAAGCAGAATAAAATCTCACTATTCTTACCTCTTAATTTTAATTCTATTGCTTACTTTTGCCATAATTTGTTATGTAAATTGGATTTCATGGTCTACTTAATTAAAATATTTCTAACTATTGTATATTGATATTTTTTATTACAATAGTTCCTGAAAAGCTGTGGCAAATTGATGAATTAGTCTTGGATGAGACAAAAGAAGTGGACTTTACTCGTTCAGACCAGAATAACTGGTGGAACAGTGAACCTCTGAAGACACTGGACCTGAGCTCCAATGTGATAAGAACAATATCACCCAATGTCAAGCATCTGCAACAACTTGTCACACTCAAGGTCAGCTACTTGTTAATATATTTTTTTATATGATGCACCAGCAGGGCCGGATTTAGACGTGTGGATGCCTCGGGGCAACAAAGGATTGGAGGCTCCTTGGTCACAAATACAGGAATAAATACTCCTTTGGTACTAAACTCCAAGTATTATAGGTATTGACCTACATAACAGGATGATTTAGAATTTTGATATTTTCTGATTTCCTGAACAAATATAGATCAATTGTTTTTGACAATATTTTATAACATAAATCTAAAAAAAATTCTACAACATACTGCAAGTAGTGCTAAAACATTGAATAAAATGAAGAGAAAATATGTTTGCTAGTGTTTATTTGTTGGAATTTGTTTTTATTTTTAAATTCTTTGTTGGGACCAAACCTATTGTGGAGGCCCTGGGCAGTTGCCCCAGTAGCCCTTCCCTAAATCCGGCCCTGTGCACCAGACATGCTTTAGCTTGATAAACTTGATTTCAGTTATGTTAATAGGTCAAGAATTTTGGTGCCACTCATTAGCAGTGCAAAAGTTGCAATTTCCTGTATCAAAAGTTGAGAATCATTGCAGTTTCTGTTTTTTATAGTTATCATGCTTTAACACGCTAGCTCTCTGATGCAGTATTTTAGTAGAATCTTATTCTGAAAAAAAAACTTCAGTTTATGAAATTATTACATCATCATCATCATCTTATTAATATTTTTACAAAATAATTTCTAACTAAATAGCCATTAAATAACGTGACAGCAAACACCAATTGACTGCCTCGGTGGCTCAGTGGTTAGTGACCCTAACTTCTGGTTCAAAGAGGCGTGGGTTCGATCCCCACCATGGCAAATATTTGTGTGAACATAAGTGTTTGCTCTGTGTCTGGGTGTTATTTAGTTACTATCTATATAAGTAACTATGTATTTAAAAATAAGTATATGTAGTATATCAGTCTCTGGCAGCTATATCCCAAGCTTTGCTTAGTTTGGGGTCAGAGGCTGTGTGTAAGATGTCCCAAAATATTTATTTATCATTAAAGCTGGAAATATACTATCGGACGCGGTTTACGGACGCGACTGACAGCCGCGACTGATAGGTATCTAGACTATGAAAGTATACTGAGCCGTGCACACTATCGGACATTAGTCGCGGACGTCACCTTCGGACGACCTTGAGCGTTCGGACGTCCGAGAGCGATCTGGCACACATTGCTTTATCAGCAGCCTGTACACATTTTAGACAATTATTAATGTATTCATGTACATAATTGATTGCCCGAAATGTAGAAAAATAAAAAATCTATGTTAGAGTTTCCTGAGTGATTCTTCAATATGTAATGTAAAAAATATATTGGTCTAAAAATCTGCTTGGAATTATATATTTCAAAGTGTTTTAATTTTAAGGTGATTTTATTCATAACACTCAAAATGTTTATTTGGAAACGATTTACTACCATTACATAAAAAAGATTTGGATCATGGCAGACCACTGAAAGTCTTAGAGACAATTTATATACTTAAATATTCATTGCTGAAACATGCTGTGTAAGTATGTCTAATTTGTCACTTACAAGCACTTGTTATTCCTTTTTTCACAGACTTCTAAAAAGGAAGCGGCCGGGCCGCTGTGAAACCCGACCGGTTTCGGAGTAAATTAGTACTCCTTCTTCATCAGGGAATACGCGCACTCCCGTCGCCTGGCGCACGCGCACTGATACGCGCACTCCCGTCGCCTGGCGCACGCGCACGCGCACGCGCACTCAGTGCGCGTGCGCCAGGCGACGGGAGTGCGCGTATTCCCTGATGAAGAAGGAGTACTAATTTACTCCGAAACCGGTCGGGTTTCACAGCGGCCCGGCCGTATATCATACGTGAGTTAAAACCGGTATTTTATCTAATATAATGTATTCTCACGCGAGTTTTAATGAAGTGATTATTTTCTTTTATGTTTCAGTTACATGACAATGCTCTCACAAGTCTTCCCCCCGAGTTTGGAGAGCTGGTGAACCTGTCCAGTCTGAGCCTGGACTATAACAAGCTGACCAGCCTTCCCCTGAAGTTCTACAAGCTAACTGAGCTGCGCTGGTTGAGCATTTCACATAATGAGCTGGAAAAAATTGAACCGGACTTTGGCGATTTGGTCATGTTGAATTTCTTGGTGAGACATGCAAGATATAATAGTATAAACTAACAAGGAGTCATGGGCGTCGCCAGATACATCTTTGGGGACACCCCCAGAATAGTTCCAGCGCATAGCTTCTAGCATCACCAAAAGTACTGTACTCCGAATTCACCATCTGATATCCCAGCACGGAGCCAGCTTAGCCAAATCACGCGAGTATTAATTGGATACATTATATTTGTTGACTATCTTTCCTGACATGGTATGTATGGTTTTCAATGTACTTTCTTTTTCCTGAAAGGGGGGTTCAAGTGCACTCCCCTCTCGGCAAGATGGACAGGCTAGAGCCAGACCAGTGCAAGCTGGTCCTAACTGGTCTTAATGGAAATCAATATTGGGTATCCTCATAGATTTACTTGTTTATTATAGCACAGTGTACACAATACATATTATTATGTAGGTAGGTGTGGTTGAAATTCATCCTATGAGCACTGTTGTCGAGCACAACCTCAAGGTCAATATGCTATGTGCTAAACTAACGAATGCGTTGGCATTGAATAATATTGTTAGGATTAATATCACAGTATGGATCTATAGTGGAGGGTCAGGTATGTGTACAATTTTTTGAAGTGAAAACTTCTTTGGCGCCGTTGTGCACTTTTTGGATGGGTAAAAATTTAAAACTCGCGTCAGGACACGTGAACTGATCGAAAATTCGTAAGACGGAGGAAAAGTAGACCGCTGGCGCGAGGTAGCGGTCGGTCGCTTGACTCTGGACGCGCGGCAGCGCGGCTGCATGCATCCAGTGTGAAGCTGGAAACATACTATCGGACGCGGCTTACGGACGCGACTGACAGCCGCGACTGATAGGTATGTAGACTATGAAAGTACACTGAGCCATGCACACTATCGGACATAAGTCGTGGACGTTACCATCGGACGCCCTTGAGCGTTCGGACGTCCGAGAGCGATCTGGCACACCGGATGTTTTAAGACTGTGCACATTGCTAAGTCGCGGCTGTCAGTCGCGTCCGTCAGCCGCGTCCGATAGTATGTTTCCGGCTTTACTCTGCAGTCTTGATGAGGTCATCAGTCCACCTTGTGGGTTATGGTTATGTGGATTATTTATAGTTTCGTATGTTATAAATTAATATTGTCTGCACTTACAAGTCATAAAATTATTTCGAATTGTTTATTTCTTAGACACTTGAGTATTTTAACGTTTACGTCGTGATATCATGTTGTATAGGCCAAATCGAACTTCTTGACGTCTGTGAAGTTCGCTACTTTTCGCGTAGGTATAGACCGAATAATACAAGTCGGCGCATGTGAAGTTAGCTACAAGCTGCGCAATATCCAATCCTGACTGACGCTCACATAAAGCTGCGCGTTGATTGGGTTTCGTGCAGCTTGTAGCTAACTTCACATCCGTCGACTTGTATGATTCTGCCTATAGCTGACATGAATTTGCCACTGCGTATTAGCTCGCCTCGTGTTCAGACGCCAAGAAGTTTGATTCGGCCTATAAATGTTCACATGCGTGTTCCAGGACATGTCGCATAACAAACTGTCAGCGTTGCCGCCCGGCATGGGCTACCTGGTGCGACTGGTGGAGCTCAACTTGTCATACAATAAGCTGGAAGAGTTGCCACCTGATATTGTCAATTTGAGAGGTATATTTATATAGAATAGTTGAGGAAATTTAAAGATATCATGGGGCACGGTAATGCCTCGCCAATCGAGCCAAGCTAAGCGAAGCGCAAGGGCATCACCTACCTATTTACTCAGTGAACAATGTACTCACTTTAAATACACTTAAATAATATTTCCCGTGGAACCAACTTCGAAATCGCGATTACATGCAAAAACTTAAATGAGTTTTGACCTGCAAAGGTTGCTTTCTTTTAAATATTGTTAATTGTGGCTAAAATGTTTACAGACTTGAAGAAATTAAACGTGAGCAACAACAATCTGAAGAGGCTACCAGCGATGGGCGAGCTGCGTAAGATGGAGATATTGGACGCCAACCACAATGACGTCATCGAGCTACCCGACTTCTACGGCTGCACCGCGCTCAAGGAAATATACCTTGCCAATAACTTTATAAAGGTACCTTTAGATCTATTTTACATAATCCGATAGCCTTCCCAATAGATCTATTTTACACAATCTGATAGCCTTCCCAAAAACTGCTACGGCTGCACCGCGCTCAATGAAATATAATTGGCTAATAACTTTGTAAAGGTACCTTTAAATCTAGTACACAATCCGATAGCTTTTCTAAAGACTTGTACGGCTGCATCGCCCTGAAGGAAATATACCTGGCGAAAAACTTTATAAAGGTACCTTTAAATCTATTTTACACAATCCGTTAGCCTTTCTAAAGACTTCTACGGCTGCACCGCGCTAAAAGAAATATACATGGCTAATAACTTTGTATAGGTACCTTTAAATCTGTTTTACACAATCCGATAGCCTTTCTAAAGATTTCTACGGCTGCACCGCGCTAAACGAAATATGCATAGCTAATATAACTTTATAAAGGTGCCTTTAAATCTATTTTACACACTCCGATAGCCTTCTCAAAGACTTCTACGGCTGCACCGTCCTCAAGAAAATACATCTGGCTAAAAACTTTATAAAGGTACCTTTAAATCTATTTTACACAATCCGATAGTCTTCCCAAAGGCTTCTACAGCTGCACCGTGCTCAAGGAAATATACTTGGCTGATAACTTTATAAAGGCACATTTAAATAGTCTAGTGTAGTCTTGATTCCAACACTCTAATGTGTAGATCGGTCTTAGACTGATATTGGACTCAAACCGAACATTATAATTGGCTATTCAATTCGCAGCATCGTCCAATGTGTGCCAAACCGACCTCAACCATGTACAGAATTCGAATAGTTCGCGCGGATCATCGACGTAGAAACTTTCACATTCGATTGATTTTTCAATGACGACTCAGCTGGATTCTATAAAATTTATATAGGACCACCTAAAAACATACAGACATTTTAGAAGTCGGTTAATAATCGGCATCATCATTTTAGAACGTAATATGTAATTATCATTTCTACTAATAATGTCATCAATATGCAAGCAAGCGTAATATCTTGCCGCTTCAGTGCCTAGATGAAAAACGGAAGATTACAAATGCAATTTCATAAATTGGTTGAAAGTAAAATGTGTAGTGAGGTCCCAAGTAGCACAAATAGTGGCAAATAGCTCGTATATTATATCTACTTGCAGACTTGGGTGAAATTTACAACCATTATGAAGTTCTATATAGGTGGAGAGAACCCTTATGCAACCATTATAGAACCAAGTGGCGAAAAATTGCAGCTTATTTTTAGTTCCAAATGGAATCTATAGCAGTTCTCAAGATCACCATGAGTGGCAATTAGAACTATGAGTGTAAAATGTGCGCAGTGAACGATTCATTGAACAATAGTGCGTTCGTTCATTCAACGCGCTCGGTCATTGAGCGATAAATGAGACGTCAAAGTTATTCAGAGTTGCGACAGTCCGCGATAGCTGTAAAATTGTATTTTGTGTTACGGACGATATTTTGATTGAGATTGGCGCGGCCATAGTGCATATTATACTTCTGTTTGTGTTTGGTGACACTTAATACATAATATTGTATTTGCTTCCCGGCATTGAAATATCACAAAAGTCATTGCGATTGTTTTGTTACTGTGAAACTATACATTGTTTTCTTTGTAAATTTCAACGGGCCTTCGATTTGATCAAGATTTATTAAAAATACTGTGCTAAATTAATAAACGAAATAATACTATTGAAAAGTAAAACTGTTAAAAGCCTGATATAATAGTTTTAGGTTAAGTATGATGTTAAAGTACATCAATCATAACTATCAAAACTCTGTGTTTACGCATCAGTGTGATAAAAATCATGTTCAAAACAAAACATTTTCAAGGTCTCCATTTTCTAAACATGGCGACGTAAAGAAATCTTATAGTTCTTAATATCACTAATATATGCTCTATTTGCACCTACAAGATGTAAAAATCACTTATTTATATCTTGCGAGTGGCAAAGCAGTGGATCTTATTACCAATAGTAATTATTTTATCTTTTGTAGATCTCCCAGTGCCTGTGGATTAGGGGTCCCAAAATAGATAAAAACGTTTTACTTTTTTCCATGTTATGGAATTCATTTTTATAAAGATCCTGATGTTTTAGTACTTTGATAGGCCTATGCCTAAGTGAGCGTAAGACAACAGCTTAAACAATATATATACACATATGCGTTATTATAGTAGCAATAGTTATAATAATAATATAATACCTAATTTTGAAACTGTTAGATCTTTAGTGGTTTCAAATAAGTTGAAATTGCTGCTTTTGGTATTCCAGAACCCCTATAGAAACTTAGTTACGCGTTGAAGTGGCGTGGCAGAGTACACTAGCTCTTAAAGCTGCAAATATAACAGGTTTCAAAAGAGCTGCAAAATGATACCTTTAGCTACTACAAGAGATATATTCCTCTATTGTATTACTTATTTGGAACTTAAAGTGCCAAATAAGAGTACGATAGCGCTTAGATTTAGGAGTTGCATATATGTGATTTAGAGACCTTATATACAACCAATACTTCTGTATAAGTGGAAATTAAAACCTGTATGTTACTTTAGGTAACAATATCGGTTTTATGCTACCGTAGGAAACAAAGCAGAAACAAAAATCTCTCCTATGGAACTACGAGCGACAAGAAGTACTCATATACAAATAAGAGTTGTGTTTGAAGCTAAAGGTTTTATCAAACACTGTAATACAACTAATTTGCAACTTAGACCTATAATATAAGTTGCAAAATTCACTAGTGTGCTACTTGGGGTGTTACAGTATTAACATGCGAGCTGTTATATTAACGTCTTGAAAAGGTCACTCACCGGAAACATTTGCTTGTAATGTGCGTGTATGTGTGTAATGAATAAGCATTATGTTACATGCACTTAGGAGCAATCCCTATTTAGGGTTCCATATACAAAGGGATAGTTAGTTCGTATAGACCGGGTAGCTGGGGATCGTTTTTAGGGTTCCGTACCTCAAAAGGAAAAAATGGAACCCTTATAGGATCACTTGGTTGTCCTTTTGTACGTATGTCACGACTCTTTATCTCGAGATCGCGTCATATATCGAGTTGAAATTTAAACTATATACGTATATCTATGGTCTCTTGCTGTTGTGTAAAAGAAAAACTTCTCAGTTATCGTTTAAAAAAGTTAGAGCTGTTTATGTCGTAAACAAGATTATTTTTTTGCAAAAATTTGCATGACCGACTTCACCCGTGTACAGAATTCGCCGAATATTTTTGGTTCAGCCGATTTCGATAAAATTTAAATGGGACCAATTTCGAAGTATTTGGCGAGAAGCATTGTCTCAGAGTACACATACCTCTATGTTGTCTATGGAAGTTGCGAGTACTCCATACAAGTTCCGTATACGACCAAACCGTGCGAAGTTCAAAAAACGCTAGTAGTCTCAGAGTTCCAAAGGATAAAAATTACTAACACTCCATCTTAGTAAGTAAGTCTCGAAATCCTAACACTTCCGTCACTTTATATCTTGGAAGTGGCTTACTTTGTAAAAACTAACCAACACTATTTTCCCCTATCGAACGACAAAGTAATTCGTAACAGACGTAACAAATATAAACTTAATATAGACCAACGTAAAAAAAAGATAACAAGTGAAAGTATTTTCTGTATGGGACCTGTAATCTACAACAAAATACCGAACTCGCTGAAAACACTTAGCCACAGTCTATTCAAAACTAAATTAAAGAAAGTCCTTCAGACTAAGTGTTATTACACTATTAGTGATTTTATGACTGACAAAAAAATTAATTGGAACACTATTATTGACTAATCAATCCATGACATTGCAATCTAACTATCATCATATTGACTAGGTAACTAAACCTGACATTGTAATCAATCTTTTATATATATAAATCTTGTGTCACAATGTTTGTCCTCAATGGACTCCTAAACCACTTAACCGATTATAATAAAATTCGCACGCCATGTGCAGTTCGATCCAACTTGGGAGATAGGATAGTTTAAATCTCAAATTATAGTCGCAATTTTAATTTATTTAGCCAGCGCAACGCGTGGCCGGGTCAGCTAGTTTAAATATAATTTTAGAATTTTAATTTTTTGACTTAGGTAATAATAATAAATAAAGCTGCCAGTAACGTTGCACGCCTTGCATAGGCAAGTTTGTATTGAGTCATGATTATATCTTTACAACCTTTGTACATACAAACTGCAATAAAAATTTTGACTTTGACTTTGACCGTTGTCTGTCTATCTGTCACCATAGGCTGTATCTCATAAACAGTGATAGCTAGACAATTGAAATTTTCACAGATGTATTTCTGTCGCCGCCATAGCAAGAAATACTAAAAACAGAATAAAATAAATATTTAAGGGGGGCTGCCATACAACAAACGTGATTATTCTTTACGTTTTTTGCTCGATTTTAATAATGGCAACAGGTAGAGGCCGCGTCACACAAATTGGCGGAAATGAAGTTAGCTACAAGCTGCGCAATATCCAATCAACGCGCGGCTTTGTGTGAGCTTCAGTCAGTGAAAAGCCGTGGTGGTCAAGAGGTAGTGACACCCGCCTTACAATCGTGAGGTAGTGGGTTCGAATCCCCGGTCCCGTACCAATGACTTCTTTCGAATTTATGTACGGAATTTCACACCACAGGCTTTTCGGTGAAGGAAAACATTGTGAGGCAACCTGCATACGTCCGTAGAAGAAATTCGATGGCGTATGTGAATCCACCAACCCGCACTGGGCCCGCGTGGTGGACATGGCCCAATCACCCTTCGTGGGTAGGCCTACGTCCTGCAGTGGACTACTAAAAAGGCTGGTACAGTCAGTGACACGACATAGGCACTTGAAATATTCACATGATATTTAATTGTATACTCACTTTAAAACAAATAATTCAATTATATTAAAATAAAATAAATATTTAAGGCAACAGACGTGATTTTATTGTCGTTTTTTGCTCGATATTAATAACGGCAACAGATGGACGCTTAAAATATTCACATAATCTACTCTGTCTACTCGATCATCAACCTCATATAAATTTACTCGTGGAACCCTGTAATTGGCCGTCAATAATTATTTTTTTAAATCAATTTTTGTAACATAGCTGTAAGGTTCCCAATAAAAATAAAATAATATTAAATTGTATATTTATTTAAAAAAATAAATAATATATGTTTTGGTAAAATAAAAATAAAGAAGTGTGATATTCTAATTTCAGGAAATCACAGAGGAGTTTTGCGACCAAATGCAGCACTTGAGCATATTGAATTTGCGGGACAACCAGATAGAAGTGCTGCCGGAAAATATATCGCTGCTGCAAAAGCTGAAAAGGCTCGACATGACCAATAATAGTTTGAACAAGTAAGCGATCCAGATTTTATTACTCCTGTGTTTTCCTCTACTAATCTATTTACCCTCACATATGTGAGGGCCATGACCACCTTTCACCAATATTTCCCGGATTATTTTGTTCCATTCCTTCCTTGACAGATCCACGGGGTGACTGCAAATTCATTCGTTATATGAATAAATAACAATCTCTATAGAAAGAAAGTAAATTTTGTTTTTAAACTTTCGCGATTTGAACACATTATTATTATATACTACGGGACTAATCGCGCACTAAAATTACGAGATAAATAAATACCTCCTCATCCCGACGTTTCGGCCGAGTTGCATCGACCGTGGTCACGGGTAGACTGAATACCCGTCAGTCCACGTGTCCAGTGACCACGGTCGATGCAACTATCTATATAATAATAACGTAAATTTTATTGACATATAAGGCTTAATTTTAGAGGCGCCATCGTAATTATAATAGCAATTTACAGTAGCCGTGTTTGTTTTTTACTTTATGCATTTGATACAGATAGAGAGAGAGAGATAGATAGAGAGAGATAGAGAGAGAAAGAAAAAACTATTTTACCTTGCTATTAAATTTACGATGGCGCCTTTAAAATTGGGCCTATTAAAGACTTTAAACAATAGGTAGGTATAGACCGAATCAAACTTTTTGGCGGCTGTAATGCTATCTACAAGTTGCGCACTATACGATGTAAGACGTCCCCTAATATTTATTTATTTAATACATCTCCTCTCTTCAGCCGCTATCTTATGAAAATAGATAATCCTACTGCGCAACCACTCGCGTCGTGTCCGCAAACGCCAAGTAGTTTGATCCAACCTATACCTACATTATATTTGCATAAGTCTCTAAGACCAAACCCGGAGAAGAAGAAATTGGTTTCCGGTCGTTAAAGTTGTTACCTGATAAGTCTTAAGAAAACGTTGTTGCAACAACAACTGAAATAAGCTGAACGCTTAGGCTGTACGATCGTCTCTATCGCTTGTTTCGCATTTTCGCTTGCACGTTTGCAGCCAGAACGTGACATTTTGTTCGTGCAGCTGACTTTAATCGATTTATAGAATAATGCAAATTTTCATGGTCACCCCGTATAAACGAGACCGATGTCCATGGTAATATATGGGTAACCTACTCTGTGTGTTGGCCCCACAGAGAAGATACAGGCCGCGCCACACAAGTTGGCGGATGTGAAGTTAGCTACAAGCTGCGCAATAGCCAATCAACTCGAAGCTTTATGTGAGCTTCAGTAAGGATTGGATATTGCGCAGCTTGTAGCTAACTTCACACCCGCCAACTTTTGTGGCGCGGTCTATACCAGAGGAATAATGTGGTCGATAGAGAGAATCTGAAAGAAATGCATTGATTTAACATGGCACAAGTTAGAAAGAGACATGAAAAATACCCCGATTCGGTGGATTGTGCCGTATTTTTTAACAGAGAACGTCAAATTCCAATACATATTTACAGTTTTGACAGCAGCTTGGAAAGATTTTTCATGCATTTTTGTGGTTGAGAATTGCCTTTATCAATGTGTTATTTATAGATATTACCAAAGTCATGATACTTAATAAAATCTATGTCCTTTGCTTCAGGCTCCCCAAAAACCTGGGCCTCCTAACGCAGCTGCAAAGCATCAGTATGGAAGGCAACAAATTGTCGTGCGTGAGGCAGGACATCATCAAAGGAGGCACCGACCGCATGATGAAGTTCCTGCGGGATCGGATCACCGAGGAGATCGTCGAGGACACCAAGATACTCAACACTGAGTGGCCTGATAGGTAAGGTGATGCTAGTATACTCAACACTGAGTGGCCTACTAGGTAAGGTGATGATAGGATACTCAACACTGAGTGGCCTGATAGGTAAGGTGATGGTAGGATACTCAACACTGAGTGGCCTGATAGGTAAGGTGATGGTTGGATACTCACCACTGAGTGGCCTACTAGGTAAGGTGATGGTAGTATACTCAACACTGAGTGGCCTGATAGGTAAGGTGATGGTTGGATACTCACCACTGAGTGGCCTACTAGGTAAGGTGATGGTAGTATACTCAACACTGAGTGGCCTGATAGGTAAGGTGATGGTAGGATACTCAACACGGAGTGGCCTGATAGGTAAGGTGATGGTAGGATACTCAACACTGAGTGGCCTGATAGGTAAGGTGATGGTAGGATACTCAACACTGAGTGGCCTGATAGGTAAGGTGATGGTAGGATACTCAACACTGAGTGGCCTGATAGGTAAGGTGATGGTGGGATGCAGGATGATGTAGGGTGTAAATGCAGTTAAGTTCGGTGTTATCAAGAACAGCTAGCAAGTCTATTGTTACGTTTTTGTCAAAAAGAATCTTCAATTTATCCTTCAGATATACATTGAAAAAGAGCCAAGCGCTCATGCTGCCGTCTCGGAACTTGTCAGCGATCCCTGACGAGGTGTTCAAGACCGCGGCTGAAGTCTCGGCTCATATCGTCGACATTTCCAAAAATAACTTCACGACACTTCCTATTGGGTAAGTCCTTTCTATCATATGTTGTGCGTCTTTTCAAATATTTTATTTTAAATTAATTATTTATTTTTGATGGGAATATTTAACTAAATATATATAAACCTTGTAAAAATTTAGAGTGGAGGTCGTGACGTCATCTCTCTTACTGAAGTCTATACATTCGTATGGCACTTGTGACGTCACGCGGAACTTTGACGGACTATATCTTCATCAGTATTAAAAAAAAATGCGTGTCTAATATTTTTTGATATTCTATCTAACGGACTAATTATATTGTTTTAGTCATCATAGCCTATTATTTATTGTTTCAGGATATGTCAGCTAAGAGAGACGCTCACCCAACTGATAGTGTCGTCGAATAACATTGAGAATATACCACCAGAGATTAGCCGCTGTGTTCACTTGCAATATTTAGACGTGGGGAAGAATCTCCTCACCAGTTTACCGCAAGAAATAGCCGACTTGAAGCATATTAGAGAGCTAGTCATTTCTAATAATAAGTAAGTGTACCATAATATTTTATCTGGATCGTCCTCTTCTTAGTTTTGGCGTCGCATTATTGTGCATTTGCCAGTGTCAAGTAATACGTTTTAATAATTTTTGGTAATATTTTACCAAAATAGTCACTGTCGTAGTCTCGTCATAGTCCAATAAAGTTGCGGTCAAGTTCAATCATAGTCTAAGTCATACCTCAGTAAAGCAGTGGAGACTTTACTAGAGGCGTCTATGGAGTTTTGGTAACAACACGGAACAACATGATACGTCACATTATCACTTGCCTACACTCATGCACGTAAATCAGCTCATAATCAACGAAATACCACTATTTTTCACTAATTATCACTGATATAAACACAAGTTTAACAAAATAATACAATGAGGCGACATGATTTTTCCGCGTTCCCGCCAAAACTCTATCTGGATATTCTCAATGAGGCTTTTTCTGACAGCTGACTTTAAAAAAGAAAATGATGTGAAAAATGCTCAACAGGTGGCGTTGTATCATCAGTGTACAAGTGAGTTCTCCATAGTACGTGGAAAGGCACGTCTCATAAACTTTACAATGCAATTTTATTTTTATTCAGCATGAGTGAGACTTAAATTTACTGTGGTAATCAATTTACGAAATACTGATTTAAAAGTTAGACAACGATGTCTTTAAAAATATTCGACCTTTTTTTAGAAGAAATGGAACAATTTCACGCGTCGACAAGCCACACTAGTTCTCAAACAAACGTCAACGATCAATGAAATGACCACAAAAACAAATGAACGCGTACATCTTGGTGTACGCTCACAGTATAGCGACATCTGTTGAGACTATTTCAAACTATTTTTTTTAATTGGCTCCCGGAGAAAAAAGCTCATTGTGTATATTTTCAAGATTTTCTATAATGTAATTGCACCCTTAAAAATATGACCCAAAACTTTATCGTGGTAATATTTGCGCCCATCTAAGATTTGCGCTATGTGCCTTGATAAATACGAGTAAAATCCCAATTTATTTTATTTTAATAGAGCATACTATAAGATATACATCAAAATTTGACCATATCATAGCTCTTTTAAGATTCAATTGATCAATCACGTTCAAAAGGTTAAATGGCGATTTTCAGATTCAAAATTCTAAAAATTCAATTCTACTATGAATAATAATAATTGTGGAGATATTGAAGCTTCTCACAAGTCTCAGGTCTAGAGAAAAGACTCAATATCTTAACAGTCACTCCTATCAGTTTTGGCCAGTGGCCTGATTCCCTATCGACAAAACGTAATGTGTGATGTATTTTTTACTTCCGCTAAATGCGTTTTGAGAAATGTTTTTTAATTGTAAGATGACGTTAAAACGGATTATAAACCTAATTTAGGTAGGTACCTACCTAATGTTTTTGAAGAATAAATCATTTTTACATGATTTTTTCGCTATAAACTCGCCATTTCACTTTAGTCAAACTCGCCATTTCACTTTAGTTATTGCTTTCCACCCGCTGCTTAGCTTTTGCTTTTTGCTTCGCTTTCAGCACAATAGCTTCAGTGCGATGCCGGTCCCAAGCCCGGATGAAGAGTGAGGGCACTAGGGGGAGTGGGGTGAACGGTATTTCAACTAATCCTTTGGTATGCCGAGCACTCCATCCCCCCTCGCGGCAGCCCGTGGCCGGGCGTGTGTGGTGGAGGGGCGTGGCCTCCCTTGTGTTTCTCGGGACGACCCGCTCACCATCTAGCACGCAAAATATCGGGGGGAAGTAGCTTGGGCAACTGCTTCTACCCTTCATATTGAGCGCCCACTAACTGTCAGCTTGCTCCACAGTTTCCTGCTAAGCATAAATGATGAGCGAATTTAAGGATTTAAGTATGCCCTACGACCCGGCTAGCACCCGGCGCTCTCTGGTTTCCGGGCCAGAGGGTGAGAAATGGGCTACCGAAGGCGACGGCGGGGTGGAGTCCCAGGCCTCGCCAGCCGCAGATGCTACTGGACCGACAACGAACACGACAGCCACCCAGCAGCCAGCAGCACCTGGACCAGTGCAGAAGCCTGGAGCCGGAGCGGAGCGACGCGGGCGGCGCCGGGAGACAGCGGCGGAGCACGACGCAGGAGTAGGGTCAGGTGGGCGCCGGGAGGGCGGCTGGCCGTCCCCCGGCTTATATCGCGGCGTCAGCCGACGAGCTTTTCTGAGGCAGCGCAGGGCTTTCGGGGATGAGCTGAAGGAGCAGTGGAGCCAGCTGCGTCAGGAGGGCGTCATGCCTCTGCCCGGTATGGCGGCGCTTGCGCCCCCTATCGTGGCATGCATGACGCGTGACCTGCCACGGGCGGCGAGCCTTGGCCGCGTGGCCGCGCAACGTCCGGGCCCGAGCGCCGGGCCCTCGACGAACCCGGTTGGCGCGGCGCGCGCCCGAGGGCCGCCGCCTCCCCCGAAAGCCCTGCCGCTGAACGCACAACACGTGGCGCGCGACCCGGCAACAATCGTCTCTATTGGTGCTCTCCGACCTGGAACGAAAACCGGCCTATGCCCGTCTAACGGCACTAGGAGGGAAAAGGGTAAGGAGGTGAGCACGGGGACGGGGGGAATAGAGAGGGGGGGTTGCCGGAATCGTCGCGTCCGACACGGAGACTATACACTCGGGGGTAGGGGAGGGGACGACCCGAGGAGCGAAGAGACAGCGGAGTTCGGACTTTGTGTCGCCCACGTCGAACGTAACAGCTGACAAAAAACTATGCCAGCGCGCGAATATCGTTAGCGCTGACGTGACACTTACACACGCGACACCCCACACTCGCGGCACACCCGATACACCCGCGGGCCCGCTACCGCCCGGCGGTGGCGTGCTCGCGGTGGCACGAACACACGCTGCGGGACCCTCGTCTTACGCCGAGGCCGCTAAGACTTGGCGCCCCGCGGTGCTGGTCATGGAGCGCAGTCGCATGCCGATGGACGAGCTGCGGGCCATGCATGTGAGGATGACCGTTGAACAGGCGCAGCAAGAGTGCCATGTCAGCGGTAACCGGCAGGCAAACGGTCACCTACCGCGGTTCGAGAAGCTGGCGACGACGTTCCGCGGTGGGCTAAGGTACATACCCGCGGACGACTACGCACTCGAGTGGCTCAAACTCATAATAGAACGGTCGCCCGCCCTGTGGGAGGGATTCGGCGAGTGCGTGGTCGTCCCGGAGAGCGAGGTGCCGCGGTACCACACCGCTGTCATAAAATTTCCGGACTTCGGGAGAGGAGTGCCGGCGCTATGCGGAGACGGGCCGGAACCCCTCGTGCAGTACCTGGTGGCGATGAACCCGGAGGTAGGTGTGGAGCGATGGCGGGTGTTTACCCACGAGATGCGTCTCGTGGGTAGCGCTCGTAATCATACTCTGGTGATGGGCATCGCGCCGGAAGATATAGAGCCGCTCAGACGCGTGGACTTTCGGCTATATTATATATGCGCGAAGGTCTTCGTAAGGGTGAGGGGCTTCAGGGCTGACAGAGGAGGTGATTCGTCGGCGGCAACGGTGGGTGGGGATGTCGGGGGCGCTGCTTCGTGCATTCAAACCACTTCCGCGCTCTCCGAGGTCGACGACGACACGCCGCTCGCTGGGAGCATCGGGTGGACGCGGGAGGAGGAGGAAAGGTTGCTGGACGCGGCCGACGGGGGTGACGGGATGCTGGACCTGTATGGGCTCAACATCTTTTCGCCTGCGTCGCCCATGGACATGGACCGAACTGCCCGCCCCCGCGCCGACCATGATGCCTAATTTTTTGAGGTAGGGGTCCACACATATATATTTATTTATTTTTATCAATTAATAATAATGGATTCCCAAAAAGATAATAGTCATAAAAACACACACACTCCTACTGCCGCGGCAGCCGGAGGATCACATAGCACACTAAACACCTGTACTAATCTCGATATTATTCAGGGTAATATTCATCATAGCGTCTCAGGCTCCGCTGCTCTACGCGAAGCTCTGGAGAAGCGTCAGAACACAATAGCACTGGTCCAGGAACCGTATTTAATCCGTGGCAAGGTAAGCGGCTTAAATGGTCTCAGAGGTAATGTATTTACTCCTACTGTGCAAAACAAAATGCGTACTCTTATTTATATCCCGCAGCCATATAAAGCGTCCTTGGTGACACACTTGTGCACCGATGACCTCACTGTAGTTAAAGTAGACACAGGTCTCCAAGGCCATCTCAGCACTGTTATTGTGGCCTCGGCATACCTGGACATAACAGAAGATGCACCACATCCGGCGCTCGAAGAGCTGATGCATTTTTGCACGGCTAATAACCTAGAATGTATAGTAGGATGCGATGCTAACGCACACTGCACTATTTGGGGTTGCACCGACACCAATGAGAGAGGAAACGATGTGCTCGACTTCATCCTCAGGCACAATTTGAACCTTTTAAACAATGGCACTGAGCCCACATTCGTAACATCTTGGGCCAGGACAATAATAGATATCACTTTGGTTACAAATGATATCTCTAAAAAAATAAACGATTGGCGCGTAGCGACTGATGAATATTCTGGTTCGGACCACAGATGGATCAGATATAGTTTAGCCACTGGCAAACACGAACCACGATCTTACAGAAATCCAAAAAAGACCGACATACCAGCCATTAGAGATGCACTTGAAAAGGCTATGTCAGAGACACAAAAAGTTGATCCAAAAGCGGAACTATCGCCGCAGGAAATAGAGACCACGACGAAAGCCTTGGTACACGCTTTGAAAGAAAGCTATGAAAAAGCTTGCCCTTTAAGAAAGGAAAACTATAGTTCAATTCCTAAAAAAGACAGATGGTGGAACAAAGACCTGACCAAGCTCAGAAAAAGGGTCAGACACCATTTCAATAGAGCCATGAACACCGATGCACCAGCAGACTGGCAAGTTTACAGAAAAATGCGCCACCGGTTCAAGGTGGAGGTCAGGAAGAGCCAAAACAACTCTTGGAAAAAGTATAGTAACTCTATACAATCTGAGAGTGAAACTGCGCGTTTAAGAAAAATTATAACTAGTGACTCACAAATAAAGCTAGGTACTCTGAAAAAGGCTGATGGCACCTACACAGCTTCAGAGCAAGAGCAATTTGAATTGCTACTACAGACTCACTTTCCAGACTGTCAACTAAACGACATAGACGGATGGGTACCACACATACCGCAAAAGCCTGAAAAGGAAGATTGGGATTTTGCCGACTCTATTGTCACGGAAGAAAACCTTCTTTGGGCAATAAGCACTTTTCAGCCGCACAAGGCCCCCGGACTGGATGACATATTTCCAGCTCTCCTCCAATGGGGCCTAAGCACGATTAAAATACACCTCATCGCCATATTTAGATCTTGCATGGCGTGGAGGTATATACCTAAAGCCTGGAGAGAAGTAAAAGTGGTGTTTTTACCGAAACCAGGAAAAACCGACTACACAAACCCAAAGTCGTTCAGACCAATAAGCCTCAGCTCTTTCCTATTGAAAACACTGGAAAGACTCTGTGATAAGCACATTAGATGTGGACCACTGACAGACAATCCAGTCCACAATAATCAACATGCCTATCAGTCGGGCAAATCGACGGAGACTGCTCTCCATCAAGTGGTGTATAAAATAGAATCCGCTCTGGAGAGCAAGCAATCCTGTTTGGCTACCTTCATTGACATTGAAGGGGCATTTGATAAGACTACTTTCCCCAGCATTGAAGAAGGTCTGAAAAAGCAGGGAGTAGACAACAGAGTAAATGGTTGGATAACCACAATGCTCGCAAATAGAACAGCCAATATTGAAACGGCAGGCGCCACGCGCTGTCGGGTCACTAAGGGCTGTCCACAAGGAGGAGTCATGTCACCTTTACTTTGGGTAGTAGTGGTAGACGAGCTTATTGTACTCCTTAATAAAGAAGGCATTGTCACTGTAGCATATGCTGATGATCTGGTAATAATGGTATCTGGACTCTTTGAGTCGACCCTGTGTGAGAAGATGCAGAAAGCGCTCAAAGAAGTTGAAAAATGGTGTGAACGACACGGCCTCTCTGTTAATCCACAAAAAACAGAGTTAGTGCTATTCACACGAAAAACAAAGAAAACCGACTTGAAAACTCCTTCGCTATTCGGTACCAAATTAACATTAAGCAAGGAAGTCAAATATCTAGGAATATGGCTAGACAGTAAACTTCTGTGGGGAAAACAACTTGAGTATGTCACCACGAAGGCAACAAACATTCTATGGCAGTGCACCAGGGCAGTGGGAAAGGACTGGGGTCTAAAGCCAAAGCTCTGTCACTGGCTATATACTGTCATAGTACGACCGGTCTTCACTTACGGTTGCGTAGTGTGGTGGACACGTACGAACCTAGCTACTGTAAAAGCAAAACTACAACAAACGCAAAGACTTGCGTGCTCGTTAATCAGCGGATGTATGAAAAATACACCTTCAGCTGCTCTTGAAATTATTCTTGGGCTCACACCACTGCACCTGCACATTCAGCAGGAAGCGATGGCTTCAGCCCTACGAATAAAATCTACAAATCAGTGGAAGAGTATAGGTGCGACCACTAACCACTGTAGAATAATCGATCGGGCGATAGGAATAATCCCTGAAGCTAATAGTGGCACGGACCGAATAGCCAAAACACACCTGGACAGCAAAAAGTATGTTCTGATCATAGATGATGACATATCAGACAGTGTAACGCCGTCTTGGAACATATACACGGATGGTGCAAAAAATAAGCAAGGGACAGGCTGCGGCTATTACTCACCGGAGCTTGGGCTCAAGGAGTCCTTTGCCCTGAGCAAAACTACAACGACCTTGCAGGCGGAAGCCATGGGCTTATTACTGGCCGCAAAAGCACTGGAGCCACTGAAGGAGCTTCTGATATCTCCTGGAATCGGAGAGTCCAAGGAAGCGATTATGTTCACGGTTGACAGTGCTGCCACAATCTATGCGCTCAGGAGACCTATAACTAGGTCCAGAGTAATAGCTGAGTGTCATGCAGCACTCCAAAGCATTTCAAACAAACACAGAACCATCGTACGTTGGACAAAAAGTCACGACTTGTGTCCGGGTAACAACATAGCAGACACCCTTGCCAAGGAGGGCACGAGAAAACAGGTGGAGGACAAAGCAGCTAGACACTGCAAGCCGACAGCGGTGGAAGTGCGTGATCTACTGCGCCGTCATACTGAAAAAGAACAACAAAATTTGTGGGATAAGAGGGAGGATTGCAGGCATGCCAAAGCTGCTTTCCCAGCCCTGAGCAGAAACATTACTAACGATCTGTTGAGGTTGCAGCGACAAGACCTCCGACTATTGGTAGGGCTCATCACTGGTCACTGCAACTTGAATAGTCACATGTATAAACTGGGTTCCACCGACAGCCCACTCTGTCGTGGTTGCCTGCAGGAAAATGAAACGGTAGAGCATGTTTTGTGGCACTGCAAGGCCACGGCAGAAACTAGAATCGCTTACGGGTTCCATGACGCTAATATTGATTTGTCGTCGGCATCGATATCTTCATCGTCATCGCCATCTAATGTACCATCCAAGCCACTGGAGCAGTTATGCCAGCGGCCCAGAGCCACGCTCCGTTATTTTAAGGAGCTGGGCTGGCTCGGGTAGACGCTGGAGGGGGAAATGCACAAAACACCCCATGCGGGACGTCAGTGCAGGACTTATCGCCCCCACTTCGAATTAGAATTAGAATTAGAATGATTTTTTCACACGTTACGTGGTCATTTTTATAGAGAATCACCCTTCTAGAAAAATGTCTGAAGGCCAGCATCGCCTGCCGTTTATTGCAGGTTCACGAAAATACCGCGCTGCGTATACGAGTTAGAAAGCCTAGAGATTCTACTAGCGGCCGACAATCAGATCGAAGAGATCAATGTATCGTCGGACTCCCTCGCCAGACTGCGGAAACTAGCCGTGCTCGACCTGTCCAACAATAACTTGAGCTCCGTACCGCCTGAGCTCGGCAACTTCACGCATTTGAGGTCAGTTCCAACTGTTCTCTTTCTGCATACCTACTATAACTATACAGGGTATTATTTTTTCAGTGCACATACTTTGCATACGGAAAGTATAATAAACAAGCAATTAAACCCCTACTTTGGTTTTACTCACTTTAGTACAAAAATATTGAAATAACTTCAAGATAAAGTATACAGATAAACGGAATAATCAATGTCACCCTACGTCTGAGTACCTACGTGGCCGCGTCGTACCTACGCCCGAGACGTTTGGTAGGTAGTTATTGTCTGGAGTGTAGGGTGCATGCAATATAATTTTCTTTGAAATAGTTTGACAAATAATTGATGAAAACAAGTACATCTTTTTATGAGCAAAATATGTTCTATTAATGATATCTATTGCGCGATAAAAATTTGTGCACTGAATAAAAAGTCATGCTGTATACTCTAGTGGTAGACGAATTATTTAATGATAATTTAGAAAACAATAATAAACCGTTCCAATAAAAGCAATAAAATTGCCATATGTATTACTTTATAGAACATGTTACTTAAGAATCACATCTGAATATTACAATAAATGATTGAGTGTCAAGTTCTTGGAATAATAAACCTTGCGACACATCACTTTTAACTGAATCTTCATAAGCCTATATCTCGACTCGCTCTTGACTGAAATATACTGTCGCGCTATTTATCAGCCGATTTCGATAATATGTGGCAAGATTGTATAGTATCAAAGTCTTAACAAGATTTAAGAGTATGAACCAAATCGGTCGAGAGCGAGTCGAGGTATAGGAGATTCAGTTAAAGAAATGTGTCGCGAAGTCTATGGTTTTAACCGCACCTAGATATGTTTTGTGAGGTTTGGGGATAACGTCGCGCAGCTGATCAGTGAGCTTCAGTTAAGATTGGGTTAATCTCAGCTTGTAGCTAACATCACAGCCGCCAAGTTGTGTTATTCGACCTATAGTAACATTTATTTCCAGGACGCTGGAGCTCATGGGCAACCGTTTCCGTCAGCCGCGGCACGCCATCCTCGCCAAAGGCACCGACAGCATCCTCTCATACCTCCGGGACCGCATCCCCACCAACTAGACCTAAGACAAACCTCGTAATAAGACATGAGAGTAATACGCATATCAAAACTTTCTTCAATTTACAAAAAAATACTACGCGGTCCTAAAGCGGAGATACAGATATAGAACGGATGGCAATATTTACACGACGCTTCAGGAAAGAGGGACTTTAAATCGGTAAGCATTTTTATTTGGCTATCCAGAAGGAACCCTACAGATTTGTCAGGATGACAATAGCTCTTGTATTGATTTACATTATAACCTCCAGTTTTTATCCATATCAGTTTAGCCGGTATGATGTTATTGATGTTTCATTTCACAAACTTTTGAACTTTATTTGGCCCCTAGATAAAAAAAACGGAAATATTAAATAAGGCTTACATTTTATTTTATTTGATAGAATTTTTGCTATTGTGAATAACAATTTTATTCACAATTGCTTAGAAGATAATATTAACAAAAATTATACTTTAATTTCTTCTAATATGCAGGAATATATTTGGAATATTATTGATAATATGCAACAATATTATTCGGATGCTACTTATAATATGCAGCAATATTATTCAAGCGTTATTTATAGTATGCAACAACGTTATTTGAATGTTACCAATAGTTTGCAACATTGTTATCTTAATATGAATCTTAATATGCAACAATATTATTTAAGTGCTACTTATAATATGGAGGGATATTATTATCCACGTAACGTTTCTTATAATTTGCTAGAATATTATTACAGCATTCTTTATAATATACAGCAATGGTATTTAAACGTTACTAATAATTTCAAGCATTATTATCTAAATATTAGTCATACTATGCAGCAATATTACTTAAGTGCTTGTTATAATATGCTGGTATATTACTTGAGCTTTCGTTATAATATGGAGCAATATTATTCATATATTTGTAGATAGCAAACTTGAGCAGCATTTAATATTTTCGAAAATTACAAGCAAATATATTTTTATCATTTAAGAGTATAACATCGGACATGAAATAAACCAGAAGGGCTGCACTTGAATGAAATACCCTGTGTCCAAAATTTTAATCGAAAGCACATTCATTCATCATTAATTTAAATTCATTTCGCTTTGAAGACAGAGATAAGTTGAAAGAGTACGGTACAAACTACTCTATTTTAGAGTAGTTTTTAGTAAGAGAAGCCTTACTTCTTGTTATGAGCGCGAACGTCCTGTTTTTTTTCGGGTTCGCTGGTGTGAAATTGGTTTTCCCGTTTTTTTTTTAATAAGCGAGATAAACGTAAAGAAGGATGTCGGCAGCTCATACATATGTATCTGTCGTATAAGAATACACTCATTTTCTCCCAAGTTTGTTTCTAAGAATATTACGTCCAATGTAATTTATGACGCTTCTAAGACGTAAGAATCATTTGCTGCCTCTGCTGTCAGCATTACTTTGCAATAAGGTGCTAAATTGGCTAAAAATACCTAGATTATGAACTTCAGACAGCGCTAGATCATTAATTTAATTTCTATTTATGTAATATTTATGCATATCCTGTAACAATTCCCTGTTTTTTAGTAATAAAAAACGAGGATGCGTTACAAAATGCTCAAAACATCAACATAAACTCCCAGTAACGAATCAAAAGGAAAAATCAAATCTATGTCAATGAAAAGTAGCTTTGTATGAAGCTACCTGCAAAGCATAAGGCTTTGTGGTACTGTACTGTACCAGCCTTTGTAATAGTCCACTGCAGGACGTAGGCCTACCCACGAAGGGTGATAGGCTTTGTGGTAGCAGTCAAAAATTAAACTAGCGTGTTTGACATAAATATAAAATTGCTAAATCTGGCTCTAACTCCATCGATGTCAACACAAAAGTTATGACTTGACGCGACATTTGATATCTATTGAAATTGACAGTGACATTAAGATTAAAATGATTTATTATTTCATTTATTCAGTCAGTTTGGCTTTGCAGTATAATGACATTTGCTAACTGTAAAGGAAAATCATGGCCAAGTTAAGGGAGAAATCAGGGAAAATTCATTTTCTTTTAATCAATCCACTATAATTAAAATTCGATTAGTGATATGAAAATAACAAAAAAAAAACAGCATTTTTTAAAGCTCTGCTTATTTTTAGTTATGGAAATTTCCAAAAAAAATTTAGAAGGTCCTTTCTGTGCATCCTTCTTACCCCTCTTCTATTGTCAATGCAAAGTTCTGTCTACGTTTGCTCTTCATGTAGTCAAGGTGAGATTGATTTCTTGTAACCAAACTCTTCTGTGCGAAGATATACTTCGAGCAAAAATCTATAGAGTCACAATCATGCAAAAAAAGTGTCCGAGCCACAACTCTGCCCAAGCTACGTTAGTGGGCAGGCTTTTAAGTTAGTCTTAAGGCAATTGCAAGCCGACTACAACGCCGCACGATGCCAAAGTGCTCGGTTACAAGCACTAATTAGGTGACATAACATCGAGATTTGAGAAAACGGCTCACTGTGAATTATTTAATGTAAATGTCTAAGTCGGTATGTATGACGGCGCTCGGACATTTTTTTACTGCTTTCACTTAGGAACTGTAGCTCTGTAGATATTTGCTCGAAGCTAAAAAAACTCTATTTTTATTTCTCGGCCTGATTTAATTCTTAGTTGTGTCAATAAGCGGATTGAAAATGCCACCATCGAATGAAATGCGACAATCGATGCCATCTGTCATAAAATGTACCAAACAAAGAGCAGAAACAAGCTATTAAAAATGGTTGTCTGTGAAGTCGGTTTACGGACGATAATTTTACTTGATAACGTCATAAGAAAGAGATAGATGCGTCACAGCCTAACGTTTTAGGACGATCGTGCCTCTATCGCTTGTTCCGCGCTGTCGCTTGCACGCTCGGTTCAGGCGGAACGTGCGACCGGCGATCATCGATTTATAAGACGTTATCACATTAAAATGGACAAAAAAGTACCTAATAAAAAAACACTATCTCCGCTTTACTGTACTGTACTGTACCAGCCTTTTTTAACAGTCCACTGCAGGACATAGGCCTACCCACGAAGGGCGATTGGGCTATCCACCACGCTGGCCCAGTGCGGGTTGGTGGATTCACATACGCCATCGAATTTCTTCTACGGACGTATGCAGATTGCCTCACGTGTTTTCCTTCACCGAAAAGCCAGTGGTGTGAAATTCCGTACATAAATTCCAAAGAACTCATTGGTACGGGACCGGGGATTTGAACCCGCCACCTCACGATTGTAAGGCGGGTGTCACTACCTCTTGACCACCACGGCTTTATCTCCGCTTTGGTGACCAGAAATTATTAAAATATTTACGTAATGTTTAAATTAGCTGTTCTCGATCTTTTTGTATTACTCTCCAATGAAAAATCCTATTGTTCGTGCTCCTACCGCTAAGTCAGAATTCCGTTTTGGAACACACTCTTTTTCGAGTGGTTTCCATTGATTTGTATGTTATAGGCAGAATCATACAAGTTGGCGGATGTGAAGTTATCCAACCAATCGACGCTCAACTTTATGTGAGCTTCAGTCGGGATTGGATATTGCGTAGCTTGTAGCTACCTTCACATCCGCCGACTTCTATGATTGGGACTATATCGATTTGCTAGATATAAGTCGTCGAAAAACATAGATGATCGATCAGTGTTACCATGACTTGCCGGTAAGATAACATAGTCCTACTAAATATGCGTGTGCAATTTGCGGATATTGCATTCAAGCTACCGTTTGAAGTTGTTGAAAAAAAAATTAACAACCAGTGTTACCATAACCTACCGGTAGGACTATGTAGGTTGCATACGCAGCTTGCAAAATTGCATTCAAGCTAGTCTAAGCTCGCCTTTAATCGTAAGGTAGGTGCACACTACTTAAAAAAAATATTACACTTTGAAACTACAAATCTCCTATGCATTGGCATCTTATAGTGTGCACTTTCCTCGCGGTATATGTATGGCCATGCGCAATAAGTCTACAGTGTTGCCATTGAAAACAGCCTGCTGAAGCCAAAAATAATGTTTTTCTTTTTTTTTTCGTGTACCTGTTTGCAGGCTATGATTTTTTTACATGTGTTATCAATTATTTTATGTTGTTATTTTGTTGATTATTAAAATTATAACAAAAATTAAGTTAAATACAAAATTACTAAAAATAGTAATACATAACTTAAAGTGTAGAGGTTGTGACACTCATATAATAATAACTTTGACTCAAAACATTGTAAGTGCAGATACAATAAATGTATAAAAATGTATGCCAAAAAATGTTAGCATGATTATATTTAAATTATATTTGATTGGTATTTTTTGACTTAAAGTATTATATCCTTTTGAAAGGAAAATTAAACGTATTATACAGCGCATGTTTTTAGGGCGTTACATGAAGCCGCCAGGCCGTTTGGTGTATTTATTTGTCTCATAATTTATTATTATAGTGTATAAGATAATGCGCTATTTACGCATACTATTTACCAGTCATTTTATATACATTATTATCATATCAAAACCATGCTCGAAGTAACGACGCGTAGCCTAAAGTGTGAAGCATGTAAAATGATTTAATTGGACACTGTTAATTACATTGTATTTTAAAATGTAAGGGAACATCTTTAATGCATCTTTAGAAATCGCATCGCATGTAAATACATATGAATCCTAACCCAGTCGGGTAAAAATAAACAATTAAAATTGGTTTTGCGCAAGCAAATTAAAGAATTAATGAAAAATACATAGATTCGTTGTGTAGTCTATACAGGGTCACAGGAATTAAACGCAAAACCTTTTAAGCGCGGGTCTAGTACATCTAGACAAAAAGCTACATTTGTTCTACATTTGTAAATTCGCAAAAATGTAAATGTAAAAATGAAAAAGCTGATTTTTTTTTCTTTGTGATTTTCCAAAACATCTAGACAAAGAATTTTCTATTGTGTTTAATACCTATGACTCTGTATATGATATATATTTTTATACAGGGTTATCCAGAACTGGTGTACTAAGGCGAAAGAAAGAACATACCACCATTATGAAGAACTTTTACTTTGGGGCCAATCCAGAATTCGAGAAACAAAATCAGCTGTTTCATACATTTTGTCGATTTCAAATAGCAATTTTGTATGAAACATTTCTGATGCTGAGCTGATTTTTTTGTGCAATTCCGGGTTGGCCCCATTGTAAAAGTTCTTCATAATAATGGTATACAGACCATGTATGTACCACCCCCTTTCGTCTTAGTAGGTACAGGGCAAGCAGATAACCCTGTATACGTATATATATATATATATATATATATATATATATATACGTAGGTACAATGTTGCGCATCTATTTTCCTATACGATCCGTATTTTCGTCAAAGATGTATGTAGGTACGTAAACGGCTCGTGTGAGCTCTTGTATACGATGTATAGGTTCATTTTTTTCGCCGGACAACGGTCTGTTTCTCACCGAATTCGCGGTGGTGTATGGTTTATAATGAATGTGTGTAGATGCACCGGACATCGGTCCGGCGAACAATTTCAGGCAAGTATTCGTTTATTGACGGTCCGTTGTCCGGTGAAAAAAATTGACGTTTACAAGCGCTCTGTGGCTCTTTCAGCCCCTTCACTTGTAATGATCAGTCAGATGAGATTTGAAAGAATTTTGATATTTTCGTTCTAAAGAGATGTTTTACTGAAAAACTTCGATGAAACTTATGTTATTTTCTTTATTCTTCATTTCCACCCCGCCGAAACGCTTCATTTGGGCGGCCGTTACGCCGACCTTTTATACAGCCTTGGCCAAAAGTATTAGGCACCCTGTATTTTCACTCTATCTTCTATACTAATTTCACTCCTTTTTGGCATTTTTAATAAAATTAGGTGTCAATTTAATCACATCAACAGAAATGAAAGCTTGTTTACTTGTTAGAGTCCAGAACACAAGTGACCAAAACATTGACTGATAAGACCAAAAGAAAACCGAATCCTTTGTTTTCGGTCACCAGATGTTTTATGACCTTAACAAAGAGCTGCTTGATATTCTAAGAAGTTATTTATGACCCCGGTAAGTCATTTAAGTACTGTACTGTACCAGCCTTTTTAATAGTCCACTGCAGGACGTAGGCCTACCGATGAAGGGTGGTTGGGCCATATCCACCACGCTGGCCCAGTGCGGGTTGGTGGATTCACATACGCCAGCGAATTTCTTCTACGGACGTATGCAGGTTGCCTCACGATGTTTTCCTTCACCGAAAAGCCAGTGGTGTGAAATTCCGTACATAAATTCCAAAGAACTCATTGGTACGGGACCGGGGATTTGAAACCACGACCTCACGATTGTAAGGTGGGTGTCACTACCTCTCGACCACCACGGGTTCATTAGTCATTTAAGATAAGCACTCAATTATTGGTTAAGTAGTAAACATGCATTTTGATTTTTTAAAGGTGCCTAATACTTTTGGCCAAGGCTGTACCTATGCCATTCGCCCTTTGGCTATATTTCGTGTTCAAAAAATATCGTAAATAAAAAAATGTTGTAACAATAATAATAAAATCACTTAGAGGTACTGAATAACTAAAAATTAACAAAATAAGAGAGTCTAATATGAAATCAACCAAAGTATTGTTCTTTGTACCTGAAGTTTATTTTTGTAAAAAATAGTAATAATTGCAACGCAATTCACAGCTTTTGCGTGATTGAAAATTGCACAATTTGTTTGTTAATATTTATAGAGCACAATATAATATCAACATAATATGTGATCGCTGGAATACATTCTGTTTTGTATAAATTGTTTTTCTTACTAAATAGTAAGTATCCCACGAAGATGATAAAATATGTCCTAGGATATAAGTTTCAGAGGTCAATCGAGAGTATATGTTCTTTGCAACCGTGCTATATCCTAGATCGAACACGCGAAACTATTTTGAAGTTTTGTAAATAGATGGCTGGTATGTTTATCACTTTATAGTATATATTCTGGTGGTTTAATCTGGAAAGTCTTTTTTAAATAACCCATTTTCAAAATCCCCGGAAAACTTTCCAGGTAACCGGCTTTTTTGAACCGAATGACTAGACTATTATAGTGATTGGATTGTTTTTCATGGAACATTTTTTTTTGCTGTTTTCTAATTTTCATACATCGATATGAAAAGTTGACATATATCTAATATACAGGATGTCCCTGAACTCAACGTCAAGCCGGTACGGGGTGAGAAGTGGGGTCACATCAGCCCCGGGAAAAATATAAAAAAAATACCAATCGGTTATTTTAATTTTTACAGCCAAAATAAAAACATATGATGAAAATCAATACCTTGAACCATATTTTTAGGTGCTGTGACCACATATTTCACAATTTTTCGATGATTATTTTACTAACATAATCCTTAATATGCGTACTAATGAATCGCAATCACAAATTAAGCATAAACTATTACTAAGATAGTTAAAATTAGCATAGTTTTTTCAAACCATAATTAAAAAAATAATGTCACCGAACTTTGACTCTTCATAAAAAAATAAAAATGTACCGTACTACCCTTGGCAAGTTTCACCAAAAAATGCCCCATTTACTTGAGATTTTGAAATGGTGCAACACTAGCTACTTTTCAATCTACACCACTGAGGAATTTTTTTTTTCGGAATATAGCATCAATACTGGTTGGCGCTCAAAAATACGGAGAAATTTAACGAAATGAAATGATGAAATGATATTTATTTCACAAAAAATAGAGTACAATTAGGGTGTTAATTTTGTAAGATTTGTCCAATCTATTTTGCCATTCCTTGGCATGTGAAATATATATATATATATGTAGCAAGTATATGTAACAGTGCAGCGGCCGAAAAACGACACCTAGCGATAAAGAGATGTGATAGAGCGAGATAGCTATGATGTTATGCTACATGTGTGAGCGAGAAGGATAATGTATGCGATAATTTAGTAATTATTTCTATTTATTACAGTCAGATCATATTTGTAGTTACTAAAGTGCATCATGCACAATAAAAGAGAGGCCTATACCCGGCAGTGGATAAAGATGGTTACAGTGCGCCAGTACGCTGCGATCCTTCGTTTCCTGCGCATCTTCTCGTAATGGTGTTACTCTCATACTAACGACTTTTGCTTGTTTTGTTTTAGCTTATTCTATGACTTTGGCTTTGTTTCTCTGGACTTGATTTATATTTTTCATGCATTTGGACTGAAAAACATGTGCATTTGGATATCTTTCGCGATATAATCCAGCCCGGCATTACTACGATCACCGTAGATGAAGTACATGTTTGTGTACTCTTCTGCTGTATACTCAGAAGATACTCATATGACATGTTGCCTAGTTAAGTAACATAGTCCGCACAGCGTAAATTAAGTGCAGAGCCAAAGTCCTCGGATAACCAAAATCAACCCCGGGTACACACAAGCCAAAGTCGTTAGTGCAACTTAACACGATTACGAGATGCGCAGGAAACGAAGAATCGCAGCGTGCTGGTGCACTTCAACATCATCATCCATAACCTTCTTTATTCACTGCCGGGTATAGGCCTCTCTCTTATTGTGCCTGATGCGCTTTAGTTACTACAAAAATAATCTAACGGTAATAAATAGAAATAATTACTAATTTATCGGCTACATTATCGTTCTCGCTTACACATTTAGTATAGCATCACTGTTAAATTTCTCCGAATTTTTGAGCGCCTACCAGCATTGATGACATAAGTATTCGATGTTTAATATGGTGATACTCCGAAAAAAAATCTCCTAAACACTACGTTTACTGTAAAATAGCTAGTGTTGTACCATTTCAAAATCTCAACTAGATGGACCATTTTTTGATGAAACTTGCCGAGGGTAGTACGGTACATTTTTATTTTTTTAAGAAGAGTCAATGTTTGGTAATATTTTTTTTTAAATTATGATTTGATAAAACTATGCTAATTTTAACTAACTTAGTAATAGTTTATGCTTAATTTGGGATTGCGATTCATTAGTACGTTAATTAAGGATTATGTTATATATAGAATAAACCTATGTCAAGCAGCAGACGTTGTACGGCTGATAATGATGATGAATGGTGTTACTTATAGTTGTAATCAATATCATAAAATGATTTATAAGTCTATGCCTATAATTTATTGTGTTCGCGGCTAAACTACGAGTAGATACTGTGGTACTCAGTTAAACTTTTCATTCAAATAGAATCTCCATCACAATGGACGTAGATTGAATGTTGTGGATTTACATAACAGATTAGTTTTGTAGGTCACCACATCACAACTAGGTAAATACACTAGTAATTTTAAAATACTGTTTTGACCTTACCATAGTAGTTATAAGAAGAATAAGTATTTTGTTGGATATTACGAAACCATGAAATCGTCCACAGATGCTTCCTTCATACGACACACCTGAACTATTTTACTTACATACTAAATAAAATCTGCAAGTATTATTTGGGGAAATACGCACTAGATCGCTATGGATGTGTTAAAAACATTTTACTGAAAACTAGATTGTATCAATTCTTCAGATTCAATAATATCATGCAAGCAGACAAGGCTTCAGTTTGAAATTATGTAAATTCGTGAAAACGTATTTCCGTCCATCCATCAGCCATAAGAAGTCCACTGCTGGACATAGGCCTCCCCTATGGATCTCCAATAAGACTGGTTGGAAGCGGCTTGCATCCTTCGCGATCCTGCGATCTAATGAGGTCATCCTTCCACCTTGTAGGTGGACGTCCTACGCTGCGCTTGCCGGTACGTGGTCTCCACTCGAGAACTTTTCGACACCCATCAGTCATCAGTCCTTCGCACTATGTGCCGTGCCTATTGCCATTTCAACTTGCCAATCCGTTGGGCTGTGTCGGTAACTTTGGTTCTTCTACGGATCTTTCTGATTTAGAACGTATCTCTTGATTCTGATTTGAAACGTATTTAGAAATCTTGATGTACCTAATAAATAAAGGGACAAAGATTTGTAGATATACTAATTTTTTACAAAAAATGCTCATTTATTATTATTAGCACGTTTAAAACGTTTTGAAGACATTTACTAACTAGCTTTGTGTTGTTTGTTGACTGTACTATCAACTAATAGATTACACAAACATCAATCGTACATCTCCTGGAAACGGATCTTCCGCGACACCGTCAATTTATGCAAATTACTGCGGATGCTTTCGAAAGAAACACCGATACCTACCAAAATAATATGCTAGCTAACTTGCCGAGTACCTACCTACTTGAAGGCATGCATCCCGCATGTCCTAGCTGTTGCGAAACTGTCGCTTTTCGGCGTCTGACGCCACTATTATCGTTCGGTTTCACTATCGTTTTGTCGCTCGTCATTCTATTGTAAATTGTAGTCTGTAAACCCATAATAAACTGCAAGGTCGTAGGCACAGTACCTACGCTGTATAGTGGGGGCCGGCACATGACTGCACTTCATACAGTTTCAGTAGCTGTCGTGTGCCGTTTGTCGCCGGCCCTCTAGATAAACGACCGTGTTTTTCATGACAGAAAAGATTTCTTTCAACTCGATCGTAGAGTTATAAATCAAGTGTTGGAGGCAATGAATTACAATCGCATTAAAATTGGAGTACCGCTCCCAAAAACCGTGTGGTATGTTTGTCCAGCTGTTTCATTGTAGGCAGTGCGGCCGCGCCGAATCGCGCCATTGGTTCAACACCCTACACAGTTCCTGAGACCTCAAACACTTATCAGTAGGTTCTGCGAATGGCTCTACATGCGACTGCGTTTAAAAGTAACGACTCTGAAGATGACGGTAGCGTCGTATTTGCCTATATCATAAGATCAAGAGTGTAATATAGTGCAATCGAGTGCCGCGAAGATGTTCAATACAGTGCGATTTACGTGTGGTTGGTGCCGTGATATGTGCAAAAACTTGTTTCTTATGAAGTCACATGGGATCGTCATTGTGCTGCTGCTGGTGTTTATACAAAGTAAGTGACTCATCCTTTATTGAACTTAGCCTATTTTGTAACAATGTGTAAAACATGTATTACGTAGAATTATAGTTGCCAAAAAATAATATAGGAATACGAAAAAGACGAAGACTTTTGTTATTGGGATATTTCCTATCTTCATCCAGAGTAAAATAAAACTGCTCTACGCTTTTCTCGTTTTACATTTGTAAAGTTATGTCTACACTATACCTTGTTTTTGTATCTTATCAAAATGTTACTACTTTTTATTGATGCATATTTTACATTTAAAATATCCTGTTCGAATGTAATTAGCAGTAAAAGATCCTAGTGTTAATAGAATATGCCACTAATATGTTATCTACATTCATGATACAATGTTGTTAACAGTTAATATAATAGAATAGGATATTTGTTTAGTTGAAATTGAAAATTACATGGTGGTGATAGATAAGCGTGACTTTAAGATTACCGGGTTTGGAATTACGAAATCGTGTGGATGAGTGCCTCAGGTATCAAACATCGTGCCTTTTCAACCGACTTTTAAAAAGAAGGATGTTCTCAATGCGTCGGTATGTTTTGTGCCAAAGTTACCTGATTTCTTTTTTTCGTTATTTGTGTGCTTATTCACGTGATTCTTTTTTAACCGACTTGTAAAAGAATATTCTCAATTCAACTAAGTATACATCAATTTTGTTTTTTGTTCATAAATTACGCGATTACTCCTCCAATCATGAACCGATTATGATGATTCTTTTTCTGTTTGGTGCACCATACTTCAGAGGTGTACCCTATCGAAATTTTATCGAATTCGGCAGAGTTTTCGAAAATTACCAATAATGTGAAAATTACATCGATGATAATATATCAATCCGTGCGAACTATTCGAATTCTGTACACATAACACAATTGAAGTCGGTTATGGTATTTTCGCGAAAAATAGTTATCAACCTGTAGTCTATATGTACATCATCTCAACACGCACCATCTAGGTACTGTGTAGAGGCCGATCGCGAGATGGTCAATTATAAATAAAATTTTCTTTCATTCAGTAGTTTTAAAGCAGTTCAAAGAAATTGAAGATAATTGCAACGTCGGCCGCTTTTTCTCTACAGCAGTTTGGTTCGGGAGTGCTTGAGGTCGATCTTAACAAGTCGGTTTATGTTGTATGGTTAAGTCAAAGAAATATTTCTATTGGTTTTGAGATACCAAAAAGTTTTGCGTGATGAATTTCTACAGTGAGATGATGATGACGACGATCATAAGCCTGTCAATCTTAACTTCACGCTCATTGAAACAAAAATATCCTTTAAGTTGCTGGTAACTTACGCACAATTTACACACTTAAATTATGGCTTTAGGTTTATTCGTGATGTCAGGATCGGTTCCCTAGTAAAAGTTGTTCAACATGATGTTAGTACCTACCTACATCAAGATGAACAAAGCCTCACTTGTGAGTTGTGTTTGAGTTACTAGATCACAGTATAGCACTATACGGGATTATCGGCTTGCCCTGTACTAAGCCGAAAGGGGGTGATTCAGACTGTGTAATATTATGAACAATTTTCACTATGAGGCCAACCCGGAATTCGAGAGAAAACATCAGCTGTTCCATACGAAATAACAACCCTAAATCGAGAAAATGTACGAAACAGCTGATATTTTTTTCGAATTCCAGGTTAACCTCATAGTAAAGGTTGTTCGTAATGTTCTGAATCACCTCCATTCGGCTTGGTACACCAGTTCTGGATAACCCTGTACAGCAACCGATAAAACCAGATATTGTCTCCTGACGAGGTTCCCAACTCTTGCATTGACCAGACACAGCGGCGTACTGCGCGCGCGGCCGGGTGGCGACCTTCGCTCGCTGGTCAGGAGTGGCGCCGGAGAGAGCCACTCCTGTCTTCGTGTACTCGGCAAGTGGAGAGGAGGACTCCTTGCCCGGAGCCTGCTTGTCGAGGTTTGTTCATGCATTTACCGTTACTAAAATAATAATTAGTCTTTGCATTTTCGTCCTCTTTTCCCGTAATTTTCCAAATAAAATTATCTTGCAACGTTGAGCCTTATCATTAGGGTATTTTACAGATGTCGATCGCTCATCGATCGACATCTGTTGTTTGAACATGTTCTGTTTTTGTCCTATGGGTAAATTACTCGTGAAATGCTTTTACCTATCAAGTACCTATTTCTAGCATAAAATTTGTAAAAAAAGCTACATATTTAATAGAAAATGTAAGTATTTATAAAATATTCAACTTTTCATACAATTTTGCTTACCTACCTACGTACCGCTACACATACAACGAAAATGTGGTAGGTTCATAGTCCGCAGAGCTATTGATGCTCCATTCACTCACGATATCCGCAACCCGTAAATATCTTAAGTATACCTATTTCTGAGACCACGCACCGGCAAGCGCAGCGTAGGACGTCCACCCACAAGGTGGACGGATGACCTCATTAAGACCGCAGGATCGCGCTGGATGCAAGCCGCTTCCAAGCGCTCTTATTGGAGATCTATAAGGAAGGCCTATGTCCAGCTGTGGACATCCTGTGGCTGATGGATGGATGAGTACCTATTTATATTATTATTTTGTTAAAACAGGTGTCGGGAGTTGGCAGACTGCGCGGCAGTGGTGGTGCTCTACGGCCGAGGGAACTGCCAGGGCCTCGCGGACACCAAAGAAACCCACTTCCGTGTCGACAATGACGCGGCTTATTTCAAGAAAATCTGTTTACCATGTACGTATACTGCTGTCACCATTTTCATTTAACGGACTTTAAATCGGGGATTTTATTTTATGGCTCCTGACTTAATGTTAGCTATACTTCCCGAGTCTTCGGTTCATAATCATAATCATAATAATTTATTTCATACATACTATTTACACGTCATATCAGGTTAATCAATAATTAAATCAAAATAATACAATATAAAAATAATTAGCAACAATGTCAAATAAACATAATGATCGATTATTATACCAAATAGTAATAAATAGCAGTTGACTTGACTAAATGCCAACTATTGTACAGAGCATATAGATTCAACTACTTTACAGTTTAGGAATTCCTTGTAACTATAAAACGTCTGCTCGACAAGCCATTGCTTCAAACGAAATTTGAAACATGTGATACTAGGTGCCTCGATGGTACTCTTTGGTATTTTGTTGTAAACGGTCGGCCCCATGACGTGGGTAAGTTTGTCCGACTTAGCCAATTGCCTGGGTATCTGTTTAAGTTTTCCTGCGCGTCTTCTCGGCAGCGTAGGTTGCTTACCATGCCCTTTAAACTCACTGTACTTATCCAGATTACTCTTTACAAACAACGCCACTTGTAATATCACAATGCACGGCCGAGTAAGAATCTGAATTTTTTTAAAGTAAGGCTTTGCTGATTGGTCGCTACTGATTCCCGCTATGGCTATGGTTCTATACGTGCGAAGCATGTGTGGCTCCTAAAAAGCGTAAAAGAATATAATTTATTTTTATGCTTAAGAACGAATATCTTATGTAAAGCCTGGACCTACAAACTTATTTAGATTGCGGAGAAGCGTAGCATGAAGCTTTCAATCAATGAACGCCAATGAAAATCTTTTGGAAAGGCTTTACAGCTGTCACTGCTTACTGCTACTTCTGCATACATTTGTTAACCGGCTTCAAAAAAGAAAGTTTTTTTTTCTTTTATGTATGTTACGCGATTACTCCCCCAATTATGAACTCGTTCAAAGAGCATACTTCCGAGGTTCAGAGGTGGTCTCATTTACCTAAACTTTATCGAAATCGGTATAGTCGTTTTCGAAAAATCAACAATAAGGGGCCGTTCAAGTATTACGTAAGCAGATTTATTACAATTTTCTACCCCTCCACCCCCTTGTCAGCCAAAAAAGCAAAGCTTTCACCCCCCTCCCATTCTTACGTAATCATTGGTACCTCTACCTATTTGCATTTTGCTTTTTTATTGATTCATGAACAGGAAATAAATAACTATTGCTGACGTAATCACCATATAAACTCCCCCACCCTCCTTGTCATCAAAAACAAGCAACGGATAGACCCCTCTACCCCCCTATCTTGCTTACGTAATACTTGAACGGTCCCTAATGTGAAAATTCTAACTACTCAAAAAGCCATTTTTGGCGATAAATAAATTGTTTTCCTAACAATCAACAACCAAACAAAAAAGGAAATATAAGCTATAAATGTGAAGTTAGCTACAAGTTGCGCAAGATCCAATCAACGCGCAGCTTTATGTGAGCTTCTGTCACGATTCGATATTGCGCAGCTACCTAACTACACAGTTCACATCCGGCTTGTATGATTCGGCCTATTGCTGATTTTCATTTGCCAGTGGCAGAGGAGTGCCGTCATCGATGGTGGGCTCTGGAGAACACTCCTGGGTACCACCTGCACACAGACAGCCCGGAGTCGAAGGTCATCGTCAACACCACGCTACAAGACTGCTACGAAGCCTTGCTCGTGCCAAACAGGGAGAAGCTATATCGGTGAGTCCGGACTTTGGTGATGATGATGAAACTTTACTGTACCAGCCTTATAGGACGTAGGTCTACCCATGAAGGCATATCCACCACGCTGCGTGCGGGCTGGTGGATTCTTAAACGCTATTGAATTTCTTCTACGGATGTAGGTATGTAGGTTGCCTCAAGATGTTTGATGATGATGAAACTACAAGATGCTTTTTTGGCAAATCGGCAGGGTAGTTCAAAGGTGCTTTTTTGGCAAGGCCGGTGAGGTCTTATATAGATGTTTTTTTTTTAACAAAATATAACTAACGGCTAAAATATACTAAAAACGACTAATTGGGCTAATTACGGGCTAATAATACGAAAAAAGCCGTGGTGGTCTAGTGGTAATGACACCCGCCTTACAATCGTGAGCGCTACCTTACGATTGTAAGGCGGGTTTCAAATCCCGGTCCCGTACCAATGAATTCCTTAGAATTTATGTACGGAATTTCACACCACGGGCTTTTCGGTGAAGGAAAACATCGTGAGGCAACCTGCATGCGTCCTTAGAAGAAATTCGATGGCGTATGTGAATCCACCAACCCGCACTGGGCCAGCGTGGTGGATATGGCCCAATCACCCTTCGTGGGTAGGCCTATGTCCTGCAGTGGACTATTAAAAAGGCTGGTACAGTACAGTACAATACGAAAAAGATTTCGTAGAAAAGTGACAAAAAAGTTTTTATCCTTCAGTATTGATATCTTTAAAGGAGTCACCACCTGAGTCCACCATCCTTTCGAGTAGCGTAGGTATCTATACGCGCCTTTGTAATAGAATAATCCGTGTGATTGATATAGTCATAAATGAGTAATCATTGCTTGACCATTGTCTATATAATATAACAAAGCTACTTCCGCTCAGGACACTGCTAAAAGAAATGCTAATAGCTATTTCATTGTGCAAAGGTTCATGCATACGCACATTGTGGTTTAAAACTACCATTGTTTAGAATCAATGCAAGAATACTTGCGACTGTTAAAGGTACAATTCTATAGCCATGCAGCAGTAGCAGAGAATACGTACCATCTTACCACAAAATATTTACGCACGCTTAAGGCAATGTTTAAAAGTATAAATTGCACGGTTAAACAGTGTTTAAAGCGTGTTTAAATCTTTAGTGGCAAGGCGGCTGTCTTCATGCGATAAACACGCAAACAGGCGTAGCGATATGCTACGTCTCGATGCGTCTAACTAGCTAGCTACGGAATATATTTCATAAAAATGCATCGAATCCAGCGGTGATGCATCTTTGTACTGCCTCGTACAGTAGCCTGTGGAATTGTACCTTAAACAACAAAATAAAAAATGTAATGTGTACGACCTTGCTACAATCACGTAACATCCCTATAAAAACCATAACTTTCATTGAGTGCTTTGCTTCGATCTAGACCTTAGACAATAGATTTTCTCTACCATTGTTTACGAAAAGCGTGGCATGTGAGTGTTGGAGCAGACTAATCTATGATGTTAACTGAGCGATGATTTTAAGGGAGATATCGAGTTTGGCCGCTATCTCTCTGACGTAGATATTCGTACATTCTGGATGATAAGGACCGTATAGATTTTCAGGAAAATAGGGATGTTTACTGGGTATAAAAATCATTATTATAATTAGTCCGTCAGTTAGATTATTGAAAAATATTTGACACGATTTTTTTTTTGGTCAATCAAACAATTGGTGACAAAGATTAACCTTGTCAAAGTTTGAGAGTGGGGGCTCGTGACGTCCCTAGCCGGTACATTTGATAGCGGTTAGTGACGTCACGCGGAACTTTAAAGGGATATATCTTCATCATTTTTTTGTTAAATTGACAAAAGAAAAAATACGTGTCTAATATTTTTTGACAATCTATTTGACGGACTAATTATATTTTATTAGTAAGCATCCCTTTACTATATTGTAATTATTTTCTTGAAACATATACTATTTATAATATTTCCACGTTATAATATTTCATTTGAAATTTCGAATTCGAAAATATCGGTATTACGAATAGGTACCTACTACCTAAGCATTGCCATTCAGCGTGACAATGCTGCCAGCATGCTGGACACGCTGCCAACTGGCAGTGGGCTTGAGCATTTGGATTATCTTTAGGCCTTCAAGGGTCTGTGGATGATCCAATTGCTTTCTATGTAGTAGCGTAGGTATTTTTACCATATAAAGTACCTAGTATTGTATCCTACTACCTTAATATCCTTTTCTTATAACTTCGTTCAATAAAAAGTTATTGTAACACAATCCACAAATGCTGCTGGGTTTTTCAGAGACGTCATTCGTCACAAAAAATATAGTTACCTACTGTGTCTAATTTTCTCAATTTTTCCTTTGCAGTTTCTTATGTCATGTTTCATTTGTTTGTTTTGACGACAAACGGTAATTAGCACTCGCGATTTGCACTTACCTAACGGTCTACATCATGTTTGTGGACGTTATATTATCACATAATATAATTGGTTACTGTTAACATGTTACATAATGTTTGATCAACTATTTTGCAGCTCTTCTTCTTATGTGGTTTTGTGTGTTTAAAATATGGAAATGATATATATGGAGTACGGTTTACGGTAGGGTAGGTAAGTTGGAGTAGGTAATGTAGTCATTTCGAAAGAACTACTTGAAATATAAATGGATTTTCCTCATTCCTAATTGACTAAGAATCATATAGATTCATATGTTATATATTGTATGTATGTAGGTGGTAGATAGGTATATCAAATGTCATACCGTAAATCAAATATGAATAATACCTACTACCTAAATATTAATTTATATACTTACATAAAATTAAATATTACCTAATATCTAAGTTCTAGATCTTACTTGAAAAAAAAATACATTCTGTTTACGGATTGTTTCTTGATTTTATGGAAATTCAAACGCAAAAGTAAATAGCTGCTGTGGACGCGACTGCGTGTTTTTTTTGCTTTCAGAATAATTACGTCTGTTAAAGATTCCTGGATATGAAAACACAGCATAACAAGCATGACTCTGTAGTCACACCTTAACCTAATTTTAATTTGAGAAACTTTACTTGAACTATCGTATTAGGAGAATGTATAAACTAGTTCACAAATATAGTGCGTAAGCAAATATGAGAAAAACAGTTGTTCAGATGTTTTACGGAAGAGATACTCGTATGTGCAAGAAATAGAGCTAAGAGACTTTAAAGTATATTCACGTATGACTTGAATACCACGTACGAGTACCTTCTGGATTTATTGTGCCTCGTTTATGAATGAACAAATAAAATCTTTTTAGTACAAATTGAGTTAACAGGTGCTACTTTAACAAATACCTATACCTGTATAAAAAGTTTTCGTGAAATGACTCGTTCGTCATTTTGGTTCAAAACTAAGAAAACACATGTGACCACTATTTTGAACGCAACATTCCTGGCAACATTTGCTCCTTCTTCTGGTCGATCTCTATGCGATAGTTTCAACTTGACTTAACTTGACTGACTGAGGTAGGGTTCCGTACCTCAAACAGAAAAAAACGGAACCCTTTTAGGATCACTTTGCTGTCCGTCTGTGTGTATGTCAAGACTCTTTATCTCGGGAACGCGTTAAGATATCGAGTTGAAATTTATAATGTATACGTATATCTATGGTCTCTTGTAGTGATGTAAAAGAAAAATTTCACAGTTATCGCTTAAAAAAGTTAGAGCCGTTTATGTCGTAAAAAACCTAAACGTATTTCGACACTCATAAAAATCAAAACCTACTTCGGGTACTTCCCGTTGACATAGTTCTATCTGTGAAATTTGGCAAGAACCATTGTCTCAGAGTACACATATAGAAATAAATTTGAAAACTGTACATTTTTATTTAAATCACAAAAAATAGGGCCTTGAAATTCACAAAATATGGGGTTCAAAATTTAAAGTGAGTAAATCGTATCATGTAATGTATCAGGTTCATGTAAAAGAACTTTATTAGCACATGCTAAAACAGGTTTTTAATTATTTCAACAATGTGTAATTTACGATGTATGACGAGAACAGTGAAAAAAAAAAAACTTTTTTGTCGATGGTAGTTTTGTCGGTTTAGTTAGTTCGGTTTAGTAGTTTAATTTTGTCGGTATAGAGATTTTAACAACTTACTTCCCAATTTTGTGAAATTTTCTGGATTTGTACGGATCCCTCGGAGCGCGAGCCTGACTTGCACTTGTCTGGTGTTTTTATGAAAATATAACACATGGCGCATATTCAGAGAAACACTAGCTTTAATTTAACGCACCGCATACCTTAACGACTTCCTCTAGGTCCTTTTATTTAAATTGAAGAAACCCATGCCCAGCCGTAGCAGTAGCCTAATGTCGATGAATTGTCGTAGAATCGCTTTCAATAGAGTCGTCTTTGCAGGTCGTCCCAGTGGGTTGGTTCCGACGCGTCTTTCGACCCAGAATCCATCAAGGCGTCAGACTCCGCGATTGGGAGCTGTGTCCTTAACGCCGAGGATAAGTTCTTGGAACCAGAGTCCTATCGGGTCTCCAACTACTACACCTTCTATCTGGAGAACCAGTGTAGACACGACTGTGAGTTTTGTTTTAGCTGCCAGTTTTTGCCAGGTTTACTGTCCGGTATTTTGGCTCAAATAAGTTTGGCCGGGACACATCTGTCGCAAACTGGACGACCACTGGGCAAAGGTCACTGGTGGCAGTAGAGTTTTAGTAATAGGGTCCCGTTTTTACCCTTTTGAGTACGGAACCCTAAAAAGATACAATAATAATATGATTATCTTGTGCGCTTGTGAAAAAAGACTCATAAAAAATGTGTTACTTTTTAGATCTCAAGAAGATAGACCGATGTTCCTACGAAGAGTACGTGAACCAAACTCTAAAACATGTTGAATTCACCATCAAGAACTATACCAAAGACGACGTAAGTTGGTACCTAATCATACTTTAATTGCCATGATTTTCCTTGTAGTTACTGTTTTTTCGCACTCTGGGTTAACGTAGCAAGGTGAAGCGATCTACTGATAATAACAAGCCTCATTTACTATGTACCTAATGCCCATTAAAATTTAGATAAATAAACATAAAACGCGCTTTATTTTGCACAATAGGTGTCTTTGAAGTCTGCATGTTTAAGTTTTCGACCAGTGTGTGTTGCCACCCAGGTAGCAAAGTGACGTCAGTGACGCATAAACGACGTCACTCTTAGGTCATAATAGGGTCGGTCGTTAATGCGTCGTCGATGACGTCATAATGTACGTCAATTAAAAGTCATTATTTCGACGTCTCATATTCACCATAAAATTGACGTTTTATTGACGTCCATTTAGGGTCAATATCAGGACGTACTATATTCGCCACATAGTAGACGTTTTACTGACGTCCATGTAGGGTCAATATCAGGACGTACCATATTCGCCACAAAGTGTACGTTTTACTGACGTCCATCTAGGGTCAATATCAGGACGTACCATATTCGTCACAAAGTGGACGTTTTACTGACGTCAATTTAGAGTCAAAGTCAGGACGTACCATATTCACCACAAAGTGGACGATTTACTGACGTCTATTCAGGGTCATTATTAGGACGTATCATATTCGTCTCTGGTGGACGTTTTACTGACGTCCATCTAGGGTCAATATCAGGACGTACCATATTCGTCACAAAGTGGACGTTTTACTGACGTCAATTTAGAGTCAAAGTCAGGACGTACCATATTCACCACAAAGTGGACGATTTACTGACGTCTCTTCAGGGTTATTATTAAGACGTATCATATTCGTCTCTGGTGGACGTTTTACTGACGTCCATTTAGGGTCAATATCAGGACGTACCATATTCGCCACAAAGGGGACGTTTTATTGACCTCTATTTAGGGTCAATATTAGGACGTACCATATTCGCCACAAAGTGGATTATTTACTGACGTCTATTTAGGGTCATTATTAGGACGTATCATATTCGTCTCTAGTGGACGTTTTACTGACGTCCATTTAGGGTCCATATCAGGACGTGCCATATGCGCCACAAAGGGGACGTTTTATTAACCTCTATTTAGGGTCAATATTAGGACGTACCATATTCGCCACAAAGTGGATGATTTACTGACGTCTCTTCAGGGTCATTATTAGGACGTATCATATTCGTCTCTGCTGGACGTTTTACTGACGTCCATTTAGGGTCAATATCAGGACGTACCATATTCGCCACAAAGTGGACGTTTTATTGACCTCTATTTAGGGTCAATATTAGAACGTACCATATTCGCCACAAAGTGGATGATTTACTGACGTCTATTTGGGGTCATTATTAGGACGTATCATATTCGTCTCTAGTGGACGTTTTACTGACGTCCATTTAGGGTCAATATCAGGACGTACCATATTCGCCACAAAGGGGACGTTTTATTGACCTCTATTTAGGGTCAATATTAGGACGTACCAAATTCGCCACAAAGTGGAAGATTTACTGACGTCTCTTCAGGGTTATTATTAAGACGTATCATATTCGTCTCTGGTGGACGTTTTACTGACGTCCATTTAGGGTCAATATTAGGACGTACCATATTGTACCATATTGTTTGCACGCGCGCTCGCATCGGTGCGGACGTGTTTACTTTTTGTCGCAACAATTATTTCTATTTAGTTCGATCGCAATGTTTACGTTTTGCCGGGCTTGTAAAAAAGACGTTACCGGTGAACTTATAATGAAGTGTACACTATCAAACTGTGAAAAAGTGTATCATATATTGTGTCTCGGTATTAAAAGACGAGATTTCGAGTCTTTTTCTACGGACTATGTGCGCCAATGGATTTGCCCGATGTGTGACAGCACAAAAAGAAAACATGCTGGGAATGACACGCCAGTTCGCACTCCAGAACATAGGAAGTTACCAACAATAGCGAGCCCTAATTATGTCAATAACCAACGGGGTAGCAAGTGCAGTCAAATGGAAGTTTCCGTGCTGGAGAATGACGGCGGTTTGTTATCAGAATTCCAAGAATTTCGTCGGGAACTTAGAAAAAGATTACATACGCAAGACCAACATATTTTACAAATTCAAAATGTATGTTCAGCTACTAATGACGAAATTCAGGTACTAAAGACCGTTATAAAAGATAGGCGATGTTCGTGCGATTTGACCTCAATAGATACCTACTTAAAATGCTTTGCGACCGCAACCAGCGCATCGAGTCATTGTAATGTAATGCACAAACAAATCAAATAATTTCAAGTGTCAGCAAAAGTCCGATGCAAGTGCAGAAACAAGTTAACACCAACCTGATTAGTGATAACAGTGCATTAGTAATTTCTCCAAGAGAGAATAAATAGTTAATCTAAATGTGCCATGGTCATAAAATTGCTATGGGATCGACATTGTAATTTTAAGACTATGGATTCATAACAGTCTATGTATGTATATACTTCTTGAATACAAATCTATTATGCTACTTACATTGTTTTGTTTGGTTTCATCCATAGTCCTAAGAGTCTGTTCAGGGTACGTGTATAATATAGGATGCCTGCTATCGCAAACTAAATTCTAAATTATTTTCGTCATTTACTTTGTTCACAGGAAAGTGACTGGGCTGTACATATTAGGGCAGCCATCGTCGTTGGAGTATCGTCTTTTACTTAGTTCACAGGGACTGGGCCATACATACAAAGGCAGCCGCCGACATAGTAGTGACGTCATACACAGGATTCACAGTAAAGTCACTATGAATACTGTATATGACGTCACTCCAACGTTAGTGTCTACCTTAATATGTACGGCCCAGTAACGTCCCTATGAGTACAGTAAATGACGTCGCTCCAACGTCAGTGGCTGCTCTAATATGTACGGCCTAGTGACGTCCTTATGAATACAGTGAATAACGTCGCTCCAACGTCAGTGGCTGCTCTAATATGTACGGCCTGGTGACGTCCTTATGAATACAGTGAATAACGTCGCTCTAACGTCAGTGGCTGCCCTAATATTTACGGCCTAGTGACGTCCTTATGAATATAGTGAATGACGTCGCTCCAACGTCAGTATATGGCGTCACTCCAACGTCAGTATATGGCGTCACTCCAACGTCCTCCAACTTACGTCATGAGGCTGTGACAAATTGTCGTCATCTGAAGAAACTACCGACGTCATGATAATGACGTCTCTTACGTCGAGCAGTACCGTAAACGGACGTCATAATAACGTATAAATGCTACCTGGGCAGTGATGACTTATGGTACAGAAACGCGGTTTCTCACTATGGGATTTATTAGCAAGCTACAAGTAGGACAACGAGCTATGGAGACGGCTATGCTCGGAATCTCCCTGCGAGATGAATCAGAAATGAGGAGATCCGTAGAAGAAGCATAGTTACCGATACAAAATGGCAATGGGCAATATACGAAATGGCAGTGGGCAGGGCACATATCGCGGAGGACTGATGGCCGATGGGGTCGAAAAGTTCTCGAGTGGAGACCACGTACCGGCAAGTGCAGAGTAGGACGTTCACCCACAACATGCACGGATGACGTAATTAAGACTGCAGTATCGCGCTGGATGCAAGCCGCTACCAACCGTTCTTATTGGAGATGTTTAGGGGAGGCCTATGTCCAGCAGTGAACGTCCTATGGCTGAAACAAAGAAACGAACGAATTCTGCATGCACTATTCTCGACCATAAGGTCGCTTACCAGTAGATGAGTTAGTGCTCCAAGGCGGACCCTTTCAATTTATTTGTGATAAAATAAAACACATACGTACAGTATAACGTGTGAACAATTTTACCATCTTTTTAGACAGAAATAGAATAGCCTACTAACTAACTAACCTACACAGAATACACTAACTACTTAGTAATAAGTCATAGAGATACCTGCTTCTAGATATTTCGCTCTATAGGTGCAAATCAAATTAGTTATAATAATCATGATCTATTCTAGCTTGACGTAACTAACTACACAATCAAGGAAAATAGATGCGGGCTATGTTAGTTCACCATTTCTGCATAGCATTTATGTAATTACAGCGCTAGGCCTTATCTTTCCCCTAACAGCTATTAGCATACTTTACAATCGTAAAAAACTGATAATAGACGCGTCAGTGCCTGCGATCGGTAAAAAGCAACTTTTCTATCTGAAACCTATTCACTGAATCTATTGAATCACACAAAATATTCAGGTCAATGCAAGTTATGAATTCGAGGTTTGTCGTGCAGATAATTGACCGTTTTTAATACTGATTGAGCATAGATCGTTATTGGGACGTGATCGACAGCATCTTTATAGAAACCTTAGTTCTCTGTCGTAGCTGCAAATTAAGCTCACTACAGACAGAAGTGGAAAAATGACCTGATTTTTTTATGAAACTGACTGGCATGCGACCGTCATTTCTACCCACGACCTCTTTAAGCGTGCGTTCTCTTCTACTAGGCTTAATCAGATTTATCTAGAGTTTGATAGAGAATTGAATGTTTAGTGTAAAAGGGCATGCGAAGTGGAAGACCGGTTCGTGTGTCGCGGTTTCACGTGGCGTGTGTGGAGGCGCGCGACGGCGGCGGGGCAGGGGGTCTGCGAGCTGCACAGCTCTGACCTCGTGTCCACCGGCTCGTGGCTGCTGCGCCGCACCACCGGCGCCGCCTACTACCGCCGAGTCATCTGCCTCAACAGTAAGGTTCACACGTATGTCGCGGGGTCACGTGGCGCGTGTGGCGGCGCGCGACTGCGGCGGGGCAGGGGGTCTGCGAGCTGCACTGCTCTGACCTCGTGTCTACCGGCTCGTGGCTGCTGTGCCGCACCACCGGCGCCGCCTACTACCGGTAAACTTTCAGATAAACATGTGGGAGCGTTCTAGCTGCGGACTTCGGGTGCTGCGTCACAAGTCGTCATACTCATCAAATTTCACATATTCCATCTTCTTCTTCTTCTTCGTGTCGATTGTTCCAAGTTGATAGATCTAAATGGTGATGATCTATCTAGATAAGCTTTGTCCAGTGCTTAGCGACTGCTACTTTAGGAGGGGTGGCCTGCACTAGGTCGCTCAGTGTGCAGGTGTTTGGGCACCGAGGACAGGACAATAGGTGTTGCATTGTCTGCACAGCTCCACAATCGCGCTCCACTGAGATCATGTCAGAGATCCCCATTTGGCCATATTTAACTTGCAGCGGCCAACTTGGGTCCGGAGTCGACTCGACGACTTCCACGTTGGCCACGCTAAGTCGTTCCCTGGGGGGAATTCTTCCGCTGACTCTAAGAAGTCTTGTGTTGCTGACAGGTTTCTAACCAGAGTTTGCAGTGGGCCTCGCTGGGGTGACCGATTAAGGATTAACCTATATTCTGATGGAAGATTAACATATTTCATCAGAATATAGATACATTTTTCGTACTACAACCGCTTCTGTACGCATCGTTTTCATGTCTCTTCCGAATATAAATATGTGTATCACAAACTCTAATTACTAAACCTTTAAAACCGGCGGTGCGGCTCTAATGATTACCTACCTCGCTTGGTCCCCGCAGTCTCGGTGGAGTGCTCGGAGTCTCACATGGTGGTGACCTACCACCCGCGCACGCTGTTCCGCGGCCGCGTGTACGTGCCGGGGCGCGGCGAGCGCTGCGGCGCGCGGGCGGCACGCGGCGGAGCTGTGCGGCTCGCGCTGCCGCTGCAGGGCGAATGCGATGTCAATTTCGCCTATGGCATTTCCAATGGACCTAACGGAGTTATAAACAGGTAGCTATTCTGTCTAATGTTACTGCTCCCCCAGGCACATGCGTCTTACCGCCTAAATTAGTACCCTAACTAGCATAAAGATTAACTTTCGTAGGCCATCTATCTATCCATCAGCCGTCTGACGTTCACTGATGAACATAGATCATTTCAACGTCATTTCAACTTACTTATCTGCTTTAACTTTAGTTCGCTTAAGGGTATTTCTATCCCTTATTCAATTTCCCGGGCTAAAGACGCATGCGGATTTATGCATATTAGTTACTCCAGCACATTATTCAATATTTTCGCAGAACAATGGCGTACGTGATGGTGATGATTCAAAATAACCCGATCATCCAGACCGCGGGTGACCGCTGGGTGCGCGTGGGCTGCTCGCCCGGCGCCAACACCGCCACGCAGGTCGACGCCACGGTCGCTGTGAGGGACACTGGGTGAGGATGTACTGACGTGTGTGATCATACAGATTAACCCAAACATCCAACATTGAGGCGATTTTCTTAACAACATAGCTCCGAAGCCATTAGTGCTCGCCTCCGCGGACATCGAGCAAAACAGTGAAAGCTGCACTAGCATTCTGAATGCGTTGATATATTGAACACGCAGAACGCTAGCAGATTTTTGAGCTGTCCACAAGTTACTCCCATGATCTATCCGGCAATAACTCTTGAAAAAAGTTACTTAAACTTCGTTGGAGCCGTAAGTTCAATTCTTCTTATCTAAGTATTACTGATGGTCCGTTCCAGGTTCCCGAGCAAGCCGTCATCGAGCGGCGACTCACTGTCGTCTAGTCCGGCGGCGGCGAGCGCTGTGTTCGATGCTCGAGCCGCGCCGCTCACCATGTACGTGGTGCGCGACGACGCGGGCGCCGGCGCCGCCTCGCTCGGCGAACCGCTCGAATTGCGCCTCGACACCACAGGTAACGTATCATCGAGTGGTGATAAGCAGTCGTCCGGCGGCGGCGAGCGCCGTGTTCGGAGCTACCGAATTGCTATACTTACATATTTCAGTATTTTACACCAAAGTTCCTCGCCAAAATCACAAATCCTTGTTTCTCAGCGGAGTTTTCGGAGCCTGATTTAACAAAAGGTACCTCTCAATTAACCAACCTCTTAACAAAACTTTTACCCAAAAGATACCTACTCAAAAATACCAACCTCTGGAAATCCTATTAAAATACCGACATTCAAAAAAGTCAAAAAAATACCGAAAAAGTATTAGTACACTGATTCTGGATACACTGCCACCTCGGGTAACAACTAAGAGTCCCTCAGACGGCTGTGAGATAGTCAGCAACCAATCTGTTCTTGGTTTAAATAATTCAACCAATCAAAGCATTGGTTCAACGCTAGGCTGCAGCCGCAGCAGCTGCCTGCGGTAAATAACCCTGACTTCGATCATCATCATCGTCCACAGCTCGTGCTCGCCCACTATTGAGCAGAGGCCTCTCTTCTTGTACGCCACCCCTTCCGGTCTTCTGCAAATCTTGTCTAGATTGAACCCGGGATTTTCAAAATATCGTCGACCCAACGAGCTCGGTGATCTACGCTTCTTTATCCGTTTCGCGGCGACCAATCCCTCAACGTCTAGATCTACCTGCCGTCATTCAACGTATCCTGCCCAACTTCATTTTGATTTCGTTTCGATACGCCGGATTTCGGTATTTTATCACTTTGTTGATGCCGAGTATGGCGCGCTCCATGGCCCTCTGTGCAACTTGTATTTTGCAAAACATCATAAGCGTCTGAATTGGATAGTTGCCTCATGCTGAACCCGATAAATTGTGGCTGTTTTAAGCTCATTTGAGTATAGTCTGAAAGAAAACGAACTCTTTATAATTCGGCTTTTATCTTTAATATTTACAAATAGCACTTCAAGTATTTCCCTAAAGCCTTGAATGGTCATCATGAAAAGATCAGTATCGTTCCGGGCCATCCGACACAAGTGATTCGCCACGTCATGCCGTGGTAATTATTGTTTACTCTGTGGTCATGGTAACTTTAGCCATAGCAACTAATACACATTCTATGACGCGTTCAGTAATCAAGCGTGCTCGTCAAACCAATTTGATGCCTCATTATGCATGTTTGTCATTGGTTATAATAATACGTTTAAATTATCTTTGCTTTGATTTCCTTCGTGGACATTGCTGGAAAAGTATTCTTGTTACCGATTTCTAAAAAGGAGGAGGTACTATGTTCATGTATTTTTTTTGATTTGTTCCCAACGAGTAACACCCTCAACTGTCACACTGTTACTCGATGGGAAATTTTAAAGAAAAAATTCCCATCCAGTTACACTGTTACTCGATGGGAACTTTTTTTATTAGAATTTTCCTAACCAGTCACACTGCTACAGGAATTAATGAAAATAATAATTAAATCAGTATTTTTATTTTTAATTGACTCTAGGGGTAACATTGGACAAAACAAAAAAATAACTAAGTAAATTGGCTCGTACGACTAAAACTAAAACTTTAGGTACATTTTTAAAACAGTGGTAGAATTTTTATTTATTTTAATTTTAAAATTAAAATAAATTTAAAAAAATTCGTATTTTTTTTAACTTTATAAATTGGGTTTGGTTGGAGTATACCAGTGAAATAAAATTCTTAGGATTTCACGTCTATATTATACTTACTAAATATTTGATTACTTTTCATACTTTAGATTTTACTGATAGGTATCTAAACAACCCCGATTTCGTCACTGACTATCGGCTGATTCACTGATGATCAATAAAAAATTCTAGAGTATAAGTCACATAATTATATTGATTAAGCTGTAGAGTTTGTGATATAAAGAACGTAAAAGAGGAACAAAGCAACAAATAATTTAGAATTAAGACGAGTAGAGTTAGAAGCTTGGCTCTACATGAGATCTGATAACATTTGATAGTGCGAACTGTAGTCTCGTCTTGGCTACATTTTACATGATATTGGTTTTTGGGATTTAGCTAACTTAATTGGGTGTTTGTTGACGGTTTATAAGTAAGAGAAAACTTATACTGTACTGTACTGTACCAGCCTTTTTTAACAGTCCACTGCAGGACGTAGGCCTACCCACGAAGGGTGATTGGGCCATATCCACCACGCTGGCCCAGTGCGGGTTGGTGGATTCACATACGCCATCGAATTTCTTCTACGGACGTATGCAGGTTGCCTCACGATGTTTTCCTTCACCGAAAAGCCAGTGGTGTGAAATTCCGTACATAAATGCCAAAGAACTCATTGGTACGGGACCGGGGATTTGAACCCGCCACCTCACGATTGTAAGGCGGGTGTCACTACCTCTTGACCACCACGGCTCTTAAAACCTATACTACTTCTGTTAAAAGCAAACATTAGCTTTAGAAAGACGTAATATAAGAAAAAGATTTTGTTAAGAAATTTCTAATTTCACATTCTTTTAAACTTTCAATCGCAAAAAGTCATTAATTTTGCATGTATTTTTTTATTTTTTTAATGGTATTTATTGTGAATTTTCTTTGACGTTAGTCTAATTGTGTTGTAAATAATATTTTCTACAAGTTCGTTCTTTTACTACTCGCATATCGTCCATACTTTAATAACTTTTTTATTTTTTAAATTGCTTATATAATCATTTATATAAGCAATTTAAAAAATAAAAAAGTTATTATTTGTTTCCCGAAAGTTTGGTTTGTATCAGTTAATGAGTTCTTGCAGTAAGCCGACGATATGAATGGATGTCAGACATTTTCTTTTAATTTACAATATTTTTCCGTGTATACATGATTACTTCATAAATATATAATGATGGTACTGTAATTAAATTTATTTCTTTGAACATTTTTTTCAAAGAATCTCTAGGTTTCAAATTATAAATAGCTCTAATAGCCCTTTTATGTAAAATAAATATTTTATTGATATTGGGCCTTCAGGCGGCCTAAAAAACTCTGACACCAGGGCTAGCCACCCGGCCTATACGAACTTACTTACTTACTTTATTGATATCAGCCGATGTGCCCCAAAGCAAAATGCCATAGCTCATGATACTGTGAAAATATGCATAGACTCGACAAAATGTATGACACGGTTGGCTTTTTTCTCGAATTTCGGTTTGGCCACATAGTAAAAGTTGTTCATAATGATAGTCTGAACCACCTCCTTTCGGCTTAGTTCACCAGTTCTGGAAAACCCTGTATATCTGCACATCTAAAACTTCTTGCCTTTTACATTGTATCTATTGCCGTATTTTCATTGCGCGATTAGTCCCGTAGTATAAAAATTATTCAGAATTCAATTAAAACACATGCGAGGCTTACTGTTTGGAGAACTGCTTGTCATACTTTGGTTCTACTTTAAATAAGTTTAAAAAAACTTGAAACTATTAGCAAATTAAAGCAGCAGTGGGTAGGGCACACACCATAGAAATACAGGATAGAACATCCACAAAGTAGGTAGAGACGAACTGATATCAACGATTTCAAGTTATCAACGCCATCAAATTTTACTTACTGAACCTCTTTTTTTCTTTTGAGGAAACGCCTCATTATAATGAAAACCTGTTTGAATGTTCATTTCATTAAATCCTGTAACAGTGTGACTGGTTAGGAAATTACTAACAAGCATTTATTCCCAACGAGTAACAGTGTGACTGGCAGTGTAACTGGTTGGGAATTTTTTCTTTAAAATTTCCCAACGAGTAACAGTGTGACAGTTGAGGGTGTTACTCGTTGGGAACAAATGTTTTTTTTGTGTATGTTCATCGATATATTCGCCAGTTGTGAACCGATTTAAAAAAAAATTATTTCATTTAAATTTTATCGAAATCGACTGAGCCGTTTTTGATAAATCAACAAAAATGTACATGGATTTCACATCGATTCGTGCAAATTATTCGAACTGTGCACGGTGGAAGCCGGTGTTGTGATTTTTGCAAAAAATAATTATTTACTTAATTGACAATATGCTCATCATGCACGTGATTCAAATTAGGAGTACCTACCTAACGTCGCTATCGCAGTGCTTGAAGGACGCAGTGCATTTTTACATATCAGAAAGTCATACATGTCCTTATTCCTGCGAAATGTGAAATTTTTACAGAGCCTATTATTATTATTGCTATCCGAAATATAAAATGTAATTTATTACAGAAACGGCAGAGATTCAAGCATATCACCTGGTGGCGTCCTCGCGCTTGGGTGACAGCTCCGTGCTCCTGCTCGATAGTAGGGGCTGCCCCACTGGACAGGTCGGTGATTTTCCTTACTATACTATTGATTTAATATCTAATGTCTGAATGTCTGATCTGCTGCGCTCTGATTTTCTCAGTTTTGACCTTCAGCTTCGATTTCTGTCCCGCTCGGTCGTGTGTCGTGCATTTTTGGAGCGGGCAAGATAAAACGCGAAATCGAAATTATGAATACAATCTAAATCAGGGCCGGACCGTGAGTTTTAGGGGCCCTGGGCTAAAACTACTTAGGGGCCCACCTAATTACTCAAAAAATATAGGATAGAAAGAAAGAGACAGAACCTAAGAGGGAAACATCGGAGCACAATCGAGATCGAATGAATATGTAATGGCAATGGTAGCCGAACATTTTGACTGTCAGTGAAAGGTGGATTCAGTCATTGATTCAGGAGGTCATCAAGTTGTAGGTATTAATTAGTGGACGGAAATTACGCGACCCTACCAAACATTTTTTTTACGTTTTGTCAAAAAATTGTTTTGATCCTAGATTTTAATTTTTTTTTTTAAATTTATTAAAAATGAATGAGGAAACAAGACTGCGTCACCAGTATAATTTTAAGTTTATTCAGTAATTTCAAAACACAGATGAAAAAAATACGGACATGTGCGAGTCAGGCTCGCACACCGAGGCTTCCGTACAAATCCAGAAAATTTTACAAAATTGGGAAGTAAGCTGTTAAAATCTCTAAGTAGTATACTATAATCATCGACAAAAAAGTTTTTTTACTTTACTTTACTCGTCATATATCAAAAACTAGCTTAAAACCCGCGGCTTCGCCCGCGTTGTCTTAGTACATAGGTACTTACTTAAAATGAAAAGAGCCCGCGGTTTGATCTACGTTGTCTTTGTACATGCTTATAAAAATATCTAATAGTCCGCAATTTGGCCCGCGTTGTCTTAATACTTGCTTAAAATTACTTGCAAGGATAATGCCCACGGTTTGGTCAAAATTGTAACAGTATATGCCTATAATGATAATAGATCACGGTTTGGCCCGCGTATTGTTAGTACTTGCTTAAGATGGTTATTTATATACGCACGATAGCACGCAACATGGACTGCGATGTCTTAATACTTGTTTATGTTTAAGGATAGATATACAGGGCTATTTCTAATCTATTAGCATCCTCTTAGGGACTTATTCTGTACATCAAAACTAACAAATTTTGTTCTGCGACGATATTTATCGATATATCGTTTAAAAGATTATCAAACAATGTTGTAATGAAATCGAATGAGTAGTTGTAGGTAAGAAATTGGATTTTATTTACTTACTATTATTTAGGATCAAGTATGTACACATGTAAATAATGTTATGATATTAATTAAATACTCATAATAATGTAACAATAGTATTTATCGACGTTTTTTACTATAATCGATGCTAATGTTACATATAATTGGGTTTAATTTAATTACAAATGTAAAAAATGTAATGATATTAAAATATTCAGTAAAATTAATGATAAATTAAGTTTTATTTAAAATATCGTCAGTATAAACTATCGATTTTTTTTATTGAAACTCTATCTAAAACTCTGTGGTCACGATCATTCGTCGCCCATCACTAATCGGCATGCCCATAAAGTATGGCATTGACATCTACTGTCTGTAATATTAAGAAATTCAGGACTTCATAGGCGTGATTTTTCTGACAGCTGTCGCAGAGATCAAGCTATATTTATAGAGTATAGTTACTAATCCACACGTTTGTTCATAACTAGGGCGCGCCGCGACTGACTAGCATACCGGAAGCATACCGAACTCCGAGGCGCGTAGGTATGATTCGCGTTTCGACCCTTTGTATGAAGCCGGAATACTGTAAGATATCATTACCGTGGCGATACGGAAGTCGATCTACAGTTGTAGATTAGAGAAGTTAAGTATTTTATTTCTGAGCAGCGAAGTAATAAAAAATATCGAACAAGTGCGAGTCAGGCTCGCACAGGGTTCCGTACAAATCCAAAAAATTTTACAAAATTGGGAATCAAATTGTTAAAATCTCTATACTATAATCTTCGCTAAAAACGTTTGATTTCACTTTTCTCGTCATTCATCGAAAATTACTCATTGTTAAAATACTTAAAAACCTGTTTTAGCATGTGCTAATGAAGCTTTTTTTTTATGATATCTTACATATTTTATTAATCTAAGCCCTAATTTTTTGTTATTTAAATATAAATGTACAGTTTTCAGATTTATTCCTATATGTGTACTCCAATACAATACTTCTCGCCAAATTTCATAGTTCTATGTAAACGGGAAGTACCCTGTAGGTTTTGATTTTTGCGAATGTCGAAAAATGCGGTTTTTTACGACATAAACGGTTCTAACTTCTTTATACGATAAATGAAAAGTTTTTCTTTTACACAACTGCAAGAGACCACAGATATACGTATATGTATAGTTGAAATTTCAACTCGATATCTTTACGCGTTTCCGTGATAAAGAGTCTTGACAGACGGACAACAAAGTGATCTTATAAGGGTTCCGTTTTTTCCTTTTGAGGTACGGAATCCTAAAAAGATAAAATTGCTACGTTTCAAAACTATCTAGGTAAGGTCAAGAATCAAGCGTTTCTTGCGAAATGTCTTAATTTAAAATCCCAACTTTGTTGCTCGCCAGAAACTTCCTGGAAAACACGCCAGCAACTGCAATCTGAAAAGTGGTACAAAAGAATTGATTCAATTCTGCGATTGCATCGGAAGTGGGTTCACGCCGTCGTACTTCAGAGATAGCTCCTATTTTCTTTTACTTAGGTTTTCCTCGAAACCTCTCTACTTTGTTACGAATTGATATATACAATACACTAGCTTAAAACCCGCGGCTTCGCCCGCGTTGTCTTAGTACATAGGTACTTACTTAAAATGAAAAGAGCCCGCGGTTTGATCTACGTTGTCTTTGTACATGCTTATAATAATATCTAATAGTCCGCAATTTGGCCCGCGTTGTCTTAATACTTGCTTAAAATTACTTGCAAGGATAATGCCCACGGTTTGGTCAAAATTGTAACAGTATTTGCCTATAATGATAATAGATCACGGTTTGGCCCGCATATTGTTAGTACTTGCTTAAGATGGTTATTTATAGCACGCAGCATGGACTGCGATGTCTTAATACTTGCTTAAAATTATAAAAGCTCGCCGTTTGGCCTGCATTGTCGTATTACTTACAATGATAATAGCCCATGGTCTGGCCCGTATTGTCTTAGTACTTGCTCAAAATGATAAAAGCCCGCGGTTTAGCTCGCGTTGTGTTAATAATTAGGTACTTACAAAGATAATAACCCACAGTTTGGCCCACGTTGTTTTAATACTTACTTAATTAAAATAACAGCCCGCAGTTCAACCCGCGTTATCTTGGCATTTGCTTATAATAATATCTAATAGTTCGCGGTCTGGCCCGTGTTGTCTTAATAAATCCTTAAAATTATAATAGCATGCCGTTAGCCTGCGTTTTTGTATTGCTTGTAATGATAATAGCCCACGGTCTGGCCCGCGTTATTTTCGTAACTGCTTAAAATGATAAAAACTCACAGTTAGGCCCGCGTTTTCTTGGCACTTACTTAAAATAATAGTAGCTCGTGGTTAAGCCCGCATTAGGCTCGATTATGAAGGCGCCATCGTAATTATAATAGCTAATTATCATAATTATATCTGTTTCATTTTCACTTTAAGCATTCGATAGAGAGAACACTTTTTAGGTTGTTATTATATTTACTAAGGCGTCTTCATAACTGAGCCTATTATTGTATTACTTGCAAAATAATGCCTACGGTTTAGCCTGAATTATCTCAGTATTTGGTTATTTAATTTACTTGTATCTAAAGCTTATTACAGAGTACATACGTGAACTTTTGGATGATAAATTGCCGAATTTCTGAAATTAACTCAATAATAAATAAATATATAAAATAAACATTGGAGGACATCTCACACACGGTCTCTGATCCCAAACTAAGCAAAGTTTGTGATTTGGCTGGCAGAGACTGATATATTACATATACATGTATTTCAATGTATGTACTGTATTGTATACACCACCGACCATACTCCTATTTTTAGAATAATTCCAGTCTATCCAAAGGTCGCCTGGTAGAAATCGCCAAAGGCGATAAGGCCGCCATTGTACAGCATATTGTATAGTTTCTGTACTGTGTTTCTGTGTACAATAAAGATATATTTATTTATTTATTTATACATGTAGGTTAACTGGCAGATAATGCTGTTTAGCGTTAAGTCCTCCTTTTGTACAAATAGTGTGCAATAAAGTGTTAAATAAATAAATAAAAATACATTAATAACACTCAGACACAGAGCAAACACATATGAACATCACATAAATATTTGCCCTGGGAATCAAACCCACGCCTCTTTGACCCAGGAGTCAGGGTCAACCACTGAGCCACCGAGGGAGCCAATAATAATAATTGTACGAGTAACTATGTAAGAAATTTCACTTTTCTTTGCTGGAAAACATTGAGGCAACCTGTATGTACGTAGAAAAAATCAATGTCGTATGTGAATTCAGCAACCCATGCTTGGCCGGCGTGATGGATATGGCCCAATTACCCTTCGCGGATAGGCCTATTTTCAGTCATCCATCAGCCGCAGGACGTCCACTGCTGGACATAGGCTTTCCCTATGGATCTCCAATAAGACCGGTTGGTAGCGGCTTGTATCCAGCGCGATCCTGCGGTCTTAATGAGGTCATCCGTCCACCTTGTGGGTGGACGTCCTACGCTGCGCTTGCCGGTACATGGTCTCCACTCGAGAACTTTTCGACCCCAACGGTCATCAGCCCTCCGCGCTATGTGCCCTGCCCATTGCCATTTCAACTTGCCAATCCGTTGGGCTATGTCGGTAACTTTGGTTCTTCTACGGATCTCCTCATTAATGATTCGATCTCGCAGAGAGACTCCAAGCATAGCCCTCTCCATAGCTCGTTGGGCTACTTGGAGCTTACTAATAAGGCCCATAGTGAGAGACCACGTTTCTGTGCCATAAGTCATCACTGGCAACACACACTGGTCGAAAACTTTCGACTTGAGGCACTGAGGTATGTCGGACGAGAAGACACTACGCACTTTTCCGAACGCTGCCAGCCGAGTTGAATTCGTCGATTGGCCACTTTGTTGAAGTCGGACCTACCTAACTGGACTACTTGTCCTAGGTAGACGTACGAGTCAACGACTTCAAGAACCGAGTTTCCAACAGAAATCGGGGTAGGTAAAACATGGGAATTACACATGACTTTCGTCTTGTCCATGTTCATCTTAAGACCCACCTGTTTCTATTATCCGTAGTGCTATCCGTAGTACCTATTTTCAGTAGTGCACTATTAATTAAGGCCGGTACAGGTATTCGACATGTTTCATTAAGTCATTAAAAATTTAATTTTCCAGGCAAATGAAAAAATGGCACACAAGTCGTAATTCTAGTCAGGCATATTCTAGGATGCTATTATACTCATAATTTGATTAACTTTTACAATGGTACCAACCCCAAAAGCACGTGAATAAAATCAGCTGTTCAACACAAAAAGTTCATCGACCCGCGACAAAATGTATGGAAAATGTAGGTAATTTTCGCTTGTCAGGGTTGATCCCATAGTAAAATACCTATATTGATCCATATGTGCGCTAAGCTTAAGACTATTGGCTCACAAAATAAAAAAAAATCGTAAACTTTTGGGGACCCATTTTGCCCCATTTAAAGATAAACTATAATGATCATAATCCTATTCTAAATACTACATTATTTAAAAAAGCGCATTGAAGTTTTGGGACGTATCTGACCCCTAAGGATTTTTTTAAGGAAAATTTAGAAAACAGGTACAGCCATATTTTTTATTTAGTCTCAAAAGCATCTATACAAAGTTTCATGTCAATCGGTACATGGAATAAGAAGTTAGATGCAAACAAAAAGGGCCCGTTTTACCCCGTAAGTTAGAGTTGGGTACGTTTTTCATCCTTAGTGCTTCATTATGTCGTACGATATACGTATATTCCAAATTTCAAGCTCGTATCTACAGCGGTTTGGGCTGTAGCCTAAACTTATTAATTTTGCGTATCCCTAAGGAACCTCATGGATTTTCCTGGATTTTATTAGTTTCTGTATTAAAACATGCTGAGTGCTTCCTTCATACCAATTTTCAACCATAACCGTTCAGCTGGTTCGATGTAATTGACGCTTTTTTCACCAACTTTGGGACCTTATTTGACCCCTTAGATGAGGAAAATTCGGAGAAACAGGAAAAACGTGACTTTTATTTTGTTTGGAAAGCATGTCTACAAAGTTTTAAGTCAATCGGTACAGGGAATAAAAAGTTACATACAAACGAAAAGGGCCCATTTTACCCCCTTAGAGGTCGAAAGTTCAAAATTTTCCTCCTTAGTGCTCCATTACGTTGTTCAATGTACCTGTATCCCAAATTTCAAGCTCATATCTTCAGTGGTTTGGGCTGTAGCCTAAACTTATTAATTTTGCGTATCCCTAAGGAACCTTATAAATTTTCCTGGATTTTATTAGTTACTCTATTAAAACATGCTGAGTGCTTCTTTCATACCAATTTTCAACCATAACCGTTCAGCTGGTTCGATGTAATTGACGCTTTTTTCACCAACTTTGGGACCTTATTTGACCCCTTAGATGAGGAAATTTCGGAGAAACAGGAAAAACGTGACTTTTATTTTGTTTGGAAAGCATGTATACAAAGTTTCAAGTCAATCGGTACAGGGAATAAAAAGTTACATACAAACGAAAAGAGCCCATTTTACCCCCTTAGAGGTCGAAAGTTCAAAATTTTCGTCCTTAGTGCTCCATTACGTCGTTCAATGTACCTACCTATATCCCAAATTTAAAGCTCATATCTTCAGCGGTTTAGGCTGTAGCCTAAACTTATTAATTTTGCGTATCCCTAAGGAACCTTATAGATTTTCCTGGATTTTATTAGTTACTCTATTAAAATATGCTGAGTGCTTCCTTCATACCAATTTAACCATAACCGTTCAGCTGGTTCGATGTAATTGACGCTTTTTTCACCAACTTTGGGACCTTATTTGACCCCTTAGATGAGGAAATTTCGGAGAAACAGGAAAAACGTGACTTTTATTTTGTTTGGAAAGCATGTCTACAAAGTTTTAAGTCAATCGGTACAGGGAATAAAAAGTTACATACAAACGAAAAGGGCCCATTTTACCCCCTTAGAGGTCGAAAGTTCAAAATTTTCGTCCTTAGTGCTCCATTACGTCGTTCAATGTACCTATATTCCAAATTTCAAGCTCATATCTTCAGCGGTTTGGGCTGTAGCCTAAACTTATTAATTGTGCGTATCCCTAAGGAACCTTATAGATTTTCCTGGATTTTATTAGTTAATCTATTAAAACATGCTGAGTGCTTCCTTCATACCAATTTTCAACCATAACCGTTCAGCTGGTTTGATGTAATTGACGCTTTTTTCACCAAATTTGGGACCTTATTTGACCCCTTAGATGAGAAAAATTCGGAGAAACAGGAAAAACGTGACTTTTATTTTGTTTGGAAAGCATGTATACAAAGTTTCAAGTCAATCGGTACAGGGAATAAAAAGTTACATACAAACGAAAAGGGCCCATTTTACCCCCTTAGAGGTCGAAAGTTCAAAATTTTCGTCCTTAGTGCTCCATTACGTCGTTCAATGTACCTATATCCCAAATTTAAAGCTCATATCTTCAGCGGTTTGGGCTGTAGCCTAAACTTATTAATTTTGCGTATCCCTAAGGAACCTTATAGATTTTCCTGGATTTTATTAGTTTCTGTATTAAAACATGCTGAGTGCTTCCTTCATACCAATTTTCAACCATAACCGTTCAGCTGGTTCGATGTAATTGACGCTTTTTTCACCAACTTTTGGACCTTATTTGACCCCTTAGATGAGGAAAATTCGGAGAAACAGGAAAAACGTGACTTTTATTTTGTTTGGAAAGCATGTATACAAAGTTTCAAGTCAATCGGTACAGGGAATAAAAAGTTACATACAAACGAAAAGGGCCCATTTTACCCCCTTAGAGGTCGAAAGTTCAAAATTTTCGTCCTTAGTGCTCCATTACGTCGTTCAATGTACCTATATTCCAAATTTCAAGCTCATATCTTCAGCGGTTTGGGCTGTAGCCTAAACTTATTAATTGTGCGTATCCCTAAGGAACCTTATAGATTTTCCTGGATTTTATTAGTTAATCTATTAAAACATGCTGAGTGCTTCCTTCATACCAATTTTCAACCATAACCGTTCAGCTGGTTCGATGTAATTGACGCTTTTTTCACCAACTTTGGGACCTTATTTGACCCCTTAGATGAGGAAAATTCGGAGAAACAGGAAAAACGTGACTTTTATTTTGTTTGGAAAGCATGTATACAAAGTTTCAAGTCAATCGGTACAGGGAATAAAAAGTTACATACAAACGAAAAGGGCCCATTTTACCCCCTTAGAGGTCGAAAGTTCAAAATTTTCGTCCTTAGTGCTCCATTACGTCGTTCAATGTACCTATATCCCAAATTTCAAGCTCATATCTTCAGCGGTTTGGGCTGTAGCCTAAACTTATTAATTTTGCGTATCCCTAAGGAACCTTATGGATTTTCCTGGATTTTATTAGTTTCTGTATTAAAACATGCTGAGTGCTTCCTTCATACCAATTTTCAACCATAACCGTTCAGCTGGTTCGATGTAATTGACGCTTTTTTCACCAACTTTGGGACCTTATTTGACCCCTTAGATGAGGAAATTTCGGAGAAACAGGAAAAACGTGACTTTTATTTTGTTTGGAAAGCATGTCTACAAAGTTTTAAGTCAATCGGTACAGGGAATAAAAAGTTACATACAAACGAAAAGGGCCCATTTTACCCCCTTAGAGGTCGAAAGTTCAAAATTTTCGTCCTTAGTGCTCCATTACGTCGTTCAATGTACCTATATTCCAAATTTCAAGCTCATATCTTCAGCGGTTTGGGCTGTAGCCTAAACTTATTAATTGTGCGTATCCCTAAGGAACCTTATAGATTTTCCTGGATTTTATTAGTTAATCTATTAAAACATGCTGAGTGCTTCCTTCATACCAATTTTCAACCATAACCGTTCAGCTGGTTTGATGTAATTGACGCTTTTTTCACCAAATTTGGGACCTTATTTGACCCCTTAGATGAGAAAAATTCGGAGAAACAGGAAAAACGTGACTTTTATTTTGTTTGGAAAGCATGTATACAAAGTTTCAAGTCAATCGGTACAGGGAATAAAAAGTTACATACAAACGAAAAGGGCCCATTTTACCCCCTTAGAGGTCGAAAGTTCAAAATTTTCGTCCTTAGTGCTCCATTACGTCGTTCAATGTACCTATATTCCAAATTTCAAGCTCATGTCTTCAGCGGTTTGGGCTGTAGCCTAAACTTATTAATTGTGCGTATCCCTAAGGAACCTTATAGATTTTCCTGGATTTTATTAGTTTCTGTATTAAAACATGCTGAGTGCTTCCTTCATACCAATTTTCAACCATAACCGTTCAGCTGGTTCGATGTAATTGACGCTTTTTTCACCAACTTTGGGACCTTATTTGACCCCTTAGATGAGAAAAATTCGGAGAAACAGGAAAAACGTGACTTTTATTTTGTTTGGAAAGCATGTATACAAAGTTTCAAGTCAATCGGTACAGGGAATAAAAAGTTACATACAAACGAAAAGGGCCCATTTTACCCCCTTAGAGGTCGAAAGTTCAAAATTTTCGTCCTTAGTGCTCCAGTACGTCGTTCAATGTACCTATATCCCAAATTTAAAGCTCATATCTTCAGCGGTTTAGGCTGTAGCCTAAACTTATTAATTTTGCGTATCCCTCAGGAACCCTACCGATTTTCCTGGATATTATTAGTTCCTGTATTGAAACCTGCTGTGTGCTTTCTTTATACCAGATTTCAACCATAACCGTTGAACTGGTTGGATGTAATAGACGCTTTTTTCACCAACTTTAGGACCTTATTTGACCCCTTAGATGAAGAAAATTCGGAAAAACAGGAAAAAACGTAACTTTTATTTTGTTTGAAAAGCACGTATACAAAGTTTCAAGTCAATCGGTACAGGGAATAAAAAGTTACATACAAACGAAAAGGGCCCGTTTTACCCCCTTAGAGGTCGAAAGTTCAAAATTTTCGTCCTTAGTGCTCCATTACGTCGTTCAATGTACCTATATTCCAAATTTCAAGCTTATATCTTAAGCGGTTTGGGCTGTAGGCTGTCTGTCAGTCAGTCACTCAGGGAAGCCTTTTATACAACGTGTAACAGAACGGTTCAACAATACTGAACGGCATGTATGTGTATCCTGTCACGAATCACCTGTATGAATTTCAAACTTCAAAAGTCATCTTATTTTTTCCATATAAAACTAAAAAATATTTTTTTCATATTATTTTGGACAACCCTAAACTAGTGAGGTCGGTGGCCTCGTTTCAAAAGCCGCTGGCTCCGCGCCCCGCTGCTGGTTCCCCCGCTGCCGTCGGCCTGACACGCTAACTAGTTAGGCTACCTAATGCTGTTGAAGGAGGCTACTTACCTACAGATTCTCAGACCTAGTCCCTTGACCTAGTCGAGACCTAATTCAGTTTTAAGAACAGCTATAAATTCGTGGATCGCAAAAAGAAAGTAGGTAACGTTTTACTTTAGTGCGTAACTTGAATATGTACCTAGGAATTTTCATGAGTAGATAATCAATTTAGGTATCCTGTTTTTGGCAAATATCTATTTACTTACCTAATTGTAAGGTTTCTTGACACTACTTCGCTTGTACTTAAGCATGTACTTACCCTATCTTATCGTGGCGTTTAAAATGACCTACATAGGTAATTAGGTCCTATGGGCACTCAGAAATGATAGAAAAAAACAAATTGATACATTTTTTTAAATTCACTATTTTTATTTGCCACATACCTACTTAGGAACCTACTTAAAATTAACACACACAAGGGCGTCCACAAACACTCAATAAAAGTCAAAAGAAAGGCTCGAAATGCAAACCTCCCCGGTCGCAGCACAACCGAGTAGGTACGTAGGTACGAGTACGTCGAGCCGTGGTCGAGCCATAGATTTTTTCACGTTCACCACATTTAAATTCCGCCACGATGCAAAGGGTTCATCTTCTCTCTGGACTGGAGTCGCACGGCACAGAATAAACAGCATTTTCAATGTACCATGATCAAAGGTCTAATCACGTTAAGTCCGGAGACCTGGGTGGTCAGCACACCGCGCCTCATGTAGGACCACCGCCCCGGAAACCGCTCGTCCAGGTGCTCGCGGACGCGGCGCGCATAGTGCGCGGGCGCTGTTGAACGTCCTTCGGACCTCGCCGCTCCTGCCCGACGCGTGCTGGTCCTTGGGCTATCTTCAAAATACTGCAGAATGCGCGTCTCGCGATTTGAACCAACTCGAGCACCGGGTCGTTTCTGTTTTCGTGAAAGTTCCCAAGTAGGTACTGTGCAGACGTAAACACTAGACACATCCATCTAAGAAGTCCGCGTCCGCGCGGCACCGTTGTTGCCATTCATATCACCAATATCATAAAAAAACATTTGAGAATGTTAGGTATCCTAGACTGCCTGTCTAGGCATCGCGATCGTCGAAAGAGTTGATAGACAACGTCTTCACTTCCGCAAGGTCAGAGAGCGACTGACTAAAATATTCCGATTATTTCTATTAAAATTGGAATCAAAATTTTAGGGTTCAGTAGTATTTCGGATTTCGTTTTTAGTGAAAGTTTTTTTTATGCGCACAAACTTCGAAAAACGGATGGCCGACGGGACCCTACAGTTCTCAAATGGAGACCACGGACCAGCAAGCGCAGCGTAGGATGCCCACCGACTAGGTGGACTAACGATATAATAAAGATCGCAGGAACGCGCTGGATACAGGCCGCTTCCAACTGGCCTTATTGGAAATCTATAGGAGAAGCCTATGTCCCGCAGTGGAGTCTTACGGCTGTTGGATGGATGGATGGATTATTATTCTTTAAACTGATTTCAACGGAACCAGAACTTAAAGTAGATCAGGTCACTAGGTCAGCAAGAAATGAAATTCATTTTTTTTTGTACAATTGTACTGACGACTGAACTCACGCACGCACACTACGGCTCAAAACCGTGCGTAGCTCCGGCGTAACCTCCTGGGTAGAAACATTCTCGTTAACAAGCGCCCGCAAAGTACGAGTACGACGTAAAAGAGAGATGTTGTCTGGAAGAAATCGCTTTTAGCGATAAGACCGCCTTTTGTACCATTCTTCTGTCGTTATTTCTTCTTCTGTTATGTTTTACTTATGGTGTCAATAAAGTTGTTCTTGTATTGTATTGTAAAAGTTTCACGTGAAAGTGGCGTGACGTGGTACTTTATTAATAAACGAGCTATGGATAAGGCTATGCTTGAGTCTCTCTGCGAGATCGAATCAGGAATGAGGGAATCCATAGAAGAATACACAAATAAGGCACATATCACGGAGGACTGGTGACCGATGGGGTCGAAAAGTTCTCGAGTGGAGACCACATACCGGCAAGCGCAGCCCACGGCAGCCGGACGTCCACCCACTATGAAGACGGACGACCTCAGCAAGACCGCGAGACCGCGCTGGTTTCAAGCCGCTACCAACCGGGCTTATTAGAGATCTTTTGGGGAAGTCTATGTCTAGCAGTGGAAATCCTATGGCTGATGGATGGATGTAGCAAAAACTAAATAACAAAGCTTTAGACATTTTACCATAATAAAATAATACTAGTACAAAAAAATGTACGGAACCCATATTTTTAATTATTCATATTTTTCGCTCAAAAAAGCGGCGGAGCTCAAAGAGCCGCCATATTACCCGCTCATTCGTGATTAGTGCAGTGTTTGTTTCGGCTCGTTTGTCGGCTCGTTTGTTGGCTCGTTTGTCGGCGTGGACAGTCCACGTGGACTTCAAGCCGATAAAAAAGAATAAAAATAAAGAAGCGTAATTGAAATGCTCCAACTTTGGTTTGATATTGATACCTATTGTTACGCGTGACTTCTATTTTAATGTAGTATTTTTGTGGTAACTAAATCAAGCAATTTAATGTATTTGGGGAGTGAAACTACCACAAGCTCTTAAACATTTTTACTTTAATATTACCTAGGTACTTGGCTTCTCTGCCTCGCTCTTTTTACAGTTAAAATAATACCTAGGTATTTCCGTGTCGTGTTTAAAATGTTTTCAAGCTATGCTTTGTAAGTTAAATACAATTTAACTTTCAATGCAGTTAGGTAGGTATGTATTTTTTATTTTGACATGACTTGGAGCCGGTGGAATAGGCAGAGTGCTTAGACGTGACATGAAAAAAAATAACTTTGTTAATCTTTTTTTTACAGTCCTACTACATCGGAGAGGGTGTTACATAGACGATGTAATAATTTTATGCGACAGGTAGTACTTACAACATGTTCTAGTCTAGGCAGTTTAGATGAGTTAGGTAGATCAATCTAGGACCTTGTAACTTGTACCTATGACCATGTACCTACTTACCTAAATGTTTGTGTGTAAAAGCCCGTCCACGATTACGTAGGCAAAAATAAAATATTTCTGTACACTTATTAGTCTTTGTCATTACCGTCAGCTGATAAGTTTAGGGTTGACATCAGGTTATTTTACGCAAAACTTTAACTTGGTTTATCTCGTAATCTAACATACTGAGGATTGTGAGACCTTATCGGGTAAGTTTTAAATATGTCTGAGCATGCGTGGTTTAAGTATTGTTGAACCGTTCTGTTACACGTTGTATAATAGATTACACATTGTTAAACAAACTAAAACCTGTATGATACCTTACATGATACGATTTACTCACTTTGAATTTTGAACCCATATTGGTGAATCTAGGCCCTATCTTTTTGTGATTTATTAAAAAATGTACAGTTTTCAGATTTATTCCTATATGTGTACTCTGTGATAATTCTTCTCGCCAAATTTCATAGTTCTATGTCAACGCGAAGTACCCTGTAGGTTTTGAATTTTGTGTTTGTCGAAATATGCGGTTTTTTACGACATAAACGGTTTTAACTTTTTATACGATAACTAAGAAGTTTTTCTTTTACAAAACTGCAAGAGACCATATATATACGAGTACGTATATGGTTTAAATTTCAACTCGATATCTTTACGCGTTCCCGAGATAAAGAGTCTTGACATACGGACAGACGGACAACAAAGTGATCCTATAAGGGTTCCGTTTTTTCCTGTTGAGGTACGGAACCCTAAAAAGCAGACCAATTCATTGCTATGCGCGAGCAAAGCAAGTATGAAAAAAATCGTTTTATTTAGTAACTTTAAAATAGATAAGCGCAAAGCAGAGCACTTTTTCGATAATTTCAAAAGAATTATGAGAAAAACAGCCCTCTGCAGTGCATTCGAGCGCGTAAAAGTGTTGGTTGATTTTTTAAGTTTATTCAGTAACTTCAAAACTGATAATAGAAGCAAAGGAAAGCACTCTACTGCTTTAAATGGGTCTATATACAGAGCACAAAAATATGACGGTTTTTACAATAATTTCAAAAAGGTAATATGACCAGAGCATCATATATTTTACTATATTTCGCGGGTTAATAACTAGAATAACGTAAGGGCAAAATGAATTCTTTAGAGGAGAGCCATAAAACAACTCTTTAGCTGTTTTTTGTTTTTTTTTTTAATAATAATTAAGCTTTATTTATCGGCTACAGAATAGTGTTAACTAACCTGTTGGGCAATCTTTAGCATTTTTATTTTAGTAAAAAATATTTTGAAAAATCGTTGACATACGTCATTTTGGCTGTTACACACATTTAATAATGTATGTATTGCAACGGAACTTCTGTTAAAATGACCTTAAATAACGGTACTTTATGCTTATTTGGCACGAAAACTTAGGCTTTATATAATCAAACATTCTGTGTGAAAAACGTAGACAATACGTAACAAAACGTAACGTTGACAATAAACAAAAATCATTTTTGATACGTTATTTTTGTACTAAGCCCACACGTTTTTTTAAGCACACAAAAATACGGGGATTTAAAAAGCGAATGGTTATTTTTTTTATCCTTTTATTATTATGTGCTACGGGACTAATCGCGCACTAAAATTACGATATAATTAAATACCTCATAATCCCGACGTTTCGACCGAGTTGCATCGATCGTGGTCACGGGTAGACTAATAATGAGATCAAATCGCGAAAGTTTAAAAACAACTTTTTCCCATTCGTTCTTGACCCGCGATTTTTAGTAACGTCAAATTAGCGAAAAAGAGCAGTGCAGTGCACTGTACCTACTTTTCTTTGCTCTTTTTCTACTAAAAACTAACTAAAAAAAATTCAAATGCAAGAGTAAGAATCAAGAAAATTCTAATGTATAAAATTGATCAGCGATGAAACCATCGCCAGGAAAAAGATCGGCACGATCCTATAGGCCCGCCCAATTTGAAAGTCACATCAGATGTGAGTAAAGAAAATCACTGAACATTGAAATAGCGAGCGAAGCGGCGCGAAATTTTTTTCTTATTTTTTTTAACAATTTTAAGTGAAGAAAAGGCAGTAAGCAGAAAGATCGAAATGGGCCCAGTGGGCCCCCTCCATGGATCCGCGCTTGCTGTCAGTTCGAAGTGCCAACTCCTGAATTAAATGAGTTTGATCAATTGCAGGATGCACAGGGCTGCAAACTTTACGATATGTTTAATTTAGTAAAATTATTGATTTTTTTCGAATTGTCGTCTATTTTGTACTTTGACTTGACTTAGCTGGGGGCCCCTGGACCCTCAGGGCCCTGGGCTTAAGCCCAAAAAGCCATATGGTAGATCCGGCCCTGATCTAAATCGTTATTATATCCAAACGGGCTTATTGGAAATCCGTAGAGGATACCAATATCCAGCAGTGGATATCCTATGGCTAATGGATGAATGGTTGGATATAAATATAAACAGTGGCGTATTAAATCCACGGTCTTGGTTCAAACGTTTGTGATTCATTTTGATTTTATGATCATTGGAACGAATTTATCCTTTAAATTAAATGATGTCGTCACTAGGACACGACACCACAATTCAACGTAATATTGTATAGTACCGACAAGACGTAACTATACAGTTTTTTTCAGTTATGAACAAAACAGCTAACCCTCCCTTGTAAAAATTTTACTGTATAAAAGTTGAAATACAGGGTTATTTGCTTACCCTGTACTACGCCGAAAGGGGGTGATTTAGATCATCATTACGAACAACTTTTACTATGGGCCCAAGAAAAAATTCAAGAGAATAAAATCAGCTGTGTCATATATTTTTTTATTTCTCTCTATTATTATTTTTTAAATAGTGTTGTTTTCATGATTTTTAGAAGTGTTTGAGAATAAAGTGTATAATCATACGAATGTAAAAAGTATAAGATAAAATGAACTACATGCCTAGGTAAATTGTTACCTAATATTGCATGTCGAAAGGCTGAATATGGCCAGCTATTTATATTACATATTATTATTCTGTAAGTACTATGTAAACCCATATTATGAAGTAAATAAATATGAATGTTCATAAATTTTGTCGATTCCGAGTTGCGATTTTGTATGAAACAGCTGTTTTTTTCTTCTTCTTGAATTTTAGGTTGGCCCCATAGTAATAGTTGTTCGTAATGATGGTTTAAATCACCCTTTTCGGCTTAATATAGGGTAAGCAAATAACTGTGTATAACAATGTTTAGGTGGATTTCCCCCCGTTCACGCGAACTTGGCTGGGCGGCACGCAGCGGCTGTCGGCGCGGTTCAAGGCGTTCCGCTTCCCCACCTCGCACGTCGTGAGGTTCGCGCTCATGGTTCGCTTCTGCGACCGTAAATGCCCACCGGTTGGTATTACTTTTAGTGTTATAGGTACCTACACCGGTACAAATAGAGATGCCACGAATAGTGATTTGCCCGAATACCGAATATTTGGCGAGGCTCCTGGTGCATCTACTATATGTTGTGGTGTTGCTCCTTAAGCTTTAATTGACTTTTTGTGACGGTATTTTTAGGGTGAAAAGTTTCACATTGAATGTGAATGTGAAACTTTTATTGTGTCTTTTGATGCTTACCGATTGTGTTCGTAGTTGGACTTTTCTTAAATTCATTTATTGAAGGTAGTTCGAATTGGATATGTATTGTAATTATTATATTTTTTTCCAGTGTCTGGTTTTCGTCTTAAAATATTAATCTGTCTGGTCTTCAATAGGTCGACTGCGGCATACAAGCCCAACTACGCGCCGCTCGTCAAACCAACGACACGTACTACCAGTGGAGCAACGAAGTGCCCGCGTTCGTAGAACCTGCCGACTCGAGCCGAAGCAAAGACGAGGATGTTCGAATCAATGACGAAGATGGCCGAAGCAAAGACGAGGGTGTCCGAAGTACACCCGACGTGCCTCAAGCCAGTAACGTGGTGGCGCAAGGGGGCGCCGCGGGGTGCGGCGGGGAGGGGAGCGCGGTGGCTTTAGAGCTGGAGATGATGGTGCGGTCGCGGGATATTCTGTCGGCTGACACGCTAGTCCGGGCTGACCATCGAGCTTCTTTCCGTGAGTTGACCACTTCTTAGATATAGAACCTGCTGACTCGAGGCGAAGCAAAGACGAGGATGGCCGAAGTACATTCGATGTGACTCAACCTGACGTGCTTTGAGCGAGACACGTGGTGTGTCAGGGGGCGCCGCGGGGTGCGGCGGAGAGGGGAGCGCGGTCGAACTGGAGCTGGAGATGATGGTGCGATCGCGGATTCTGTTGACCGACACGCTGGTGTAGGCCGACCATTGAGCCTCTTTCCGTGAGTTGACCACTTCTTTGACTTAATTTCTAGCCCGTGAAATGTTTTTGACGTGATAGTCTTGTAAATCGATGGACCCGGCTCCAGGAACGAAAAAGCATGACTCATTGTCACGTTCTGCCTGAGTCGAGCGTGCAAGCGAGCACGATCTGCCTAATCGTTTGGCTTGTTTCAGTTGTGGATTCAACAATGCTTTCTTGTGACGTTGTCACGTAAAAATTATCGTCCGTATTTATAGGCTTTTTAGACAACCAACCTTTTTTTTAATTTTAAAGTATTTCTCAAACTTTTAATACCCTACTGCTGTATAATTTTACTGGCCTACACACGAAAGATGAGCAAATGTGTTCATGCAGTGTGCTAAAAATGAGAGATGATTTGATGCCGGGGCCTCACATTAGACGATGACTTGAGTCCAAGCTTGGCTATGAATAGAATTTCGTTCGGTTTGCGTCCAATATCAGTCCAAGACCAATTTACACATTGGAGTGTTGGAATCAAGACTACAATTTGTAGCCAACATAGGCCATATGTGGCCCCGGCATAATGAGACGTTGGAATCTGCTGAGGCTGATACTGTCGGTCGAGCAGGCAGTTAATAAATGAACAGGCGTGTGTTCGTATTGCAGCGGAGGAGGAGGTGGAGGGCTCGGGCGGCGCCGGCGTCGTGTGCGTGCACGAGCTGCTGCTGGTGGCGCTCGCGCTCGCCTGGCTCGCGGTGCAGGTGCTGCTGCTGCTGGGCTGCTGTGTGCTCGTCAAGAGGTGGGTCGGGGTACTGGTACTCGCGCTCCCGGGCAGGTGCTGCTGCTGCTAGGCTGCTGAGAGTGTGAGGCAAGAAATGGGTCGGGGGTACTGGTGCTGGTGGCGCTCTCTGTGTTAGGGGACATCTTAGTTCTCCAAACAGTAGACCTCGCGACACATCTTTTTAACTGAATCTTCATAAGCCTATATATAACTCAACTCTCTTGAGTTATATTATCGCGCCGAAGCGCAAAAACATCAGGCATACCTGGCTTGGGTCGATGCTCGAAACCGTAAGTTGAGGGACGTTCGTCTGAGGAAGAAGGCATACAATAGGGCTGCTAAGTCCTGCAAAAAGGTTATGCGGAGGGCTCGCTTTGACCACATTAGTCGAATAGGAAACAAGCTTGCTTCTTACCCTGCGGGTAGTAAGGCATTCTGGTCCCTAGCTAAATCGGTTGAAGCGAACTTCTGCCGCCCCTCACTGCCTCCGTTGCTGAAACCTAATGGTTCACTGGCCCATACCGCGGTGGAGAAAGCAAATTTATTTGCATCTCAATTTGCTGAGTCTTCGCGTCTAGACCCCGGTAGTGCGAGACCTCCAACTTTGCCAAACTGTGACACTGTAATGAGTGAAATACACATCCGGCAAAAGGAGGTCCTCAAAGTTCTCCGCAGTCTAGATGTGAACAAAGCCAGTGGCCCTGATGGTATTCCGGCCATTGTATTGAGGACTTGTGCGCCTGAGCTGTCGCCTGTGCTGACTCGCCTCTTTCGCCTATCTCTGAAGACAGGTCAAGTGCCCAAATCTTGGAAGCTTGCTAACGTGCAACCTGTACCCAAGAAGGGCAGCCGTGCCGACCCTGCCAACTACAGGCCAATTTCGATCACGTCTATACTCTGTAAGAGTATGGAACGTGTTCTAAATAACTGGCTCCTGGCCTACCTGGAAGCAAATGACTTACTCAGTGACCGCCAGTACGGTTTTCGCCGAAACCGGTCTACTGGGGACCTTCTAGCGTACGCCACACACATCTGGAGTGAGGTCATGGAGAAACACGGGGAGGCGTTGGCTGTCTCCTTGGACATTTCCAAAGCTTTTGATAGGGTCTGGCACGAGAGCCTTATTGGCAAGCTTCCATCCTACGGCCTGCCTGCTGATTTCTGCACATGGATATCAGATTTCTTGAGGAATCGGTCGATACGAGTTGTCGTTGATGGCTGCTCGTCAGACCAAATGGCTATCAATGCCGGTGTTCCTCAGGGGTCTGTGCTCTCTGCGACACTCTTCCTACTGCATATCAACGATCTGCTTAAGCCCGGGATCTTTGGGTACGCAGATGACAGTACAGTCGTGGAGAGCTACACGTCCGATGCAAGAACCAGCGGGCCACAGATCGAGTTATACAGAGAGGCTATGGTTGAACGGCTCAACTTGAGTCTGCAGGCGGTATCCGACTGGGGTGATGCTAACCTGGTCAAGTTTAATGCCACAAAGACTCAGGGCTGTCTGTTTTCGGCCAAAAAGAGACCCTTTCAATTGTCTCCCGCTTTCCGTGGTGTCTCCGTTCCGGTAACTGACAGCTTGGAACTATTAGGCGTTTCACTCTCATCTTCTCTTAACTTTGGCTCTTACATAGAGTCCAAAGCCCAATTAGCCTCCAAAAAACTTGGTGTTCTCTCTAAGGTGAGACGGTATTTCACACCTGAGCAACTGCTCAGTCTTTATAAAGCACAAGTCAGGTCTTGCATGGAATACTGCTCTCACCTTTGGGATGGCTCTGCCAAATATCAACTGGAGGCTCTGGAGTCGATTGAGAGGCGAGCCAGGAGGCTGATTGACAACGACACCTTGACTAAGACGCAGCTGCAAAGTCTTGAGCATCGTCGCAAGGTAGCGTGTTTGTCGGTCTTTTACCGGATACACTTCGGAGAGTGCGCCCAGGAGTTGTACAATCTGGTCCCCCCTTCCCCTTTCTTCTATCGTACGGCTAGACGGACGCGACCAAAGCGTCACCCTTTTATGGTGGACATTCCGCGCGTTAGAACCAAGCGTTTCGAATCCTCATTCCTCATACGAACAGCCGGAATGTGGAATGCTTTGCCTGGGTCTGTCTTTCCGTTAAAGTACAACGTGAGTGTCTTCAAATCCCGAGTAAATAGGTATCTTCTAGGTAAGCGTGCTACATCCTAGACCGCACATCTGCTTAACATCAGGCAGTGTGTAGTCAAACGCAAACCTATTCGAAATAAAAAAAAAAAAAAAAAAAAAACTCTCTCTTAAGCGATTTGGTTCATACTCGAAAATCTTGTTAGGATTTAGATATTAAATAATCTTGCCAAATATTTACAAATCGAAATCGACTGACAAATAGTGCGATAGTGAATTTCCTCCCTTTTTGAGAGAAATACCCATTAATATATCGAACCTGTGTACCAAGTTTCGTTGAAAAATGCGACCTGTAGGAAAAAAATCAACATCTCGACAGACGAAAAAAAATCAACATCTCGACAGACGAAAAAAAATCGTCGAGTTAAAGCGAAGATCTCTTTCCCTTCGTTTACTCGGTCAAAAAGGACCCAGGATCAAACACTTTCTTTATCAGAATATCCTTTTCAGATACCGTAACTTGGCCGAGATGAGCATGCAGAAAGACTACCATTCCTTTGACAACGTAGGCTTCGACACCGTCTCCACGCACCGCCGCGTGCACTGGCCCGACCAAAACATAGACGTACTACATACTTAACAAGTACAGTAGCTTTCCTGATCATACATGCAGTACTACTAGATACTATAGCCCGTCTCATGAAAGACTACCATTAGATCAACTATGTGGGTTTCGACTCGGTCTCTACGCACCACAGCGTGCACTGGACCCGACTTGAACATAGACTTATAGTAGATGCACCGGTTGTGGCTACTGCCCCGGTTTTGGCCATTTGATGTCCAAATTATTGCATAATTGCTTATGTGAATGTCAAAGTTGGAACATTTCTTTTAAAAAATTATTGTAACATTAAAATTGTCTACACTATCATTGAAGTTTAAATTGGCCAAAAATGACACTAAGATGGCCATAACCGGTACATCTACTCTACTTCACACTTAACCAAGAACTTATGCTCACTTTTGGTGTGCTGGTTGATGTCAAGAAAGATAAAAATAAATTACTTTTAAAGAAAAAATGGAGGACAGCGAGGTAAATTTGCTGATGCCAGAGGTTCCATAAGATTGCGAGTTCTGAGGACGGCAAGGTCCTTTTGGTTATGCCACAGGCTCCACGCTGGGACCTCAGAGGATTACGGATTTCTCTTTTTTCAAATAAAATGTATTATTTTATAAGTTTTCTGGGGTGGGCAAAGAAGTTCCTCATATGGGAACTTCCGATGCGCCCCCCCGTTATCTACGCCCATGCTGAACAAGTGAACATACTATAAGAGTAATTTAAAAACTTTAAAAAAAAGTATAATTAGCCGGTTAGTTTTCTTTTATGTACATACAATTATAATATCGTTAGTAATTTTAAAATGTTGAATTTATAATTAAGGAAATTCCGAAGTGTACGCAAAATTATTTCTGCGTTAGCGAATAATGATGAATATTGATATTTTTAAGAGAAAGCATTGTTACTTAATTTTTGGGTATTTTTTTTAAAATGTAACGTGTCGCTAAAGGTGTAGTTAATTTATATCTGAAATGCTAAAATAAAAATATAATCAGTCCGTCCATTTATAACTTTTTTATACCTGTTCTATTTTCTATAAAAGGGAAAAATGTGTAAATAAAGAAAAACAGATACAAACTGTAACAGTTTATTTACATTTTGTCTATTATATTATATTTTTAGATTTACTAGCTATTTGTAAGTAACTGCCAGCTTGATTATTCATAATAAATATTTTTCAAACTTAAATTGAGTTTGCTGTCAGATACTATTCACATAATTTTAACCTCTCAGACTTTTTAAAGATCGTGAAAATCCTATCGGAATTCAATGCGCAGCTTGTAGCTCAAGGAAGAACTAATGTGGGTAGTGACTTTAAAAGCAGTATTTCAAATTTTCTCTGTATAGGCACTTATTTTTGATGTGAAACTAATAAAATACTACTCAACTTAAAATTAATAATTACTTTTGATGCTGCTAATTGATTAAAGCTGATGGCATACGAATGCTCGGCTCACCGACATTTTTCATACAAATATGTATACTAGATTCACCGGTTGTGGCCACTGTCCCAGTTTTGGCCATTTGATGTCAAAATTATTGCATAAATAATGTAACACCATGAAAATTGTCTACATAATCACTAAAATTCAAAGTGGCCAAAAACTGTGTAATAGTGGACACCAAGGTGGTGTGGCCACCTAAAAGTAACCAGTGCATCCACTATATCTAGTAATAAATAGTTAAATAAATCAATATCTCAAACTGATATGTCGTTAAATAATTCCAAAACTTTAAAAAATAGCTCGTAAGCTTAGATTAATGATTGGTCGCTGCGCTTGACCAGCGAGACCAATGATTCTCGTAAGATACAAATTGCAGAAAAATAAACGAAATCGGCTGAGATATAAGCAATGTTATCGTGGCTCATATTTGGTTATATTATTTCTAAAGATAATTGACAAGTTTTCATTTTTCACAAGGCTATGAAATTCCAAAACCATTTCGAGATATCGGAATGCTGATCATTATGTTTATTTTTCCAAAATCTTTAGTGCAGTAACTGCTAAGATATTAGATAAAAACTCTCACCCAAGCCGTTTCGGGATTTATACCATAAGTTCAGTTGCCAATGATAAAAAAAATACTAACAATATAAAATGACAGTTAACACTGATAGTCTTGACACATAAAATGTAGTTTAAAATAAAATGTCAGTGTCATTTTCAAATTACTTATTTTGCTTTAGCCCGAGAGGTAAACGCAAAAAATACAAATACTTTCCAAAAGCTGAATTATTGGTACCAAGTTATCAAAATGGTGTACATCAATACCCTGGAGTCAGTCAGCTGGGTTCCCTAGCATTTGGTGGAAGAATCCGTTTGAATTTTAAAAGTATCTTGGAACTAGTACTACTTATTCTTCTTATTTTAAGTGGTGCTAATTTAAAGCCTGTATGGCAGACCAAGTTACCTATTTCAGGTGATTGGCAGTTGTTAAACATTTTTTATATTTTTCTTCCCATAGTATACCGCGGTACATAGTGGACTTTTTGCACTGACCTCCCGGCCTATTTGCTGTGAATTGTGACGGATTGACTGGCATTGACAGTGACAGCAACGCTAGCACCTATTTTTTCTAATGTGGCTTCAGTAAAATTGTTTATGAGTCCTAAATTTTGCAGTTACGTCCTTTTAGAATAAGCTGCTTTTCAAAACTTAATTTTAAGGAAAATATAAGTCGTATTGGAAAAATAAAAAATACGTATATGTTATTTTGCAATATTCTTTCAGATAATAAATAAATATAACTATGTTAAAAATTTGAAATGTTGTCAATTGCCGTTGTTACTAGACAGACAGGATATCCTTCATTTTCACAATATAAAATAGTATTAAACTACTAGTACTATAGTATATTGGTGGTTGATTGTTGCAGTGATACTGCAGTGATAAGATGGCTAAAATTATGCGAAACTGAGGCGCCGGTTTAATCCTCTTTAGTTTAGAATGCTAGTGTTCGATATCGGTGGGTGGCTACTGCGTGGAGTTGGTGTGCGCGAGCGGCGGCGCGGGCGCGGGCGGCGGCGCGGGCGCCTGGCGCGAGGAGCCGCGCGGCGCCGCCTGCCGCACGCTCTGCCTGTTGGACGCCGCGTTGTAGTGGTACCCGTCGAACTTGTCCGCCGCGCCCGGCGTAGGGAACGTCGCCGTGCCCATGTACATCACCTGAAAACCATAATAAATATCAATATACAAGGTTCAAGCTACATCCATCCATTGGCTTAGTTAGAATTTTTCTCTCTCCTCTGATCAACTGTCTACATTTGCCCACCCTAGAAAAATTGAATAGAGTGTATTGTATATGAACTAATGTGGAATAATATTTAAATTGAGATAAATATTTAGTGTATAGGTGTCGTGGTGGTCTAGTGGTAGTAACACCCGACCTGCAATCGTGAGGTCGTGGGTTCAAATCCCGATCCCGTACCAATGAGTTTCTTTGGAACTTATGTACGGAATTTCACACCACTGGCTTTTTCGGTGAAGGAAAACATCGTGAGGCAACCTGCATACGTCCGTAGAAGAAATTCGATAGCGTATGTGAATCCACCAACCCGCACTGGGCCAGCGTGGTGGATATGGCCCAATCACCTTTCGTGGGTAGGCCTACGTCCTGCAGTGGCCTATTAAAAAGGCTGGTACAGTACAGTACAGTACAGTATAGGCCGCGTCACACAAGTTGGCGGAAACGAAGTTAGCCACAATCTGCGCAATATCCAATCCTGTCTGAAGCTCGCACAAAGCCGCGCGTTGATATTGGATATTGCGAAGCTAACTTCATTTCCGCCAATTTGTGTGACGCGGCGCGGACGCGGACGCGGAATCAAAACAAAGATTTGAAGATGAACTTTCGTAAAGTAATGCCTGATTCAATCAACTGTGTACTAAATAAATAAATATTATGTGAAATCTTACACACGGTCTCTAACCCCCAAACTAAGCAAAACTTGTGATATGGCTGCTATAGACTGATATACTACATATACATATTTAAAAAAATATATATACTTAGATAATAATTACTAATAACAAGTAACAATTAGACACAGAGCAAACACCTAAGTTCATCACATAAATGCTTGCACTAGGTGGGAATCGAACCCACGCCTCTTTGACTTAGTAGTCAGGGTCTTTAACCACTAACCCACCGAGGCAGTTAAAGTAAGTATTTGACTTATAAGTTTTCTGGTCAGGGCAAAGTTTCTCCAGTTCATACATTTTTTTTCAACGACAAATGTGAGGTATACTTGAGGTATATCATTCAACAGGGTTTTCAAAATGAATGTAATGTTTAGCTACAAAATTGTCACTCAGAATCGACAAAATACGAGTATACAGTTTATAGTTTTTCGAATTTTGGGTTGGCTCCAGCGAAAAAGTTGTTCATAACGATGTCCGTGATTCAGGACATCGTTATAAACAACTTTTTCTCTGGAGCTTATGGCTCTGTATACTAGTTCTGAATAACCCTATATAAAAGAAAGAACAAAGTACACAATTAACCACTGCGTTGGAATCGGAGCGGACAGAACCCTAAAAAGGCTTAAAACATAAAGTTATTCATGAATCTTTCATCAGTTTTACATCATAAATAACAATTAAAACGTTAATGACCTCATTATCTAGGTGGGTTCCATTTATAAATATCTTCCATGTAGTTTATACCTCGCTGTACCAGGTACCTTAGCCCAGTTCTGTATCCTATGAACATATTGCACTGTTTTACATGACTACCCAAAAATAGGTGATATTTTTAGATTGTTGATGGAAATTAGGTCTAATTTTATCTTCAAGTCGATGGTGTAATCACAGGTATTATCTATAGATAGTGTTAGCACTGCCGGCTTCTTGCGCAATGATTTGTAAAATATCTATGACGCGCGGCCGGCCTTGGGTCGGTCTAGTTAACGCCTGATAGAATTATCGTAGCACGTAGTTTTTTACTAACGCCTGGGAATAATACAATAGCAAAACTGACAGTATATATTTTTTTAATTTCGCTATACCACATGCAGTTTATATAGTATCCTTAGTAACTTAGTAGCTAGAGAGTCCAAGCTGGATGAAACTAATTCTGGTTGATTAAAACAACCGGGACCTACAATTTAATGCGTGTCATTCAAGCCACGGTTGCGCTCAATCGCAAATGCCATCCGTGGCCACCCATCCGAGGAGTGACCATGCTGAACGTTGCTTAACATCAATGATCGCTAACGAACACCTAGTCAACTACGCTATGAGCGCTACAGTATCGAAGCGGTGACCGTCACAAATTGATACGGAAGTATCCTGCCCTCCTGTTTTTTGTGTGTAATATTTTGATAAAAACTTTACTACCTGCGATGTCCTCGATGTTTGATATTGAAAGAAGGGTCGTGTATAGGCGGTTAGCTACAAGCTGCGCAATATCCAGACTCGCAGCTATAAGTGAGCTTCAATCAGGATTGGATTTTGCGCATCTTGTACTCGTAGCTAACTTCACATCCGCCGACTTGTGTGATTCGGCTTATAATTATTCATAATAAATCCATAAATTATAAAGTTATGATTAGTATCCATAAACAATTTTCTAAGATTAGAAGGAGTTAAGCTGTTTGGTAGAGACTAGTCATTATTTTGTAGTTGATAATATATTTTCTCATTACTTACATTACTTATTGGTATCGACGTATGTTAACGTAAAAAATAAATGGTAAAATAGTTATTTGTTATACAAGAGTGCAAAGTTGATTTTTAGGGTTCCGTACCTCAAACGGAAAAAACGGAACCCTTATAGGATCACTTTGCTGTCCGTCTGTGTGTATGTCAAGACTCTTTATCTCGGGAACGCGTAAATATATCGAGTTGAAATTTAAACTGTACATATACGTATATCTATAGTCTCTTGCAGTTGTGTAAAAGAAAAACTTCTCAGTTATCGTTTAAAAAAGTTAGAGCCGTTTATGTCGTAAAAAACCGCATATTACGACACTCACAAAAATCAAAACCTACAGGGTACTTCCCGTTGACATAGAACTATGAAATTTGGTGAGAAGCATTGTCTCAGAGTACACATATAGGCTGAGAAAACTGTACATTTTTATTGAAATCACAAAAAAATAGGGCCTCAAAATTCACAAAATATGGGTTCGAAATTCAAAGTGAGTAAATCGTATCATGTGAGGTATCATATAAAAGAACTTCATTAACACATGCTAAAACAGGTTTTTAATTATTTTAACAATGTATAATTTTCGATGTTTGACGAGAAAAGTGAAAAAAAAAAAAACTTTTTTGTCGAAGGTTATGGTGTAGAGATTTTAACAACTTACTTCCCAATTTTGTGAAATTTTCTGGATTTTTACGGAACCCTCAATGTGCGAGCCTGACTCGCACTTGTCCGGTTTTTAATTCTCAATTTGATGACCGAGCGAGAGAACAATTAGAATCCTGAGCGTTAGCGAGGGAATCAAAAGAGCACAAGGTAAAAAATCTTTGCACTCGAGTGCAACACGTAACTTTTCATCCCACCTCAGCGAGGAAATAACTAAAGTCGTCTAGATACAGCACTGTTTCAAATACTTCTCGCGTGATTGTTGAGGGGGAAAGCTCATTTGCGCACTATTAACACTAAGTCAATTCTGTTGGCATCAAATAAACTTCCTCATCGCTATAATCACTCATTTTAGGTTTTTCACTTGTTTCTTATTTTAGAAACTTTTAACAATACGACATGCATGATAAGAAAATGGCGCGCGCAAAGCAAATTAAAAAAAGTACAGCAAGAAGGTTACGTGTCTGAGTTTTGAACAAATTAAAAAAGGTTGCTTGATAAATTCAGCACCATGGAGGTAGAAGTAAGTAAATAGGAACAATGTTTTGTATTCACAAACTTAGTGCGCACGATGTTCTAAATTCGATTTTACTTCACCCTCTAGCGGATAAAACCGGCTTTTGCGCTCAGATTTCGAAGATGTTCTAAGTTCAATTTTACTTTACCCTCTAGCGGATAAAACCGGCTTTTGCGCTCAGATTTCGAAGAGTGAAAATACTCTTTCCGAGATGGGGGGATGAAAACGTAATTTTTTCTGGTCTCTCGTCGACAAATGTTTGTACTTTAGACTCAAATATTTAATTTTCTGCATATGTAGAGCGCAACGTCTATTTTTGTATGTCTCACACAATTTGTACTTACCTACATTATTATCGTATAGCTATATTTATTTTAGAGGCAAATAGATAAATAATGATTTTAGAGAAGGTATGATTCATTTTGATATCAATGAAGATAAGTGTCCACTATCAGTCTAGGAATAACCGTACCTACAACATTCGTAATACACTTAGAATAGTACGAGTGGGAGGTAGAGTACCTACCTGTACACAGATTTATTACAGCGCGTTTTCCTTGATTAGAAAGGCATATAAATACTATGGTGTTTCGTTTACCTGTTTAGATCTAACCTGTCTAGATCTAGATAAGGTATATAAATTCAATTCGGTATTGAATAATTTGATTTAATTAAGGTTTTTATTGCTAGGAACTGTGAAGTTAGCTACAAACGGCGCAAAGCCCAATCTTGAATCTTGCACAACAGCTGCGCGAGAATTGAGTTCGTTGTAGCTAATTAAATTTCACAGCCGCCAAGAAGTTTGAATCGGCCTATAGGACTTCTATTTTCAATATTTTAAGTTTATTTTTTCAAAAATGTTTTTTTTAGATTACATGTCGTTGTTGTGCGAGTTTAAATAATGAACTGTTTTTACTGTGGGTAAGGTCGATTTTGACCCCACCTATGCGTATCTCGAGAATATAGTCGATTTGTGATATAAACAAAATATGCGATTTTCAGTTGTTTTTCGTTTTAAACGTAAAGTATGAAGAAGTAAATCGCCACAACAAATCGAGCTTGGGTTCGTATCACGGACCGGAGCAGACAGCTAGTGGGTACTGTCTGACTCATACAGAGTTGATAGCGATTCCAAACAATACTCTTTTACACATGACTCATATCAACCTGTAGAACATATTATGGAACTAATGATATCTGTACTAGATGTCTTGTTTTGTCGAATGGCAAATTGGTCTTGATTAGACTGCTATATATTTTACTCTACATTGTACCACGCAAATCATTACCCTGATCGGTGGATCACTTGGCTCGCGGGTCGATGAAGAACGCTGCAAAATGCGCGTCGTAATGTAAACCGCAATGCACATGAACATCGACAATTCGAACGCACATTGCGGTCCACGGTTATTTTTCCTGGACCACTCCTGTCTGAGGGCCGGCTGAGTGAATAAAGCAACATTGCATTCTAAAGAAATGCAACTGACGGTTCTACCGACTCGAGTCTGGCTAGTCCGTTTAAAAATAATCAAATTGCGAGTAATGTACTATGTATGTTATTGCAATACTCTGCTTGATAAAGATTGAGTAATGCTATACAATCATACTTACACAACTCGAACGAATTTTACAATACAAAATATTGTGAGTTCTAGTGTTGGCCTCAGATTAGGAGGGACTACCCGCTGAACTTAAGCATATCAGTAAGCGGAGGAGAAGAAACTAACAAGGATTTCCTTAGTAGCGGCGAGCGAACAGGAAACAGCCCAGCACTGAATCCTTACGCTGGAAAGCGTCAGGAGATGTGGTGTTCGGGAGGCTCCGTTTTCTTGTCAGCTGTTAACTGTTTAAGTTCACCTTGAACGGGGCTCATTACCCATAGATGGTGTCAGGCCCGTGAAATAGACGACAGTGGCAAGAGGGGCTCTCCTCAGAGTCGGGTTGCTTGAGAGTGCAGCCCTAAGTGGGTGGTAAACTCCATCTAAGGCTAAATATCACCGCGAGACCGATAGCGAACAAGTACCGTGAGGGAAAGTTGAAAAGAACTTTGAAGAGAGAGTTCAAGAGCACGTGAAACCGTTCAGGGGTAAACCTGCGAAACTCGAATGAATGAACGAAGAGATTCATCGCAACCACTTCTCTGAAACTTGCATAATATTGCTAATTTTAAGAGCTGTGATTGCGTGCACTTCTCTTTCAGTAATACATCGCGACCCGTTAGATGAAAGTTGTTGTGTAGTTCGGGAGACCGCTGGACCGTGACTACGGCTGACTTTATTTGACGGTATGATAATGAACTGTGCACGCGAAAATGCGCGTCCAAGCCGATTCAAAACAAACGGAATGGTGATGCCCTGCCAGAGAGCGGTTGTCTTTATTAGTTTGTCGTTGTAGTCGCGCACTCTTGGACAGTGCACGTTTCAGTCAGCGATGGTGCAGTTTCGGGCACTCGCAGGACCCGTCTTGAAACACGGACCAAGGAGTCTAGCATGTGTGCGAGTCATTGAGAATTAAAACTGAAAGGCACAACGAAAGTGAAGGCGGACTTGGTCCGCACAGGGAAGATGGCGCTCCGATCTAGATCGGCCGCTCGCATCCCCGGGGTGTCTCGATTCCAATTCGAGAATGAGATGCGCTCTGAGCATACACGCTGGGACCCGAAAGATGGTGAACTATGCCTGGTCAGGTTGAAGTCTGGGGTAACTCGGATGGAGGACCGTAGCGAATCTGACGTGCAAATCGATCGTCGGAACTGGGTATAGTGGCGAAAGACTAATCGAACCATCTAGTAGCTGGTTCCGTCCGAAGTTTCCCTCAGGATAGCTGGCGTCGATTGACAGTCTCATCTGGTAAAGCGAATGATTAGAGGCATCAGAGTCGAAACGACTTCGACCTATTCTCAAACTTTAAATGGGTGAGAACTTCAGTTTACTTAAATCGTGAAGCTGAAGGCTTGATGACGATGCCAAGTGGGCCAATTTTGGTAAGCAGAACTGGTGCTGTGGGATGAACCAAACATAGTGTTAAGGCGCCTAAAAAACGCTCAATGATACCAAAAAGACGTTAGGACTTCGTAGACATCGGGACGGTGGCCATGGAAGTTGGAACCCGCTAAGGAGTGTGTACAAACTCACCTGCAACAGGAGTCCAGCTCTGAAAATGGATGGCGCTGAAGCGTTTTGCCGATACACTATCGTTACTAGCATGAGCGTCGTTGTTACGACATTAAGCTGTAACGAGTAGGACGTGCGCGGCGGTGTGCGCAGAAGGGTCTGGGCGTGAGCCTGCCTGGAGCCACTGTCGGTGCAGATCTTGGTGGTAGTAGCAAATACTCTAGGGAGGCCCTGGAGGACTGAAGTGGAGAAGGGTTTCTCGAAAACAGTTGTTGCTCGAGAGTTAGTCGATCCTAAGCTCTAAGAGAAATCTGATGTTGATGAGACGGGTTTATTCAGTGAGATAAATAGCGTCCAAAGAGCGAAAGGGAATCCGGTTCATATTCCGGAACCCGGCAGCGGAACCGATCCGTAACCGTTCTTCGCTTAATCGCGAATGATCGACGGGGTAACCCAAAATGTCCTGAAGACGCCGCCGGAAGGTCTGGGAAGAGATTTCTTTTCTGCCTAAGCGTTCGAGTTCCATGGAAACCTATAGAAGGGAGATATGGTTCGGAACGCGAAGAGCATCACGATTCGGTGATGTCCGGTCTTTTTCTGCGGACCTTGAAAATTCAGGTGACGGAAGTACGAGGATTGTCGCGCCGGTTCGTACCTATATCCGCAGCAGGTCTCCAAGGTGAAGAGCCTCTAGTCGATAGAATAATGTAGGTAAGGGAAGTCGGCAAATTGGATCCGTAACTTCGGGACAAGGATTGGCTCTGAGGACCGAGGTGTGTCGAGTTTGCATAGGTACAGAATATGATCAGACTTTGTATCAGCTTATGCATTGTGAGTTTTTTGACTTATAAGCGTAACTGAAACTGTGGTCTGTCTGTTCGTTATCTTCCGAACTTGTGTTTGTTTAATCTCGCCTCGTGTGGGAATATTCCAACACTCTAAGACCTCCAAATAACGGTTAACTCAGAACTGGCACGGACAAGGGGAATCCGACTGTCTAATAAAAACAAAGCATTGCGATGGCCCTAGCGGGTGTTGACGCAATGTGATTTCTGCCCAGTGCTTTGAATGTCAATGTGAAGAAATTCAAGCAAGCGCGGGTAAACGGCGGGAGTAACTATGACTCTCCAAAGGTAGCCAAATGCCTCGTCATCTAATTAGTGACGCGCATGAATGGATTAACGAGATTCCCACTGTCCCTATCTACTATCTAGCGAAACCACAGCCAAGGGAACGGGCTTGGGAAAATCAGCGGGGAAAGAAGACCCTGTTGAGCTTGACTCTAGTCTGGTATTGTAATAAGATTTGAAAGGTGTAGCATAAGTGGTAGATCGCTCGCGGTCGCCGTTGAAATACCACTGCTTTCAAAATCCTGTTACTCACTCGATTGTGCAGAAACTGTGCGTGCACAGTATTTTGGTAGATCCAAGCACAAGCCGCCTCGATGTTGCAGCAATGCTCATTGGCATCTCGTGTGATCTGAGTCGAGGACATTACCAGGTGGGGAGTTTGACTGGGGCGGTACACCTGTCAAATAATAACGCAGGTGTCCTAAGGTCAGCTCAGCGAGGACAGAAACCTCGCGTAGAGTAAAAGGGCAAAAGCTGACTTGATCCGAATGTTCAGTACGCATAAGGACTGCGAAAGCACGGCCTATCGATCCTCTCGTATAAAGAGTTTTTAGCAAGAGGTGTCAGAAAAGTTTCCACAGGGATAACTGGTTTGTGGCAGCCGAGAGACCTTATCGACGTTGCAGTTTGATTCTTCGATGTCGGCTCTTCCTATCATTGTGAAGCTATATTTGCAAAGCGTTGGATTGTTCACCCACTAACAGGGAACGTGAGCTGGGTTTAGACCGTCGTGAGACAGGTCAGTTTTACCCTACTGATGGCAGGTCGTTGCGATAGTAATACTGTTTAGTCAGACTGTAACAACTGTTTCGGATACATGGTGTTGCACTCGGTCGAACGGCCGGTGGTGCGAAGCTAACATCCGTTGGGATAATCTCTGAACGCATCTAAGGGAGAAACCTGTCTAGGTATATTCGGCAAGGATAAAACATGGAGCTCCGAGAGTCGTGAGGCTCTAAACAATGTGATGTTGATAATTGCGCTTTATTCCGTAAGGTGCGATGTCGAAGCCTTTTGGATCTAGGAGATCGGTATAGCGGTGATCACGCTGGCCATGGCTCCAAAGATTTGAACTTATTTCAGTTCGATGTCGGGGCTCGGAATAGTCTGTAGACGACTTACGTTCCTGGCGGGGTGTTGTAAGCAGTAAATCAGCATTGTGCTGCGAACTGTTGAGACTCAGCCCTTAGCTAGGCGAATTCGTTTTTATATTTTTTTTAAAACACGAACTGGCTATCCGATTTCAAAAATTCTTTCACATTGGAAAGCTACATTTACTCGTACCTTGAGTAATATAGGCTATATTTATTGCAAGAAAAGATTACGGATCCTTACTAAAACTTAAGAGTGCGCCTAATGCCATGAAAAAAATAGATTTCACCCGCGCTTCTTGCATCGCCCGCTATCTTCTATGCTGCTTTGTTTAGAGACGACAATCGCATGACACAGTTCACGATGATTTTGGCTTCGAGCGCCAGCTTATATTTTTAGGTGACATTTTATTTATTTATTCAAAATATAAGGTTAAATAAAAAATAAAAAATTACTCTATTAGAACATTAGTCTGGCTACGTAATTTGTCAAAAATAATGTGAAGTTGTCGCTGATAATATCGAGCATTTGAAAAAAAAAGTTTTTTTTTTTATGATGCGAAGTTATAATATTTTCTTAAGTAACCATTTTATTTTCCAACATTCTACGCGATTACTCTGCTACTATAGGTTCTTTCCTTTCCTATAGTATTTTTTTAATATGGATATTTATGTTTGTTATTCTATCTCTACACCACGTCTTTAAAAATACACCTTTCGCTAGATTCTGGCATTAGGCGCCTCCTTAAGTAACGTAACCTAAGATGTAAAAAATGTCCTAAAATGTCTTTCATTGCATGCGCTGCGGAACTATAGATGATAGAGCAAAAGTATTTAGAACATATTGACATCTACATAAAACTTCGCAATTCAATATGTCCAACTACTATCGTTACGAGTATGTCACAATAACCTACATTTTAAAAGTTAATAGAAATACCGACCAAAATTAGACCATGTTACTTCTGTTTAAATCCTTATCCAAATAAATCATATAGTATTCAAGACTGTTTCAATTCATATAGATTATTTTTTGAATTGTTCAAATCGACTATTCCATTCAATAGATCAGTATTTTTCAATCTTTTTCATGGCGCGAATACGTAAGTACGTAGTACTAATGTTCTATTTGAAATACTGTAATAAACACGTGTATTTGATCTGTAGGTAAGTATATTTTTATCGTTTTCCAAAGATAAAAGAGAAAAAGTAAGCAAAGGCATGTAAAAATCAGGTGCTGCGCAGACCCCCTCTTGAATTTATGTTTTCTCAGTAAACATACATGGTTTTTTCTTTCACTGGGGTTCGCGACCCCTCTTTAAAGACATTGCGACCCCCAAGGGGTTGAGACCCACTGTTTGAAAAACACTGCAATACTCGTAGATATTACGAAGCGACAGCTTTTTTTTTTCTATTTCTAAGACTTATTCGTCTTAGAAATAGAAATTAAAAAAGCTGTCGCGTTGTGTATGTATTATCTCCGCTATTCTATACCAGCCTTTTTTAACCGTCCACTGCAGAATATAGGTCTGTTTACGAAGGGTGATTGGGCCATATCCATCCAACGTTGATATATCATTAGCTATTTTGAAGCAAAATTAATGAAAATTTGTATTCTAGGCTAGCTAAAGAACTTAAATAAATAGGCTAAATTACATATATTTTAGTTAAATAGTTTTCGAGTAATGAAGGGGTCAAAAGTGGCTCGAAATGGTTCGTGTAATATACACACTTCGCGTCGCCAGTTCCTTTTTCTTTGTCTTGGCTGGACACGCTGCCGCGTGTCTAGATAAAACACGTGTTTAAGGATTTTTAGTAAATTACCCTCAACTTCTAAAACTGGGGGATAAAAGTTGGTAAGTATGTGACTTCCACGAATTTTGATGCTGTGTTTTTAATACAAAATCTACAAAAAGAAGTGAAATCCAACAAAATAGTTTTCATGTGAAATGTATAGCCAAGACAAGACCACAATTCGCACTATCAAAAAGTTATTAGATCTCATGTAGAGCCAAGCTTCTAACTCTACAAGTCCGTACTTACTTCACATATTTTACACCTTAGTAAATATGTGACTTAAAATGTTTTTGTTGGATTATGGATATAATATTTTACTGGTGATTCTTTCAAAACCTCACAACGTCACAACTTTTTTCAGAATACCTAAGAGTTTTTTTTTTACCGAATTTTACTTCAGGGTATTGCTAGATTTTATTGCTTTGTGAAATGGGTATGGACAGACGGACAAACGCAACGATGTTGTAAGGGTTGCTTGTTTAACTACAAAACCCTAAGGAAAAATGGTTTTTTATTCTAGACAGATTCGCGTTTGACATGTCCTGCTAGATCTTAAGTAGATAAATGCGGTCTAGGTTGTAGCGCGCTTTTAAAAAATACAATCGTGGTTAGGGTAAGTAAAGACAGAGGCAGACCACCAGCCCAATGGTCAGATGATGTCAACATCAAACATGTCGGAGCAATGGATGAGGGTAGCACAGGGCCGGAAAGAATAGCGAGAAAGAGAGGAGGCCTATACTCAGCAGTGGGTGGAACAGGCTGATTAGATAAAAGTAAAAAGACAACATCATTGGACTATAGTCAATGTACCTAGCGCTCATAGCGTAGTTTGACTAGTTCGTTAGCGTTCATCGAAATTAAGAACGTTCAGCATAGTCAGTCTTCGGATGGGTAACCGCAGGGGCTATTTACAACCGAGCGCTACCTTGGCTCGGATGACACGTTAAATTGTAGGCCCCGGTTGTTTTAATCGTTTTACCATGTCAGAGCCCTCAGGTGTGTTAAAAACTCTGACACCAGTGCTAGCCACTCGGTCTATACGAACTTACTTAATCAATGTGCGTACCTGTGGCTTGTACCCGTCTGGTCCAGCCTCGTATTCCACAAGCTGCATTCGTCCGTCAGGCAGCAGCACGTGGTACGACCCTGTCGCCTGGTCGTCCTTGCGCTTTTCATTATGTCCGAAGTCCAGACTCACCCCGTTGTCTTGTACATCGTACGAAAAGTCGTAGTTGGCTGGCAGCTGGCAAATACGAAGATTGTTCACGCCAAAGGAAATTATGAAACATGGGGACGAAGTAGGTACTTAATTAACCTAAGCTCGTACTTCGTAGGTATGAAAAAAAAAACCGACTTAATTATAGTCCTTGATAAAGGCCGAAACATACTATCGGACGCGGCTTACGGACGCGACTGACAGCCGCGACCTAGACTATGAAAGTACACTGAGCCGCGCACACTATCGGACAGTCGCGGACGTCACCTTCGGACGTCCGAGAGCGATCTGACACACCGGATGTTATAAGACTGTGCACATTGCTAAGTCGCGGCTGTCAGTCGCGTCCGTCAGCCGCGTCCGATAGTATGTTTCCGGCTTAAAGCTCGAGACATACTATCGGACGCGGCTTACGGACGCGACTGACAGCCGCGACCTAGACTATGAAAGTACACTGAGCCGTGCACACTATCGGACATAAGTCGCGGACGTCTTCGGACGTCCGAGAGCGATCTGGCACACCGGATGTCTTAAGACTGTGCACATTGCTAAGTCGCGGCTGTCAGTCGCGTCCGTAAGCCGCGTCCGATAGTTTGTTTCCGGCTTAACGCCTGATTTATTCACAAAAGAAATTAATTTTGCTGTTTGCTATTGAATTGTTAGTAGGCGTATGAACAATATTTGTTACATAGGAAGTTGGTTAAAAATTACTATACTAAATGTAACCATATACCTATATAATACTTAAAGCTTTTATGAGACCATCTAGCAGAGCAGAAGTCCTCCCATATTCAAAAAAGTGAACACCTCTATCGTCGCTTGTCGATTTTCAGAGGTGTCGCGTGAAATAGGTGTTCCATAATAATAATAATATATCAGAATATGTTTGTTTATCTTACTGTTGGTTCCGGAACTGGTTTCTTTCCACCTGCCCCAATCTTCGGAGGTAGATACTCTTGAGCGGTTGTGGGCCACAAATACGCCAGTGCCATTAACGCGACCTATGGAGTTATATTCCATATAACATTAGTTCGTAATTCATGTTTTTAAACTTAACGAGATTTAATTCGGGCATCAAGCAAAACTTACGCATATAATTTTCCACATTTTGAGAAGCCTGTCTGCAAAGGGCACCGCGAAAGATTTAGGGCATCTACGCCAAGGTGCCATGTTTATAAAGCCAAGGGTTGCGGTTACCTCGCGCCGCCCTCTGCCGATCTTCATTACCAAGACGCACGATCTACGACAATTTCGACACTCAAATTGTGATGTTTTGGCAACAGGCAGACACTGTAAGCTTTACATTGTACTTGAGTAACCTACTTTTTGGAACCAGGTAAGTAGGTATCACGACCAGTGTCATCTAGAAACGCTTTCATTTCTAATGATTTATATTATACTATTAGTTACCTACGCTAAATAACTTGTGGTTTTTAGGGATAAATCTACTTCTGAGCCTTCATATATAGGCATAATCAAATAATCAAAGCTATAAAACTACCTGTTTATATGTTAACCATTAGCTACAATTTTATGTAAAACATCTTGAGACAGCTTAACAATAAATTTTTTTTTATTCTGCGCAAATTCCCACTCGTTACTGCTGCTGATATATGAATTTATAATGCGCAACGTCTCCCTTTGTGTTCATAGCTTTGCCTTCGACCTACCTATGCCAATACGTCGCCTCAGTCTTTGTTTGGCCTAACGACCAAGCACCAAATTTTTCAGGAGACGTTATTTTTAGTTTAAAAATCAGATAATCAAGAAATCATAAAACAATTTAGCGATATAGGAACAAAATAGTAAGTATTTATGAAATGTCAAAGTTGCATTTTAATAAAAACAAGTTCAAATGTGTTATTTCTGAGTTGTTTGTGGAGATAGGCCAAATCGGTTCCGAAAAAATTTTGAGACAGGGATATTGGCACAAACACATGGTGATAGGGCTCGAACGTGTAGAGAGATTTTAGTTCTTGAGTGCTCAAGTGACCATCGTGACTCGCATACAGCGTGTTCAATATTTTATCAGTGAATTTAAATAACTTGATCTGTAGAAAATGAGGTAGGTATTTAAGTAATTTTACAATTAATGTTGTGAAATAATAGGTATAAATTTTTTGTTGTTATATTTCATTTAATACATTATTAACTGACTGCAAAATATTCTACTGTCTTCTTTGTGATTTGTAAAGAAGGTACTCTCATAATTATTTCAACAGCAGGGATGATGATGATGATAATCATAAATTGTTTTTAGTGTAAACTACTAATCGCGTTCATTGATCCCAAACTGTAAATAAAATCATTTGAGGTACTTATTTAAACCTGTATAATTATGATAATAAAATCATTACCTATTATTAAAGCCTGCACACAAAAAAATCTATATTCCATTTTATGGTGTAAAAACTAACTACAATAAAATCAGTCAAGTGTGAATTGGACTAACGTACGATGGTTTCCGTACCGTAGATAATATCATTATGTATATTACATACTTTAATAACTTATTTTTGAATTGAATAAGTTTACAATTAGATCTGTGAATATCATGTTACGTCACCTTTATACATAAATTTATATAATATCAATATGGGGGATATGCCAGCTTTCATACAAAAATATTCAAACCCCTTTATTAAGATTGATTTAAACAACATGTAACTTTTTTTTCATTTATACTAGTTTTATTAAATAATGTCAGAAATAATATAAAATTATGTTGAACGTGTAATTTATATGTTGTATTTAGTAAATTATTTTTTTTGTACTCATTACACAGGTAACATAAAATAAACAACAATTTTGTAAAATGAGTAGGATAGGTTACAAAAGCTTTATGCAGTAAAATCAATCGATTAAAGTTGTGTTACTAATCGATTTAAATATTTGCTAATTTTATGTAATTATTCTATACGCACAAAAAATAAAAAAAACTCGTTTTGCGTTAAATAAAAAAAAATATTACTGCCGATATTACATCATCCTATATGTTGAGACTTTGATCAGATTATAGAAATATAGTAAAATAAAATTATCTGTATGCCTTGCCTTTCTAAATTCAGTTTAACTTGATCACAACTGTGCTTTTTTATCGTCACAGACATTGTAATTAGATTTTTTTAATATATAAATACACCAAGACAATTAAATTTACTACAGAAACACACACGCGCGGTTAGTTTTTACACAAAATGAACTTCATAAAAAAAGGTTGGGGTGGCGTCATGGGGTGCGACCTTCGCTGTGATTGGTAGATCGGAGGAGTTGTGGCGAACAAAGACTGAATTTGAGTTTTCAATACGGATGTTGGCGCCAGCTACGTATATTGGCTAAACAAAGACTCAAAATTTGGAGATTGAATATTTTAATTTTACAAATTGTGCAATTTCTATCAAAAAATTGAAAAAATCGATTACACCATTAGACGTGTAATTTTTTTATCTCTATTATGATATCAAAAAGTGATTTTTGATAAAAGTGGTCGATAGCCCATTCAAAGACTGAGGCGACGAATAGGTGCGTAACTTTTGTTGACCATTCTCTACTTGACTTGCACACCCAATACATAATAATTATAAGTACAGGGTTATTTCTAATCAATTAGCATCCTTTTAAGGGCTTATTCTGTAGATCAAAACTAACAACTTTTGTTCTGCGACTTTTGCCAAAACTAAAAAAATCAGCTCTTTCACATTTTGTCGAAGGTTAACAATATTTTTCTATGGAACAACAACTCAACAACTTGAGAATTAAAAAAAGTCGTTGAACAAAAGTTGTTAGTTTGATATAAGTACAGAATAAGCCCCTAAAAGGATGCTAATTGATTAGAAATAACCCTGTATGTATAGTATATTAATGTACCTACGACGAATATGATAATATAAGATTATGACATTGATTAAATAAAAATAGGAGAATTTAATATTATATAAATAACGTTGCCACACCCTTATAGGGTCATATGTGTATAGCTTTTAAAACATGTTATTTAAGATCTACATGTAATACCACATATGTTGCAATAAAGATTGATTGATTGATATAATCGAGAGATCACGGGGGTTAAAATGAGTCAGATTAATTATTTAAAAAAAATGCACTGTCATTTCAACTCACATCTGCAAGCTGTCACTGTCAGAATATCTGTCATTAATGTCATTGTCATTCAATTTGCATTGTGCAGTCGCAGCTGATTTCAAAAAATAAGTTTTTCTGCGTATTTTATCACATTTTCTAAATTAAATACATTAAAAAAGTGGACCAGAAAGTCCCAAAATAACATAAATAGTCTAAGCTATGATTTTTTGGGTGAGAGGGCGATACTGATATCCTATCTCTCCGGTTCATTACAATCGCTGATTTCGGGACGTTTATCGCATTAAAATGAATTCTTTACTGAGAGGGAGACAGTTGTGGCGATCCTTCAGTACTTCAGCCGTGCGGCAATGTGCTCAACCACCGAAAAGGCCTCAGAAGAAATTTTTCGGCCCTATAACATGGAAGTCGATGGCAGTGACTGCGCTCGTGGGTGGAGGTCTTACCGGCTTTATGGTATACGTGAAGAAGGAAAAGCAAGAAGCCTTAGACCGTGAGAGGAAACGGCAACTCGGCAAAGCGAAAATAGGCGGCAGTTTCGAACTGGTGGATCCTGAGGTAACGTTCTTATCTGTAAAGTTGTGCAAAATTGCAGGTTATAATTATCATATATAGGCTTAATCAAACTTCTTGGCGCCTGTGAACGCGAGGCATGTGGTTGCTTAGTAGCAATATATTAATATGTTAAAAGTGCAAGAGATGTGCGCAGCTTGTTTCTAAATGCTGCTCTGCTGCCAAAAAGTTTAATTCTAGCTTACTATGACACCAACACTTGTTTAAGTGAAATGTGTTATTACTGTATTTAAACAACTGATAAACTTGGGTCTTAGACCTGAGTTCACCAACAGATGTTTAAATTATTAACCGTTGATTAAATCTTTATTAAACAGCTTGTTAATGAAATTCTGCGGTTTACCAAGCAAAACTCATTGTTTAAATATAGTAATCACACATTTACTTATACAAGCATTGGTGAACTCGGGTCTTAGTTTCTAGTAGATTTTTACACACATTGTAAGTAATCTTCAATCTCTTATGTTATGTTGTTTGTTTTTACAGGGAAAAATAGTAAAAAGTACAGACTTACTGGGAAAATGGCTACTAATATACTTTGGTTTCACACACTGCCCTGATATCTGTCCCGATGAACTCGAGAAGTTAGCTGAAGTGGTAAATATGCATGGTGAGCTATTATTATACTGTACTTAAACTCTTCAGTATAGGTTGAATCACACAACTTGGCAGCTGTGATGTTATCTATGAGCTGCGGATAACCCAATTCTTACTGAAACTCATTTAACACCTGCGAGGGTTGGGTTATCCACAGCTTGTAGCTAACATGACCAGCTGCTAAGTCGACTCAGTCTGTACCATACTTTTTAAAAATAACCATATCTATGTGTATTGCAGATAAAACACCTTCCGCACCACCAGTGCAGCCAGTGTTTATCTCAGTAGATCCACAGAGAGACACTCCAGAAATTGTGGGAAAGTAAGTTATTAAGGCTGATACGATTTATTTATTTGTTTATAGGCGAGTAGTGTATACTGATGTGCCTATATCAAGCAGTGTCGAATAAAATTAGTATTCATCTGTCAAGGAAATTTTTCCCTTCTTTATCCAAATGTCTAGTCTATTTTTAAATGTGTTTATAGTTCTTGCTGAGATGACATCCTCAGGCAACCTATTCCATTTGTAGACAACTCTATTGCAGAGGATGTGGTGTGCAGTGTTGGTTTGTGATGGTGTAGGCTGTAGGAGGACTGTATGGCGTCTGCTATCGCGCATATTTTCTTAGGTGTACATGTCGTGGATATCCGGAAGATTATAGAAGCCATTGAGAATAGTATTTAGCATGTGTAATTTAATTTTTTTTTGTTTTTTTACCATTTACAGTTGAACTACTCATTGTGAGTTTATGAAAACTCATTTAGCAGCCATGAATAAGCACTGTTTACTAGGTACATACATCTAAAATCCAACTTAGTGATCAGTCTAAGCATAAAAGTGTATCAACTGATTTTCACCTTAATGCACTTTTAGTGCAACTATTTTGGTTTGTAGGTGTATGTACCTCATTAACACTAACTATTCATGGCCGCTACATGAGCTTTCGTAAACTTAGGATGAGTAGTTTATCTGTAAATGTAAATCCCAAAAAAATAATTTGTCTATAGTATAAAAAAATAATTTGACACTTGAGTATTTGTTATAAATATGTATATGAAAATTAAAATTAATTTCAGATATTGCAAGGAGTTTTCTCTGAGGTTCCTTGGATTGACCGGTACCAAAGAGCAAGTGCAACAAGCTTGCAGATCTTACCGCGTGTACTTCAGTGCAGGACCACAAGATGTCGACAATGATTACATTGTAAGTATATGAAAGTAGGATTAAATTGACCGAAGCGAGGCGACGTCTGTGCTACTACATGACGATTTTATATTTTTGATACATTAAAAAATAATCAACAGCGGGTGATTAAAAGTTGAAAATAGAAAATGATGGTGATGATTACTAGTTTTTAGGGTTCCGTAGTAAAACAAGGAACCCTTATAACAGAACTTTATTGTGTCTGTCCGTCCATATAATTAATACAAAACCTTATAACTTCCACATTTATCAACCAAATCACATGAAATTTGATAATTTGATTATAAGTGTAGATCTCAATTTTAAATACTTTAAAAATCTGTGTATTTTAGGGGTAGCTCCCATACATGTAGAGTGTCAGTGCGGTGTCATTGAATAGGGTTTTTAAAATGATTGTAACATTTCCTAAACGATTTTTTGTCACATGTACCATTGGTGAGATAGGTCGACAAAGCTGAAAAAAGAGTGTCCCCCATAATTTCTAAAGTAAGCGAGATAGAATGTTTAAACTTTCTGAGTTTATAGATTACATTAAAAACTTTCCCTGAAAATGATTTGGAGCAATGTAGGATCATAACTTTTGAGTTATAAACTTCGAGTAAATATCAACAGAGCCACAGTTCCTAAGTGAAAGTAGTAAAAAAATGTCCGAGCGCCCTCGAAACTAGATGTTATGTCGCCACATTAGTGCTTGTAAGCGAGCACTTTGGCATCGCGCGGCGTTGTATACTGAGCGCCACACAAATCGACGGATGGGAAGTTATGCGCAGAGAACTGCGCAAAAGCCGAAATATAGGCATTCGCGGGAGCCAGAGAGACAGGCGCCGGGGCACACGCGCCCGCTAACCTCGTGCCTCCCGCGCGCTCCCTACGCACTACGATAGTCAACGTCGGAATTGTGCACACATACGCAATAATTAGCCAATCACGGCGAAGTGTCATCTGCGGCTATCATCTCATCTGCCAATTTGTGTGGCGCTCAGTATAGTCGGCTTGCATGTGCCGTACGACTCACTAAAAAGTCTGCCCACTACGCACTTGGGCAGTTTTGGTTCGGACGCTTATTTTGCACGATTGTGACTCTATTGATACTTGCGAAGGTTATAAAGGAAAATTGAAATGTTACATGCACATGCTCAGAGGTCATTGATCTCACGAACATATTTTGTACTCAATTACATTTTTATAGTAGTCAACCATCTTATTACATCGTAAAAATTGGTTTTTATCATCATCACCATCTACGGAAGCTTATCATACGCGTGTCTCGACACGCGATTGACAACTTATTATTAACACTTTGTGTTTGTTCCAGGTCGATCACACTATTATTATCTACCTCGTGGACCCGGATGGTGAATTCGTAGATTACTATGGACAAAACAGAAAGGCACAAGAAATCCACGAGTCTATGCTGGTCAATATTGAAAAATATAATTCAGCTAAAAAGGGCTCTTGGTTCTGAGCACAATGCATTTCTTTAGAATAGATATTTATAGATCCAAAGTATTTTTCTTTAAGTTAAATAAATTGTTATTTAATTAATAATGTAGCATTTTTATTCCATATAAATCAGTTTAGTGATTGACTTCTATTTTGATTTTCTAATTTAGGTTTGTCAAACTACAGCAGAAAGTACTATACTGTGTGTTACACCATTCACTACTATCAAGCAATTTCCTTAATAATAAATAAATTATGTGAACGATAATGAAAATAAAAAAATGCATTTTTCATTGTTGGTTTTCATATTTTACTCAGAAAGTATTAGTTAATATATCATTGATAATTTAATAAAGTACAATACAATCACTTTACTTGCATCACAAAGAGGATCAAAGCAACTGACAAAAGAATAAAATAAGAAGAGATGCATAAAAGGTGGTCTTATTGCTAAGAGTGTTTTCAGACAACCTTTGAATGAATGGAAACAAGTAAATGATCAGGATGTTGGTTTAAAAGTAATAAATAAAATTCTGTTACTACAATTGATAAACAATAAAATACACTACATAATAATATCCATACATAAATAGATAGCTTTAATAATACATAGAACTAAACTTAACCAGCTATCATACATAAATAGGTACATTTCAAATAAATAAAAGATGAGAGTAGTATGAGTATCGGTTAAAGAGACCATTCAAAGATAATGTTGTTTTAAACCACAGAACAAAATTATTGGCATATTTAAAAAAAGCTTAAAAATTTGCAGTCATCTTGCTACTAATCCTGCTTATAGTCAGTTGTCCGCCTCCAGTGTGAATTTGCAATAAGCTTTGGTCATATTGGTACAGTTTGACCGTGGTCCCGTCCACGGCGCTCGCCGCCGAAATGCTCACCTCTCCCTCATTAACTGTGACTAAATTCACATCATTGGCATAATTAGCATCGCTCACGTAACTCACACTGTTCGCGATCAAATTCGGGTTACTATCCAGAAGGATGACTTCAGTTTTAACGTCGTTTTCATTGTCATAGACCAAGCCCTCGGATAGGGGTTTAGGACTGCACAGTTCTTGAGTGTTTGGTATCTCTTCATTTATGCCGACGTAAATGCATTGGTCGGAGTGTTCCGTATGTTCCTCGGAGGCCAGGCGGATGTTTTTGTCTGAAACTGTGACTGGCGTTAGTACGACCGCTCCTTTTTTGCCCATTTTCACTTTCGCCTCGTGTTTCTTGACGTGTCTCATGAGTTGATATTTCGTCATGAACTTGTCGTTGCAATTCGCGCATTCATATGGCGTTTCTCCTGAAACAATACATACATCATTTTAAGCATTCCATTATCATGGATATCTAAGGCATCACTATTATTAATTTTTAAAATGCAACTGAATGTGTACAACGCTCAGCGAGACAGCGAACTATGGGAACCGGCCACAGGGCGCCCAAGATACAGGCTTTGCCTAGTTTGGGGCCCGTTAGCACTACATTATTGTAATGGTACATTCTTTAACGCCAATAAATATATTTTGTTTTTTTTTTATTTTGATTTTGATTTAAGAATTATTTTATCAGAAGACTTCAAATTTCGATGAGCCTGGCATGGCGTTCTATCTAGCACTTGCCTTAGAGAAAGAAATGTACATAAATGAACAAAAAGTATAATTTGAGTTCTTACGGACTTTAGTACTTTGCGGATCCATAGCAGAAATGCCACTACAACGTTTCGTATTGCGGCGTCGCGTCGGGGCCTTATTGCTGTTAGTAGTATTAACTAGTACATATAAATAGTGTTAACTGGTAGGTAGGTACGAGTTAGTAGTGTTCACTGGTACGTGTTAGTAGTGTTCACTGGTACGTGTTAGTAGTGTTCACTGGTACGTGTTAGTAGTGTTCACTGGTACGTGTTAGTAGTGTTCACTGGTACGTGTTAGTAGTGTTCACTGGTACGTGTTAGTTGTGGTAACTGGTACGTGTTAGTTGTGGTAACTGGTACGTGTTAGTAGTGTTCACTGTTACATGTAAGCAATGTTAACTGGTACATGTTACTCGTAGTAGTGTTCACTTGTACGTGTTAGTAGTGTTGACTATACTCTATAAAATTTAACTTGATCTCTGCGACAGTTACATATTGACATATTTAGAGTTGAGATAGTGGTGGAAAAAATCGATTTTCAAACAATGTTGTAATGAAATCGAATGAGTAGTTGAAGGTGAGAAATTGGATTTTATTTAATTACTATTATTTATGATCAAGTATGTACACATGTAAATAATGTTATGATATTAATTAGATACTCATAATAATGTAACTATAGTATTTTTCACTATTATCGATGCTAATGTAACATATAATTGGGTTTAATTAATTTACACATGTAAAAAATGTTATGATATTAAAATATACAATAAAATTAATGATAAATTAAATTTTATTTAAAATATCGTCAGTATAAACTATCGATATTTTAGTAGCGCTCGTAGCGTAGTTTGACTAGGTGATTGTCAGCGATCACCGAAATTAAGCAACGTTCCGCACGGTCAGTATTTGGATGGGTGACCGCGGGTGGCATTTTCCAACTGAGCGCTACCGTAGCTCGGATGACACGTTAAATTGTAGGTCCCGGTTGTTTTAACCGTTTAGCCATGTCAGAGGCCTTCAGGCGGCCTAAAAACTCTGACACCAGGGCTAGCCACCCGGCCTATACGAACTTACTTACTTATCGATATTTTAAATAAATCTCTATCTAAAACTCTGTGGTCACGATCATTCGTCGCCCATCACTAATCGGCATGCCCATAAAGTGTGACATTGACAGGAACTGTCTATACTATTAAGAAATTCAGGACTTCATAGGCGTGATTTTTCTGACAGCTGTCGCAGAGATCAAGTTAAATTTTATAGAGTATAGTACGTGTTAGCTGTGTTAACTGTTACGTGTTAGTAGTGTTCACTGGTACGTGTTAGTAGTGTTAACTGGTATGTGTTATTAGTGTTGACTGGTACGTGTGAGTAGTGTTGACTGGTACGTTACCGGTGTGCACGCGGCAGTGGTCGCGCAGGCGGTGCTGCGAGTTGAACCGCTTGTGGCAGGCGGGCGCGGGGCAGGCGAACGGCCGCGACTCGCTGTGCAGCCGCATGTGGTTCTTGAGGCTCACGCGCGCGAACCTGCAAATGTTACTTCTATAATCTCAAACACTGTTATAGATATATTTAATTGTACTATAGACTACAGTACGGTATTAGAGGCTCTGAAGGGCGGACGTGCTCCTTGTTTGTTTTTTTTTACTAAGCCGCCCAAAACGAAGACAGGTTTTGTTGTAGTGGGGCATACTCTTAGCAGAAATTGCAGTGCATTGCGAGACGGGTCAGTGCGATAGCACTCATCAACTCGAAAAAGACTGCCGGATGCGGCACAACTCCCCCTCTCCCTATCTAATGATAGCCGTGATTTATATTTCTTACTGACTCACGCAAATCGCGCACGGTCTAAAGTGTTGGAATGCGCCTGACAAGGAGGCCGTATGCGCCAACAGGCGAGAAGGATCACCACACTGATACTTGTTTCGAATATTCATATGGTGGCCAGTTGGCGTTTCGAATAAAGTCACATCTCTTCTGAATTTCATCTCCTTTCTCTCTTTAGAATGTTCATATCTGTTTTAGCTAAAGAAATTACTAATAAACGAATTATGATGTTTCATGGTCTTTATTTTATGTTGAGATTGTATGAATGTAATGAATGAGTTATAGTCCTTATTTTATGTTGAGTTTGTATGAATGTAATGAATGAGTTATAGTCCTTATTTTATGTTGAGATTGTATGAATGTAATGAATGAGTTATAGTCCTTATTTTATGTTGAGATTGTATGAATGTAATGAATGAGTTATAGTCCTTATTTTATGTTGAGATTGTATGAATGTAATGAATGAGTTATAGTCCTTATTTTATGTTGAGTTTGTATGAATGTAATGAATGAGTTATAGTGGATGTTACTTCTTCCCGCAAATGTTGCACGAGTAGGGGCGCTCGCCGGTGTGCGAGCGGATGTGCGCCTTCAGCGTGGAGCTCGACGAGAACGAGCGCGCGCACGTCGGACACCCGTACGGCCGCTCGCCTGCAAACCAACGTCTGCTAATGCGCTAGCTACAGTTTTCCTGTCATATGTATATTTGTAGGCTTGTGTAACAGCATTTTAGCTTCCCCAACATCTGAGGAAGCGAAATTGCTGTTAAAGCTGTATAAGCGAGTGCTATAGTTAAATCGCAACATCTGATCTGTATGTCATTAGGGGGGTGACATAGGTAGTCACTGCGTCACTAAATCCCTTTACAATTAATAAAGATTAAAAAAAAGGATATTTGTTCCGCTACCGGCGTCAGAAGACAGAAACCTAAATAACACAAATAATAGCAAGTTTTTCTTTATGCATAATAGAATATTCTTTATAATAAAAACAAAGTTGTAGCCAAAGATGGAGCATGTAGACCTAGAAGATACCTATTCACTTTTGTCTTAAAAATATTCAGATTGTAAATGTCAGGAAACAATAACGGATGTAAGACATTCTAATCCCTAGCCGTCCGCATAGCGAAGGAAGAAACGAATCACTTAGTACGAGCAGGTGGTATGTCAACTATTTAGGAATGGTATTTAAGCGATTTTCTGCTTGTCCTGTTGTGGAAAGGTGATGGGGGCATTAGGTCGTGGAGTTACAGTGCTCACTCGCCGAAATGGAGCCTATAGAAAATTGCCAAACACCCCACTATACGTCTGATTGGATGCGACAAGCTTATTGTCCCGATTAGTAAAATTAATAGAAATAAAGATAGTATTAATTACCGGTATGCGTGCGCATGTGCAGCGTCATGTTGGAGTGCTGTATGAAGCACTTGCCGCACTGCGCGCACACGTACGGCCGCTCGCCCGTGTGCGTGCGCAGGTGCGTGTTGCGCGTCGACTCGTGACGGAACCTGCAAATATATTCTATTAGCTGAGTTCATTGATATTCGAGTGGAGACCACGAGTCAGTTAGCGCAGCATAGGACATCAGTATCACACTGGATGCAAGCCACTTCCAACCGCTCTAGATCAATCTGATAAATGTGGACGTTCTACAATTACTGACGTAATGACAAGGAAAAAAAAGTTGTTTTTTTTAAAGAGGTTTATTGCTGCGAGGATGGGTGACGGTGGAAAAGGCGCAGCAGCGCTTGTACAATGTAAACTTTATTGCTGCGGGATAGAGTACCGTTTGTCGCAGTAGCTGCAGGAGTACGGCTTGTCAGACGAGTGCACGCGGCGGTGGGACGCCAACAGGCGCGCCGAGGCGAAGGCGCGGCCGCAGTCTGCGCAGACGCATTCACGGGCCGCGCCGTGGGTAATCATGTGCGCTTGCAGCGCGCCCGCGAAAGGGAACCTGCATACCACAGACATTTGAATAAGTATACAAGCTGCTCTACTCTATGACGTTACTATAATAGTAGAGCAGGCAAGCTATCTCTTGTCGGAAGCTGTACAGTGGATCTTCTACTTAAGGGGCTGGCCAGTATGCTATACCCTACTGTGCATACTACCTACCCTACGAAGGTACTATGTAACGGTAGAGCAGGCGAGGTATCATTTGCGGCAGGCTGGCCGTGTGAATGTACGAGTATGTTTTTGGAAACCGGTTGACGAAGGTAAGTTATAGTTCGCGCCACACAAGTCGGCGGATGAGAATTTAGCCGCAGATGACACTTCGCCGTAATTCGCTAATTATTGCGCATGTGTGCACAATATATGCCGAAGCCGCGTGGCTGCCCACTACGGGCACGCGCGGGAGGCATGAGGTTGGCGGGCGGGTGTGCCCGGCGTACCTATATTTTGCCTTTTGCACAGCGTTCTGCGTCTAACTTTCCATCCGCCGACTTGTGTGGGGTGGATTATACCTCTTGTCGCAGGCTGTGCAGTGGAACTTCTTCTCTAGCGGCTGGCCGGTGTGCACGCGCGCGTGCCGCCGCAGCGCGTACCGCTCGACGAAGGCCGCCCCGCAGCGCGCGCACTCGAACCGCCGCCGTGACATGTGTCGCTCGATATGCCGCCGGAGCGCCGTTCGCCCTGACGACATATCGTCCTTATAGGTCGAATAAAACTGGCGCCTGCGAAGTTAGCTACAAGCTGCGCAAAACTCCACTCCTCTCGAGTCAGCGGGGCTGACATATTTTGCGACTGTGCATCGACTCGCGTTGTGTTCACAGACGAAGTATGATTCGACTGATACAATAGATATTATTCTACACTTTTTATTCAATAAAATTTATCCAATAAATCAATATATGGTCAGGACACTGAATCTTCCTTGCTATAACCGAATAGGCTGCCTTGTTCAAACTCCTGCCTCTAAAACCTTCTACACACGATCTGTGGCGGCGTCTGTAAATGCCAAAAATCAAGTCTCTCCGTTGTTGGTCTTTGTTGCTGCGTGAAAGAGTAACAAACTCATTTTCGGATTTATAACATGGTAAAGATAGTATAATATAGGTCGAATCTTAGAACTTGGCGGCTGTGATGTCAGTTTAATTATAATCTGCGGTTAACCTAAAATCAGTCAGAATTGGGATATCCGCGTCTTGTAGCTTCTAGCTTCATGTACATAGCCGCCAAGTTGTGTGATTCAGATATGTGGTATAGAATATCGCTTGAAACCTTTAAATTGTTTCTGGCACTGCGTACACTTCCAGTCGTCCGCTTGGTTGTGCAGCATACTGTGTATGTTGAGGTCGAGCTCCGAATCGAAAGCCTCCTTGCAACTGTGGCACGGGTACGGGCACTGAGCCGCGGCCGCCACGTGAGCTTTGCTTATGTGCTCTTTTAGACATTTCTCTTTGCGGAATTTCTGGAATAGAGCGAATATTTTTATTATTTTTGCTCGCATTGAACGGTTAGCGTCCTCAATTTTTTAATTGCTTCGTTTTAAGGAGCCCGTTTTTTGTCTACTATAGACATTGTTTGCACCTGGCAATGCTGGTCAAGTCGCAGCCGTGGTGGCCTAGAGGTAGTGACACCCGCCTTACAATCGTGAGGTCGTGGGTTCAAATCCCGGTCCCGTACCAATGAGTTCTTTGGAATTTATGTACGGAATTTTACACCACTGGCTTTTCGGTGAAGGAAAACATCGTGAGGCAACCTGCATATGTCCGTAAAAAAAAATTCGATGGCGTATGTGAATCCACCAACTCGCACTGGGCCAGCGTGGTGGATATGGCCCAATCACCCATTATGGGTAGGCCTACGTCCTGCAGTGGACTATTAAAAGGCTGATACAGTACAGTAATGCTGGTCAAGTACAACACACAAATGGACAAAATGTGGCCGCGAAATAGTAGTATACTAAGCGCCACACAAATCAGCGGATGGGAAGTTAATCACAGAACGCAGCGCAAAAGCCGAAATATAGTTAAACGCGGGAGCCAAAGAGACGAGACGCCGTGGCACAACCGCCCGCCAACCTCATGCCTCCCGCGCGCTCCCATGCCATGACGCATACTTTGACACGCGGCGTCGGAATCGTGCACACATGCGCAATAATTAGCCAATCACGGCGAAGTGTCATCTGCGGCTAACATCTCATCCGCCGATTTGTGTGGCGCTTAGTATATTTGTATTTCAATGAGCTAGATTCATAGCTAACGACGCGTGCCTAGTCTGCTGCAGCGATAACACCCGACCGCACTGTAGTCTGCTGCTGCAGCGTGCACTTACTCACGGAAAATATAACATCTAACTAGCTACCCGTCCCGGCATCGCCTAGGTTCCATTGTAATAGCTGCAAACTTTCTCGTTGAAACACTAATGCTCGGGCCACACTACGAAAAACGTCAACGGCAACGTCAATGCCATTCATTGCGATAATTATTGCTTTAATTTTAACGCGATAATGTGAGTATTTACACTTTACGGATAACGTGAATGCCCGTTCTTGGCGTTAAATTCCTCGACATTCATGGTTATTGTAATTCTATAATTCTCGCGTTAATGTCTTTGATTCGAGTTATAGGCAAACGTTGAATGGCAATGTGAATGCCGTTGTCAAATTATCGCGCTGATTGGTGGCCACACCTACAATAAACAACAATCGACGCGATAATTAACGGCATTTTCCGTTGGTGTGGTCCGGGCATAAAATATAGTTAAATCGCATTCGAATCTGTTGTGTAAGTAGTTAAAACATCTTAAGCGGATACACAGGCGGGACGACAGACGCACAGAAATATCAACTTTTCTTTATAATATACAATGACTAGCTTTTGCCCGCGGCTCCACTCGCGTGGTATTTTGACTTTTGTGCTATCCCACAGAAACCTTTTATTTTTTCGGGATAAAAAGGAGCCTATGTCACTTTCCGGCCTTTGAACTGTATCCATGCCAAAAATAAAGTCGATCCGTTGCTCTGTTGCTGCGTGAAAGAGGAACAAACCAACAAACTTTTCTGATTTATAATATTAAGTATGATAATAGTGCTACACAAACTGTTCATCATAATTCTATATAATCCGTGTTTAAAGCTGGACTACAAATTATAAATAGCAAAAATATGTAATACTTTGTATTACGCAATTAATACAGCGATTTGCTGCTTCGTAATACAGTAGGCATAATAACAGTAAATGCAGTAATATTTTATGATAATGGAAAATTATACCAGACAACTGACAAACAACATGATAATTATTATACTAATGGAATAAATGTTATTAATAGAATTTTATTAATGTACTTTGATAAAGGCATTCATATAATTCAATCAGTGGAGTAAGATGACTATTATAGACAAGGGGACCGGGACCGTCTCCATACAATCTGTCAAAGTTACTAGGCGTCGAAGTTCAAATAAAAACCGGACAAGTGCGAGTCAGGCTCCCACATTTGTTAAAATAATTAAAAACCTGTTTTAGCATGTGCTAATGAAGTTCTTTTATGTGATACCTTACATGATACGATTTACTCACTTTGAATTTTGAGGCCCTATTTTTTTGTGATTTAAATAAAAATGTTCAATTTTCAGATTTATTCCTATATGTGTACTCTAAGACAATGCTTCTCGCCAAATTTCATAGTTCTACGTCAACGGGAAGTAAGTCAACCCTGTAGGTTTTGATTTTTGTGAGTGTGAAATATTTTTACGACATAAACGGCTCTAACTTTTTTAAACGATAACTGAGAAGTTTCTCTTTTACACAACTGCAAGAGATCATAGATATACGTATACAGTTTAAATTTCAACTCGATAACTTTACGCGTCCCCGAGATAAAGAGTCTTGACATACAAACAGACGGACAGACAGACAGACGGACAGACGAACAACAAAGTGATCCTATAAGGGTTCCGTTTTTTCCGTTTGAGGTACGGAACCCTAAAAACGCACCCATGGGCGAAGTCGCATCAGCGAGGCTCCTTTTCTTTTGAACCCAATATTGATTCTATTGAGACATATAATAGGCTATTTGACTAGTTTTTGGTAATCGTTTTAAATTATTCGTTAGTACATAATTAGCACACTTCATTTATATTTATGAGAGATCTACTGTATTAAAAATGAAAATCAAGTCTTAAAGAATACATATTCAAGATCCCGCCAAAACGACATTCTGCAATGGCGCTGGTGTGTGACGTCACACACTAGTAAATAACGTTAGTTAATAGCTAGTTAGTAGCTAGTTTACATCTGAAAATTGACAAAAAGTACTCTAAAAGTAACTTACAGATCCAATGATATTACTCCGAAAACACAAAACACAAATTACACAAACAATAGTCAATCGAGAAATTTTCGTTTACTAGCATGACGCTACCAGAGTTGCCACCCATCTTAGAGCGTTTTCGTCACAGATAAAATATCAAAAAAATATCGTATTTTATATCGTGTAATTTGTGAAAAGTATACATATTTTAGTTTAAATAAAGTGAAATATGTCTCTATCAGGTTATTATCTGTAAGGATTACTACAGTCAATAGTATATTTTCAATGTTGTCAAATAGCCTATTGACTTTCGAACGGATAGTAAGTATACGAAACTTTACGGATGCTCCATACAATCTGTCAAGTTTCTATATGTCCCAGCCGTTTGAATGTTTAATTTTATAGATTCCCAGGAAATCTATCTTAGCAAGCATACTTTGAGGACTTGAGACAAAGGGGCCTCGTGAGGCCCCTTTAAGTTCGAGGCCGTGGGCGAGGACCCACTTCGCTCACGCCTAGCCTAGACACTAAATTCCATAATAGGCATGATGACTGGGTAAAAATTCATTATTGTAATTAGTCCGCGAGTTAGATTGTCAAAAAATATAGGACACGTATTTTTTCTTTTGTCAATCAAACAATAAATGTCAAAGATAAATCTTGCCAAAGTTAAGGAGTGGGGGTCGTGACTTCACTTCTCTGACAAAAGTATTTACAATTGTAGTCTGCTCGTGACGTCACGCGGAACTTTAACGAGCTATATCTTCAATATTTTTTTTTTCATTGACAAAAGAAAAAATACGTGTCTTATATTGTTTTTATAACCTGTCAGATAGGTTATCAAAAAATATAAGACACGGGCTAGTTATATTTTTAGGGTTCCGTACCTCAAAAGGAAAAAAACGGAACCCTTATAGGATCACTTTGTTGTCCGTCTGTCCGTCTGTGTGTATGTCAAGACTCTTTATCTCAGGAACGCGTAAAGATATCGAGTTGAAATTTAAACTATTTACGCAAACCTATGAATTCTTGTAGTTGTGTAAAAGAAAAGCTTCTAAGTTACCGTATAAAAAAGTAAGAGCCGTTTATGTCGTAAAAACCGCATATTTTGCACTCACTTAGTAATTAACATTTTGAGATGTACCTAGTGCTTCACTACATAGTACAAAACAAAGTCGCTTCCCTGTCTGTCTGTAGTTTTAAATATATAAGCATACATACTCGTAGGTATGCTACGTAACGGATTTTGATGCGTTTTTTTAAATAGAGTGATCCAAGAGGAAGGTTTATATGTATATACGGATACACTTTGGAGAGTGCGCTCAGGAGTTGCACAGACAGACGCGACCAAAGCGCCACCCTGTTATGGTGGACATTCCGCGCGTTAGAACTAAGCGTTTCGAATCCTCATTCCTCATACGAACAGCCAGAATGTGGAACGCTTTGCCTGGGTCTGTCTTCCCGCTTAAATACAACGTGGGTGTCTTCAAATCCCGAGTAAATAGATATCTTCTAGGTAAGCGTGCTACACCCTAGACCGCATATCTGCTCAACATCAGGCAGTATGTAGTCAAACGCAAACCTATACGGAATAAATTTAAAAAAAAATACATCTGTGTGAACCCGGGGTGGGTCGCTAGTAAACTATAAAATAATTAAAATAGTTTACCCACTTTTGAGCAAAACGTGCAATGATACTTTGTTTTCCTTATTTTAGGTTTATTTTCCTTAACTTCTTTTCTTTCTTCAAATAGTTTTTTTGGATCTGAAACACAGTAGGACCACATATTTAAAGACCATGATGATGATACTAATTTTATAACACAATATGTTTATGAAAGGTGTAGTAAAGGAATACTGTAACCACACGTGCGTTAAGGTGTCAAATGAACAACTTTTACTATGGGACCACCACAGAACTTCATAAACGGTGTACAGTGTTATAAAAATTACTTACCGCTGTCTATGATAGTGATTTCCCTGGAAAACAATAAAGCTAGGATATACTAACCAATATGGAATGTAAAAAGAATAAAATTTATATCCCAGCACAAAATATTACGAATTGTGTACGAGTATGTGTAGCAATAGCAAAAGGAAAGGAAAAACAAAAGGGCCGCCATTTGCTTTTCCTTTTTTCTGATCTTTCTGTTTTTAAAGTGAAACTTTTAATTACATCGCCTCAAACTTTTTTGACCATCTATTGCATGTCGCGTGACGGTCGGAAAAAGGTCCACTTTTACCGTGCTTTCATAAAACCACACAATCATTTTTTTTGTGAGACGTACTAAACTATTTTTTAAATAATTTAATTGATTTAAAGATCTCCGTTTTAAGCACGGCGATTCTACTTCCTGCCAGATGTTGGTTTTATCTACAAGTCGCATTTTTCAACAGATCTGGACAAAACTTGGTAAGTACACAGGTTCTATATTATATGTGATAACAGAATTTTGATTCGGCGATTTTTGATAGGGGGCGTATTTCCTTCAAAAAGGGGGGAAAGCAATCGCGCTATTTATCAGCTCATTGCCTCTGGCGCCCAGCCTTGGCAAAAGGGAGTATTCCCCGAGGCCAATTCTCACCACGCCTAAGGAGGTGGTGGAAGGACCAGAAAAAAAAATCAGCTCATTTCGATAACATTTGGCAAGATTGTTGAGTATCTAAACCCTAAGTATGAACCAAATCAGTCAAAAGCGAGTCGAGACTTGGCCTTATGAATATTGAGTTAAAGAGATAATATGTTACGCGAGGTCTACTGTCAGGAGAACTACTAGTTTATTAAATGTGTTAAGTGCACTAACTTTTTATTATTGCTTGTATCTCGAATGATACAAAGAGCTTCATCGTCACTCATAGAATCTTTTATATCTTCTAATAAATCAATATCTGTAAATGAAATCAAAATTATTTATTTTCTCAATTTATACGCACTAAAATTACGAGATAAATAAATACCTCCTCATCCCGATGCAACTCGGCCGAAACGTCGGGATGAGGAGGTATTTATTTATCTCGTAATTTTAGTGGGCGATTAGTCCCGTAGTATTTATGTATAATAATAATGTGCTCAAATCGCGAAAGTTTAAAAATAAAATTAAACTATGTAATTGATTACCTGTATTTTCTTCTAATATATAATTATTATCTTTGTACATTTTCATTTCACTATTATTTGTTTCTAATTCAGTTTTACATTGTATACTCCTGAAATAAAAAAAATCTGACTGAAGATGATTATTAAGAATCAATCTAAATTAGAGTCTCAAGAATCGAGGTAAGTACAAAGCAAGGCTGGAAAACCATCCAAACCCCCATGGCGGGTTGACTCACTATGCCTAAAACCATGCGTCGGCTCAAAAAGCGGAATAATTTTTGATCAGGATTAACAATAATCCATAAAATAAACGGGCTAGCTCCGCTGGGAGCTGCACTATAAACGTACATAGTTAAACATCGATTCAAAATATTAATAAATCAATAAGATAAAAATATTATGCAGAATATATCTAATTACACATTATTCAACTTACTTTTCATTATTATTAAACATGTACTGCATGGCACAGTGAGGTTCTTCATTACTCATATCATATTTTGTATCTTCTAAATATTCAGTACCTGTAATAGAACATAAATTAATTCGGAGTTCGGTACACACTCAGTACACAACAGTCGCAGGGGCGTGCCGTAGTGTTGAATGAACATGTGGGTTTGTAATTAGTAAGTGTGCGATTTACCTACCAGGGGGGCAGCCCTAGCGCGTGTTACGTACTGCGTAGCCACATGAGGCTGTATATATTTATATCAAGAAAGCCCAAGTGCAAGTCACAATGCTGTTAGATAACAATACCGTGCCGATACTTATGGAATAAGACCATCCATATTGCAAGGTGCGTTTTATCATCATCAGCCTGAATTGATTTACTGGAAGGTATAGGCCTTCCCTTGTGAGAGAAGTATCTGTTTTAACTCGACGATTTTGCTATCATCTGTCCGGATGTTGATTCTCCTTTAAAGGTCGCATTTTACAACTAATATCGACGAAACATGGTACACAGGTTCTAGCAGGAATTCTAGGTATATAGGTACTTTATATGGATTTTTTTATCATTAGCAATTTTGGATTTGAATAAGAATTTGTAGATTGCAATTTTGAAATTATTATTCTATTACATATAGTATCCAATTTTAAAGGCGCCATCGTTATTTTAACTTAAAATAATTCTGTTTCTATTTCACTTTATGCATTTGAAAGAGAGAACAATATTTTAGGTTGCTATTAAATTTACGATGGCGCCTTCAAAATTTGCCACAATGTCTTAAATTGTGTTACAAAAGTAATATTGTAATGGTTGAACTACCTTCATGTTTAATTGTTGGTAGCATTGCAGCAACTATGTTATTGTCATTCATATTTTGTTGGCTGTTTGTTTCTGAATTTATATTCTGTTGTAATGCACTGAAATTAAAAATATTAAAAATAATAGAATATTGCATTGGATACACTTTCTGTTGTACTTTTCGTCATAAAATATTTTACGAGTAAAATGTTCAAAGTTAATAATGTTAAATGTCTAATAAAATATATTGGACAAGTAAATTCACCATACCATCTTAAATATATTCTAAATATTTATATATAAGAACATAAATGACTGTGAAATATTACTGTGCTTCAAAAGCCTTTTAATAGTCCACTGTTTAACATAGGCCTAACCAGGTGTGTTACTCCCTGGCGAGACCACCAAGTTATATTAATGTGTGAGACCACCAAGTTATATTAATGTAATACATTTACTTATAGTGGAAAAAAAAATTACATAATTTGTACATAAGTACTTTTTAAGTAATCGTTAAATGAAGATGCTCCCATTATGGAGTACCTATACTGCTTGGTGGGACCATACTCGAAATATCCGTTTTTTTGGAAAAAAATAGGACACTCAATGATGCCCATAGTAAAACTGATTCCCAGCACTATTTCTAGAGATCCAGTTTATTATACTTACTTGTTATTTGTGTTAGATTTGGCATTAGGTACAAATTCTCCTTTCAATACAGATTTTAGAGTGTAGTCTGACTTCACACATTTCATTTTGAACTCATAATAGTTCATGACTTCTGTTTGACATTCTGGACATACATTCGAAGGTAAACCATCTTCTGGACTCATCTAGAACAATGTAAATCAGTTGAGCATTTATACAGGGTTACTGGTAGTCAATTAGCATCCTTTTAAGGAAATTCTGTACATCAAAACAGACTTCTTTGTTCTATGACTTCTAAAAATTAGTATTTATCTACCACCCTGACTTTTCTGACTTGGAACTCAGAGGAGATACTTGTAAAGAAGGGAACAAGTGGTAAATATTAATGAGGTAGGTATGTAAAAACCATTATTTGTTAACATACTATGCTGATTGCACTTCTTAAAATTTTTTTGTTGGGAAAAGTTGTAGAACAAACATTGTTCTGATGTACAGAATATACCCCATAAAAGGAAGCTAATTGATTACCAACAACCCTGTATAAAGGGCACATAGCGCGGAGGACTAATGACTGATAGGGTCGAAAAGTTCTCGAGTAGAGACCACATACTGGCAAGCGCATCATAGGACGACCACCCACATGGTGGAAGGATGACCTCATTAGCACTGCAGGATCGCACTGGATGCAAGCCACTACCAACCAGTCTTATTGGAAATCATTAGGGGAGGCCTATGTCCAGCAGTGGACATCCTATGGCTGAAATGATGATGATGAACCCTGTATATACATTAGGCAGTCTGATCATAGCTTTAATGATCCTGAATTCAAGCAGCAATACTTTTCCTCATACAACTTGATGATAATGTTGCTCTTTAGAATTAATGGTGAGGTCAGACTATAGAAAACAGTGTTTTATGGAAAAAGGACAGAGGGTTAGTGCACTGTTTGCTGTAGATGCAGCCCGCTAACAAAGCGGGCTAATTGAAAATCCATAGGGGAAGACTATGCCCAGAAGTGGACATCCTATGGCTTATTGCAGAACTCTGTTACCATGAAGGATAAATTCTTTGTTTGCAACTGGTCCTCCTCTTGTGCAACCAGTTGCGAAAGATGAAACTAACCTGTACTTCCGAAATGGCCATGAACATATTTGCAAGAACACATTGTTCGTTTGCTGAAAATAACGGGAGAAGCACTGTGTTGTTTACAGAGAGACAAATCCTACAAATATTCTGTAAATTGCAGTCCTCAGAACTCAAATACTGGAATAATGGGTATGGAATTTCAATTTCAATAATGTTTTCTGCATCATGTTTATGCATCGTATTTACATCATCTACATCTAACTTTAGACTTTCCATTTTAGTTATAATCATAAAATGAAACACAAACTAAACTAAATTGATGAATTTAAAAATTAATAATATTTTTGTTTTGAATTTGCGAAGGGTCTTCTCTTCTACTGTCAGTGTCGTGTCTCTGTCAAAATTATGTCAATGTCTTTGCTAGGCTCAGATTTTTTTTTATTATTCAGGAGTGAGGAAAGTAAGTTCTGATCAGGTTCTGATAGATCTCAGATCCGATGTTACGCTCAGCGCGCGAATTTATTTAATTAGAAGTACATTAACCGAAAATGAACTTGAAAATCAGTTGACGCACAATTGTAGCTAAACTAAAGAAGGAAATCTAAGTGATTATACTACCATGATTATTTTCTAAATTGTGGTCACTGGTTTACTGTGCACAAAATTGATTTTCACCTTAATTTTAATCGCATACCTATATGAAATCAGCTAATCATATATTTAAATGTATACCTGTCCCGTTTCACGAGTTCCATCTTCATTTCCACGATTGCCGATTTGAAAGTAAAGAAAAGAGGCTTTTGTTTTCATTATCATCATCATCGTTCATCATCATCCATCCATCAGTCATAGGACGTCCATTGCAGGACGTAGGCATCTCCTATGGATCTTCAATAAGATGGGTTAAAAGCGGCTTGCATCCAGCAACTAAGTATCCAGCGCAATTCTGCGGTCTTATGCGGTGATCGCAATCATGTTTAATACGGCGGACGTCCTACGCTGCGCTTGCCGGTACGTGGTCTGTATTTGAGAATCTGTTTATCCTATTGTTTATCAGTGTTCCATGCCGTGTGCCCTGCCCAATGCCATTTTGCCAATCCGCTGGGCTATGTCAGTCACTCTGGTACTTCTATGAATTTGTTTTGATAACAGCTGGGGACAGCGGTCATTCTTCAAAGTCATAGGTAGGTACCCCATACCTACAAAATATAACTTTCTACCGACTTGCGAGCAACTAGGCTTGCTAGCTACTACCGACTATCTACTTAGGTACTCGTAGAGTCCTTTGCTGTTGCTCTATTAGAAGTAGGTGGTGGCTAATCACTATTTGAAGACGTATTTTGCCCCCGCGATAACCCGAGGGATAGATAATGGTGCGAGCGCGGACGGCGGCGACCGGACCACGACGCGGGCGCCGCATACTCGCGCTGCGCCCCCCAGAGGCTGGACCGTCGCCAGCGCGCCCGAATCTTCCACTCCTCGGCAATATGTTCATTGGCATCACCTCCAGCGGAGACAACGTCAATTCCCACTACGATTACCTGATTTGAACGGATAGAGGTGAGTCTTGTTTGTTCTTATCGAAGGTCATGCTCAAGGCTTGTTTAAATTAACGCTGGTTGGTGATAGTAGCCCAGCGCTTCTCAAACTCAGTAGATGCTTGTGAAGAAAACGAACCCTGGAATTTCTAGATTGGTGTATTTAGGGTCGGAGCGAAAAATGAGAGCAAAACTGCGGTAGTTCCAGGTATTTTAAACTTAGGTACATGTAGAGGCATGATAACTGGGTAAAAAAATCATTATTCTAATTAGTCCGTTAATTAGATAATCAAAAAATATTAGACACGTTTTTTCTCTTATGTTAGTTTTGACTAACTAAATAAATGGCTAACATAAACTTTGTCGAAGTTCGGGAGTGGGGGCTCGTGACGACACTTCTACGACAAAAGTGCTATTCAAACCAATTTTTTTCGTACTCGCTGCGCTCGCGCTTAATGACACTACAACGGACTTCTTTTCTCATACTTCTTTTGATATTATTGTAAAAACTTTTCACACATTTCGACGACAAATTTTCGCGCTCTGTACATACACGTATTATAGCAATAGAGTGGTCTCTTCTCCCTTTCTCTCCTTTCTATCAATTTTGAAGTTACTGAAAAAACATATCGATATTTTTCGCTGCATTTCTCAGCTAGATTTTCATATAACTAATGAAAATTATTTGCGCTCGCTGCGTTCGCGCATAATAGCGGTGGAGCGGTTGAGCTTTGGCACGTGGTTCTTTTAAAATTTCTGAAAAAAACCTATCATTTTTTCGCACTCGCTCCGCTCGCGCTTTCTCGAAATTGTTTTTTCTTTACCTTCTTTGTTATCTTGGATCAAAACAATTTATTTAAAAAACGTGAAAGTGTTCGCTAGGGTGGAGTAATTTCCGTCAACTATTTAGTACCTACAACTTGATGACCCCTCCCTGAGTGAATGGCCGGATCCACTTTTAGACGTTACGCGGAACTTTAACGGTCTAGATCTTCATAATTTTTGTACAGAGTGGGCCAAAAGGGTGTTGGCGGTTTGTATTGTCCATTGCATCAGAAACGCGTAGCGTACGGAGGAGGGGAGTTATAACATTTGACGCGTCGTTTCATGTACCTACCCTGTATAATTGACAAAAAAAAACTTGTGTCCAATATTTTTTTTTAATTTATCTGTCAGACTAATTATAATTTATATTTTTTTAGTCATCTAGCTGTGATCTAGCCCATTTAGACAAGTGCCAGTGATGGAGATGTTTGTACCTACATTGCGTCAGCACAACGATAGGTCACCCAAGAGACCTTAGTCGCTTTTGGAGATGAAATTCGCCAAGCACAAAAAAAATCCATTTCCCTATCCTACTAATATTATAAACGCGAAAGTTTGTGAGGATGGATGGATGGATGGATGTATGGATGTTTGTTACTCTTTCACGCAAAAACTACTGATACTGATCGGATTGAGATGAAAGTTTGCAATAATATAGCTTATATATCAGAATAACACATAGGTTATAAATTATAATGATATATTGCGTATGCGGGCAAAGCCGCGGGTAAAAACTAGTTACAGTATAATTTTACCATCGCCAAAAAACGGCACAACCGACTTCAATGTACGTTCAAAATTCGAAAAGTACACTCTAATCCTTTCATTATGGACAGTAGATACATTATGTACAAAGCTCGAATTCAAAAATCTATTCTGTTTATTCGATTTCAAAAACCTCTTAACCGAATTTAATAAACTACTGAAGTATGATCAACCAAAAAAAAACATCAAAATCGGTTTATAATTGGCCAAATAATTGCACAAAATACAAAGTAAAATCGTCAACCGACTTCAAAGAAAGTGTTCTTTGAAGTTGGTTGAAATTTGATGGGGTATCCTAGGACTCCCGTCTTCCCGTCGCATATTTTGTATGAATTAACCATCATTTTATGGTTTCAGGAATCGTCTTCTTGGGTATTCACGTATCTCTTATTCCATAAAAATGGCACTGGATTTTATAGCTGGATGCATTGGAGGTAAATATGACTAAGTAATATTGTTTATTAAAAGTAAAAATAATAAAATTTAACTCTCAATAGATATTGGAAAAATAATTTAATAGCCATACCTAAATTTTTATTACCTTCAGCGTTCAGCCTCATCAGTAGATCTTCATCAGCCTTTGATAATTTGTTGGCCTTTAGTTTGCCATTCACCTAAATAATAAAAGATGCAAGGTGACATTTTATAGAGGAAACATGATAGAGTTATTTCCAATTTTCAATAATTATTAAATTGTTTCAGGTTGTGCGGGAATTATAGCCGGACATCCTTTGGACACTTTAAAAGTGCACGTTCAATCAGGCAGGGGGAGCGCGTTGGAATGTACTAAGGCTCTCTTGAAGGGGGGCACTCTATCTGTGGCCTACCGTGGTGTAGGGGCGCCCTTAGGTGGGATAGCGGCTGTGAACGCCATTGTCTTCGGTGCTTACGGAAACACCAGAAGAGCCTTACCGAACCCCAATTCGCTTACGACTCATGCTACAGCGGGAGCTGCCGCAGGCATGCTGCAAAGCTTCGCATGCTCGCCGGTGGAACTGGTGAAGACTAGACAGCAACTGAGTCGCGTCGGCGACGGCATGCCGGCGGGAGCATGGGCGGGCGCGAGACACATCCTCCGGACCGGAGGCTACCGAGCGCTGTTCCGCGGCCTAGGCGTCACCATGGCACGAGACAGCCCCGCTTTCGCAATATATTTCACCTCCTACGAAATGATGACTCGAGGGGATCAATCGGTCATGAGAGTCTTCATGGGGGGAGGGATAGCGGGCATGTTATCGTGGGTGTTGCTGTACCCTATAGACGTGGTGAAGTCGCGGTTCCAGGGAGATGCAGTGGGGCGGTACGCGAGCGCGTGGGAATGTTTCAAGCATTCCGTGAAGACTGACGGTTGGAGGTGTATGGGGAGAGGGCTGGGAGCGGTTACGTTGAGGGCGTTCATCAGTAACGGGGCTTGCTTCACGGCGGTGGCGTGGACGGAGCGCGTGTGGCAGGCGATGTTCCTGGAGGCGCCGGCGGCGCCGCTGGTGCACGCCGCCGAAGAGCCCGCGCACGAAAGCCCCGACCTGCGCTACGAGATATGACCGGTCATGCGTTAAATGAGATTACGGTGACTTTTAAAAAAAACGAGAACCAGAAGCCAGCAGACACTTACTTTTTATTTCCATAAGTGAATATTAATGGAAAATATAATGTTTACCATATTTGCAACCTGTTGATTTACTTGATGACCTAAGCCACTGAGAGGTTAGAGTTATCGATATCAAAGTGATAAGTAGGTAAAATAAAACAGAGACTCCATTATAAGTACCGTATACTTGTCAGAAAGATTTTTGGTATACAATTTTCAAAATAATCCAAAAATACAATTTTATCCACATTATGAAAATATCACAACATTATAAATATGCCAAAAGCGCTATAATAAATGCAAGTAAATAGATTTAAAAATAAAGTTACATTATCAATTTAACGATATTAAAATACTGACTATACTTTTATAGACTTTCATTGCAACAACTTATTGATTAGGTCTAACAAATTACCAGAAGGCTTTGGCGGTTAACGAGGTACACGTTTCTGAAAACCTGGAAATGACACAAAGGGTTAAATTAAATAAATTACTAATTACAGAGTATAATATTATTATTGATATAATTTGACTGTAGGTACATCACTGCATATCATTGAAGACTCTTTTTTATAATGTAGACCTTCACGATAAAGGGTACGATAGACCTATGTAGTACGAGTAAGGTAGGTCAGGCATATAAGGCCCACCTTTATTAAAATTGAAATATTTTTAACCATTGATGAGGTAATAAACAAAAGACTCTCCATATTAATTATAAATGTATTTAAGTTCCGTCATGAAATAAAAAAACATAAAATTATAACGTTATTTTTGAAATATGAAGTGTTTTTTAAAACCATCACTTCGGGCCTTATTGAACACTATGAGTATAAAAAGGCCCTAAATAGAAATTAAGAATTCTAAGAAAATTAACAAGTTTAAACGATATTAAACTATAATAGTAAACATTAAACAACATTTGGTCCTTTTAAAACATGGGCATTTTCTTAATTATTAGAAATAAAAGACCTTGGGCCTTATTAAACTATAGGTATTAAAAATGTCCTACGTTCCTTTAGAATATGTTGCTAAACACAAATTTGAACATTAGGTAAGTATAATCTTACTAAATTAAAGTTATTCAAAAAACAACAACAAAATCGCTAACACTTTGATTTCTAACGAAACTTCTGTGGGCCTTATTACACTAAAGACTTTTCAAATACTGAAGATTCAACGAATATAAAGGTAAATTTTACAACTTTAAATTAAGAACAGTTAATAAAAAAGCAATAAATAATATTAAGGTACTCTTTAGATTTCAAATCAGTCGTAATGCTCGTACTTAAATTAAATTGAGGTTCATCTAAAGGTAATAAGGCCCGGGCCTTATTACCTGCGCAAGGGCCGGGCCTTTTTAGCCGTAGAGCAAGCTTTACAATCAATGTCATATATTTAGTAAAAAAATAGCAATTAGAATGTGTACTTATGTCTCTCCGTGGGGCAATACAAGAATAGTTCACATTGAAATGGGAAAAACTCGGATTAAAACAAAAAACTAGATGAAAACTGAACCTCTTTACGCTCGAAAAATATTACGTACGGCAGCCGCGACCTCTCTCTGTGGCTGTGTGGACGGTACTGACGAAATGGAGGGCCGCGCGGAAGAGCGCGTTGTTGCCAGCTCGCTGTATGTGCGACTTCTATGTATGCGTGAGTTTTAAGCGAATAGATTTTTATGCAACTGTTATTTCTACAAACTGGGCCTAGTTTGCAACCGGGCCTTATATGCCTGACCTACCTTAGGTATATCTAACAATATAAGCAAGACCAAGCAAGCATCTTCAAGATAAAGTATAAGCATATTCTAATCGGTGTTATTGGGAATTCATAGGGGAGTTCGATGCTCAGTAGACACCATTATTATAGCTGAAATGATGATAGTGAATCATCCACGTGGGAACATGCTGTAGAACACGCATAAAATTAAAAATAAAAATATATCTATGTCAAAATATAAGCTATGTAATATTCATACTTATAAGCAAAATATTCGTTTTTCTACCCGCTCGCTTTCGTGGCGTGAGCAAGAGAAAAAGCGAACGTCAGAACGCGTACACAATACGGCCCCTGATCGGTATGGATCGTGAGGCTCGAAAGGCTTACTTACTGACTATTGGCGCGCTAGTCCTGCTCCAAGGGATCGCGCACAGGCAGTGGCGGAGGCGGGGGCGGCGGGGGCGCCTCGTTGTTGGGCTGGTTTTCCATCAGCCTCAGCTGCTCCAGCATGTCGTCGTTGTCCTCCAAGAGCTGAACCTGCCCCAACTGACCGGTGGTTACTCGCAATGTGACGCGTACTAAGTATAAATCCGCGCCACACAAGTCGGCGGATGAGAAGTTATGCGCAGAACGCTGCGCAAAAGGCTAAATATAGGTATGCGCGGGAGCTAGAGAGACGAGACACCGGGGCACACCCGCCCGCCAACCTCATGCCTACCGCGCGCTCCCTACGCCCGTGCTCACCAATACGCCACGCGGTGTCAGCATTGTGCACACATGCGCAATAATTAGCGAATCACGGCGAAGTGTCATCTGCGGCTAACTTCTCATCCGCCGACTTGTGTGGCGCTCGCTACCTATAGGTACCTACTCTACGTTGGGCTCTATTTTCAAGGTGATTTCTTACATTAGAAAGGATATCAAATTTAATTAGAATATGTCCTAATACCTATTCTAACACAACTGCCCAAAAAACTTATTCAGAGTTAACGTGAGTATGTACCTACCTACCTCTTTATGCATCCCATTTAGTTTATTTATCGATGGAGTGTAAGCGAAGATCTCCGTTTTAGACACGACGATTTTGCTTTCGTCTGTCTAGATGTTGGTTTTCGACTACAGGTCGCATTTTACAACGTATCTATCTCGACAAAACTTTGTACCACAGGTTCTATGTATCCTACTAATATTATAAACGCGAAAGTTTGTGAGGATGGATGGATGGATGGATGTATGGATGTTACTCTTTCACGCAAAAACTACAGAACGAAACAAAACTACAGAACAAAACTACGAAGAAAACTACGAATCTGAGATGAAACTTTGCATGAATTGATATAGCTTATATATCAGAATAACACATAGGCTATAAATTATAATGTTATTGCGTCAAAAATCAAAATGTCATGCGGGCGAAGCCGCGGGTAAAAACTAGTTTAACATTTTTTTTTTGTCATCGACGATTTTTGATATGGAGTGCATTTCCCTCAAAAAAAGAGGAATTTTGCTGTTGCGCTATTTAACAGGTGATTTCGAAAATATTTGGCAGGATTGTTGTATGTAAACCCTAAAGCTGGAAACATACTATCGGACGCGGCTGACGGACGCGACTGACAGCCACGACTTAGCAATGTGCACAGTCTTAAAACAACCGGTGTACCAGATCGCTCTCGGGCGTCCGAACGCTCAAGGACGTCCGAAGGTGACGTCCGCGACTTATGTCCGATAGTGTGCACGGCTCAGTGTACTTTCATAGTCTAGATACCTATCAGTCGCGGGTGTCAGTCGCGTCCGTAAGCCGCGTCCGATAGTATGTTTCCAGCTTAACAAGACTCACCAAATTGGTTGAGAGCGAGTCGAGATATAGGCTTACGGAGATTCAGTTAAAGAGATGTTGTATCGTGATATATACTGTTCGGAGAACTACGAGTACTAGTTAAATAGTAACTTAAAAAATCGGCCAAGTACGAGTCTGACTCGCGCACGAAGGGTTCCGTACCATATGGAAGCCCCTTAATATATTTTATTTTAATTTAAATATTTATTTTTGAAGGGAATATACAACATGACATTCTTTGAATATTTCAGGCATCTTCCTGTTGCCGTTATTAATATCGAGCAAAAAAACACGTTTCTTGTATGGAAGTCCCCCTTAAATATTATTTTTTTTTCAATTGTTGTTATAGCGGCAACAGAAAAACATCATCTGTGAAAATTTCAACGTTCTAGCTATCACCGTTTCTGAGATACAGCCTGGTGACAGACAGACGGATAGACGGAAGGACAGCAGAGTCTTAGTAATAGGGTCCCGTTTTTACCCTTTAGGTACGGAACCCTAAAAAATGGTGTCGTGGTATTGGAGCGTGTAAACGACCACCTAGTACGCAGCTTTCATGCATTGTTTACGTGATAGGGTGAGAGGTTCGGTATCATACGAGTCTACTAGGTCGAGCCACGCCTTTTAGAGGCGTGATAGAATATCTCCCGTTCATGAGTGCCTAGTACCTACCTACCTCATTCACCCCAGTTCTGATTGTTTGTTTTTAAATTCATGAAAACATGCCACGTGGTAAGACTTAGTGTGATAAGATTATAGTACGAGATCCCACTGCAGAAACACCCCGCTCATAGCGTACACGCTTAAAACCTATTTTTAGATACATTTATGACCAGCCCGGGTAGCACGGCAAGAGGATAAAACCATTTTATCCACTTTTAATGTCAGGTGTCAGGAGAATATATTGTTAGAAAGGTTGCTAATCAAAATTTTTAGTTGTTATTTTTTTTTCTGGGACACTTTGTTTTTTTTCAAAAAAATATCTACCACTGCATAGCTTTACAGGGTTATTTTTAAACTTTCGCGATTTGAACATATTATTAATATATACTACGGGACTAATCGCGCACTAAAATTACGAGATAAATAAAATACCTCAATATCCCGTTTCGCCCGAGTTGCATCGACCGTCACAGACCACGATCCCGTAGTATAATTATAATAATAATATACAGGATTATTTGGTTATTTTTAATCAATTAGAATCATTTTAGGGGCTTATTCTGTATATCAAAACTATAGCTCGAAACATATTATCGGACGCGGCTTACGGACGCGACTGACAGCCGCTATCTAGACTATGAAAGTACACTGACCCGTGCACACTATCGGACATCAGTCGCGGACGTCACCTTCGGACGACCTTGAGCGTTCGGACGTCCGAGAGCGATCTGGCACACCGGATGTTTTAAAACTGTGGTGTGCACATTGCTAAGTCGCGGCTGTCAGTCACGTCCGTCAGCAGCGTCCGATTGTATGTTTCCGGCTTAACAACTTTTTGTTCGTTGTTAGTTTTGATATACAGAACAAGCCCCAAAAAGGATGCTAATTGATTAGAAATAACCCTGTATAAGGACTATCAACCTGTAAACCTAAACCTAAAATTGAAAAATTATGATAGAAGTTGCCTATATTTTGTGGCCGAATACCGGTGAAAACAGAACCCAGAAATTCTAGACAAATATTCTAGACCAAGATGCAAATCCACAAGTTTCGGTTCCTCATATTCTTTATCACCCGGTCGACTCGTGTCACGGTTAAGGATAAATAAAAGACATAATTATTATCATTCTTATAAATTCGTTAACCTCCGACCTTCATCTTATCTTTTCGCATTGTCATTTTTCAGTGAGATTACAACACGGACTTTGGGATGATGAAAATGTTTGCTAGTCACATACCTATTGGGAAAAAAACCTATAAGTACTTAGGTATTGGATTTTATTAGGTACCTATTAATCTAATTAAATAAAAGAAAACTGATGGAAGCTCCAAATAGCCGAACGATCTATGAAAAAAGCTGTACTCGGAGCCTCTCTACGAGGTCCCCAGAAGTGCCAGAAACATGGTAAGTTTTTAAATGGTATTGGTAAATGGCAGTGTTCACTGGGCAGGAGTCAGCACGGAGGACTCAACCGCGCAGTCAACATAGCCACATTATCGGGACATGCGGACATCTAGTCTAATTCTGTGGCAAGGATGAATGCCGACTCATGGTCTTCACCAAGATTTGGGTGTCTTAAATTAAATATTAAGTATTTTTTTTTTTCATCATGTTACTTTTTAAATCATACTATCTAAATGTAATATGTATGTAATGTGTATTTATTATGAAGGGCTAAAAAGGGATATTTTATTTTGTTTTATTTTATGAAAAATAAAAGCCCTTATAAGTACCTACAACGTCCGTTTATATCAGGGGTTGACATCCAACATTGCAGCAGACGTCCCTGGTTGGGCCCGACCGCGTATTGCCAAACTATATACTGACCCAGACACTCATAGTCTGTACTAAACTAAGTACGTCGTGCTCATTGAAATCACAAAAAAAATTGGAGCAAAGTACATACGAGCTCAGAGAAGTCTGAGATGGTACGCATTTTGCTCGAATGTATGTAAAGCAAACTGTGACACGCGAATATCTGTAACCAACTATACATTGTACGAGCGCGCCGAGTCCTTCGAGATTAGTCCTGTAGGTAGGTATTTACACATGTAGTAACGCATAGTTTTCACCACTCTTATTGCGATTAGTTCAGAGTTTATAGTTTTTTTTTTTTTTTTTTTTGAGGGTAGGTGTTTTGTTTGCACTATTCCTGTCCTGCTTGTCGCCCGCCATTCGCATCCAAGTGCTCAACCACTCTTGACGTCTGCAAGACGATGTGCTTTTCGCAGCAGTAAAATTATTTTCAAGTTATTTTTATCCATGCCGAAGCATAAAAAATCACGTGAGGATGAAATTCTTCGCTAGAAAAATAAAATATGAAAGTGTCAACGAATAATTCGCGATCATGTAGATTCAAAGTAAAGTAAATTTTATTGCTTTAAACTGTGTGTGTACAAAGATGTTACAAGCACAATATTGGTTTCAACAGTCGGAACCGGCAGAAGTGACACTTTTGGACAAAGATATAGAAGCAAGGTATGTGATTATAGTCTACCTATATGATTAATTCTCAAGGAATAAGTACTTACGTTTTTACGTAAAAAACAAATTATGCAATCGGAACAGTCATTGGGGCTGTTTCAACGCATTGAAAATGGTTGGCGTCCCTTCCGCTGGGGATTGTGACCTAACCTAAAAATAATGGTTAGTTATCTAGCTAACAACCTTCTGGGTATCTACCCATCCGATGAAAATATAATATAAAATTATATTCTAACCAAATAACAAACGGTACCTACCTACAATTATCGTATCTATGATAATCTATGAGTACTCCCGCTTTGCGACCAGATTACTGGATATTACAATGGCCAGATGAGCAAATTACTCATGACAGCTCAGTACAAAACTCTCTCAGAGCCTCAACTAGGACACCTATTACCTGGACAGATGCACCTCAAGAAGAGATACTACGGTAGATATAACTATCAACAGACAATACAATTTTAAAAATCTTAGGAGAAGATCTATATTACATCGTAAAACTCGTTAACAAACCGCCTATTACATTAGCCTAAAGAAAGGCTAGACAAAGAAACTCGTAAGAGTTTAATAACAAAATACACAGTACCCGCGAATTGTGTTCAAATCGAAGCACCAACCTAAAAATCCGGAAATTAAAACGGCAAGCCCGAAATCCACCATCAAACGTGATAAGGCCGTCGAAAACAAACAAACAAGCACAAATGACCAGTGCGATCGCTTATTCAGGCGAAATTATTAACGCACAAATAAATGCTACACAAAGAGATAGCAATTCGTTTTATCAGTTAATGTGTATACTATAAGTCGACTCCATTACAAGGAGACATTTTAGTTTATTCACATTAAAAATGACATAAAAGAGTATTTTAAAAGTACAAAGATTGACATTATATAATATATACCTTTTCGGAAAAAATTTTACACATTAAAGTCTGTAAACATTTAACACTGTTATCAGATCTGGAGTCAAAATGAAAGCGGAACCTAATAACAAGCTAAATAATAAAAATAAAAGGGGCGGCTCCGAGACTTTTTAAGCCGCAAGGCTCCCCCGCAGGCAGTCTGCCCGCGGAGTCGGCACCACCGGTGCCGCGGAGCCGAGAGCCTGTGGAAGCGCGCGCGTATAATATCATCCAGCAGCACAACCACCTCACCAGCCGACGCAAGTGCTGCCTTCGAGGACGTTAGCTCAGGCTCAACACGCGACGTATCCACGTCAGCGTTACTAGATGAAGTACGCAGGCCGTTTCAATTTAAGTATTCAGCAGTGGCCTCTTATTACATATCATTACACTGTACCTATTTGGGTACATTGGTATAAGATACAGCTAACATCACATGTTGTACAATATGTACATATCCTAGCTACCCGTAAATCGGGTTTATAACGCTACAATGAAAGAGGTCATCATATAAACGCTATGACGAACTTGCAGTTGGTACCATATCGGTATGCCAACCGAGTAATTGTCAATTCATATCAAGCATTTTTCTCATACCGAAACCAAATTGTAATATGCGCCTTTCTTTAAACTTAAAAACCTAAACAATTTTATTCAAATTGACCATTTCAAACCTGAATATCTATGAACAGCGCTAAAGCTAATTACACACAATTGTCTAACGGCTACACTTGGGCATGAAGACAATTATTTTAAGCGTATTTTAATAAAAAATACACGAAGAGAAGTATTTCCGTTTTACATTTTATGGTAAATTATACGAATTTACAGTTTAACCCTTCGGTGGCAAAACTGCACCATATATTTTCACTAAAATAACTAAACTAACAGTGAAACTATAACGCTCTGCGGGCTCTACGGCAACGTTGATTGGTTATTACAAGACCATTCTTACCAAAAATGATTACAGAACTTTTAGATACTACTAAAAAAATATTTATATACCTTACTTGAATTTATAGTGAACAAAAAAAACTAAATGCGAATTTCTAGGTTGTTGATTTCCGTTATCTTCAACTTTGTCTATCTACTGATAAAAGATTTACGAATGAAGACGCAATTAGAAAAACTTGTACACGTCACCTTCGCACTTCTTTTAGGTTCATTGGTATCATGTTGCCCAGCCATAGAATACGGGTGGCTGTACACAGAGATGGAACGATGTAAATATCTCAACTCAAAAGGCCACGATGATTATAACAGGTCTATGAATTTACCTGAATCATTACTGTCTGATTTTCAATGGTGGCTAAATAAAATTATTATTAATTAATATTTTATTTTTTCGAATTGGGATCGATAATTAGGTGCCTGATCGAGATATTTTCCGATTCCTCAACGACGGGGTGGGGGGCGGCCTGTAATGGGAACAGTGATAGTGGTTTAATACTGAACGAAACCAGCTTATCAATTACCTAGATCTGCTGGCGGCGTTTAACGCTCTAATAAAGACTTTCGTTGGTAATTTTTACGGCTGTCAAGTCTTCTTACGTGTAAATAATACTACAGCCATAGCGTATATTAACAAAATGGAGGTATGCAATACCCTCATCTCACTCAAGTTACTTGTGACATTCGGAAATGGTGTGAAATCAAGCAATTATTAGTTGTAACCTTTTATATAAAGTCTAATCAGGATGACACCACCCTGACATAGAATGGGGTTTATCAAATGGGGAATTTGACGTCGTTTGTAACAATTTCGGGCATCCAAAAACTGACTCGTTTGCGACTTATGTCAACAAAAATGCGCCACATAATATATATATCTTGGCACACAGACCCAAATGCATCAACAATAGACTTATTCTCGGTATCCTGCCCAAACTTCTTCTATGCATTTAGACCATTATTCGGTCATATTAAAAATTATGACCAACTAGGCACGAAGTATCGTGATAGTACCCTTTAAGTAAAAGCAAGCATAGTACCCCATGTTTAGGTCTCTGTTAGTGGCCGAAATGTTAACATTTCCCCCTGAATGCAATGCCTTTTTGTCTCACTCTATCAGCCAACAGATACAGGACGCACCCTGATGGCAGGCATATTATCACGACCGCATTTTCAAGGAGAAGTATCCCAAAGGCATCGCAAAACATTATGTTCGAGTCGTTATCACATAACTCCATGAAAAAGTACAACGTTTATCTTAAAAAATGGAAAATTATCGTAATCCGTAACGAACATTCGATGTTTACAACACGTCTTTACCTAATGTAACTTACTTCCTAACTCGGTTATTTAACAATGGTTGTCAGGTATCTAAACAGATCAACTCTTTGTCTTGTACACAAATACATGGTATTGAATTGTACCAACACTAACATATGATGATAGACTAAAATTATTTTTAAAAAGGAGCGTTCCGGCTGAGATCACCGCGACCTAAATATAACATCACCTGGGATACTAATCTCGAATTTTACAATTTAAGTTCATGGCGAACTAAAATTATGACAACTACAAAATTACGACAATTTATCTCTAGAGAAGTTCACGCTCAGAACAATTACTTAACTAGCTCTTTCAGCTCACAGAATTCAAGCCTTATGAAAAATGAAGCTTAGTAATGTTCAAAACATTTCAAATCGAACAATAATTAAAATACCGGTTCATAAAATACATTCCAACCAGATTGCAGCAGCCTGCTCTTCATTTGCCAAATTTTGTGGCTACTCTCTCATGCTATATAGAACGCACTCCGATATAATGAATATCTGAAGCTTTTTTCATTAGAATTAGAAAACCTCAACCGGTAGGGTCACAGACACTCAGTCGTTAGGTAAAACGCACGCTCGGCAAGTGCGAGCTTGACACAAACGTGTTCAGCGCTAACTGCGTCAGCTTCGCAACCATACGTAGCACTGCCGAATGAGCAGGAATTCTACAACTTTTGCTAGATTTTATCAAAGACTCATTATTTATGACATAAATGGGACCACTCTAGCTGATTCAATAATTAGCCAAAATAGCACGTAATATCAGTGTACAAAATACAGCCTTAATTAGATCGATCTTAAAATTATAATTGTCTCATCAGAAGGAATTATCTACTATTGTTATTATAAGAATAATTATTGTACAGTAGGTAATTATGATTTAAGGTATAGTAAACAAGCAAATAAGCTTCAACTTACTAAGAAAAATAATTTAACAACACTATGCTTTGCTAAATTTATAATTAGAATAATTTTAATAATTATTTGTGTGATTTGTAAAATTCACTATGAGAATAAATAATTTCATTATTATACCGAAACAAGCTATAAATAATTGATAATATTCCCGGTTATAGGTACTCTCAAGGTCTACATGTGTAAATACCTACCTACAGGACTAATCTCGAAGGACTCGGCGCGCTCGTACAATTAATGATAAAACGAACTTACCTATACGTGAAGTTCTATCATAATTGTACAAGCGCCGAGTCCGAAGAGATTAGTACATCCCACCCTCCCAAAGTTGTACCCAGGTACAACATGTGCCCCTATTTACTCCGGTAATATATCAATGACGTTAAGGATTAGCCTTACTCTAAACTTAATGACGGGCGATAAGCAGGACAGGAATAGTGCAAACAAACACCTACCCTCAAAAAAAAAACAAATAAACTATAAACTCTGAACTAATCGCAATAAGAGTGGTGAAAACTATGCGTTACTACATGTGTAAATACCTACCTACAGGACTAATCTCTTCGGACTCGGCGCTTGTACAATTATGATAGAACTTCACGTATAGGTAAGTTCGTTTAATCATTAATTGTGCTTCATAGTTTCCCGGAATTTTATTGCTATGCTGTTGCTGTTGTTATACCTATTATCCGTGCAGCTAACAACTTTCCCAAAAAAAAAACATACCTATTGCGAATTAACGATTTAACTAAATAAAGGAAACCCGTTGTAAGTGTGACCATAGCTTAAAATAAATTTGAATTGTAACAATTCGAACTGTAACAACTATACACAGGGTGTTAAAACAGACTATGAGTGTCTGGGTCAGTATACAGTTTGGCAATACGCGGCCCGACCGCCTCCAACCAGTAAGATAGGTAATAAAAATAATTTGGCGGATGTCTCACTCAAATCTACAGGCGCATAATAGCTCCGTAGATGATGATGTATTCCGTTGGTACCTACCTGCCTTCCTAAAGATTTCGCGCCGAGAACTAAATACGAGAAATAATCTTTATAAACACCTTAAAGAAAATGAGTGTTCTAAGACCATCAATCATCACGTAGTTTTTGGTTTACATTTAAAAGTTTATAGTTATAAATATTTTATGATTCTGCCCCTAGAAATGCATAAGTTGTCAAGTGCGTGTCGAGACACACGTATGAAAGGCTTACGTAGATGGTGACGATGATTATGATGATGATAAAAACCAATTTTTACGATGTCATTAGATTGTTGACTACTAGAAAAACGCAATTGAGTATGAAATATGTGTTACCTCTGAGTGCAAGTTTAAAATTTTGTGAATTTCTCGTAGTAAAATGCAACCCTATTACTAAATTATAAATAATTTCATCTAAGTACCTACATTAGATTGTTAGAATTAGCATAAATTAGTAGTAAGTAATTAAGAGTATTTTTCTCTTGCAGCGCCCTAACGGGGACTATGTTTTGTACTTCATTTAGTTTAACTATTGTAATGTACACTACATTGTGCAATTAAAAAAATAAAGAAATGATTTTATTTATTCCTTTGTAACTCAAAAAGTTATGATTCAATAGTGCTCAAAATGAAGCCATGGTGGCCTAGAGGTATTGACACTTGCCTTGCAATCGTGGGGTCGTGGGTTCAAATCCTGGTCCCGTACCAATGAGTTCTTTGGAATTTATGTACGGAATTTAACACCACTGGCTTTTCGGTGAAGGAAAACATCGTGAGGCAACCTGCATGCGTCCGTAAAAGAAATTCGATGGCGTAATGTGAATCCACCAACCCGCACTGGGCCAGCGTGGTGGATAAGGCCCAATCACCCCTTTGTGGGTAGGCCTACGTCCTGCAGTGGACTATTAAAAAAGGCTGGTACAGTACAGTGCTCAAAATAATTTTCAGGGAAACTTTGTTTGTTTGTTGTTATTCTTCACAATAAAGTTCCAACAAAAAGGTTCAAAATCTTGAATATATCTTTTTCGCAAAAAATCGTAACACCGACTTCAACCGTGTACAGAATCCGAATAATTTACACGAATCGGTGTGACATCCATGTATATTTTTGTCGATTTATCAAAAACGGCTCAGCCGATTTCGATAAAATGTAAATGAGACCACTTCAGAAGTATACTCTTTTGAACTAACAAAGATTTTTTTTAAAAATAAATTTAAATCGGTTCCCAATCGGCGAAAATATCGAAGAACTTACACAAAAAACATACTTACATACAGATAAACATACCTAGTAACTCCTCCTTTTTGGAAGTCGGTAAAAATACTACAGGCGGACATTTGCAATGGAGAATGTGCACCTAACTGGGGTAATGGCGATAATTCGTATACCAAACAACGTTCAGCGATCTTTGCTAAATATTTAAATATTGTTGAATGACCGTTATCATTGTATAAATACGAGTATTTCTATTTGATTGGTAAATATGTGTACTTATCTAATTGTATACGGCGCGGGCGCTGTGGAAAGATTATTCTACAACTCTGTGAAAGTACTAGCATATTGTTCGAGAAACTGGTCGACTGCCTCGGTGGCTCAGTGGTTAGTGACCCTAACTTATGAATCAAAGAGGTGTGGGTTCGATCCCCACCCAGGGCAAATATTTACGTGACGAACATAAGTGTTTGCTCTGTGTCTGGGTTTTATTTAGTTACTATCTATATAAGTATGTATTTAAAAATAAGTATATGTAGTATATATATCAGTCTCTGGCAGCCATATCACACAAGCTTTGCTTAGTTTGGGGTCAGAGGCCATGTGTAAAATGTCCCAAAAATATTTATTATTTCAACAAGACTTTCATAGACATCACTTGCATACTCGTAAGTTTCATTTGAGATTTACCCACCCCAGAAAACTTGATAGTCGATTAATTCTATTTTTCTGGGGTGGACAATAGTAGGCAGCTGTCCCCTTAGAAAAAAACCTTCTAGCTACGTCACGTCTGAATGTGCTTGATACTAGCCCATCAGTTAAGTAAATTGCTTATGATCCACGACTCTGGTTAAAAGAGTAATGGGAACTCACATGATTAGAGTGTTACACATAGCAAATCATCTCGAAGATCAGAGCCTTTTCTCTTTTCTCCTCTATGAAGCGCTGGAGGTGCTTGATACATGCCCGTTCATCATCATCATCATCCACAACCCGTGATGGCTCATTGCAGAGCATAAGCCTCTCTTCTTGTGTCACTCTTCTCAGTCCTGTGTCAATCTTGTCCAGGTTGGACCCGCGACTTTCAAAATATCGTCGACTCAACTATATAGCACTCAAGCTTCTTTTTCCGTTACGCAGCCACCTATCCGTCAAAGTCTTAGTTTACCTGCCGTCACACTGTCTGGCAACGTGTCCTGTTCAATTCCATTTCAGTTTCTTGATTACCTACCTTTCATCTGCATCTGCCATAAGATTGCATATGATCCACGAGATTAGGTAAAAGAGTCACGTAAATTCTCATCAGGTAGCGCAATGCGGTGTTGTCCGTGGTGAGAGTCTCCAAAAACTAGGTTTTTCTGTCTTTTCTCCTTTATGAACCACTGGAAGTGCTTGATACTGGCCCTTTAAATAGGGTAAATTACGTATGAGTCATGTGAACTCACATCAGGTAGCGCAGTGTGGTGTAGTCTGCGGCGAGCATTGTCTGAAAGCAGGTTCTTCTGTCTCTTCTCCTCTATGAACAGCTGGAGGTGCTTGATACTAGCCTATTAAATTGCGTAAATTGGGCATGATTCATGAGATTGGGTAAAAGGGTCATGGGAACTCACATCCGGTAGCGCAGTGCGGTGTTGTCCGTGGCGAGCCGTCTCCGAAAGCAGGATCTTCTGCCTTTTCTCCTCCATGAGTCGCTCGCGGTGCTTGTGAATGTAGTCATACACGTTAGGCAGGCCCATGATCACGCAGGCGGACAACGCCGAGCGGTAGATGTTCATATCTGTCGCTTCATACCTGGTTCATGGAAATCGGCAGAAAATTGTCAGAAAATAATGAGATGGTACAATATACTCGTACCTTATATAGTACCAGCCTTTTTAATATTCCACTGCAGGACGTAGGCCTACCTACGAAGGGTGTTTGGGCCATATCCACCACGCTGGCCCAGTGCGGTTTGGTGGATTCACATACGCCATCGAATTTCTTCTACGGACGTATGCAGGTATAGATATCCAGAGGTAAATACCTTATACCTCTGGATATCTATAATAATTGAACATTCGAATATTCAAACGACTGTTCGAACGGCTAGGACTCACTAAGCATGAAACTTGCAATAAGTTGTAGTAAGTTTGCATATGGCACATTTTTAAATTTCAAACATCGTGTAGCAGGAACATGTCAGTAACATAGATCTTATTTTTATCGAGATCGAATGAATGTTTTTGCATTATCGTCTATTTTTGACTTTGACCTAACTTAGCTGGGGCTGCCTTAGCTTAGCTAACTTAGCCCCTGGAATTCACGGGGCCCTGGGCTGAAGGCCAAAAAGCCATATGAAAAATCCGGCCCTGGCAAAAGTAGACAGCTGTTTCCATAGAGAAAATCTCTATCTAGCTACGCCATAGAAGTATCATTTCAAAGCCTGAGGGGTTAATACATGTTTATAAGTACCTAAACTGAAACAACAGTAGTTTCCGTAGGTACATTTTTGTACAGCGCCCCTGGTGAAACCGATGAAGAACTAACAGAAATGTATGGAGCCACACGCAAGCGCGCAATTTTAAGTAAAATATCCAAAACCTGAGGGGTTAGTCCAGGTTTGCACGTAAATTGAAAGTACTGCTGTTTCAATTCAATTCAGTTCAGTGGCTTCATACATTTCTATAAAGCGCCCCTGTTGGAAACGAGGAAAAATTAACCATATGTATGGATATAATGGAGCCACACGTGAACGCGAAAGATTGAGTAAACTACGCAAAACCTGCACTAAGGGTTCTGTAGTAAAGGCTCCGGGTGGCAGTAGTCACTCATTAGAAAACCAGGTTGTTGGTTTTAGAAGATGCGAAGTATTGCGAACTGCGTCAAAAAGTTACTCGGACCTCTGGACCAGCCTTATCACAGTAGATAAATTCCTAGCCTATTATTAGCTGAAGCATTTTAAACCAGTCCAAACTGGAAGTGTAGAACTGATAAGTACATTTGTATGAAGTGATCGATCTTAACAATGTTATGTTTTTGTTTTTATAACTTTCACTTTTTTACCTTCGATGCAAAGACGATGGAGTGTTAAATACGTGTGTGTGTTTGTGTGTGTGTGTGTGTGCGCTCGTGCGTGCGTGCGTGCGTGCGTGAGGGCATGCATGCGTGTGTGCGTACATGTATGTGATATTTTTTTGTTTGAAAGGTGAATTATTCAGTAGTTTTCTTAAATATGTCTCATCAAATCGGTTCCACCGTTTAAAGTTATTAGCTCACTTGTTAGCTGCGGTAGGAATCTTAATGCGTGGAGGGTTTGTTAAATTTTTATTTCAATCTTTTATTGTAATTGTTATTGGCCTGTACATAACTCAGTAGTGAATAATGTAAAGTTATTTGTACCTATGAAGATAGTAGAAAGAAGAGACGAGTAGGTTTGTTTATGGGTCTGTGGACAGTACCTAAGTAAATCTTACTTGGGGTCTTATTTTCTGACCTTCCTGATTTATTTTCTTCAGTGCCTTGGCCTGTTGTTTTAATAGGCATCAAAAAGGACAACCGGCTTTAAATACTTTAATTGGATTTGTAACACCTGTTGATTGCTACTCCTAATTAATAGGTTATTATTTTCTTGATTACCTATTGGCTGTAGATAATCATTCACCAGTTATTTTCATTTCGCAATTTGAGATAATGAAGTTTAATAACAAGTTTGCTGATAGAGTATCTAAGCAATAAGGCTTATCTATCTGTCGAGGTGGCCACTCGATGGCAATAATATTCTTCTACTAGATGTCATCTGTTAAACCAAAACATACGACAATGCCCTCAATTGCGATGTAAACAATCTAAGTACAAGTCACTAAACTATAATAGTGTTGTTCTGTATTGTACCTACTGGCCTTTTAATTGTCCACTGCTGGCCATAAGGCTACATATGAAGGGCTATTGGGTCATATCCACTACGCAAGCCCTGTGCGGCGTGCGCCCCTAAGAGTGGGTTCCCGCCTTGCCGTGGCGGGAGGACTTAGTGGCGAGGTGCCCTGGAGACTGAGGGGTTGGGGACAGGTTAGGGATAGCTGTTTCCGTATGGCTTTATACATTTTTGTACAGCGCCCCTGGCGGAAACGAGGAGAAAGTAACTAAAATATATGGAGGCACACGCGAACGCGAAAGTTTAAGTAAACTACGCAAAATCTGGACTAAGGTCTCTGGTGGTGGGGCCGCCTCTCCGGGTTTTTTCCCCAAGCCCGTGTGGAGGCTGGTCAGTAGTCTGCTTGCCGACTGAAGTGGACTGCGGTTTCGCGCTTGTCACAATGCCGTGGCCGAGCCCATCGAGGTGGGGGCGGCGACGGGATGGGCGGGCGGTGTATGCGCCGCTGCCTGTCCTACCTGCCAGCGTGACGGATGCCGCCATCGCGTTAACGGAGGCGGTGGGGCTGTCGGTATGTCGTCCGCTGGTCTTCATAATACCCTCTACTATAGCTAGCGGCAGAGTAACGATTAGCTGCGCTGGCTCTGGTAGACGCTGGAAGGGGAAATGCACAAAACACCTCATGCGGGACAACAGTGTAGGACTTATCGCCCCCGCACAGAAAAAGAATAACGAAATAGTACGATACCTACCATTCATTATAGTCTAAGATCCCGCTATACAACGACCTTCACCGAGATGCTTATTTAATGAGACGTATTTTTTATGTTATTAAATATGACAATAAATATATCCCATATGGGTTGCCTAACAAATTTCAGTCCAGAGGATTTTTAATTAATAATTAAAAAATTTTTTTTTTTAAACGTTGCACCGGTGTGATTATTAAATTAATTTGATACCAATCGAAAGTTTGAAGCCCATAGAATATGCAAACGTTAGGTTGCCTATTTTTTTCCGGTCACAACCACGGGTTGCCAGGTGTAAACAGGTAAATCTATACTAGCATTTTGCAACGGTCTGATTATTGAATCAAACTTAGATAAAATGAAAGATTATTTCATAAGGAACACGGTGGTATAGGGTTGCCTGCAAAAAATCAGTCCCGAATTACGGTTGTCGAATTTTAAATAATAAAATATCGAGGTCGTGGGTCCAAATCCCCGATCCCGTACCAATGAGTTCTTTGGAATTTATGTACGGAATTTCACACCACTGGCTTTTCGGTGAAGGAAAACATCGTGAGGCAACCTGCATACCTCCGTAGAAGAAATTCGATGGCGTATGTGAATCCACCAACCCGCACTGGGCCAGCGTGGTGGATATGGCCCAATCGCCCTTCGTGGGTAGGCCTAAGTCCTGCAGTAGACTATTAAAAAGGCTGATACAGTACAGTACAGTATAATAGTCATTATTTATATTTCTTTTGTTCGTTAATTTCAACAATCGAGCTTTATTTTATGTATAGTTTACAAATATTAGACAAATGTGCAAAATATACAACTCTTAGTTTTACTACTAAGCTTAGCAGAGACTGCCGGACTAATGTAACGAAACACAAGATTATTTTTAGCAAAAAATATCATGACCGACTTCACCCGTGTACAGAATTCGCGAATATTTCGCACCGATCGATGTAGCATTTTCACATTACTGTTGATTTATCAAAAACGGCTCAGCCGATTTCGATAAAATTTAAATGGAACCAATTTCGAAGTATACTATACTCTACGAAATAAGTTATGCGTGGTTATACATAAAAATGTAATAAATACGCGTCGAATTGTATACCTCCTCCGGTGGTTCGTCGGTCAAAAATGGCGGCGGTCGATAGCGTTTCGGTCAAGAAGAGACAAAACGCGACCCATTACGCTTATAACTTACGTACTTTCGTTACAATCGTATATATAAAAAATGTATATGTGCTGCTCAAAAAATAAATAACTCGAAATATATAATGAATGCTAAAAACCGTTGTAAAGCTACATGGGAGATAATAAAAAACAATAACAGACACAATCTGGTAACTAATTTAGAACCTATCCAATGTAACGACATGATATATGATAAGCCAGAAGAGATAGCCGATCTATTTAATAATTTTTTCATCAATGTGACTAAGATTAATAATGACGACACTTCAGAAGCAAAAAATTATAGTTATCCATATAACATACCCAATAATTCTAACACTATTTATTTGACCCCGGTAGATGAACTTGACATTTATAAGATTATTATGGCTCTCAAAAATACTAATGCGACTGGTTATGATGGTATAACCACTAAAATGATAAAAACTAGTTCTAGATTACTAATGGGACCCTTGAGTTATTTAATTAATTTGTCTCTCATGCAAGGTATATTCCCAGATCGTTTAAAGCTGTCAATTGTCAAGCCGCTACATAAAAAAAATGCCAAGAGTGACATGAATAACTATCGCCCTATCACACTCATACCCGTACTATCAAAAATATTTGAAAAGGTAATGTACAATAAAATGTCTAATTTTCTTGAAAATAATAACATACTTGCAGCAGAGCAATTTGGGTTTAGAAAAAACAATTCAACAACATTGGCTTGTTTTTCTTTAGTTAAAATAATCACAAATTGCTTAGACACTAAAATACCTGTAGTCGCTATATTCCTTGATATGTCAAAAGCTTTTGATTGCGTTAGGCATAACCTGTTACTTGACAAAATTGAAAAGTATGGAATCAGAGGCACAGCATTAAAATGGCACGAAAGTTATTTAAGTAATAGAACACAATTCGTAGAAATTTCGGCTCTCTCAGGGAAAGATAAAATAGTGTACCAGTCTCCCTGCGAATCAATTACCCGAGGTGTTCCGCAAGGGAGTATTATGGGTCCTCTTGATTTCATATGTTACATCAATGATCTTACGAAAATTACTAATCACAAATGTATTTTGTATGCAGATGATATAACTATTTTAATAGAAGGTAATAAGAAGAACATAAGCCAACTAGAACATGATATAAATAATACTCTGAATTCCGTTATAACTTGGCTAAAACACAATGATTTATGTGTCAATCTTTCTAAAACAAAGATAATAAATTTCCAAACTTATAATAGTATTCCTCTGCAACTAAACATTTCTTATAAAGATAATCACTTGGAGCAAGTGCAATCAACAACATTCTTAGGTTTAACAATAGACAGAAACTGCAACTGGAAAGATCATATTAAGAAACTATGCTCGAGGTTGGATCGATATGTATATGTCTTGAGTCGAATGCATCGTGTAGCCATGACTCAGGCAGCTCTTAGTGCATATCATGGATATGTGTCATCTTTGTTGCGTTATGGTTTGATAATATGGGGTAATTCTGTGGATCGGGAGGAAGCTTTTAAAGTTCAAAAAAAATGTATCAGAGCATTATCTGGTGCATATTTTCTGGCACCATGTAGACCATTATTTAAAAAATATAACATTTTACCACTGCCTTCACTATATATATTTGAAATGTGCTTATTTGTTCGACGACACCAATCCGAGTTTCCGTTAAATAGTAGCGCTGATGGGAGAGATAGACAGCAACGACGAAAATATAAGTTGGATATACCGCAACAGAGGGTGTGTATATATAGTAATAATGTTTATTGTATGGCCATTAAGGTATACAACAAATTGCCAAATTGTTTTAAAGAACTTAATTATGATACTTTTAGACACAAATTACACAAGTTCCTTATTGACAAGTGTTATTACACTATTAACGAATTTTTAGCAGACTCACTTAAGGAAAAAATGTATGAATAATGTTAAGCCAAATACCTCTATTTATTTTCTAAAAATATTTGTACACCTGTAAAGGTAGAATATTTGAGACACTATTGTTCTTTAACATCTACATTGTAAGACAATATTCTAACAAATAAACGAATTTTGATTTTGATTTGGTTTTGATTTTTGAACGCTATATACAGCGCTCTGCCTGTATCACGTTACTCACTAATTCACTATGTAAAGCGAGAGAGAGAGTGAGAACTTTCGCACTTGAATTTCATCCTTGGCACGTATAGGCGTAATTAACACATTAGACGTAATTTTATACATGGAAAAAGTGTCTTCGTTCGTATAGCTAGTATAGTTTATTATTTCTCTGCAGGTTAGAGCAACTAGATAACAACAATGTATTTTATTGCGATGGAGAAAGTTAGTGTGTAAATTTAAAAAAAAATGTGGAATAACCGAAAAACCCGAAAAAAAACGAGTTTCTAATGCGGTCGGTTATCCGGTTTTTTCGGTGCCCTAGCTGCTACGCTGCGTCCTTTTCTACCGCATGGGATGGTTGGTCTGGGACCTCTCTCTCACACACATTCACTCGCAGCGATATTTTATTATTTAAAATTCGACAACCGTAATTCGGGACTGATTTTTCGCAGGCAACCCTATACCACCGTGTTCCTTATGAAATAATCTTTCATTTTATCTAAGTTTGATTCAATAATCAGACCGTTGCAAAATGCTAGTATAGATTTACCTGTTTACACCTGGCAACCCGAGGTTGTGACCGGAAAAAAATAGGCAACCTAACGTTTGCATATTCTATGGGCTTCAAACTTTCGATTGGTATCAAATTAATTTAGTAATCACACCGGTACAATGTTTAAAAAAAAATTTTTTTTAAATTATTAATTAAAAATACTCTGGACTGAAATTTGTTAGGCAACCCATATAGGATATATTTATTGGCATATTTAATAACATGAAAAATACGTCTCATTAATAAGCATCTCGGTGAAGGTCGTTGTATAGCGGGATCCTATACTATTAGTCCTCTCATCGTAGCACTCGACGTGATAGATGGTGGTAACGCCGTTGAAGCCACCGATGGCGAAGATCATGTCGTCGATAACCTCGACGGCGAAATTTCTTCGCGGGTTGTACATGTACACGTCTGGTAATGACGACCACATGTTGGTCGCGGGGTCGCATTTTTGTCTGTGTGTATCTACCACTTAAATCTAAAGCCAACTAAACATTTAAGATCATTATCATCCGCGGACTTTTTTAACCCACTGCCCAGCCGAGTTGGATTCGGCAATTGGCCTCTTTCTTGAAGTCGGACCTACGTAACTGGACTACTTGTCGCAACTTACGATACGGCGAAGTAACGATGTCGTCAACCGGCGCCTCGCTTACCGTCTAAAAGCTTACAGAGTTACCGCCTTGCTCCGCCTATCGTCATCTGATCCTGCCATGTGTCCTTAACGTTTATGATATTCATACGTAACATTAGATAAGAAACGGTATTGTACGATATCTACCATTCATTAGTCCTCTCATCGTAGCACTCGACGTGATAGATGGTGGTAACGCCGTTGAAGCCACCGATGGCGAAGATCATGTCGTCGATAACCTCTATGGCGAAATTGCTTCGTGGGTTGTACATGTCTGGCACCGGGGACCAGGTGTTGGTGGCCGGGTCGTACACCTCCCCGCTGCACATTCGGGAGATTCCGTTGAAACCGCCGATCACGTATATCTAGAACCATAAGATTACCTGGTAAATATCGATATCTTTTTAAAAGATTGGAATAACCACTGAGCTGATATTACCGATACTGCTGATATGCTCGTTATTTACTAAATAAAATAAAACTTGTCGAGAAAATGAACAAGAAGCGTTATGGTGAAGTATGTTTCTGTTACTTTTGTTGGCATTGTAGGCTAGTCTAGCTGGAGCTCAATATTGGAAACTTTCAATATTATAGTAGAAAGAATTACGAAACCAAAGTCTACGAAAGCAGAATCTACGAAAGCAGAGTCCACGAAAGCAGTGTCTACGAAAGCAGATTCCACAAAAGCAGAGTCTACGAAAGCAGAGTCTACGAAATCAGAGTCTGCGAAACCAGTCTACTAAAGCAGAGTCTACGAAAGCAGATTCCACGAAAGCAGAGTCTACGAAAGCAGAGTCTACGGAAACAGGCAATACATATCGCGGACAAGGTATAAGTACCAGTACCTATATACGTTTTACTTGGCTATCGGTTTAAAAATAGAGCCCCTGGCTACACCTATGCTCTCACCCAGGGTAGTTTAGATTCATCTTACTATAATGCTGTAGTTAGATAAAATAAAGATAGCTTTGATATTTTTCAGGAAGTAGGTACGTTATAATACTCGTATATTGTGATATTTGTTGTTGAATAACAAATCTCGTCAGTCATAATCATAAGCCACGATCGTACACAATATTGTGCAGTTCCTGGATATAGTTACAAATCTACATATAAAGTTTATATTTGTGTGAGTGTACAAATAAATGTACCATCTGTAATCTAAGGTCATCAAATATGCCCTCAGATTACAGATGGTACATTTATTTGTAGGACTAAAATACGTTTTCATCTTTACAATATAATTACCAACACAATGTTTCCGCAATTACGTATTTATTACATTTACTTAATCGAGACGTTGTTAATAATTAAGTAATTGTAATATAATGAATATACAATGTATTTATTATGTACGTAATAATGATACAACATGGTGAGCCATTTCGATCATACTTTGCCTATTTTAAAGAGAACCTGGGACAAAATTATAAATATCTATTGAAAAATGACACAATATTTTCCTGCGACTTGCTTTTATTCTACTTGTTATCTTTATTTTTTGAGTATTTTAGTTTTATTTTAAGTTTTCACAGCACCTACTGGAGGTATTTGTAAGTTTCTTCTTTTTAGTCCTTTGGCAGTAAGCAATTAAAATTAATGTTCTTCTGTGTTTTGTAGATTATCACCATCATTATCATTATAATCCTAACGCACTACCTTTGAAAACGTACTGCTAGGCGAATATGACTCCCTTAGTTTATGCCATTCAGATCTCTTGACATTTTTTTTTTACTTTACTAGTCTTTTTAATAGTCCACTGCAGGACGTAGGCCTACCCACGAAGAGTGATTGGACCATATCCACTACGCTGGCCCAGTGCGGGTTGGTGGATTCACATACGCCATCGAATTGCTTCTGCGGACGCATGCAGGTTGCCTCACGATGTTTTCCTTCACCGAAAAGCCGGTGGTGTGAAATTCCGTACACAAATTCCAAGGAATTCATTGGTGCGGGACCTGGATTTGAACCCACAACCTCACGATTGTAAGGTGAGTGTCATTACCACTGGACCATCACGGCTCTACCTCTTAACAACTGCATCTATTTGAAGCCTACTCGTTAGTACTACTACTACCTCGTTTGGTGTTCTTCCGACACCTACCACATAAAGCAAAGTGTTCTTCCGTCATCAAAGAAATAAGAAGTAATATACCTAAATACCTTGTTGTGGTAAGCGATGCAAGAGACGCCGGAGCGACGGGAGCGCATCGCGGCGAGGGTCGTCCACTGATTCACGTCTGGGTCGTACACCTCCACGCTGTTCATGCACTCCTGTCCGTTGAATCCGCCCGTTATGTAGATCTTATCTAATGAGAAAATCGAAGGTGTGGACAGCCTTAGGGGACGCCCATAAAATACGTGAGGCATTTTTCATGATTTTTCCACCCCAATGTGAAATATCGTTAGATTTGCTTCGATCCCAACCCCTAATCTCAATATCAATAGGTACCTACATAGTATAAAACAAAGTCGCTTCCCGCTGTCTGTCCCTATGTATGCTTATATCTTTAAAACTACGCAATGGATTTTGATGCGGTTTTTTTGAATAGATAGAATGGTTTAAAGTAAAGTAAAAAGTAAGGTTTATATGTATAATACACCTGTGCGAAGCCGGGACGGGTCGCTAGTTTTACATAATTCGTAGTTTTAAGTGAGTTGGATATATTCTAACAAGTTGCTTAAGTACGTTTTTTTTACTGTAGACCCAACTCAGTTTTAAGGAAGATAAATATAGGTAGGTTTAAATACACGTGATGTTCACGAAACATCCCCTCTCCTCCACGTAATTTATGGACGCCCCTTTACAGTGCTAAATCTCAAATAAGTTTTATGCAATTTTATAGATATGAAAAAGTAAATAATAATAAAAGTATTAGACGGATGCAAAACTCCACCAAAGAAATCCAGCGTAGAGTCTTTTGTTGTATTATGATTTATGAATATCTCTATCTTTTAACTGCGGCTTTGAACTAGCCTATAGTAGCCTAAGACCAGATATCGGATAATACGAACTATGATATTTTCCGACCCTTATGCAAAAAATAAAGTGGATCAATCACTCCGTTTTTCCGTGAAAAAGTAGCAAAAGAACAAATAAAATTTACTTTCGGATTCATCGGACCAGTAAAGTCTTTAACGCCTGACAGCTTGAAAGTCTGGCTTGAAAGTAAATAATTAAATTTCGCAAAAAACCGTAACACCTACTTCCATCGTGTACAGAATTCGAATAATTTGCGATTGACATCCATGTACATTTTGGTTGTTCCAAAATTTAAATGGGACCACCTCGAAGGTATACCCTTTTGAACTAGAGGAGATTATTTAAATCGGTTCACAATTATAAAAAAACCGGACAAGTGCGAGTCAGGCTCGAACATCGAGGGTTCCGTACAAACATATTGTTAAAATAATTAAAAACCTGTTCTAGCATGTGCTAATGAAGTTATTTTATATGATATCTTACATGATACGATTTACTCACTTTGAATTTTGCACCCATATTTTGTGAATTTTGAGGCCCTATTTTTATGTGATTTAAATAAAAATGTACAGTTTTCAGATTTATTCCTATATGTGTACTCTGAGACAATGCTCTTCGCCAAATTTCATAGTTCGTTTCATGTCAACGGGAAGTACCCTGTAGGTTTTGATTTTTGTGAGCGTTGAAATATGCGTTTTTTTACGACATAAACGGCTCTAACTTTTTTATACGGTAACTGAGAAGCTTTTCTTTTACACAACTGCAAGAATTCATAAGTTTACGTATATAGTTTAAATTTCAACTCGATATCTTTACGCGTTCCCGAGATAAAGAGTCTTGACATACACACAGATGGACAGACGGACAGACGGACAGACGGACAACAAAGTGATCCTATGAGGGTTCCGCTTTTTGCTTTTGAGGTACGGTAAAAAGCGTAAATATCGATGAACAACAAAAAAAAATACATACAGTCGAACATAGTACCTGCTCCTTTTTGGAAGTCGGTGAAAATCGAATCTTCCGGAGGAGAATTTCCAATAATATTTTAAAAGTCAAAACTCACTGTCAAGAGTAGCTGCACTAGCATCAGATCTTTGTGCGTTCATGGGAGCAACGAGAGACCACTGGTTAGTTCGGTGATTGAACCGTTCCGCTGTGTTTTGGCGGTGGTGGCCATCATATCCTCCCATAGCGTATATCGTCTCACTGAGCACGGCTACTGATACATAACATCGCCGTGCATTCATCGGTGCCACCTATAAAATTATAAGCAACGGAACATAAGAGGAAGTCTCTATATCAATTTTGAGAGTACAAGAATTATGGGCTAAAGGTATACCTCTCGCCAAGATTTAGTCACGGCATCAAAGCATCTACAGGAGTTAAAATAGTCCATGCCATCGAAACCTCCAATAACATAGATGCAGTTCCCTAGCACAGCTGTTCCGTGATAAGCGCGTGGCCCGGCTGGATCCACTTCTTCTACCTGGTGAAAGACTTATTTAGAAACTATTGTCTAGTATCTACGAGTAAGTATACCAATGATATTCAGAGGAGAAAAACATACTTTAATCCATCGATCAGCTCTTGTATCGTAAGTTTCAATAAAAGCAGTCGGTGACCCACCACTCCAACCTCCGATTGCAAATAAAACCTGTAAATAATTTGTTTGAGTAAGTTTCAAGTACGACATTTCAAAAACAATATCAACGTTGTAGCTACCTCATGAGGAACTCTCGGTCTCGCAATTTCAGGTGTGGCCACTTCTCCGTCTCTTTGGGCTATCATCTCCAGGTCGTAGAGAAATTTCAAGGTTTCAATTATAATCGGGCGCGAACCTTCATTGCCGGTGACATATGGGTGGTCCTTGACGTTTTCTAGGAAGAACTAAATAGGGTTGTAAAATTAAGGTAATATTTATGAATAACTATTTTTTTTATGCTGAAGTCGTCACCTGTGTATCTAGAAGGCCAAGACGAATGCTTCCCATCAGTTTGACGGTATGCTGCCAACGAGCATCTGGGTCGTAGTTAACCCAACGCAATACAGATTGCCAGACTGCTTCTTCACTTTTTACATTAAGCTCATCCTCCAGAATAATAGAATTCAGTTCTTCGAGTGGCAGGTGCAGAAATTCCTCGCTTTGTGTTGCCACCGTTACAAAATATCGCAAAAGGTATCGCCGTGCGTCTGCTTCCAGCTTATAGCAAAATACGCGTCTGGAAGTTTTTTCAAGGCTATCAATTTTGGTTGATTTAGTCGACTATTTATAAGTTAGTAAGAGTGGTAGAAGTTACCTTGCAAACATCATGATACCGAGACAATTCTTAGGGCTGAGTGCGACGCGGAGGTGGTCGCAGCAGAGTTGTAGAACCCCGAGAAAAGCGAGATAGTCAGCGGTCATCAGAAGCTCGTGGACATTGGTATCTGTCACGTCGATGCGGCGAAGGTATGCGTATTCTATCAGGAGCAGCAGTATTTCCGAACGTACTCCCGATATCAAGACATCGCTTTGCTCACGCGAGTGTAATGTTGTTGTAAACAATGCCCTATAAATAATATGAAACCTTAATTCATCCGGAAAATTTGTTTCTGAAATTCTTAATTAATTTCAAAAATAGGTATTTTAATGAATGATAGAGGATGAAAACCACACAAGTCATTCATAGGCAGAATATAAAGCAACGGAGTGTGATCTTTCCTCTAGCCATTTATAGGCGGGTATTATAGCAGTTCGACCACAAGGGATTCCCCGGTTTTTAGTGGGTATACCGCTGACTAAGGGCGGCGGAGACTCCCGTCTCGTATATCGTATATCACTGGTCTCCCTAGGCTGGTGGTATCTATAAGAGATATTCCAGGCTCAAAAAATAAAAAGGTAGTGTCGGGTACATACAGGAAGTATGGACTGCAGGCCGAGAGGATGGCGCGGTGCACGGGGAAGGCGGCGCCGTCGTCCACGCGCACGATTGCATCGCAGAGCAGGCGGCACTCGCGCAGCCGGTGCAGCGCCTGCATGGCCGCCACCGACATGCACCGTCCCGTCTCGCGACCCGCCGTCTGCGCAACAACTCTCGTCGCTACACTAACTGCTGCTATATGTATGTATATGGTTGATGTAGATGACAGTACCTACTTGAGTAGTATCTAGGTAATTGGGAGCACGGAGTAGGTATGCTTGTTCTGTTGCTTCTTTAGTAGAAAGACTACAAGAAAACGCCTGACGCCTGGAAACGTGCCGCTTGTTTCTAATTTAGTTTTTCATAGATCTCCGTTTGTTATCACCTGACAAAGTATCTACGCCACAATTTTTTTTATATCTGAAACTTTTTTGCTCGGGAAACCCTCTAATGTAGTGGTCGTCACACTTTTCTGTTCAAGGGCCACATGGGACAGTGCGATGTACCACTGCAGGCCGCACACTGATGAACTTGATTTTAACATATTAGTCCGCGTTGTTTTAGGTTATCGCGCTGCCCCAGGAACATGCAAAGGTAAAAAAAATATGCGCGAAAATTCCTAGGTTTTTTCAGTAATTTCAAAACAGACATGAGCAAAGTAGACATATGTATTGCTAAGATGCGCGAGTGCAGCGAACGCCAAATTTTTTTGGCTTTTTGTAGTTATTTTAAAACATACATATGAGCAAAGCAGACCAACTACACTGCTATCATGCGCTACCGCAGTGAGCCTCAATTTTGTTGTTTTTAAAGGGTAAAAACGGGACCCTATTACTAAGACTCCGCTGTCCGCCTTTTCGTCTGTCCGTCTGTCTGTCTCCAGGCTGTATCTTATAAACCGTTATAGCTAGAAAGTAAAATTTTTCAGAGATGATGTATTTCTGTTGCCGCTATAACAACAAATACTAAAAACAGAATACAATTAATATTTAAGGGGGTTCCCATACAACAAACCTGATTTTTAACCGTTTTTCGCTCGATATTAATAATGGTAACAGGAAGATGCTTGAAATGTTCACAGAATGTTTAGTTGTAGGTATATAAAATTCTATAACAAATAATTATTAATTTATATAACAAATAATAATTAATTATTAAGGGGGGCTCCCATACAAGCCTCTCTAGTAGTTTGAAAACAGATATGATAGTACACATGACCTCTACCTATACCGCGGGCCGCACAAATAACGGCCACGGGCCGCGGTTTGACGACCACTGCTATGGTACACGGGGGAATGGAAGTGCACCGCTGCAGTGCACAGGGTTATGTTGTACACACTAACACCTTCTTGGTGGCCTGATGCGTCTGATGAAGAGAATCGGAACGCACCAGTTTCTAGAAAGCTGCCTTCGACAATAGTCCCAGAAAGCCTTACTCCCCTTCTCCCATGTCTGGCAATAGGTAGGTATAGTAAAATTGTCATTCCTAGTCTGCATCTATACGTGATTCGATATAACCAGCCCAGAGGCGTTTTATGATAGGTACGCAGAGGCTACCGAAGTTGTAGGTATTTTAAACCCCAGCGTAGGTATGGATCAAAACACATATGTTACCATTAATGTTTTTCCAGCCATTTTGTTGTTTTTATTATTTTCTGGGCATAGAGAAATTAATCATGTTTCTGGGTTGAATCAACGGTAGTAACACGGATAATTTATATTTACTGTTCTAACAACTTTCAACTGCAGTAGCAACAACGGTAATTCATTTACCGTTCTTACTACTGGTAGTAAGATTGGTAGTAACAATGGGAATAAACCAATAGAATTATCTAAATATTTTCATGGTATTGTAGGCCCAATTTTGAAGGCGCCATCGTAATTATAATTACTTTTATATACTTAACTATTTCTGTTTCTTTTTCACTTTAGGCATTCGATAGAGACATTTTTTACGTTGCTTATTAACTTAGAGTAAATAAGTTTTATTCTCTAAGCTTATTAATGTACGACGGCGCCTTCATAACGCCTTGTGTTTAACGAAAGCAATGAACGAAAGTAAATCACTGTCATGATTTGCTACGACGCGGACGTTTGTTAGTAAACAGAGTTTTCAGCATCTTCTCCTATTCCAGGTTCCCGTGTTCCGTGGGTTCCGACAGTTGAGCTGGTGGTACTTACAGTGTTATTCGGGTCATTTTCCATTTCAGCGTGGTTCTAACGCATATTCATTATTACAAAATGGTCACACATTAAAAAAACCCTTATTTTCGTAATGGACGTGCCGCGACACAATCGAGATTTAGTTCTATAAATTTGTATAAAAATAAGCGTAAAAAATTACTTAAAAATAGCAAAATCAAGTCATTTGATAAAACATTTTAGGTTAGCAAAAAAATGATATAAGAATGACAATCATGTCAAACCTTTTTTTTCCATGTGACACTACTGGATAGCAAGATTTTCATTTTGAGGTGGTTGCCTTGCTGAAATGCAAATGTTTACTAGTTTTCCTTGTCATTTATTTATTCCTTCAGAAAAGTTGAAAAAAAGTTTTATAGTTTGCATAGGAGGTTGTTATTGAATTTTTTTTAAAAGAAACCAAACTCAATCGTCTTATGTTTTTATTTAAACTAGCGTTAACAATAATGTAACTAATAGAACATAACTCCGTAACATCACTCGCGAAGCGACCGATACCTACTTAGAAATAAATACAGACATACTTGTACTCGTTCATGTTTCTCTGAAGTTCATATACCTACGATTAAACTCCCACATAGGACTATCACACATATAACTAGAAGGTATTCCTTTGTCAACAGATTTACGGAGGTATATAATACTCATCATAACAAATTTTACAACGGAATCAAACCTGAAATCGTAAATAATAATCAGCAGTTCCAAGTAACTCAAGATCTTTACGTGCACGATGTAACTTGAACGCATTCAATTATAACTCAGCTACCATATACCTACCCGACTTAGTTCATTTTCTTAAAATAACGACGCGTAACCCAATGCCCATTGGAGTAGCTAGAAATTTGCTTTATGGGCAACTGCGTACTTTTACCCACCCCCGAAAATGTTTGACAATCGATTTGTCTAGAATGAGCAAAGAAGTATTTAGGGTGGGCCCTATCCACCCGTGCCTTTAACGACACATATGCCTGCGCGCCGGCACTTTTGTTCCATCCAGTGGACTGGCTCGGGTAGAGACCATTGAGGAAGCATGTATACACCTGAGTGGAACAACACAAAATACCTCATGCGAGGCGTCTCAGTGCAAGACCTAGCCCTACACAGAAATAAGTTCTTTGATAGCATTTAGTCAGACTTTGTTCATTAAAATGGTAGTTTGATTCAGTTGAGAGGGTGGGTAGTCTCCCGCGCGGTGATACCGTCAGCGCGCAGCCGCGATAAGAGGGACTTGTACACCACCGGCGCGAAGGGTAGCACCACTCCACGCTCTTGGATTTCACCTGCAATGGTAAAACACGCGTTTTCTTAATGAAAGTTGCAAACAGTGAAGGATCTCCTAAGTCCTAATAGTAAAAGAGGTCACGGACACTGCACCATTGCCATTGTGTTATCGGCTCTTTAGGTTGAGGATTCTGGTTAAGCTTCTTAAAGTTAGTAGGTACTTAGTAAATTCGTTAATTCAAAAAGAAAGCAATGGAATATAAACCTAGCCAAGTAAGTAGTAGTAAATAAGCAGTAGAAGTAGTAGTAAGTAGTTAGGAAGTAATAGTAAGAACGGGCCCACGGCAGACTCTTAGTGAGTACATAATAGGGTCCGTTTTTACCCATTGGGCACAGAACCCAAAAAGGGATGCTAGTGGATGGCCTAAGTCGGGGCGTAAACATGGCAAACATTACCGTCAAGGACCATCTTGGCCGCGATGGCGGTGGGCAGCCCCACAGTCTTGGCCATGGCGGTGTGCGAGGCGGGCTGCCCGCGGATGGCCATGGTCACTTCGCGTCTCTCCTTTTTGCCGTCGCTCCACGTCACGCCCAGCTCGTGTCGTAGCACCACGAAGTCGGTCTCGTCTTCCTCTGAAAACAATACGTTACGGGATACTTAGTTAGAAGAATGGTTATTTTTTAACCGATTTCAAAAAAGGAGGCTTTCAATTCGACTGAATGTTTTTTTACATGTATGTTACGCAATTACTCCGCCAATTATGAACCGATTTGATGATTCTTATTTTGTTGGATAGATCATACTTTAGAAGTGGTTGGTTCCATATAAATTTTATCGAAATTGGCTGAGCCGCTTTTGAAAAATCTACAACAATGTAGTAATTAGTCAAAAAATTAGTTAGGAACAAAACAATTATTATACAAAAACTAAAGTCTAGATGTAACCAAATCGACTAAAGTGTTGACATTTGCTACTATGTTATTGTAGGTGCTACAAAAAGTGTCATTTTTGGTAAAATAATTAAAATTCTTATGAGACCATTCCGGAACTTCACTCTACAGATTGAAAATAGAAGCACGTAAATTGGTCAACAAATAGTGAAAAAATCACGTTACATAACCAATAACGTTTTTTAATCTGTCTAAAAATTAATCTCCTTTAATTTCCTTACCTAACTGCAGTCTCTTGCTCAGATAATGACTGATGGTGTCCAAGGGGGTACTACATTTGACGATCTCGTCCTCGCTCAAAATACCAAGAGATTCGAGAGCCTGCGCTCCAGGTGCTCCAATACGTTCCGCTAGCCGAGTCCTGAGATTCTCATAGAAGATAGATGAATCCATGAGGCCTAGTAGTTCGCAGGCAAACTGGCGCTGTAAAGAAAAAAAAATAACATCACCAACTAACTCTCAGTTAGTTAGGTTATTCGGTAGTTCCAGTACCTAAACCTCGCGACACATCTCTTGAACTGAATCTTCTTAAGCCTTTTCGATTCGATCTTCACCGATTTGGTTCATACTCTCAAGTCTTATGAGGATTTAAATATTAAACAGTCTTGCCAAATATTATCGAAATTGGCTGATAAATAGCGACAGCAAATAATCCCTGTTTTCGAGGGAAAAATACACCCTCAATCAAAAATCGCAACAAATTTATAGAACCTGTGTACCATGTTTCGTCGAGATTCGTTGAAAAATGCGACCTGTAGAGGTAAACCAACTGAATAGACTTAAGCAAAATCGCCGTGTTTAAAACGGAGACCTTCACTTTCGCTACGATGAATAAGCTCAGCATTAGGACAGTGCTGGATACAAGCTTTCCCCCACCAATCGAGCCCATAGATTGTAATACCTATCGAAAAAGGCTTACCTACATCCAGCGTGTTTAAATAAATAAAATAAAATAAAAGAAATAAAAATACCCAAGTAATAGCCGGTCCATCAGGGTGCAGCGACGGATGCTGGCTGGGATCCACTAATCCAAACAATTGCATAGCCTTCATTGTTTCTGCAAAACCTGCACCAAAGAATTGAGTTTAAAAACAATAGGTTAGGTATACTATACTAGCTCGAGCTGCTTTTCAATGGGACAGATGAAGGAATTTTTCTTGTAGGTACTTTTATACCTATCAAAGCATCTGGTTCGTCCTCCGCGTGAAGAAGTGCTCTTGGCTATCATACTTTTTGTCAGGTTTATGCGAGGAATATTTTCTGCTAATATTTATTTTGTGACCATTCATAGTGCCGCTTTCATTATAATTTATGAAATTAAATTGCTTAGAATGATCGTTACCTCTGTAACGAATGGTGCCTCTGAGTATGGTGTGCGCGTCCTCAATACCATAGAGCTTGGCGTACTTTGTGCTGTCCCTATTAGGGAAACCTTCGAAGGCAAATCCGGGAAGGAAGTCCAGATCTCTCGCCACAGACATCAGCTCGCCCCCACTCAAAACTTCTACGATCTGAAAATAGGTGACAATATTTTATGTGCCCATGCTCAGTCTGAACCAATAGAATCTGTAGGTATTTCAGTCAACCATACAAATTAATTAAATTTTACATTGCTTTTATTATCTTAAAAATCAAGTTACATTTCCGAAATTTTAAAGAATAAAAAGATATACCTGTCCTTTACTCAAATATTTGGCTTCCGAAATAGTATTGAGTAATACTCCTCGTGGATTCCATGAGAATTTGTATCGCAAAGCGTTGTCACTGAATTCCGGTGCTGGTAAACCTAGAATTGTTATAAATAAAAAATTAACACGAACACGTTTTCCAGAATATCAACAGAATATCAAAAGCGCTAAAAATGATGAAATTACCTCCGCAAAATGAAACGAAGGAGTCAATTCTGCCTCCATGACTCTGGATGTCGTGGATGCATTCTAACGCAAGGAGGTGGTCAATTCCCGGGTCAAGTCCTACTTCATTAAGGAATGTTATTCCTGCATCTTTGGCTCTGAAAAAATAGTAATGAGGTTATATTCTTCAGTCTTAATAGTTAAATAGAAGGTACTCGTATTGAGCTAACTGAAAAATGAATATAAACATACGCTTGATGCAGCTCTTGTACTTCAGGTCGCACGTACGAGGCTGTAACCATGTGGACTCCCGCGTTCAGACAGGCCTTTGCAACTGATCCGTGTAGATCGTAAGGCAGAAGTGAGATCACAAGCCTTGCCCTTGAAGCCAGTGACTGTAAAGCAGCTTGATCTTTCGCATCAATGTATTCGGAGTTCACTTCGTAGCGCTGTGCAAGGGCATCGGCTTCCTCTTTTACGGCTGAGGCTGAAGTAGCAAAAACGAGAAACATTAATTTACATGAGTCTTAAAATTGATTAACATGATGTGGGTTGTGCTTACCAATAGTAACAGCTAGCCCTTTATCTCTAGCGAGGTATTCGACAACTGGAGCAGCAACCAATCCACTTCCAAGAATGACTACTGGTGCTTGTTGGTCATTTCCTTCCACCTTGTGTCGTGAACGGCTGCAACGAAGAATCAAAAACATGAAAAAATTTGAACTCTATGCTATTGTGTCACACTAAAAATATAGCTGCATAATAATCTAGACACGCGGTAGCGTGTCCAGCCTAGACCAAGAAAAAGTAACGGGCGACGCGACGTGTATAATATTACACAAACCATTTCGAGCCACTTTTGACGCCTTCATAACTAGAAAACAATTTAACCAAAATATATGAAATTTAGTCTATTTATTAAAATGGTTTAGTTAGTCTAGAATACAAAATTTCGTTAACTTTGCTGCAATAGTTTATGATATATTAACGTTTAAAAACCGGCGTTTCATTGACTGATTCACTGACTTATAGATCAAAAACCTAACCCACTTCCAGATGACATAGAAACTAGATATATGGCATCGAGGTAGACTATTACGCACATACAAAGGAAAAAATCTAAATTTTTGGATTTTTACCCCCCAACCCCATGAACTAAGGGATGAAAGCTTGTATGAGACTTTCACTAATTTTCATGCTAGAAGTCTAAAACTTGATGTGAATACTCTTTATTATAAATAATAAAATACGTGTAAATGTGTTAAAACTTACGGTACTATACCTACAAATATGTGAAATAATTTGTGTAATAGTGTAATTTGATAAATAATAAGAATATGTACATAGCTGCAAATTGTTGGATGCGAAATAAACTTTATCTTTATCTTATCTTTACATACGTATAATATAGATATAAATAATAAAATACATAATTCAGGGTTTTTAATAAATCACCCCCCTACACCTAAAACTGGGGGATAAAAGTTGGTTTAAGACTACCGCAAGTTTTGAAGCTAGGGATTTGAAAATCGATAAAAGTACTTCTTGTAAAATATAATCTACAAAAAGAAGTGAAATCCAACAAAAACATTTTCATGTGAAATATAGCCAAGTGACTTCACAAACTTCATTAATTATAAACTATTCACTAATTCTGTTATACAAATAGTTCTTGTTGCAATGAAACGGCAAAGTCGCATATATTGGCTAAGCTGTAGAGTTTGTGGAGTAAGGACTTGTTGAGTTAAGGCGTGTAGAGTTAGAAGCTTGGCTCTACATAAGATCTGACAACTTTTTGAAAGTGCGAACTGTGGTCTTGGCTATATTTCACATGAAAATGTTTTTGTTGGATAAGTAACTCACACTGTGTTTGCCATTCGTAGGTCGTTGATGTACTCAAATGGTGCAGTGAGACTGCCATTGCTGGTGATTATAGCCTAAAAATTCAATAAATTCGTATTAGTAATTAAAATTCCGTACATAAATTCCAAAGAACTCATTGGTACGGGACCAGGATTTGAACCCACGACCTCACGATTGAAAGGCGAGTGTCAATACCTCTAGGCCACCACGGCTTCCTCTAGGCCACCACGGCTTCAACACCACAAAACGGAATTTAACACCACTGGCTTTTCGGTGAAGGAAAACATCGTGAGGCAACCTGCATGCGTCCGTAGAAGAAATTCGATGGCGTAATGTGAATACACCAACCCGCACTGGGCCAACGTGGTGGATATGGTCCAACCACCCCTTCGTGGGTAGGTCTACGTCCTGCAGTGAACTATTAAAAAAGGTTGGAACAGTGCAGTACAGTAATTATAGATAAGGCTAAAACAGCAACTACAAAGTTATCATTTACCCCTTTAACGACAGGAGAGAAATCATGTTCATCCAAAGGTTTCGATGCATCCGACTTGACAATGTCTTCAGCGTATGGAAATAGCAGGTCTCCAAAGAAGTCAGTAGATTCTCTCGGCAATTGCGTAGGCATGTTGTCGATGGAACAGACCAGCACTCCTGGCCCTTTGAAACTGGAGAAGAAAAATACGTACCCAAGGTTCATAAAAAGACCTTTGCCATGGCTTATATGTTATTTTATTTAGATAACTAACTTAATTACTTTTGTCAAGACTGTGATAGATTCATTTAAATGTATATTAGTATCAGCTTCTGTAAACAACCTATTTAAATAACATTCTCTTGTTATTGTTTTCAGATAATATTGTTTTGCGATCTATTTTTACTAAAGTCAATATTGAGGCGCATATGCATGTATTTAGAAGTGCGTAGGTATTTAAGAGTAGGTACATCATTATCTATTGCGTTCTTGAATCCTCAATGTTAATCACCTTTTATTGCAATAACAACTTGATAAAATATATAAAGAGCTACTTTATCATTATAATCAATTTCCTGGTTGGATTCATCCTGGCCTCAATCACTTTATTTATAGCAAGGGTTGAATTGCCTTGAACAATTCTTTAGGATGACTATTTTATCGAAATAGCAAAGTCACCATAATGTTATCAATACAGTATTGCGACTCGGCCGTTCCCTTGTAATAAATATCTACAGCGCCGCGTGGCCGCGCAGTACGAAACACGCTTACTGATTAAAAATCCACACGTTCGTTCGGCACTTCGGCGCATCTGCGACTATTGTGTACCGAGTGATACCTAACTGCGAGGTAGGTATGATTCGCATTCCGACCGTTTGTTTAAAGACAGAATACTGCATAGATACCGTTACCGTGGCAAAGTGGTTAGGTGTTACAAGTAATTGTCCTCACCTCTTCGTGTCCTTATTCCTGTCTGCGTCATACAAACAGAATGGAGTGTCTATCGTGGTGCACTCGTTCATAAACTCAATGGAGCCTCCGGGATCTGCCGATATGTCACAAATAGCCAACATTCTGTGAAAGAAAATTTGAGTGATGAGTAAGAATATGCAATAAAAACCAAAAAAGTTAGAAAATAGATTAATGAATCGTGCAAAAATGTTTAACGTAATATATTACAAGAGAAATATCACTCACGTGAGCCAAATCTAAGGTTGCTAAGATACTGGAGTGGCGACCACGATACCTGACGCAAAACACCTTCTAGCACATACTTGTTTCCAAAATACTAGAAGGTGTTTTACGTCAGGTCTCGTCAGAAGCTCTTTCGGTCGAAATAGTTTCGTTCCTTCTTCTGCTCGAAAGTAACCTATATGACTATTTATAAAATGTCTTAAGCTAACTCACTTTTGTGGTAATACTGGTGTACCAGGACTTTCATCAAAAGAAGACACTGACTCAGAAAAAGATTCAGTCATCGTAAGATGATTTGCTTCTATGAGCAATTGCTGCCAATTCCCGTCATGCACCAAAACTGAAGTGATTGGTAAAATCTGGCAACAAAGCAAGCTATCACTCACCTATGGGGCAAAGCTGGGGCGCCAACACTCTTTGGAAGCCACGGGGTATGCGAAGGCACGAGAAGGTGCTTTGCATCTGGTATTGTAAGAAGTTTGGGGCTGTCTACAGCCCAGTAGATTCCGTTAACCAAGACAGATGTGTATGGCGCTATCTAAACACACAAATGAAAATGTCAAGGTAGTCTTGAAAGTACATAAGAGCATGGTTATTATGCAAGTCAAAGGCAAAGGTTCCTACCTTTTGTGCAAAGGTTGAAATGTATCTTTCAGGGTGCTCTTCGTATTCTTGGGCATCGTATCCTCCGCCGTTCTTCCGTTCCAGGTGATGACGACGGCGCACTTCACACCCGTATATTTTGTTAGGACCTGATCATACTCGTAAATATTAGTACGTTTTAGTTGTGCCATATGCATCAAAAACTTGATGAAATTAATAAAAAGCAATAAATCTTACTTCCATGTTCTGCCACTTTCCTGAGCATCTCTGGTGGAACGTATTCGTGAGGAAGCTCCTGGAATATTTCTTGACTTCCCTGAAAATAAAAACTATTTAAAAAAATAACATGAATAAGGTTTTACGCTGTGGTGTATGGTAATAACGGCTGTATTTTTGAATATATAAGTATGCCCCATTCACGTATTATAAAAATATGTTATTTTGAATGTTTGGAAAGAAATTTTACCTGTGATACGTTTCCAGAACCGGTAAAAACAAAAGTGAGCGGTCCCAAGGATTTGGGCATCATGCCGAGGGCTACTTCGTATCCTGCATCTCGGATTGCTTGACGTGACATGCTCGAGTTGCGGTAGTTGTGGGCTGGACCAATGTGCTAGAAATTAAAAAAGAGTTTGACCCTTATTTTGCAAATTTTTCATGTAAATATGTTCTTCCGTATAAATATTATAACACGAAACGTAGCTCAAACTCTAAATGTGAAGTCACTGATACGAGCTTTTTTATTTTCAGGTCGACGGATTTTTAGAAAGATGTTATTATCGCTATAATTCTACATAGCTACTCTACTCTACTCTATCGCAATCAATATACAATCGCTACAACTCCGAAGGTTGTTCTATTGATAATAATCTCGTGGGTCTGAATAAAAGAGGATATTACATTTTACTAGTTTCTTCGTAGTTCTATCTGTAGATTGTTCTACTTTTATATTGATGTACTAACCATAAACGGCGTGTGATGCCCCAGAGCCAGTAATCGTAGCCCAAGACCGTGCAAGATGTTCACCATGCCGGCTACTCCCGCGTATTTTCCAAACGCCACCACTCTGTTACCTTTCTCGTCCATCAGCTTTTCGTAGTCAATGAGACGAATGTTCTGAAATAATTTTATAAAGAATAGTTTTACAAGCTCTGCGACTAAGATTTATTTCAAACATGGAAGGATAGGCAAAATAGCAATGCTTCTGCTATTTTTACTACTCTACTTGAACCATATTTTCACATAACTGTTTCCAGCATTGACTGGTCAGTTATTGATTTAAGATTTGTTACTTCTAGTTCAGTTAATCGTACCTACCTTGGCTAGTATAGCGTCCAGCATGGGCATGTTAGCTTCTTGTGCTTTAATGGTGTGTGAGAAGAAGCAGTACGTCTTATTTGGGATGAGGAGATCTATGGGAGTTTGTTTGACGCCAAATATCACGTTTGCTTCGCTTATGTCTTCCTGGATGATGGCTCCAGCATTGACGTACGACTGTAATAGAAAGAAAGTTTTTAAAATAAACAATTTCTAACTTTCTTATAGTTAGGTAACATCATTTCTTCTGTTTTGAGGGTTTTGTCATGGTTACGAGCAAAACCTAAAATCAACAGGAAAAATATTTTTGGAACTATATTTATTGGTTGCCTTTTACGAACTACATACAAATAAGGCAATGGTCCATCTGGATTTCTATCAATCGACTCCGAACACAAGTGGGCCGTTGTAGATGCTACTTGAAGTAAATGAGGTCTAGCTGATTCTCCAGATCATGGAGTATCTGCTAAAATGTATACTGTGTTCTGCAAAGCATTTACTATGAGGGTAACTCTATTGCCTTCTACTAGTCAAACAGATAGTAAATTAAATCGACCGATCATATCAATGTCTCAAAATAAGAAGGACAACTTCATCCTACTATGTATGACTTAGCAGAATTTAAAATATTTTTTATCTGTACCTGCATAGGGTAAGCCCGTCGGTTGGAAGGCTGCACGATGACCTTGACGCCCTGCCTCACGAAGCGGTTCACGTTGGAAGGCGAGAAGGGCGCGCGTCTCTCCCATACTGACTGGTCTTCTCGCCGGATTGCGATCACACGACGGCTCTGCACCAAGGAAAATCCAACGTTAATATCTGCTCAAGAAGTGTGTTGGTACAGACCAAATCAAACTTTTTGGCGGCTGTGAAATAGCCACAAGCTGCGCTAAACCCAATCCTTGCGCAGCTGTTATGTGAGCAGTCTGGTTTGGCGCAGCTCGTAGCAAATTGTAAATTCCCCAAGGATTTTGATTCGGCCTATACTTTATTCAAAACAGTACAAACTGCCTGCTTGAACACTTGAGCAAGTGCTAAAGGAATTGTGTTGGTCATTATGAACCACCTCAACTACGTACGTAATCCTGAAACCGCGTAAAACTATCTGCTGTTACTTACACTTTTTCAAGGTTCAAAATAGGTCGGCTCTCACATAGTTTCAGTTTAAAAAGAAAAAAAGTCAATCTAGAACCCAAGGGTAGCATGGCATAAAGACAAATTGTATTTATACCATTATATCCCCTCGAAGAGGAAGTAAAGTATGGATTGATAATGACAAATGACATTAAAAGTAGATAAAATGGTTTTATCCTTTTGCCATACTACCTGTGCAGGAGGACTTTTCAATTTAATCATCATATTGTCTACATATTTTGCAATACGGTTATATTGCAAAAAATAAAAAATCTCTGCTGTTTATCTAAATGCACCAGTATTAAGTGCCAAAACAAGTCATTGAGTCATTCCTCGGCCACGCCCTGATGATAAGCAGATGTCAACAAGTGTAAGTAACAAGGCAAAGAAAATAATTATAATCCGTCGACCTCGCAACAACTCGATACTATATCGGATCAATAAAATTAATCAATATGTGCACAGATAACATTTCGTTTCGCTGCTGGGGGCAATTTCGTTTAATACCTACAATTGAATGATCATAGCAAGAAATATGACAATAAAATTGGTACGTATCGTAAGTAGACAGGTGTAGGTGTGTTGTGTTTGTGATAATTAATAAAGATTATTGGTAAATTAATAGGCACGCTAATAAAAGTATGCTTCGTAATCTTACAGGTCAGAAAAATAAAACGTTTCAAAGAATAGGGACGATAACTCTTTATTTTTTAATATACTTAGGTCACATTTTCTTACCACCAGTTGTACCCCTAACTCAAGACTTGCCATTCATATACTTGCAATAATTCATAAAAACAAAGGTTACCATAGTTACTGATCAAAAAAGGAGTACAGCAAGGAGATATCATATCACCGATTCTTTTTAAAACATAGTACCAAATAACGATATATACCTATTTTTTTTTATTAACCTACTCTGTCCCTCTCCTGGGCAAAGGTCTCCCCCATTTCCTTCCATGAGTCTCGATCCATCACAATTTCTTGCCAACCCCTCTCGAATGAGTCAAGATCGTCACGCCAGCGCTTCTTGGGTATGGCTATACCTATAGGTAATGAATTAGACTAGACTGAAATAATATAAATAAAAGCGTCTCCCTCAACTTAATGATGTTTGCAGAGATCCTAGCTGGATGACCTACAATACATAATTAATCATGAAAGCCTATATGTAGAGGTACCATGTTTTTCTTAAAAAAGGCGTTAAAAATATCTGGTGGTCCGGGTTCAAGCTAACGAGTAGGTACAAAACATTATAAGCAAACACGTGTTTACCACGCTAATATTTAATCGGTAGTTTGATAAGAGTAGTTTATGTAACATCGAACCATATCAGTTTATTTAGCTAATCTCGTTCAAAGGATCTGCAATTGTAGGTAATTGATATCATATATCTTGGTAAGCAAATAGGTGCTATTTGGGTTACGTGTTACTACCATGTACTGCCTATATCTACCGTAGTAATAGGCAGTGGCGTAATAAACTGAAAATCTTTTGAAGCGGGAACTCTTTTTGTACAGTAAAATCGAATAGTTGAATATTTTCGTTAACAATAGGCACAGACCCTGGAGTCTGTGGTCTGTCATTTTCCAATAAAAAATAAAGCGGGAATTTATACCTAGTTGTATCTGCTTTTTTACCACGTATTATTTACTTATGAAAAAAATCTTATATATGACATGTTTTTCCAAATCAAAACACAGTAAGTAGGTGGGTAATTTTATTTTATTGGATGATTCTACCGATTGAAATTTTAGTTTTTTTCTCTTGAGTTTATAATTATTTATGTTTAGTTTAATAAATATTTTTACTATAACTTGGAAGAAAACTGTTATGATGTTTTAGAAAAAATCTTCTATGTATTTTTTTTTATAATAAATAAACCCAACCAAAGTAAATCACTACTCAACACAAAAAAATCGATCTTCATACATAAATATATTTATTTATGATTTTTTATCGGTGGGTGTATTTCCTAAATATAATTGACAATGGAGCAGATAATAATTTAAATGTATTAGCACTAACCTTGTGTTCTACGATTTCAGCCGCAGTATCACTTTGCTCAGAAACAGCTTGTTTCCGAGGCGTAAAGCAACCGAACTTGGAGCGCAACCTTCTCCACAGGGAAAGAATTTTAAACACTGGCGTCCAAGCTTCGGAATTTACCTCGAAGAAGTAAACATAATACAATACAGTGTTTTCTTGGGTACGTGATGTTTTCATAAATGAAGCATATAGCGTTCTGATTTCTGATCGTAATACATAATTCATGAATTTATGGGGTGGGTGATCTATTATAGGCCACCATATCTAAGAGTGGAAATCGTCCTACGTCCTAATTAAAAAAAAAAAACATTAAATATATATTTAGAGAACTCGAAATCTTATATCATTATTGGGTTGTGACAAGAAAAAAAATTAAAGTTTCAAAAAATATGCTCATATTCATAATAATTATGACATATACTTAACATTTATTGTTGAATGCAATATTGGGTTTCTTATATTTAAACATTTGTTCTATTGAAGGAGCCAAACGTTGTTATTTTAAATTTGTTTATTTACTCTAGTAGCATACATATAACGACTCTACATCAAATACTGCTGCGTTGAAGATAAAAAAATTCCACTCAAAAACCGGACAAGTGCGAGTCAGGCTCGCACATCGAGGGTTCCCTACAAATCCAGAAAATTTCACAAAATTAGGAAGTAAGTTGTTAAAATCTCTATAAGTACCCATCGACAAAAATGTTTTTTTTTTTTCACTTTTCTCGTCATACATCGAAAATTACACATTGTTAAAATAATTAAAAACCAAAACTGTGGATGTATGTAGTAGTAGTGTAGTATTGTCATTATTAATTTAAAAAAAATTAAAAACTTGTTTTAGCATGTGCTAATGAAGTTCTTTTATACATATGATACCTTACATGATACGATTTACTCACTTTGAATTTTGAACCCATATTTTGTGAATTTTGAGGCCCTATTTTTTTGGGATTCAAATAAAAATGTACAGTTTTCAGATTTATTCCTATATGACAATGCTTCTCGCCAAATTTCATTGTTCTATGTCAACGGGAAGTACCCTGTAGTTTTTGATTTTTGTGAGAGTCGAAATATGCGGTTTTTTACGACATAAACGGCTCTACCTTTTTTAAACGATAACTGAGAAGTTTTTCTTTTACACAACTGCAAGAAACCATAGAATATATACGTATACAGTTACATTTCAACTCGATATCTTACGCGTTCCCAAGATAAATAGTCTTGACATACACACAGACGGACAGACGGACAACAAAGTGATCCTATAAGGGTTCCGTTTTTTCCGTTTGAGGTACGGAACCCTAAAAATTGATAATATAATGCCGGAGACCTATATTGACCTATCACTAGATAAGAGTGCATCATACTGTCTGTATAATTCGTTAACTTGTGGCCAAAAACTAGAAATTAAGTCGTTATCTTAGATGTATAGAGAGTTAGTACTAAGGGTGTGTACTGTGTACTAAGGGCAAACGGGGTGATTAAAATCATCACTTTGAACAACTTTTTCTATGGGGCCAGAATGCGAGAAGAGAGAAAGTTATGGGTAACACATCTAACTGTGTGTAGGGCACAGGTGTGTGGCTGTTCCATTCTGTTGAAACCACATACGCGTTGTGAAAAATAAATTAGTCCTCAGAATTACTCGTATCATATAATAGTCCAAATTCTAACAAGATAGAATATGAGAACCAAAGCGGACTAGTTTAAGTCAAGATACCTATAGGGTAATGCAGATTTCATTACAGAGATGTGTCGCTTCCATCCGCGGGACGTCAATTGCTGGACATATGGATTTTCAATAAGATAACTTGTAGGCTTGTATCCAGCGTGTTCCTGCGGTCTCAGTTATGTCGTCGGTCTATCTAGTCCGTGGAGGTCTCCAACGCAGCAGACCTCTACGGACGAGGTACGTGGTCGTCCGTACCTTACTTTACCCCATTGGTCATTCATTCTTCGAACTGTGTTCCCTATCCACTGCCATTTCAACGACGATTTACGACTTGTAACTGAGAATAATTTTGCGTGTGCAAATTATGCAATTTTGAGGACATATTACTAAAATGATACTTACTCGCAACGTTTACTGTTCAACAAACTCCTAGTGCGTACATATAACATAGAATTTAAATAACCTTGGTATGCCTACCGAGTACAAAGTTTCTCGTTCCTATTCCAAGCGTCACGTAGGTACCTAAGTAGGTACCTACTACGATAGTAACTTGATTAATTATTTATCAGTATTTTTTTTGCTCTATCTTCATAAAAATAAAGGATGCGTCTAATTAATAACCTCCTTTTTGAAGTCAGTTAAAAATAACTAACTTAAATACCTTCTTAGTAGAATAAAATGCTGCATTTTTCATCAGATGGCTCCTGGATTGCAGAGCCGCAGTCTTGTGCAACATTTTGTTTATTTTCACTCACTAATGTTAAAATGTCGGTCTGTTTCACTGAGTCGTCGTGTTTCCCCCGCGGTGCGATTATATCTAAATTAATAGTAAGTTAATGGAGCTTCTTTGAGAAAACACATTATCGGGCGACGTTTATCACGAGCTGATAGCGAGTCAAATACCTATCTAGAGTTCGGTCGTTCGAGTTCTCGGATTGCTTTTGTACTTAGATTATTTTTGATAAGTTATACTTGGTTAATAATTTAATCATATTATTGATATTACCCCCATAAACTTGGATATAGGTTTATCCAAAAGCTATAGATATAATATTTGTTCATCAATTTGAATAATTTGAGCAACTTATAAGACAAACTCGAATCTACAATTTCCGGAAAAATACCAACTAAATGCAATTTCAATGTTGGCCCCAAAAATCTCGGCTGGTACACTTATCCCTACCGAGCTATCCCCCCTGGTAGGGATAAGTGCACTTTTTGTAGATTTAGTTCTACCAGATAAGTGATTACTAAGTGACTTGATATGCCTACTTATTTAGGATTTATGACTGTGTATTGTGTATATTAGTAAAAGCTCATGCAAGTTGACCTCTCATTGCCATTCATCCATCCATCAGCCATAGAACGTCCACTTCTAAACATAGGCCTCCCCTATGGATGTTTAATAAGACCGATTGGTACCGGCTTGCATCCAGCGCGATCCTGAGGTCACCCGTCCATCTTGTGTGTGAACGTCCTACGCTGTGCTTACCGGTACGTGTCTCGGTCCAGTCTCTACTCGAGAACTTTTCGACCCCATCCGTCATCAGTCCTATCAGTTGATCTCTCATTTATTAAGTACTATTTAGAGAGCAAATATTAAAAATTAAACTTCAACATATTTCATACAAAAAAAAAACATTTTAATCACTTCCAAATAAAAACATTTTCTTATATTAAAACTTCCAATTCATGAAATTGTATATCGTTATAACAGATCGATATTAAATTTTGATTTAGATTTTAAACAAACTGAAAATTTTCACGATACTCCTACGACCGATACTACCTACTACCGATACGAATACTCCTATAAATAATAATCTTCTAAAGGGACTATGCGTAAAACTCTTGTTGGTAAAATTAACATGACTTCGGTCAGTTCTTTTGGCTTTTTGATTTTCAATAACGGTCTCTGTTTCTTGACTCTTTGTGGTTTTCTCCAGAACAGCTGCTACTTCGTTGCTCTTCCAGTAGACGGGAGTGATGGTCGCCAAACACTGTAACGAAGCAATGCATATGTTTCTAAAACTTTACTTTTCGCGTTATCATTGTCATCGTGGTCATGTCAGCGGACTATGCCCACTGCTGCGCATAGGCCGGCTCTACCCGTTGTTGTCGTAAGACTGGTTGGAAACGACTTGAACCATGCTCAAATAATTATCCTCGCCGCACGAGCTGAATGCGACGCAGGAAATAAATAGCACATCGTTGCGCACCCAACATCGCCGCATGGTCCGCATTTTCAATCGACTTCAAAGATAGGATATTGTCAATTCGGCTATATGTTGTTACGCGATTATTCCACCAATTATGAATCGATTTTGATCGTTCTCTTTAGGGTTGTCCGTCCGTCTGTCTTTCTGTCACCAGCTAGTCAAGCATGCGACCACGAAAAGCCCCGAAAAAACTCATTTCAGAGAGTGAAAAAGTGACAAATATATACTTTGCCATAACGCTGTCTCGTTCTGATACAACGAACGAAAAAAATCGTGGCGCGCATCCGCATACTAGCCCGGCAGGCTGTATCTCATGAACCGTGATAGCTAGAGTATTGAAATTTTCACAGATGACGTATTTCTGTTGCCGCTATAAAAACAAATACTAAAAACAGAAAGAAAGAAATATGGGGGGCTCCCACACAAAAAAACCTGATTTTTAACCGCTTTTCGCTGGATATTAATAATGGTGACAGGTAGATGCCTGAAATATTCGCTGAATTTCTAGTTAAATACTCATTTTTAAAAATAAATAATTACATTAAAATAAAATAAACATTTACTCCCATACAACAAACGTGATCTTTTTGCTCGATATTAATAACGGCAACAGAAATATTCACAGAATATTAAGTTGTATATTCCCTTCAAAAATAAATAATTAAAATAAAATATATTAAGGGGGCTTTCAAACGGCACGGAACCCTTCGTGAGCGAGTCGGACTTGCACTTGGTCGATTATTTTAATTTGGTAAACCGTTTAAAATTTATCGAAATTGTTTGAAAAATATTTTTCGCAAAAAAAAGATAAAACCGACTTTCATCGTGTATAAAATTCTGATTATTCGCTCGAATTGATGTATATAATTTTTACATTATTGTTGATTTTTCAAAAACGGGTAACAATTGGCGAAAATATCGATGATCGAGATCATACACAAAAAAAAACTAAGTATTCCGATTTTGTACCATACGTAGACGGTAGATCACAATAATCGATTGAAGTCAGTTATATGCAATTTTTGGTGAAAAATAATGATATGATAGTTATGTCAAAATAATCAATCAAATAAATCACACTATTAAATATAATTAATCATAATCACGTGATTTTCATGCAGTATACATTCATTCAAAATATAATTATCACAAGTAAAATGTTTAACATTCTTCGAGGCTGTTTTAAATTAGCTGGGCACTTCTTAGCCAGATTAAAAGATAACATAGGTATTTTATATTTTATAAGCACCTTAACCTTCAGCAGTCGTTTCCTGAAGTGCATTTCAGTGTTTTCAAGATCCAGAGTGAGGTTAGTGACTATGAGTGTATCCTTGCTTCGGTAGCTGGCAGTGTATTCCTCAGGGGAAGTGGCTCTCCGTTGATAAGTCAGGAGAGTTGCGAGAGATGATAACATAACAATCCATTTATAAATACCTTAACCTTCAGTTATCATTTTCTAAAATTATTTTCAGTGATTTCTAGGCCCAGAGTGAGGTTAGTGACGATGAGCTAGTGGAGTATTCCTCAGGGGAGAGTGATTATCTGTTGATGAGCCAGAAGTTTTGCGAGAGATGATAAGATAACGGTCTATTTATAATAAGTAGCTACCTTAATCTTCAGCAGCTAAAGTGCATTTCAGTGATTTCAAGGTCCAGATTGAGGTTAGTGACGATGAGTGCATTTTTGCTCTGGTAGCTGATGGTGTATCCCTCAGAGGGAAGTGGTTCTCTGTTGATGAGACAGGAGAGTTGCTAGAGATATTAACTTATCGATCTATTTACAATAAGTACCTACCTTAATTTTTAGCAGTCGTTTCCTGAAGTGCATTTCAGTGATTTCCAGGTCCAAAGTGAGGTTAGTGACGATGAGAGCATCCTTGCTCCGGTAGCTAGTTGAGTATTCCTCAGAGGGAAGTGGTTCTCCGTTGATGAGCCAGGAGAGTTGAGTGGCGGGTTGCGAGCGGCCGGAGGAGCAGACTGGACGGACCCTGTCTCCGAGACGGTACTTCTGCTGCAGGCCGGATATGATTGGGCCGTGCTCTGGAAGAGCTAGGAAGAGGAAACGAATGTTGAATTGAATTGAATTTGGGTGCTGCCATTGTTGAACGCCATGTGTGTCCGTGTGGAAGCAGCGTCGACAAATATGGACTCCATGGGCTTTGCTGCCAGAAAAGCGCAGGTAGGTTTTCCCGCCACGGCTCTTTAAATGACATCATTAAAAGGGCGCTTGCCACTATCAACTTCCCAGCTATTTTAGAGCCAGCTGGCATAGCTCGGGATGATGGCAAGCGCCCTGACGGCTTAACATTGATCCCCTGGGAGCGCGGAAGGGCGCTGGTATGGGACGCAACATGCGTCGATACCGTGGCCCTTTATCGCCTCAGTGGGACAACTCAAAGAGCCGGAGCCGCGGTGGAGGCCGCAGAAGAAGCTAAGCGGCGCAAATATGCATCACTCGCAAGTGAATATGTATTTTCGCCGCTTGGCGTCGAAACTTTTGGTCCGTGGGGTCCAGCCCTAAAAAAAATTTTCAAGACAATTTCACCAAAGCTTGTTGACGCTGCTGGTGACAAGAGAGCTGGCTCATTCCTCGCACAGAAAATCTCTTTAACCATTCAGCGTGGGAATGCAGCCAGCGTTCTTGGCACCCTACCACACGGACACAGTATTTGTTTCGATTTTTAGCCTTTTTTTTGTATATAGGTAGGATATATTTATATAGGTAGTTAAGAATTGAATTTCTATTGAATGTTGAATTTACTAAGTAGGTACATGATATATATGATAATCAAATACTAGAATAACTGAGGCATGTTGAGTATCTTGCCGATTGACATTATTTGGATTATCTCTAACAAAACCTTTGTGGCATATGAATGATTCAATATCGTTCTTTATGTATGTACTTAGTACGTTTTTATGTGATACTAGTTTTTACCCGCGGCTTCGCCCGCATACACAATATATCATTATAATTTATAGCCTATGTGTTATTCTGATATATAAGCTATATTATTGCAAAGTTTCATCTCAATCCGTTCAGTAGTTTTTGCGTGAAAGGGTAACAAACATCCATACATCCATCCATCCATCCATCCTCACAAACTTTCACGTTTATAATATTAGTAGGAAGTATATGGGTGCGTAAGTGGGACTCACGTTGCATGCGTTTAACAACATTTGCATTGGTATACAAATAGAAAAGTATCAGTGCTTTAAGTCGAATTATACAAATTGGCGGCTGTGATGCAGGCTACAAGCTACGGAGAACCCAAAGTATTTAGCTTTTGTAAATTCTTAACTAATAATTGCTTTAAATAAGGGAAATATGATAGGTACTTAATTAGTTTATTTTTTTGTTTGTAATATTTGCTTAAAAAGGATCTCAATTGATAGAATTTAAAAAGTACAAATTTTATTTAATATTAAAACTTAGTCTAACTTATTATGGTAATGTCCTAGCACCATAAAGTTGTAATATATTATTCTAGAACTTAAGTTACCATAATACCTATTTTTTATGTCCCTGTAATAATTACTGAGACATATAAAAGGAGTCTGTATAAACAATATTTTTTACTATTGCTTTTATAAACAAACTTTCGTATGCCATATTGACTAATTGTGCCGTTGCTAAAAATATAAAAAATAAGATCCTGTCACCACAATTTATGCAAATAAACAATTTTTAGTTTTTATTTTTTGAATAAATCTCGCGCAGCTGTGAGCTTCAGTCAGGTTTGGTCTATCCGCAGCTTGTGGCTAACATCACAGCCGCAAAGTTGTATGATTCAACCTATACTAACCAACGACGTTCATGTCAGCGTGGTGGGAGACGGTGGGGAAGAGCGGGCCTTCCCCGGACACCTCGCACCGGTACCGGCCGCCCGTGGCCAGGCTCGCCGGCGACAGGACTAGCTCGGAACCCGACGAATTTGAATCCTGCAATGCATTATCTATTTAAACAGGTACTTTAATAGTTGATTGAATCAGGCGTTACTTTACGGAAATTCATCTTCAAAAAAAGGTACTTTAACCTTAAAGTAATACCCCAGAAAAATTGCCCCTAGAGCAGTGAACTTTTCCAGGTGGCGATGTCTTGCTGCTTACACGTCGTTTCATTATTGACGACGATGTGCTAATTGGAAAAATAGTAATTAGGCCTCTCATAACATATATTTTGGAAAAAACATTATTATTATATACTACGGGACTAATCGCGCACTAAAATTATGAGATAAATAAATACCTCCTCATCCCGACGTTTCGGCCGAGTTGCATCGACCGTGGTCAAGGGTAGACTCAACTCTATGCAACTCGGCCGAAACGTCGGGATGAGGAGGTATTTATTTATCTCGTAATTTTAGTGCGCGATTAGTCCCGTAGTATATAATAATCCCAACCCCATCAACTGATGGGGTTGGGGGGTAAAAGTTCGATGTTTTAGATTTTTTCCTTTGTATATGCGTAATAATCTACCTTGATGCCAAATACCAAGTTTCCAGGTCATCTGGAAGTGGGTTAGGTTTTTGATCTATGAGTCAGTGAGCGAATCAGTCAATGAAACCCCGGTTTTTAAACATTAATATATCACTAACTGTTGAAGCAAAATTAACGAAATTTTGAATTCTAGCTTTCACGCTCAGTGTTAGTAGCTGTAGTGTAGTACCTCGACATCGACTCCTGGCAGCGGGAACCTGCGGCGCGGCTCGGCGTCGCGCGGCACGTGCCGGAAGAACTCCTTGCCATCCTTGTACCACTTGACGGAGTACAGCACGTCGGACGGGCCCAGCTGCCAGCGGCACGACAGCGCCGCGCGCGCGCCCAGCGCCGTCCACTCAGGCACGCTCAGTGATAGGAGCTCTAGACATTTTGCGGACTCTGCAAATGATTTCGAGTCTGGACTTAACAAACTTAATATCTCTAAAATTCCAATTCAAATAAAAGATTTTGTTGTGAAGATCAACGATTCGGATCCATGCGGCCAGGGAGAGGAACAAACTGCCTGTTTTCCTGTTTGAGAGTTATACTCTGAAGCTTTTCAAAGTCAAAATGAATAGGTATTTTCTAAGTCTGCACGCCGACCTTCGACCACAAATTCGCTTACCACGCGAGTTGGTGGTCAAGCGCGGAATTATTAGCGATAAAAAAAATGTGGCAGAGTAATTAAATATTGTACTTGCACATTTTCAACCACGCAGAAAAGCATAGATACGAGATATTAAATACAAGGTTAGTTCTTTCTCACACCTCATGATTATGGAGTCACCGTTGTCATCATTTCAGCCATAGAATATCCACTGAACATAGGCCTCCTCTATAGATCTATACTAAATCAATAAAGAGGTAACGACGCAGGACTCAAAGTTTCAGAGTTTTTGAAGTTGTAATCTAAACTGGCGTCTGGATCTACCGAACCGCGTTTGAAAATTCTTTTACTAATATCTATCCAAGCTACATTATCTTCAATAAGTCCGGTTGGAAGAGGGTTGCATGCAGCGCTTGTGAAGTACAATTATCATAAATGGGTGATTCTTCGAGTAAGTCGTTCTTTGGTGATTTTCGTGGCAATTTTCGAATTCAATTTTTTTTTCAATTTCTTGCCAGAATCTAAAAAGATATGTAAAAAAAATATGTTTTATAGAAGAGGCACCTCAAAGAGCCATATACTTACAGAGATAATCGGGGTTAAAAAAATGGAGGCCACGCAAATCATAAAACACCCCACGAAAATGATAATTTTAATTTGACTTTCTCAGATGAGTTACTTACTGTTCCTTCATATTGAAAAAAAGTTATTATGTTACGATAAAGTAAAAAATTGGTAAGTTACTAAGGCAGAAAACGTTTTTAGTAGTATCAGACCAACATTATTTATTATTTGTCAAAGAAATTACAAAAATACACAAATTAAAAAAAGATTTAAAAAAATAACAAAAATATAGGTAGGTTACTAAGGCAGATACCGTTTGTAGTAGAATCAGTCCAACATTATTTATTACTAGCTGACCCGGCGAACTTCGTTTCCCGCAATATTTTAATTTATAGCCTATATGTTATTCTGACGTATAAGCTAGATAATTAAAGTTTCATCTCTGTATTGTACAGAAAGATAAAATATATACAAAGTAAAGAGCATCAACTTGAGGAGCTTTATTTTCCAAAAATTTTGGGATAGACAGAAGATGCTTCCATATTGCAAGTGCATCATGTCGCAGTGATTTGCTTATTGTGCAAAAAGGTGTCGTTATCATTTTGCCATCTTTTTTGTAGTATAAAACTACAGTGTGCAGAGTCAGCTATTTTTACTACCTCTAAAGTGAACGGCTTGGATTTCTCTTGAATATTTTGCATTGTGATTCTCGCTAAAGTTGCAATGGATTATGCATTCATCTTGTTTCAGATTGTATATTATTTGTTTGATGTATCTGTGCTGTGATATTATATTTAAAACGTTATTCATGTAGGGAATCAGCTGCTTATCAAATTCTTTTATTAATGCTTTTGGAGAAGCAATCAATTTTTGGTTTGTAACAGTACGGGTTAGACCTACGTTGGAACAACACCTGTTTGATGCATTTTCACACCAAAGCATATGGGAAACTCTGGAAGCTCAAAATTTGGAAATTCAGTACATAGATGTATTAAAACAAATATACGGAAAGAGCACCGGTAGAGTTAAGCTTGAAACCATTGGCCCAAGTTTCCCTGTTGGTAGAGGCGTAAGACAACGTGACCCGACCTCTCCGAGAATTTTTCTAGCTATATTAGAATCTATTAGACTGGAAAAAACAAGGATTGTATATTCAAGGCAAACATTTCAAACACTTAAGATTTGCTCATGATTTATTTTATTTTAGTGTTGCTATCAGAGTCAAGTAACTAACTACATTATATTATTGAAATATGATGCTAGCATGAAAAGTAGGCCTACAAATGAATATTTCGAAGACGAAAGTTATGTCAAATCACACAGAGTCAAGCATAATTGTTGGAAATCATATACCTGAATACGTAGAGCAATACATTTATTTGGAAAAACAAGTAGGATTCAACAGAAATAATAATAAAGCTGGAAGTAGAGAGAAGAGTCAATAGAACATGGAACAGTTATTGAAGGTATAAAGAAATATTTAAAAGCGATATGCCTATAAAGCTCAAAAAAAGTTATGGACTCGTGTATTATCTTTTGTCTCACATATGCATGCCAAACATGGAAGTTTACTAACAAAGTTAAAAATAAATTAACTACTTGCCAAAGAGGAATGGAGCGCAGCATGTTAAACATAAAAAAAATACAAAAGATAAGATTAGACATTTGAAAATTATATCCAAGACCGAAGCAATAGATGCTCTATCCCACGCTTAAAAATTAAAATGGAAATGGGCCGGGATGTAGCGCGCCTAGTAGACCGCAGATGGACCAAAACTGTTAAGACATGGAATGGTCCACCAGGTAAGCGCTACAAAGAAAGATCCTATACAAGATGGGAAGACGACGTTAAAAAAAATCCGGGCCCAAAATGACTCGAAATAGCCCGTAGAGAGAAGTCCGTAGAGAGGGGGAGGACACGATAACTGTGAAATCCGGCAAACAGATCTACTACCGGGAAGGTGACCAGCGGTCCCAAAGTGGTGTCGGTTTTCTCGTTCACAAGTCCTTCGCTAACAATGTCATCACCATCGAAAGTGTGTCAAGCAGGGTTGTATATCTAATACTCAGAATATCCAAGAGGTATTCTCTGAATTTCATTCAGGTATACGCACCAACCTCGTCACACCCAGATGACGAAGTGAAAACTATGCATGAAGACGTAAGTCAGGCCATACATACATCTAAGACCCACTTTACTGTTGTTATGGGGGATTTCAACGCAAAGTTGGGCAAAAGAAGCGACGATGAGCTGAGAGTGGGGAAATTTAGCAAGACATCCCGGATATCAGTCTGTACGAGATTAGAATGGCCCTGAATCAGCTTCAGAAGAACAAGGCGCCGGGTGATGACGGTATCACATCAGAGCTGCTGAGAGCGGGTGGAACACCGGTACTAAAAGTCCTCCAGGAGCTTTTCAACACCGTCGTCCTCGAGGGCATCACGCCAGAAGCATGGAAAAGAAGCGTGGTGGTGTTGTTTATTTTTCAAGAAAAGTGACAACACCTTATTGAAAAACTACAGACCCATCTCACTTCTGAGCCATGTTTATAAGCTGTTTTCAAGGGTCAGTATGAACCGTCTCGAGCGCAGGCTTGATGACTTTCAGCCTTGCGAACAAGCCGGTTTCCGAAAAGGCTTTAGCACCATGAACCACATTCATACGCTGCGGCAGGTTATACAGAAGACCGAAGAGTATAATCTGCCACTTTGCTTAGCGTTTGTGGACTATGAAAAAGCCTTTGAGTCGGTCGAAACATGGACTGTGCTCGAGTCTCTCCAACGATGCCGTATTGACTATCGGTACATCGTAGTGTTGAAGTGCTTGTATAATAACGCCACTATGTCGGTCCCAGTACAGGAAGAGAGCTCCAAGGCGATCCCTTTAAAAAGAAGCGTAATACAGGGAGACGTAATTTCTCCAAAACTGTTTACGACTACTTTGGAGAATGCCTTCAAGCTCCTGGAATGGAAAGGATTCGGCATCGATATCAATGGCAAATTCCTCAGTCACCTTCGGCTTGCCGACGATATAGTAGTAATGGCAAAATCGATGGAAGAGCTCAGCACGATGCTCGAAGGCCTCAATCGGGTTTCTCAACGGGTGGGTCTTAAGATAAACATGGACAAGATGAAAGTCATGTGTTATTCCCATGTTTTACACACCCCGATTTCTGTTGGAAACTTGGTTCTTGAAGTCGTTGACTCGTACGTCTACCTAGGACAAGTAGTCCAGTTAGGCAGGTCCGACTTCAACAAAGAGGATAATCGCCAAATCCAACTCGGATGGGCAGCGTTTGGAAAATTGAGTAGCGTCTTCTCGTCCGACATACCTTAGTGCCTCAAGTCGAAAGTTTTCGACTAGTGTATGTTACCAGTGATGACTTATGGCACATAAACGTGGTCTCTCACTATGGGCTTTATTAGTAAGCTCCAAGTAGCCCAACGAGCTATGGAGAGAGCTATGCTCAGAGTCTCTCCGCGGGATCGAATCAGGAATGAGGAGATCCGTAGAAGAGCCAAAGTTACCGACATAGCCCAACGGATCAGCAAGTTGAAATGGCAATGGACAGGGCACATAGCGCGGAGGACTGATGACCGGTGGGGTTGAAAAGTTCTCGATTGGAGACCACGTACCGGCAAGCGCAGCGTAGTCTACCCACAAGGTGGACGGATGACCTCATTAAGACCGCAGGATCGCGCTGGATGCAAGCCGCTTCCAACCGGTCTTAGTGGATATCCATAGGGGAGGCCTATGTTCCAGCAGTGGACGTCCTTCGGCTGATGGATGGATGGATGGATGGGCAAAAATTGATTTGCGTGGGTCAAAACTACCACGTAAACCACGCAGATCACGACCACGAAAATCAAAATAAATCCTAAAAGATTTATTTACACAAAAACCTTTTAAACAAATAAACTGTGTTTTGAATATAAGTTACGTTACTTCATATTTGTTCGCTACAATATTTTACCAAATAAATAAATTCACAGACACCGGAGATAATTGTACCACGCAAATCAAAGTTTTGAGAAACCAAACCCACGCAACAAGGTTCTTACCTCTATTTTTTTAAAACTCGACGCACCATCACTCAAATACTCTACCCGGCAGTCGGAGCGCGACTAGTTGTAACTTGAATTAGGATCACGCAACATCAGGCCGCAAATTAAGAGATATGCTAGTGAAATTATAAAAATCCACGCAAATCAGTAACTACCTCGGGACAGTTACATTTAATTTTTTTGTAGGCAATGTAGTTCTTTCAGAACTATGGTTTCATTTTTTATAGCATTTTAAACTTCTTAGGACTTAGTGGTATTTTTTTTGTAACCATGTAGCGTAAAGTTTAAAATATAAAATTCACTAAGTGATCAGATCGGGGCTTGGGACACTCCACGAAAATCAAAGAATGGGGGTATTTCATTTTTTTATCATATTTAATTATAAAGATAATTGAATAATAATCATTATCCCAGTTCAGAGAGGTTTTAAGCTTTGCTCGAAAAAAAAACTGGCTCGCTGACTTTATGATTTCTATTTTTTTTAAGTAAAGCCGCTTGAAAACCCTGTCCCAAAGAATGACCCAAATACTTACAAATTTTATAGGTATTATCTAGTCTAGATAAAAACTCACCGAAAACAATCAAGAGCATCAGCGTTGAGCACCAAATCTTGGCCTTAGTCGACGTCATGATCGCGCTAACTTATAGCAATTCAAAGCTGCATAACAACTTATAAACTGCACATAAATTCATCTTGCAGATGTGCAGGTATCGATCAGTCTCCACTTTAGCTAATCTATGAAAAAAAAAACTGAGCTGAGACCACTTTCCTTTAAAAAATAGGTACATAGATATCGTACATTAATTTATGAATCGTGTTCTGCTTTACAATATAAAATTACTTGTTGGATATGCACCAAGTGAATATTCAGGTATGGTATTTGTAAAACCTACTTACTTCATCGTATCGTATGATCCTAATGATAAAAGTAGGTATTTTATTTCCCGAAAATTTGTTTAATAATAATAAGTATCTAACTAAATCAACTAACACATAGCGTTCTGAAATATTTATACGTTGTATGTTTTTCAAATTGATTAAACTCTTATGGGCAAGCATAACTTATATCAGCAGAGGTAAGTAGGTACTTACTCAATTTACTTGTCTCGTACATAAAAATTACTTAGGGCACTAGTAACCTTAACTTGCTTCATATTCACAAACACCATAAGTGAAACACTTGAAAAACACGAGCGGAAGACTTTTTTGAAAAAAGAAAATGGTACCTATGTTGGTCGCTTTTTATCTATACACATGGATTAAATTGAGATAAAATTATACTTGAAGCTATAAAAAGAAGTATGTATAAATAAATACTGTGTCGTGTGCCCGTACCGACCGCCTACATCGAAATAACTTAGCCACCTTACTTACACTTAACTGAAAGTATTTGAAGGTGTAAGGAAGAAAGTAGGTACGTGAAGGAGGCACATGTTTTGTATTACTTCTTCGCCTCAGGATCTAAACAAACCTTTTTAGTAATTTCATATAATATTTTAAGAACTTTATTTTACCTTTAATCGGATCGCGAGTTACGACAAATTCGATTAAGGTACAGAACTACGTACCTATTTGCGTATCTGAGTTGGAAGGTTTCATTTTTGTAATGTTTATGATTATTTACATTTTGTTCTGATATTTTCTACTTGCAGTAGGTATATTTTTCTGCAATTCTTGATTTTATTTTATTGCCATAAATCTTCTTAATCTCACGATGTGACACACAATATCTGCAACATGTAACATGCAACATGTAAGTAGGTCATGTAGAATATTTTATCCACGGTTTTTTAAAAACGAAAAAGTTTTCTCGGTAGCCATGCTTACTTAGCTTCAAAATATCAAAAACATATAGATAAAGTGTACATCAATATCAAAGGACTTTTTTAACACAATAAAACGTTAAAAGTCTGCCTGGCCGAAATCGCTTTTAGCGATAAGGCCGCCTCTTGTTACACGCTGTAATTATAATGTTTTTGTTATCTGTGTTACTTGTGCTCTTTGTGTGAACAATGAAGAATATCTAGCTATCCATTTAAAAGTAACTTTACATATAGCCCAACATATTATGTTTATAGGTATCTACTTAATGCTTAAGTAGCTAAACGGATAAGTTTATCGTCTAAGTTATTGCTAAGTGTTTTATGGCATGCTATGTGCCTTACTTTACACTTAAATCAATGTTTCAAAGCTGTTTCAAAGGCTGACCGATATCATCGAGCCCTTTGATTGTTTTCCACGAAAGGCTCTACGACAGACAATGCAGGTGTGTCTAACATTTTGCGTTTAGTACTTATTTTACTAAAATAATATGATATTCGTAATGGTAGTACGCTCACTTTGCAAACGTGGGTTTAAAATCGATCCCTGTATAGGCCGAACCAAACTTCTTGGCGGTTGTGAAGTTATAAGCATAAACATATTTATTTCCAAGTAACACATGTGCAGAACATTCTTATAATAGTACTTAATTTTAACAAAATAGATAAATTTTAATGTAGGTATAACAATGTAATTTTATGCACCCTGGATTTTCCACTAGGCTAGCCTGTGTCGCGAAATCCAGCTTCTTTCGTTTTTGTGAATTTAGGTATGTACTTTAAATAGATAATGAATCTAATAAACAGTAAATATATAATACTTACATATAACATAAGAAAATTATCACCGAACTACCGGCGGCAACTGACATGTATAATACTGTCTGTGTGTAAGTGTGTGTGTGTGTGTGTATTTGATGTAAGATGAGTGACGTATCTGCGTAGCGTCAGCCTCATGAGAGTTGGGCTCGCAAATACAAATATTATAATAGTTATACAGAGTTATTCCTAATCAATTATCATCCTTGTAGAGGCTTATTCTGTACATCAAAACTAACAACTGTTGTTCTGCGATTTTAGTCAAAACTCAAAAAATAATCAGCTGTTCCATACATTTTGTCGCGGGTGAACGATATTTTTCTAAGGAACAACAATTTTATTTTGACACAAGTCGCGGAACAATAGTTGTTAGTTTTGTTTTGATGTACAGAATAAGCCCCTAAAAGGATGCTAATTGATTAGAAATAACCCTGTATACATTTATAAAATATATACATATTTAGTAAAATATATATGTATTTATACCAATTATGCCTTTGAAATTGAAATGTATGTTTTGTGCTGGCATAACTTGTTTAAAATTCTGAATGGTCACAATATGGGCATTCGATATCAGCATGCGCGTGCATTAGGCATATACGTACCTACCTATACATACAGGTATATGCATAGGTACGTACGTATCTATACTAAATATTGTGTGAACATATAACTCGTTTCGTCACAAACTTAAAAGGCTGAGAATACCTGATTTGGACAATTCTGTTGTAATCATGCATTACCTTATCAGCGGGTGCTGCAAATTGGTCCTGACACAATGAGCTCTATACACCGCCGTCCTGTCACACCAACCGCCGGTGACCATAGTAGTCCAATTGGACAATCACATTATGCAGGTACATAATCTTTACAGTTTGAGTTATACTTACTGACTAGAGTATGTGCAAAAAAGGGAACCGTTGTGGAGTTACGGCGAACTAACAATAAGATTTATACTACACCTGCTCGGAAAGTACCTTGATACTTTATCAAATTTACGGTAGAAAGTACGTCATTGCATATCGAACAAATATGCGGCGAGAAAACGCATCTGAGCGGGAGAGAAAAGTGTATGAAAATCCATTTCTTACGTGGTTTTTCTTTTTTAATTTTGGGTAAGACTATGCGCTGGTAACCTAAATATCAAAAGCCAAAAAGTATTTACAGTGAGTTTTTATCTCCAAGTTCGCAAAATGACACTGGCCACTAGCTGTGTGTTGGATGGTGTCAAACAATTTGAAAAAAGAACATGTGAAAATTGCAGACGCCATTACATCTCAAACAAACATTAATGGAAAAAGTGTTACATTAAGCTTCATTAACTGCAACAATTTCAATATAAATTTCAATTAGTAAAGATTTAGTTTTTTCTTTCCCTCGTAGGTGTAGTATAAAGCACTATGTATCACTCGAGAGAAAGTGCGATTCCCGATCTCGGGTGTTTTAAAGCCCTCGCCTAAGGCTCGGGCTTCAGACGCCGCCCTCGACGGTAATCGGTCACTTTCTCCTCTCGGTGAACAATGTACTATTAGAACCAAGCGTTTTGAGTCCACATTCCTCATACGAACTGCCAGAATGTGAAACACTTTGCCTGAGTCTGTCTTTCTGTTAAAGTACAATATAGGTGTCTTCAAATCTCGAGTAAATAGGTATCTTCTAGGTAAGCATGCTACATCCTTGTCCGCATATCTGCTTAACATCAGGCAGGGTGTAGTCAAACGCAAACCTATTTGAAATAAAATAAAAAAAGGATTTTAATCAGCAGACAAGGTACTGCCTATACCTACCTAGTAGACGCGAGTACTGATGGAAACCGAATTGGTGTCTACCAAGTATTTTAGTTTACACGTTGTAATAGCAATGACAGAGCAACGTAACAAAATTAGTAAAATCAAGTAAAATGGCACACGGGCGACCTCGCCTACGACGCTTCTCTTTTTGTACAAACTCTACTGTCGTATAATAACATAGAGTGGCCTAATATTTATTTATTTGATACACAAAAAGATAACAATCAAGTTCTTATTCTAAACTTAGTAGGTAAATTTTACACTGGATTGTCGTCCAAGGTATGTGTATACAGGAAAACTAAAAATTACAAGATTATTTTTTGCAAAAATTATTATGACCGATTTCACCCGTGTACAGAATTCGCGAATATTTCGCACGGTAATGATAAATCAACAACTAGGTGAAAAATCGATATTTTTCACATTATTGTTGATTTATCAAAAATGGCTTAGCCGATTTCGATAAAATTTTAATGGGACCAATTTCGAAGTATACTCTTTTCAATAAAAAAAATAATTATTGAAATCGGACCACTATACAAAAAGTTATGCATAAAATATATATATACGCATCGAATTGTATACCTCCTCCGGTGGTTCGTCGGTCAAAAAGTAGACGAATACTTTGAAAGTATCCTTCTGTAGCGAGCTTGCAGAGGGGTACTCACAAAGCGGGACTGAAATTATCTAAAGTCTATTGATAAAAACAAAGAAACAAAGAGTGCATAAGTAAAATAGACAATTCACTGAACTGAATTACTCAGGTGTAGCGTATTTGTGGCGTCTGAACAATCCTGTTTGGGATTGAAATGGAGGATATATAACGCATAATACAACGCAGGACTAAAGGGGTGTGTTAAGACTACTCAATGTGCACACAGTCTTATACTTATACCTACGCAGAAACTACTGGCCTACCTGCACCGTGTACACTGTCTTTGTGCTTAGAACAGCTACAATCTAATCTAAGGTACCTAGCTAAGGGCCAGTGGCGTAACTATAGGGCGGCAGGGCTGGCAAAATGCCACGGGCCCCCGACCCGAGGGGCCCTGGCTCAAGAGACCAAAACCCAACATTTTGAACAACATTTCCAAATTTTACTACTTCAAAGAAAAAAACCATGAAAAATTTATGCGCTAACTGCGCGTGAATGACTGAAATTTAGCATACACGTAGTTTATATATATAGAATTTTGACGTACATAGTTTATATTTATAGAATTTTGAAATTTAAATATGAGCATCTTCTGTTCAGTGGTTGCGAAGATATGAGGGCCGTGGTAAAAAGAGGCAAAACGGCGCCACTTTCTACGGGAGTTGCGTATGACTATTTTAAACATTTCACCGAATGTTATCTATGTCTCTCAATATTTGTTTAAAATAAATCGCTAACTTTCATGCAAATATTGTTACATTTTTTTTAAATTCCAGTAGGTATTTATGATATAAAATAGGTTTAGCGCGAGATCCAAGTCCGGGGCGGACTATTAGTTGTCGGCAATAAGTCTGCACATACTTCTACAGTGGCAAGGGTGCAAATATGGCGGAAAGCCACAATACCTTTAATTGCGACCGTGATGAATGGGCTCCAAGCCAGTATGGCGGCGTATGACTCAACTAGCAAGACTCTACACAATTATAGTACGTGCCACCAAAGATGAAACTTGAGAAACCACTTTGGTTTGTAATAAATATACAAATTCTGGACAATAAATATAAAAACGTTTATAAAACGTTTAATATACAGGGTTATTTCTAGTCAATTATTAACCTTTTAGGGGCTTATTCTGTACATATTTTTCTATGGAACTGCATTTTTTTTTTGATTTTACTCGTCATTTTAGCATTGCATTTTTATCACCCCACTGCCAAGAAAGGGTATAGTTTTTAGCGCCAAGTTTTAGTAGTTTTTATTAATAATCTCAAATTCTCAACTTTGATATAGGGCTAACCCCGAAACCGTGAAAAAGAATAAGATGTTCATGCATTTTGTCGAAATTGAATGAACTTTTTCTTGAAGCAAATTATTTTTCGAAATTGTGGGGTTGGCTCCATGTGAAACTGGTTTTTTATAGGATAAAAGCATCGACTTGGCATTTTTACTTTATTCCATATTGATGGTTAAATGCTATTATGTTCGTTTTCTAGAGAAACAATACTGGGTTATTGGTTGCGGCTTGAGAGCCTATTTTCTTATATTTTGAATTATGTAATGATATTTCACATATTAAGTAGCTGACTAAGACATTATGTGCCATAATATAAACCAAGTAATAAAGTCACCATTATGAGGTTGTGCGTTATTTACCAGTATACTGAGCGCCACACAAATTGAAGGATGGGAAGTTATGCGCAGCGTCTTGCGCAAAAGCCGAAATATGGGTACGCACGCCAACCTCATGCCTCCCGCGCGCTCCCTACGCCCGAGCTCACTACTTCGCCATTTGTACCAGGCATTGTGCACACATACGCATTAATTACCGAATCACGCCAAAGTGTCATCTGCGGCTAATTTCCCACCAATTTATGTGGCGCTCAGTATATCACTGTGTAAGACTAAAACACTAATAAGTATTATACATAGGTGCTACGACACGAGTTCGTAAAAAATCTATTCTACGGTTCGTAGCAAGTCTACGTTCTGTAGCATAGATCAAAAATGAAATTGAAAAATTATGAGCGTTTCTCAATTTGTTTGCAGTTTGTGTAGACAGAGAAGCGTCGTAGGTGAGGTCGCCCGTGTGCCATTTTTGACCGACGAACCACCGGATGAGGTATATTTTTTTTTATGTACAAACAAACAAGTTCAACAACACTTTATTAGACAACCACATTACATAAAAAACAGATTATAAGGACAAAACAAAACAATAGGTCTCTAATTGGCGGCCTTGTCGCTTTAAGCGATTTCTTCCAGGCAACCAAGCACGGACAGAAAAAAGCATTTGACAAAAAAAACGTGGCCATAGCTGCAAGAAAATTTAAATAGCATAGAAACAAACACTTAACAAAACTTATGACCACGCATAACTTTTTTATAGTAGTCCGATTTCTTTTTTTTTGTTGGAAAGAATATAATTCAAAATTAGTCCCATTTAAATTATATTGAAATCGGCTAAGCCTTTTTTGATAAATCAACAATAATGTGAAGAATGCTACATCCAACTAAAAGTGTTTGGTTTACTTGGTAGACACCAATTCGGCTTTCATCAGTAGACTTGCGTCTACCAAGTAGGTACCGACTACCTACTTGGTAGACGCGAGCCTACTGATAGCTGATGACCTTGGCTGCTGATGAAAATCTTATTTTTAATTCACCGTAACGCCACGTCGGTACTCTTTTTGCACAAACTCCATACCATAAAAATGCGGTTTGTTCCCACTGTTACTACCATTTTTACTACCAGCAGTAAGAACGGTAAACGAATTACTCTTCCCACTACTACAGTAATTGAAAGTTGTTAGAACAGTAAAAAAAAAATACTCTTGTTAGTACCGTAAAATCAAAATAACAAAAACAAACAAAACATGCTATATTAGACAGTTTATTTTGTCGTTTGATTTTTTGACATGTTCTGCACCATTGACATTTAAGTGTATGGACAAGAATGTTTATTATGTACCCACTTATAAGTGTTTTCCAACTGATATGACAGATGACTAAAAATAATCACTAAACCTTGGATAAAAATCGGATTTATTTTCGTTTAATGGCTGTCGGACAACACCAACTAATCTTTTTTAAAAGCTTCAGATCGGGAGCGATCAGATATAGCACCGGCACTTGTTAACACGTTGTGATTTACTGAGATTTATGCAATTTCTCGTGAAAAGGGCGACGAATGTGGTGCAATTAGTCTTTCAGTTGTGTGATGCCGCGACGGGCGACAAATGTGGCGCAATTAGTCTTACTCATGGATGTGAGAAAGAAAGGGATGGGTTTTTAGCCAACCCTAATAAAGTCACGTGAAGTCAACGTTGACCCTAAAACGGCGTTGACTCCGCCAAGTCCGCCAACCCACCGCCAACAACGCATAGCACGCATAGGAAACAAAAGTGATATATTTTGATGTAAGTACTTAAGTGACAACTGACCCTACTCTTGAAATCCGCAAAGAGGTGCGATCCATAATGGCCCAGGGCGATACGAAGGTATATACTTCCACACGATTTTTTTGCTTCATCTGTCCGGATGTTGATTTATGTCTGCAGGTAGCATTTTTCAACGAATCTCGATGAACCTTGGTACACAGGCTTTAGAATATATATTAACTATTTCTTGTTGTCGGCGATTGCTCCGGCTGGTACACTTATCCCTACCGAGCTATCCCCCCTGGTAGGGATATGTGCACTTTTTGTAGATTTAGTTCTACCAGTAGGGATAGGTGCACTGACCATTTGTGTAGTGCACTTATCCCTACTGAGCTATATTTGGTAGGGATGGGTGCACTGCCTATTTCTACTAATTTTGTACTATTCGCATTATATGCTATTACTAATCGAATACAATAATAGGGAACGTTGGTTTTATTAAAAAATATTTTTCTGAAAGAAGTTTCATTAGGTACACAACTTTTTGCCCTAATATTTTTTTTCTATGACAGATGTCAAAGTGACAGCTGTCATATCCTAGGATCGGTACTAGAATGGCATGACAGGTGTCAAAGTGAAAGCTGTCAAACTCAAAAGTGAATTATCTCCGTAACTATCGCTTATAAACCATTGTTGTTCCAACAAAAGTGATAGATCTCAGCGAGATCTACATTTCGGATGAGAGCTGTCAAACTTAAAAGTGGATTATCTCCGTAACTATCACATATAAACCATTGTTGTTTGAACAAAAGTGATAGAGCTCAACGAGATCTACATTTCGGATGACAGCTGTCAAACTCAAAAGTGGATTATCTCCGTAACTATCACATATAAACCATTGTTGTTCTAACAAAAGTGATAGAGCTCAACGAGATATACATTTCGGATGACAGCTGTCAAACTTAAAAGTGGATTATCTCCGTAACTATCACATATAAACTAAATCTACAAAAAGTGCACTTATCCCTACCAGGGGGGATAGCTCGGTAGGGATAAGTGTACCAGCCGGATTGCTCGACTATATCATACTCGTAGTAAATTTGCATCAATCGCAAGATGATGTAATAGTGTTTGTTGCTAACGTCTCCGACTTGTGTTGGAGGAGAAGACTGACAAACATACAAAAAAAAACAAAAAAAGTCGATATATAGGCTTATACAATGTGTTTGTCTACCTGTGTCGGATCCTTAAGCGGTGACGTATATGGCAAATTTTGAAACAAAAAAAGTCGATATATAGGCTTATACAATGTGTTTGTCTACCTGTGTCGGATCCTTAAGCGGTGACGTATATGGCAAATTTTGAATAACTTTTACTGTGGGATCAACTCTGAAAACGCAAAAAAACAGCTATGAAATACTTTTTGTCGAAAGTCTTAAAAAAATCGTATGGAACAGCAGTTTTTTTTTACGTTTTCAGAGTTGGTAAAAGTTGTTCAAAATTTGCCATATATGTCACCGCTTAAGGCTTCGACACCGGTAGACAAACACATTGTATATAGATTCAGTTAAAAATATGTGTCGCGAGGTCTACTGTTCGGAGAACTACCAGTAATAGTAGGTACATCCGTGGTTTCAGATGTGTGAGGCCGCGACGAGACGGGGCATCTCCTCAAATGAGGCGATTTGTAGCGCGCCATCGCTTTTGATAGCTTTTTTGGGAGAACCGAAATCTTGTTATTTACTTAGTAACGCCTTGGGTTGTTTATATCGCCGCGTCGTATTTTTATCTTGTAATCTTATTTCTCGCGCCGTCTTCCCTGACGCCGATATGCTTATGTGCAAGTGGATTTTTGTTTTCTAGAGTTCCGTACCTCAAAAGGAAAAAACGGAAACGGAATCCTATAAGATCACTTTGTTGTCCGTCTGTCCGTCTGTTCGTATGTCAAGATCTTTTATCTCTAGAACACGAAAAGTTGACGAGTTGAAATTTAAACCATACACGTATATCTATGATCTCTTACAGTTGTGAAAAAATCAACTTCTCAGTTATCATTGAAAAAAAGTTAGAGCCGTATATGTCGTGAAAAACCGCATATTTTGACACACAAGGAAATCAAAACCTACAGGGTACTTCCAGTTGACCTTGAACTATGAAATTTAGCAAGAAGCATTGTATTAGAGTACACATATAGAAATAAATCTGAAAACTGCACATTTTTAATTTAATCACAAAAAAATAGGGCCTAAATATTAAATTCAAAGGTCCAAAATTCAAAGTGAGTAAATTGTATCATATGAAAGAGCTTTATTAGCACATGCTAAAACAGGTTTACAATGTGTAATTTTCGATGAATGACGAGAAAAGAAAAATAACATTTTTCGATGATTTTTAAAATTAATTTACCCTATAGAAATTTCAACATTTTTACAATTTTGTGAAATTTCCAGGGTTTGTACGGAACCCTCGGTGTGCGAGCCTGACTCGCACTTGCCCGATTTTTTTCTTTGTTCATAGGCATCAATAATGAAAACCAAAAAAATTATTTAGATGCCCTCAGTGCAGGTAACAGGATTCACCACGTCTATAGCAGCTTCTAAGCAATCTTAGCGTATTGCTGTGGCTTGGCATCGTATTGCTCCGTGGAAGAGTAACAAATCAACAAACACATTTTGGGATTTTTAATATTAGTAGGAAATTATTTTCTTTGTAGTTTATATGTATCTACAGCAAAAAATTGTAATAGAATAAATTGCAATCTTTAGACCTTCAAGGGTCTGTGGATGATCCAATTGCTTTCTATGTAGTAGTAGTGTAGTATTAGGCTCGATTATGGTGTCACCATCTAACTAGCTAACCGACTTAAAACCCTCTAATTTTCTAAAAATCCTAAAGCTATTAAGGGGAGACCAAATTAGAACTGTCAAAATCAAAATTTAAATCGAATGAACGAAAACCAACTAAATCTAACTTTTAGAAAATTAGGCGATTTTGGTATTATGGTAGCACAATATTAGAGCTGTCATACGTCATCTTTAGGATTTTTAATGAATTGAGGTTATGTTTTTAACCAGTACCGAATTAGATGGTGTTTAAAAATAATTAAGCTCAAAAGTAAGTTATGAAGAAGAAATGCTGCGTTTTTCTCCAATTAAATGTACCTACTTAGTTACATTTAACATAGCTGAGGGTGTTCCTATAAATATCGATTAGTTAGATTTTATGTGAGTCGCGATCACAAAAAATTTTGAAACTCTCTTATAATTATTTTCAGCACAAACTAGAATGATGCTGGACTTGACGAGTCAAATTAATCCACCGCATCTTACCGACCACATTTTTGTTGAAACAAAGAAAGGACTGACATTTGTAGTAAGCAAAGGTAATATAGGTACTGACCTAGTTACATTTCTGTCCATACGATTTAATAATCCGTAGGATCACACTGGATGCAAGCCGCTTCCAACCGATCTTATTGGAGATCCATAGGGGAGACTTATGTCCAGCAGTGGATGTTATAATGGCTGATGGATGGATGGAATGTATTAATAGGTAGTAGTCATTTAATTATAATAAGCTATCCATGAAATCCAATTAGAAATGAGGATCTGCGAACCAAAGTAATTAATATAGCTCCGTGGATTGACAAGTTGAATTAGCTGTGGGCAGGGCCTATAGTTGGGCAACTGACGGAGTCAAGAAGTTCTCAAATGAACATCACAATGCGGCAAGAGCATTAGTGCAGAGTAGGATGTCAAAGTGGACAGATGTTGTCAAGACCGCATGATTGTACTAGATGTAAGCCACTTCCATCTAGTATTATTGGATATCTCTAGGGGAGGCCTATGTCAATAATATTTTTTCTGTGGACTTGCCTATGACAGTAGAAATGTGCTTTAGACAAACTAAAAACCCTATTTGCTAAAACATACCTAGGACCCTAGAACTTCTTGGCTGCTGTGAAATATGCTACAAGAAGCCCAAAACCCAATCCTGACCTCAGTCAGCCTAAAAGCAGCATGAGGATTGGGTTTCACATAGCTTTCAGCTAAATCCACAGCCGCTAAGAAGTTTCGTTCAGCCTTTATCAGTGAGAATAGTGAAATATTGCACTAGGGTAATAACTGTATTATGATCATTATTTATTGCTTGCATTTTATAAGTTTTTATTCGGTACCCATGTTCTAGTAACTTGTTTGTTCTACATATAGAGAACCCTATCAAGGTTTTGTACATTTTGGTTGTACACTCTATGTTTCAAATAATTATGTAACAATAGCACAATTTACATTACAAGAAAACAATTAACCAAATACATTAATAAATGTGCCACCAACTACATTATCCACCATTTACTAAATAGCAAGTGTCTTTGCTGGCGTGGTTTTCTAAGTACATACATAAATATATTTCAGTAATAATTTTGAAAGTAATAGCCGCGTTTTACCTGAAATAAAACGCATATTAAAATACTTACCTAACTGGAAGCTTTATATATGAGAGTGCATTTCCGTTTCCGTCGAGTTGTTCCACGTTTTTGATTGCCTTGTAACCGGAAGTGCTAGGTGGCGCCCCTGCAGTTCGCGCCATTTTTATTTTCCTTAAAAATCGGTCGCCATTTTAAATCATTGGCTCAGTTTCCGAATTTCCACCAGGCAGAAATTAAAGTGAAAGCTTCCAGTTAGGTAAGTATTTTAATATGCGTTTTATTTCAGGTAAAACGCGGCTATTAAACTACTTGACCGTAACTGGAAGCTTTATATATGAGAGCCTGTTTGTTATCGCCTGGTGGCGCCACCTAGAGTATGGTTTAAAAAGTAACGCCAATGTGAGCAGTAGTTATAATATATAAATTAAGAATTAAACACCGTAATCCAAAATTACTCAAACTTTATTTCGATGTCCTCAAAAAGGTATAATTCGAAATATCATTAATCACATTTTCTTCTTTCATTTAATCAATAGCAACATATTAATTAATAATTACAAATGGAACAAGGCAAATTATTTTCTTTAACTCACTGGTTCAAATAATTGTGTTAAGCTTTCAGAATCATTGTCTCTTAATACGTCACGCCTATAATATTTGTGAAACGTATTTGCTGAGCGCCAATTACCCTGCGCTAAGATGTCATCGATTGACGCATTTTCTAGCCAGCGTTTTGAAGCAACCGCTGATCGGATACTTCCCGGTGAAGCTGTGATGCCAGCTTCTTTGAAAATCGTTTTTATCCAGCCTGCTATAACCGTGCGTGAGGCGGGTTTAGCAGCTCCTCTGACTGTAATAAATAAATTAAATGATTTTGCAGTATTGCGTCTTTCATTTAGCAATGATATAGTCTTGTTTATCCAATAGATTGGATTGAGGTTATTGTTATTAGAGTTGGAAAGAAATTTCCAACTAGACTGCCTATAGCCATCAGTATCGGTTTTTGAGCCAAACTCAGGCAAAAATACTATAGCATTTTCTGTTTTCCAAAAATGATTAGGGTCAACTTTAAGCAATGTCAAATCATGGACACGTCTCCCAGAGCACAGTAACAACAAAATCGCTGTGTGACGCGATGTCTGGAATAAGTTATTTGAGTTGACTGTATAGCTGGTCAAAAATAAGCTTAATTTACTAACATCCCAAATAGGAGATTTAGAATTTTTTGTATTTTTCAGAGCTATTGATTTTAAAATATGTTTGACTAGTACATGTGAGCTTAACTGACTTGATGTTTCAGAATTACATAGGGTAGAAACTACTGATTTGTGTAAAAGAATGGTATTGTAAGATAATTTATAAATCAAAAATAAATCAGATAAAAATTGTGCTACTTGAGAACCAGTAGGCCTTTTTGGATCAACTTGTTTGTCCTTACACCATGAAACCCACCGTTTCCAAGCAACTTCATAAGTTTTTAAGGTAGATTTACGCCAAGAATTTTTAAGTAGGGATAATTGCTCAGTGTTCCATGTTTCTAGCGCTTCGGTCCACCCCCACATTTCCACACTTCCAGAAGGATGTGTTTGACTAGTGGCGGTGGGTGTCCTGTTGACATGTCTATCAAGCGGTTCTGTAAGTTGTTCAGAGTGAATGGGGCTTCGAGCGCTCGGGCTCTCAAGTCTGCTCGCCAGAAGACTTTCTCCCAACGAGGAACTATTACTAGGTATATGCCTGATGACCGATTCAGGTGAGCGAGTACTTTGGGGACAAGAAACGGCGGCGGGAAGACCCATGCTAGCGGGTAGTTCCATGGGACGCTGAATGCATCGTGAAATAAGGCTTGGTGATCCCGCAGATCGTAGGATACATAATTGTGTACTACATGGGCCCTCTCCGACGCAAACAAATCTATCACTGGAGTTCCCCACTTTGCAAACACCATTTCCGTACAGGCTGGTAGCAGGTGCCACTCCGGGGTTTGACGATAACGCGATAGGTGATCGGCGTGATTGTTGAATTTGCCTGGGATATGGTGTATGCTGAAGTGAATTTGATAATGATCTAATAATGTCAAAATTTGGTAGGTTATGTTCAAAAGAGATATTGATTTCGTACCTCCCTGTTTCCGTAACTGAGCCACTGCTGTCGTGCTGTCGCATTGTATTAGAATCGAGCTGCCTTGGAGCCGATGGGCATGGTTCTGGATAGCGTGTAGTATAGCCAGCATCTCCTTTTGATTGCAATGTAAGTGTTGCTCTTCCGGGGACCAATTGCCGTAGAGAGCTTTGTTGTCCAGTTGTGCTCCCCATGCTATATCCGAAGCATCGGTCACTAGAAAGTGAACTGGAGGAGGGTAATGTAAAGGTGTTGGTAGGTGGCAGTTCTGGAGCCACCACCTTAACTCGTCGTGGACAACTTGTGTCACTGGGTATGCTTCCAATGATAGTTTTGGGAGCGAGTTCAGAAACATTAAGGTTTGCCGATAATTCAGTCGACCGCGTGGAACGACAAAGCTGGCAAAATTTAAGAGTCCTATTACTCTTTGCAACTCTTTTACGGTTGTTTTTCTTTGTTCGAGTACGTGACTTACTTTTTCTTTTATGGCGCTTATCTTTTCGTTTGGCAAGATTTTCTGATTGGTCCAAGGCCTCCAAATTATTCCTAGGAAGTTGATGCTTTTCTGAGGGGACAAAATGGACTTCGCATAATTTATCTGCCATCCTAACCTTTTCAGGGTCTGGATAATGAGTTTGATTTGATCGAGAAGCATGTGCGCGTTCTGATGTACAATTAAGAAATCGTCCAAGTAGACTAGGACTCTTATGTGCCATTGGTCTCGTAATATTTGAGCCACCCAATTCGTGAGCATTGCAAAGGTTTTCGGGGCTGTGCTCAAGCCGAAAGGCAGGCATGTCATTTGAAGCAATTCCTGATTGTATAGAAGTCGTAGGAAGCTTCTTTGTGATTTCTTCACTTTTAGATGAAAGTAAGCTTGAGATAAATCGATTTTGCACATCCAGTCTTGTGGTTGAAGGAACCCTGGTGTTCGGTTCGAGTTTATGAGATGAAATGGATCGGTCAGAACATACTCGTTGAGCGCTTTTAGATTGAACACTGGACGGGCTGATCCGTCGGTCTTGGGAACCAGAAATAGAGGGGAAATGAAGCTTGGTGTACGCGGTGCTGCTTCCAGAATGCCTTGAGATTTCATTTTTTGTATTACTAAAGACATTTTTATTGAGACGGGGGTTTGATAGGGGCTTTTGACTAAGTCCGGATAAACAAGAGGGGGCTTTTGAACAAATGGTATGCGATACCCTTGAATTAATTTTAATATTATTTCTGGAGCTCCCAGTTCTTTCCATTGCTGGTAATAGTGCGCTAACTGACCTGCTCGAAACCGGTTCGAGTCATTGTTTTCTATTGTAACTATAGCCTCCTCTGGAAGCTCTTCGAGCATTTCCACGGCCCCTGTTGCTTCCACGGTTAAGCCGCGAGCCTCGGTTCTGAAATGATCTTATATCACGATTGACGTGAGGTTGTTGGATTTGAAGAAGAGGAGGAGGGTAGTTTGCAAAGCTTGTCTCACCCTGCGCGGGTGGATAATCGCATGGATGTGAGTGCGTTCCGTATTTATAAGCAGTTGTACTACCGTAATGAGTTCCACGCGACGGAACTGTTGGTGGTAGTTCACCTCTCCCCTGCGCGGGGCGGTGGTTTGCTTGTTTAGGCTTTGCTCTTAGGGGACGGCTAGATTTTACAGACCAGAAGGATTTGCGCACCCCGCCAAGCTTTTCTAATGCCGATGTGAAAGGTTCGGGATCAAATATGTGCGTCGCTGATGGCGGAATTCTCTTTAGTGCCGCTTTAACTAAGGGATCACAAGCTTGGCTCAGAACTTCTTCTCGGCGCAACTCAACACTTTCAGCTCTATGACCACAAACTATTTGCAAAAGGTCGGAGGAGATTTTGAAGAAATCTCCCTTCAAAAACAACTCGTCAAGTTTGCCGCTTAGATTGTCAGCGTTGACATTAGTGTTCTTTGCCCACGAGAGAAGGTCACAAATGCCTTCTTGTAGCGAGACCTTTTGTTTCAATAAGCAAAAAGTAATGGCTGCATATGATTTGTCAGCACTTAAAAGCCGATGTGAGCCTTCAAACATTTTAACTTCGTCGTTGGTTTCCAAATCAGTAACTGGGGTATGATTGTAAAGCTTTTGAGTCTCAGCATATCTTACGTCAGACCACGAGGTACTGCCTAGTCGTTGAGCATCCGACAACATCTTCAAGAAACTATCTGGGGTCTTAGGGACAGATGGTTCTTTTAATTTTGTTTCTATGTCGAAAGCAAAAGTGTCGTTATCTCGAAATTCATGTTCAGAATCGAGTTGTTCATAAGATTCCCCGCCGGGATATATTGACACGCTGTCCAAACAGTCATTATCATTTTTGTTTGAATTGTTAACTAATTTTCTGAGCTCACCCATTTCCTTTAAGAGTAGATCCATTTGGGATTCGGAACGTCTACCGCGCTTACTTTTCTTATGCTTGCGCCGTCGGGACCTCCGGTTGCGGTCCACTGAAGAGGATGAGCTCGAAGAGCTGCTGCTAGTACTGCTACTGGAGCTGCTTCTCTTTCGCTTGCGCGCCTCGCCACTTGGGCCGGCTATGGCCTGTGGCTCGAACGCTGAGGCGTTCTCATTCATCTGGAAACAAATATATGTTAGATTCCAAAAAAATATATATATATTTTAAGATAATTTCGACCACGCTAGTAAAAAGGGTCGTATGATCACCTTTCCGACAGCCACAGAGGGTTAAAGAACCCCTGGCATACTGAAAAAACTTCAATTATTAATTCAAGTAATTCATATCGAACGGTTAACCCGTTTTAAAATATTATAGTCACTTTCAACTTATTAAAATGTGGGTACTTACTGTGTAAGTTAGTTTTGACACTAAAGCTATTTTAGAATAACTTTTAACGCTTCAAAATGTTACACCACTTTATAATTTTAAATTAATTTATATGCAACAGCCGTACGCCAGCTAGGGGCTGTTACGGACTTGTTGCCTCGACGAAACTTCAAACGCCAATGATTTAAAATGGCGACCGATTTTTAAGGAAAATAAAAATGGCGCGAACTGCAGGGGCGCCACCTAGCACTTCCGGTTACAAGACAATCAAAAACGTGGAACAACTCGACGGAAACGGAAATGCACTCTCATATATAAAGCTTCCAGTTACGGTCAAGTAGTTTAATTATACCATATTTAAACAAATATAAACCTAGTATTTCATTTTAGTAAAGCTACCTCTCACAGCTTTTTTAAATCTAGTTTCAGACAAAGCAAAAATGTCTATATCTATGAAATGTCTATTTTGATCTATTAATTTAATTTTCAGATACCTTTGATGACTAACAAGACTTGGAAATAGTTGGCCCCAAATATTATGTAATCATCACCCTAATTCGATCATCGTGTCATGACTTCAACCAAGAGCCATAATGAGATGAGGAAGATACAGATTGTTATATCGGCTAAATTACCTAGTTGATATCAAATTGCCACCAAGTGCATGTATGATACATATTACAACCGAGGTGAAATATATGATAGACTATTGATTATATTGTGGTTTGCATTTTTCCTTGGCAGGGCAGAGCAAAACAACAGAAAGAAATAAGAAAAGATTTAATTCAATACAAAAATAAAGTCATTCAATTACCCATCAGCTTTATTTTACCTATCACTTGACAAAGGTAGTTATTTTAATATTCAGGTACAAAGATATTTGAGTATTTTTAGTAAGCTTAACAAATAACAGTCGAGTAAGAGATTTAAGAACCTATCTTAATACTAGATATCACAAGAAGGCCACGTAAATTATAAAATGTTTTCTTCAATAATATTCAAATTCATTTATTTTGTGTCTTATTTACAAGTCAGGTTACAATATTATATATTTATATCAATTAGTAGAATGTAACAAAACAACCACTTATTTACAATTAATAATAAAATGTAAAGTATAGCATCATATATGTTGAATCACAAAACTTGGCACATGTGATGTTAACTACAGGCTCCCAATCCTGAAGCTCACATAGCATCTGTGTGAGGATTTAGGTTATCCATAACTCTAACATAGCTTGGTAGGGATAAGTGTACCAGCCGAACATAACAGCTACCTAGTTGTATGACTCGGTCTATTTATACAATAATTAAGGACTTTTTTAGGCTAAATCAAACTTCTTAGCTGCTGTGAAGTTAGCTGAAGGAGCTGGGCAAAACTCAATCCTGACAAGCTCACATAACAGCTGCGTGAGGGTTAGGTTGTCTGAAGTTTTAACACATATTCTGCAATTTCACATATTCAGGGAGTTTGCCTTCTCATGGTTTGTCCGAGTACTGTTGTTGGTGTTTTCAATGCTTCACGATCGATTACGATTAATTCGTATAAATATATTCCTTGTCCGCCACAGCAATATGTGTGATAAAGCCTTAAGCTCCTCTTTACTCATGTTTTACGCTGGCAGGTCTATTATTTACCGTAAGCTGAGTAGCAAAACGAAATATTAAATAAAACAAAACCATTGTTTTGTAAAATAATAGTGCGAGTGATGCCACAATATGAATTAAAAAAAAGACACGGCTTTACTTTTGTACCGGTATTTTACGTTGTTGTTTTGTTTTGAATGTGATGAAATACGTTAAGGCTCCTTTACACACAGGCGGTACGAGCGGTATAGCAGACGGGCGGGCATCTGTATTGTACTGGTTAAGGCTCCATCCCACACATGCGGTACGAGCGGTAGAGCGGTAAAGGGCGGTACGGCAGTACCGCGACCGGACCTGTGTGAGCCCTTCTTATATAACCAGTACAATACAGATTCCCGCCCGTCTGCTATACCGCTCGTACCGCCTGTGTGTAAAGGAGCCTTTATACAAACGATCTTCGTAAAGTTTTATATCGCGGAAATGAATATTTTTTGAAATTACGCATTTCATACGTTTTTGATTAACAACAACATCAAGTTACCCAGAGCTAAAATCCTATTGACGGATAGTTGTTCTACTAAAAAAACCATTTGCGCCGCATTTGTGCGCTTACGCTGAACGCTTTCAGTGGCTCTATTTCTGATTTTCAAACGTATAAGGATTAACTTTGACAGATAGTATGAAAAATCCGCAATATTGCGTAGGTATTATGACCTAGCCTTCTCCATACAAGTTTCATATACTTACGTCAAAAATAATGTCCCTGAGACTCTATATCTGTTCTTAGAACGGCTTGTACGTATACGAAACTTCAACAGCTGATCGTATAAACACAGACCAATAAGTGCGTATAAAAAATCTGTAAAGTTACGTTTACGTCATTGCCTTCTCCATACAAATTTCGTAAGCCAAAATGGTAAGCCAATACGAAAGTCAAAAACGATGCCCCTGGGGTATGATTTTTGAGTTGAGAACGCTTCGCACGTATACGGAATTTTGACCATATTGTATGGAGAATCCGTAAAGTTGCGTATACTTCCTAGCCGTTTTCATACAAGTTCCGTGTACGGTCGTGTACGAAACTCGAAAATTATACTTTCGTACGACTCGGACGTGTAGGGTAGGGGGCTTGTACGGAGGAAGAATTAACTTTACGGATTCTTCATAAAATCTGTGTAAGTTCCGTATACCTACGATTAATACGGTCGAAGTTAAAAATAGAGCCCTAATAAATACTATTATAAAAATTGTTTAAGCAATAATACATTTGTGGCAGTGGTAATTAACTTGTAACACTGACTACCTCTTTCTTTCTTTTTAAATCGACGTAGCCACAGATAACATCAAAAAATGAACAAAATCATCGTCAAACCGGTCGCTTGATGGTGTGTTGCCATTATATTTTTAAGTACATTTTTTTATCTATGAACTTCCTTTAGGTGAACTAAACAGAGTTAGCCATCGTTCAATTTTTAACTAGGTGGTGTTTTCATAATAGCAGTTTCTCACTAATTAACTTAAATTTAAACAGTCACTAAAATTTTAGAACTTTTAAGTGGTGCAACCATAATCGAGCCTATTGTCATTATAAAAATTGTTATCTTTAATTATATACAAACAAGTAAGCTCTACCAAAACTTCACTCTTTACCGACTTCCAAAAAGGAGGAGGTATGTATATATTGTGTATGTTCATCGATATTTTTGCCAATTGTGAACCGATTTGAAGAAAAATCTTCGAAAGGATATACTTCCGAGCTGGTCCCATTTAATTTTATCGAAATCGGCTGAGCCGTTTTTGATAAATCATCAGTAATGTACCTACATGGATGTCACATCAATTCGTGCAAACTATTCGAATTATGTACTTGATGAAAGTCGGTTTTGCAATTTTTTTGGGAAAAATTAATTATTTATAATTACTTTGGTAGAGCTATATATTTCATGTTACAGGCATCGTAAATAACTGATTTTAAGCCTAGGTAGTAACAAAGCTCTAGACTGACCTTGTTGCTGAGCTCATTTAGGACAATTAATTACTTATACCACTCCTTATGCTAAAAATACTCATTAGACACCATCAAGACAAAGACGTTCAGAAATATGTTAATTAGATTGTCCCCTATTTTTACCCGGTCGTTTAACGGCGTAACGCGGGGCAAATGGCTCGTGTGCCGTTATGAAGTTAACTCAACTGAAAGATACGTTCTGACGCGTTCTCCCATCCTTTATAAAAACAGTTTTTCAGAAAATCAAGACAGACAAGTTTGGAATCAGCTCCGACAAGGTGATACATCTTAAACATTACAAGCTTTGTGCTTTGTGTTTTACGCTACCTCTTTACTATTTTGTACATAGCTACTTGCCTAGTTCATATTTCAACCCACGACTAAACGAGAGCAGTGTTTAGCATGTGTTTATCTGCGTCTGTATATGTGGCATTGTACGTCTAAACGAATAGTCTGATTTCGTGCTGGTTCCTTTGTTATATGCTGGATTCTGGCTTTGTTGTAAGTTCTCGAGTGGAAACCACGTACCGGCAAGCGCTGCGTAGGACGTGCACCCACAAGGTGGACGGATGACCTCGTTAAGACCGCAGGATCGCGCTGGATGGCATCCGCTTCCAATCAGTCTTAATGGAGATCCATAAGGGAGCCCTATGTCCAGCAGTGAATGCTGATAGATGAATGGATGAAGCGGTATTAGAGCGAAATAGTTCTTAGTTGTAATTTATTGTTGCACAGGTTGATATGATCAACTGAATGCAATTGTCTTGTCTTAATTGCTGTCTACAGAAAAGTGACAGTTACTGTTGTTTTAATAGAAGAACTATCCCCAGTCTCGAAGATGGCCAGGTCCAATCGAGTAGACGTGTTATTGGCTGTGGTGCTGGTGTGCTGGAGCGTTGCCGTGCTTGGCGGGTCGGTGGGCCGCTGCAAGCTAAAGCGGTACAACCACAAGGCGATGCAGACAGACCAAACCGGCAGGCGCTGCTGGGACGACGTCAAGATCATGTCTTGCTGGGGATACTGTTTATCTTATGAAGTGAGTTACCTGTGACATTACCTATCCATAACTAGATATCGCATTACAGGTTAGGTATAAGTACAATACTTCCATAATTATAATCCTACCGCTTAACGTAGTCCTCGCATGTCAGGGGACTGAGACAGGTGCGGGCGGCGGGACCCCGGCGCAGGCGAGGACTAAGTTAAGCGGTAGGATTATAGTGGTTTTACATTGGAAGTTCCCGGCAGGTCATCGTAGGTACTATCACCATGAAAAACTTTTCTAATGACGAGGAGAAGAAAGGAGGAGAAAGAAAGATATTCTCATTTACCTTTTATTTTGTTATTAAAAGAAATTACTTCCGTTCTGGAGTTTTTGATCTAGCACCGATTGATAAACAGATGAAACTTAAAGCGCCTATAAAAATCTCATAGCAAAACAGTGAGTGCCTGCCATATAAATCTATTAGCTCGAAACGATTTATTTTATTTTCTGAAGTCGGTTATTTTATAATAATGCATAATAATGTTTTCTACTCACTGCTCGGCTGTCCAAATTGAAAACTAGATATTCTTTAGCGGCAACGCTCAGCACGGTCAGTCTTTGGATGGTTGACTGCGGGTGTCATTTACAACTGAGCGCTGCCGGCTCGGATGACATGTTAAATTGTAAGTATCAGTTGTTTAACCCGTTTAACCATGACAGAGGTCTTCAGGCGGCTATAAAACTCTGACACAGGGCTAGCCCCCCGGCCTACACGAACTTATAATCCGCGCCACACAAGTCGGCGGATGAGAAGTTAGTCGCGGATGACCCGCGGCTAACTTCGCCGTAATTCGCTAATTATTGCGCATATGTGTGAACAATGCCGACGCAAGTGGTGAAGGGAGCGCGCGGGATGCCTCTCATCTCTCTGGTTCCCGCGCATACCTATATTTTGCCTTTTTCGCAGCATTCTGCGTCTAACTTCCCATCCGCCAACTTGTGTGGCGCGGATTATACCTACTTTACTTCGTTGTAGATATCGGACTGGCAGTTCCCGTACAAAGTGTCGCACCACCCAGTGTGTGTGCATGGCGACCGCAAGCACGCGTCAGTAAAGCTGAGCCACTGCGACCCCAACGTCGAGCCCGGGACAGAGGTCTACCACTACGTCGAGGCTACTTCCTGCCGCTGCCAGGTATCTTCAACGTCTCATCGATAGAACACAAAAAATTCAAGGGTTTTTGAAGTGAATACTTCTTTAGCGGCGTTGCGTGCACTTTTTGGAGTGGGTAAAAAATGTTAAACTCGCGTCCGGACACGTGACGTGCCGGGCTAGCTATGCGCACCACGCAATATTTATTTCGACGTGTCAGAACGAGACAGAGTTATGGCGATTATATGTGTAACATTTTCACACGTCGAAAATACCTATAATATAATATAAATATAGTTCTTTTCGTAGCTTTTCGTGGTCGAATGCTTGGCCTACTGATCGAAAATGCAAGAAGATGCTTATAGCCAGCAGGGGGATTAAGCGAAGGCTGTGGATTATGATGATAAACATAGGCCGACCCACGAGGAGCGTTAGGCCATATCCACCATGCTGGCTCAGTGAGCGTTGGTGCAAGGGTTTGAAAGTTTCATTCGCCGTTGAATTGATTCTACAAACGTGTGCAAGTTTTCTCAACAAAAGTTTCAGTGATGTGAAATACCGTATAAGTTGCAAAGAACTCATTGGTATAGGATTGAGATTTGAACTCGCGACCTTACGATTGCGAGACGAACGTCACTACTCCTACGCCACCACGGCTTCGACCGACATTCTGTGGTAGGTTGGAGAGGTTTTTTGGATATGTATTTATAGTAGGTACGATACTCGAATAGAATCCAATATGTTTGTCCTGAAGTTTGCGCCCAAAACATTGCGAGGAAACCTGCGGGTCAATCGCACTAAAAATCACAGCTGAACCACAATTGAACTTTAACCGAACTTCAACTTTTTGTCTATTTGTATCGCGCTAATGATTTTGACAAAAGTTGTTTTGATCCAACTCAATCAGAGTTGGAACGTAACCGCTGTCAAACGAACGGTTGGTGTATGAAGTTTAGCGTGATACCGAATTCTTGAGAGCTGAATCGAAACTGAACTACAATTGCAGCCGAACTTTAACTGAATTAGAGACGGAACGCAGCTGTTTAAAATCACCGCGATTGGCCTGCTGGCCATGTGAGAGTTCTATAAACTAAAGAGTTTGTGCAAAAAGAGAACCGTCGTCGTGGCGTTACGGTGAACTAACAATAAGATTTAATCGGCAGCCAAGGTACCGACCACAGATCACTAGTATACTAGTACCGACTACTTGTTAGACGCGAGTCTACTGGTGAAAACTGAATTGGTGTCTACCAAGTATCAAACATTTTTGTTGTACTATAGCAATGTGAGAGCAGTGTTGTAAACGTAACAAAATTAGTAAAATGGCACACGGGCTGTGCACACGGGCGACCTCACCTACAACGCTTCTCTTTTTGCATACCTAAACTTATTTCAGCACATATTTCAGGATATCATAGAAGACATAGAAGATAAGAAAATATAATTATGTAGGTAGTCGGCCAACTCACATTTGGCCACGCTAATATTAGGCATAGGTAATGCTAATGTGGACACATTGTGTTAGTCACAATGAAAAATGTATCTAGTCTAAAAAAATATTTCATTTTCTCCACAGCTATGTTCTTCAGAAGATACTAGTTGTGAGTGGCTTCCTCCTGACACTACACTTCTTGGCGGGCTGATATTACGGGAAGAATTAGAAGAAGAACTGGATTAAATAATTTTAAAGTTGTTTTGACCATATCGTCATCACTTCCATAACTTAACGATTTGGACTACAACGTTACGATTTGAAAATGTGTTATAATTAGGGTTAATTTTACAAGTTACACTTTTGGTGCTTTTTATGAATTAGATTTTTATGGTAAAATCTATGATGATACATTGAAAGACAAAATAAAGTTTTGATTGGAGAACTAGGTACTTTGACTAGTATTTTACTTTATGTCTTGACTCCATCGAAATATCTGAGATAAATATATCACAGAGGAATATATAGATATTATACTGTAATGCTAAGTAAGTACAATGCATAGGTAGTGCTGAGCGAAGCAATAGCTAAACCTTCAAGGTCCAGGTTAGTAGATACTTGTATGGAAAATGTATAACGTATACTACGTCAAATTAAAAAAAAGATCATATAAATGAAAAAGCTGACATTGACGTTCCCCAGGTTGACAGTAACACCGTTGAGGCGGTGACAGCTGTTTATTGATGGCGATTGGAAATGGTTGTTGACTTGTTCACCGCAATTTCGTAAAATTATTATCTTTTCTGAATTAAATTATTCGCAACTATTATTTTAATGAACGATGAATTTATCATTTCTTTTTTGTTAGCAAAATCATCACGCCATTTGGGTTTTCTGAGCGAAGGTGTTATGGAAAGTGTTAGTCATGAATTACACCAGCGTAATTATTTTGTGCTTCTGTTTATGTGAAATACTGTGTTTAAACATCGACAAAAAGGATTCTGTCTCGCTACTGAAAGCGAATTCAACATCCGAGCAAAAATTATGGAACATAAAACTCGACATTTACTTTTCCAAAACTTTGCCTGCTGTTGTGACTAAACCTCGGGGATCGGATGTTCGTTTTAAGTGTGAAGCTATCATGAACTATACCAAAGTCGAAAAATACACTAAGAATAAAGAAGGTATTGAAACGTCGCTGACAGAATCCCCCCCAGAACACATTCAAGAAACCCTTTTGAAAAATGTTAAAGTTTACTGGCTAAAGGACAACAAAACAATATCTGAATCACCCAAATTTAAGATAACAACAAAAGTAGATAAGACTAACGGTACAATAGGTACAAACCTTAAAATTAAACACCTAGATAATACTGATGAAGGAAATTATAGTTGTACTATTAAGCAAAATTTTGAAAGGAAACAAACCGCAAGACTGACTGTAGAAGATGAAGAAAACTATGATATTCCTACTTACACATCACTATTTCCTAATACAGATATCAATAACCAATTAGAAATCAATATTAAGACAACTCCTGATTTAATATCTGAGAACATCAAAAGTCTAGGTGATGTTATTTCCAAGGAGAAAAATTCTACACATTCAAAGAAACTGGAACCCATCTGTCAAGAATATGTAGGTGGAGTCTGTGCGGCGCACTTGAAAGCTCAATTTGTTTACATTCCTTATGATAAAACCCAAGCACAACTAGAAGAAAAACTGGTGCAAGCCATCCAGGTCACTAAATACTCTAATGATATTAGCTCCCATTGTGAAGGGTATGCTATACCTAGTTTGTGCTATTCTACATTTCCTATCTGCAGAAATCCCTTTGAAACCAATAACAACTTCCTCAAGGAAGCAAAAAAGATATTTTCAACTAGCAAAGAATCTGAGAACCATGATGATTTGCCTGAAATTGTTTTTGAAAATTTACCAAATGGAATGTTGCCCCCAATGTACACGAAATTAAATGACACAAATAATTTATTCAACTATCGACTGAATTCTACAATTCTGAGGCGTGTATGCAAGCAGGACTGTGAGATTCTAGAGAATGAGTTGTGCCAAAAGGAGTATGCAATAGCTAAAAGACACCCACATATTGGGCAGCAGCTGACTCTTGAAGAGTGCCAGGACTTACCCGAGAGTGATCCTGAATGCCTTAAGATAGATATTGGGGCAGTCATGGTTTCCGATGATGAGTGTTACTGGGAAAATGGAAGCGGATATCTGGGCAGAGTCAGTGTCGCAGATAATGGGGTAAGCTGCATTGAATGGTCAAAACAATGGCATGTTAAAGTGTTCGACTATCCCGAGCTTGCCGGCAGCCACAGCTACTGTAGAAATCCAGGAGGAGTCAAACCCCAGCCATGGTGTGTTATAGAAAAAGATGGAAAATCAGAGAAACAACTGTGTGACATCCCTAAATGCGCCCATAAGATTTGGATCTACATTGTAATTGTTTTCTTCCTCATAACGCTAATCATTGTCGGATTCATAATTTGCTTCTGCTACAAACACAAGAGCAAAAACAATGCTGCCACTATTAGAGACATAAACTTGCCAAATGCCGACAAAAATATTTATGGAAATTCTAGATTGAACTCTCCGATAGAGATGAGTGACTTGCTGAGTAACACTAGTATTAATAATCAGCCACATCTAACAAGAAACACTCGAGGGAATGGTGTTTTACGCATACCACAGTACTCTTTATCGCAAATAAAATTGTTAGAAGAATTAGGTGAAGGAGCATTTGGAAAAGTGTACAAAGGTGCACTCAAGAAGAATGGAGAAACACAGTTTGTCGCTGTCAAAGCACTGAAAGAGAATGCTTCGGCAAAGACACAGGCAGATTTCAGACGTGAAATAGATTTGATATCCGAATTGACACATGACAACATTGTTTGCATTGTTGGTGTGGCTTTGAGAGAAGAGCCGCTGTGCATGCTGTTTGAGTTTATGGCAAGAGGAGATCTCCATGAGTTCCTGATGGGTCGGGCGCCCCCTTCGGGCAAGGGCTTGCCTCCCTTGAGGCTACTGAACATTGCCCACAATATTGCAGCTGGCATGCAATATTTGGCTTCACATCATTACGTCCACAGAGATTTGGCAGCGAGAAACTGCTTGGTGTCTGATAATTTTGTTGTTAAAATATCAGATTTTGGACTGTCAAGAGATATTTATAGTTCAGATTATTATAGAGTAAGTGTTATTTTGCCTAATTCTGTTTCATGTTGTCATCATCTTAAGTTTTTATACGTAATATTATACTTATGCATTGTTAAATTACAGGTGCAATCAAAAAGTTTATTGCCAGTAAGATGGATGCCACCAGAATCAATCTTGTATGGCAAATTCACAACCGAGAGTGATATTTGGTCCTATGGAGTAGTACTGTGGGAAATTTATAGCTATGGGCTGCAACCTTATTATGGGTATGTGATTGAAAATCGTAAACTATTTCAGAAAGTCTGTTTTACACAGTATCTTTATGTTGATATTGGAAAATTTGTACCCATATTATTATTAACTTTCGCTTATCTTATTATCTTACCAATACTACATTCCAGACATGCATGCATGCATTATCAGTTTTCTCTTACATATTTCTAGTCAGATTAATGTTTATCTTTGTAGTAAATGGGCCGTAACATTTGTTACTGACATGCACTGGCAAGCAAAAATACAAATTACAATGGCAGTTTCATTAAAACATACTAGGGTACGTTAATATTATATGCAAATAGATGTGATAATTTATGTATCCTGAGAAAAGTACCCAGGACAGGTTATACAATACAAAAACTATTGGAGGTTTAGGCACAGTTTCGTGAAGCACCCTAAATAGAAACACAAAAACGATTATGTTTTCGTTTTATAAAGAATTTCATACTAGAGCTTTCATTTTTAATGGTCTGTGATACGTTACCATTCTCTGACAGTTGGAACTTGTTAAGAGTATCTAATTTACAGACGGAGACTGATAAAAATATGTCTGAACAGTCTGAAGAATAAATAATGATAGATGTTTTCGACTCAAACTCTCAGTAAGAGTAACGATTTTGTTTCGTCTGATAAATAATGGTAGATGTTTTCGACTCAAACTCTCAGTAAGAGTAACGATTTTGTTTCGTCTGATAAATAATGGTAGATGTTTTCGACTCAATCTCTCAGTAAGAGTAACGATTTTGTTTCGTCTGATAAATAATGGTAGATGTTTTCGACTCAAACTCTCAGTAAGAGTAACGATTTTGTTTCGTCTGATAAATAATGGTAGATGTTTTCGACTCAAACTCTCAGTAAGAGTAACGATTTTGTTTCGTCTGATAAATAATGGTAGATGTTTTCGACTCAAACTCTCAGTATGAGTAACGATTTTGTTTCGTCTGTCCGGATGTTAGTTTACCTCTACAGGTCGCATTTTTTAACGAATCTTGGCGAAACTTGGTACACAAGTTCTCTGTATTAGTTTTTTTTTTGTCGTCGGCGTGGTCGTGTTTGCGCCGTGTGGTCTAGCTACTTCCAGGTCATAATGCGCATTGTTTCCAGGTATAACAACCAGGAGGTGATATCGCGGGTGCGCGGAGGCGAACTACTGGCGGCGCCGACCGGCTGCCCTACGCTCATGTTCAGCCTCATGCGGGACTGCTGGCGCCACATGCCGCAGCGTCGCCCCGACTTTGAGACCATCGTCAACAGGTTAGTCACTCATATCCAATCTGCCCCCGACCGCCTAAGAAATAGCAATCGTAATAGCAATCGTTTATGACTTCATTTTAGTCATTTGGCACCGCCTATGTTACGTTAGCCATCAATTGCTTTGCGCGGATTGCGAAAGCAATCGTTGAATGAACAACTTTGATGGCTAACGTCACATAGGCGGTGCCAAATGACTAAAATGAAGTCATAAACGATTGCTATTACGATTGCTATTGCTTAGGCGGTCGGGGGGCTGGTGTGATTTGCCGATCGGCTGTCTTTCGCTCATACAGGATTGCTGGCCCATACGCTGCAAAACTCCGTCTCGACTTCAAGGCCATTGTCATAGTCACTCGTATGTAACTAGGATGTGATCTGATAATGCCGAGTGACTGTCTCCTCATGCTCATGAACGCAGTATCGAACCGACAATGCTTTACACCTTGTACTAGTTCATTTATTGCCACTATTACCGTTTAGATTTTTGGAGAGGGAACACATTGCAACAAAATTGGCATACCAATCAGCACTGAGCCATGGTGGTAAATAAGGCCAAATCACCCTTCAACGGTACTCTTGATACGCCTAGGCTATCAGTCATAGGTGGATTCACATACGCCATCGGATTTTTCTACGGACGTATGCAGGTTGTCTCACGATGTTTTCCTTCACCGACAAGCCAGTGGTGTGAAATTCCGTACATAAAAAAGAACTCATTGGTACGGGATCGGGATTTGAACTCACGACCTCACGATTGTTACTACCACTACTGCTTACTTTTATTCAAGCTGGCATTGCATAAATGTAAACATGACGTTGCAGGATACAAGAATGGATCCACATGGGAGGATGTCCAGAGCCAGCGCCGTCCGAATCGAGCAGCAGCGGCTGCGGCCACCGGCCGACTGGCTCCGCGCGCGACCTGCAAGAGAGGGTCCCGCTGCTTCCCCCCCACTCCTCCAACGGTTCCCTGGCCACCGGCAGCCTGAAGAAATTCAACACGGCCGGCAGCTCCAAGGTAATGGATGACACTCGCTCCACCTGCAGCGAAGTCCCCCCGCTCGCTCCCAAGTCGAAAAAACTCAGCTCCGCCTCTCTCATAGACGACAAAACGGGAACCAAGGACACCGTCGTCAGGATACCCAATACTCAATACGGCAACGAGATCTAACCGCTCACATTATTATAGACATAGATAGCTGAAGTTATAGATTTTAGTCTACACTAAGATTAACGTTCTATTTCCTTATGGTGCGTCCACACACTCCAGGACGCGGCGAGGCGTTAGCCAATAGCTATCCACGCGAGGAACGACGAGGCGAGACGAGGCGCACTATCCACACACTTGTGCTCGCGTCCCCTCGTGTCGCCTCGCGGAGTGTGTGGAGGCACCATTACGGTTGCTTACTTCTAGTATTATTTTACTAGGATTAACGTTTTGAAATTTTCGCGTTTTTTGGTCCATTTATTCGTATTCTAATTGTCGGTTTTGGCATCTTTTCTAATTCAATTATTATTATGGAAATGAAACACATAAGTGGGTGTAAAAATGTGTGTCGTATTGTGGAGATAGTATTAGTCGAAAATCTGATAAACGGTTTTGTTTGTTCCTTTTGATACTATTATTTATTTAAATGTTACATATTACTTTGTAAATTAGGTATTAGATAATTTATGTTAGCATGAGTTTATGGCTTAGAAACTAACAAACAATAAGTTAAGATTTACTTGTATAAGTTTGCCAATAAGTAAGTAACGTACCTAATTCTTAATTATTATCGTACTTAGTTTATTTTTTTTGTAAGACATTGATTATGTTATTTTTAACAGTATTTTAATCATATCTTGTTAGAAAGAAGTTAATTCAGTAATAACCAGCTCGTAAAAAAGGTGTACAAACATATCTGGCTGTACCTTTGAATAATGACATTTTTTTGATTTGATTTTGATTAGAATCGAAACCTTGCTTAATTTTACTCAAATAAATACTATGTTACAGCTGTATTATTCATATCTGGTTATACAGCATAAGCGAGAGTGATTGGAAAAAAAACGCATTGTCTGTCGGCATACGTCAAAATCACAAGTTGGAATGTCAAAATGATTGTAACTTGGTCCACTTTGTCTTTTGCGATATGATCGGAAAGGAGATATTGCAAAAATATATAGAAAATGGGCCACCAAAGGGTACAGTATTTCATAATTTGCTTCGTTTCTTTTGGAAAATAATTTTGCCGTTATTTTTTACTATAACAGTGTCCATTAAAAGTACTTTTTTGTATTCGGATTGAAAATTACATTGACATTGTTTGAAAATAAGGCGGCCATACTCTTCTTCTTTTATATTTTGGTGTCGCATGGTTTATGCATTTGCTAATGTTAAGTATGAGTATTGAACCTTTTTTGGTATTTTATCAAAATAGTTACAGTCTAAGTCACGTCATAGTCCAAAAAAGTCGCGGTCAAGTTAGATCTCAGTAAAGCATTGGCAAACTAATTATCACTGACAGAAACACAAGTTGAACAAAATAATACAATGCAGCCATATTATGATTTTTCCAGAACACAACCCTAGGGAGTTTCAAAAATAAATGTTCAGGCCTGAAACATTGAAGTATCACACATAAACTTTTATTGGACCTGAAAAAGCCAATGAAATACTAATTCCTACTTCATTGGAAACATGCCAAAATGAAACAAAAGAAACGTATAAAGTCTTAATAGAAGTATAAAGTACCTATTAACGTGTCAATTTGATGTACCATTAACGCCTGAAAAGTTTTGATAACAAAACTAAACTCTTCAGTACAACCTATTTCATTGCTTCAGTGCATTTTTTACATGTAGGTTATTATTTATATGTAGGTTATATCAAAATGGTTACATATGCCAAAATGGCAGTAATTTAATGATTGAACAAAAATCAAATTGGAAAATGCGAAAGTACTCATAAATTAAGCATTTAATGCGGTTGTTTTACTCTGCGCATTTGTTATCATAGTTAATCGGATTTTTTGAGCAACTGTACCTAGTCAGAGCCCTTTTTGAAATATCTTCTTTGAACCCTCTAGTTCCAGCAGAAAGTTCAAATCTCTGATCATTTTACCTTTTTGAATTTGGACAGTCGAGATAGCTCAATGCTAGTTTGTGAAACCTTCGAAATTACGTAGTTAGTATGTGCATCTTTATCTAATACCTTTTAAATTTCATATTTAAAATAGGACAAAGTTATTTATATCTCTTGCTATTTAAGTACGGTTTCTATTACTTTAGTCCTTATTCTGAGGGCTGTACATACTCAGGCCGATGGTGTCTACAAAAACAATAAAATCGTTAAATAAATATAAAAATATACGTCACGTCACGTAAAAATAACCCTAGACTCTGCTAGAATATCAACCTGCGCACACGGAAATTTAACTCCTGCATACGTAATAAGAGTTAAATCTCCTTGCTGTAATTAAATCTACTTACTAGGAGATTTAACTCCTACCGACTGTGCAATAGGAGTTAAAATTTCCCTGTGCGCAATTTAAAGCTCTAACGTTCTTTTTACATGACGCGAACTGTACCGTGACACTCACGTCGAGGACGTACAAGCACAGATGTTATAATCATTGTGTTCAGATGAAACCATTCCAGTTGTGTTGCAGTATTAATTTCTTCAAAGCGGGGGTACTGTACTGTACTGTATCAGCCTTTTCAACAGTCCAGTGCAGGACGTAGGCCTACCCACGAAGGGTGATTAGGCCATATCCACCACGCTGGCCCAGTGCGGGTTGGTGGATTCACATAAGCCATCGAATTTATTTTAGCTTCTTCTGCTTTGAAGATATATTAATACTGCAACACTCTAATCCCCGAAACTAAAACAAGCCCCCACCAAAAAGCTCCAATTCCATCCTAACCCAAGTTCTTCCTCTAACTCAAATAACATTATAACTGTAAAGACTATAACTATAACAGAATACGGCTAAAACTCACGTTATAAATATACGGTCGATCCGCAAGGAATCCAACCAGTTTAGAATTAATTATAGTATTTAGAACTCCATCCTCAGGGAATACGCGCACCCTCGACCGTCGACGTATAGTGCGCGCGCACTATACGTCGACGGTCGACGGGGGTGCGCGTGCGATCCTTGCGGATCGACCGTATATTTATAACGTGAGTTTTAGCCGTATTCTGTTATAGTTATGATGAATACTCACGGTAGTTTCAATGAAGTGATTGTAAAGACTATTTTTAGAATCATCATCATAGTTATAGGCCGAATCAAACTTCTTGGCGGCTTTGTAGTTCGCTACAAGCTACGTGAAACCAAATCCTGACTGAAACTCACATACAACGCGGTCACATTAACTAGACGCTTGACCATGTGACGTTATTTTGGCGCTCAAGTACGGTGTGCAAAAAAAACCGGCCAAGAGCGAGTCGGACTCCCGCACGAAAGGTTCCAAACCATCTTCTATAAAAGATAAGTTACTACCTGTTTATTAAGATCGAGTAAAAGTTACTTTAAAATTAATGCGATGCGTCGAGTTAAAGGCTCCATTACATACAGGCGGTACGAGCGGTATAGCAGACGGGCGGGCATCTGTATTGTACTGGTTATATAAGAAGGGCTCACACAGGTCCGGTCGCGGTACTGCCGTACCGCCGTACCGCCCTTTACCGCTCGTACCGCCTGTGTTTGATGGAGCCTTTATGTGACCGTGTTATAACAGCTCCGAGAAGATTGGGTTTTTCGCAGCTTGTAGCTAACATCACAGCCGCCGAGATGTTTGATTCGCCCTACAGCATATAGTAAGGCAAAAGTTGCCTCCGTATTTCACTAGGCAATCCTTCCATTTTGAGCCAACCTCACTCAGATGTTAACTACCTACTGCAAAATTTATGAATGTCTGTATTTTAGAATGTACATAATAATAATTATGTACAAGTACAACACTGCCTGCGACGATTTTTGTAACCTTATTTGGTACTGATATATTTTGTTTATGTTAATATTTTGTATTTTCTGTACTTGCCAAAGACTTTTTTATATGTGATATACTTAGTTTTGTAATCATAGTAATAACTGTCATTTGTAAATTAAATGATTTTTGAAAAGTTTTTAAAAATTATTGTATTTATTTGAACAACTGAGTATCCTATGATTATATCTATTAAATATTTACATTACTAGGACGATATCTTCGCTAAATTTAATTCGCTATATTTATTAGCTTGCATCTATTTGACATCTGCGTACTAAATGGAATTTGAAGATACTTACACCTCATTGAAATTAAATTTTATAATACGCTGACGTTGGTACGCGTCGGTTATACAAGGTTTTTCAAGTGAGGTCGTCGGCGTACCTAGAGATTTTCACTAGGAGGGACATCTGCCTACTCTTGCCCTCCCCAGAAGAATATAATGTATTGACTTTTGAGTTTTATGGGTTGGGCAAAGAATTTTCTAGGGTCAAAATTACGTACACAAAGTACATAATTTATGTATCTACAATAAATTCTACACTCTAACCCCATAACCGCAAGAGTGTAGAGAATACATCGACAAATAATAAGTAAAATTATACCAAATACATCCATGAATTATACCACAGACATACTATATTGTATGTCTGTGAATTATACTTATTATTGTCTCTCAATGTACCTACTACAGTAAGCAATGTCTGTGTAATTTTATAACTGATCGAAATACTTGCAAGTGGCAAATAAAAAAATCACCAAAGTCCGTATAAAGAGAAAAAAGGTCGGTATCTAATGTCATTATCATTGTCGTTAATATGACATTGACATTAACAAGAAATCTTTTTTAGTTTTACCAATTTGTGCAGTTTCCATAAATTCAGGGAATTACTAGATGTTGTTTTCGTAGGTACAATATCAATGCTATTTTATTAGGAAGTAGTTTATTTCTTGCTATTTGATATAAATAAAAATTTAGCTACAGTATACATATTTTTCTATCAATATACAATAAAACAAAATGTCAAGCTGGAAACATACTATCGGACGCGACTGACAGCCGCGACTGATAGGTATCTAGATAATGAATATACACTGAGCCGTTCACACTATCAGACATAAGTCGCGGACGTCACCTTGGGCTGACCTTGAGCGTTCGGACGTCCGAAAGTGATCTGGCGCGCCGGATGTTATAAGACGTGCACCCTGCTAAATCGCGACCGTCAGCCGCGTCCGTACGCCGCATCCGATAGTATGTAGCTTTATAAATCAGCCAACTGCTATTTCAAAGCAGCTCATTACTGGGGTTTTGGCGGGAATACGGAAAATTCATGTCGCCTCATTGTATTGTTTTGTTAAACATGTGTTTTTATCAGTGATAATTAGTGAAAACTTGTGGTATTTCGTTGATTAAGAGCTGATTTACATGCATGAGTGTAGACAAGTGATATAATGTGACGTATCATGTTGTGACTTGTTGTTACCAAAACTCCATAGACGCCTCTAGTAAAATATCCACTGCTTTACTGGGGTATGACTTGGACTACGTTTGGACTTGACCGCGACTTTATTGGACTTTGACGCGACTGCGACAGTGACTATTTTGATAAAATATCAAAAAATATTAGAACTTAATCCTTGACACTGGCAAATGCACAACAATGCGACGCCAAACAAAAGAAGAAGAAGAAGCTCATTGCTGAATATTTCATAAACTTCTTACATAAAAATATTATTTCAAGAACTTGCACCGTATATTCTGTGAATCCTGTCCTGATAAAAAATGTTTGAAGTGTGGAATACGAATAAGTTTTTACTCGTCAAATACAGGGAATATCCTTCATTTATTTACGATATTTTGGAAAAAGGAAAAGTTTGTGGGGAATTTGAGACACTACAATCTTGGCAGTCTTCCTTCGCCCTGTTTTGCTGTCAAAATATTAATCGATTGTGCAATGCCAGTTTTCGTAATTAAAATATAATTCTTCGGTTCCTGTTTCTGCTAATAATTACGATGGTTGCTGATATTTTACTTAAGATTTCTAAATATACGGCGTGCAAACATTATATCATTTGATAATTGCTTCGTTCTCACAGTCAGTTATTCTACTTTCTCGGTTCATCCCTTTCGTCGCAAAGACTATTTGTTGTGAAAACAAAGTGAAATGGTCGAAAACGGTGCCTCCAGCGGGGGCAGCGATAGCCCTAATGCGACTTGTACACGATCCGGTCTGCTGGAGACGCTGGTGCGCGGCGTCTGGTATCGAGTGCACTGCACTCTAGAAGATGACTACCTCAGCGTCTGCTTGGACGATGGGTACGACGCCACCACAACCCTCAACGGCTCAGTCAACAATAATAACGTCGAAACTCCAAACAGTGACTTTGCTGAGGTGCCGGAAGCGATCGCGAATCAGAAACGTTTGGTGCAGGTGGTCAAATCAGACAACAATGGTTTAGGGATATCGATAAAAGGCGGAATAGAAAATAATATGCCGATATTGATATCTAAAATATTTAAAGGTATGGCAGCTGATCTCACTGAGCAGCTTTATGTGGGAGATGCTATACTCTCAGTGAATGGTGAAGACTTGAAAGATGCAACTCATGAAGAAGCAGTAAAAGCTTTGAAAAGAGCAGGAAAAATGGTCCAGCTAGAAGGTATGTGCCAATGAGTCAGACATTATTTTATGCCAGTTTGTAGTTGCAGCATGTTGCCTTTTAAATTAGCTACTACATAGAGCACTGCTAATTGACCTTAATTGTTACTGTTGCATGTATTGGTGTTTAACTTCGTAATCATTGTTGGAAACTTTGTTGAATATTCTGTAGTTCAGTGACCATAGTAAAACATGTAAAGTAAATTTGACAAGATCTGAACCTCAGGTGTATTATTTAAAGACATTAGGGTACAGTAAAAACTAACAGTTTAATTTAATTTTAGCTACTATAATAGATACAACCATTTATTTTCTTTTCGACAGCACCAATAGAACGTAACTGCATCATGTTACACAAAAGTTCACTTTTAAATGCGAGGTTCTAAAAATATGACAACTGCCTAAGTTTGCTCCTTGATACCGTATAATAATTATCTTTGACAAATTGAGTCCAAATTGAGTGCAGTAGTTTTTTTTATAAATTACATAATATAACAAACATTTTTAAAAATTTACGTTCTATGGCTATTGTGTGTAGCAGTTACATTCTATTGGTGCTGTCAAAAAGAAAATAAACCGTTGGATCTATTATAAAGGGCGATAATGGCCATGTATAGTTGGACCACAGATGTGGCTGTATATCTAATAAATGAGATCTCTAGATAAAAGAACAAACTTACTAACCAATATAGCTCAATGAATTATAGAGTTGAAATGATAGTGGGCAGGGTACATAACATGAAAAACTACAGTGCAGTGGGGCTGTAAAGTTCTCAAATGGATACTACATGGCACATGAGAGCTAGTGAAGTGTAAAATATCCATAGAAAAGGTTAACAGATGACCTTAGTAAGACCATAGTTATGGCTATGGATACAATCCACTTCTAACTGGTCTTATTGGAAATCTATGAGGGAGGCTTACATCTAGCATAGAAAAGCCTACTGCTCATAATTATGATGATGGTGAATCAACAACTACTTACTCACATTTTTATATCTAATACTAATTCTAAATGCAGGTGATGAGACCTACACTGACATCCTGCTTGTGGTGTATTGTGCATTTCCTTCCCTTCCCTTTGCCACCTTACTCAGACCTGCCTAGCTTCTTAAAGCAATGGAGCACATCCTTGTGTTGCTGGCCTTGATCCACCTCTCCTGGCCTACCTGGAAGCGAATGACTTACTCAGTGACCGCCAGTACGGCTTACGGCTTTCGCCGAAACCGGTCTACTGGGGACCTTCTAGCGTACGCCACACACATCTGGAGTGAAGTCATGGAGAAGCACGGGGAGGCGTTGGCTGTCTCCTTGGACATTTCCAAAGCTTTTGATAGGGTCTGGCACGAGAGCCTTATTGGCAAGCTTCCATCTTACGGCCTGCCTGCTGATTTCTGCACATGGATATCAGATTTCTTGAGGAATCGGTCGATACGAGTTGTCGTTGATGGCTGCTCGTCAGACCAAATGGCTATCAATGCCGGTGTTCCTCAGGGGTCTGTGCTCTCTGCGACACTCTTCCTACTGCATATCAACGATCTGCTTAAGACCGGGATCTTTGGGTACGAAGATGACAGTACAGTCGTGGAGAGCTACACATCCGATGCAAGAACCAGCGGGCCACAGATCGAGTTATACAGAGAGGCTATGGTTGAACGGCTCAACTTGAGTCTGCAGGCGGTATCCGACTGGGGTGATGCTAACCTGGTCAAGTTTAATGCCACAAAGACTCAGGGCTGTCTGTTTTCGGCCAAAAAGAGACCCTTTCAATTGTCTCCCGCTTTCCGTGGTGTCTCCGTTCAGGTAACTGACAGCTTGGAACTATTAGGCGTTTCACTCTCATCTTCTCTTAACTTTGGCTCTTACATAGAGTCCAAAGCCCAATTAGCCTCCAAAAAACTTGGTGTTCTCTCTAAGGTGAGACGGTATTTCACACCTGAGCAACTGCTCAGTCTTTATAAAGCACACGTCAGGTCTTGCATGGAATACTGCTCTCACCTTTGGGATGGCTCTGCCAAATATCAACTGGAGGCTCTGGAGTCGATTGAGAGGCGAGCCAGGAGGCTTATTGACAACGACACCTTGACTAAGACGCAGCTGCAAAGTCTTGAGCATCGTCGCAAGGTAGCGTGTTTGTTGGTCTTTTACCGGATACACTTCGGAGAGTGCGCCCAGGAGTTGCACAATCTGGTCCCCCCTGCCCCTTTCTTCTATCGTACGGCTAGACGGACGCGACCAAAGCGTCACCCTTTTATGGTGGACATTCCGCGCGTTAGAACCAAGCGTTTCGAATCCTCATTCCTCATACGAACAGCCGGAATGTGGAATGCTTTGCCTGGGTCTGTCTTTCCGTTAAAGTACAACGTGAGTGTCTTCAAATCCCGAGTAAATAGGTATCTTCTAGGTAAGCGTGCTACACCCTAGACCGCACATCTGCTTAACATCAGGCAGTGTGTAGTCAAACGCAAACCTATTCGAAATATAAAAAAAAAAAAAAAAAAAACCTCTATTGTACCAGATGTTTCATTCCTAGTGACTTGTAATGCATCTTCTTCTTCTGTGCTAATTTAATAAAAATAAATAAATATATCTTCTGTAGCCTTGCAGCAGTGAAGTATGTGCTCTACAGTATTGTTCTCTTGTGGGCAGTCTCGACATAGAGGGCTATCCATAGTGCTAATTTAGTGCAAATGATAGTTTAGGTCACAATGACAAGTCGTAGTGCCTATTGTATGCAGATCAGACCTTATTATATTTATATCCTATCATAACACATGTCTGATATGTTTCCAGTGAAGTACCTCCGCGAGGTGACGCCGTACTTCCGCAAGGCGTCGATCATCAGCGAGGTGGGGTGGGAGCTGCAGCGCGGCTACATGGCGGAGGCGCCGCCCTCGCCGCCGTCGCCGCGCCGCCGCCGCGCCGACACGCGCTATGTGCCGCTACTCATGGCGTGCGTCGCCAAGAACCTGCGCCATCACGACCCAGGTCTAAAAAAATACTTCATTTCATCATACAGTTTATTTTACTGATTCAGGCACTTCAGGGTATCTCGTTTTTTAAATTGTATAGTCCGAATCATATAACTTGGCGGCTGTGATGTTAGCTACAAGCTGCAGATAGCCCAATCCTGAATTTAGCTCACAGCTCAACAGATGCGCTAGGATTGAGTTATCCACAGCTAGTAGGTATCATCACTATGAGTCATACAATGTCGTAAAACATGTTGATCACAAACTAGTTTACCATGTTCTATCTATTATTTTCTATCAAACTGTGGCTCCTAATCTATTTGTGTTTCATTATGAAGCTTTACATTTTTTTCATTGTTGTAACACATGAAATATGAATGGTGTATGTGTGCAGAGGAGCGCACGATCGAGATATATTCCCCGGATGGCGTGCACGCGCTGGCGCTGCGCGCGGCGTCGAGCGGCGCGGCGGCGGGCTGGCACCGCGCGCTGCACGCGGCGGCTCGACGGGCCGCGCGCGCCGCGCTGGCCCGCGCGCGCCCGCGCCTGCGCCCGCTGCTCGGCGACGTGCGCTTCGCAGGCTGGCTGGCGCGCCGCCCGCACCACGACCACGTACGTACTGTGTAGGAGATCGACCATCGATGAAGGCTGAAATTGTGATCATGAAAGAAAAAAGTGAATGGAGATTTTTGTCCAAGTAATACAAAAATATGAGAGTAAATAGTATTAGTCATACTAACTCAATGTACCTAATCGACAGATGAGTGCTTCGGGCGGATCCGACAGTTCAGACGACAACGAAGGTTGGCAGCCGACGTTTGTGGCGATAACAGATCGTGAATTGAGGTAAATGTTTCTTTATGTCTAGTTTCTAGCAAAAGCAATAAGTAATATGTAGTTCCATTTAGATTGTTTTTTTCCTCCACTGTATATTATTATGCGGGTGCACGCAGTAGAGTCAGTTGTAAAGCCCCTGATCGACGTACAAAAGATTTCAACTTTAAGACTGATTGACTGACTGGTTTTAATGATTTTAGAACAGTCTTTAAAACCGCGTGTTAAAGTCCAAATCTTTAAAACAGCGTTTTAAAGTCGAAGTCGTGATGATGGGCTTTATGGTATGATAATACGTGTGTCCAGGTTGTACGAGGCGGCGCCGTGGTCGGGCGAGGCGTGGTGCGCGGCCTCCGAGTGCTTCCCGCTGGCGGCCACGCGGCTGGCGTGGTGGCGGCGCGGCGGCGGCGGCGGCGCGGCGGCGCTGGGCGTGCGCGCGGGCACGGCGGCGGGGCTGGCGGTGCGCGCGCTGCGCGCCGACACGCCGCACGAGCTGGCCGCGGCGGCGGGCGCGCTGGTGGACGGCGCGCACGCGGCGGTGCGCGCGGCGCCGGAGTTCACGTTCCGGTGCCGGTTCCGCGGCGCGGCGGCGCGGCTGGCGCTGGGCGCGGCCGGCGTGTGCGTGTGGGAGGCGGCGGGCTCGCTGGGCCGCGGCGGCGCGCGCGCGCTCTACTCGCGCGCGCTGCACGCGTTGCGCGCCTCCGCCGACGACGACCGCTCCGCGCTCTGGCTGCACTTTGCCGACGACGACACTATTGTAAGTATACACATATAGTATACACGTATAGTATACACGTATAGTATACACGTATAGTATACACGTATAGTATACACGTATAGTATACACGTATAGTATACACGTATAGTATACACGTATAGTATACACGTATAGTATACACGTATAGTATACACGTATAGTATACACGTATAGTATACACGTATAGTATACACGTATAGTATACACGTATAGTATACACGTATAGTATACACGTATAGTATACACGTATAGTATACACGTATAGTATACACGTATAGTATACACGTATAATATAAGTGCGTCGAACCGGCACTGAACACTAACATTACAAATACTTCCAAATTCAAAAAGTGCGCGGCAAAGATCATTCCGTCGCACTTATAAAGTTCCTTATAGAAAACACCTCCTTTGGGCACACTTAAAGGCGAACCAAGTAGTCCTTTTCGAATAGATGTGATGAAAAATATATTTAAATACAGAAATACAGAAAATTTTATTCGGGACAAAACAATTAGGTACAGATGAAACAAAACACAAAAAAATTACTAAAAAATAGAACAATTCGTACCCAATGCTTTGCCACGAAACTGATCCCAACTCAACATATTGCTGGTTATAAACAACCAGCACTGATATTATGTTGGGACCAGCGGTGACGTCACTACCGCAAGTCAGCGCGAGCAGTTAAATCAATTCGTTATCACACTTTAAAACAAGAAATAACGAGAGTACATTTCACAGGGCTATGACATCATGATTATAAAAGTTTTCGGAATCAATTTCAAACCATACATACACAACAACAGCAAAAACATATAATTGTATTTTTAACTTACGTTAAACAATACGTTCAACAAAGAAAAAACAAGCTAATTTATGAATTACATTAAGTAACAGTACCTACGCCTATTTGCGATCGAAGAGTGAATTATTTAGTATAGGCATAAATAAACGTGCCTACACGGCGGGAGCCAGCTCACACCGGCGCTCGAGTACGCCGTCCGGTCCGAGCGCCAGCGCTAGCAATAGTGGCTAAAAATAGCACGCCGACCTTACGCCCAACATAGACTTCACCAAACGGTTTGTATCACTAGCTTCGCGCGTTGGATATGCTTGCAACTAAAAAAACATTTTAGTCATATTTGTAACACTTTAATATAAGTGATGATTTTAATTTTAATTAATTCTGGTTATGTAACTAATATTCAGTGTTGCTCCAGATCAATTTTAGGGTGGCTCGGTTAATCAATTTAGGCTCGGGCGACGTACTTTGAATCCCTTGCTACGTTCAGGATTCTACTAAAGAATACCTCGCTGCGCTCGGGATTCTACTCTAGAATCCCTCACTTCGCTCTGGATTCAAAAAAGCGCCCTCGCCGTAAAAATATTATTTTGCTCCCATATGATACAATCTACTATATCTATTTATATGGTTGGAGCTTTTGAAATTTAAATACTTGCGAGCAGCGGCCGGCAAAAGTTGTGTGAAAATCCATTTCTATCGTGTTTTAGCGGTCAGATAAATTACTATGTAAACTCATATCTGTCGTGTTATTTAAAAATGTGTGTGCCTCGGTTTCGCTTCGGCCCCCAACTCACGCACGTCTATCAATGTCTCTGTTGCTGGCCGCAAAAACATTGTTAAACAAATATATTGTATACACAAATATAAGAATGACACATTTTAAGGCCTAAAATGACACGTTTTAAGACCTAAGAATGACACGTTTTAAGGTCTAAAAACGACACGTTTTAAGGTCTAAAAACGACACGTTTTAAGGCCTAAGAATGACACGTTTTAAGGTCGAAAAATGACACGTTTTAAGGATTCATTCAAATTTCCGTTTGTAGGAGCTGGACATGGAAGGCAGCCCGAAGCCGGCCGTGTTCATCCTGCACAACCTGCTGTCGGCGCGCGTGCACTCGCTGCCGGCCGACGCGCCCGCGCCGCTATAACCACCCCAGCCATCGGACAACTCCATCGCTCCACTCGATTATAATCGATACGAGACAATACCGAACGTCTCCACGATTCGCGATGTGTAGACAGGCTGACTCATTGAATGCTTTTCAAATTCGATATAAATAATCGATACGAGACAATACCGAATGCGTCCGCCACTCGCGACATTTTTCCTTGCTTTTCAAATTTGAATACACTGGCCTGATCAACTTCGTACGGTTTGGCTGTATACGGAACTTGTGTGGAGCTTTTGCAACTTCCCTAGATAATATGAAGTGTTTTCATACAATCTGTCTAAGTGCCGTACACATTCCTAGCGTTCTAAGTTGAAAAAGGCCCCTGTTACGTAGATATTCGACGATATCTATGATTGGTGGACGATTGTCTTTGATTTATTTAATAAGGGATAAAAGGTAGACGGGATAATATGGTTGACAGTATGCGGCAGCTACTAGAAAAAAATGTCGTTCTTGTTGAGAGAATAAAATAAAAATATTGGAGAGAAAATAAAAACGAGTAGTTTTAAAATTGTAGGACATTTTTACACAAACTTAAGCCGTTAGTGGGTCGCGTTGATATCTGGGTTCATTTTAGTAAGTTTGGTTATTAAAATATATATGTATGTTTCATGTACAAATATTGTATTCTTTCGGCGTGTAAATTGGAAAAGTAATTATCTCTCTAAATATATCAAAGACTTGTCAATATCAAGCAATACTCTCAACGATATTAACAAAACGATAATCGACTTTATATGTGAGAGTCACTTGCCATTGTGAAGTAAAATCTCGTTATGAAATACGAGGTGTAAATCAAACGAGATAATTTAGAATATCATTGTACTCATCATTATGACCAATTTTTACAATGGGGCCAACACCAAAACCGCATAAAAATACGCTGTTGCACTTTGTCTAAAATCGATGAACTTTTTCTATAAAACAGTTGTTTTTTTTTCACTATTTTGTGTGTTGGTTTTGTAGTAAAAGTTGCTATAATGAGAAGGTACAATGATATTTTACAATAACTCCATCTTGTTGTACCCAGTAAAATGTTGAAATTGGAAAAGGATCTTGTATATTGTATTGATCGATTAATAGAGAAAATATCAGTGAAAAAGAAACGATTTGTAAGTATTCGCTGATTTAAAACATAGCTATAGGTAAGTATTGTGTGAGGCCTAAATAATAATATTGTAGTATCCATTTTAAAGCTTGTGATTGTAAGCATTTCAAGCGGCAACGTCAGTTTTGAATTTGCATAAAGGAAATTGATAACATGACATAAAAGTAAGACCCGTCTCTCATTAGGCCGCCCTTACATTCGTAAGTTTTACTCACGTAAGTCACTTACGATAATTTTGTAAATGTAAACACTGTTTGTAAGTCGATTATCGTAATTTCTTAATGCAGCCGTATGCTAAGTAAAGTAACATAAATCTTACGAAAGCAACTTACGAGTGTAAGGGCGGCCTTACGATACGCGCACACGACTGTAGTCTTAGAGACTAGTCGCCACGGAGTATATCTAAACTTATCTATAAACCGGTATCTAAGTTATAATTTAACTGGCAAAGTTACGCCAAATAGCAGTTTTTTAAAAATTTTTGAATCTACCCAGTCAAATTGTAAACTTCTTAAGGCTTGTTTTATATTAGATTATTGTTTACCAATAATCAATAAATAAATTCAGATATTTCAAAAGGAAAAATACCACAAAACGTAAGTACCTAATTTTAACGTAAAACTTGCATATTATAATTTTTGGAAATAGACACGTGATTTTTTATGTTTATTATTGTCGTTTATTATGTTTATTTTGTGTATCCAATCGCCTTAAGGTTCTCGGTCAGCGCGCGATAATAATTTTTATTTTGGGTTTTTGCCATTTTCAGATAAACTACGCATTATAGTGTGTCACTAGATTGCATCAACTAAAAACTAAGGTTAAATTCAGTTGATGCACTTTGCTACATAGACTATTTTAGTTGCTATTTTGGTTTATATGTGTATGTACTTATAAACCAAATATGTAACCAAAAAGCCCAAAAAACGAACTTCGCGCGCTGGCCCAGTGAAACCACCTTAAATGTATATGAAAAACTCTACGGCGACTAGCCTCCAAGACTAAGAGTCGTGTGTGCGTACCTTACTAAGAGTCGGGCCTAAAATATAAAAATAATCTCTTTTAAGACTTTGAAAATGTGAAAGCATATCGAGCAAAGAAGCGATATCAATTTTATAAATGTGAAAACATTTAAATTTCCGATATCGATTTAATAATCTGTCATTCCACTTACATTCCTTTAAAAGTGTGTAAATGTATTTGATATTTTACGATGTATTTTTCAAGGGAGGATTTCTATCTCAGTCATATCGGATATGCGTGAGAGACAACGTTGACTTTTTCCGGTTATTAAAATTTTTGAAAATCCAAAAATTGATAATAATAGTTTTGTAGGTCCTTCATACATGTGGGAAGTGGTTATAGATTTTGAGTGAAATTTTATTGTTAAATCGCATTTTTGAGTTTCGTCAAATCCTCAAAAGGACAAAACCAAACCCTTATAAATTTAAAATTTATATGAACACCGGATACAACTCACGATTATTTGAGCGGTCGAGGCGCTATGCGTCCGACCGGTTAGTACCTTATCAATTTGTTTCTAAATCTTTGTTTTTGCAATTATTGTACACATATGTTTCGTATATATACATATATAGAGTCTTATTGTATAAAGTGACAAAAAGTAAGATATACATACAGGGTTATTCCTAATCAATTAGTATCCTTTTAAGGGCTTATTTATAATGTACATCAAAAGTAACTTTTGTTCTGCACCTTTGGTCAAAACTAAAAAAAAATCGTTCTTCCATAGAAAAATATCGTTCACCCGCGACAAAATGTATGAAACAGCTTTTTTTTTTTGAGTTTTGACAAAAGTCGCAGAACGAAAGTTGTTAATTTTGATGTACAGAATAAGCCCCTAAAAGGATGCTAATAGGAATAACTCTGTATAATATTTAGACCGTATCTCATGTATGAAGTGCCTTATTCTTTTAAATTTATTTTAATAAAATGTACAACCAAATATCAAGTCTCCATGGTTTCTGGACGTGTACAAATTACATCCACATTTTTATTCTCACTGCTGATATGTAGCATTAGTTATGTCGACGATCTTCCAAAGAATATCTTTGATGTTTTTAATAAGTTGTAAGTAGCTTGAACTAGGAAATATTCAAATATAGGTACTTATTATTTTGTATTTATTACTAACAATCTTCGAGCAAATGTCAATAGAGTCACAATCGTTCAAAAAAATATGTCCGAACCAAAACCCTGCAAGCTACGTAGTGGGCAGGCTTTTTAGTTAGTCGTAAGGCGATTGCAAGCCGACTACAACGCCTCGTGATGCCAAAGTGCTCGGTTAGAAGCACTAATTAGGAGACATAACGTCGAGATTCCAGAAAACGGGTCATTTAATAATCATTGGCTTATTTAAATGATGTGTTATATCCATAATGTAACTTTTATTATGAAAATATCTAAGTCGGTATGTATGATTGCTCTCGGACATTTTTTTACTACTTTCACTTGGGGACTGTGGCTCTGTAGATATTTGCTCGAAACTAACAATTTATTGTGTACCTATGTTTATTTGTGTTGTATATCGTGTATGATGTAAGTAATAGCGTTTTGATTATGACATTCCCAGAATGTAGAATAATGTAAAAATGTGAAGTCATTTTGAAATGTTTACAATATTCGTAGAAAAGATAACAAAAACCATTGAACTGTATAACCGGCCATTCTAAAATGTCGTAAACTATTTCTAAATGACTGCAGAATAATTTGCTTTAACATTTATTAGCGTTTTACTAATAGATGTAAGGTTTCAATAATATTGTGTATATTGCGTAGCTATAGTGCGTTGTTGAAAAGGCAATATTTGAAGTGATATCGAATAACTTTAATATATTTATTTTAATACAAGATTCATACAATTTTGTAAGGGGCATGGTTTCTTGTAGATAATAGTTGTTATTTCATTTTAATTCGTTATTTTACCAATGACTACTTTAACTAATTACCACATATTAACCTACTCTCGTGTGATAGTAAGTTTTTTAACCAAAAATCTTTGTATTGCCTTCTAATGCTTTCCTCTATGTAATGGTTACGAACTTTTTGTATAATTTTTGTATAATCTAAGTATTAATGAATCTAATATAATATAAGTTGTACTATATACATCAACATTTACAATCTGTAACGTTTCATCGATCTCTTTTTGAAGACTTATCCAGCAAAAAAATATTTTAGTAGTAAAAGTTTTAGCCATATGTCAGAATCAGAATATCGTTTTTTATTGCTATAAAACGAGTACAGTGGCTATTTTTACCTAACTTCTCTTATGAACGACTTTAGTATTTCAAAACGAACAACTTTTACTATGAGACTAACTTAACTAGCTATAAATCAGCTGTTTCATACAAAACGTTTATTGTTTATTGAAATAATTTATGAAAAAGCTGATTTATTTGTTGCTTTGCGATTCCAGTAAATTTTGTTTATCTCGATTACATCAAAAATCGTTCTTAAAAGATTGTGTTAGAAATAACTCTGTATGTTGCAAACTTTTACTAGTAAAACAAACAGTTGCCATATCAATCGAATCTAAAAACTATCTATAAGACGTTATAATATAAATCTTGTACTCTCTTTTAGAATTTCTACTGATGGCATTCCAATTTTGTATACTGACAGTTACTTTAAGGAATATTCGTATTAATCTCAGTACTTTAAGTGTCCCTCAGACAGCTGCGTCGCTAATTCGACCAATCACAGAGGCCGAAATATGTAGTTATTTAAAAAAACTATGATTGGTCGTACAACAGGCCGCAGCCGCAGGCTGCAGTTGTCTGCATGACGCCTTACGGAGTGTATATGAGACCTCTACAGTTATTTTTTTACGATTATTAAGCTCGAAACATACTATCGGACGCGACTGACAGCCGCGACCTAGAATATGAAAGTACATTGAGCCGTGCACACTATCGGACATAAGTCGCGGACGTCACCTTCGGACGACCTTGAGCGTTCGGACGTCCGAGAGCGATCTGGCACACCGGATGTTTTAAGACTACATTACTAAGTCGCGGCTGTCAGTCGCGTCCGATAGTATGTTTCCGGCTTTAAGTAATATTGGTATTTATTATGTTTCTGTACCAGTAAACTTTAAACAGCCAACTTCAGTGGCAGTCGACATAATCTTAAATAAGTATCTGAAAAAAAAATAACGGGTTGAACCCGGCAGAAGTGAAAACTTGCTCCCTCCGTCTTACGAATATTCGGTCAGGTCACGTCATGTCTTGACGCGAGTTTAACATTTTTTACCTGTCCCAAAAAGTACACAACGCCGCTTAAGAAGTATTCACTTCAAAAACAAAAATACTATGTTAAAATAAAAGACAGTATTCGATTATGTTGAGGTTTCATATACACATACACCCCATGGGTATATTAATGATAATATTTGTACTTTTACTCTTTTACAAAACTTATAGTAGGTTTAAAGCAAAGAGTGTGCATTTATATGTTTCCGATTTGTGGTTTTTCACATCATCTCTTACCATCGGGCGAGATGGCGTGTAAGGGGTAATAATTAAGTATTATTGTCTTAAATCCTATAGATTAGAAAGGTCAATAATTTAATGAAGGATTTTATTGTAATTAGTAATTTTACAGAGTAACACTGTGATGTTTACCTATATACTACAACCCGGTCACAATATCTGTGCACTTGACCTCGTGACGTCATATAGTCTAAACTTAACAATAAATATTAAAAAACAAAACGACAACAAAGCGAAAATATCAAAATGATCGGGACGTGTATCGGCAACGAAGATGCTAACCGTACTGTCGCACCGGGGAGTGCGCGGAGAGGTGACAGGGGAAGCGGGAGAGGCGCCGCATTCCAGCGAGGTGCGCAGATATTCTGAACGGGTTGTACATTAAAGGTCACGTCACTCAGAGGCGAAAACCTCGGAAAAGCTGCCGCAACCTGGGGCAGGATTTTTGCAATGTTTGACTTTATATTCAACCTGACCTCAGAGTAATGAAAAACAGTAGAAGTGACATAAAGTAAGAAAGTAATGCATGATCACAAGATGGCGTCGAAAACGCATAGAAACTGCTATGTAATCTTGGCACAAATGACACTTGAATAACTGATCAAAAGTCAAATTGGATTGCATTGCCTAATTATGGCGGACAAACTTCAAACACATCCTAGACGGAACTTATATTTTGAACCTTATTACGATAGTAATAGTGCGATCTCTTTTTACATAGCCTGATCACCTGACACTCAGCAAGCGGGCGCACATTCGAACATTGTAAAAAAACTCGTCACGGTTCGCGACCACTTAATCCCGGCTCTGCCTCTGTGTGACGTGACCTTAACATAGTTGATATTTCATCCTTTGTTAAAATAGATGCACACTTTCTGCTTTTAAAGTAAAAAGTCAACTAACTTATTATTTTTTTACTCAGACACGCAAAGAATTTCAAGACATTGTGACAAGCTAACCGGTGCTTATAGCACAAAATTTTACGCAACGAATAAGTAATGAATGGTGATTGGCTACTTTGAAAGTCTATCCAATTATTTTATACTATATATAACGGGACTGAACTCACGTGTAGGGATAGTCGTAAAAACTATAGTTTCGGTCACATTCGGCGACCTATCTCAAGTTGGCGAGTGCTAGCACGTGGAGCTGTCTCACAATGCACTGCGGGCTGCGGCGCGTAGCGCTCGCGATGACAGAGGTTGCGGTGGTGGGGCGGGGGCGGGTAGAGAGGATTGTTGTGTCGGCGCGCACTGAAGATCCTCATCATCGGTATCCTGGTATACGTCGGGTATACTCCAGCACACTGAGCTCACTATGTCTTCACCAGTTCCACGGTTAAGTCCTTTGGATCCTTGAAGACACGGTTTCCACGTCGGTGGCAGTATCCACCCCCAAGCAGACGCCCTAACTTCAATAGAGACGTCTTTTGAAGTTAAGGCGTCTGCTAATCTCAGTAGCCTCCCTAACTTTACGGGGCACGAAAAACTTCTCTCGCGAAAAACTTTCCATCCAATTACCATTCATTTTGCTATCGTTACGTGACTTTTACGAAACACGTGAAATTTTTGGCTAGGCGCACAACTAATTTATAGTCATGTGTGTCTGCGTGACATTTGTGTTAAGACTCTCGCAGCAAACGACCGATCATCCATTACGAAATTGTGCCGGTTTCGGCCATCTGGTGTTAAAATTTTGCATATATGATAATGCATAATCATAAATAATATAACACCATAAATATTGTTTGTGTGAATCTCAAAGTTTGAAAACTTCTAAGATGGCCACAACCGTTGCATCTACCCATCTATATTTTGGCCGTTTGTTGACTGCGGCCGCCACCGCACTTTTGGACTATCGAGTCCAAACTCCACCAAAACTCAGGTAGAGCGATAAAACCCGTGACTGTACTGCAGAAATGTCATATTGGCTTGCCGAGAATAAAACACAGTCGTAATGCCCGCCTCCCACTGCGAGCGGAACGAACCCATTACGGACTCCGTTTAAGTCGCCATGTCAAAATTTATAAAAGTCAACTCTATGTCAGAGGAAGCACTTTATGAATGTCCGTTGGTGGAATGGTGCGGTCTGTTCGTAGTGGAAGTCGGTCATAAGTAGAGCTAAGCTGGGCTGAGCAGAACTGTGTTTTATTCTGCGATAAGTATGTACAGGGTTATCTAGAACTGATGTACTAAGCCGAAAGGAGGTGATTCAGACCGTCATTATAGACAACTTTTACTATGGGACCAATCCGGAATTCCAGAAAAAAGAACCATTTTTTAGTTCCATACATTTTGTCGATTCTAAGTTGCAATTTTGTATGGGACAGCTAATTTTTTTCTCGAATATCGGGACCATAATAAATGTTGTTCAAAGTTATAGTCTTAATCACCCCTTTTTGGCTTAGTTCAAGGCAACCAGATCAACCTATATGGCGTTTTTGAAATCGGTTCACGGACTAACGCTCCCTGCGGTTAGCTTCGCTTCAGTCCGCGCAGGTCCGCTTTGGTGGAGTCTGGGCCTCAGGGTTGTCTCGTCAATTGTTGACACGTACTTTCGAAATCATCACAGTAAAATTGTATTTAGTCATAATAGTTTCCATTTTACCACGTTTATATTGTATTTATTTTGGAAACGCTAGTGGGTACTTATACTCGATTCACGTGGTTCATCTGTAGGCATCATAAAGTCATTTCATCTTAGTCGAAATTGTCAAAAGATGCATTAAACAACGAAGAAAGAAGTTCTTGTTTTAATTTTCCTTAAAAACTTACCATACTTAAGTACCTGATTTCCTAAGGGAACTATCCCACTATCCCTTTATGTATTAGTTTTTACTCTTTTTCACAGTATAGCTTGTCGCGAGTTTTAAACATCTTTATAAATCAAAAAGTACATATCCCACATACATACACACATTATTTTATCTCACTAGCCCAGACTGGTAAGTCAAAATATGGGGCTGAAATTGCAAAAATTCCCGGCAGCAATTTTTTTGCTGCAACCTTTAAGGAGGGTCACAGGTAGTCTAAATCCAATGGCGACCAAATTCTACCGGTGCGTTAGCCGCCATCTTGAATTTAAGTGGGAATGGTTTTTGCTTAATATCTCGGTCATTTTCAACTTTTTTACCAAAATAGTGAGGACTAAAGTTGTCGTAAATGCGAATCTCTACATTTACTTCTTACAAGTTTTTTCGTACGAACGATATTTATCGAGTTATTCGCGAAAAAAGTGGTAAAGTATAATTATCAAATTATCTCGATTATTATTAACTTTATGACATATATGTACATAAATAGAGAATTGAATTTCCTAAAATTTTGATCTCCAAAACTTTTTCCCTAAAACCAATATTTATCAACCTATTTAACAACCGATTGCGATAAAGGTAGGTACGTAGTAGTGTAAAAATTATATCTCGTGAACTTCTTTCCGCACCACCAAGGGGGTAGAGTTCTATACGCGTTATTTTTACGTGGCCTCCCCAGGAAATATATGAAATAATCCACATTAGCCATGAAATCATCTGAAGGGGGTACGATTCCGTATCATATGGAATCGAACGTACGAGTATGTCTTCTAAAATGATTGCCGCCGCTTCACGAACGACTCCCAACATTTCTTCTTGAGGATCGGTTTTCTATGACTCATACCAGGCTTGTGAGAGGATTTTGTGACCTGTGTTACGAAAACATACTTTGCTGCCAGGAATTATTGTAATTTAAAATCCTAACCCGTTTGGGCTATACAGATTGTGGCAGGAATATGCTAAGGTGAGGTTTTACTGAAAATCATGTCGCTACATATTTTGTTGAAAACATAATTGGAGAAAGTCCAACTGAGTGGACTGATTAAATGTTTTTGTCCGTCTTCACTAAGAGACATATTCGTGCTCAAGAGCACGAGCATACTACACAACAGATTAGGTAATACCATAGACTAACCCCCTCAAGTATGGAAATTAGTATGAAAATTGCTGGTCTACTTGAGTAGCTTAGTTTATGGTACTACATTATGTGGTTTTCAATATATTTTAGAATATTTCTTCCGGAAGGTTTATAGCTATAAAATAATTCATCCATAACCGGGCGTGCCGGGACGGGGAGCTAGTAAAAAAATAAAAATATAAAGCTCAAACCTAAGTACCTACTTATTGCAGTAAAACTTATCCAAAATTATGACACTTCCCTAGTGCGGTTCACCCACCTGCCAAAAAGAAAGTATGCCAAAAATAACACCGCCGCGACAAATCAGCTCAGCATAACGAAGAGGGCTAATAGCGAAGACTAGTTCCCTGAAGACGCCCTGAAGTGCTCGCGCCTCGAGCGTCGCTAAGCTGAACTATCATTTCATTAGGTCGAGGACAGAGCGGTGACCGGCCGAGGGCCCTTGCGTTCTCCTCCATCGCCTTATTACACAACCTTTATATTACAAAACCTAGCTCTAAACTAAACCCTAAGCTGTGAATACTAGGGCTTAATTTCGGAAAATAAGCGCGATTGTCTGCATCAATGGTCTCGAGCTATTGTCTCGACTTCCTATTCAAAAGTTGACATGGAAACTAATCAATTAAATACGTTGACTACGAGGAGTTGGTAGATACGAGTAGGTACCTACTTCGTTTTATTCCTAGCCTTTTCGTTTTTAGATAGCGTTATCAACAAAACTGTATGGGTATTTGTGGTGAATACTGGATTGCTAAGTTGTATAGGACAGAACGGCAACACTAGGAAAGTAGCGGAATTCTGGAAGTAGGTTTTCTTATTCATAATATGGCTACATTTGGCCACTATCTCGCCTGATGGAATGCGAAGTTGTGGCCGAAAATGGAGTATGTAGACATAGAAGATCTAATACGTGATTACAGTACGTTTATGTACGTACTTACGTATACCTACCTACCTAAGTAAGTAAATGGCCACTGCAGGTTCGTTTATATTTCAGTAAGCGTTTCGACTACGTACAAGTAAGTTGGTAACGGATTTTAGATGTATAATTAATTATCTTAGATAGGTAACCTACCACTAGAAATATACCTAGATTCATTCATCCATCTTTTAGACATATATGACGTCCACTGCTGGATGTAGGCCTCCCCTATGGATCTCCAATAAGACCGGTTAGAAACTGTATCCAGCGTAATCCTGCTCTGAGGTCATCTGTCCACTTCGTAGGTGGGACGTACTACGCTGCGCTTGTCAATACGTGGTCTCCATTCGAAAACATTTCGACTCCATCGGTCATCAGTCGTCTGAGCTATGTGCCCTGCCTAATGCTATTTCAACTTAGGTACTAATCCCCTTGGCTATTTCGTTTGCTTTATCTCCATATCTATTACGCATCTCCGTCCGTTGGTCCGTCTATGTTATCGTCATTTTAGCCATAGGACGAAAACGGACGGATCTACTGCTGGATACGGGCTTTCCCTGAAGTCAAAGTAGATATAATAATACTACGCTATAGTATAGATCTCCAATAGGATTCTCTACTTAAATATTATGACGGATCTACTGCTGAATATGGGCCTTCCCTGTGTAGTGTAGTCAATGAAGATAATAATACTACGCTATAGTATAGATCTCCAATAGGATTCTCTATTTAAATATTATGGTTCAAGACTAGCTCAATAATGGAATCGTCCGTCCTCAGACGCTGGTGACCATAAATCGCGGGCTGTCCGCGCGGCATGGTTCGCGACGTCTGCCGCTGACGCCGACATGCATTGTACTGAAATTATCGACAATCTTGACTGCCTACTTATTCCAATTTTGGACTGCATTAACGATTAGCTTTTACTCGCGATTTCCCACAGCATTATTTTATTTTCCGTGATAAAAACTAGCCTGTGACACTGCTATATGCATTAGAAGAGTTGAAATCTCCGTTGCTGCGTGAAAGAGTACAAACAAACCTAAATACACTTTCGGATTCACAATCTTAAGTAATGATTGATAAATAGTGATAGATAGAAGTTGCTTACCCGTAAAAATAAGTAAGTGTGTGTTGTTTTGGTCTTATTTCATATCGATATTATGCAACATGAAATGCTGCGTGCTACAAAACATTGTTTAGCGGAACTAAACTCTGTAACATGCGTATTTAAGAGATACCTAACTGTACTGAACATGTCTTTAAATGTCCATTGTTTAACATAACTCTACCATCGGATGACTACAGCCCGTTTCCATCACGGTGCGAATTGGTAGAATCGTGTACGCTATCATATTTCTTCTCTACTTATACGTACCTATGTCACCTCACGATGTTATTATTCGTCGAAAAACCTGTGCTGTGAAAATCCTTTTATACAATTTGTTTGTCTACCGGTGTCGGAGCCTTAAGCGGTGACATCTATGGCACTGCTATTCCATACGATTTTTTATAGACTTTCGACAAAAAGTATGAAAATGCTGTTTTTTTAGCGTTTTCAGAGTTGAGCCCACAGTAAAAGTTGTTCAAAATTTGTCTTAGATGGCACCGCTTAAAGGACACCGGTAGACAAACACATTGTATATGTAGGTATCCAACTACTCTACTAAGGTAGGTCAGGCATATAAGGCCCGGTTGCAAACTAGGCCCAGTTTGTAGAAATAACAGTTGCATAAACATCTATTCGCTTAAAACTCACGCATACATAGAAGTCGCACATACAGCGAGCTGGCAACAACGCGCTCTTCCGCGCGGCCCTCCATTTCGTCAGTACCATCCACACAGCCACAGAGAGAGGTCGCGGCTACCGTACGTAATATTTTTCGAGCGTAAAGAGGTTCAGTTTTCATCGAGTTTTTTGTTTTAATCCGAGTTTTTCCCATTTCAATGTGAACTATTCTTGTATTGCCCCACGGAGAGACATAAGTACATATTCTAATTGCTATTTTTTTACTAAATATATGACACTGATTGTAAAGCATGCTCTACGGCTAAAAAGGCCCGGCCCTTGCGCAGGTAATAAGGCCTGGGCCTTATTACCTTTAGATGAACCTCAATTTAATTTAAGTACGAGCATTACGACTGATTTGAAATCTAAAGAGTACCTTAATATTATTTATTGCTTTTTTATTAACTGTTCTTAATTTAAAGTTGTAAAATTTACCTTTATATTCGTTGAATCTTCAGTATTTGAAAAGTCTTTAGTGTAATAAGGCCCACAGAAGTTTTGTTAGAAATCAAAGTGTTAGCGATTTTGTTGTTGTTTTTTGAATAACTTTAATTTAGTAAGATTATACTTACCTAATGTTCAAATTTGTGTTTAGCAACATATTCTAAAGGAACTTAGGACATTTTTAATACCTATAGTTTAATAAGGCCCGAGGTCTTTTATTTCTAATAATTAAGAAAATACTCATGTTTTAAAAGGACCAAATGTTGTTTAATGTTTACTATTATAGTTTAATATCGTTTAAACTTGTTAATTTTCTTAGAATGTTAATTTCTATTTAGGGCCTTTTTATACTCATAGTGTTCAATAAGGCCCGAAGTGATGGTTTTAAAAAACACTTCATATTTCAAAAATAACGTTATAATTTTATGTTTTTTTATTTCAGGACGGAACTTAAATACATTTATAATTAATATGGAGAGTCTTTTGTTTATTACCTCATCAATGGTTAAAAATATTTTAATTTTAATAAAGGTGGCCCACCTTATATGCCTGAACTACCTTAGATAGGGACCGGGATTTGAACTCACGACCTTAGAATGGTCTCTCACTGTGCCACCACAGCTTCGTACCATGCTACTCAAATATCATTTTTTTCCAAATAACATAAATTTCCCGTGACAATACCTGTACATAAACCTACCTACTATTAGGTATTTGTAGTCCGTGACAATACCTGTACATAAACCTACCTACTATTAGGTATTTGTAGTTCTCTCGACTCGTTCTTGAACGATTTGGTTCAAACTCGCAAATCTTGTCAAAATTTAGATACTAAGCAATCTTGCCAAATATTATCGAAATCAGCTGTTAAATAAATAGCGTGGCAGTAATTTTCCCTCCTTTTTAAGGGAACGACAAAAAAAGCCATTAATAAAATAATTGTACGAAACCTGTGTACCAAGTTTCGTCAAGATTGGTTGAAAAATGCGATCTGTAGACGAAAACCAACATCTGAACAGACGAAAGCAAAATCGCCGAGTTAAAACGAAGATCTTTCTCATACTAAAGAATAAAACCGGACATCTGTACATACATATTATAATATTATATACATACGTGAGTAAAAACCAGTTTTGTTATTTAGTATAATGAATTCTCACGCAAGTTTTAATGACGTGAAGATCTCTCTCATTTCGTTCGCTCGATCAATAATACTTTTTTTATACCTATTTAAGTTAAGTGATAATCTTAAATCAGTTCGAGCTACGTCCTTAAACAAAAGGGATCTACGCTACGGTTGTCTACGCCGTAGTCGCTTAGCGTAGGCGGAATAGAAGACGTCGCGCGTCGAGAGAATTTTGTCGAAAAATTAGAGTTTAGGATTAGGGTATTTGCCTACTTTTGATGACGTATCTCTACGAAACTTGTCGAAACTTGGTGTCCATTGAAAAAGAAAGTTGGAATTAATTTTGAATGAAGTGCCTATAGTTTAAGGACTTGTGATAGAAATAAAACAATAGTAACTAATCCTGCGCCTTCTCGTTCTACTAAATAACCTTGAGTAGATCTTCTACATATTGATCACTTTTGATTTTAACGCAAATTAAATGTAGGTACCTAGAGTAGTTTATTTTTTTCACAATACACTTAACAGAACTGACACGGTCTGTATAATCTGTGTATGGAAACAATCTCTCAAATGAATGAACTTATTTTGATGTTTCTTGTTTTGATGGCCAATCGAGATTATCCGTTATATTGAAGGTTTACATTTACTCAACTTGTTGTTTTTAAAGGGTATGATAATAATTAGGAACAAGGGAATCGTTCTATGGACACTCCATGAAGACTATTCATGACATGGCGATCGCCGACTCGGAATGTTTTTGTCTTAAAATGGTGACAGACACTAGTCCTTCACTTGTAATATGATTTGAAGATGCCAGGTTGGTTTGGTTTGAAAGGATGTCTAGAAACTATCTGCGTTCTGTAGTAGATAAAAATAATAGGTTTTAAAATCACAGTATCATAATTACATCGTAATTATTTACGCGTGTGATAGGATTTTATACATTGTTTTGGTGACGTAACGTTTCATTTTAATTCTAACCAACTACTAACGCAATCAACAATTATAGCCCGATGCCTATTACGAAGATTAGGCCCATTTCCACAACAAGCAAATACAAATACCTACTCATGGCTCTAAACTAGAACTCATTAGTGACGTCAGACCGTTTCAACGAGTAAGCCTCCCGTTTCATTTCGTGTGTTTTGTCGGCCTTTAGATAGGTACTGTTGGATTTTGGTTTTAGTAGGTGCCTAAGCACAAAAGTACAAATGCCGTTTTATTAGTGAAATTGACCATCACAACGTCAACTATTGTGATGTTCAATTTTACTTTAGTCGATTGATGTTTTGTTTCGGGCTCATAATGCATAAGTTCATGTTCTGTCACGTAGGTATTATATTATAAACAGCTCTTGATGCACGTTGATCATATTTTTTAAACATTTTCTTGCACCGATCAATACTAACCTTCTTCTGAGCATTTGTTAAGTTACCCGTGAAGGATCCTACGCGAACAATTTTTTTTACGGCCAAATTATAGTGCAATATTTTGTTAATACTTGTCATACTGATGCCTGACGATCGATAGTATTGCATGACAATCTAGAATTATTAGTTCATGCCATATCATGTATCTTTTATGTAGGTACCTTATTTACGTCAATTTATTTCTATTTTTTCTAGGACAACAACCGATTTCACTATTTAACTCAATGATGTTTAATGTCTAGATAAGCAGACTCAAACAACTGCGTTGCTAGGCATGGCGACACATTAACCGCCCGAATATCGTTGGTAGGTAATCAAAGAATCATATCTCTATCCCTGTTACACTAGTTGCTAAAGTACGGTAAGACGTTGAAAATGACAGAAATAGCAATATTTTTAAATTTAGTCGGACAATGCCTACTTAGGGTGCCAGTTCATTAGATTGTAATTTCCCCAAAATGTTACGATATCTTCTCAATGTCAGTGATAAAAACCGATATTTTTAATAATCAACTTTTTAGTAATAACATTATGAATTTGAGTCATTAATCAAAATCAAATATAATATGATGTAATTATGAATAAAGTTATAATACAAAGAATATTTTATTCATTTATCCGACCAATATTTATTCGTTCTTGATAATTAAAATTATTATCGCCATCATAATACTTAATTATCAAAAACGTGTCATATTGTAGGACAGGATATTCCTTAAGAAAATTCGAAAGCATTGCATGAAGAATCTACAATATATTGTTTTGAAAATTGCAGTGATGTTTTTTTTATTCTGGGACCATTGGAGTAAACAATTATAATAAACAATAATAAATATAGCAGACTAACAGCTAGCATAGCCACACCGCCACCCGCGCCCGAGTTCGTAAGCTCTTACCACTAGTTACCACGCACCCTGCACGGCCCGCGTGCAGTCTGTGTCACTCATACATACCTATACCAAGCAGCGCGCGCTTTTTCAGTATCTCTGTATCACGTAAAACTTCTTTGAAAATTGTAGCAATTGTAATATGTTATACTATACCTGTACTTAAATCTCCGGACATAGATACCTGTTGCCGTCGAGCTATTTGATTAAACTAATAATTACAAAACGTAACCTATTTAAGCCTGATTCTGCTGCTTGATTCATAACTATCAATAATTATAAAAATAGTAATGATTATTAGTATTATTTAAAATCGCTGTAGACGTTAATGCCGTCCATTAATCTAGGTACCGGATTTGTTATTATCTTTGTACTCTTGTATTTTTAGTATTTATTGAAGTTATATTGTAATCTATTGTAATTTTACTATTTCACTATTTACTATTATTATCCAGTCAGTTTCTTTTCGTAATATTCTGATGACTTTTATCCATTATTTATCGTTATCTTTACGTATTTTGTCTGCGGATATCCTATAGTATCAAAAAAGTAATTATCGATTAGTCGAAATCTCCCATAATTATGGGGAAACAAAATTATGTTTCACCTGGCATCACCAACTGTAAAATTATTTACTTTTAAAATCATGATATTATATGTGATAGTTTCAATTAATACGAATAGTGTAAACCGTATTTACTTGTGGAAATAAATTCCAGAAACTTTATGAAGAAATTGAGAACGGGATTAAGAGGTTTTGACTACACATTTCTCCATTTTTAATTTTTTAAATAATATTTTGACGTCTGATATATTCAACCATTTTGTTTAATCGCGACTAAGGCCGGTCGGCGCGCTTCGCCGGCGTACGCCGGCAGTTGGCTGACGTCGTCATAGACAACAATCTTCAGTTCTCGTGTATTATACTTCAATGATTTAACTATGCCTATAGTAAAGTTCCATTTTCAAAAACAATATTCCATTAAACTTTCTACATAAGCATTGTAGAAAAAATTCTGTACTAATACAAAATGTATAGGTACGTCATACTTAGAGATGCCTAGAGACTTTCGCAAGGTAACCAGCCGGCCGTAAAATTGCTGGCTACTACGACCAACTCATAATAGCTATAAGAGTTGAATAAGGTCGCTACTTGGCTATTATTTAAGCGGAATATTATGGTTAGTTGGCGAAAAAAAGTCTAGCTAGTTTAGCATACGACCACGAAAAAATTCTTTTCGACGTGTGAAAAACTGACAGATACCTATTATACATTTCACTAAAACTCTGTCTCATTCTGACACGTAGAAATAATTATTTCGTGGTGCGTATTACTACGTACTAGCCCGGCAGCAATTTTTGTTATTAGTTCACGTTTGGTTTTCGTTTGATTAAATTCGCAGATATGCTGTCTGAGGTGATATTAGAGATATCTTTGTTTTTCTGTGCATGCCCAATATGTACTGCATAGGTACCTATGCTTAAAACTTTGTTGATGTTTTTTCTTTAAGGGTAATCGTCTCGGTCAGAACGCGAAATTCAAATATTTTTTGGTTTTTTGGCATTTCCATATAAACTTATCATTTTAAATTTACGAAAACTCATTTAACAGCCATAAATAGGTTGCGTTGAGGAATTACATACATTTATAAACCAAATTAGTGGCCAGGTTATGCACGAAAGTGCATCAACTGATTTTTACCTCAGTGTTTAGTTAGTGGACACTTGTGCATAAACTGATCACTATTTTGGTTTCAACGTGTATAATAATTCGTTAACGCAACCTGTTCATGGCTGCTATATGAGTTTTTGTAAAGTTAACAGTCAGCAGTTTGTCTGCAAATGCCAAAAAACCCAAAAATATTTGAATTTCGCGCGCTGATCTAGTGAATCCATTTTAAGTAGCAGTTGAGACCAGCAAATAAACAACATACCTACCTCAAAGAGTTATTTTTGTGATAAACATTTCAAAAAATCGTCGCGGATGCAGGACTCGAACCTTGTGTCTTTGGACACTAGCCCGACGCTCTGCCCAACTGAGCTAAGCCAACGCTATAAGTTGGTTAAAATTATAAACACTTCACAAATTCGACGCGGAGACAGTACTGCGGATTAGCTCAGTTGGGCAGAGCCGGGCTAGTGTCCAAAGACGCAAGGTTCGAGTGCTGCGAATATCCGCGACGAATATTTGAAATGTTTATCACAAAAATAACTCTCTCAGATAAACCTAGTGTGGGATGCACTATAAAATTAAAATCATTTCAACATACCTAACCTAATCAACAGCATAATCTATGTCATCTTCTTCTTCGTCGTGTCAATGGTTCAAATATGTTATATTGTCTTCTCCCAATATTTGGCCGCTGCGACCCTGTAGGGTGTAGCCTGGTGTAGATCTTCCATCTTCATCTATGTCATCATAATTATCCACGCATAATCGCACGCTGCTACGAGTAAGTATGAAATAGAGATGATTAGGTACGTATCATTGTAATTGCAGCAGGTCTCAAGCGAGTATCTGCAGCAAACTCTGGATTCAATAGTATTGTATCTTAAAATTTCTTTGAAAAATTACTTCATCCAACTAATATTATAAACGTGAAAGTTTGTATGTATGGATGTTTGTTCCTCCTTCACGCAAAAACTACTGAATGGATTGAGATGAAACTATGCAATAGTTATGTTTATACATCAGAATAACACATAGGCTATAATTTATAAAGATATTGCGTGAAACATTCGCTGGGTCAGCTAGTAATACATAATAATATATACAAAAAACCGGGCAAGTGCGAGTCAGGCACACGTTGTTAAAATAATTAAAAACCTGTTTTAGCATGTGCTAATGAAGTTCTTTTATATGATACCTTACATGATACGATTTACTCACTTTGATTTTTTAACCCATATTTTGTGAATTTTGAAGCCCTATGTTTTGTGATTTAAATAAAATGTACATTTTTCAGATTTATTCCTATATGTGTACTCTGAGACAATGCTTTTCGCCAAATTTCATAGTTCTATGTCAACGGGAAGTACCCTGTAGGTTTTGATTTTTGTGAGTGCGAAATATGCGTTTTTTTACGACATGGCTGACATGACACGGCTTTAACTTTTTAAACGAGAAGTTTTTCTTTTACACAACTGCAAGAGGCCATAGATATACGTATACAGTTTAAATTTCAATTCGATATCTTTACGCGTTCCTGAGATAAAGAGTCTTGAATTCCTGATATACACACAGACGGACAACAAAGTGATCCTATAAGGGTTCCGTTTTTTCCGTTTGAGGTACGGAACCCTAAAAATATTCATACAGGCGAATTGAGAACCTTCGTTTTTGAAGTCGGTTCAAAAAGTATCTATAGAAACAAAATAAGTAAAGTTTAGAAGTATCAATTTGGAGTTAACTTAGTACACACTGGACTATACTACAACTATCACTATGCATAGCTAAATGAACATAGCTATGAAGCGAACAGTACTGCGTAAACACGACCGACGTTGCTAGATTCCGTCTGTAAACAACTGCTCACACATTGTCTTTGACTGTGTCCAGCACAAAGCGCTCAGGGCATAACCGTACACGTACCTGGTTTCTGTCTGTTGTTGTTTTGACGTCATAATACTGATTGCAGACGCGATTGTGAAACTTGTGGTTCGGAAGAACGTTTTGGTATGATAGCAAGATTTAAGTCGTTTCCGCTATACATAGAATTTACCTTCGAATGATATACCTACTCGTATTTCTAAGTACATCTAAATAGGGGGTTTTAAGAGGAAAAAACGGTTTTTCTCGATTTCCGGCAAAACTAAAGGTCCTATCGAAAAAAGTCAAATGGCAAAGTTGTAGGTAATAAAAAGATCTAAAACTTTTGTCTTGACACTTTTTTCACATAACCTCAAAATTTATGTGAAAAATCCAAAAAACCGAGTTTTTGGTTTTTTATTTTTATCTCTTACAAAAATATTTTTTTTAACGAAATTTGGTGAAAACTTACCTTTTTATGTCCCAAATACGCTGTAATTTATTTGATTAAAAATAGTAATTTTTTTCACCTTATTTTAAATTAATATCGAAAAAACACCCTAATTTTCAATCGAAAATTCAACCGTCAAAATATCAGCTTTTTTCAAAAAGTTGATATGTTTTCTGTTTGTTGAAATCTCTACTTTCCGATGATGAAAAAAAATATATATGTTACTACAGTAAATCTTCTCAGAAAATGCAAAAAATCGAAAAAAATATTAAAGAAATAAATGTCAAAATGTACAAAAAATATATTATAAATCTATTAAAAATGTATAAAATATATATGGAAATCGGTCAAAAGTTTGTTATTAAAAATATCAATCTTTAGGTTATGTTACGTTAAGCATACTATTTTTTAAGGAATTATTTTACGATTTTTATGTTTGAGTTGATTGATACAGATTTAAATAGAGATAGTATTTACCTTCCTATGCAGATTCGAAAAGTTTTTTTTGTTTTTTTAAGTTAACTTGTCACAGTTATCTTCAAGAAACTCAGCGTGCACGTGTATTTTTATAAACGACTAGCGGACCCGGCGAACTTCGTACCGCCTTAAGATATTTTAAGTTTAATGGCTGTCATCCAAAATGTAGATCTGGTTGAACTATCTCACTTTTGTAAAGACAGTAAAGCTCGAAACATACTATCGGACGCGGCTTACGGACGCGACTGACAGCCGGATCACCTTTGGACGACCTTGAGCTTTCGGACGTCCGAGAGCGATCTGGCACACCGGATGTATTAAGACTGTTGCTAAGTCGCGCGTGTCAGTCGCGTCCGTCAGCCGCGTCCCATAGTATGTTTCCGGCTTTATGGTCTAAAATCGGTAGATACGAAGTAAGTAATAGTAAGTGCGCCACAAAATATTAGCCCCAATTCAATGTGAAACGGTACACAAATATTGTAGCAAACAATCATTTCAAACCCAAAAAACAGCCAAGTTCAACTAATTTGTTTCGTCATCGTTATCATCCGCAGCTTTCTTTGTCCCACTGTTGGGTATAGGCCTCTCTCTTGCAGTGCCATCTGCTTCAGCTCTTTGCCGGTCGTGACCAGGCTCGACCGGCGGTATTGATGATATCGTCGAGATAGTCGACCTACCTTGCTGCCGCGCCGCACATAGCTGAGCGGTCTCACCTATTCAAGTACCCTAGTTGACCATCTCGGTCACCACCGTCTTTCTTGCTCAAGAAGCGCTGGTCGAATTGGTTGCCACGCCAGTGTGAACGATGTCATACGCAGGGCTTTTGCGACCGCCAATATAGCAGCCGTACTCGAACCGAATGGGTTTGCGCATGGTGATGGCAAAAGGCCTGAGGGTATGAAGCTGGTCCATGGAAGTGTAGACGGCCCATAGTATGAGACGCGACTTGCGTCGATAGTTTGGTGCCGTCACATCTTTTTGAGACTCAGAGAATGGCTGGAGCGTTGGCTGATTCGGAGCAGCACAAACGGCGCAAATATGCTAACCTCGGCAATGGTTACATATTTGAGCCGTTTGTAATTGAGTCATTGTGGCCGTGGTGGCCGGTCTTGTTGTCAAAAGTCTTTCTGAGCGTCTGGTGTACCCGACATGTGACCAAAATGCTGGTGTTTATTTGGCTAACGTAAAAGCATTGCCAATCAGCGTGCCAATGATGCCAGCATGCTGAGCACGCTGCTAACTGGCAGTGGGCTTGAGTATTTGGATTATCTTTATACCTTCAAGGGTCTGTGGATGATTCAATTGCTTGTTATGTAGTAGTTTATGAAGTTTTACATTATAAGTTCTGTATTTAGTGGTATTGCTCTATAAAAAAAAGTCAAGGACCCTTGCACATTGCCACTGTCCAAACCTAACCTGACATCATAATACCTTATACTTATAAATGCTTCTGTTGATTAAGATAAGGTTAAGTTAAGTTTCCGCCTTGTCCTGGCGGGGGAACTTAGTAGCCGAGGCTTATGGGCGGCGCGGGAATCCCAGATAGAGCCGCTTCTCTGGGTTTCTTCTGAGACTGCTGAGAAGGCGGCGCTCGATGTCTCCCGATTTTTTGGGTCTTTTCTCTCTTGGCAGCTTAGAAGTTTGCACTCGTGGTTGGGCCGCTTTTCAGGGCTTTTTAACTCAAGTAGCTGAGAGGCTGGCCGGTAAGTTGCGTGCGTCATGAGGAGTACCGCAACTGAGGCGGGCTGCACTTTTATCACTGTTCAATCCTAAACAAACCAACAGAAATGTATGTTCGTGTCAAGGTCACAGTTCACAGTCAAGGTTAATAACCTTAGAGTCAAGATACTTATACTCATGCCATACTACTCCTAAAAATCAAGTCGATCCGTTTCTTCGTATATTAGAATGGATTCTGTACCATAAAGGTAGAATAAAGAAACATGTTTAACCTCTAACGGTGGTATATTTAAAAATATTTTTAATGTCAGACAAAATGACGGCCCAGTATTAAACGTCATTGTAATATCTAGCATGGCATAGGAAAAAACATTTCCTCCAATTTTAATGTCAGTTGTCATTGTCAATCCATACTATATTTCTTCTTCGAGGATATATAATGGTGAAAAGACAATTTGTCTCTTTGCTATGCTAAGCGTGACATTCATAAAAAGTCTTCAGTCAATGTATTTCACCTGTCATCTTATTACGTTTCCTCAATCCATATCAGGCCCAATTATGAACGCGCCATCTTAAATTTAATTTGAATATAAAATGTGTTCTCACTATCGAATGCCTAAAGTGAAAAAGAAACAGAAATATTCTAATTAGCTGTTATAATTACGATGGTGCCTTGAAATTGGGCCTATTAGCGTCGTTGTGATAGGTGACAGTTTCGCTAACGATTTTTTAAGGGAAAAGATGATATGAAAAATATAATATGAATTACTATTAAAAAAACAAAAATAAAGGACCGGGATAAAAAGTATTCTATGTCCTTCTCCTGGCTCTAAACTACTTCCCTGCCAATTTTCAGCTAAATCGGTTCAGCCGTTCTTGAGTTATAAGTGGAGTAACTAACACGACTTTCTTTTATATATTGTTGGAAGGTAGACGAGAACCAGCCGGCGAATGATATAAAAGGCGGTGCGCAAACGCCGCGCCAACACTTTGCCTCGAGCCACCGTCGTGGAAACATCGTCCGATATTTCATTTCTCTTTAGTTAAATTGTGTCGAATCGCTGTCCGATTGTTTAACTTTTGATTATTTTTGTTGAATTATAATTGTCAGAAGTAATTCGATGTTTTATTTTTGAAATAAAATCAGTTCAAGTATCCAAAATCAGAAGTGGATAGAATCTACGTTTCACACGTTGTTCTATCTCACTACTCGGCCCACATTTTGTTGCAAAGAAATGTCGGACAATGTGATGGCCATCGAAATAGTAGTTTGCGCAAAATCTACATGAAGGTAGTTGCCTAAAAGCGAAACTAGGCGCGAGTTAATAGTGAAGTGAAGTGTTGGAGCAGTGCTTGAGAGCTCATAGGGTGCGTCGAATTCCCACAACCCGCAGGCCTCGCCGACTGACCGGTGGGCATGCCGTCCTCAGCAGGCTTTGCACCTGTTCGGTGGGCATTGCCGCCTGTCACCTTTGCGATGCCGGCTATTCGGCGGGAATCACCGTCGTCAGCAAGCCTCGTCACGCTCAGCAGCACTTAGCACCAAGAGAGGCTGGTAAACTGTTTGTGGCAGATAACGTCACGGTAACAGACTGCATTGCTGATGCAGTACTTTTCTTCAGAATCTTGGTGAGAGCTATCCATTATATTTTTGATTTGATTTTGATTACTTTTACATTTTGTTGTTGTGCCCATATTTACCAAAAGCAAAATAGACCGTGCTAAGTACTAGACTACCGATTTTTACGAATCAGGTTTTGTTTAAATTATGATTCAGGCCCATGCGTAAATAAATGACGGGTGAGTGATCATTTATTGTAAAGCGAGCCACCACCAGAACTGATGACCAAGACCACTCTGTCAAGAGTGTATACGACTAAGAAGAAGAGTGATCATACATGGGGTTATTTTATTGCAAACACGAGCTTTTTTGTCTGCAATAGCTAATCATCACGATTATTTTGTTCGGGTTCAGGAACACAGCTCGAACAAAACTACCCTACATGTAACATTTTTGCTGTGTAGGTTACGCATTAAACATTTTGTGAAAAATAATAATGGAGCCAAGTGTGTCTTTAAATAGATGTTGTGAAGTTCAACTCATAAGACAGGCATTGTTTTTTCGTGGTGAATTTGTCCTCCTTTCTGCGAAAGTCAACTGACATTATTTGACACTCATTTAAATCCTAAACGTGCTTATAGCCGGGATTCTAATGTAAAAATAGTTTTGGTGAAAAAAGATAACGCGTACCATAAGCAACGTTGAATTTCGATGCAAAATGATCAGCGTCGCAATGCCTTGAAGTCATAGCTTGAAGTGGTTTTGGAATTTCGTAGTCTTGTGAAATAAGAAAACTTGCGAATTGTTTTAGTAAAGAAAAATCTGGTTTCGATAGATTGTTTTTAGATTTTGAATATGACTTGAGATAGGTACGGGGTTAGTCCCGTCAGATGTTTGTCGGGGAACTGTAAATTCTACTTTGTGTGATTTCGGAATGATTATTTTCTACTTAGTGAAAGAAACTGACCCTTTTAAAATAAAAGTCAAGGTCAGGTGAGACCGAGCTCTGATAAGATCTAAGTTCTACTTATGTAATTTTTCACATGTAGTCGAAGACAAAAGTAGCAGGCAAGTAAGGCAATCATTAAAGCCGGCAGCTTTGCAGCTGCAGTTTGTGCGTTCTGATGGGTTTTATTTGAAAGTATGTACTTAGGGTTGTTTTTATCAAAAGTGTTATCTATGTAGTTGACGTGACAAAGAAGAAAGAGAGAGTAAGCTCAACTCTTTTTAAACGCTTCTTCTCTGTTTGTAGTTGTGACGCTGCAGCGTTTCCGATAAAACGCGGGAGTGCGTCTCATCGAGGTCACTGAATGTGATGGAATGTGGTGGCCCAGTTGTGAGTGCTTAAATGTTTGATTTTGCACTGGAAAAGGTAAAATGTTTGGTGACCTGTTGACTATAATAAGTCGTAGCCTTGAACGTTTTACACCATCGCCCGGCAGTCGTGGCAGTCGTAAGTTTTGGTGACAAGTGGTGTTGTTGATAACTTGTCAGGACTACATCCGATAGACATAGGTAGTAGCTAGATTTCTGAGTTTTGAAAACCCGATCGCAACACTAGTTTTTCAAAATAACCGGTTACATTCTTCTTGCCAGGCAAAAATAAATCTTAACTGTGTCGAAATAACGGTGAAATTTAATTATCATGGCGCCATAACCAGAGAAAAAACTGGTTTTCTTAGAGCAAGCTAAATTTAACCTTCTCTAAAGAAAACAAAAGTTGATTCTTCACTAACTGTGTATGTGGCTGTGATTAGTTCTGGACCGTCGCCGCGTAGCCGTCGGTGTCGCGTGGGTTGCAACGAAACAGTTTGGTTTTTAGTTACCAGAAAAGCCATGACACGAGCGCGACACGGCGTAGCTAGGTTATTATGTGTAGCAGTTTTTCGACATTGCAAAGAGCAGTTTTTCGGTTACGTAGCTAGAAACAGTTTTATAAAGCTGCTACGATACGTAACGCCCAGTCGCCCACTGCTAACACCCAATCAGCGATAACTTACAGATGCAAATAAAGATTTCTAATTTTAATATGATCTACTGTTCGTGCAATATTCATTTACTGGTACAATTTGTAGGGAGTACTGTACACTGATAAACTTGTAATGATCAAATAATGATCAAGTTTGTGCCCGATCAATTAAAGAGTATGAACGTAACCTGCCAAGTGTTTTGTTACGTCTCGGTCTGTCTATAGAAGTACCTACGTTTAACAATGTGTTGCTATGTGAAATGTTTACTTTTTGTAAAAAGATACATCTGATCCTTATCATTTTTATCTGCACTGTGTTAGCCTTTTGATGGTCCACTGCAGGATGACGGGCATACCCACGAAGGTTGATTGAAGGGTGATGTTCATCTATTTGAAGGGAAATGTGCCCCTGAACGATTAACGTAAAAGTTTTGCAATTGTTTCTGAGTTAGATGATTATTGAGAGACCTTGTTAGTCATTGACACGTTTTGTGACCCTAGCAGTGGCTCAGTGGTGATGTTTTACGTTTCATAGTTCTAATTGTTTTCTCTGGTTTGTCTCAGATCGATCGGGATACGGCTTCACGCAGTGCCTCTGTCCCTGGGAAACGAGTATTGCTTCACGTCGTGCCTCTTACTCAGTGCGGGATACTGCTTCACGTAGTGCCTCTGTCCCTGGGAAACGAGTAATGCCTCACGTCGTGCCTCTTACTCAGTGCGGGATACTGCTTCACGTAGTGCCTCTGTCCCTGGGAAACGAGTAATGCCTCACGTCGTGCCTCTTACTCAGTGCGGGATTCTGCTTCACGTAGTGCCTCTGTCCCTGGGAAACGAGTAATGCCTCACGTCGTGCCTCTTACTCAGTGCGGGATACTGTTTCACGTAGTGCCTCTGTCCCTGGGAAACGAGTATTGTCTCACCTCGTGCTTCTTACTCAGATACTGCTTCACTCCGTGTTTCTGCCCCTGAGAGCGAGTAAAGCATCAAGTCGTGCTTCTTGCTTGGTCGAGACAGGCTTCACGCCGTGCTTCTGTCCTTGGGAGCAAGTAAAGCATGAAGTCTTGCTTCTTATTTGCTCGGGACATGCTCTGCGCCGTGCATCTGTCTCTGTGAGCGAGTAAAGCATCCATTCGTGCTTTTACTTGCTCGGGACAGGCTTTGCGCCAAGCATCTGTCTCTGTGAGCGAGTAAAGCATCTAATCGTGCTGCTTACTTGCTCGGGATAGATAGTTTTCACGCCGCTGCGCCGTAGCTCACTAGTTAAGTATACGCCTCTTGACATTTTTGCTGTCTTTTGGCTAAGTAACGATTGTTTGTTTCTTTTTTAGTCATAACACAGGATACACTTCAAACGTGTTTCTTTCTTGGTTGTTTAGTCATAATCATAGTCATGGTTACAAAGTGCCTTTGATGAAATTTTGCTTTGCTGCCCTGATCACCCGGATAATTTACGAGTGAATTTTAATAAGTTTTGACGAATCTGAACTGAGCTTTATCCATGACCATTACAAGAAATGTTTCTTGGCAGACTTTGCAAGGCGATACTTGTAGACTTCAATTTTTTTTTCGGTTCAGTTTCATTTTTAATGATTGAATCTTTTTGAGCAAGAAAAACTTCATGTCTGGATAGTTTTTGGCTTGCCTTCAAGCCTTTTCTATGATTTCGTACATATGCAAATCGTTTTCACGTTCTGTACAGATGCTGACCTAGAAAAGGAAGAAACTACTTCGGCTGCGGCTGAGCTACAGCCACAAATTGAAGTCTAGCTGTTTCCGGTACCAGGGCTGTGAAAAGAAAATGAACAGGTTCCGTCTGGGTCTGCACGTCTGGGTTGCATAGAACTACCAAGAGACTTCTACTCAAGCGTGGAATATGAACCCTCCGAGCCTGAGCACCATCTAAGCTTCGATGCCAATGCTTGAGACTGGCCCGCAGAGCTAAGGGAGACCGAGGACGGTCTCATTTATCAAGAAAGGCCGTGTTGGAAGGTAGACGAGAACCAGCCGGCGAATGATATAAAAGGCGGTGCGCAAACGCCGCGCCAACAGTCTGCGACATCAAAGGGACTCATTCGCCACTCCGCTCCCGCTCGCCGCGCCGTACGGACGTCTCCAGCGCTCCGCTCCTGCTGCCCGCTCCGCCCTGTGCGGGGTCTGCCTCAGTCGGCCGCCGAGTCTCCGAGTCTGTGCACCGATTGCCCGGCAACGTGTTGTCTGAGCTAGCCTAGTGCAAGCGCAGATATTCACGTACCGCGGTAACTCGTGAGTGCCGGACTTGCTCCGTGCTTCGAGTCTTCGCAGTGCAGAGCTCGCGCCATCCAAACCGCTCTTTTCAGAGCGATCCTAGTTTCTATAACACAACCGCTCTTTTCAGAGCGACCCATCCAGTTTCTAACTTAAAAATCCACGCTTAGTGGTCGTTCAGTGGATACGTAACCGTGCCAACGAAGCTGAGCGTACGTTGACCCGGGGCGTACGTTTTTCCCCCTTCAGGGGAACAACGAAACCCGGCTGGGTCTGGAACCACCGGCCTTGGGGACGGCCCTCGCCGACACCAGACATCTCCTTCCCACCCTACCCATCCTTTACCTATTCCTCGGGTGTGTGTTTGGCTTGGACGGCCGGCCTAAAAACCGGAGTCCCTGCCTCTCCCCTGTGGCAGCTAGGGCCGTTAGGCACACAACCGGTTGCACATTAAGATTGGCAACCGGGACACGTTAGGTCACACATAGGTACCCACCTCCTTGCCTATACCCGGCAAGGAGACCTCTCATTCTTGCCCCCGCCGGGGACCTCCTCCCCCGGCGCACCTCTCTCTCTCTCTCCCGTGAGCCATGGCAACCCCGAAGGATTTGAACGACCTCGATGAGGCGCTCAATTTCATCCGGGCTGCCTACGTCTCCCGCGACAATGGCGACGCCATTGCCGAATTCCTTCGCGCCACAAAGCGCAATCTCTCAGGCCTAGAGCCTGTAGCCCCGACCGCCCCTCAGGCGCACCCCCGCCCCGCCGTCAAGGCTGCCCCCCCGCCCGCGACCCGCCCAGTCTCGCCAAAGAGCAAGGCAGCGGCCGCCCGCCTTACGCCCGACTTCAGGGGACCCGCTTCACGGGCCCTTGCAACCCCGAGTCCCGACCGCGGTCGGAGCTCTGTCAGCGACCGCTCCCACCGCGGGCGGTCTCGGTCCACCGCTCCAACTAGGGCTAAGCCCTACGACAGGAGCCGCTCCCCCCGCCCACGTTACCGTGAGCTCCCCTACGCACCTCCTGTTGAGGGCAAACATCTGGTCCCGGCGGTTGCCGATTTCCCAGAGTCCCCCGATCCTCAAATGGAAGAGGGCGAAGTCTGCGACACCGGCTTTACCGTAGTGGAGCGGAAGAAGAAGAAGCGGCCCGCCGCTTCCTCCTCTCCCCCGCCCCCGTCCAAGGTCCCATGCCCCGCGGCCTCCACCGCCACCCCGTCTCAGCCCGGTCCCTCCAAGAGCCAGAAAGCTCCCAGAGCTTTCACGCTCGTCGAGAAGGACAAATGGCTCTATGTGTCCCGTCGCCTGACCGAACTAGAAATACCCTTCAAGGGTAAGCCAGTTCGCGAAGGCATCGAAATCTTCGTCCCGACGCCCGATCACTACAGGGCGGCCACCCGCTTCCTTCGCGAGGAACACCTGCATTTCCACATGCAGGCCCTCGAGGAGGAAAAGGTGTACCGCGCGGTGATTCGCGGTATCCCAAAAGAAATACCCACCGAGGATATCTTATCGGATCTCCTCGCCCAGGGACTCCCCACCCGACAAGTCCACCGCATGACCAGCGGTAGGACCAAGAAGCAGCTAGACATGGTGCTAGCTGTTCTTGATAACAGCCCGGAGGGCAAAAAGATCGAGCTCATTCGCTCGGTCTGCAAGCTCACCGGCTTCAAGATCGAGGCCCCTCACAAACGGGGCGTCCCGGGGCAGTGCCACCGCTGCCAGAGATATGGCCACGCAGCGCGATTCTGCCACGCAGAATACCGCTGCGTGAAATGCGCAGGTGCGCACAGCACGTCAGAGTGCTCGCGCACCAAACAGGACCCCACACCGCCTAGCTGCGTCCTTTGCGGGACCCAGGGGCACACCGCGAATTACCGCGGCTGCCCCATGGCCCCAAAGGCCGTAAAAGGCCAAAACAAGCCAAAGCCCAAGGGCAGACGCCCGACTCGGCCCAATCCTCCCACACAGTCCAAGCTCCAGCTTGCGACTCCCCCTCCCACTTTCGTGGATGCCCCTACCCCGGTAGACAACGCTTGGCAGCGTACAAAGCCCCAACGGGGACCCGCGCCCAAGCCTGAGCTACCGCGCCCACAGACCCAAAACCGCGCCCCGGCGCCTCCCGCCCCCAAAGCCGCCACTAAGGCCGCTAAGCCCGCCCCGTCAGGTGCCGTCGCGAATAGCTCCTCCATGAAGGACTATATCGTCGACTTGGAATTCGCTAACGAATTCCTAACGCACCTCTCCATCGTGGATCCCGCCGAACTCGCCGTATTCACGGCTAAGGTCCGCGCCAACCCCTTCAACACCACCCAAATCATGGCCGAACACCGCACACTCCTCGACCATCTCAAGGTCCACGGAGCCGCTATGGTTAATCTTCTTAAGACGTACTATGGATAGTACACCCTTAAGAGAAAAGCCTCACTCCCTATCCTTGGCATGGTTCAATGCCAACGGCCTCTTCAGTGACCACAAGGACCAACGCGCCTTGATTCACCAATTTGTCTCCACCCATCAGGTGGACATAATGCTAGTGAGCGAGACCTTTCTAAAGCCCAGTAGGAGGGATCCCAAGATCGCCAACTACTCGCTGGTTCGTAGTGACAGGACCACCGCTCCGAAGGGCGGTACCCTGATCTACTACAGAAGGTCTCTCCACTGCATCCCAATAGATACCCCACCCCTCATAAGCCTGGAAGCTTCCTGTTGCCGTATCTCGATGACCGGTCATCAACCCATCACCCTTGTTTCTTGTTATCTCTCTGGTAACAAATCATTCGAAAGAAGCGACTTTGAGTCGCTTCTGTCCCTCAGTAGCGCCGTCATTCTGGCAGGCGACTTCAACAGCAAGCACATGATCTGGGGCTGCAATGCGACCAACCCGAAGGGCAACCATCTCTTCTCCCTCTCCGATGAGCTCAATTTTGACATCATCGCACCCAGCACCCCGACATACTTCTCCTATGACGTTGACCGCAGACCCGACATACTGGACTTGGCGCTTCTAAGGAACGTAACTCTCCAGTTGCGCTCACTAGAAGTGATCCATGAACTCGACTCGGACCACAGACCTGTCTTAATGAGACTAGGCCCTGACCCGACTGACAGACCCACCCGAACCAAGTCCGTGGTGAGCTGGGAGCGTCTAGGCTCAGCCCTGGAAGCCATCAGCTCACCCGACCTTGATAGGATCCCTGACAATATAGTCACCCCCGACGACGTTACCCTCTCGGTAGACGCCCTCACTAGCCACCTCCGCACCACTATTCGTGAGTGTTCCAGGCAGATCCCAGTCGAGACCATGGATCGACGCTGGGCCCTGCCGGAGGATGCGAGGGACCTACTGAAGGCCAAACACGCCGCCACTAGGGCATACGACTCTCGTCCCTCCGAAGAGAACAGAGCCACTTTGCGGTATTACGAGCGTGCCGTAAAAAACCGCATAAGTGAACTCCGTAATCAGAGGTGGGAGAGCCTGCTTTCGGAGATCCAGCCAACCCACCAGGCATACTGGCGGCTGGCTCGAACTCTGAAATCTGACGTAGTGACAAACATGCCACCCCTCACCCGTCCCAATCTACCTCCTGCCTTCGAGGACGCGGACAAGGCCGAGTGCCTGGCCGACAGCCTCGAAGCGCAGTGCAGCCCCAGCTTAGACTTGGTCGACCCTGCTCACCTCGATACGGTGAACAGAGAAGTCGAAGAAAGATCCTCCGTCCCCCCCACTGATACCCTCGAGCCTGTCACGGCCTCCGAGGTCGAGTCGATCATCAAGGGCCTCCACGCCAGGAAAGCCCCCGGTGCCGACGGCATCAGTAACAAAGTGCTCAAGCACTTCTCCGTCTCACTTGTATGTCTTCTAGTCAGCATCTTCAATGCGGCTATGAACAACTGCATGTTCCCCGAAACATGGAAGTCCGCCGACGTCATCGGCATCCATAAGCCCGGCAAGAAGGCTTCTGAGCCCTCTAGCTACCGTCCCATCAGTCTCCTCAGTACCCTGGGGAAGATCTATGAGCGCATCCTTCTGAAGCGCATCTGGTCCCACATAAAGGACAACAATCTCCTTCCCAACGAGCAGTTTGGCTTTAGGGCCAAACACTCTTGCGTCCAACAAGTACACCGCATCACGGAGTACATTCTCGAAGGCTTCAATAAGAAACCCAGTCACGGTTATCTTGTCAAGCCCAAGCCTCAGGGGACCGTAGCGGTCTTCCTGGACGTAGCGAAAGCTTTCGACAAAGTCTGGCACAACGGTTTGGTCTACAAGCTGTTCGCCAAGAAATTCCCCGACCGACTTGTATTTATAATACAAAACTTTCTCTCTTGTCGAAAGTTTTCCTACAAAGTCGAGGGAGCTCGCTCGGCCCCCCGCCCGATCTCTGCTGGAGTCCCTCAAGGCTCAGCAATGGCCCCCGTCCTCTACTCGCTCTATACGAGCGACATTCCTCGTTCTCCCAACGTTGAGCTTGCGCTCTTCGCGGATGACACCGCCCTCTATTCTAGAGGCTGGAAAAGGAACGTTCAGATGCTCGATATCCAAAGAGCTCTCTCTAAGCTCGGTGACTGGTTCAAGAACTGGGCCATCACTGTCAATCCCGACAAAAGTGCAGCCATGTACTTTCATCCCGAAAAGCTCAGGAGCAATCCGCGTAAGCAACTCACGCTTAACGGAAAGCCTATCCCTTGGGCCCCTACGGCCAAATACCTTGGCGTGACCCTTGATCGACAACTCAACTTCTCCAAGCACATTCAGATTGTCCGCAACCGTGCGGCCTTCTTCTTAGGACGACTCAGTCCTCTCCTCAATGCGCGCAGTAAAATGTCCCTTAGAAATAAGGTGACAATTTACAAAACGTGCATTCGCCCCGTTATGACCTACGCTTCCGTGGCCTTCGGTCACGCTTCCTCCATCGACCTGAACAAGCTTCAGGTCATCCAGAATAGGTTCATTCGCAAAGCAGTCGGAGCTAGCTGGTTTATGCGAAACTCTGACCTGCATTGCGACCTCGAACTCCCCTCCATTACCCAGTACATCAAGTACACTTCTCGCCGCTACTTTGATAGGGCTCCTCATCACCCCAACCCACTCGTAGTCCAAGCTTCGGACTACACGCCAGACACTACACACCCACCTCCTCTCCGTCGCCGCCCCAAACACCTCCTGGGCGACCCGGATGACCCCATCGCCGTAGTCACCTCTGCGGCGCTGGGGTCACCCGATCCGACAGCTCCCTGCAACAGGAAGTATTCCGTATTTGGTATAGGCGCCGGTTACCAAAGGCACACAGTCAGACACCGACCCCGCCGGCGAGGTCGAGGACCCTCAGGATCTGTTAGAAGATCGGTTAGATTCTCTCCAAATAGTCAATCAGCTCAACCTATTAGGGCCACAGGGCACACCCCTTCTGGGGTGCCCGGGCAAGTCTGATCTCCCCCGCCGGGTGACGGCCCAAGCCGAGGTCCGTACCTTCCCAGGTGCCCTTGCGCTAGTCACCCTATAACCTAATCTTAGGGCTCAGCCGCCTTCTGCGCTCGCCCATGCCCGGTAAGCTGTAGAGGCCTCAGAGGCCAACAGCTCTTAGTCATTCAAAAAAAAAAAAAAAAAAAAAAAAAAAAAACGCCGCGCCAACACTTTGCCTCGAGCCACCGTCGTGGAAACATCGTCCGATATTTCATTTCTCTTTAGTTAAATTGTGTCGAATCGCTGTCCAATTGTTTAACTTTTGATTATTTTTGTTGAATTATAATTGTCAGAAGTAATTCGATGTTTTATTTTTGAAATAAAATCAGTTCAAGTATCCAAAAATATATAGATGTTGTATACTGTACTGTATTTCGAATACTAGTTAGGCTAACGGTTGTAACAGCTGCTACGAAATATATAGTATATAATAGTAGGTTTGTACGAGTATGTAGTAAGACCCAGACCAGCCTAGCCCCTTCCCCACTTCTCCACGAAATACCTTTTGATGGGCTACAATTTTTCGTAGGTCACTCAGGTATATCTCCTCAGGTATATATAATTTATTTTAAAATAGTTATAAATAGGCATCTACGCATATAATTTAAAGAAGATTCGACAACTTTCTCCAAATATTGTAGATGTCTTATTAAATATTAATTTTATTAACTTATTTGTTTGTGAGTTATAGTAGTTTATTTTTATTTGCAATTTTTTTGCTATAAATGTAACATGTAATTTAACGTTTTTCGAGTAATTAAAGTGTGAATTTTAATAAATAGCTCAAAATTATTTATAATATCGTAATATAAAAAAACTTTCGAATTCGAGTTTTTTTCGATTTTTTACATTTTCTGAGAAGATTTACTATAGTAACATATATATTTTTTTTCACCATCGGAAAGTAGAGATTTCAACAAACAGAAAACATACCAACTTTTTGAAAAAAGCTGATATTTTGACGGTTGAATTTTCGATTGAAAATTAGGGTGTTTTTTCGATATTAATTCAAAATAAGGTGAAAAAAATTACTATTTTTAATCAAATAAATTACAGCGTATTTGGGACATAAAAAGGTAAGTTTTCACCAAATTTCGTTAAAAAAAAATATTTTTGTAAGAGATAAAAATAAAAAACCAAAAACTCGGTTTTTTGGATTTTTCACATAAATTTTGAGGTTATGTGAAAAAAGTGTCAAGACAAAAGTTTTAGATCTTTTTATTACCTACAACTTTGCCATTTGACTTTTTTCGATAGGACTTTTAGTTTTGCCGGAAATCGAGAAAAACAGTTTTTTCCTCTTAACCCCCCCCCCCCCCCCCCCCCAACCCCCTTCCCGACCTCAGATCGCCCGTAAATTATTTTTCCTTTTATTTTTATAATATTCCCCTCCTTTTCTAATGGGTTTCATCCTACTATTATTTATTTTCACTCTTTATTATTTTTAAAGGTTCTACTCTGGTCTAATAGGATAGCTTTAAATCACCTTTCAAGAAATAAAACAAATATCTTACTTACATCCAAGGTAATACATCCATGCTTAAATCATGATAGGTTTTATCTCCGTTTTACTTTTACATCACGTTTACCAACTTTATCTAATTTTAAAAGTGTACGGATTTTTATTACAGTAACTTCTTGATTTAAAATTACAATCTTTGTTTGGATATGACTACGAACTTTGAAATAAACAAAATATAGGTATAATTTCTTTCTTAAACTGTCACATACATTGACGCCCAAATCTCGAAGGCATACTATACTACCACCTACTATACTACCGGGAAAATTATATGTATGATATGTTTTATTTTTATACATTAAATGTTAATTCAATCATTAATAATAATACATACATTACAGTAAGTCGTCATAAATTAAAAATACATGTTATCTAAATAATTACAAAGCAGCGGTACGTTGTGGATACATATATTATTGTACTCGCCATGTTGAACTTAAGTTCTTCAAAATAGAAACTAACCGAGACGTATAGTTAGAGATAATAACTGTCTAAACTTTGCTCTACAATATTCAAGAATATTCAATTCTGAGTAGGTAAGTAAATGTATTTTAATTTATAGCTAAAGTTATAGCTGTTTTATTCCACGACTTCGTGGGTAAACTTTGGAAATATAATATTTAGTAGTTTTAAGTAGTATTTACAGTTTAGTTAGAAATTGTTTCTAAAGTATGGGCGGCTACGGTCATCACAATGTCAAACCCTAATTATGCTATTAAAATTAATGAAATGAAAATTTTATTTCAAACTTTGATACTAGGTACATTTATTTAATATTACTTATCTACTACGCTGAAGTCCGATTTCACAATCGAACTTTTTAGGGGTCAACTTGAGGTAATTTTTGACCGACGAACCGGAGGAGGTACTCAATTCAACGCGTATATTTTTTTTATGTATAACGCATAACTTTTTTCATAGTAGTCCGATTTCAATAATTCTTTTTTCATTGGAAAGGATATACTTTGGGATTGGTTTCATTTAAATTTTATCGAAATTGGCTGAGCCATTTTCGATAAATCAACAATAATGTGAAATTGCTACATCGATCCGTGCGTAACATTCGCGAATTTTGTACACGGTTGAAGTCGATCATGTTGTTTTTTGCGTGAAATAATTATGATTTTAAATTTTGATTTCAAAATTTTACAAACACCCAATGTCATTGCTCGTTAGAAGTGTCTCTTTCATACATTTAAAATCCTACTAATATTATAAACGCGAAAGTTTGTGAGGATGGATGGATGGATGTTTGTTACTCTTTCACGCAAAAACTACTGAACGGATTGAGATGAAACTTTGCAATAATATAGCTTATATATCAGAATAACACATAGGCTATAAAATATAATGATGTTGCGTCAAAAATCAAAATATCATGCGGGCGAAGCCGCGGGTAAAAACTAGTTTTCAATATATCGAATATTTGAAGTTTAAAACAGAAAGTGTGTGCGTCGGCCGTGTACGATGCCGAAGGTCCTTACGGCCATTCTTCTTTGTGCGATACTTATTCCATCCATCCATTCAGCAGCAATAGGACATTCACTGCGGACACATGGGCGTCCTCTATGGACTTCCAATAAGATTTGTTGTTTATAAACTTTCGCGATTTGAACACATTATTAACTCAAATTACGAGATAAATAAATATATCATCATCCCGACGTTTCGAAACGTCCGATTTCGGCCGCGATTAGTCCCTTACGTACATAATAATAATGTTTCCAATAAGGTTGGTTGGAAGCGGCGTTCCAGCGCGTTCCGGCGGTCTTAATTATATCGTCAGTTCACCTAGTCGGTGGACGTCCTACGCTTAGCTAGCTGGTACGTGGTCTCCATTCGGGAACTTTACGTCCTTTACGTACTACCATGTGCCCTGCCCACTGCCATTTTAACTTAATCCGCTGGGCTAGGAATCAGTAACTTTGCGGATCTCCTCATTCCTGATTCGAATGTTTAATTATTCATAAGGCCCACAGTAAAAGCCCTCGTTTCCGTTCCATAAGTCACTGTGATCTGATATTTATTACAAGGTAAATAAGTAGGCAAATAGGAATACAGCAACCACATTTTTGCATTGAACATTCGTCGCAATCAAATCGCAATACTATTTTATCGTTCGATCATTTATGGACAACCATTATTTCGCATAAATAGTCATCATACAAATAAAATTTTCCACTTTGACCGCAAAAAATCTTGTTGTAATTGATTCTTCGAAATTATTTTCATCGATTTTATTTAATAGCTTGAACCAAGCTTGAACTAAAATAAAGAACTCGTGTTAGGGGTCGTTGGTGGGGCAAAGTGTCAAGCAATTCAGAATATATTCAATTATGTTAGAATTAAAAGTATTATGTATAGGGTAGATGCACCGGTTTTGGCCACTGTCCCGGTTTTGGCCATTTAATGTCAAAATTATTGCATAATCATAAACAATGTAGCATCGCAAATATTGTCTAAGTGAATGTCAAAGTTTAAAATTTGCTTAAAAATATTATTTTAACATTAGGATTGTTGTAGACAATCATCGAAATTCATAGTGGCCAAAAATGACACCACAACCGATGCATCAACCGGTATGTACCTATTACATTTTCAAAGCCATTATTTCTAAATCCCTTGAAAGAGACTAGTCATCGCAACACAGGGTACCATACAGCGATGACTAGAGTTATTATGTATTATTCGAAAATTCGAAGATCTACTAGTATATCAATCAAGTTCAATAATATTCAATACCTATAAATTGTTATTTTATGTCACTTTTGTAACTGAATACTATGTTAAACATAATATTATTACTACAAATAAATTATTATTTATTTATTATTATTATCTACTATACTTTGGTTAAATATAATTGTTGTTACCGTCAATATATATAGCTACTCGTATCTACCTATATACAAATAGATGGTTCCTGGATGACCCTATTTGTGAACGGAGTTCGCTTTCATAAATACATTCATCGGCGTGTTTTACAGTCTGAAGCTCTCCCGTTTCAATTATTCACGATTCCCCAATTTAAATTGAAATCTGTTACAGATTGGCTGTTTTTTCTCTAATGAGAATTGAAGCCCGGCAGAAATAGATTTTTTTGTTAAATAAATAAGCGAGCAGTTATTAACAGACGTTAAGCTATGAGAGTTATTTTGTCAAGAAGTACCTATGTTCGTTGAGACTTGGTGGTTTCTTTTAGTATAAGAGGTTTAAGCCTCCTGAACGGCTAGCATATGCATGACTACAAATTTATCGACGTGTGAAAATGTGTTAGATAAATAGATATTCTCACCATAACTTTGACTCGTCTTGACACAGATAATACATGACATGATGGAGTCTTTTGACATAGATAAGTGGTTAAAACAACTAGGGCCTACAATAAAGTCTCGGTTTGACTGCCTCGGTGGCTCAGTGATTAGTGACCCTAACTTCTGGATCTAAGAGGCGTGGGTTCGATACCCACCCAGGGCAAATATTTATGTGATGAACATAAGTGTTTGCTTTGTGTCTGGGTGTTATTTAGTTACTATCTATATAGGTAGTTTGCTTGGTTTGGGGTCAGAGGCCGTGTGTAAGATGTGCCAAAATATTTGTTTATTTATAAAGTGTGTCGTACAAGCCTCAATAGTGTTCAGGCATGTTGTAAATACGTTTTTGTGGATAAGTATTACGTGGGCGGCGCGGGCGTAAGATTCTGGTTAAAGAATTTTATTTCTCAACAAGAAATTAACAATTTCACTTATGTGAGAACTTAATTATTATTGTAAATACAATGCTTCAACAGTCTTAAACATAGTAAATATAAATTATTTATCAAAAACAGTTTTAGTACGTAAAGGAAAGTAACAACATTTTTTAAAATAAAATTTTCACAAATATAAGTAACATACCCGCTATTTAGACAAAATAAATCAACACCAAAAAATAAAGCATGCTTAATGTAGTTTAGTGTAAATAATTTAATAACTATACAATTCCACACGTCTTTTCTTAATCTAATTATCTACCCTAAATCAAAACGAATGTTTATTTACGATATTGTCCTACGAGTTGTTATCGTGTATCACTACCGGTTGCAATCAAACAAAAGAACTAGCTCTGCTGTGTAAGATTGCAATTTGATTCGGATATTCGGATGGGCTTTAGTCACTAAATTCCGATTGAATAGATTAGCTTACTCGTATGAGATAGGTAGTATTATAGTTAAATGCTATGTGTCCTGTCATAATGTAGGAGGTAGGATTACAGTATCTGTCATCTGTTCATTGATGGAAGGTTTCGTAGGTAAGTGGTTGAGCCCTAGACTTTCAGAGGTATGCTTACAACACAATACACAAAGGTGGCCTACACTGAGTTTTTCGTTAAGAGTGCGCCTAATGCCACGAAAAAAAAATTGATTTTACCCGCGCTTCTTACATCGCCCGCTATCATCAATACTGCTGTGTTTAGAGTCGAAAATCGCATGACACAGTTCACGATGATTTTGGCTTTGAGCGCCAGCTTACATTTTTAAGTGACGTTTTATTTATTTATTCTAAATATAAGCATATAAAAAAAACTAATCGATTACTTTACTAGAACATTATCATGCATACATACATTACATTGGCTACGTTATTTGTCAAAAATAATGTGGTGTTGTCGCTGATAATTTCGAGCATTTGAAAAAAGTTTTTTTTTATGATGCGAAGTTTTAATTTTTTTCTAAAGTAACTATATTATTTTCCAAAATTCTACGCAATTGCTCTGCTACTATAGGTTTTTTACTTTCCTATAGTATTTTTTTAATATGGATATGATATGATGTTCGTTACCTCTACACCACGTCTTTAAAAATCCACCTTTCGCTTGATTTTGGCATTAGGCGCCCCCTTAAGTGGACTTTACATTTTTACAGCACATACCGAAACAGTCATTCTTATTATAAGCTTTGTGCCCTGTGTTACTTTAACCTAGTAATTCGTGTGGCTATGCAACTTTGACTCGTGTTTAATACTCCAATAAAAATCGTCTTCTATCAGCCGGTGCACCAGCTTGCCATTTTGTTTGATATTTTACGTGAAATTTTGTGAATCTATAAATTATTCTTATTTCTAATTTTGTTAATTAATGTTGATTCTAATTTAATTCATTTATTTTATATAGACTCGGTGGCTCAGTGGTTAGTGACCCTAACTTCTGTATCAAAGAGGTGTGGGTTCGATCCCCATCCAGGGCAAATATTTATGTGATGAACAAAGGTGTTTGCTCCGTGTCTGGGTGTTATTTAGTTACTATCTATATAAGTATGTATTTAAAAATAAGTATATGTAGTTTGTCAGTCTCTGACAGCCATATCACAAGCTTTGCTTAGTTCGGGGTCGAGGAGGGTGAGGCTGTGTGTAAGATGTCCCAAAATATTTTTTTTTAACCAAACGTTTATTTTAATAAAATTCTGTCGTTACATGCACATAGCGAGAATGCCTAAGCCCAGTTTGTAAGTTGTACCCAGTTTGGCAAATAGTGTCTTCATAAAAGTTGTGTAATTTATTTCTTGTGACAATAAAATGTGCATGTTTCGGTAAGAGCATTTGTGGCATGGGTCCGGAAATTTACAATCATTTACCGACGGAAATACTGGAGTCAGTGAGTGTGGCTGTATTTAAGAGCAAGCTATTCAATTTGCTAGTTACAAAAGCTTATTATAGTATACGGGAGTTTTTAGACGATAAAATGTAATAAATAATATGATATGTACCTATTTAATTAATTCCAATTTTATTGACATTTTATAATTTTAATTAGATATTATTTTAATTAATATTCATAATTCTTTGACATTGTACCTATTATTGTATGTTCACCAAGGACTTAGCTGTTGAGACGTTTTTATTTTCTTCTAATTAAGATATTTTATGTAACACAGTTAACAATAAAGTTAATCTGAATCTGAATAAATAATTTTGTTTTTTTTGAATTTGAATTTCTGCTCCATAACTTCAATATCAATGTGCCATTACTGGTAGGTACATTCAAAACAGATTGTGAGAAGAAATCACTTTCGAGACTGAATGTTGCGGAGTAAGGCGTAACGTACAGACGTATTTTGAGTCTCAGTTCGGCACGTGCTCAAGTGGGGTCGTTAGCAATCCTAGTCGAGAGGCCCGGAGTTTTGAATTAATGCTTTTCCAATCGTGATTACCTGTGCCGAGGAAACGGGCCAACAGCCACTGCATGATGTTCGTGACTTAATTAAACTCGGTCAAAAATGGTCCATTTCGGTCCTCGGTCTGCCCTTTGTACTTCGAGAGTCAATGTTGTCTTTGCGTTTTACTTCCATTACAAAAGGAGATAAGAATTCGTAGAACCCTTGCCACTTCAACGTCAATTCTTTGAGATCGCTCCACCACTTGACCCTGGTTCGTGTAAGGAGCTAATTGAGTCGAGATTTTTGGATTCAGGTACCACTAGAAGCTGTAAATTAAAGCCGTACTAATTTTTCAAGCAGGTACCTGCTGATGTCTCTTTGTGAGAGAATTCCATAAATTATGTATATTTGAAGCCAACTTTGAAGTTATTGGAACCGACTGAGTTCTTAAGATTAGATACATTTTGAGTAAAAAGCCATGACAACTGAAACATCATTTTTAGGGTTCCGTACCCCAAGGGTAAAAACGGGACCCTTAATAATCGGAGTCCTAGATTACTGACTGCGCTGTCCGTCTGTCTATCACCAGGATGTATTACATGAACCGTGATAGCTAGTAAGTTGGAAATTTCACAGATGACGTATTTTTGTTGCCGCTACAACAACACATACTAAAAATAGAATAAAATAATTATTTAAGGGCATTATACAACAAGCCTGAATTTTTTGACGTTTTTCGCTCGATGTTAATAACGGTAACTAAACGCTTGAAATATTCACAGAATATTTTGTTGTATATTCGCCTTAAAAATAAATAATTAAACTAAAAAAAAATATTTAAAGCCACCTTAAATATTTATTTTAATTTAATTAAAATATCTATTTTTAAAGTGCATAAATAAATAAATATACAACTAAATCTTCTAAATATCCCATACAAGAAACGTGATCTTTTTGCTCGATTTTAATAACGGCAACAAGTAGACGCTTGTAATGTTCACAGAATATTTAGTAGTATATTCATTTTAAAAACAAGTAATTGAAATACATATGTTAAGGAGGGCCCATGCGGTTCGAAACCCCACATGCGTGAGCCCGACTCGCACTTAGCCAATAATTTTAAATAGATGTTCGGCCACCTTTTAGTTAGTAGACTATATTTATTTGTACAGTAAACCAAACAAATCAAAAGCTTAAACAATACGCGGGTCTCAAAAAAGCTATGTAAACACAATAACCGTCTCGAAGAGCAGAAGGGCGTAATGAAAACAAGTGCCTTATTTAAATGGCTGCCCTCTTATTTGAGTTAAGGCTATCTCGCACCTGAGCGCGGGGCTTAAGGAAAGGATGCTAAATAAATATTTTCTAAATGGAAAGGATAAAGGGCACGCTTCAGCGATAAGTTTCAGGAGGTAACGCGGAGCGGCCAGTTTGCGTAGGTCTCGACAACGCTCTAATTAAGCTATCGCAGCGCTGGCTTGTATGCTCGCCTCACTACCGCGTGTTATATTAGGCAACTATTTCAATGGTTTGCTGCGAAGTGCTCTGGTCGGCGACGTGTGTACCACCTGCTTGTGCGAAGCTTCTTCCTTCAATGCGGACCGCCAGGCATTGGAATGTGCTGTCTCCGTCATTGTTTAAAAAATAACAATTTGGATAACTTCAAGACAAGAGTGAATAGGTATCTTCTAGGTCTACATACTCCATCTTCGGCTACAACTTTGCTTTCCATCAGGCTGGTTGGTGGCCAAATGTAGCCCTATTTTGCGTAAAAAAAGTGTAGTCAGTGTAGTTAGTAAGTTTGTATTGGCCACATGGCTATAGCTATCAGAGTTGTTAAGCCACTTAAATACCTCTGACAGTGCTAAACGATTAGAACAGCCGGAACTTACAATTTAACATATCATCTTTGCTACGGTATATACTGCCAGCGGGCACCCAGCGAAGTAATACCTACTTTTTTACTGTTTGGTTTAATTATTGATTTTAAGTTTCATCAGTTTGCAGTGTGTCGGATATCGGGGGTTAAGGAAAAGATTGAAGAGAATTACGCTACAGTGATTAGTCCGAGCAGACGGTCATCTGATCAGGTTTTTATTTTAAGGCCACAGGGCGATGCGGTTGCGGCCGTATTGTGTGCGCGCTCTGACGATCGGTCTCACTTTTCCTTCCGCCCGCTCTCGTGGCGCGAGTAACTGAGGCAAACAGGAGAAAAAGTGAAGCCGAGCGTCAGAACGTGTACACAATGCGGCCCTGGATGCTGCTGCCGTAACATACGAGTAGAAAAATGTATGAAACCGCAGTTTTCATACGAAATTTATCCGAATGGTTTTGCGTATGTAAAGTAAACTGGGGTGTTGTACATTTTTCTGTGTTGCAGCCATTTTGTATGTATATATGTAGGTATATGTATAATTATATTTATATATTATATCGTATATATGTAAGTATATTTAATACTTAGATTGAATTAAGTATATTTAGTTTATTATTTATAAGTATTTTCTTTGTTAATATTTATTTAAGGCCACTATTTCTTGTTCTTTTGGTTGCCTGGAAGAAATCGTCATGGGTGATAAGGCCGCCACTTTATAATCGTATTTTTTGTCGTATATGTGTAAATAGTGTTTATTTTTCATAAAATATTTTGTGGTTGTAAATAAAGAGTTTTGTCTGTCTGTCTGTCTGTCATTTTGGCCGCGTTTGTAACCGTGTTTCCCTAAACGCATCCGCATTCGCATTCGCAAATTGCATACATGGCCTAAGACCGACAGCGCATATTTTTTCATTTTATAATACTTTTCCAATAATACGGTTTCTTTTCCATCTTTGTTATGAATAGCTAGAAAATTACTTTTTTACAGTTTTAGTACAGTTTCACGCAGTTATATTATAATATAACTGCGTGAAACATGTTTTGGTGAATAACAATCCAGGTCCAAATTGGTTAGTAGGTCGAGATATTTATTAACTCAGTGCAGTTTTAGAAACCCAATACTTACTAACCTTAGAGCTGGTTTGATGATCAATTTAGGTGCAAAACTACGAGTAAAAGTCAATTTTACTGCTGACCACTTCCATCGTAGCGACTGCACTATACTTAGACCAACCTAACATGAGGTATTGATTACTTGGTTCGCATAAGCCAGCATTGTGCTGGAGTTTATTACCTATGGAGATAGTAAAATTCGTAATACCTATGGTAGGTATTTTCGCTAATTTCTGTGCCGGTGTTATTGATCATCAATATTTTATTGTGCCTAAAGTTTTATTGCAGGTTATACATACGAGTACATATAAAGTTTGGGAATAAATTTGAGTTAAAGGCGTATACGAGTATTTACTGCAAGCTCTTTGTAGAAATAGCTTCTAAATAAATGGACAGATTTTGATGCGGTTTTGTCGTTTGAAAGCTAACATATTTGATAGTTCATAGCTAATTAAACATGTGTAAACATGTTGTCTGCTGGCTTACAAAATATATAATTTAAGTAATTGAAAATGATTGAAATGAATGAATTACTATTTAACTATCCGATCATACAATTGCTACGCCGTAGGCGTCTACGGCTGTCATGATGCGCCTATACTAGCTGAAAACTATACAAGGTGTATTCCTAAAAAGTTTTGAAAGCATCCGACCTTTGAGTTTAATTAAATAAAGTAAAGAGTTCACGTCTTGGTCACATAACATTTTAGGTTTCAAACAAAACAAAATAACGCTTATAAGTTGTGATGCCAAGAGGATGCCATAGACAAACATTCTGACAGATATTGCCATCAAAAACACATACAAGGCGTAATTTTGCAAAGTATTGTACCGGGACCAACGAGACCGGGACATTCACCGTTAAACAAGGAGGAGAGTTGATGTCGAAATTAAATGAAAACAAATATTTGGCCTTCTGTTTTAAAGATTTCAACATATTTTGAATTTATTAAATATAGCTAACTTAGTTATGTACAATTTTCTACAGCATCATTTTAGAGCAACCTGTATCTAAACAGCGATTGGATTAGCAATTCAAGATTTTTTTTTTAATATTGTTTTTATGATTACTGGTTACTAATACTAATTGTGGGTCAAATTAATATCGGTGTCAGCTCTCCACCCTGTATACGCTCATCGTGATTTTATTTTTACAACTTTCATTACGGCACCAACTGCGAATTCGTGAAAAGGAGTTGCTGCTATTTTATCAATCGTCAATGAGATTTTTTATTTCGAACAGCTGATTAAAATTTTGGTGTTCAAATCAAATCAAATGTTTATTTATTGAATCAAAAAGGTGACAAAAACTTAATTGAATCCACTGGCTCCGAACTAGTCTTACAACTGTATTTCAAAAGCCAGTGGCTTCTCCCTATTTGTAACAGATTACAAAGAGAAAAATAATAATAAAAATACATATTAAGATTAACATAATTATTTTGAATTTACAACTATTAGATAAAGAAATAAAAAAAAAAATAGTTACTTATCAATTAAAATTTTAATTGAATATACATAATTATACATTCGACTTATAAAAGGATTCTAAATAACACAACCTTACTTATAATGACTATTATAAGTAACTTTGTGTTATTTATTGTGATATAAACTAAAGTGATTGTGTAGTGAAATTAACTTTTTGTACTCGAGTGAGTATGTTAGAAAAAAATAAACGTTATTTGATAAAGATTCAGTGTAATTGTAGCCCTTACTCTTAAGTTGATGCCATGGTAAACTTATTCATAATGATGAGTAGGTACATACTACTGAAAGTCACTGCACTTTACGAAGCAACATCTTGTATAACATATATTTGGTACAGGGCTAACAATGTTTTTTTTTGCATAATGTACTCTATCAACTTTTTTAATAGTCCACTGCAGGACGTAGCCCTACCCACGAAGGGTGGTTGGGCCATATCCACCACGCTGGCCCAGTGCGGGTTAGTGGATTCACATACGCCATCGAATTTCTTCTACTGAGATATGCTGGTTGTCTCACGATGTTTTCCTTCACCGAAAAGCCGGCGGTGTTAAATTCCGTACATAAATTCCAAAGAACTCATTGGTACGGGACCGGCTTTGAACCCACGACCTCACGATTGTAAGGCGTGTGTCACTACCACTAGACCACCACGGCTTCACGCCTTTTTTTGCATGTAAATGCGAAAGTGAGTCACGTACGCCATTGCAATATCTAGTCAGTATTCCAATAAAACACCGATCGGCCCAGGTAACCGCTTTCCATCACACAGAACCGCAACTTACTCGTTTCAATGGAAAATATTACACTTTTTCTGTTTATACAAGTATTCTCGTGTCTTCACACGCATCTGTACCATCCATCTCAGCTGTAGGACGTCCACTGCTGAACATAGGTCTCCTCTCTGGATTTTCAATAAGGCCGGACGGAAGCGGCCTGCATCCATGCATGCGTTCCTGCGATGTTAATTATATCGTCAGCCCACTTAGTAGACGTCCTATGCTGCGCTTACTGGTCTGTGGTCTCCATTCGAGAACTTTACGGCCGCATCGGTCATCCGTTCTTCGAATTGTGTGCCCTGCCCACTGTCATTTCAACTTGCTAATACGCTCGGGTATGTCGGTTACTTTTTTACCGAAAATATTGTTATTATCAAAAGTCTGTTCGTACATTACCAAGTGAGGTACAATGGAATGCACGCATAACATCAACAATTTTTTTAATAAGCCATGCTTTAAATTATTTTCAAATTAATTGTTAATAATTACTTTGTTGTTTTCATTTCTCTAGTTATTACAGTAGAACCTCGATTAACTGGACTAATTCGTGTCATTGAGCATTCGGATTATCGAAAATCCAGATAATCGAATGAATGAAAAAAGCTTATTTTTCATTCATTAGTTTTTTTTAACTTATTATCTTACCTAACTTACGACCAGTTTTTTCCTTTTTTTTAATGAATCAATAATATTTATTTACTTTTTAAGCGATAACACTTCAGCGCTTCTAAATTTTTAAGTTTTTCAGACACAGTGCATTGGAGTACGCTTAGCAATAAAAACAATAACATATTTATAAGAGCAGAGAAATAGCGAGGCGCGGGCGGGTTATGATACTAACATGTCCGTCTATGTATGTGTACGTGTGTACGTATAGATTCAACTTGAAAAATAAATTTTGTTGGTTCGGTTAGTTGCGAATCCGTATAACTGAAGGCCGGATAATCGAGGTTCTACTGTATTAACTTTTCGTAAAGTCTTCAGAGCTGTTAAAAGTAGTTGCTGGCCGTTTCTACTGCAAAAAAAAATTATAATGCTGTTAAATAACAGTATCATAATCTTGTAATAGAAACGACGTTTTGTCGTTTTCATTTTTCTAATTATTACAGTAGAACATCGATTAACTGGACTAATTAGTGTCGTTAAGCATTCGGATAACATAAAATCCAGATAATCGGATGAATGAAAAAAAAACTGTTTTACTTACTGTCTTAGCTAACTTAAGTCCAGTTTCTCTTAAACTTTTCTCCCTTTTTAATGAACCAATAATATTTATTTAAGATCCATCCAAATAATCGAGGTTCTATTGTATTAACTTTTCATAAAATCTTCAGGGCTGTTCAAAATAACTGGCCGTTTCTGCTGCAAAATTATAATACTGCTATTTAAGCAATTTCTTCATTGTTCCAAAAGTTCGAGTGGCTCTTAAGAACAATATATCCGCCTAGGCGCCTCTAACCCCAGTTCAAAACTAGTTGATATACCTAATTAGGCTAATGCGGGAAAAGCTTACAGATACCAGTACAGCTGGCGTATTACGGAGGTTTTATCTGCGAGTGTGTAGGAGCTAGGCGTTGATATAAAATAGGATTTCTTATGAAAGGGTCAAAGGAAGACAATACATATTAAAATTTTGACTAATAGACTAGTAATATATACAAAAAATACATATTAAAAGTCGACCATATTCAATAAGTGTCAAATAAATTTTATAAACAACACTAGTACACTTTTACACATTTTTAACTAAAGTAAGCTGTTGGTTTTGTGTTGCAAGCATTTGAATTGATTTCATATCTTTGTTTGTTTTGTTGTCAACGACAATCCGGTATTTTGACTAAAATCCAAATTACTCTGTGTCACTACAAAGTAAACGGTAAAATTAACAGTTTACGAATTGCTCTGAGTTTACGAAATACTGTTTCAATTGTTGTTACATTGATCTAGTGTCAGTAGTACCATTGATATGTATTATTGGTTCTAGCGACGTGTGATTAGTTTCAATTGTTGTTACATTGATCTAGTGTCAGTAGTACCATTGATATGTATTATTGGTTCTAGCGACGTGTGATTATATCCTATTCGTCGTACCTTTGATCAGTACCATCGATTCAATTTACAGACTTATACTATTACCATTGAAGTTTTCAGGTCTGGAAAGTAGAACTTACCAAAATACTGAATTCCTATAAGGTTGAGTACATAGAAATGTTGAATTAAAATGTTGAGCTTAATGCAATGAAATACGTGTTAGCTAATTTTATGTAAAATGCAACAAGCATTAGGTATTTCGTCAAGTAGTAGGCACATTCGTGATATACATACTTATTCCTATAGCTTAATGTCACAAAAAAAACAAAGCCAAAATGAGCATTTAAAATAACCTGTAGCTCCTAGCCCATTTCTACTCGGAAACTCGTTCCATATTTTGGAGCGCGTAAAACGTAAAAACATATTGCCAGATAGAAGTAAACATTGCTACGGGTTTAACAATTATCTAATGGAATAATGGATTTTTTGAACCAAAATGGCACAACCTTCTGAATTCGTTTAAAATTTTAAACCAAACTCGATTGTTACAATCTATGTATGGTACAAAATTCGAATTGAAACGATTGAAATAACATTGTTAAGTACAACATTTCTGAACCATCGTTGTAATTCACCACTCTCTTAAAAATGATCATCGTTAAGAAAGTAAACGAAGATGGCGATGCAAAAGAAAATAAGTCATTAAGGATAATAATTTGCGCATGAATCAAATCGGAATCAACATCAAAAACATCTCGTCATAAGAAATTAAACAAATTAAAGTAAGTTCTTTTTTATTTGTGCACTTTGGAGGGTATATGGACGTTGTCTTTTGATATTGTAAAAAATTGATTGTAAGCTATAGAATATATTATTCAGGAAGCAATATATACAACATACTAGCTCAAAGCCCGCGGCTTCGCCCGCGTTGTCTTAGTACATACTCGTAGGTACTTACTTAAAATTAAAATAGCCCGCGGTTTGATCTACGTTGTCTTTGTACTTGCTTATAATAATATCTAATAGTCCGCGATTTGGCCCGCGTTGTCTTAGTACTTGCTTAAAATTACTTGCCCTCGATGTGGTAAAAATTGTAACAGTATTTGCCTATAATGATAATAGGTCACGGTTTGGCCTGCGTATTATTAGTACTTGCTTAAGATGGTCATTTATAGCATGCAGCATAGACTGCGATGTCTTAGTACTTGCTTAAAATTATAAAAGCTTGCCGTTTGGCCGGCATTGTCGTATTACTTACAATGATAATAGCCCATCGTCTGGTCCGAGTTGTCTTAGTATTTGCTCAAAATGATAATAACCCGTGATTTGGGCCGCGTTGTGTTAATAATTAGGTACTTAAAATGATAATAACCCACAGTTTGGCTCACGTTGTTTTAGTACTTACTTGATTAAAATAACAGCCCGCGGTTCAACCCGCGTTATCTTGGCATTTGCTTATAATAACATCCTTTTCAATCCTTCTACTCCATTCTACTTAAAAGACTCCTTTTCTTTCTAGCATGATGCACATCCACTTCCCCTCCGATCCAAAGATAACCTTTCCCTTATGACTCCTACCGCACGGTGCGAGACTTTTTACGGCAGGTCGTTTGCGTTTCAGGCGATACAGTTATGGAAAGCATTGCCGGTAACCGTTAGAAAAGCTCCATCACTGAACATATTTAAGGATCAGGTTAAAAACCATTATCTACAGAAACTGTCGCTTTATTGAAACTGTTGTTGTTGTTTTTCTGTTGTTTTTATGTATAAATAATCTATGTAAATTATAAATTATATGAATTAGTTTATTATTTAGTTATAGGTTTATTTTATTTTTATGTATTTTAAGTATTTACATCTTTTATTTAGTGTATGTAGGTTTATGACGTATAATTTAATTTATATGTATAACTATATATATGTTTTTTTTTTTATTTAATGCGCACCCCGTCCATTATTTATACGCTATCTATCCTCTCCATCCTAAGGTTGCCTGGCAGAGATCGCTATTAGCGATAAGGCCGCCCTTTGTTACACTGTTTTTGTATCTTTATTTCTTCTTATTATGGTTATTTCTTGGTGTGCAATAAAGCGTTTATCTATCTATCTATCTATCTAATAATATCTAATAGTTCGTGGTCTGGCCCGCGTTGTCTTCATGATTCCTTAAAATTATACTTGCAATGATAATAGCCCACGGTCTGGCCTGCGTTTTCTTGGCACTTACTTAAAATAATAGTAGCTCGTGGTAAAACCCGCATTAGGCTCTATTATGAAGGCGCCATCGTTATTATAATAGCTAATTAGCATAATTATTTCTGTTTCTTTTTCATTTTAAGCATTTGATAGAGAGAACAGTTTTTATGTTGCTATTATATTTACCATGGCGCCTTCATAATTCAGCCTATTATCGTATTACTTGCAAGGATAATGCCTACGGTTTAGCCTGAATTGTATCAATATTTGCCTAAAATGATAATAGCCCACGGATTGGCCTGCATTGTCTCAGTATTTGGTTATTTAATTTACTTGTATCTAAAGCTTATTACGGAGTACGTAAATTTTTGGATGATAAATTGCTGAATTTCTGAAATTAAATCAATAATAATAAATATATAAATAAATATATAAAATAAATATTGGGGGACATCTCACACACGGTCTCTGACTCCAAACTAAGCAAAGCTTGTGATTTGGCTAGCAGAGACTGATATACTACATAATATACAGGTACCTGTAGGTTGACTGGCAGATAATGCTATTTAGCGTTTAATCCTCCTTTTGTACAAATGGTGTGCAAGAAAGTGTTAAATAAATAAATAAAAAATACATTAATAACACCCAGACACAGAGCAAACACATATGATCATTACGTAAATATTTGCCCTGGGTGGGAATCGAACCCACGCCTCTTTGACCCGGGAGTCAGGGTTACAAACCACTGAGCTACCGAGGGAGCCAATAATAATAATTGTATGAGTAACTATGTAAGGAATTTCACACTACTGGCTTTTCATTGATGGAAAACATTGAGGCAACCTGTTCGTAGAAAAAAAAAATGTCGTTTGTGGATTCAGCAACCCGCACTCGGTTGGCGTGATGAATATGGCCCAATCACCCTTTGCGGGTAGGCCTATGTTCAGTAGTGCACTTTTAATTACTGCCGGTACAGGTATTCGACATGTTTCATTGATTCATTAGAAATTTAATTTTCCATGCAAATGCAAAAATGGCACACACGTAGGTACCTATATCTCATTTTATTTAAGAAACACATAAGTAGTGTATATCTAGACGTCACTTGTCAGGCATGTTCTAGGATGCTATTATACTCATAATTTGATTAACTTTTACAATGGTATCAACCCCAAAATCACGTGAATAAAATCAGCTGTTTAACACAAAAAGTACATCGACCCGCGACAAAATGTATGGAAAATGTAGGTAATTTTCGCTTGTCAGGATTGATCCCATAGTAAAATACCTATATTGATCCGTATGTGCGCTAAGTATAAGACTATTGGCTCCCAAAATAAAAAAATCGTAAACTATTGGGGACCCATTTTGCCCCATTTAAGGATAAATCATTATCTTAATCCTATTCTAGATACTACATTACTTAAAAAAAGCGCATTGAAGTTTTGTGACGTATCTGACCCCTAAGGAATTTTTTTAAGGAAAATTCAGAAAAACAGGTACAGCCATATTATTTATTTAGTCTCAAAAGCATCTGTACAAAGTTTCATGTCAATCGGTACAGGGAATGAAAAGTTACATGCAAACAAAAAGGGCCCGTTTTACCCCGTAAGTTAGAGTTGGGTACGTTTTTCATCCTTAGTGCTTCATTATGTTGTACGATGTACGTATATTCTAAATTTCAAGTTTATATCATCGACGGTTTGGGCTGTAGCCTAAACTGACTAATATTGGCTATCCCTCAGGAACCCTACAGATTTTCCTGGATATTATTAGTTCCTGTATTGAAACCTGCTGTGTGCTTTCTTCAAACCAGATTTCAACCATAACCGTTCAGCTGGTTGGATGTAATAGACGCTTTTTTCACCAACTTTGGGACCTGATTTGACCCCTTAGATAAGGAAAATTTGGAAAAACAGGAAAAAACGTAACTTTTATTTTGTTTGAAAAGCATGTATACGAAGTTTCAAGTCAATCGGAACAGGGAATAAAAAGTTACATACAAACGAAAAGGGCCCGTTTTACCCCCTTAGAGGTCGAAAGTTCAAAATTTTCGTCCTTAGTGCTCCATTACGTGGTTCAATGTACCTATATTCCAAATTTCAAGCTCATATCTTAAGCGGTTTGGGCTGTAGGCTGTCTGTCAGTCAGTCACTCAGGGAAGCCTTTTATATAATAGATAAGGTGAATCATACAAGTCAGCTGATGTGAAGTTAGTTACAAGCTGCGCAATATCCAATCCTTGCTGAAGCTCACATAAAGCTGCACGTTGATTGGGTTTCGTGCAACTTGTAGCTAACTTCACATCCGCTGACTTGTGATTCAGACTATGTCTATCTTTAGTGTGAACTCAATACTCTGCGCGACTTAGCACTACACTCGTCACTTTGAGAAATCAACATATCAAAATCTCATGTTGCCCTGTAAATTCACTGCATACATTGCCTTTCAGTCTGAAACATAGTGCCTGCATACATATAGATAGTCAATTATAACTAGAGAGTACATAGATTTCTACCGTTCTAAGTTAGATTTTGTATCAAAATGACATTAAAAACTTCATTCCATTAATTCCAACATTAGAGGTTGGTAACGTTTAGCACAAGATCTAGCCTAAGAGTTCTACCGAAAATAGGCAACCCGTTTAATAGTGGCTATTTGTCGGGTTCCCTTTGGAGGTGCTTGTGAATCTTATGTATTAACACGGTATAGTTAGTTATTACTTTATTAGGCATTCCTGCCATTTGACTACAAAGAATAGATAATATTTAAATACGTTATTGAGTAGGTACATATCGTTAAGAATTGAAATATTTTGAAAAACAAAGATCAATGCTTTCGCCGTACAATGATTCAATCAATGGTCAATCAATTAATCAATCGGTCAGTGGTCAATGTTTCCCCATATAAACTCAAGTAATTCGCGCACTGATTTGTTAGCTATAACTTGAGGTAAAATTAAAGGCAATCATAATATAAATCTTAGTCTGAAGCACCCCTGGCCAGTAATCCCGCCGTCCTTATCTGCCTTGGCTCATCTTGTAAGCAATAATTCTACTGCAGAGATTATTTTTCACTCTTGACAGCAAGTTTTAATGTCTTTTGAAATAAAATTAAGTCATTCTCACCGCTTCCACTCTTGAGTCCATTGTCCATCGAGAGAGCTTGTTGAAATGTACTAAATTAATTTTAAGCGGCTTTTCATTTTATAAAGTTTCTGACATTGTCTGATTAACTGTATTTCATTGAATAGTGCAGTTTTAAAATTTTCCCTAGTTTTATAGAAGTGAGTACTGAGTAGTGATACAAATGCTTATGATTTATTTGTTAATTAGCATTCAGCATTATGTACTCGAAAACAATACAATACGTTATACACATCCGGTGGTGTCACCCACCCTGGCATACCTAAACATTTCGTTATGAAGTTTCGATTGTTTAAATTTGTATTTCGTTTAAATAAAGATAAAAAAATATATATGTCTAGTAGTAAGTAAACTTTTTTTTTGCTTTTTTTTATAAACTTTTTTTATTTATTAATGACAATCCTACACTACTACTACATAGAAAGCAATTGGAGCATCCACAGACCCTTGAAGGTCTAAAGATAATCCAAGTGCTCAAGCCCACTGCCAGTTGGCAGCGTGCCCAGCATGCTGGCAGCATTGCCACGTAAGTAAACTAATTAGGCAGATTTGCAACTTTACCATGTAGGTAAAGTTGTATGGCAAAGGTACGAGTAAAATGTAATTATAATAATGCATGTTTTAATTAGCTGCTTCCATAGCCATTCATCAAAACGTAATTAAATATTCAAATATACACGTAGACTTTAACTGTAGACTGATTAATTTATTTACAAATACCTACAAAATTTAGATAGTTATAGTTTGTTAAATACATATTGATATAAAATATAATATTAGTTGCTTAATGTTAATGTAGTAGTGAGTATCTATATTCTATATAGTATCTTATTTCTTTTTCACAATTTTCTACGAATTTACACTTTTTTGTGATATCATAAAACAGTTTAATAAAGTTCTTTTTAATTGGTTCCTTCGGAAAAAGATCAATAAACGTCAGCCGCTACGCCGTAGCACACCGTAGCAATATTTTCCATCACATTAATTTTGTTCCCAGCTAGTTCCATAATTTCACAATTATGGAACTAGCTGGGAACAAAATTAATGTGATTAATGTTCAAAATAATTATTTTCATTACATTTTCATTAATTATAATATTTTGGGGAAGAGGGCAAAATATTAGAGCGATAAAATGTGTAAAATTTTCCTCGTGAAATTATGGAACTAGCTGGGAACAAAATTAATGTGATGGAAAATATTGCTACGGTGTGCTACGGCGTAGCGGCTGACGTAGCAGATGCGGTCTTATTGAGTAGTTTTGGATTCCCCGTGGATTTAATATTTTCTATCTACTTATTATCCTAGAAAATATTGTCTAAATAACTGTATACCTACACATATCAGCTACACTCCTATCATCCATACAGAAATAAGGAACGGACGGCGAACGGCTAGTAACGCTTTAGGATTGTTCTAAATGTGCAATACCTATAGTTAAAAGAGTAACATCTATAAAATTAAATAAGACAATAAATTGGAATAAATTGATGGAAAATATTGCTACTACTTGCTACGGCGTAGCGGCTAATGTAGCAGATGTTATGGTATTGAGTAGTTTTGGTATCCCTGTGGATTTAATATTTTTCATATACTTATTAATATTGTATATTTAACTATATACTCTTGACACACCAATTAATAAAAAACAGCTATTTATTCTCGAAGATGCGATTTCTATAATATAATGTCGTTCCGTTTTCTATGAAATGCATTATAATTTCATGCCAGCCATTGCTAGCCTTTCAATAGTCAATTTTTAAACGTAGAGGCCTATGTATTGGGCAGGCATTCATATGTATCAGGCTAGCATAGTGTAGGTTGGCGGATTCTCTCTTCTTTGGATGTAGGCAACCTGTATAAGATTGCTTCGAGATGTTTTAACACTGAACTTATACCGAAAAGTCAGTGGTGGAAATCCGTACATTGATACCAAAAAACTTATTAGTACAGGATCGAGTTTGAACTCACGCTCAAGGCCTGAAATTCTGTCGTATTATTGTGAAAGTTTTTCACGATTATAAGTAGGTAAAATGATATGTTAGTATGTGTTTCGACAGTCACGCCGTATAAGTCACATAAATAACATTCAGCAATAAAATACAGAGAGGAAATAAAACAGCTAGATGAGTTTGCTATCGTTCTCAAAAGATTGTGAAAGGTCGACCGGCGCGAAGAAAAGTGTCCTAACAGTCAGTTACGATGAAAAATGTTAAATATTCTCAACTTTATCTTTCGTTTTACAAAGTCTTGCAATTTTACCGCCCGAGGTGATGTTCGTGTAATTAGCATAAAAATTAAATCAACATTTCGTTCGTGAACAAAATGACAAGTAATTATTTTGAGCGAGTCGAGTTGTGATAATGTAAAAGAAGAAGTGGTTCTATTAATGGGGTTCCATGTTCGACACTGGCTTGTTCGTGACCTAATTAAGTTGGGTCCGTTTCTTATATTGTTCCAAGTTAGATGCTGGGTACTACTAACTATTAGTTAGGTTCATTGAATCTTAGCTTTTAGAAAAGTTCAACAAGAAAGCAGAATTGGGTGGAACAGATATAAGATGTATTATCAAACGATGCGCCCGCTATTGTTTTTTTTTATTTTTGTGATGGTTGTCATAACGGAATTTTATTTGTTTTTACCGATTTCCAAGAAGGAAGTATACTATGTTCGTCCGTATGTTTTTTTGTCTATGTTCAACGATATTTTCGCTAATAGTGAACCGATTTAAAAAAGATGATCTAGACTTTTCTATGAGTTTCGAAATTCGTCTGGCCAGCTAGTGAATACCTAAATATTTTTGTGAGTCAACCAAACCACAACAGAAAAGGGAATCCTGGCTTGAGCCGGTATTGTTTGCCTAGAAAAACTCGCCCATGGAAGTGTTTGCCATGTACCGGTTTTTATTAGTCCACTGCTGAACCTTCCCACGAAAAGCAATAGGCCATACCGACCACGCAGGTCCAGTGTGGGTTGGCAGTTTCCTCATGATGGTTTCCTTTAGCGAAAAGCCAGTAGCATTATAATCCGAGCATAACTTGGAAAAACTCATTGTTACATGATTTTGAAACGGCGCCTCAGGATTGTAAGGTAAACATTCTCCCGCTAGACTACCAAGATTTTCGAGTATGTCTGGCAGAAAACTAATATTTATTCAAATAGAACCTGATTAGAATACCTAAGTGCCGATAGTTAGTAGCACCCCCGTCGGTAACGACCCAGCAGCCAGAGCACAATGAGCTTTCGATTCAGACTCTCGTTTATTCAGATCATAACACAAATTTGGCTAATCCTTCAGATTCTTCGAAACGGCTTTGTCTCAAACTTTGAGGATTGGAGATGTCACCTCGAGGAGTGGAATTAGTTTTTTCTGAATCCCTACCTTTACCTTGATTATCTCTAGTTGGATAGACATCCTGGAAAAAAGGCTTGAGATCTCAAACCTTTTGATAATCTGAACGGAAAATTTTGCTTATTGCTTTAAAGTCAGTAATTATATTTTTTTTATTTTGGTATATTCTTTGTACTTTACTTCCCGGAAATAACCTAATTTATTTCGTAGTAATGGCGTTCGTAGTAGATAATAAAACCGTGCGAGTCAGGCTCGCACACTGAGGATTCCGTATAAATCCAGAAAATTTCACAAAATTGGGAAGTAAGTTGTTAAAATCCCTGTACTATAACCACCGACAAAAAAGTTTTTTTTTTTCACTTTTCTCGTCATACATCGAAAACAAAATAAAATGACATATTGGTTTTAGCATGTGCTAATGAAGTTTTTTTATATGATACCTTACATGATACGATTAACTCACTTTGAATTTTGAGCCCATGTTTTGTGAATTTTGAGGCCCTATTTTTTGTGATTCAAATAAAAATGTACAGTTTTTAGATTTATTCCTATATGTGTACTCTAAGAATGCTTCTCGCCAAATTTCATAGTTCTATGTCAACGGGATGTACCCTGTAGGTTTCAATTTTTGTGTGTCGAAATATGCGTTTTATTAAAACATAAACGACTCTAACTTTTTTAAACGATAATTGAGAAGTTTTTCTTTTACACTATTGCAATAAATCATAGATATACGTATACAGTTTAAATTTCAACTCGATATCTTTACGCGTTCCCGAGATAAAGATCTTGACATACACACAGACGAACAGACGGACAACAAAGTGATCCTATAAGGGTTCAGTTTTTTCCGTTTGAGGTACGGAACCCTAAAAATATTCCGTTTTGTTCAGAATTATTGTTATCGAAGGTATTTTTCTTAGTGTCCGTATTAAATATGATCTCAATTGATCTGGGTCTTGTTTATATTTATTTTACATGTTTCATTTAAATATTTAGTCCATGATTTCGTTGATATCTTTCTTTGCTCTATTTTACCTGGAGTTTCTGATCACTTTTGTTTGTAGTTTACTTTATTACAAACTCAGACCAAATAAAAAAATCGAGACAAAAATGTTTTTGAGCAAGACAAGTGAGGCCGGCAAAACTACGCCTCGTCGTGTACAGACACAATTACTCACACATACACGTACAAGGAAACTACGCCTTGGCACGTCAGTCAAACTATGGCGGCGTAACACCGACGCACTCAGCACATGTATAAAAAAATCGGCCTCACTTGACTGTTCACGACATTACTTTTGATTTTTATTTGGATTGAGATTATAAATAGATTTCTTATCCTCGTTAGCTTCACAGAAATGCGATCGTGCTTTGCCCAAGCACTTGCTTACTTTACATTTAAAGAAAGAAAGAATTTTTTTTTTATTACCAAAAACATAAGTTAAATTTACAATTTCAATAAAAGTTCACCATATCAAAATTGCCTCTGACGAAAGTGGAATTTGACAGACGTGTTCTAAATCATTGTATCTAACTATACTGTAAAATGAACAGTGGTTCACAAACTCGGCTAGGCCGGTCTCTTGGGAGCCCTTACGAGTGAAATTAGTCTGATCGATTTCGCGCTTTAACAGGGGTCTTTTTAAATTATTAGAATACTAGCTTTTGCCGCGGTTCCGCCCGCGTGGCATCTGTCTTTTGTGCTATCCTACAGGAACCTTTTATTGGGATAAAAAGTAGCCTATGTCACTTTCCGGCCTTTGAATTATATCCATGCCAAAAATCAAGTCAATCCGTTGCTCCGTTGCTGCGTGAAAGAGGAACAAACCAACAAACTTTTCGGATTTATAATATAACTAGCTTTTATCCGCGGCTCCGCCCGCGAGGAATTTGACTTTTGAGCTATCCCACAGGAATCTTTTATTTTTTTGGGATAAAAAGTAACCTATGATACTTTCCGGCCCATGAACTATATTCATGCCAAAAATCAAGTCAATTCGTTGCTCCGTTACTGCGTGAAAGAGGAACAAACCAACACCATCAAACATTTCGGATTTATAATACTAGTATGATAAAGTAATAAAATAATATAATAAAGTATGATAGTAAAATAAAATTAGAATCAGAATGAAATTAAATTTAAATACTAATAAAAGTAAATAAATCAACTCAATTCATAGGCTTACATTGCATTACTTGCTGTTTGTATTATGAATGAGAGATCAAAACACTTAAAGCACTAATATGAAGAATCCCCACCAAGTAAGGATTACGCTTAGATTCTGTCTCTTGCCGTCCGATAAAGAAAGAAGTAGGTCTGTATTAAGTTGGATTTTTGTTCTTCAATACGCAGCAATAAATTAACGGTATTTTTTTCCCTATAATATTATTCCCTATAATTCTAATACTGTAATTATTTTATCACTAGAGTATGTGCAAAAAGAGAACCGTCGTGGCGTTACGGTGAACTAACCATAAGATTTTAATCAGTAGCCAAGGTACCGACTATACTGATGAAAACCAACTTGGTATCTACCAAGTATCAAACACTTTTAGTTGTACTAGCAATGACAAAGCAGTCAACGTAACACAATTAGTAAAATAGCACACGGGCGACCTCACCTACGGCGTTTCTCTTTTTGCACAAACTCTATAAGGCCGTTATAAGCCACTGCTGGTTTTTTTTTGCTTACGACATTCACTTCTATCCCTAGATAACTACATCCATTTGTAGTGTACTGCTCGTTTGATGACATCGACCCATCTCATAGTCGGAGTTACTTACGCGAGTAAACCCGCAGTGCCCTGCTAAGTACGCTATAAAGCTGTATATAAATACATCAGTAAATTAAAAAACGGAATGCCGTGGTAGTCTAGTGATAATGACACTCGCATTAGGAGGTAGTGGGTTCAATTCCCGGTCCCGTACCGAAGAATTCTTTGGAATTAATGTACTGACTGACTTTTCGGTGACGGAAAACATCGTGAGGCAACCTACGATCTGCATACGTCCGTAGAAATTAGATGGTGTATGTGAATCTACCAATCCGCACTGCGCCATTGTGGTAGATATGGCCCAATCACTTTTCGTGGGTAGGCCTACGTCCTGAAGTGGACTATTAAAAGGCTAGTACAATACAGTCTAATTTAAATAATATATGGTATAGTCAGTAAATCTGTGGAAGTCTAGATGTTTACTGACTATACCTACACCCGCCTTACAATCCTGAGGTCGTGGGTTTGAATCCCGGTCCCGTACCAATGAGTTCTTTGAAATTTGTGTATGGTATTTCACACCATTGGCTTTTCGGTGAAGGAAAACATCGTGAGGCAACCTGCATATGTCCGGAGAAGAAATTCGACGGTGTATGTGAATCCACCAAATCGCACTGGGTCAGCGTGTTGGATATGGCCCAATCACCCTTCGTGGGTAGGCCTACGTCCTGAAGTGGACTATTAAAAGGTACAGTACAGTAAAGTAAATACGTCATCAACTCACCGCGTCGAAATTAGTTTACAAGAAATCCCTTCCGTACGCCTCTAATAAAAATAAAATTAACTTTATTAATTAAGTCACTCAATAAGATGAAAACTTTTTACGAGGTTCCACTTTCTATAGCTGCCTACTTTATACCTACTCGTAACTAGGAACCTTCGGAGGGCTTCCCTTTATCGTCCTCAAATATAAAATTTTTATTATTCTGCTTGATTAGATTCTCCGTTTCACCGGTTTTTAAAATAAAGTTTCTCTTCTTATTTCAACCTGTCATTTATAGATATACTAGCTGACCCGGAGACTTTGCTTCACGCAATATCTTTATAAATTATAGCTTAAGTGTTATTCTGATGTATAAGCATTATTATTGCAAAGTTTCATCACAATCCGTTCAGTAGTTTTTGCGTGAAAGAGTAACAAATGTTTGTTACTCCATACATACTCACAAACTTTCGAGTGTATAATATTAGTAAGATTAATTAATTTTTTAATTTTAATTAATTTCTTTATTTCAAATTTCTAAAACATTTCAGTAATTAAGAACATTTATATTACTTAATTAGCTAGAATAAGATTAAATTAATTTATAAATCTGTTGCCGAACTAGGCCAGTGGCCTGTGTTTCGGCTTACAGCGCCCTCACTTATTGTATTCACTTCTAGCATAAAAAAATAATTTGAATTTAGATAGCAATTAAAATATAGATCGTGCTTTATAAAAAAAAATCAATTATAAATAAATATAGAATTTTGTATCACTAATAAAACTGTTCTGTATAAGCAAGCATGCCTACACTAAGTAACCTAACCTACACTAAGTAACATTAATTACCGATCTTACTACGAGTATATAAACAAGAAAACCTGTAGGCATTCTATATCTTTAAATACAGATGCATGGATTGGGCCTAATATAATTTTAATAGCCAATTAAAATACTACAGTGTTGTATACATTGCAACTAGCAGGTAGATACAAGCATTTATACAAGTAGCAGGTAGGCTGGTAGGCTGTAGATAGTCATAATGAAATATGGTAATTGTTGGAGAAGTTAGTTACTACGTAATAATGAATTCATATAAATAATGCTTACATCAATGATTGCTCGCTATGATTGAGCGCCAACCAATTTAATCTAAGATATTATAATGTTTCTTTGTTAAAGAAAATATTTTCACTGGACTATTTTTTTAGTAATCACAGTCAAATTACCAAACTCGAAATAATAAAAAAATAGAAAAAATAATAATAAATTATATAAACGAAATGAGTTTTGCATTACTATGATTTCCTGAGTTAATTAAAATAATAGCATAGTTATTTTATGATGATTATTCTTATTTTCATAAAATTTTCGTTAATCATGACTATCATTTAAAGATAACACAACAAAATTAATCATATCTAATCGATTTCATCAAATTTGTACGGCCGAATACCGACCACACTAATGGTAGTTGACTACTTCTCAACTAACTCTACAACTGAGCAGTAATATTGATTTTTTTCTAAAAATAGGTATATACATCTATCAACATTCGCTATCGCAATTTTACCTTATTCGAAAAGGCTGCAATCCTTTTTCGCATAGGTAAGTAGGTGGATGGTGTTCTGACGGTATCGGCCGCATGTAGCGTCGGTGACAGGGGCTTATGGCGCAGATCTGGGCCCTTCTCATCGCGACGGACCTCGATCCGAAGGGAGCCAACATGACACGCCTGAATATTTATTGGTGTTTCTTATTTATTGTGTTTCTGAACGGTATTGGCCTTTGTGAAGACATATCAATGTCTGATCGTCATTTGGCTGTGAAATCAGATTTTGGGAAGTAAATGTAACTAGACTCTAAATGTTTTTTGCAGACACGAGCCTAACTACAACATGATACAGTGAAACTGCATATTATAGAAAAAACATTATGATCATTCACTTACCCTTGAGGATCTTAAGATAATTCAAATGTTCAAGCTCTTAACATAGACTCTACTAAATAAGAAACTAAGAAAGCTCTACCAACATTTTTCGTTCTGGTTTTTAAGGAACTACATACTTCTAAAAAATATTTATTAGTACCTATGTGCATTCATCACCCTGCAAACACTTATGGTATTAGTTATAGCCCATAAAAATTATAGGAAGAACCTTCGGATACTGAGCGAGACACTCATACGTCGTAAAATTATCTACATTGTCGAATGCGGTGTTGAGTGACCGTTTATGAATTAGTGATTTGTTGTGTAATGAGTGTGTAATAATTGCGTATTGTCTTTACTTGAAGTCAAAGAAGATCGTGCAAAATGGGATCTGATGACAGTAGCCCAAAAATCCATTAAAATATGGTAAATATATACGTAGAGTAAAACAATCGCATTGAATGGTTAATTTGAATGAAATTTCATATTTTTTTGTTCAATGCCGCCATTGCGCCGCCATATTTTACAAGCAATGCCAAAAAATGAGACGTGAAAGTATAAAATTCCTTTAGATGAAGATTCTTATAAAAGAAAATAATAGGCAAATCATTTTACAAAACAAATAAAGCAAATAATTGAATACAGTACAAGGTAATGGCCTAAACTTGATATATTTTTGGCTCAACTCTTTTAAGTAGAGTTTCGTGTGAAATCAAGTCATCAGATTAGGTCGCTAATTCGATACGGCCCTAAATTTCTAACAAATCTCATCTATTTTATATGCTCATGCTACCTTTGTAACATTATGGGCATATGAAAGAGCTATTATCCAGCCGAGAAGAGAGTAGAGAAAGCCGTGGTGGTCAAGAGGTAGCGACACCCGCCTTACAATCGTGAGGTCGTGGGTTCGAATCCCCGGTCCCGTACCAATGAGTTCTTTGGAATTTATGTACGGAATTTCACACCACAGGCTTTTCGGTGAAGGAAAACATCGTGAGGCAACCTGCATACGTCCATGAAATAAATTCGATGGCGTATGTGTATCCACCAACCCGCACTGGGCCCGCGTGGTGGATATGGCCCAATCACCCTGTCTGGGTAGGCCTACGTCCTGCAGTGGACTACTAAAAAGGCTGGTACACACTATCCAGCCGCAGTATTAACAAGCTTTCAAAACCTCATCGCAAAATTTTAGTCACAGAAAAGTTTTTAACAAGCTCTTAGTCAGCTTATCATTAGTAATTGATTAAATTACGCCCCCACCTTCTAACATTTATCTCCGAACCGCATATAATTAGTCAAAGCCAAAAAATAGGCACCCAAGAAAGACCATCTAAAAGTATTGGAATTCATCAAGGCGCTGGGTGTAAGGATCCCCAAATGGAGCGAATATTTCACTTAAAGTACGCTAGTCAGAATAGTATATAGAAATTTATGGATGACCCCTACGGACAACGTATGAGAGTGGCTTTCACTCCTGAATACGAGTAGTGCTTGAATATAAAATGCATTGAGATCATTCTCAGAAACTCTCTCTGTTATGCTTAGCCGTGAGGTATGTTTAATAATGCGGACAACGGGAAAAGGTAGCCTTTTGTAGATTCACGGCTTAGAATTCAGGCAAATGGTACCGTATACGAGTATAATAACAACTATTAAAATTAGACAAATAAATTCTTGGTGTCCCATTGTTGTAGCTTTTTTCATTGGAGGCAAAGTTAGGACCACACAACAGATATCGCTAGATGAGTTGTGTCAGTTCGATCTAGCGAGGATCTAATTTTGCACAAACATACGCACGCGTAACTTCAGTAAATACCTAGTTGCTAGCTGACCCGTAACACGTTGTTTTGGCCCATACAAATTATTGCTATCCTTATCATTTAGAGATAAAAAATACGACCCATACTCAGGCTAATCGAACATACATAAAATTCGATCAAGCTGTTTCGAAGGACTTTGGTTACAACAATTGTGACATGAGAATTTTGCATATTAAATAGCTGTACTCAACTACTCATAGAGCACAAGAAATCACTTATTAAGGAGTATATGCGCTTACACAATATTGCGTTCGGCATTGTAGGTATATCTTGTAACATGTAAGTATTTTACAGTGTATGCTTTTTTATTTCATAGAAGGGTCTAGCACGTCGGGTAAAAAAACGCTCCTCTCTAGATATCTTTGGTTAATAGAGTCTATCACGCTGTTCAGTACTCGTAGATATAGTTATATATTTTCGAGACCTTAAGAAAACTCAGACTAAGCCTGCTTGGATTATTATGATGGTGTCGCCGGTCGAAGATAGCATCAACAACATTTACAAAGTCAGAATCTATAACCTCTAGATATAAATCTAATAGTTTTCGAGTTTGTCTACTATAGCAGTTACGATGTACTTAAAATGGCAACTGGATTATCCCCAGACTAATGGAAGGACTAGAGATATTTTAAGCAAAATTCACATCTTTTATCAAATGTTTCTGTTAGACATAGGTTTTTAGCTTTCCAAAAAACACAAGCACTGCAAGCGACTTTATTCATTTTACCATAATTATCGATTTCTTATCGACATTACGTTGCGAGTTTGTTTGTTACTTTTATTTTATTATTGCACTTGACACGGCATAGGCAATTGACGGACATACTTGATTTTTTTGTGGATATAGTTTAAAAGTCGGATAGTGTAATTGGATAAGCTAGAGCCGTCGGTAAAAGTTAGTATAATATAACTACAGAAAAAAGCTTTTTCATGCTCACGCGTGTAACCGTCTTTTTACAGCGGCATATAGTAATTAAACACAAATCTATTGTGAAGAAAAAAATATAATGCTATGGTAATAAAAGAGAAACATTTTCCTACATTCCTAGCTCATTTCTTGTACAGCTCCCCAAGTTAACTAGATACGTTTTTTGCTAGTGGAATAAGGTTTTGGCTGTTGTTTACACTGTAGAATATGTATAGGTGTGTCTAAGCTGAAAGTCCAATTTCACAGTTCTTACGTTAAGGCGATGAGATTTACTGAGCTTGTTACATTCTATTATTTCAAAGCTCTCCTTTACTATAGTTTGCGTTTATCTATAAGCCGATGACAGAGCGGAGTCTTTTATTTTTGGTACGATGACTTTCTCAATATTGTCAATATTGGATCGGTATCATTATTTACAGATCTTGTTTTGCTTTAGTAAGAACTCGCTAAGAATAATATAATGGGGTGTAGACCTTATAAGCCACTCAAATAGCAAACCTTGTGAAAATACTAATAACAAGATCGGTGAAAAATAACGTGACGATCGTGGTCGTGGGTAAAAATCGGTTTGTAATGTACTGTATCGGCCTTGTTAGGGTTCCGCACCCGAAGTGTAAAACGGGACCCTATTACTAAGACTCCGTTGTCCGTCGGTCTCTCTGTCTGTCACAAGGCTGCATCTCATGAACCGTAATAGCAGAAAGTTGAAATTTTTACAGACGACGTATTTCTGTTGCCGCCATAACAAAAACTGCAAAAAAGAAAATAAATATTTAAGGACATTTATTAAATTTTAATTAATTTATTAATTTTTCCTATACAGCAAACGTTTATAATTATTTTGGCGTTTTATCTCGATATTAGTAACGGCACAGGTAGATTGTCAGACACCTGCCTGCCTTAATATCGAAAATAAATCGCTTAAAGCGATAAGGTTGCTAGTTAGAAACCTGCTTGTGTAATATTGTTTTGTCGTTGTTATCTGTTTTTTATGTAATGTGTTTGTCTAATAAAGTGTTATTGTTTGTTGTTGTTAGTAGACGCTTGAATTAATCCCAGACTATTTAGTTGTATATTCACTTAAAAAATAAATAATTAAAATACATTAACTGACCTTCTATGCAGTACGGAACCCTTCGTGCGCGAGTCCGACTCGCACTTGGCCAATTTTTAATAGTCCGATACGCTAACCCAATGCGGGTTGGTCGGTTATTTACGACAAATTATGTCTTGAAAAATTTCAACGTTGAATAAATTAAAGCATCGCTGTATATTTTTAAAACGGGACATTTTTGCGTTCCGGACTTTTTTTTACGACACCGGGACAGATTAATTTCGAAAAACGGGACTGTCTGTCTGGTCACGTTAGTGATAAATTAGTAGTAAATATTTTTAAGAGGTGGCTTTACATACTCTTGATATTATACATACTCGTATTATCAGACTAACTTTTATTTGACAATGTACACTTCTGTTTCAGGGACCTTTACATACTTACTTATATAGAGGGGATTCATTATCATCATTTTCTATGAGAACATTCAAAAAAATTATAACTTTTTAAAAAGCCCTCACTAGAAATGAATCTGCCAACGCATACTGAAAGCAAAGCATATGAAAGCCGCAAATTGGTAGGTACATTGTTGTACCTCAGAATGTACGAAGCTACTTTAATTTTCAGCACAACGCTCATTCTTATTTAGTGAGTCTAGGTCGCCTTTGTTCAGCTAAAGTTGGCGAGTTGTTATCTTCCAGCCGTTCTAATTAATGAGGTGATTAAATAAGCCGAGATTAAAATAAAACTTCAGCGACAACAATGAGATTTGGGAGTATTATGATTGTAGCCGAATCCGGCGAGATTGAGAAGGGTAAGCGTCCCGAGCGTCGCCGCGACAAGGAGTTTGTTAGCACACACTTGCGAATGAAGAAAAATGTCTTTGCTTAAGCCTTTCCACTCGGCGAGCGCGGAATTGTAAATAGAGATTTATTAAAACGGGACATAGCGAAATTCGCAGTTACACCCTTTTGCGGGAACGTTTCAAATGGGATACAACAAAAGTTTTCCTCTCGCTATTTGGGAGGCTGTCATGATGACGCTACCTAAACATTTTATTGGAGATATTTATTTTCTTTTTGTAGGCTTTTGGCTTCAGCACTTTTTACTTCTTCATGAAATAAAAGTTCCTGCTCAAGTGTCGAGTACCCATATGGAGTTTCACGTTTTACTTGCTATTGTCTTATCACAATACAAAATGGTTTATTGTGAAATGATCTGTGTTTTTTTTTTAGTGAATGAGAAATCACTTGAATAAACCAGATTAAATAAATCCACGTGTATTAAATTTGATGAGTGAGAAAAAGATAGAAATAATTTTAAACTGTGCTAGAACTGATCTGAATTTCACAATTGCCTGTGTTGTAAACAAACGCAAACCAATTCATAGAACGACAGTTGTAGTTGATGCATCTATGTTTCGGATTCTGATAAAAGTGGGTCTGAAACTCGAATACATCAGATTTGAGCTCCGACCTTATGAAACAAATGCCAACCATTGAGCCCGCCACAATTTGCGTGTCATTCCATCCCGTCCTTTTGTTCCACGAACGACTCACATGGAATAGGCACTTCGTGTCTGGATAACTTCGAGCTAAAACAGTCTTTTTGACTTTTTGTCCCACCGCCGTTTTTAACTTTTTCAATTTAAGATTCTGAGCAAATAATGGCATATGTGAGGCTAGTCGTCAAGCATTTAGATTGCAGCATTTATGTGCTAACTTTTGTGGGCTTCGTTGCCTTCGAAAACTAAATTCTCGGCTTGTTAACAGTTTGGCAAGGTTTCACATGCTGGTCTTTTTGCTTCGGTGGATTTGAGAAAGTTTTTAGTTAGAAACTTAACACTTAGTGTTAAAATACTCGTTTTTTATAACACACCGCGACGACTTTAGCTTTAACAGAATATTGATTAAGTGTAGTTATCGTTAAGTAGGTACTATTGTAGTGCGTCTTTGTACAATACTTCATTTTATCAACATTTTAGAATTAAAATAACATCTTATCTTTAGACACATCTAAAACCTTTTTGGTAAAACGTGTCTAAGTAGACTTTAGATTAAGCAAGATAATGGGAAAGAATTAAGCAATGAATTAGGTATTACTATTATTTGCCTGGTGTTTTAACTTTTTTCAAAAAAGTTGACAGTAGGTTAATATCAAATTGAGTGTAGACGTACATAGAATCGGCACGCATGTTTGATGCACTGATGCCTCTTGACTATGGTCGAAATACGCAATATTGAATTCTAGAGAAGGGAATATTAGATTATGTACCGAGAGAACCAAGTGGTGTCTTATGTCATGGGTGAAGATTGGACCCTGAGCGTAGTGAGGGTCTCATTGTTAACTTCCGAGCGCAGCGAGGGTGAGTGAAGCGAGAAGACGAAGACAAACTTGGTTCTAGAATTCCATAATCTACTTTTCATACATCCTGCGAGAATATGTAACTCCAGAAATATGAGTACCTGAGGGCCTCTGACATGACTAAACGGTTAAAACAACCGGGACCTATAAATTAATGTATAATAGGTAAATTAATACTATGGGGTTTTGTCGCGGCATAATTTCCATTGCTGTTACTGTGTTTTTTTTAATTGGCGCAGTAATTAAATTGAAACTAGCTATTCGCAATTTTGTTGACCGACGAACCACCGGAGGAGGTACAATTCGACGCGTGTATTTTTTTTTATGTATAACCACGCATAACTGTTTTCATAGTAGTCTGATTTCAATAATTCTTTTTTTATTGGAAAGAATATACTTTGAAATCGGTTTCATTTAAATTTTATCGAAATCGGCTGAGCCATTTTTGATATATCAACAATAGTGTGAAAAATGCTGCATCGATCCATGCGAAATATTCGCGAATTCTGTACACGGGAGAAGTCGGTCATGCTAATTTTTGCAAAAAATAATCTTGTCTACTATTAGTAATATTCGTTCCTTCAAAATGACAGAGGTTCTCGGCTGCTCGTCATATTCGAACTTAGCGCTCCAGTAAAAGTAGCCTTTTCTTTATTTTAATGTGTTTACGTATTATAAGAACTTCTGCGTCACTACTGGAGATATTTGATAATTAGTAAAGATTATATTATCATATCTCAAGGAAAAAAGATCTTGCAAAATCGGCCCAGGCATTGTACAGTACCTATGTAGATCAAAAAAGCGTTTTAATATGCTAAACAAATTCACAGAAAAAAACAACGGTATTTAACTTAATTATTTTGAAATTCCATAATTTATAATTAGATTTTTGTTCAAGGCCGCCATCACGGCGCTATATTTTACAAGCAACGTCAAAAGATAATAAGAACCGATTATAAGAAATTCCTTTAAATGAAAATTGTTGGTAAATAAAATAATAGGAAATTATTTTCCAAAACAAATAAAGCAAAAATAATTAAATACTCTACAAAGTAATTACCTAAGCTCTACAGGGTTTTCGGTAATGAAATTAGTATCATTTCAAGGGCTCATTCTGTCCCCCCCGAGTGGGTTCTCGCCTTGTCGTGGCGGGGGGTTTAGTAGCCAGGTCTCGCCAGCCTGGTGAAGCTACGAGGAACCTAAGGTGGGGCCGCCTCTTATTCTCTTGTCTTGGGCCTCGACAAGCCCGTGCGGGGGCTGGCCAGTAGGTCGCTAGTTGACTGCGGTGTCGCGCTTGTCGCGGTGCCGCGGCCGAGCCCATAGAGGCGGGAGCGGCCACGGAATGGATGGACGGCGAGTGTGCCGCTGCCTATCCATCCTGCCAGCGGTCTTAACGGGTGCCACTACAACGTGTTGGCGGAGGCGGTGGGGCTGCAGGGGAAGAGGAGTGTCGGTATGTCGTCTGCCGCTCTCCCTATCATCTGCAGCCGTAGTGGCAGGCGCGGGCCACTTTAATTGACCCGTTGCATTGGGACCAGGGCTGTCGGACACGGGTACTGTCTGACGCCCAGTGCTGGTTGGTCCCAGGTGGGGGATAACGATGTGTCTGGTGTTGGGCACATCGTCATTCTGGCGGGAGCCCAAGCTCCGAGGTGGGGCCTGAGTAAGGCCAGCGTTGTCGGGTGCTGCGCTGGCTAAAAAAAAGAGGCTTATTCTGTACATCAAAACTAACAACCTTTGTTCTGCGACTTTAGAAAAAACTAAAAAAAATAGCTGTTCCATACATTATGTCGAGGGAGAACGATATTTTTCTATGGAACAACTTTTTCGAGATTTGATAAAAGTCGTTGAATAAAATTGTTAGTTTAGATGTAAAAAATATGCCCCTAAAAAGATGCTAATTGATTACCAATTTTTTTTTATTTAACCTTTATGGTCCCACTGCTGGGCAAAGGTCTCCCCCAATTTCTTCCATTCCTTTCTGTTCTGTGCTACCTCCATTCTATCCTTTCCTTTTGGATTGCCAGTAACCCTGTGTATTCTTTCCTGACACATTGAATCACAGATACGCTATGTACGATACAGTGATAATTTCACAACGTTCCTATTGTTAAAATCCAGATTAGCTCTACTTTTGATAGCTGTAGCGTGCAATTGGTCCGCAGAATGCATCCCCGCCTGTGAACAGCGTATCACAAATACCGGGAGTACAAAAGGTATGCTTCATACAATTCGCGCTCGAACAATGCACACTTACCTACATAGATTTCGCTTACGGAAAATAAATTTTAGGACATTCTGGGAAAAGGAGAGCATAATTTAATTTTGTCATTACTATATGGCATGGCATTTTTTATGAGTGCTACTACGACGTAGATACGACTGATACGAGTTATATGTTTTATTTTTGTGATGAAATGTAAATATAGCAGTTTTAAATGAGTGTTTAAACACGGTTTTAAAATCACCAACGCAATGTTTTTTTTTAATCATGTCTTTTTTAATTAGCTACAGTAGTATTAGTACTTACGGCGGCTGCCGCTCGTAGGTACCTAAGGCTGAATCCAGCAAACCTAAACTTGTTGGTGGGCCTTACACAGTCATACAGATGAGGTAGTTCGGGGTTAAAATGCCATATCTGCTTAGTGAATTATAAAACTTCTGTTGAATCCCGCATATGACTTGTATTTTGATCTCGATAGTGAAAAATGGCGTTTACGTACTACAACGCCTCGGTCAGGTTCTCTACACTTTACTTTGGTAGAGTCTGAGCTTTAATATATTCTTCTTATCATTGGTGATTCGATCAAAAAACTATATGTTTTGGTTAGATGTCATTTGACCAGTAGGACTACTCTCTCTACTATCTTCATTGTCCTTTTCTTTCTTTTCAATTCACCGTTTTTCTTTCTGCAAGTACGTTTCTCTCCATCATAACGTTGCTTGGATGAAATCACTTTTAGTGATAAGGTCGCCTGTTGTTGCCACTAGTTTTTAAGTTGTTCTTTCTCATGTTTGTTTGTTTTACTTATCTGGTGTGACCACGTGAACAATAAAGTATTATTCTATCTATCTATCTAGAACGTTAAAGAAACTACAGTGACGTTAACTTCGTATAAATTATCTTAAATGAAATATAAGCATCAGCTTTACTTCTGTACTCTTGTTGTTGTGTGGTACGGTAGAGTGTCCACGTTGCCCTGATTGCGTCGATGAAAGCTTTGTTTCGAGCGCAGCGTATTGCCTTCCTGCAATAATGTCGGATTATTCTACTTCCGATAACTTCTCATAACTATTTCTATTATTGTTTGATATTTCCTTTGCATGTTCATCAAATAATACTTAATACTAGTATTTATAAACTTCCTGTGAATTGCAATGCAATTGATCAATATAAAGCACACATATCGTTATCTATATTCATTGTTTGTCTTATATATATATTGCCTCATAATTCACTATTAATTTTGTGGTGTTAGTCTAATAATTAAGTAACACTTTGAAAAATAACTAAATCATGGTTACGTAATTTAGTAAAGATTAGTATTGTTACTTATATTTATTCTCAAAAAAGCACTATAGTTCAATTCTAACATAAAACATGTATCATATTAAAATTTATTGACTATAAAGTATCTGGATGCACAGCAGTGTACCCAAAAAAGTCGACTCTACTATATAACTGTTAATATAATATATTGACGAGCTCAATCAACACATAAAATAATAACAATATTATATCCCTTGTCCAGATATTAGGTAGGTATCGTATATTTTACTACCACGCTTATTTACACTACTTTTAAAAATAGAACCTCTCCATCTCGATTCGAACACAAAAGTATATCGACTACTTACTGCGAAGGATCTATTTTACATATTGACGTGGGAATGAATGACTGAATAATCAGTTTTCGATTTCCCGGGATCGGCAACTATCGGCTCGGCGGGACCGCGGGCCCTCCCCGGCTATCCCGGAGTGTTTCGGCGACATAAATTGGCACAGCCTATTTACATTACGTTGTCGTGAATTAACATACCGAGGGTATTCCCAGGCGCGCAACTTGAATACCCGCATGAAACTCAATTCGTGAAAAAAGTTGTATCTACATACGTACGCGGAACTCGCTTACACTCGCTAAATTATTGCTTAATTTTTCTACTGTTGCCTGTTCTTGTTTTTGAAAAAACACGAACAGGAAAAACCCAAAATATATGGCCCAAAATACTAGCCGTGTATTTTGGATTTTCTTTGTTAAATACCTAGGTAAATAAAACAGAAACATTACAAGAATAAAACATGGTAGCTTTCAACACGACCACCAGCTGCTGCTCTATCAGGATTTTACTTATAATCCACATTAGGCTATCGTGATGGATACGGCTCATGTGTAGTCCTATGTTCAACAGGATCATTAAAAAGACTGGTACGGTTCGGTAAGCATCTATGGTGATTTGTTGTTCGTTTACCAAGGTAATTTTCAACAAATGAAATGTGAATCGTGGTTTTTAAAACTCAAACTGCAGGATGACACTGTATGAAAAAGTGCACTTTACGTGCAGCAAGTTACCTATGTCGTAAAATCGTATCAAATATTTATTTTAAATTTTTATACTTTATGCATGGTTTATCGACCGAGCGTAAGTGAGGTCTCAGAGTCTACTGGGACGAGCCGGCACTTGGCTGTATGTTTGTATGTATATTTGTTCGACAATAACTCAAGCTCTACCGCTCAACCAATCTCCATGAAATTTCTGAAAAAAAATAATATTTGAAGTTCGAATATTATGAGCATCTTCTGTTCAGTGGTTGCGAAGATACGAGGGCCGGTAAAAAGAGGCAAAACGGCGCCACTTTCTGCGGGAGTTGCGGATGTTATCTATGTCTTTCAACATTTGTTTAAAATAAATCGTTAACTTTCAAACAGATATTGTTACATTTTTTTTAAATCCCAGTAGGTATTTATGATAATATAAAATAGGAATAGCGCGAGCTCCAAGTCCTGAGCGGACTACTAGTATTTAATGTTTACGTCACGATTCACGTAAAAAATCATTACGGAATTCATTAAAGGAGGTAAAAACCATACCCACTACCATGCCATATATAATCATGCTTACAATACTTCGCAAATCATTTAACGTAACACACAAATAGACAACTGTACATTCATTCCGATATTCTTAAGCTAGGTGATCTCACATTTTTTGTTCATCTCAAATTTTACTTATAATTCATTGAGTACCTATTATCTAACTTCTACTTTATGTAAAAATACTGCAGAAGCGTACAGATCCAAGTTATGTAGGTAATTCTGTTGAATACCTACAATGCAGTCAAGCAGTCAAAGCAGTATCAGATAGTATTGAGCAATTTCAATGCACCAAGAACTTTTCCTTTCAAATAAAGCGAGTGCAGTGCAGATATTTTTGTATTTCACATTTTTATAGTACAGCTTAGTGTCGCTAAACACAACTTGTTCACTGATACCGCGTTAGTGTCAACAAAAATGTTTTAAGGCGTAACACTATATCAGTGAGCTAATTTTTTTTTGCCGAATACTTATGTGTTAATGCTTCATTACGCTTCTTAAATATTGAAGTCATTGAGGTTTCACAAAATTGTTTTTGCGATACTGAATAGTTTCATGAGATAATTATAACTAGAAGCTTGATTACAGAGGCGCCATCGTAGTTATAATAGCTAAATGGCTTAATTCTTTTTAACTTTAGGCATTCGATGGAGAGAACGCTTTTTACGTTGCTATTAAATTTACGCTGGCGCCTCTGTAATCCAGATTGTCACCTTTGATACTATACGACTCAATTATAACTAGGTACCTATACTTAGTTTAACCATGTACATACATGTGTAGAGACATCGTGTGTAAACTAATTTTCATATACATAGGTTTAGAAAAAATAATTTATCACTTATACTGGGTGACTGGTAAACATTGATTAACCCTTTAGGGGCTTATTCTGTACATCAAAACTAACAACTTTTGTTTTGCGACTTTTGTCAAAACTCAAAAAAAAAATCAGCTATTCGATACATTTCGTCGCGGGTGAACGATATTTTTCTATGGAACACCAATTTTTTTTTTGAGTTTTGACAAAAGTTGCTGAACAAAAGTTGTTAGTTTTGATGTACAGAATAAGCCCTTAGAAGGTGGCTCAATGTTTGCCAGTCACCCTGCATAGGTCTCTTGTTTTTGTCGATAAGATTTTATTTTGCCATTTAGGGGTAAGCTTAAGTAAGGCTTACGTTCCAAAGTATTTGTAGGAAAAATTGTAATTTTATCGCATTGTCGTTCGTATTCTCTAAATCTGTGGATAGAGCTAAGAAAATTTAATTTCCTATGAGAGTATAAACTCGTATTTACTAGACCAAAGGATATCGTCGATGGCTTTCAATTGACATTACGGCGGTCTATCTGTACAAACCTTCTAGGTATACCTACATAAGTACCTACTTATTGATACAGAAGCGACCCACATCATGGCCCTACTCTGAAAGGGAATAGCGTAGGTATATTTCTTTTGCTACCCCACCGTAGACAAACTTTCTTGTTTAGCCATAATAAATATACATACTGCTCTTGTTATTAACAAAAAACCAACAAAAGTCACTATCATAAGCCAAATTTTTTTACTACTTGGAATTTTGAAATAGCTGCTGTTTTACGCGAATGTGTTACCGTAATATTAAAATGTTTAGTATCACTATTATATTAACTAATTAGAAAACTTGGACCTTTTTCAGAGTAATTGCTTGGAACATGTACATTTTTTTTGTTGGATCAGGGTGCTAATCCTGCAACTAAACATGAAATTATTAAAGGGGAAGACGCTCCTTACAAAAACTTTACTGAATTTTGACATTTGACTCTACGACGACAACAAACTTTAAAAAACACAAAATTTAGATGTTGGAGTTTGTTTCATAATAAAAGTTGTTCAGCTTCGAATTTTTATTAGGAAAGATTTCGTAGAGATAGATCTGTAAATACACGATCCAGCATGCATGAGCTTGTCTAGCTCAAATAGTGATTGCAAAAACGTATTTCTATCATTTCTGAGTACCCCCTCGGCTCTCCCAAGAGAACGCGCTCTCTCAACGTTTATCGCCCTATTACACTCTATCTTATTAAAGCTCAAACAAGCTGTTAGACTCCCTAAAATAAGATAACCAACGCTAAAATATTGTATTAAGAATTTACTTTCGGCACCATAGCGGCTATTTACTAATACCCTGGTGTTTACGATAATTTGCTGACTGTTTTGTCTGTACCAGCTTTATTATTTGTCAGATAACGTAAATAGTGTATTGTTTAGGTAAGTAAGTAAACGACAAGTCTATATACATTTCTAACACATTGTTTATATGCCCTAAGGCGCTCAGGTAAATTAAGCTAAACCTGAAGATATTAGATACTAACAAGTTTTTGTGTATACATTGATTAAATACTGATCTTGTAAAATTTAAAAAGTGTGCCTATTTATTTATAGTAAAAATTTAAATAAGTAGAACTTTAAAAAATTGTAACTAGACGATTCCATGTGCCTGTATTGAGTCTAAGAAATTTTGACTTTGACTTTGAATATAATTAGTACCTACATTAGTTCATTACAGTTTCGTAAACGTTTTTGTATCATTTTTGACTGTACCATACTGTACTGTACCAGCCTTTTTAATAGTCCACTGCAGGACGTAGGCCTACCCACGAAGGGTGATTGGGCCATATCCACCACGCTGGCCCAGTGCGGGTTGGTGGATTCACATACGCCATCGAATTTCTTCTAAGGACGTACGCAGGTTGCCTCACGATGTTTTCCTTCACCGAAAAGCCAGTGATGTGAAATTCCGTACATAAATTCCAAAGAACTCATTGGTACGGGACCGGAGATTCGAACCCACGACCTCACGATTGTAAGGCGGGTGTCACTACCTCTTGACCACCACGGCTATACCATACGAAACCTTAATTGACTCGACAAAATGTAAGAAACAGTTGATTTTATTTTCGGGATTACGGGCTTGGTCCTATAGAAGAAGCTGTTTGTAATGATCAGTATATTAATAAGTATAGGTACTTCTACCTCTGAAAATTCCAATTTGCGATTCGCAAAACAACACATATCTGTAAGTTGATCGAAAAATATTTTTGAATCTGAATTCGAATGTGTTTTAAATGCATAATTATGAACAGAGCAAGTAATGAATTACCATTTATCTGCTATGAAATATTAAAATAAAATATTTAATATGATGAGAGGGAGCGGCGCGGGCGGGCGCCGCGGCGCGGGCGTCAGGAGCCGTCATCGGCCCGTTATTACCGTGTTTATTATATTTCTTCGGCGGATTATCTGCGGACGTGTTTGTTCAGGATTTAAACGTTATTCCCTTAACGTCTATTATTATTCATGACATAAATTTTCTCCGCGAGGAAGGCATTAGACGAAAACTCATTAAAACCGAGACGCGATCTGACTTTTCAAAGTAGACACGTTAAGTCCACGCGTGACGCAAGATGGAACTAATTGCTATTCGCAACAAGTAAGCGCGGTTGCTTATTAAAATCCGCTGTAGTAAACATTAATTTATACTTACTTTGGACTTTAGCGGGTGGAGTCGGGGAGCTACACAAATAAACTGCGGTACTATTCAGTAACAAACTTTGTTATGATACTTTCGAGCCGTCACACGCGCGTGCGGCTCGCGGCCGACCGAGCCGAGCCGAATTAGCACTTATTCAATTTTCACACATAGAGCCCGTCTTATTGTTGGAAATTGTGAAATATCCTGCAGCACCGAGCTTAACATTAAGCTGTACCTTTGCATGAGCGATGTATTCTCATTTTAACCGGCTTCCTTTCATAAACTTTCCATAAAATAAAATAAGGAACTAGATTGAAAAATGATCCTCTGCGCAAACCGAGCGCATCACAACATACCTACCAACCCAAGTAGCATTAAAAGTTCGCTGTTTGTTAGTACTTATCGTGATTCTATCTTCATAAATCAGAGACAGTTTAATTTGGGCGAAATTATACGCATGTTGGGGTATCTGGCCAGTTTTTTGGGACCGACCTTTGGTTTAACATGTAACCAATTTAATTTGGTATTCGATAACCTTAGAGGCAATTGGGAAAGCTTGTTTGTGCGGCAGATTAGATGTTTACCCGGGGCTGCGATGGCCCGCGCGATAACGGGGGTCGAGACGTGCCTTCGGGGACCCAATATGTGGAGCCGTTACATTGACGACTCCATCGCTACATGCCTTATCTCCGTGCGACATTCCGATAACCGGCTCCTCTCAGACGGAGACGGTCTACAGGTGTGAAATTAATTGCCTTTGTCTATTATCTCGACACGTCGTTCTGCATAGGATTTACTGCGTAATAATTCACACGGTGCACCGTTTTAGAAGTTCTCGCAGTCGATCAACTCATTTACATCTGAGCAGAAAAGGCGACATGTGTACGTCGCCGCCGCTCCCTTCCGCGTAATTTAGATTGACTTGTTTGTAGGCTCGCGAAATTGTTTCCAGGTCGGCGCATGTACAAAACAAGCACTCCGACACATTGTTGAAGTACGCAATTTATTATTCACAAATAGACCAGGGAAATTGAGTTTTAACGAAGACAAATTGAACTAAAGCGGAATCAATTACGGGAGATTTATTTTCACTGCGAGAAAGAATTAAGTAACTGCGAGGCAAGGAGATGTAAATTGAATTTTTGTCGTAGCCCCCAAAAAGAAGGAGTTTCCGAATAAATAGAAGGCGCACGATACATTAAAAACTTTGCTATTTCAATTTCTTTCTGCCTATTTGCTTTCGGGTGGTTCGTTCAGACGATGCTGCGGTGGGTTTGCTTAATGATTCTTTTCGGTTTTGTTTACCGATTCGTTCAAACAACAATTAGTGAATCGATTAGTCAATTTAAAGTGCAGCCAAATAAAAAAAACAGGAAAAATATTTTTACATGCTTAACTCTACAAAATAGAATAATAGTTTTGAACAAAAAGTAACTTGGTGCAAATAATTTGAAATATCATTTAAATATCCACATATTTAATTCGAGTCAATAGAAAAAGTCTCGAGTAGGTGCCTACCTACCTTATTTATAAGGTATGTACCTACTTACTTTTACATGATTTTATTTAGAAAATATTGAGCTATGTAATGATAAAATTATTAAAGGCAGAATAAAGTTATAATTACAATACCGTTAACATCTATTTGGGTTACAATTTTTTTTTAAAAATTGTATAAAGATCTGTATCCGCTATGGGGCATGACATCCAAATTATCGAGCGGTAATTTCAAATAAAATAATTTTTAACACGTTTAATAAAAATCTCTGAAAATGACACTGACACGGGTGCCTACAGCTGTAACGCGTGCATTTACCTACTTTGTTACTCGGGCTACGCATTTTAATGTTATATTTTATTCAGTTAGGATAGGTTAGAATTGTTTTATTTATTCACCCGCTTGAGGTTGACTCAGAGCTCTCGATCTGGTCGCATTTCCATCGTACTGCTTACTCGTACTTGTTATTTAGTGTAACTAATTTATTGATAGCCTTTACCTATTTAAGTTAATAACGTTACAATAAATTTAATTACTTACTAAACTAAACTATAAGTAAGTTCGTATAGGCCGGGTGGCTAGCCCTACTGTCAGATTTTAGGCCGCCTGAAGGCCTCTGACATGGCTAAACGGTTAAAACAATCGGGACCTTCAATTTAACGTGTCATCCGAGCCACGGTAGCGCTCAGTTGAAAAATGCCACCCGCGGTCATCCATCCAAATACTGACCGCGCAGAACGTTGCTTAACTTCGGTGACCGCTGACAAACACCTAGTCAAACTACGCTACGAGCGCAACATTACAATAGCCTTGTGTCCACTAATAACAAATTGTTTGTAGGTATAATACCTACCTAGTTTCAACCAAATCTAAATCTCATAAAAATTAAAGATTATTAATATTTTTACAAAATAATTTTTAACAAAATAGCCATTAAATCACGTGACAGCAAACACCAATTGACTGCCTCGGTGGCTCAGGGGTTAGTGACCCTAACTTCTGGATCAAAGAGGCGTGGGTTCGATCCCCACTCAGGGCAAATATGTATGTGATGAACATAATTGTTTGCTCTGTGTCTGGGTGTTATTTACTTAGTTACTACCTATATAAGTATGTATTTAAAAATAAGTATGTGTAGTATATCAGTCCCTAGCAGCCATATCACAAGCTTTGCTTAGTTTGGGGTCAGAGGCCGAATGTAAGATATCCCAAAAATATTCATTTATTCTATTTTACCAATCAGAAAGTGTTACGTCACGACCCGCGATACATCATCGTCAAGAAGTTTGGATTTACATAAATACTTCTTGTACAATCTTCTTGATCGTCGTAGTCGTTGACGTTTTTACTGTGACTGTGACGGGTTGTGACGTCATTCAAGACGAAATGACACTATTCACATTTACGACAGAAAGTTAATATTTTTTTTTTTTATAAATACTAAATACATTATGCAAAAAGTGATATTTTATTAAAATAAAGGTTGTTTGGGATAAAATTAATATAAAAGTATATATGTTAACCAATTTTTAAAATTTAGTCATCTAGCCTATTATGATACAGGATAGAGTGATGTGTGTAGACTGTAGTAACTAATTTTCGCACGCCATGTGCCATACCGGCTAGAACTATGTAGGTATAAATTTTTTAAGACCTTTTTCTGACCAAAATTATTGCGAATAAATAACTTTGAGTTTGACAAATTAATGATCTCTTATAGCGTGGCGTAAATATAAATCTAACAAAAACATTTTCATGTAAAATATAGCCAAGACCACAGTTCGCACTTTCAAAAAGTTGTCAGATCTTATGTAGAGCCAAGCTTCTAACTCTACACGCCCTAACTCTACAAGTCCTTACTCCATAAACTTTGCAGCTTAGTCAATAAAACTGACTTGCCTTGTATGACTGACATGTTATAAATGGCCAATAATTGATCTGAATCTGAATCTGCATTTCGATTGATTTATACGGGATAAAATCGATAGTAAACTTAAACCTAAGTCGTTTCTAAATATTACATCCTGTCGCGGTTTGCCGATTTAATGAGGTTACAAGGTGTTCCTATGTTAAACATGGACGCCAGATAGGATACAAACACTATAGAGTTTCTATCAGGGGTGGTCTCAGATAGGGTCATGGGGCTCATCCCCCTCTTAAACACAATTCAAAACTATTACAATGTTTAAAATATTTTTAGCAATACAGAGTTAAGCTCAACTTGTGCTTTTTAACCGACTTCCAAAAAAGAGGAGGTTCTATGTTCGTCTGTATGTTTTTTTGCGTATGTTCATCGATATTTTCGCCAATTGTGAACCGAATTAAAAATTGTTATTTAGTTCTAAAGGGTATACTCTCGAAGTGGTCTCATTTAAATTTTATCAAAACCAGCTGATCCGTTTTTGAAAAATCAACAATAATGTAAAAATTGTATACATAAATTCGAGCGAATTATTTAAATTTTGTACACGGTGGAAGTCGGTTTTGCCATTTTTTGGAAAAATAATAATAATAAATAATCGTAATAAATTGATTGTTTCTCAGCGTTACAAAATAGGGTTACAAACGCGGCCGAAAGGACGAAGTCGTATTGCATGCAATAATTACTTGACAACTCAAATCCTAGCATTTTACGAACTCAATAAAAATAGAAATTTAATTCATAAGGATTTTTAGCAAGCCATTTAAAATATTTCGTGTTTTTAATGCACATAGTTACATATCGTAGCGCGAGATTATTTGTACGAGTATTTTTCATTGCATTCATGCCCCGGCCAAATTTTGCCGGCGTTTTTACTAGTATGTTACAATTTAACATCGGGCAGAATGTACTTTATTATATCAGCCTTTTAATAGTCCACTGCAGGACGTACGCATACCTACGAAGGGTGATTGGACCATATTCACCACGCTGGCCCAGTGCAGGTTGGTGGATTCACATACGCCATCGAATTTCTTCTACGGATATATGCAGGTTGCTTCACGATGTTTTCCTTAACCGAAAAGCCAGTGGTGTAAAATTCCGTACACAAATTCCAAAGAACTCATTGGTACGGGACCGGGATTTGAACTCACGACCTCACGATTGTAAGGCGGGTGTCACTACCCCTCAGCCACCACGGCTTCAGGCAGTATGTACCTAGTCAATCGCAAACCTATAAAATATTTAAAAAAAATATATCTAAACTCTGTTTTTTTTACCTACATCCATGCCCCCGTTAAAGGCTGCCTGATTTCGTGCCTGGTTTCTATATCAAGTAAGTATGGACGTAGATGGAGCTGTCGCGCGGCTGTCGCGGCAGATGTGGCGCGTCTCACCTGGCGGCGCACGCGCAGCCCGCACGCGGCGCCCCCACACTACAGATTACTACCTACTTACTATGACGTTATAGCTCAACCGCGATATCGTTTCTTCGATTTTATTGTAATGTTACTAAGCGGATCTTATTCCATAGATCATATACTCGTAGATAACTAAGTCTTAAGAGCTTTAAAATAATGTTAAGACCTATTTGTTAAACGCTTAGTAGCAAATAAAGAAAATGAATGATTAAATATGTTTGACACGAATCTAATTTTTACTCAGTAGGTGAATTAAATTTAGTGTCACTAAATATTTTTCTTATGATGTCTGTCATATAGATCTCTTAAAAATCATCGTCATAATATATTTCTGTCCATTTTACCATGGAACTAACCCTGAAATCGCAAAAACAGCGATTCCATACAAAAAGTTCATGAACTTTTGACAAAATGCATGGAACAGGTAAGTTATTGAAAAAGTTGTTCATAATCCTGTAGGAATCGACACCTAGTGTGGTTTCTGTATTGACTACACTTTTTATTCCATAAACACGTTGTTTAGTGTTATCCTGTTGTAACCTGTTTCGTGAGCTAATAAAGATTTATCTATCAATAAGTAGAAGACGGCGATAACACTAAGTATCTTTGGAATCGATAAATGAATTTATCTTACATTTCTATCATACAAATTTTCTATAATATTTTTAACTTGCGACATGAAAGGCGTGAACAAAACAAAACACAGGTGTTCCGATACAGTTGCTGATCGCAGTCAAGCTGTTCTGAGTCCATCCGTCACCCCCGCTAAGCCCACTTTAATTTATGTGTTATCATTGTTTACACGCACCGTGCGCCGGAGTGGGGAGTAAATCCGTGGTCAGACCTGGGGCTCTATATTTAATCATTCGAAATTCGAACGACTATACGTATACGTAAATGGTTACGAGAACACGTAAGTAGTGTGACCAGATTAAATTTCATAAAAATACCGAACCATGTAAAAAATCTAATTCTGGTAACTGTACTGTACTGTACCAGCCTTTTTAATAGTCCACTGCAGGACGTAAGCATACCCACGAAGGGTGATTGGGCCATATCCACCACGCTGGCCCAGTGCGTATTGGTGGATTCACATACGCCATCGAATTTCTTCTACGGACGTATACTGGTTGCCTCACGATGTTTTTCTTCAACGAAAAGCTAATGATGTGAAATTCCGTAGGTACATAAGTTCTAAAGAAACTCTCGGGATTTGAACCCACGACCTCACGATTGCAGGTCGGGTGTTACTACCACTAGACCATCACAGCTTCTGGTAACGCTGCAAGTAAAAGCAGAAGCAAGCATTGAAAAATCTATGCTTGTGCGGACGAGACAGCATAGCATGCGATCCTCAGCGAGTCATTTCTAACGTTTAAAAAATAGGGCTCCTGATATTGATATGGCACTTATTGGAGTTATTGGGCGTTGTATTGTTATCATTGGTAAATATCGATTTAGTTGGGAGTGCATGTGTTGTGCATGTTTCTGTTTCCGATAAAGTTCCTATACTCTATAAAATTTAACTTGATCTCTGCGACAGTTACATATTGACATATGGGATAGTGGTGGAAAAAATCGATTTTCAAACAATTTTGTAATGAAATCGAATGAGTAGTTGAAGGTGAGAAATTGGATTTTATTTACTTACTATTATTTAAGATCAAGTATGTACACATGTAAATAATGTTATGATATTAATTAAATACTCATAATAATGTAACGATAGTATTTATCGACGTTTTTCACTATTATCGATGCTAATGTAACATATAATTGGGTTTAATTTAATTACACATGTAAAAAATGTTATGATATTCAAATATACAATAAAATTGATGATAAATTAAGTTTTATTTAAAATATTGTTGTATAAACTATCGATATTTTAATTAAAACTCTATCTAAAACTCTGTGGTCACGATCATTCGTCGCCCATCACTAATCGGCATGCCCATAAAGTATGACATTGACAGGTACTGTCTGTACTATTAAGAAATTCAGGACTTCATAGGCGTGATTTTTCTGACAGCTGTCGCAGAAATCAATTTAGGTCTTTGCAGTGGCGAATTTGCCGATAGGGTGACTAGGTTGGAGCCTAGAGCGGCAGATTTTAGGGGGCGGCAAATTTCGGACCATTCATTATCAAAAATTAAAGATTATAAGTTGCTTACCTAAACATTATTAAATCGACAGAAATAATCGGCCAAGTACGAGTCGAACTCACGCACGAAGGGTTCCGTACTGTATATAAGCCTCCCTCCGTATATTTTATTTTATTAACTATTTATTTTGTAGGGAATAATAATAATAATAATATAAGCCCTTTATTCAGATTCACATAGTTTTAACTTAAGTTTAATCTTACTCTAAGTAATGATTTAAGTTCTTAGTAATTAAGTATTTCCATCTTTGTGATTTTTTGTTAATCTGTTTGCCTGTTGGCAAAGGCCTCCTTTTACATTCTTTTCTTTCTTCTGCTACTCTGTTCCACGTGGTTCCTGCCACATGTCTAATATCGTCATCCCATCTTTTCTGAGGTTTTCCTCTTTTCCTTTTTCCTTCCCTTGGGTACCATTGAGAGACTTTTTTACTCCATTTGTCGTGTCCTCTTATCATGTGGCCCGCCCATTTCCATTTGAGTCGTCTGATTTTTGATGTTATATCGATGACTTTTGTTTGGTTTCTAATGACTCGGTTTCTCAGTTTGTCCCATACAAAAAGTTATAGTGTAGTTATATTTAACTTAATATTCTGTGCATATTTCAAGTGATTGTTGTGATTTTTTACATGTGATTAGTATAATTAATATAATATCAACACCGTCAATAATTAATACCAACACCGTGATTAATATCGAGCAAAAAACGGCTAAAAAATCAAGTTTGTTGTATGGGACATGTCCCCATTAAATATTTATTTTTACTAATTTTTGTTATAGTGCCAACAAAAATACGTCATCTGTTCTACCAGTCACGGTTACTGCTGTACAGCCTGGTGATAGACAGACAGACGGACAGATGGACGGACAGCGGAGTCTTACTAATAGAGTCCCCTTTTTACCCTTTGAGTACGGAACCCTAAAAACCAACATAATAGAGTCTTAGTAATAGGGTCCTGATTTTACCCTCTGGGTACGGAACCCTAACAACCAACATAATATGACACGTTTTATCTCTTAGAATCTAGGTCAGAAATAATAATTATTACTACCATTTGCGTAGTTGCATATTAGAGCACCAGATTTAAGGTGGACGGCAAAAATTCAAATTCAACATGCAACTGGGTCGTTGGGTCAAACATGACCCTGTACTGTACTTAGTGGACTGGCCTAAATAAAGTACTAAGATACTAAATCGAGTATATAGCTGTCACTTTGACATCTGTAATTTTCTTTTCACGAAAAGGAAGTTATTTCGTATTCCTAATTAATTTAGTAGTGCCATGAACGAACCACCGTTTTTAGTCTATCGCACGTAGTGTAGTAATGTAAAAAAGTCGTTGGTTGCGTATGCGGAAAAAAATATTCTTTCTTGGCAACTAGTTGCCTACGAAGAGGAAGAACTCCTCGTACGCAACCAGTTGCGAACATTTCGTTGCGTACGCGGCCAAAACCGATCAGAAAGGGTATCGTACTGAGCCAAAATAATCACATTCAGACCAAAATCAACAAATTAAACTTTTATAATGGGACCAAACCTGGATTGGAATAAATAAATAGCTGTATCCAAGAATTTTGTATACTATCTTTGTAATGGCGACCAAAGATAGAGGCTTTTCCGGCTTGATCCATGGCTGTATCATACAAAATTACAACTTTAAATCGACAAAACCTATGAAACAGCTGATTTTACCTCTAATTTCACGTTGGCTCCATAGTAAAAGCTGTTCATAATGACTATGTGAATCTCCGCCTTTCGAATTAGCTCACCCTTTCTGAATAGGTAAATACTGGGTTACTCATTCATGAATAATATTTTTTTGTACCCCACTTGCTGCCAAAAAAGGAATGAAAGGGTATTTTTAAACTAAGAAAATGTTTTGAATTCGAACTTGATATCCTTTTGTTTTCTGTTTATTGACTTTTCTATTGCGGTGAGTACATTTTTATTTTGTAATAATCAATTGTTATCTAACCTTGCTGCTTTCTAACGTTTACGTTAACGTAACTTTAAACGTGTGATATATCTAACTTAAAAAAAATAGTGATTAGTTTACCTCCTAAGGTAGTAAGTATAACCAGTGCACCAATATTATAGGTTGAACTAATTTTGTTTTGGCTATTGAACAAAACGGATTGCGGTTTCGATGAATGCAGCTGTAATGGAACGGAGGCACCCCACGGAACCATTGCGGGCATAATATAAATGTTGTTTTCATCGAAATAGCAGTGCTATTTCCGAAGTAAGTACTATACAATACTCAAGTACGAATATTTTCTTGAATATTAAGATCAAGTGAGCGAAGTTTTTAAGCTTCAAGTGGCAAAATTTATTAGATTTAGCCCCCTTTTTGACCGACGAACCACCGGAGGAGGTATACAGCTCGACGCGTACATATTTTTTTTTATGTATAACCACGCATATCTTTTTTCATAATAGTCCGATATCAATAATTCTTTTTATTAGAAAGAATATACTTTGAAATTGGTCCCATTTAAATTTTATCGAAATTGGCTGAGCCATTTTTGATAAATCAACAATAATGTGAAAAATGTTACATCGATCTTTGCATAATATTTGCATTCTAGCGATGCGCCCCGGCTTCGCACAGGTGTATTATACATAAAAACATTTCTCTTAAATTAATCTATCTATTAAAACAAACTGCATCAAAATCCGTTGCGTAGTTTTAAAGATATAAGTATACATGGGGACAGACAGCGGAAAGCGACTTTGTTTTATACTATGTAATGATTCTGTGCACGGGTGAAGTCGGTCATGCTATTTCTTGCAAAAAATAATTATTGAATTCCTATACTTTTTACTGTTCTCTTTTATTTTAAAACTGTCATACATATTGTTGTTCTTTGGCCCAATTTTTGAAAGCCTATATTTTTACCAACTTCCAAAAACGAGGAGGTACTATGTTCGTCTGTTTTTGTCTGTTAATTTTTTGTGTATGTCCATCGATATTTTCGCTGATTGTGAACCGATTTATGATTTTTTTAATTCGAAAGGGTATATTTCCGAGGTGGTTCTATTAAGTTTTATCGAAATCAGCTCAGCCGTTTTTGATAAATCATCAATTGTACATGGATGTCACATCGATTCGTGCAAAACATTCGAATTCTGTACGCGGTGGAAGTCGGTGTTGCGATTTTTTGAAAAAAATAATTATTAAACTATACGTATTAATTATTAATATATTTACCGGATACACTTCGGAGAGTGCGCCCAGGAGTTGCACAATCTAGTCCCCCCTGCCCCTTTCTTCTATCGTACGGCTAGACAGACGCGACCAAAGCGCCACCCTTTTATGGTGGACATTCCGCGCGTTAGAACCAAGCGTTTCGAATCCTCATTCCTCATACGAACAGCCGGAATGTGGAACGCTTTGCCTGGGTCTGCCTTCCCGTTAAAGTACAACGTGAGTGTCTTCAAATCCCGAGTAAATAGGTATCTTCTAGGTAAGCGTGCTACACCCTAGACCGCACATCTGCTTAACATCAGGCAGTGTGTAGTCAAACGCGAACCTATTCGAAATAAAAAAATAACAAAAATTTAAAAAAAATACGTTTTTATGTAGATTTTATTTCTCTGTAGTTTGATTGGGTCATAAGCACCTCGATTCTACGTGGCAGTATGCAAGAGCCGCTGCCAATACAACACAATAGCAAATACATAATTATCATCAGTATGAATACGAGCGCACACAATTAGTGGGCTATTTGCATGAGTCAATAATTAAAATATTGACAATGGACTCTAATATAACAAACGATTTATTTCAACGTTATATTTATGAACAAAATTTCCATGTGCATTTATTTTATAATGGGTTAACAGAACAGTTACACATTTTGAAAGAATAGTATTAAGCCGAAAGGAAGTCATTGTACTCGCAACTTATAGGGGCCAACCTATACATTGTGAAAAAGAGATCTGTACGAATAAATGTTTCCATAACACAGGCCAATGATCTTTAAATATAAAACAGTAGAGTATTTTTAATTTTATTAATTTATATCTATCGCAAACAGGTTGTTATTCTGCAGCAGACGATCCAAGTATTAAAGTATCTTCCTCAAGCTCAAAAAGGTCAAGTTTCAAGCAAAAATATATTAAAAATTCCCAAACTATCCATCGCAGCGTTATCTCCATAATGAAAGCTCAGCGACAAACACATTGGCTCGATACAAAGACATGCGTTGTCCCAATAGGCCCAATATTTCACAAATATCCACGGAAGGGCCCAAGCCCAGCTCCGCATGATAAGCTCACCTGGAGCTTATAACATCTGCCCCTTATTTCGTAAATAAAGCCTGCTCTGATTTGATAACCCGACACAAGAAAGGTATTCACGGCCTACACATGTTTCTAACAATCTTTATGAAGATACAAGGCAAGATTCGTTCCGTAATCTCTACTAAGAATTCAGGCGTAAATATAAAATAATACATGTAATAAGAAGTCAAGTACTAACACCTACGTGAAAAAAATACTTTTTTATGTTAGTTAATAAAATGAATTTGTGTTTCTAGCAATTTAGTAATGTTGATAGTATTGCTCGGCAATTATTCGTCAAAACGTTCGAGGGGATATCGTTCACGTGAACGATTTAGCACCTTCCAATTTTACCTATTTTTTGTCGACACCTCTATAATGTAGCAGTGACTGCCTCGGTAGCTCAGTGGTTAGTAACTCTGACTACTGGGTCAAAGCGGTGTGGGTTAGATTCCCACCTAGGGCAAATATTTATGTGATGAACATAGGTGTTTGCTTTGTGTCTGGGTGTTATTTAGGTATCATCTAGTCAAGTATGTATTCAAAAATATGTATATGTAGTATATCAGTCTCCGGCAGCCATATCACAAGCTTTGCTTAGTTGGGGGTCAGAGACCGTGTGTAAGATGTCCCCTAATATTGATTTCAATTTAATGTTTAACAATATATATTTAAAGTTCTTTAATAGAATTACCTAAGTGGTAGCTAAATTTCTAGCTTAAAACTTTCTCTATATCTACTTAATTCCGATCTTTCACATTTTGTGCTGTAAGTCTTCATTACCTAGTACATAATTAGTTTTTGCAAAAAATGGCATAATCTGTCAAAGACGTTACCCGTGTACAGAATTCGCGAATATTTCGCACGGATCGTTATAACATTTTTCACATTATTGTTGATTTATCAATAGTTCCGCTGATTTCAGCTCATTTTCGATCTATAAGACAATATCTCGTCAAAAAATATTCGTTAACTCTTCATGCAAACTATAATAAATTTTACTTCAGAAAAAGTTATATCTTTCCGTATCATCAAATATTATTTGTTTAAGATCCGTAACTGGCCGAAAATGGGGTCTGATTGTAATGTTTAAAGCCGAAATAACTACGAGAGCGTGTTTGCGAACACGGCATCGGACTTTACGCTCCAGGCGCGGAGAATTCGTGCATTTTGATGGCGAGGCCTTTGTGATGATAAAAATTGAGTTCAGCCGGACGAAAGGGGACGCGCGGAAATGACTCCATACATTTTATTCGGAAATCGATTTGTTTGATTTAATTTTATTACACAATACAACGACAAACGGCAAATGAAAGGGCGCTGCGTGCCTATATGAGAACATCATAAATTATTTCAAGCTAGCTGTGCGATATAAATTCATACTCAGTCAAATGATCGAAAAGTTTACACGTTTAAAATTAATGGAACTTGAAACTAAATGGGAGATTTATGAATTAAAATTAGGTGCCAAACCTTCATAAATCGACACCTAACTTCAATTTATAGAGGTTTGTCGGAACCGTTTAATTTCTGGACTGGTGAGGTGTGGGACACTATATTGCATGTATTTTATATAATATTAGATATTGTGGTTGTATTTAAGCTACGGTTTAACTAATTGGGCACAATATTTGTATTTATGGTAATTTTAAACGACATTCTCTTGTCAATAGTAAACATAAGAAAATACGTGACGAGTTTTCTTTTATTGTAACTTTCTGTAGTATGTAGCACCAAGTTTTTTCGTATCCAAATTTTTTTTACTCACTAGCTTTACTCGTAGCTTCTTGATTTTAGAGCTATTCTACATACCTAATCATTAATTTGTTTACCGATTTTCAAATAAGAAGAGGTACTATGTTCGTACCTATGTATATGTATTTTTTTATTTATAAATTTTTTGTGTATGTTCATCGATATTTTCGGCCAATTGTGCACTGATTTAAAAAAATACTTAGAAAGGGTATACCTCCCGAGCTGGTCCCATTTTTGACCGACGAACCACCGGAGGAGGTATAAAATTCGACGCGTATATTTTTTTTATGTATAACCACGCATAACTTTTTTCATAGTAGTTCGATTTCAATGGTTATTTTTTCATTGGAAAGAATATACTTCGAAATTGGTTCCATTTAAATTTTACCGAAATCGGCTGAGCAATTTTTGATTAATCAACAATAATGTGAAAAATGTTACATCGATCCGAGCGAAATATTCGCGAATTCTGTACACGGGTGAAGTCGGTCATGCTATTTTTTGCAAAAAATAATTATAATTTTATCAAAATCGGCTGAGCTGTTTTTGATAAATCAACAATAATGTACATGGATGTCGGATTCGTGCAAACTATTCAAATTCTGTACACGGCGGAAGGCGGCGATTCCATTTTTTGCGAAAAATAATTATTCCGCGATAAAATAATACTCTACGTACACTCTACTCTTAAATAAAAATAAAGAAACAGTTCCAATGCTCAGTTGCTGCTGGAAAAAGTAATAAACGAGCCAAAAAACACATTCTCAAACTTATAACATCAATAGGGACTAAGGATAGTGAGGACTAGTAAGGATTACATCGAAACATTGAACCCTACGCTTTCTTCCAGAAAATCCAATCTATTACAATGGTAAGAAAATTGGCGTCTATAACAATGATTTACATAATTGCTGGATACATCCTAATAATCATTTCATTATGCAAAGCGATACAAATATCAATTTTCCGGTTGGTTAACGTCGGATAATGTGGCTGTGGCTGGCGCAGACCCGCTCTATGTCTGTGATCTAAATACTTTTGTATTTTCTCTATTAAGTAGGTACGTATTTAATTTATAATCCTTTTGAGATTAATCTCGTTGAGTTTATAAATTGAAATAATAAGTGAAATATTAATAAATTCTTCGCTCTTTTTTTAGCCTATCTATTTTTAGACATTCAGATGTCTGTGGGTGGTCCGATTGATTTGAATTTTTTTTATTTACCATTTTAATTCAGACAATAACTGCCATAATATAGAAAAATTTAAATACAATTGTGACATTCATTATAAACATTAATTACAATTAGAACAAGATCTATAATTTGGTGCCCATAACAATTAACATCCACATATTTTGAATGGGGCAAGCCAATCGATTAGCAATCGATGAAATCTAGTAGTAGCTTAAAGCTATAGTTTTAGCTTATATATGTGGTATTGTATTTTTTTAGTTTAATAAATGTAGGCACTGGCCCATTTTTTGAAGTAAAATATTAATAAATAAAATAAATAAATATTTTGGGACATCTTACACACGGCCTCAGACCCCAAACTAAGCAAAGCTTGTGATACGGCTGCCAGAGACTGATATACGAGTACTACATACATATACTTATTTTTAAATACATAATTATATAGATAGTAACTAAATTACACCCAGATACAAAGCAAACACTTATGTTCATCACATAAATATTTGCCCTGGGTGGGGATCGAACCCACTCCTCTTTGATCCAGAAGTTAGGGTCACTAACCACTGAGCCACCAAGGCAGTCACAAAATGTAAGCTAACAAAAGCTCTTACGGACTGTCCGTATCTAGAACCAAATATCAGGAACTCAGTTTTAAGAAAAAAAACCTAAGAATATATTCATTAATGAATATATTTACGACTTTTTAGGGTTCCGTACCTCAAAAGGAAAAAACGGAACCCTTATAGGATCACTTTGTTGTCCGTCTGTCCGTCTGTCCGTCTGTCCGTCTGTCCGTCTGTCCGTCTGTCCGTCTGTCCGTCTGTCCGTCTGTCCGTCTGTCCGTCTGTCCGTCTGTCCGTCTGTCCGTCTGTCCGTCTGTCCGTCTGTCCGTCTGTCCGTCTGTCCGTCTGTCCGTCTGTCCGTCTGTCCGTCTGTCCGTCTGTCCGTCTGTCCGTCTGTCCGTCTGTCCGTCTGTCCGTCTGTCCGTCTGTCCGTCTGTCCGTCTGTCCGTCTGTCCGTCTGTCCGTCTGTCCGTCTGTCCGTCTGTCCGTCTGTCCGTCTGTCCGTCTGTCCGTCTGTCCGTCTGTCCGTCTGTCCGTCTGTCCGTCTGTCCGTCTGTCCGTCTGTCCGTCTGTCCGTCTGTCCGTCTGTCCGTCTGTCCGTCTGTCCGTCTGTCCGTCTGTCCGTCTGTCCGTCTGTCCGTCTGTCCGTCTGTCCGTCTGTCCGTCTGTCCGTCTGTCCGTCTGTCCGTCTGTCCGTCTGTCCGTCTGTCCGTCTGTCCGTCTGTCCGTCTGTCCGTCTGCCCGTCTGTCCGTCTGCCCGTCTGCCAGTCTGTCCGTCTGTCCGTCTGTCCGTCTGTCCGTCTGTCCGTCTGTCCGTCTGTCCGTCTGTCCGTCTGTCCGTCTGTCCGTCTGTCCGTCTGTCCGTCTGTCCGTCTGTCCGTCTGTCCGTCTGTCCGTCTGTCCGTCTGTCCGTCTGTCCGTCTGTCCGTCTGTCCGTCTGTCCGTCTGTCCGTCTGTCCGTCTGTCCGTCTGTCCGTCTGTCCGTCTGTCCGTCTGTCCGTCTGTCCGTCTGTCCGTCTGTCCGTCTGTCCGTCTGTCCGTCTGTCCGTCTGTCCGTCTGTCCGTCTGTCCGTCTGTCCGTCTGTCCGTCTGTCCGTCTGTCCGTCTGTCCGTCTGTCCGTCTGTCCGTCTGTCCGTCTGTCCGTCTGTCCGTCTGTCCGTCTGTCCGTCTGTCCGTCTGTCCGTCTGTCCGTCTGTCCGTCTGTCCGTCTGTCCGTCTGTCCGTCTGTCCGTCTGTCCGTCTGTCCGTCTGTCCGTCTGTCCGTCTGTCCGTCTGTCCGTCTGTCCGTCTGTCCGTCTGTCCGTCTGTCCGTCTGTCCGTCTGTCCGTCTGTCCGTCTGTCCGTCTGTCCGTCTGTCCGTCTGTCCGTCTGTCCGTCTGTCCGTCTGTCCGTCTGTCCGTCTGTCCGTCTGTCCGTCTGTCCGTCTGTCCGTCTGTCCGTCTGTCCGTCTGTCCGTCTGTCAAGACTCTTTATCTCGGGAACGCGTAAAGATATCGAGTTGAAATTTAAACTATATACGTAAACCTATATAAATTCTTGCAGTTGTGTAAAAGAAAAGCTTCTCAGTTACCGTATAAAAAAGTTAGACCCGTTTATGTCGTAAAAAAACGTATATTTCAACGCTCACAAAAATCAAAACCTACAGGGTACTTCCCGTTGACATAGAACTATGAAATTTGGCGAAGAGCGTTGTCTCAGAGTACACATATAGGAATAAATCTGAAAACTGTACATTTTTATTTAAATCACAAAAAAACAGGGCCTCAAAATTCACAAAATATGGGTTCAAAATTCAAAGCATATCATGTAAGGTTTATATGATATGAAATAACTTCATTAGAACATGCTAAAACAGGTTTTTAATTATTTTAACAATATGTTTGTACGGAACCCTCGATGTGCGAGCCAGACTCGCACTTGTCCGGTTTTTTAATGAATATATTCATTGAAAAAGTCGTACTTCGACAAATCAGATGTTTCTTCGTGGTCCTACTGGGTTCTCCTACTGCTAGTAGCACGGGGACTTACGTTACATGGTCCTACTGATGAGAACATTAGGATACGGTTACGTAGTCATACTCAGGAACGTATTTGCTTTTATTTTCTTAGCAATCCATTAAAAAAGTAAGTTCGTACCTATATGTCGGGTGGCTAGCCCTGGTGTCAGAGTTTTTAGGCCGCCTGAAGGCCTCTGACATAGCTAAACGGTTAAAGCAACCGGAATCTACAATTTAACGTGTCATCCGAGCCACGGTAACGCTCAGTTGGAGAATGCCACCCGCGGTCACCCATCCAAATACTGACCGTGCGGAACGTTGCTTAATTTCGGTGATCGCTGATAAACACCTCGTCAAACTACGCTACGAGCGCTACAACAATCAATTGAAATTAATTATAATTTGAAGTGGTAATATAAGACTATTAATTGTTCAAATAAAAAATCTGAAATCCTTTGTTACCTACTAAAAAGCTTACATCGGTTACTTACGGGTACCAAATCGAAACTTTTTCGAGCATTATAATTTGTCTTAAACTATTTTTTACGCCGTTTAGGGTTTTATCTAGAAATTGGAACATTTGATCTTAGAATTTGTTTGTTAAATATTACACGCCATATATCTTCTAATATTTTTAGAATGTGGCTTAGAAAACCGTAAAATAAATAAAATATTATTGCATGAAAAATTATTGCGTAGGCAAATTTTCATTTGCTAATAGCTATCACAAATAATTGAAGTAAATTGGTCGTGGCTTGTGATCTATTACAAATTGCATTACTTAATATAAGCATTTTTTTCTACAAATATTTGTAATTACTTTGTTCAAAGTTATTGTAAAACGATCATTATTGATTGCATTTAATAAGCAAATATTACATTTTTAACAATATCTCTGTAGAGTGTAGAACAATTTATAAGTAAAATAAGAGGTAAACTAAGTGTGGCCATATTTATGTTTATATTAGTTTATGTGTATATTAGTGTAATTTTAGGCCACTTTGAATTTTAATGATTGTGTCTTCGAGCAAATATACATATACAGAGCCACAGTCCCTAAGAGAAAGTAGTAAAAAATGTCCGAATGACTGACTTAGATACTTACATTAAATAATTCACAATGACCAGTTTTCTCGAATCTCGACGTTATGTCACCTAATTAGTACTTGTAACAAGTACATTGGCATCGCGCGGCATTGTAGACGGCTTGCAATCGCCTTACGACTAACTAAAAAACCTGCCCACTACGTGGATTTGGCTCGGACACTTTTTTGCACGATTGTGACTCTATAAGTATTTGCTCGAAAGATTGTGTAGACAATTTTATTGTTAAAATTATTATTGTATTTAATTTAATTGTAATAATTACTTTTAAAAATTAAATTAAATTTGTGTCATTCACACAACAATATTATTATGGTGTTATATAGTTTATACCGGTCTACTGGGGACCTTCTAGCGTACGCCACACACATCTGGAGTGAGGTCATGGAGAAGCACGGGGAGGCGTTGGCTGTCTCCTTGGACATTTCCAAAGCTTTTGATAGGGTCTGGCACGAGAGCCTTATTGGCAAGCTTCCATCTTACGGCCTGCCTGCTGATTTCTGCACATGGATATCAGATTTCTTGAGGAATCGGTCGATACGAGTTGTCGTTGATGGCTGCTCGTCAGACCAAATGGCTATCAATGCCGGTGTTCCTCAGGGGTCTGTGCTCTCTGCGACACTCTTCCTACTGCATATCAACGATCTGCTTAAGCCCGGGATCTTTGGGTACGCAGATGACAGTACAGTCGTGGAGAGCTACACATCCGATGCAAGAACCAGCGGGCCACAGATCGAGTTATATAGAGAGGCTATAGTTGAACGGCTCAACTTGAGTCTGCGGGCGGTATCCGACTGGGGTGATGCTAACCTGGTCAAGTTTAATGCCACAAAGAGTCAGGGCTGTCTGTTTTCGGCCAAAAAGAGACCATTTCAATTGTCTCCCGCTTTCCGTGGTGTCTCCGTTCCGGTAACTGACAGCTTGGAATTATTAGGCGTTTCACTCTCATCTTCTCTTAACTTTGGCTTTTACATAGAGTCCAAAGCCCAATTAGCCTCCAAAAAACTTGGCGTTCTCTCTAAGGTGAGACGGTATTTCACACCTGAGCAACTGCTTAGTCTTTATAAAGCACAAGTCAGGTCTTGCATGGAATACTGTTCTCACCTTTGGGATGGCTCTGCCAAATATCAACTAGAGGCTCTGGAATCGATTGAGAGACGAGCCAGGAGGCTGATTGACAACGATACCTTGACTAAGACGCAGCTGCAAAGTCTTGAGCATCGTCGCAAGGTAGCGTGTTTGTCGGTCTTTTACCGGATACACTTCGGAGAGTGCGCCCAGGAGTTGCACAATCTGGTCCCCCCTGCCCCTTTCTTCTATCGTACGGCTAGACGGACGCGACCAAAGCGCCATCCTTTTATGGTGGACATTCCGCGCGTTAGAACCAAGCGTTTCGAATCCTCATTCCTCATACGAACAGCCGGAATGTGGAATGCTTTGCCTGGGTCTGTCTTCCCGTTAAAGTACAACGTGAGTGTCTTCAAATCCCGAGTAAATAGGTATCTTCTAGGTTAGCGTGCTACACCCTAGATCGCACATCTGCTTAACATCAGGCAGTGTGTAGTCAAACACAAACCTATTCGAAATAAAAAACGAAAATTATTTATGAAATAATTTTTACATCAAATGGCCAAAACCAGGACAGTGGCCACAACTGATGCAACTACTCTACTTTCAGACAATCATATCAACAAAAATAATTATTTTTTGCAAAAAATAGCAAGACCGACTTCACCCGTGTACAGAATCATTACATAGTATAAAACAAAATCGCTTTCCGCTGTCTGTCCCCATGTATGCTTATATCTTTAAAACTACGCAACGGATTTTGCAGTTTGTTTTAATAGATTGAGAAATTCAAGAGAAATGTTTATTGTGCGAAGCCAGGGCGCATCGCTAGAACGCAAATATTGTGCACGGATCGATGTAACATTTTTCACATTATTGTTGATTTATCAAAAATGGCTCAGCCAATTTCGATAAAATTTAAATGGGACCGATTTTGATGTACCTATACTCTTTCCAATAAAAAAATAATTATTGAAATCGGACTACTACGAAAAAAGATATGCGTGGTTATACATTAAAAAAATATATACGCGTCGAATTGTATATCTCCTCCGGTGGCTCGTCGGTCAATAAAATACATTCAATTAAACTAGCTCGCCAATAAATTAATCCAATGGGTTAAAATTTTATTTCAAAACCACAGTTAAAAATGTCTAGGTACGTAATATACAGGAGCTCAGAGTATTTGATTTTCATCTATAAATCACCAGCCTTTGCATACGGCTACCCATACAAATAAGTTAAACAAACTTTCAGTCCCCTGAAAGCAAACTGTCAGTTGGTCCCAAATAACCTGAGAGCCCTACTAACGAATGCTAATAGTCATGTTAACAATTGTAACTAGCGAAATTGGGAATTTTACTAAACAAAAGTTCAAAGGTAAATTGAGTTAATGTTTTACGAACCTTATTAGAGGCTCACCGTGCTTTAGATGCCTCCATTATTAATTATTAGAGTATTTGTTGTAATTTGCTGTATTATTCAACGTGAATTCAATTAAAGGGCGTGTTGTTAATAATATGAATTTTATTGATAACTGAGAGGTAGACGTAGAGAGGTTACTGGTTATCAATTAGCATCCTTTTAGGGGCTTATTCTGTTCATCAAAACTAACAACTTTTGTTCAACGACTAAATATATATATGACGGAGTGAGACAGCATAGCTGGTTTTAGTTGAAAGCAATAGTGATGATTTTAAAGTGGGTATCACCCGAATGGGGTCGCATGTGGCAACACTGCATGCTAGTGTCGGAATGAAACATAGGGGCGCCCTAGCACAAAAATAACGTATCATAGCTACGTCACAGCATATCTCGGAAACATGGCGTCGATTTTGCCCCGCCCCCTTGAAGCGTTGCGCTAAATCAATACTTCGAAAATCGATTCGAAACTCGAATCGATAAAAATATCGATTTTTCCGAGAAATACCTGATTGCCCACAGAAATGAGACCTTCTCTCTTCTGTGTGACTGCCGATGTACTAAACTTATAAAGCGTAGTTTTTAAGCTATACTAGGCCTAATTATGAAGGCGCTATCGTAAATTAAATAGCAAACTTAAAAAGTGTTCTCTCTATCGAATGCCTAAAGTGAAAAAGAAACAGAAATATGCTAATTAGCTATTATAATTACGATGGCGCCTTCATGATTGACACGACACGTTTTAAATTTACTATCACTTTCCTCATTACTTCGCACTTTCTTAACCACTCAAAAAGTCGTAGAACAAAAGTTGTTAGTTTTGATATACAGAACAAGCCCCTAAAACAATGCTAATTGATTAGAAATAACCCTGTTTAAAAGACATCATTCATTTTGGGCTATATCTGAAAGAGTGCCGACCAAAACAATTATTTAGGCAATAATATTCGTAGATACATAATATTATCCTGTACATTTTACCCCACATGACCAACCCTCTAGAATCACCTCCTGTGCAGTAGTTAGTTACCGAGTTTAAAAACAATTATTTAAAAAAAAGATTTTATCAACCAGCTATGAATGAAACTGAGACACTGTTTAATGTATCAACATACACTTAGGCCAGCGAACGAATATTTTGATATATTTGATATTAGACCCTTTTGTGTTCTCTATTGAACTTAAAAACATTTATTTGAATGACAATCATCAAAATCACTGAAGCCGTTTCCGAGATCCAAAATCAATATTAGGTAGTTTAGAAAATACTAAAAAACACGCTTTCTTGGCATATCAAATAAAAAGAGTAAAATAAAAGAGTGTTTTTTTAGGTTTTTTTTACCATATTTATTTTTCAATTATTGATTTTTTTCTATTTTTTTAGTAAATATATTGTCATCCATCTTTGATAGGTGTGGAAATTTAAAGAAAATGTTATCGCTCAAAGTAGGTCAAAATCGAGCTCAAAGGGGTTGGTTACAAGCAAGCAAACATACAGGTTAAACTAATAAAACCATGTTAATAAATAAATAAATGACAAGCCAACACATATTAACTACAGTAAAAAGCGTCTAATACTACTGAATATGCAATGAACGGTTCTAATAACTTATTAGAAATAAGCAGGTAAATTGGTGAATATTTTTGTTAATATATGAAAATAATTAATTTCAAAATTCGATAACTACGCAGGGAGTGATCATAGAGGGTTGGTCCCATGGTATAACATGTTGAGAATTATATGCATTAATACTATTTGGTCGGAATTATCAGGATTAGCCCAATATGAATGTTGTCTTTTACAAACCTAATAGTTAACCAAGATTCTACTTAAAAACATAGGTAGTCATTAATTGGTAGTCGGGTTAAAAGGAAGTTTGGCAAAAACGAGTACTATACAACCATAGATTTATTATGTCTTCTACCGATTATGCACCGAGAGAAGTATCGAATAACATATTGCAATGCAATAAAATCGTAACTTTGTCCATCACTATTTGAAGTAATGTAAACATTCAATATATTTGCTTTTCTCAAAATTATCGTTTTATGCTGTGTTGTGAATTAAAATAGATAGTTTTAAACGTCATTTATAGTTCCTGCATTGAACACTTATTCATATTTCAAAAACATAGACGTGAAAATACAAAAACTACGACTAACCTAAAAATTATAAACATTCGCTTTTGTTCTTAGAACACGATTCGCAGCCCCAAACACAGCAGGTAACCATGGTTGTTTTTTATTGTTTGTGCCCTTATAATGTTATAAATTCTATTTATTTACACGTTTAATACAATATTTGTAGAAATCACAATCAGCTTTGCTATAGCCAAAACATAAATATGAAGATAATTTCTTATTGGTTGGATGGTCTCAGAATATGATGGCTACAACTGTCAAAAGCCTTTTGGGGTATAGTAGATGGCGGGAGGCGAAGAATTTGATTACATATTTTTAATGCCATAATCTTAAGACATAGGGAAGCAAACAATAAAATTAAAGCAATGAGGTGATGTAATGAGAGTTGAAGGGCAAAAATCAGAATATAATCCACGCCCTTCGTTCCTACAGGACCTCAAATTAGCCGACCACTATAAGGTCTGAATCTTTGCGGGAGGACATAAGAATTTACTTCGTATCTATTCCCTCTATAATCTAAGGAATGAAATGACTTTTGACAGATGACGGAGAAACGTCATGCCATTCCGAGCGCGAGGCGGATTGCACCCGTGCAAATCCATTGACTTTGAAATCGGTTTCCATCCTCGATAATTCTTGTTAAATTGATTACGAAGTGATCCTAGGTCATTAAAACCACCCGTTGCAGTAGTACAGAGTGTTTATTTTGGTGAGATGGACAACTGGAGACCGCCGGCGAGCTGTACCAATGAATGACCCACAAATAACGATGTCGGGTGATTGAGACGATCACTTTCAGACCCCGACATATATATTTAATTATAATATAAAACTACACAAACTACTACATGACAAGCAATTGGATCATCCATATGTTGTGTTCTGCTGCTCTTCTAAGCATTCAAATCATCAATCAATCAAATATTTACTTGAATACTTGTGCAAGTCATACAATTAGTCTAAGATTTAGGTACATTGCATTCATTCCGCAAACAGACGTGTAAATGTTAATTCATTGCGCCAACAAATAATTTATTATTTGATTAAATCATTATATTATTTAATACTGTTAATAATAGTTAAATTTATGCCCGTTCAATATTTTTATTTCTTTTGGTACATTATTATATAATGGTGGCATATTTTAACTATAAGTTATATGTATACTATAAAACTGTATAACTGTACCTATTTATGTACATAGCCATAAGAAAAGTCAAATAAATTTATTATTATTATTTATTTACATGTTAAATAACAAAGTTTCAGGCACAAGGTTTGCAAAATTACACATATTTCGATTGATCATAAACATTGTCTAAGAACGTGAACGTGAACGTGACGTGACAAAGAGTTTAAAATTATTTTTCGCCAAACTGTGCATACCATCATGTAGCTTGATTTTTTAACAAAAGCGTTTTGATATATCTACTTTTATTTTTTTATATCAAAACACGCGTTTTCCCAAACTAGTGCCGCGCGCCCTCTCGCTATGATACAATGTTACTTTATTTGCGTCTCAAAAGTTCAAAAACGCCTCGCACATAAGTTACAAAATACTATAAAAAGTCGAAGATGGTCGTAAATAAGTAGTTGGATAGACATACGGAACTAGTAGTTACTGGCTTAAAACCAGAAACACGTCACCAGCTTGAGATAAAAGGATCACACAACTGTTTTAAAGAACTATATTACTAGTTGTACGATTAGCGAAGTAAAAATATAAGAAAGCAACACTGAATATATGTCTTAATATCTATATATAAATAAAACACGTGTAGCTATAATTAAGGTTATATACCGATGCACACCTTAGAAACCGCTACTGATAAAAAAAAAACCGCTGCCCTAGGCTTATGAAATTAAATCCGTAATATGGATATTTTTATTTTTACTAAAATTATATTTTGATAAATTTTCGTTTTTGGCTAGAGGTACAGCGCCTTGTACTTGATCGACAACCTAAAAGAAAATTATCGAACACTCTGTAAATCATCCGATAAAGGTGCATGTTTGATGACGTTTCTCATAACAAAATCATTAGCTGAAAAATGCCTTCTAAATCCCAGCCACAATAATAAATCATTTATTCTTGCGTAAATGGGTACAAACAGTGATCTTATAAAGAAAATAATAAAAACAACCTTCATATCCGACCTATTCGGCATGCCAAGAAAGTACCTAATTATTGAAGAAATAATACATAGTAAAAAAAGCTACAAATTGGTTGAATAGAAAAACGAGTTCACATATTAAATACACAAAATTACACAATATAATTACAAATTAGTCAGTCATTGTCAGGAATAAAATATTACAATAATGTCAAGGTGGGAATAGATACATATTAGAACCATATTAGTTCTTGACATCAGTCAAGAACTAATATGGTACACGATTAAAATTTATCCATCAGGTATAATAATAAGCCTTCTCCTATAAGAAAACATTCGAGTTTACATTTGAAAACATGAGTCGATTGTATCTTTTAAAGTTTTGGGCAGATGATTATAAATTTGAAGAAGCACACATATAACTCTGTTGTTTAGTAATGTGTTTGAATATAAGGCATTGCCAATTATTTGCCAAGACGTTGTGACATTAAGTTGTTGTATAGATGTAAATTATTCCGTAAAGACATTTTTGGTCAGGCGGGGTATGGACTGGCGGGGACTGTCAAAATTGCAGGTAAAATATGACATAAACAAAAATCTATTAAAATCATCATATAATAAATCATAGTTTAGTTTAAAAGAAACCGTGATATTTGTTGAATAAGTTAGTATATTGTTTGGAAATCTTTACTGTCAGTTTCTGAGAGTTATCATACGAAACAATAGTGGTCAAAAAATTTCGCTCGAAAACTTTACATCACTAATTTTGCCGGTCACGCTCTTAATTTACTAAGGGTACATCATAATTTTATCAGTCATAGGACGTACACTGCTGAAAACGTCGCCTATAGATCTCCAATCAGACTGATTGGAAGCGGCTCAAATTTCATCCATCCATCAGCCATGAGACGTCCACTGCTGGACATAGGCCTCCCCTATGGATTTCCAATATGACCGATTGGAAGCGGCCTGCATCCAGCGCGTTCCAGCGATCTTGCGTCAGTCCACCTGGTCGGTGGACGTCCTAAGCTGCGCTTGCTGGTCCGTGGTCGCCATTCGAGAACTTTACTGCTCCATCGGCCATCCCTTCTCCGAACTATGTGCCCTACCCACGGCCACTTTAACTTGCTATTCGCTATGCTTTGTCGATAACTTTGGTTCGTGTGCGGATTCAAATGTAGTTTGATAGTTTAATGTAGCATGTCACTTTTTACCGACTTCTAAAAAGGAGGAGGTACTATGTTCGTCTGTATGTATTTTTTTGTGTGTGTTCATCGATATTTTCGCCAATTGTGAACTGATTTGAAAATTTTTTTTTATTTCGAAAGGGTGGTCCCAATTAATTTTATCGAAATCTTGTTTTAAAAAAAAAGGAACAACTATGTTAAAATCACTTTATACATAGTTGACACACCGATTCATGAATTGTTAGAATTCTGTACACGGTGGAATCGGTTATTGTCACCATTTTAGCGAAACATAATGATTAAGTATTTATTGTCTCCATCTATCAGTCTTTCGTAGTGTTACAACTTGTTAATCCGTGATCGAAATATAAATGGGGAGATTCGCAGAAGAATTTAGTTACCGACATACGACCCACATTTATTACATTAATCTAGTCCTAAAATATAACGCGTACTTACAAAATACTTCAAATAAGTAGGTAAGTAGGTAGGTACTTACCTATTTACATCCATCTCATAAAACATTAAAACCCACTCTTTGTTAGTCGGGTAAAAAATATAAAACTAACCTACTAAACCACTTTTTGTTATTCATTAAATGTTTAATAGTAGCTCGTCCCAAATAAATGTTCTATTAAATCATTAGAAATAAACATTAGTGCGATGTATGGGTTTCAGTAAGTCATAAAGTTTTCTGGGAATGCTCGAGTGATTGAGAGGTTAAATAAATATACCTACGGAGCACAGGGATTCATAGCCCTGATGCCAGGGCAATATAATACAACATCGGTAACCCCTGCTTGTAGTAAGAGCCTACTAAGAGGGGGCCTCTGGGCTCGCGGGCGGTTGGAGATGGCGCTCTAGCCATCCATTCAAACGGGCCCGGGGAGGACGACAACGCTGAGAGGCCACGTTGTCGTATATAGCTGTATCCGTCGATCAATCGCAGTACGTCAATGGACAAGTGCTCCGGTGCGGTGCCCTGGAGGTCCCGGAGCTCCCAAGACACCACAAAGGCAGGCCACCAAAAGGCTTTAAGTGGGCGCAATCTCACATAACCCGGCTGTGCCCTGACGCGGGTAGCTTGCGAATATTTTCCCTCGTTAACAAAAAGGGGCATAATTCAGTAAACAATTGACGGTACTGAGTTGGTTCGCATGTGAACCTCTCTCGTTGCTCTGACGTTTGAAATCTGTCATAAAACGTCTGAGCTACGATTGATGGCGATGAAGTGTGTAATTTTCGAAAACCTAACGATCAATTCGAAGTCGGACGATACAAGCTATTCTACTCTACAGTGGTGAAATGAATAAGCATCACAAACTCTCCTACTCAGTATCATAACGCGCTTTTACGTCATCAGTCGAAGCAAAAGTCGAAGCCGTTTTAAGAAAAGAGAGAGGTTCACATGCGAGCCACTAACAATTGTTAACTGAATCGAGCTCTTAAAATGCCAAGATCGAGCTCCAGGTCTCACGAGATTGAGACATGTCGTCTCGACCGAGCTAACTTTCTTGTGAAACTCTCTGCTACGCGCAATGAAAATTATGTACAGCTCACAGACAAGTCACTTATTCATACTAATATGCGCTCACAGAACACTGTATTCTGCAATGTCTCTTTTGTAAACATACAGTTCAAGGTAATTAATTATTTGCTACGTAAAAATATGTCGCACTTCGGTTAACGAAAGGGTATCACTTTTAGGGTTATTAAGTCCTATACTAAAACAGAGAGAAGGAGGTGGCCATATGTGAGATATAGTTCGACGGATAAGCAAGTCGATACGGCTATGGACAGGGTACATAGGTACCTATTTCTAGGATATGATAACCGTATTGTGAAGTTTTCCAATGGATACTACGCATCGGCAAACGTAGCGTAGAATGTGCACCGAAGTTGGATAGTTTTTGGATAGAGCTGCAAGATTGTGAAAACCGATAACATAATATATATTAGCTGCATATAATCGGTTCTTTCGCATATTTATAACAGATGTGATGATGATGAAAAGGTCATGTTTTATCTTTTTGCAATATTACTAAGAAAATAGCTTACAACTAAACATAAATACAGTTACAACTTTTGCATCTTTCGCCATAAATCACGTTATCTTACTTAGCCGCATTGCGAGTCTGATATACCTACTCACTCGGTCTATGAACAAAGTTGTAGGTACATACCCGCCTACTGATATATCTGTATTATGTAAGCTACTGGAACTGGTAGACTAAATACAGTGTGATTCTCGGTAAAGTACGGTGCTTAAGCAGTGGTGACACAGCTATTTCAGTCGCACATTAGCAAGATTGCAAATGCACATAGATTTGATTCTGATTACGATGAAAGCTCATTAAATTGATTGTAGGTACCTACTTACCTACATATTATTCTCATAACTCTCGGGGCCAGGTTTTACTTTACTAAAATTTATTTGGAGAAATTTATGTACCTTCATAACTTAAAAACATTAAATGTTTATTCTAAACTACCTAATTTATGAACGCAAAATTTAATACCTACCTAAATATATACAAAAAAAGCCGCTAAAATCGAAACAAAGTCTGTGTCCATGTGGTAAGTAGGGTGCCAAGAACGCTGGCTGCATCCCCACTCTGAACGGTCAGAGAAATTCTCTGTGCGAGGAAAGAGCCAGTTTTTAATAATGCTAATAATGTTTTGCTTTTCATAATGCGGACTGCCAGGAAATGGAATACCCTAGCTCCATCATTGTTTCCCGACAGTTACAAAATGGAAATCTTTAAGGCAAGAGTGAATAGGTATATAGAATTCTAGACCTAGAACTCCTAGAATCTAGATACTCCATCATTGGCTACTACATCGGTTACCATCAGGCAAGTTGGTGGCCAAATGTAGCCCTATTATGCATAAAAGATTTAGGTATTTATATTCTTTCAGAATTTTATTTCATACTAGAATAATGCCCGTGGTTTAGCCCGCGTTGTCATAGTACTTGTTTAGAATAATAACAACCCGCTGTTAGTCCCTCGTTGTCTAAGTACTTTCGAATGATATTAGCCCGCGTTTTGGCCCGCGTTGTTTTGTATTTCCTTAAAATAGGTAATTATAAGCCATGGTTTGGCCCGCGTTGTTCTATACTTTCTTCAAAATATTATAGAACGCGGTGTGGCCCGTGTTGTCTTAGCACTTACTTAAAATAATTATTGACCGCGGTTTGACCCGTGTTGTCTTAGTACTTACTTAAAATGATAATAGCCCGCGATATGGCCTGCGTTGTTTTGTACTTCATTAAAATGATTATAGCCCACAGTATGGCTCGCGTTTGGTACATATTTAAAAAAGAGATTTAAAATTTAAAAATGAAATTTCTGATTATCACAATAGCCTGCGGTTCGACCCGCAATGATTTAGGTGCACTTCCTTAAAATATTTATAGTTATTTAAGACACGGGCTTTAAGCTAGTTTTTCAACAACACTTCGTTCGAGTCTAATATAAAATGGTGAGATATTATTACGTACATAAATTCAGAAGAACTCATTGGTACGGGACCGGGATTTGAACTCACAACCTCACGATTGTAAGGCGATTGTCACTACCACTAGATCACCACAGCTTCATATTGATGCAAGTTGTATGCTTATTCTATATCAAATTTGAAAGAGTAACAAACATTGTTTTCCGATTAAACCAGTAAATGGGCTGCTGTTATCCCGAAAAGTGTAAATAGTTCTTTAGAGAATTCAGGACTTCCTGAAAAACATCAATGTAGTTATGAACCGATGAAAATTCGTAGGTACTTTTGATTTAATTTTTCGATTCTCTAAAGAACTATTTACACTTTTCGGGATAACAGCAGCCCATTTACTGGTTTGTGTCATGGTCTACGCCTATATCTATACTAAATTGCATTTGAATCCATCCTATTGTTTCGTCAAAACAATTTTTTTTGGTGATTTTGGCTAAAACCGAAGGAATAGGACAGATTTTTCAGGATAACTATACTATTTTTCCAGTATTGGTACATAATTATAAGCTTCTCCAATACCAAATGTTATCCCGATCAATTTAGCCAGTTGGTGATTTTTTGTTTTACAAACTTTGCTATTTTATCGGATCTCTCAGGATGAAAACATTACATACTCGTATGTAATGTAATGTTTTCATCCTGAGAGGCAGAGCAAAACATATATATTTTATTTTGTGTTGTTTATGTTGAAAAATATTCAGCCAAATTTTAAATAAATCGGTCCAGGAAATAAAAAGTTTCATAAAATCGAAAAGAGCCCGTTATACTCCTTTAAAGACTGAATTCTTAAAAATCCGTTCTTAGTACGCCATTGCGTTGTACAACACCTATGTTCCAAGATAATATATTATAAGTTAAGCGGTTCGAGCTGCAGACCATCAGTCACTCACTCACGCCGAATCCATTTATTTAGATTATTTTAAATTAATATAGATTAAAGATTAATTAATTTGCCAATTTCTATAATTAAGACCTCAGTAGTGATTTCACTAGGAAAGTTACTATTTAGAAGGATCCGTTGTAGACTACCAAATCACTGGAGTAAATGGGAAAAATCTCGCCTCAATAGCGTGAGCTTAAAGAGTCGTACCAATAAGGTGTTTAGATTTTACGTAAGGTTGTACACACCGTGGGTTTGGTATAGAGAAATATCATGAAGAAAACTGCGTACCTACGAGTACGTCCTTAGAAGACACTTTAAATCGTATGTAAATCACTAACCCACACTTGGCCTGCGTGATGATGGCCCAATAACCTTTCGTTAGTCTGCTTAGGTTCAGCCGATGATATAGTACGCTGTAGTATGTTCTGGTATATTTAAATATGTCACCGTTATAAACCAATTTTAGGGAGAACGCGTTTACCCTAGTTATAACTAGATATGACGGAAAGCCTTTGTTACAACGCGTTTTCCCTAGTTATAACTAGTTATTACGAAATGCTTTTGTTTCAACTAGAGGTAACTAAATTTAATATTAGTTGAAAATAGTTCTGAAGTAGCGACACGTAGCCCACTAGGAGTCTCACGACACGGATCATTTAGGTTCGAAAAGAGTCCCAGATCCGAATCGGAACCCTCCGACCTTATATTTATGGCTACGACTCAAGAGTGTTTTTTTAACAATACTCATCCTTGGCAGTCTGGTAGAAAAGCGGGAGCCAAAAGCTCAAAGGTGGTCGCAGCGACACTCAGGGCCGACTGCAGAGTTTCTGGCGGGAGCCCACTCGGAGTCTTACGACACAAATCCTACACGGATCATTTAGGTTTTAACTGACTCTTTTAGGTAAAACGCGTTGTAACAAAAGCATTCCGTTATATCTAGTTCTAAATAGGCAAAACGCGTTCTTCCTAAAATCGGGTTACAACTGTAACAGATACATTTTATCAAGACAAGAACCATACTGTATATGAAAATAACATACGATATAAACAAAAGTTGTGCTTGTTTCAAAGTTCCCTGGGATCTCCCGATGAGTCTGCAGTGTCTACAGCCACTCGAGGAACATTCTTTTGATTACATTAGCTATAACGCTGAACGTAGGATTATGTACTCGTAGGTAGGTAGAGAACAAAATTAGTGATACTGTAATCAAAGGTAAGATCTCAACATATACGATTTTTTTATTTAAATATTCATGTGGGTTACATTAAATGAGGAAAAGAGATGTGGAAAGCGCTTTGTAGTTTCTCTACCGCAAGAAAGACGAATCTAAGTTATCGACATAGCCAAGTTAAAGGAAGTGACAGAGATGAGGACATATTGCTCGGGGACATACGTGTTTTTTATATATTTGTGATTGTATTTAAAATAGATTGGGTTTTTTTTTATGAAAACACTCGCGTTGCAAGCTCCGAATTAAGTAAGTACTGTTTTTAAGAATTTCGCATCGAATACATTTCTATTTTTAATGTAAAAAATTAAACTCTGTTTTGATTTAATTTAAAATTCGTTATCTGCATAAAAACATAATTCCAAATAAAGTTCGTTAGATTAAAAAAAATAGGGAGTTACTTGGAAAGTTGCGTTACCTACCTACGTTAAAACGTTCAAGGATTCTGTATATTAAAATTGAAAAAAACTTTGGAGGGTTCGATCCCTACCATTTTAGTGGAGTACCTTACTTACCTAGTCAACTGACCAACAAAATCTCACCCACTAACTGAAATAATCACCTCAAAATGTTGTCGTTGAGTTTTTTGATGAATGTGTTTGTTAAATTTTACATCATACCAATATTATAAATCCGAAAAGTTTGTTGGTTTGTTCCTCTTTCACGCAGCAATGGATCAACGGATTGACTTGAATTTTGGCATGGATATAGTTCAAGGGCCGGAAAGTGACATAGGCTACTTTTTATCCCGAAAATAAAAGGTTTCTGTGGGATAGCAAAAGTCAAATTCCACGCGGGCGGAGCCGCGGGCAAAAGCTAGTGATATATAAATATAAATATGTACTTGTAAATTCATATTCATTCATTATTTTATAATCCTCATACATGAAAATCCTCGTACCGCTAAAACATATGAAAATTAATAAGATAAGCCGTAGCATTAAATAGGTTGTGCTTAATTAAGACTTACTCGGTTCCCGATCTATCGAAATATGTTACTACGAGCGCCATTGCCGCCACAAATAAGCTGAAGCGAAAGCTCCAAGAGGGTGGAACGCATAGCTTAGCCAGCAGTTAGTTAAGGCAATACAGTGTAGGCAGCAGTTACTAAGGAAGACAACACAGCTTAGGCAGCAGTTAGTTTGAAAGATTACATAGATTAAGTATTGGTTAGTAGGGGGCGGTGGCAATGGTGAAGCGACGGCGCCGTCTCCACGGGTTCATTCCCGGCCAGTCCGTCGAGCCCTGCGCACGCCTCGCAGTCGCTCGCAACAAAACTTTCACGAACTTACGCCGCCGTAAAGTTGTGCAGTTTGCCGACAATTTGTGCTGTGTGCTGTGACGTAGAAAATTGTGCTTTTGTAACTTGTGTGGAACTTTGGAACTGCTGATTTGATTGCCGGTATGGATGCGCTCGAGCTCGTGGGTATGTTCCGTTTGTTTTGTAAAATATTGCAGATTGATTCCATATGTTTGTTTTATTATTTTGAATTGAATATAACGTAGATTTTAGCTGTTGAAAGTTATAAAGTCTTCAACTATATAGGAGTCGATTATAGTTTCAAACGTATCTTTTCGTAGACAGGTTTTGAAGCTTTCTTAGTTCTTTTCGGGTATCAGCGCACGGACTTGTAGCTAGGTGAGTCTGTGCGCTAATTACAATATACCAGATTAATCAGATTAGTTTCCGTAGAAAAATATGTTTGTTTTTATAAATTGGCACCAGCAAAAAATATTTACCTGTAGGTAAATAATTACCTAAATACAGTACTTACTATCATTTACAAAGTACGTATGAGTAAGGTCCGACTTTTTACAGACTTCCAAATAGGAGGAGGTAGGTACTATGTTCGTCTGTACCTATGTATTTTTTATGTATGTTCATCGATATTTTCGCCAATTGTGAATCGATTTAACAAAACATTTTTTACTTCAAAAAGGTTAAGTACTCCCGAGGTGGTCCCATTTAAATTTTATCGAAATCGGCTGAGCCGTACATGTATATCACATCGATTCGTGCAGAATATTCGAATTCTGTACTCCGTGGAAGTCAGTGTAATCAGGGTTGCGATTTTTTTATAATTATTTAATTATAAACAATACCGGTCAAGTTCAAATCATAAATACAACAAACAAACAACAAATAACTCTATTGTACACACAAAATAAACTAACAATAAATACATTAGTAAAATTCTTAAGATAGTGCAACACTAGGCGGCCTTATCGCTGGAAGCGATCTCTTCCATATTCCATATGTGTGAAAACTACTCGTAGATTAGTTTCCGTAAAACATATCTATGTTTGATTATATAAAATGTAACCAAAGCAAAATATGTTTAGATACCTACGAATATTTATTTAAATACATTGTACTTATACCTATTCATTTACAAATTTATAGGTACTAATATATATAATAATTTAATAGTATAATAATTTAATAGGGTTCCGTCTTTACCCTGTGGGTAAAGAACCCTAAAAAAACGAATTTATCTATGATAATATACCTGTACTGTACCAGCCTTTTTTTAATAGTCCACTGCAGGACGTAGGCCAACCCACGAAGGGTGTTTGGGCCATATCCACCACGCTGGCCCAGTGCGGATTGGTAGATTCACATACGCCATCAAATTTCTTCTACGAACGTATGCAGGTTGCCTCACGATGTTTTCCTTCGCCAAAAAGCCAGTGGTGTGAAATTCCGTACATAAATTCCAAAGAACTCATTGGTACGGGACTGGGGATTTGAACCCACGACCTCACGATTGTAAGGCGGGTGTCACTAATAATATACCTACCTACCGGCAAATTATGGACAAAGCAAAAAATCTGTTCAAATCATGCGCCGGGCGCGGGAGAAGGGAATTTATTACGTTTGTAATTGGACGAGAGCTGCGTCTAGGCTTGGCCAACTTGAGAAGCTAACCAATCACAGTCCATTCCTCTCTGGCGCTAATATACCTTTTAAAATCCCTGTGTTTAAAAGTAAGTTCGTATAGATCGGGTGGCTAGTTGTGGTGTCATAGTTTTTAGGCCGCCTAGGCCTCTGACATGGCTAAGCGGTTAAAACAACCGGGACCAACAATTTAACATCATCCGAGTTAGTGTCATCCGAGCCACGGTAGTGCTCAGTTGGAAAATGCCACCCGCGGTCACCCATCCAAATACTGACCGTGCGGAACGTTGCTCGCTGATAAATGCTGTGCTTAAATAACAAGATTATTTTTTGCAAAAATTAGCATGACTTCACCCGTGTACAGAATTCGCGAATATTTCGTATGGATCGATGTAGAATTTTTCACATTATTGTTGATTTATCAAAAATGGCTCAGCCGATAACGGTAACATTTAAATGGGATCAATTTTGAAGTATAGGTACTATTTCCAATAAAAAAATAATTATTGAAATCGGACTACTACAAAAAAAGTTATGCGTGGTTTTACATAAATATATATATATAAATATACGCGTCGAATTGTATACCTTTTATTGATTTTAGACAATTCCTTCGTTCGTTCGTTTCAGCCATAGGACGTCCACTCTTGGACATAGGCCTCCTCTAAAGATCTCCAATAAGACCGGTTCGTAGCGGCTTGCATTCAGTGCGATCCTGCGGTCTTAATGAGGTCATCCGTCCACCTTATGGGTGGACGTCCTACACTGCGCTTGCCGGTGCGTGTTTTTCACTTTAAAACTTTTTGACCCCATCGGTTATCAGATATTTAGACAATAATAATAAGGTAATAAAATTGTATTGTTCAAATGAATCTTTTCGTTAAGTAAATGGAATGAAAAGTCAAGATTTTAATGTAATTAAAGAAAAAAAAATATCAGGGAACATCTTACACACAGCTTCTCACCCCATACTAAGCAACGCTAGTGAATATGGCCGCCAGAGTCGGATAAACTATACTTTTTAAATACATACTTAGGTATATACCTATAACCAGACATCTAGGACACAGAGCAAACACGTTACGTTCATAACACAAATGCTTGCCCTGGGTGGGAGTCGAATCCACGCCTCCTTGGCACAGTAAATAGTTAGGATCACTTACCACTGGGCCAGCGAGGCAGTCAATGTCAGTAGTCATTGCAATTTGCTGGAATTGCTTCAAAACTCCAAAAGCATTTTTTGTGATACCATCTTGCAATATTTCTCTAGAGATTGTAAAAAGAACTTTGCAACAGGGAAATCAGGTAACATAGACACAAAAAAACCGGACAAGTGCGAGTCAGGCTCGCACACCGAGGGTTCTGTACAAATCCAGGAAATTTCACAAAATTGGGAAGTAAATTGTTAAAATCTCTAAAATGGAAAATTACACGCTGTCAAAACAATTAAAAACCTGTATTAGCATGTACTAATGAAGCTCTATTATATGATACCTTATGTACATGATACGATGTACTCAATTTGAATTTTCAACCCATATTGTGTGAATCTAGGCCCTATTTTTTGCGATTCGAATGAAAATGTTCGGTTTTCAGATTTATTCCTATATGTGTACTCTGGGACAATTCTGCCTAAATTTCATAGTTATATGTCAACGGAAAGTACCCTGTAGGTTTTGGTTTTTGTGAGTGTCGAAATATGCGGTTTTTTACGACATAAACGGCTCTAACTTTTTTATACGATAACTGAGAAGTTTTTGTTTCACACAACTGCAAGAGACTATAGATATACGTATACAGTTCAACTCGATATCTTTACGCGTTACGCGGTGCGGAACCCTAAAAAACCTAAAACAGACGAATTGAGAATCTCCTTTTGGAAATCCGTTGAAAAATGAAAGGCGAAACCGCGAAGTGCTAATTGGTACAGAAATATTGCTCTACCCACGACTATAAAATATAAATAATAGCTGAGCGGAACGAGTATTGTTATACCTAATTCTAGAGATAACCTTACAAAATAAACTCTACCTAATATTATTATAATTTTTAATTACCTTGTAGTCGTTATTTTGGAGTCTTATTGTATTAAGCCTGTTTTAATGGTTTGGTTATTAATGGCTATATTAATAATGGATACTACTGGGGGATAATTTAAGCCCTAAATATGATTACCGCAAAAGTTTTGGGATAAGCTCAAATAGCCCAGGAGGTAAACGCAAAAAATGCAAGCATTTCCTAAAAGCTGAATCTTTGGTGATACGTTACATTGGCGGTGTACAACATAACAGAACCCGGAATCAGACAGCTGTGGTCCTAAGTGCGCTTCTTCACGGAGAGTTTGGTCCGGGAACCCATTTAAATTTGTAAAAAAAGTGAGTAACTATATATTATATCTACACAGAATTTGTTAGCATTACAAATTATAAGATTTTTTTTTCAGATTTTAGAAAGTAGTTGTATGATGTACCATTTGATAGCTAGGTTGACAAGCCCTATTACAGGTTTAAGGTGTCTATTCTATATCTATTCGTATATTTATTGATTGGCACTAAACTTATTTTTAATTATTTATCTACCTGTATCTACACCAATTTTCAGTTTTAAGGAGTAGTTGCAAGATATATATTTTTTTTAATTCTATCGAGTTCCTCCGCCGAACGCTGAGGAACTTAGCTGACTGACTCCAGGGTATTGTTGTACACCATCATGCGGTAACATAATATTCACCAAAAATTCAACTTTTAGAAAATGCTTGCATTTTTGCGTTACCCCTCCCGGGCTATAGACTAAAAGCGGATAATGATGATGTTTAGTAGTGTAGTAAATTTATTTCAATAGATTTATTAATTAGATACACAGGTACAAAACATCCTACCTTAAACTTGTATATGCAAAATAAGGCATATTGCAAGTTTTGTATAAAATGAAAACTCTACAAGGCTTATGGTATACCTATTTAGATATGGATACTATTAATATCCTTCAAGATCTTTAACTAAGTACTTTACTAATGCGATAAGTTTCAGATGCTATCTTATGTAAGTACTAAAATTTAAGTTTCATACCAGTTAAAATTGTAACTTCAATGTAGGATTTATTACCTACTAAGTATTTGATTCTGAACAAAAACTATTAAGATTATTCTGGATAGCATGATTTATATAAGTAATTACTAAGCAACTTCTTGCATTAAATTATTTATTAATGATTAAATTGATATTGTACGACATGACAATCTAATGAAAACCATAATACAAGGAAAAGTAGAAGGAAAGAGAGGGAGAGGAAGACCACGGAGAGCGTTTCTAGATCAGATCAAAGAGAAGGTAGAGGTCAAGTCGTACAGAGAGGTGAAGACACTGGCGGAAGACCGCAAGACGTGGAAGTTGCTCCACCGACAAGAGCAGTGTTCTTAAATCCGAATGAATGAAATTGATATTAATTGACCCCTTCTTACTGTGCAGGAGTAAAAACGGTGTTTAATAAGTGTATCTGTAAGGTTTATCGATTTAAATGCTTAAAATTGGCTTTATGTAATATCTATTTCAAACATATCTTTTTATACTCAAGAATTGTTATTATTTTTTTTTCAAAATTAATATGTATAATATTTGTAATTTTCTGATTAATTCTAATGTATACTTTTGTTTATGTTGTCAAATATCGTCGGGGGGCTCTGGCGCCTGTAATACAGTTTAATTACTAGTATAGGCGCCAGCCAATTCTTCATGCTTAAGAAATAAGCATAAAATTGTCAATATTTTAAGTTTACAATCAATAAATGATTTTTTTATTTATTTTAAGATATGATGATATACCTAATAACAATGGGGCAACAATCGTTATAAACTAAATATGTATCACAAAATCTATATTGAGATTTTTTTAATTTAGGATTAAGTAAACATTTCGTAAAAATAGTTCACATTTATTAATTGATATTTAAACATATTTATGTCAATATAAACGACGTTACGCTTTCCGTAGATTAGATCTATCACAGCGCCCCTTGTACTTGAAACTTAAAAAAGAAGTATCGGTCTAGCACTGAACATTTTATGGGTGTCATTTAAGGTGATGCCCTGGCTAGTCCACATTTATGAATTCAGTGTAGTTTTGAATCTTAACTATTCAGACACAATCTAAGGCTGCCCATACACAAACTGCTTGCGTATTAGCTACTTAGTAGTGAACGTAACAGCTTGCTTGAGAAGTCAACGTCTACTACTTGAAATTGTAGTTCCCTCTAGTTATAGTGTGATCAGCAATTGTGTAGCAATCGCTACAAGCACTCCATAGTGTGTATGGCTGGCCTTAGTGATTGCTTAAAATCGGAAGTGTCATTACGGGATCCTTTCCGGGGTTTGGTTGGAGATCCGAACCGTCAAAAAAACCGTCAGTCGTAATTCTAAAAATATTAAAGACCGCAATAGATTTAAACAGATACTCATTGATTTTTGGAGGTGCTCCACGGGTTTCATAAATGTGTCTTTTTAGAACGAGCAAAGATTTGGTTCCGTAAGTATGGGTAGCACGTATTCGTCATAAATCTTGGGTTTCAAAATAAAAAGAATAGGTACGCATAAGAAAAAAGAATAAAACTATGTAAGCAAAATAACTATGCATAAAGAGATTTAGTATTATGTTACCGAAGAATATAAAGATTCATCCATAAAAGTAAATCGATAGTGATAAGTAGTGATAAGAAGTAAAGTAATAAATGACTTTGAAACATTATTATTCTGAACTGATAAAAAAATGTAGACACAAAGTTGTATTTTGTATACTTAACAAAAAACTAAAATTTAAAATAAGGACAAACGCCGATAGGCCGATATTGCGCAAAGTTGAAAAGAAAATGAAAGTTGAAAAGAAAATAAATAATTAATTTGCTAAAAATAGCATGACCGACTTCACCCGTGTACAGAATCATTACATAGTATAAAACAAAGTCGCTTTCCGCTGTCTGTCCCCATATATGCTTATATCTTTAAAACTACGCAACGGATTTCGATGCAGTTTATTTTAATAGATAGAGTAATTCAAGAGAAATGTTTATATGTATAATACACCTGTGCGAAGCCGGGGCGCATCGCTAGAACGCAAAAATTATGCAGGGATTGATGTAGCATTTTTTACATTATTGTTGATTTATCGAAAACGGCTCAGCCGATTTCAATAAAATTTAAATGGGACAAATTTCATAGTATACTCTTTCCAATAAAATAAGAAATATTGAAATCGGACTACTATAAAAAAAGTTATGCGTGGTTATACATAAAAAAAAAAATAAACGCGTCGAATTGTATACCTCCTCCGGTGGTTCGTCGATCAGAAATGAAAAGCAAACACTAGTTTTAAAATTGGTCATACCCATAGAGATTTAGTTCTACTCATACCGTTACAATTAATAATTAATATAAAATGTTATGTTAGTACGAGTAAGTTTAACTGACGGCCCTTGCTAACGGGTTTAACTCACAATGTGCCTACCAAAAGTTTACATACCTATTACGCGAGAAGGCGAGAAGTATGTAGTCAAACACAAATCTATGAAATGAAAAAAAAGCAGAGCGAGTGCGATGTTTTTCTGATGCTAAAAATTATATTATAATATATACAATTATACACACATACTTAATAATTATATAACATATCAATTTTGAGTGAGCCAATGTATTTAGATTTATAGCTGTTATTTTTTGCAAAAAATAGCATGACCGACTTCACCCGTGTACAGAATTGGCGAATATTTCGCACGGATCGATGTAGCATTTTTCATATTATTGTTGATTTATCAAAAATGGCTAAGCCGATTTCAACAAAATTTAAATGAGACAAATTTCGAAGTATACTCTTTCCAATAAAATAAGAATTATTAAATCGGACTACTATGAAAAAGTTATGCGTGGTTATACATAAAATATATATATACGAGTATATATACTGGTCGAATTGAATACCTCCTCCGGTGGTTCGTTGGTCAAAAATAATCAAGAAATAATCAAGTGATGCAATTAGATATGTACTTACTTGCTATAGTTACCTACCACAATACTAAATTTCTGTCTCGAGATGATAGAAATACGTATGTTATTGCAGGAAAACCTCAGATGAAAACAAATAAGCGGATAAATGTCTAAATAAAATCTTGGCTGGAGAGATAACCTTTTTACCATTACTATACTATCACATACATATGTTTAGGGAAAGGTCAATCTGTGATCTCATAATCTCTTCATCACTACATAGTATAAAACAAAGTCGCTGTCGCTGTCTGTCCGTCCCTATGTTTCCTTAAATCTTCAAAACTACGCAACGGATTTTGAAGCGCTTTTTTTTAGTAGATAGAGTGATTCAAGAGGATGGTTTATATGTATAATACATGCATAATATTGCAGAGAAACACTGATGAATTTACAGGTTTCTAATGTGATGTCGTAAATAAACACATTTTTTTGCGCTTACATTGCAAACGCTGACTGAACCCCACGAGATAAATCAAAATAATGTAGGTACTACAGTATTGTACACCTTAAAAAGGTCAACAAAAAAGTCCGCGATGGTATATGTCTATCTCTTAAGGATAACCCACAATAATCATTTTTATCCTTTAAATTTTACGAAAAAAAATGGATTATTTAGGAGGTTATTTTAAGCAACACAACATTAATCCTTATCCAATTAAGTACCTTCAATACATTGTCCATTCAATATAAATCAATATGGTCCTTTACAGCATGCAATTTAAATTAATATTTCCGAAGATATTACAGATTTAAAATGCAGGGACATAGCGGTGCGGAGGTACCTGCCGGCCGGCCGGCGGCGCGTGCCTACAAATAACGCGTCGGAGGCCGCGCTTCTCCCCAGGACTTTATGATTAGCAGCTATCGGACGTGTTTATCGATCTATACCTCGAATCGAATCTATACCAATATTATAAAGAGGAAATATTTGATTGTTTGTTTGCATCGAATAGGCTCAAAAATTCTGAACCGATTTGAAAAATTCTTTCACTGATAGAAAGATACATAATATAATATTTAAAAAAAACTGGACAAGTGCGAGTCAGGCTCGCACATCGAGGGTTCCGTACAAACACGTTATTAAAATAATTACCTGTTTAGGATGTGCTAATAAAGTTAATATATATGATATCTTACATGATACGATTTACTCACTTTGAATTTTTAAGCCCATATTTTATGTGATAGGCCCTATTTTTAGTGATTTAACTAAAATGTACAGTTTTATATGCATAGGCTAAAAATGTACAGTTTTCAGACTTATTCCTTTATGTGTACTCTGAGACAATGCTTTTCACCAAATTTCATAGTTCTATGTCAACGGGAAGTACCCTGTAGGTTTTGATTTTTGTGAGTGCTAAATATGCGGTTTTTTACGACATAAACGGCTGTAACTTTTTTAAAAGATAAGTGAGAAGTTTTTTTTTACACAAATGCAACAGACCATAGATATACGAATATACGTTTAAATTTCAACTCGATATTTTTACGCGTTCCCGAGATAAAGAGTCTTGACATACACAGACAGACAGTCGGACAGGCGTACAGACGGACAACAAAGTGATCCTATAAGGGTTCTTTTTTTGGCGTTTGAGGTACGGAACCCTAAAAAAATAGGGATCCTTACTATAACTCCCATAATGTATCCCAAGGTGTAAAAAATTACCTAAAATATTCTTTGCATCGCGTACGCTGCGAAAACTATCGAATCATTTAAGTACAAAAAAATTAGTGACATATGTCTAACTGTTATAGTTAAGCCACAATAAGTATTCTTTTATTTGAAAAATTACATAGAAATGCCACTGCAATAAAGGGCTCTTAATTTATATCTTGGTATTAATCCTTTTCAAAATAATATCCACCACGCTGACCCAGTGCGGGTTGGTGGATTCCTATATGTCATCCAGTTTCTTCTACAGACGTAAGGATGCAGATTGCCACACGATATGTTCCTCCACGGGAAAGCCAGTGGTGTGAAATTGCGTAGATAAGTTCCAAAGAAACTCATTGATATGGGATCAGGATTTGAAACTACCACTTCAGGATTATAAGATAGATGTTACTACCACTAGATTACCACGGCTATATACGGATATACCACCTCTATTTAAGCGACGATTTATGTAGTAGGACCTACGGATTTGGAAAACCTTAGTTAGGCGAACCGACATACAGACGATTTATAATTTATGTTGTAGTGATAGTGAATAGGTATGTGTAGTTACACACATAGTTCGTAAAACGAATGATCGATGGGGCTTTAAAGTTCTCGAATGTAGACAATGTATTGGCAACTTTGCAAGTATAGAGAAGGTCTTCACGTGAATCGAAGATCTGGTTGGTGTTCATGTGTATGACCTTTAGCAACATTACGTGGTAGGTATATAAATGCACAATACTTATAATGTCTGCCTTTTGCCAATCATATCCGGGCGAAGCCGGGGCGGGCAGCTAGTATATTATATTCTTATCTGCGTTATGAAACATTCTCTGAAGGAAATCGATTTATTAGCTCTGGGAAAGAATTTGCGGTTGTTTCAACAATTCAATCGATGGAAATATCGACGTGGTTGCAATATTTATCAAGTTTTTTATTTGGCAAGTGCCTTTATTAACTACAACAAAATACAATACATAGGCTAAGACTACTACCTACTACATAAAAAAGCAATGGGATCATCCATAGACCCTTGAAGGTCTAAAGATAATCCAAATACTCATTAGGTATATTGTTTTTTATCATCTGTCTCACGATTTTGAGCTGTGTTAGGATCAGGGTTAGGATTTAGAAACCGATTTGAGGAAAGAAGTGTTTCTTAGAATCAGCTGTATTTTTTCTTTATTTCTTGGTTACGTGGTTTTCCCGCTATTTGCTGTTTTTTTTCAAATCCGTACTAGAATTTTGCGAAATGGTTGTACAAAATTATTTCAGTAATTTTGAAGCAGATTTGAATTCATCAATATTTTGGAGCTGCTATAGTGCCTGAAAATTCTTAGAGCAAAGTCGTAAAGCGCGCTATTAAAATTTGGCTTTCAGATAAGTAACTCAACTCTTATAATATAAAATATGGTTGTTTTATGTAGTTACTACAATATGAAACTTTGCAGCACTTTGCTTGAAGGCAACGCGCTAGTCTTTTATCTCTGTTATATGGACTGTATCTATGTAAAGTGCTCATCCAGTCAGCCACCATATTTATTATTAGATTTAAATCTCTTTATACTCAGAAAATTCGCTGAAAACGTTATTTTACAATCCCGAACACAACCTTGTTTCCGCACCACTGCTTTAGCGGTGGAATTACTGGCAAACGCGTTGTAACTCCAGGCGAACTCTTGCAAAAGAAACCTACTTACTAGGTATAACAAAAACAGCCAATTATTTATCTTATAATGAACTGTGGACAGAAATGTTCACGTTCGGTAAGTATGGACGTCGCCAGTGCAATTTAACTCGTGAGAAAACGTGCTTGAACTAACATATTCGAATAGGAAAGTTCAAACATCGACGGCACTGAAGGTACTTACGAGTGTACACGGTTCCAGTACGAACATTTAAAATGCACTTGGTACACAAAAATCTTTGCGGAACGTAATATGGCCAGAATAAATATTAGAAAAGCTTTCGCATTAATACTATCTAAATTTAAATTCTAAAACCGTCGGCAAGTTATGTAGACTTTACCGGGTTTTGTGGTATTATTTTACGTGGTTAGAAGCGAATAAAGTTTTCATTCTGTAAATGCGGTTTATTTGATTTAAACAGCCCTGGGTTCACGGCAGGAGTGGACCCACCTAAATTTAATCATTCGGTTTTATATCTAACCGGAATGTTTAGACGTTTTGCAGGTAACCTTTCTGTTTTGGTTATGATTTACAAATAGCGCCGGACGTTTTATCTCTCCAATTTTATTATTCACGTTTACCTACTTTCCAAGAAGGCGGGAATATTTTTACCGAGTTGATTACTCTCGGTTTAGCTGTTGCCCTGAGGGCAGAGCGAGTTTTATATCTCCGTCCTTAAAGTGGCGAAGCTACTAGGTAATTGATGAGCCTACATACGAAATGTTTGTGTAAATGAATGTATAGGTAGTTGCGGAAAATGTCTTTATTGCTGAGGAAAAGTCCACGTTTTCCGGAGTCAATGAGGCGCAAGAGACCTCACATGTCCGCCGGCACCGGCGGGCCGCGCGGCATGGCCGGCTCGCATGCCGCACATTCCCTAATGAAATTGTCCTTTAACAGGGGATTTATTGACCCGAAGCAGTTTACCAATAACTCAGTAGCGTCCAAGCGAGCGGCGGCGGGCGTGCGTTTCTCAGGCGGACAATTGATTAAACGAAGCAATTAAGCAATCAGTCCTCAATGGCGGAGGGCCATTGTCGCAAATGAGTGCGGGTTCGGCATCTGGTACGTCGTTAGCCGCCACGATCGCCCGGCTTGTTGCCCGATAAACAATTTGTTTTTACAAGCGCCACCGGGCGCGCCGCCGACCGCCTCGCTTAATTCGCCAACTCTAACCCCTGACGAACGATTCAGATAATGACACTTAGCTCGGCGGCCTCTCGTTCCAGGGAATTCGGCTAACTGATACCGAGCTGAGCGGCACGTAAACACACCAGCGTCAATTTGTATTATTTGTTGCCCCCAAAAACAAAAGCTTGTGAAGCGCGTCTGTCTTTACACCGACGCATAAAAAATTGAGAGCAATATAACCTTTTGCCCCTGACATCAGCCTGTTGACCTCATATCCATCTTTATAAAAGCGCGCCTCGAAATATTGGGCTTGAGGATGAGTGAGGACGATGTTATATTTCATCATAATTTCTGTGCCTAACTTACTTAAGTTTACGTCAAAATATATTACACTAAACTACGGTCATATGTGAGTCTACGAAAATATACGGTATTTTTCTGAGAAATAGTTTTATTAAAGTGTTGAACTCATACGATAGAAGACAACATTGCTATTAAATACGTGACGTCATCCAGTCCGTTCAAAAGAGTAGATATTGGCCATAATTACTGGTCGGAGTTTCTAATTACTGCTTGACCCGAATAGGAACAAATGGATTCACGAATTTGCGCCGTTTACTTCCCGACACAAGCAACATGCGAGCGTTTTGAATTCTATGTAGTCTTGAGAAGGGTGAATATATGTGGTACAATAAGTCTTGTACGTGACGCATTCCTTAAGATAGATAATATATGTTTTGGAACATTTCCAGCAGCGGGCGTACTTAATTGCTTGTTACAAAATGCACACAAAGGTTAACAATCCACAAGGATTTGAATATACAGGCAGTGGGGTAATAAAACAGAGCAGATTGTTTATTACAGTAGACCGTAGGTAGGTGAGCATGTGATATAACATATTTAGACATAGCCATATAACATAATATATTATACAATGTGTATTATACAATGTGTTTGTCTACCTGTGTTGGAGCCTTAAGCATCTATGTCAAATTTTGAACAACTTTTACTGTGGGGTCAACTCTGAAAACGCAAAAAACCGCTTTTCAGCTTTTTCATACTTTTTGTCGAAAGTCTATAAAAATCGTATGGTATAGCGGTTTTTTTATACGTTTTCAGAGTTGATCCTATGGTAAAATTTGTTCAAAATTTGTCATAGATGTCACCGCTTAAGGCTCCGACACCGGTAGACAAACACATTGTATACATCGGTGTACCCATATCCTTTTCAATCATATTTGTATAATACCTAAATGTACTCTTAGGTATATTGCCATTGTTAATCTCCTAACTTTGAGGTAATTATGCTTTAACAGCAGGTCAGCAAGCAGCGTAGCGTAGGTATAAAGCAATAGCTGAAGAAACATGGTGGATGCAAGTCGTTTCATAGCTAAATCGATGGAAAATAACTTCTTAAAATCTATGGACCAACTAGTCCACACTTCTTGTAGCAAAGATGCCAAAGATGATATCGGTAGAACTGTACTGTACCAGCCTTTTTAGTAGTCCACTGCAGGACGTAGGCCTACCGACGAAGGGTGATTGGGTCATATCCACCACGCAGGCCCAATGCGGGTTGGTGGATTCACATACGCCATCGAATTTCTTCTACGGACGTATGCAGGTTGCCTCACGATGTTTTCCTTCACCGAAAAGCCTGTGGTGTAAAATTCCGTACATAAATTCCAAAGAACTCATTGGTACGGGACCGGAGATTCGAACCCACGACCTCACGATTGTAAGGTGGGTGTCACTACCTCTTGACCACCACGGCTTTTCGGTAGAACGAACACCATAATTTATCAATGTTTTCTCAAGAAGACAAAAATTTCCATGACTTTTCTTTACAAGAAAGACACGCAACGTTAAAGTGAATTAAATTCTAAGCAACACAGAAGTTACGATACCCAGGGCATCAGAAGCAATTCGGATCTAATAACGTTTTACTTTGGCGGAAAACGTCCCTTTACGGCTTATGGCGCTTCACATTACATTGTGGATGCAATAAACAAGCTGCTCGATAAGTTTATAGAGCCATGAATCGGGGCCGGCCACTCGGCGGACGGCTGGCGGGTCTGTTGCAAATTATTCTAAAATTAAACTATATTTATCGGTTATGATGCTGCGAAATTGTAGCGAACGGCTGTGACATCCGGACCTGGAGCCGATCAAAGTGATCGAGGACGTCGACGGGACGCGCTTTATGGCGCAGGGCTGCGAGGGTCGCCCTTAATGTAATGAAACTGTAAACGTGTAAACACGCGCGGTAATTCTACGGCAAAAAAAACAACAAAGAAACGGAGTTGATCGATTCAGGCAACTGATATTTGGGCATTGAAACTTGTTTACGAAATCGAACGTTTACTTTACGTTTGACTAAAGTACAATTGACTAATTAAAAAAATAAATTATTCACAGAAACTTTTACAACAACCTTAGTGATAGGAGAATAAATGATTATTACATTTCATCAATATCATACTAAATTATAAACTAAATTAATACTTAGTTAATTAATTTATTACAATTCACGTAGGATATATCGTCACTAAAGAAAAAATAAGGCAATTAAATTGCTTTACTTCGTATACGTTTGTATTATTATACAGTATTTTTCTATTTTTCTGTATCCTGATATTGATAGAAAAAGTTAAAGTAGCTTAACTTTTACTATAGCCACTAGCACTTATAAGAAATTGTTCAAAGATCTCTTGTCACTTTGGAATATATTCATATCCTACTTCAAACTAATATTATAAACGCGAAAGTTTGTGAGGATGGATGGATGTATGGATGTTTGTTACTCTTTCACGCAAAAATTACTGAACGGATTGAGATGAAACTTTGCAATAATAAAGCTTATATATCAGAATAACACCTATGTGTTATTCTGATATATAAGCTATAAATTATAATGCGTCAAAAATCAAAATATCATGCGGGCGAAGCCGCGGGTAAAAACTAGTAATATTATAAACGCGAAAGTTTGTGAGTATGTATGAATGTTTGTTACTCTTTCACGCGCAAACGGCTGAACCGATTTAGATGAAATTCGGCATGAATGTAGCATAGACTTTGGATTAACACTTAGGCTACTTTTTATCTCGGGTTAGTGCGGGCAACACCGCGGGGCGTAGCTAGTTCTGATATATTTATTTGCACCAATAGCTTTACAATGCGTTATTTGCATTGTCAGCATTTGTCTTGCTTCAAATAACACAATGCTTTATAGATAAGTAAGTTCGTACCTACATTCTAGCCGTGGTGTTAGAGTTTTTAAGCCGCCTGAAGGTCTCTGACATGGCTAAACGGTTATTCATACCGGGGCCTACCATTGAACGTGTCGTACGAGCCACGGTAGTGCTCGGTTATAAATACCATCCGCGGTCACCCATCCGAAGACTGATCATGCCGAACGTTGTTTAACTTTGGTGATCGCTGACAGACACCTAGTCAAACTACGCTATAAGCGCTATAGAGATAAAAGTAAGTTCGTATAGGCCGGGTGGCTAGCCCCGGTGTCAGAGTTTTTAGGCCGCCTGAAAGCCTAAAAAATTTAAAATTAAAAAATTAATTTATAATTAATTTTAAATTTTTATTTTATTCCGTGGCTCGGATGACACGTTAAATTGTAGGTCCCGGTTGTTTTAACCGTTTAGCCATGTCAGCTATAGAGATGATAGAGAACGACGCGTTAAGTTGGAGCTAAGTCCATCTGGCATCCCTGATCGCAGCCCGCGCCAGTTCCACAGTTTATAGCAGTCGCCATATTGTATAATTGGGTGGCGTGAGGCGTCCTCCATCGGTATGAATATAGCGAAGCCAAACAAGCCATTTTTTACATCACACGTAGCACCATTTGGTAGCTTCCCGTCAATTAAACATGTTTACACATAAATACCACATTTTATAACGCTAATAAAATTATTTTCAATTACTTTCATGTGTTTTTGTCCGTCGCACAAATTGTAGGTTTAGAGTAAGTTAACTAATTAAATATGTGGATGACGCGTGATGTGGCCGTAATATTTCAAAGAAGAAAAAAAGAGAATGAAATCAAGCTATAAATAGTATAAATTAATAGAAATGAATGATGAATATGCTATTATTTTTTCAAAACGTTGAACTTCGATTTTTTTTTGTACAAGGGTTCTATTTATCTATTTGAGCATTTGGAAAATTTGAAAGTTTGAAAGTTTTTATTAACTCACTTTTACAGTTTTACCTGTATGTTTGCTTGCTTGTAACCAACCCCCTTTGAGCTCGATTTTGACCTACTTTGAGCGATCAGATTTTTTACTTTGCACACCTATCAAAGACCGATGACAATGTATTTATAAAAAAAAATGAATTCTAAGCGTGTTTTTCAGTTTTATTTTTAAATTATATTTATTTAATGCATGACATTGCTTTGACGTGTTTTGGTTCTATTATCAGTTGTTTTTTCTGTGAAAGAAATAATGTTTAAAGTAATGTATTCTTTATTCGATTATACGATAGCTGCGTGTATACTTTTTGTGCGTATATCTATAACAGTAGATATACAGCACAGTGCGCATCGTAACCCTCGTAAAAGTATCCATTTCAAAGGTCATGCCATAACCTACGAGTGACGAACGGCGTCAAGTTTTCCATGTGTTCTGATGCTATAGAACTTATATACGTTAGCTGTTAATCCTTTTGTTCGCTACTAGAAACAGTATTGCAGTTACAAAGTTCGGAACATGGAGGTATTATAAATCAAATTATTTTGTTGTTATAGAGGGTTATTTCTAATAGACAATAGACATCATTTATTTGATGCAGAAACCAAACACATACACATACAATCAATCAATTAGCATCCTTTTAGGGGCTTATTCTGTACATCAAAAGTATTAACAACTTTTGTTCTGCGACTATTGTTAAAACTCAAAAAAAATATTGTTGTTCCATAGAAAAATATCGCTAAACCGCGACCAAATGTATGGAACAGTTGATTTTTTTTCAGTTTCGACAAAATCGCAGAACAAATGTTATTAGTTTTGATGTACAGAATAAGCCTATAAAAGGGTGATAATTGATTAGAAATAACCCTCTAGGTACATATACAAACTTAGGCTAAGCATTTAAGGTAGCTCAAAAATCTTATTTTTTTGCTGCGATAATAATAAAAAATCTTATATTTGCCTGCCTCGGTGGCTCAGTGGTTAGTAACTCTAACTTCTGGGTCAAAGAGGCGTGGGTTCGATCCACACCCAGGGCAAGTATTTATGTGATGAACATAGGTGTTTGCTCTGTGTCTGGGTGCTATTTAGTAACTGTCTATAAAAGTATGTATTTAAAAATATGTATAAGATATGTAGCTTTGCTTAGTTTGTCGTCAGAAACCGTGTGTAAAGTGAACCCAAATATTTATTTACTTTTATTTATTTGTTTTTTCGATGGATTACAGGTATAGTTACATCCTCAAGTTTTAACAACTTAGTTCCCAATTTTGTGCAATTTTCAAGATTTGTATGGAAAACTCGGTGTGTGAGCCTGACCAGTTTTATTACCTTAGGTCTGACCTGTCTGATCACCCTTCGTGGGTAGGCCTACGTCCTGCAGTGGACTATTAAAGGCTGATACAGTACAGTACAGTACAGTACAGGTCTGACCATGACAAAAGGATAATCAATTGATTTATGAAATATTTTTTTCACATCGGATCTTCAAAGGGTGAAAAGAACACTACTCAATTCATACATTTAATATGAACATGGTCGTCCGGCCGTAGAATAGTTATTTTTAATCGACGAAACAACGGAGGTACTAAAGTTGACGCGTATATTTTTTCATGTATGACCACGTCTGACTTTTTACAGAGTAGTCCGATTTCGATTTTTTGTGTGTGTATCATAGGTACTTCAATTTAAATTGTATGGAAATCGGCTGAGCCATTTTTGATAAATCAACAATAACGTGAAAATCAGTATACATCGATTCGTGCGAACTATTCGAATTCTGCAAACGGTTGAATTCGGTTATGCCATATTTGTTAAAAAATAATTATAGAAATAACACTAGAGCTTTAATACTGGCAGCATCGGTCTATACCGTGGTCCGTCCGTCCGTAGCCATATGTCGTCGCCCCATTAAATGTTACACCCCTACAAAAAATAATTGGTTCACCATCCACCGCGCCAAGGCTAGCTCGTCAAATTCTAAACATCAACTTACTGAATCTATTAGACGAGAATAATTGGTTAATTACTTTTTCATAAGTTCTGTTAATTTATTTAGTAAAGGGTTTATAATTAATCCACGTTGAATATTCGAAATTACATGTGACTTTGTAAACACCTAACTTCGTAGGTACCTAAGCTAACGGGAGGTCAAATATTGAAAATATTAGTTTTTGCCCGTGGCTTTGCCCGCGTAATATATTGAAATTTGTGCTATTCCATATGAACCATTTATTTTTTCGGAATCAAAAGTAGCCTGTTATTTTCCGTCTTTCAAACTACATAATTATGTCCTTGCCAAAAATCAAGTCAATCCGTTGCTTCGATGCGTGCAAACCAACAAATAGGTATTTATTTATAATAATATTAGTAAGGAAAGGATTGATATTGACTCGTAAGGATTGATATTTTGACCACCGGAGGAGGTACTCAATTCGACGCGTATATATTTTTTACGCATGACTTTTTTCATAGTAGTCCGATTTCAATTTTTTTTTTTTGGTTTGGAAGATTGGAAAGAGTATATGAATATATACTTCGAAATTGGTTCATTTTAATTTTATCGAAATCGGCTGAGCCATTTTTGATGAATCAACAATAATGTGATAAATGCTACATCGATCTGTGCGAAATATTCGCGAATTCTGTGCACGGGTGAAGTCGATCATGCTATTTTTTGCAAAAAATAACTATTAATTGTATGTTATCCCGTTTGCACATAGATTTTCACTGCACACTCTTTTAGGTCTCTATTTTTGAACCTCTGATTATACGTATGCGTAAATTGTCACGAGTCCGAGCAAGAGCAGGAGGGAGAGAACATTGAAGATAGTATATTAAGGTGAACTGGATAGCGAAGTATGCGATTATTTTCTATTAGTACAAAAATTTACCTCCTGATCTTACTCGGTTTTTACCATTTATGCACACATTTTAGCGAGTTATCGAATATCGTTTCAAAAACACAGCCCTGCTAGTCAAGCACGTGACCACGAATAGCCACGAAAATAACATTTCGACGTGTTTTCACACGTCGAAATGAGTAATATATGGCAAAGTATATATCTGTCACGTTGTCAGATATATATAGGCTCCCAATTCTCAGAGACAGTGGGACGGGCCGCTCTGTGAGTTAGAACTGCAAAAACTAATACAAACCTCAAGTTCTACCACAGAGCGTGCTCGCTTGCTTGCCGTTTCGAGATGGGAGTCGGGGCTTTGGTTACATGCCATACCTTCAATAAACGTTGGCAACCTTTTAGACAATAACTCTTTCCGGATATGCGTATCCCTACGTTTAGGTGCTCTATGTCTGGTCGCGCACTGCTGCCAATGCGGTGATCAAGTCGACCGTTTTGGCCACCATGCATTGTCATGCGTCAAAAGTGCAGGGCGCCTTTCGCGACACGCCAGTCTGAATGACATCATCCGTCGGGCATTCGTCAGTGCCGGCGTCCCGTCGGTCTTAGAGCCCAACGGACTGTTGCGAGACGACGGTAAGAGGCCCGACGGAATGACATTGGTGCCATGGAAGATGGGACGACCTTTAGTGTGGGACGCGACTTGTGTCGACACACTGGCGTCGTCTCACCTTCCTGTCACAACAATTGGGGCTGGCGCTGCCGCAGTTAAAGCCGAAAACCTCAAACGGCACAAATATGAGTCGTTGGACAGAATATACCTCTTTGTGCCGTTTGGGGTTGAGACTTTAGGTCCATGGGGGCCAAACGCCCTATCACTCTATAAAGACTTGGCCAGGCGGTTAGTAGAAGTGACGCGTGACCAGAATGCTGGCGTCTACTTTGGTCAAAAGCTCAGCATTGCCATTCAGCGAGGCAATGCTGCCAGCATTCTGGCCACGTTTCCTTCTACAAAGGGGCTTTTAGATTAAGTTTTATATGTTATAAATTTAGTTTTGTATATATATTAGTTTTAGTGATATTTGTATTAGTTTATTTTTAATTATGTAGATAGCTGTAAATAGTACGTTCTCCAATGTTATTTAAGTTTGTTGCAATAAATTATCTACTTTGCCATAACGCTGTCTCGTTCTGACACTACGAACAAAATAATTCGCGGGGCGCATACTAGCCCGGCTGGAGATTTTTAATGCACGCGTAGAATTATTTTTTCAGTTTTGTTAGGTGTATGAGTTTATTTGTAAAAGGGTTTTTATACTACGCCGTCTTTAAAGTCATGCGCAAAAATTTAACTGTATTTAGAATTCATAGGGTGTCTTGACTAGATTGGGTTTACTGATCACCAAAGTTAAGCGAAATTAAGCATAATTATGGCCAGTCTTTAGATGGGTGACCGCGGTTACATTTACAATTTACAATTGAGCGCTATCGTGAATCGATTCACACGTTGTTTTGTAGGTTCCGGATGCTTTAACCGTCTAGTCACGTCGGGAGCCTTCAGGCGGTTGATCAAGGAACCGTCAATTATTCTTATACTACGGGACTAATCGCGCACTGAAAATACGATATATAGTAAATACCTGCCCCTTTCTTCTATCGTACGGCTAGACAGACGCGACCAAAGCGCCACCCTTTTATGGTGGACATTCCGCGCGTTAGAACCAAGCGTATCGAACCTCATTCCTCATACGAACAAACAGCCAGAATGTGGAACGCTTTGCCTAGGTCTGTCTTCCCGTTAAAGTACAACGTGGATGTTTTCAAATCCCGAGTAAATAGGTATATTCTAGGTAAGCGTGCTACACCCTAGACCGCACATCTGCTTAACATCAGGCAGTGTGTAGTCAAACGCGAACCTATTCGAAATAAAAAAAAAATACCTCATTATGTCTGCTTGTGACCACAATTGATACAACTTGATCGAAAAGTCGGAATAGTGAGATATTTATTTATCTGGTTTTTAATTGCCTAATTATACTACTAGTAGAAATGCCAGGTAGATGAGAAGAATGTATTATGTTCAAATCGCGAAAGTTTAAAAATAACCATAAACATATTTTTCATCCTTTCGTTCAGCGGTTTCCGATAAAATCCTACAAAAGCGCTGGGACTAACGAGTTCCTGTAGCATCAGTGATATAACAACATTTTTCAATAACGATGTCTACATATTAATGTTATTATTTTTCCGGTTTTAATTTGACTATTAAGGATGATCATATATTCATAGAACGAATATTATTAAAGGTATTTATCAAAGTCAAGGTCAACATTTCTTTATTCCGTAGACACAATACAGGCATTATTATTATATACTACGGGACTAATCGCGCACTAAAATCACGAGATAAATAAATACCTCATGATGTCGAGTTGCATCGACCGTGGTCACGGGTAGACTGATTACTACTATTTATTTATCTCGTAATTTTAGTGCGCGATTAGTGTCCCGTAGTATATAATAATAATGTGTTCAATTCGCGATAGTTTAAAAACAACAATACAGGCACTTGGAATCTTCTAGTTACAATTTTTAAAGGTTCTACTTAATTAAATTTTTACTATAAATAAATAAGCACATCATCATTACTTTATCCTCTGTGACCCGAGACACTATACAAACTGTTACAAATTGTTATTTCGTATTTCTACATCCAGTAGTACCACGAGTAAAGAGTAAGTTCACAAGTAAGGTTTCTATAGACTTAATTAGCTATAAAAAAATTGGTCGTGCCACGGGAGATAGAAATTTCCTATAGCGCTACTGGTTGTACCAAGCAGTAGAGCCACGGGGGATAAACGGTATTATTGTATTGTAAAAATATTACTTACGTACAAAGATTTTTGATATCACGGTTAAGATTTTATCCCCTGATTAATTTAGCAAATTCAATATTTGTATTCTCAATTAAATAAAGTTCGTTGGTAAAACTTGTCGCAAAATACACTAATTTGCTTTAAATCCCTCTTGAATAAGGGACAATAAAACGTCGCTATTTTCTGATTTGGCGAAAATCCGAAACTTTGCAATCTCGCAACCAAAGAGAAGAAAGATGAGTGAAAAATGTGTACGTGGTAGAGTTAATTCGTTTGTATCTTAACTTTTCCCTTGAGATGTCAGGCAGTAATGTACTTACCTACATGTTAGTGTATGTTGGCTCAAATCCAATAAACTACAAATTCATCAAACTGCGGCTACAAAAGAAAAACATGTCAAATATTGCCTTTGGATGTCTTTGTAGAAAACATGTTTCATTTTATGTAATTTTTAATGGTTATTCCCAGAAGAATATATACACAGACACTAATATCAAACATGTTTACTGCAGTTGTTACAAGAAAATCTTGAAAATGTTTAGTCTTTAGTTTGAAACTGGCAAAACGATAGACAGTGCTATCGAAAACCGAAAGGGAGTGATAAAAACTAGAATTAAAACCATCATTAAGAACAACTTTTACTAGCCAGCCCAGAATTTAAGAAAAAACCATAAGTCGGAATCGAGGACATGTATAATTTTTTCATAAGTACGAGAAAATGTACAATTTTTTTCATTATACAAACGTATGGTTAAAAATTTAAGTATATAATCGTGTACTATGCTATCTCGTTCACACTAAGATTTTAAATGCTCGGTCCTGCTCTTACTCAGTCTTGTGACCATTTATGCATAGAGCCTCTGATCTCATATTATGGTTACGAGCTTACCAGTACATATATTTCTACATCAATACTATGATGTTTTGGAAGTAATCACAATGTTATTCACCTATAATATTCTTTGCGTTAACCTTATGGGAGTAATTGATTATAATATGGGAGTAACTTTGACTTTGATTACAATAACAAACATCTGGTCAGTTGTTCTCGGAAGTTAGTCCAGTATGCTCAAAGGGGTGCGTGTGGCTCTCCAATTTTAATGCGTTTAACAGCTGGTGTTGTTAGCATTTACAAAATGTTTTTTAACAAATATATTGGGTATCAGCTTCCTCTGTGTATCTTCTTTTTGTCCGACAAACCACCGGAGGACGTATACAATTCTACGCGTATATATATATTTTATGTATAACCACGCATAACTTTTTCCATAGTGGACCGATTTCAATATTTTTTTTATTGAAAAGAGTATACTTCGAAATTGGTCTCATCGGCTGAGCCATTTTTGATAAATCAACAATAATGTGAAAAATGCTCCATCGATCCGTGCGAAATATTCGCGAATTCTGTACACGGGTGAAGTCGGTCATGCTAATTTTTGCAAATAAATAATCTTGTTCTTATACAGGGCTATTCCTTATCAATTAGCACCCTTTTAGGGGCTTATTCTGTACAACATTACTAACAACTTTTGTTCTGCGACTTCAGAATCAGAATCAAAAATTTGTGTTCGACAAAATCAGCTGTTCGATACATTTTGTCGCGAGATATATACTATCCTACGAGGGTCAAACTGAAAGTTCTTAGAAAATCAAAAACTGATTACATTAGCCAGTTATTAGTTTTATTATATCTTTTCAAAATATTGTCCATTCACGTCAATACACCGCTGCATGCGATGGAACCACTGGGAAAAGCACTTTGCCCACTCGTCCTTAGGGGTCTCTTCAATGGCATCGCGATACGCAGCCACCGCTTCTTCAGCATTCATAAACCGCTTTCCTTTAAGTTTTTCTTTAATTTTTGAAAATAAATAAAAATCACAAGGCGCGAGGTCGGGGCTATACGGCGGGTGACCCAGTAATTCAACGTTTGATGTCGCCAAATAGTCGATCGTTCGCTTGGCGGTGTGCGATGAGGCGTTGTCGTGGTGAAGGAGGATCCTACTGCGAGGTCGTTTCTCTCGAACTTTTTCCAAGACAAGTGGCAAACAATTGGTAGTGTACCATTCTGCAGAAACTGTTTTTTGATCCTCTAACACAATTGTTGCGAAATGACCTATCCTTCCAAAGAACGAGGCCACCATTTTTTTCCCCGCACTTCGATCTCTCTTCACTTTAGTTGGCAACTCCTCGAAAGGAAACACCCACTGAGCAGATTGTCTTTTGGTTTCAGGATCATAACAGTAAATCCAGCTTTCGTCACCTGTTAGTATGTCGAACACAGCATTTGAGTCACCTCCGTTAAATCTTTCAATCATTTTACGGCACCAATCCACACGATGGAGTTTTTGAGCCTCAGTCAAATTATGAGGTATCCACCGGGCGCAAAGCTTCCTGACCGCTAAATGTTCGTGTAGGATTTTGTGCACTTGACTCATACCGATGCCTAAGCTTGTCCGAATCTGCTGATAGGTCACTCTTTTGTCAGTCTCTATCATACGCCGCACAACACAGATGTTATCTTCAGTCGTCGCCGTAGAAGGCCGTCCCTCACGTAAATCATCAGTGAGATTAGTGCGACCACGTTTAAACTCATTAAACCAGTTGTAAACAGTCGCACGAGATGGGGCTTCATCGTGAAAGGCCAATCGTAGTCTATCATAACTTTCTTGTTGACTTAAATGACATCGAAAGTCATAAAAAATCATTGCACGAAAATTTTCTCGTGTTAAATCATTGAGGTAGGAATCATAAGGAGATGGTGTAATGACATTTAGATACTTTGACATGTAATAGTTTAAAAACCGAAATAATAATCATATAGGCGTCTCTTTCAAATGTACGTAATAAGAATAGACCAACAGTATACAGCACAGTTTCGCTATAGTGTTTATATTTTTCGTGACTTGTCGCGCGTGCCTGGTTTTTCGACTCAATATGGCGGTTTGAGTCGAAAAACAATAGTGATGTTCTTGTATCAAAAAAAATATCGATATTTTGGTTAGTTTTTATTCGTGTTTTTGATTTGCTAAAATTTTGAATTTTTATTTCATTTCACTTTTCATGTCAAATTTGACAACTGTCATTCCTGAATTAATACAAGTAAAATGGCATGACAGGTGTACAGAAAGTAACGGCTGTCAAACTAAGTAGAATTATTATCTCCATAACTATCGAAGCTAGACCATTACTGTCTTAATAGAAGTAATAACACTAAATGAGATCTATTAGATAGTTCTAATGACAGCTGTCAAAGCTCAAAAGTGAATTATCTCCGTAACTAACGAAGTTAGACTACTGCTGACTTCACAAAAGTGACAGAGCGCAATTAGATCTATATTTTAAATGACAGCTGTCAAACTTAAAAGTGGAATATCTCCGTAACTATCGAAGCTAGACTGTTGCTGTCTTCACAAAAGTGATAGAACTCAACGAGATCTACATTTTGGATAACAGCTGTCAAACTTAAAAGTGGAATATCTTCGTAACTATTAAAGCTAGACTATTGCTGTCTTGACACAAGTGATAGAACTTAACGAGACCTACATTTTAGATGACAGCTGTCAAACTTTAAAGTGAAAAATCTCTGTATCTATTGACCTTAGACCATTGCTGTGTTTACAAAAGTGATAGAGCTTAACAAGATCTACATTTTATATGACAACTGTCAAACTCAAAAGTTGATTATTTCCGTAATATTCAAAGCTGTCATCTGAAAGATATTATATTTTTCTTTGAGCTATATCACTTTTGTGAAGACAGAAATGGTCTAGCATCGACAGTGACGGAGATAATCCACTTTAAAGTTTGACAGCTGTCATCCGAAATGTAGATCTCATATCAGTTTAGTGAAGAAAGCAATGGTCTATAATAGATAGTTATGGAGATATTCCACTTTTAAGCTTGACAGCTGTCATCCGATATGTAGTTCTTATTAAGTCCTATCACTTTAAGTCTAAGTCATACCTCAGTAAAGCAGTGGAGACTTTTCTCGAGGTGTCTATGGAGTTTTGGTAACAACACGGAACGACATGATACTTCACATTATATCTCTTGCCCACACTCATGCACGTAATTCAGCTCATAATCAATGAAATACCACAATTTTTCACTAATTATCACTGATAAAAACACAACTTTAACAAAATAATACAATGAGGCGACATGACTTTTCCGCGTTCCCGCCAAAAAACTCGTCCTGCCATTCTAGTGTGGATTCTTGAATATCTGCAACCTTGACATCTGTCATTTTTCAAATAAAAGTTTGCTATTATGTTTGCCGTGGGGTGCCGGCAGAGTAGAATAGCACCCCCCTCTTGTACCAGGTGTCGTAAGAGCCGACTGAGGTACTACGGAACCGACAGTTGGCGGTATACCCATCCAGAACAGCGTAGCTAAAATGCAACAGGGCGGGGATGGGCAGCAGCATCCCCGTCGCGAGAGCTACGCCCTGCGATTGCCAACACGCTTGCCCAGCGCGGCAATTATGGGCAAAATCCCCCTCATATGATAGCACAAAATAGAACCAGGCCCCCAGTCCCCGGCAGCTCCGCTAGTCCTGGTTCCGGCAGCGACCACGGTAACGGCGGAGCAAGGGGTGCTAAGAATCCCCGGCAGAGATCCGGCTGCCACCCCAACCGACGACGACTGGCCCTGGCAACATATAACGTGCGCACTATGAGGACTGATGAGAAGATTGCGGAACTGGAAGAAGAGTTGGGTAGGTTGCGATGGGATATTATGGGGTTATCTGAAGTCCGTAGAGAGGGTGAGGACACGATAACCCTGAAGTCCGGCAACCTACTGTACTACCGGATAGGTGACCAACGGTCCCAAGGTGGTGTCGGCTTTCTCGTTCACAAGTCTCTCGTTAACAACATCATTACCATCGAAAGTGTGTCGAGCAGGGTTGTATACCTGATACTCAGAATATCCAAACGATATTCGTTGAAGGTCATCCAGGTATACGCACCGACCTCGTCACACCCAGATGATGAAGTGGAGACTATGTATGAGGACGTAAGTCGGGCCATACATACGTCTAAGACCCGCTTCACGGTTGTTATGGGAGACTTCAACGCAAAGTTGGGCAAGAAAAGCGATGATGAGTTGAGAGTGGGGCAATTTGGATTTGGGCAACGGAACCCCAGGGGCCACATGCTGGCAGACTTTCTGGAGAAAGAGGAACTCTTCATGATGAACTCTTTCTTCCAGAAGCCACCTCGCAGGAAATGGACCTGGATGAGTCCCGACGGTACCACGAGAAATGAGATAGACTTCATCATGACTAGTGAGAAACGAATATTCAACGACGTCTCCGTGATCCACAGGGTAAAAACCGGCAGTGATCACAGAATCGTCCGAGGCAAACTGAATATCAACGTTAAACTCGAAAGGTCCCGTCTGATAAAGTCTACGCTCCGACCTTCTCGTGCCCACATACAAAACCCCGAGAACTTTCAGCTCGAGCTCTCAAATCGCTTTGCTTGCCTGGAGAACTTTGCGTCAGTGGACGAGATCAATAACGGGCTCGTAGAAACTGTCCAAACGGTGGGTTCTAAATTCTTTAGACCCCGCCGTTCAGATAGACCTCAGAAATTCTCCGATCATACTCTAAATCTCATGGCCGAACGACGCTCGCTAAGACTGCAGTCTTCCGATGATGCAAAGTCATACAGGCGGCTCAATAGACAGATTTCAAAATCGGTGCGGTGCGACATTCGTCTCTTTAATACTAAACATGTTAAAGAGACAATAGAGCGGAACAAAGGCTCCAAAGTGTTCGCGAGGCATTTTTCTATTGGGCAAAGCCAGTTGACAAAGCTGAAGAGAGAAGATGGCAGTATAGCGTCAACCAAGGCAGAGGTATTGCAGGAGATCGAAAGGTATTACGGACAGTTATACGCCTCGGTAGCAAAGCCTGTAAACAGCGCGGCCAAAGACCCAAGAGCCAAGCTGACCCGACACTTCACCGAAGACATCCCGGACATTAGCCTGTACGAGATTAGGATGGCCCTGAACCAACTTAAGAACAATAAGGCGCCGGGTGACGACGGAATCACTTCAGAGCTTCTGAAAGCGGGTGGAACGCCGGTACTAAAAGTCCTTCAGAAGCTATTTAACACCGTCGTCCTCGAGGGCATAACGCCAGAAGCGTGGAACAGAAGCGTGGTGGTGTTGTTCTTCAAAAAAGGTGACAACACCTTATTGAAAAACTACAGACCCATCTCGCTTCTGAGCCATGTTTATAAGTTGTTTTCAAGGGTCATTACGAATCGTCTCGAACGCAGGTTTGATGACTTCCAGCCTCCCGAACAAGCCGGTTTCCGGAAGGGCTTTGGCACCATGGACCACATACATACGCTGCGGCAGGTTATACAGAAGACCGAGGAGTATAACCTGCCACTTTGCTTGGCGTTTGTGGACTATGAGAAAGCCTTTGATTCGGTCGAGACATGGGCTGTGCTTGAGTCTCTCCAACGATGCCGTATTGACTATAGGTACATTGAAGTGCTGAAGTGTTTGTATAATAACGCCACTATGTCAGTTCGAGTACAGGAAGAGAGCTCCAAGGCGATCCCTTTGAAGAGAGGCGTAAGACAGGGAGACGTAATATCTCCGAAACTGTTTACTACTACTCTGGAGAACGCCTTTAAGCTCTTGGAATGGAAAGGACTCGGCATCAACATCAATGGCGAATACTCACCTTCGATTTGCCGACGATATCGTGGTCATGGCAAAGTCGATGGAAGAACTAAGCACGATGCTCGAAGGCCTTAATCGAGTCTCTCAACAGGTGGGTCTTAAAATGAACATGGACAAGACAAAGGTCATGTGTAATTCTCATGTTGTACCCACCCCTATTTCAGTTGGGAACTCGGTTCTTGAAGTCATTGACTCGTACGTCTACCTAGGACAAGTAGTCCAGTTAGGTAGGTCCGACTTCAAGAAAGAGGCCAATCGCCGAATCCAACTCGGTTGGGCAGCGTTTGGAAAATTGCGTAACGTCTTCTCGTCCGACATACCTCAGTGCCTCAAGTCGAAAGTTTTCGACCAGTGTGTGTTGCCAGTGATGACTTATGGCACAGAAACGTGGTCTCTCACTATGGGCCTTATTAGTAAGCTCCAAGTAGCCCAACGAGCCATGGAGAGGGCTATGCTCGGAGTTTCTCTGCGAGATCGAATCAGGAATGAGGAGATCCGTAGAAGAACCAAGGTTACCGACATAGCCCAGCGGATTGGCAAGTTGAAGTGGCAATGGGCAGGGCACATAGCGCGGAGAACTGATGACCGATGGGGTCGAAAAGTTCTCGAGTGGAGACCACGTACCGGCAAGCGCAGTGTAGGTCGTCCACCCACGAGGTGGACGGATGACCTTATTAGGACCGCAGGATCGCGCTGGATGCAAGCCGCTATCAACCGGTCTTATTGGAAATCATTAGGGGAGGCCTATGTCCAGCAGTGGACGTCCTATGGCTGAAATGATGATGATGATGATGATGATGATTATGTTTGATTCGGCTTAAATTAATTTGTGTCGATAGTTTTATCGATAGGTACGGGGAAATCGATAAGTGTAGTGTGGTAGTAACAACACTAATTCGCCATATTATGTGCGGTGGATATGCAGGTATTTCTTGTCGTTAGGGCAACTCCATTTGATTCCTTCCTCAATGTGTTAAATTCATGTTGACGTGACACAGACAATTTTCAATTTGCCGCCAAATCGTAAAACAAATGACAAATGAATGAAGTATATACTCAGTAATATTGGCAAAGAGTTCTATTTTCAAATTATAGAATTATTTTTTTATTATATTGTTTATAAGTGGCCAGTTCTAAGAACTTTCAGTTTGACCCTCGTATCTCTCAAGTTGGATCAAACTGCACACAAGTGCAATTTTTTTTTAAATCGGTTACGTAGTTTAGGAGTCCATCACGTACAAACAACGTGACGCGTAATTTATATATAAGCTGTGTACAAAGTTTCGTGATTCGTTGAAAAATGCGACCCGTCGAGGAGAATCAACGCCCAGATAGATGAAATCAAAATCATCAAGCCAAAACTGAGACGCATCCTTCACTTCGTTTGCTTCTGCCAATCCCTGTTTCTAATCTCTGTTTCCGATCATCACTCTCATCATCATAGTCTTGAGCGAGTGGGCGATTTGCCCCGCGGGCCGAACCGCTTGCGGGGCGAATAGCCGCAATACCCGAGCTTTGCCAGGCATCAATTCTAATTCCAAGCCCTATACTTCCTACTAATATTATAAACGCAAAAGTTTGTCAGGATGGATGGATGTTTGTAACTCTTTCACGTAAAAACTACTGAATGGATTTTGATGAATGGCTATAATTTAGAAAGATATTGTGTAAATTGTCCAAAATATAATGATAAATGTCGAGTAAGTAGGAAAATTCTGCCATTTGCGAGCTATTCTAGCGTGCGCTGCAAGAATGTCAAAATAAACAACTGTCGAATCGAATAACTGTCAAATCAATCGATGATCAGCCCATGGATATATCACATAAACAGGATTGAGCACTGGAAAAAAAACTGTAGGCCCTGGTTGTATTAAACATCTAGCCATGTCAGAGGCCTTCAGGCAGCTTAAAACCTCAGACACCAGGGCTAGTCACCCGGCCCATACGAACTTACTTTTACTTAAAATAAACTTAGAAGTGGTTAAATTCCATAACTGTAAATTTTAGACCATTACTCTCAAAAGTAAGAGAGATCAACGAGATCTACGTATTTCATTTTGATGTTATGAGATAGCACAAAAATCTAAATATCAGTCGGGCGAAGAAGCGGGTAAAAGCTAGTACTATACAGGGTTATTTCTAATCAATTAGCAAATCAATTAGCATCTTTTTAGGGGCTTATTCTACACATCAAAACTAACAACATTTGTCAAGCGACTTTTGTCAAAACTCCAAAAAAAATTGTTGTTCCATAGAAAAAAATTCGTTCACCCGCGACAAAATGTATGGAACAGCTGATTTTTTTTATCGAGTTTTGACAAAAGTCGCATAATAATAGCTGTTAGTTTTGATGTACAAAATAAGCTCCTAAAAGGATGCTAATTGATTAAAAATAACCCTGTAGAAAAATGTAATTACTCTATCGGGCAACACCGGCCGGCTGCATAGTTCCGGCCGCGCCAGGCGGCGAGTCTGCGGTCGCCCTAAGCCGCTGCTGTTTGCCTTGAATTCGTAACTCGGGAGGCGAACAAAAATAACATAACGACTCGAGCTTGTAATAACATTTGTCCTAATATATTACTATTGTGACGTCTCGCAGCGGGCCGGATTTATGTACTACCGTGCGAACCGTCACGGCGATTATTTATTAATATTAATGCTGCCTGTCTACACCTAAATTATTTTTCATTAGCTTCCCGAGGAGAGATTGCTCCCTAATGCTAAGACGCTAATATTGTGTGTAAGCAAATCTTTTGATGCGAGAATTTATCCTCATTCTGTTGATGCGTTACGACGTAATAATGCGAGAGAAAGTAGGTATTTTTTTGGAGACACATGTGTGCCGTCAGATATAATTTGATATGATCAAAACGTTTCTTAACTTGTATTAAATTTAGTGTAGTAGAGAACAATAAGTTGTTAAAAGTTTCAAAAACATTCTTTGGTTAATAAATTTACAAATGTATTGTAAATAATAATTGTAAAAAAAAAAAAATACGTTTTCAATAAAAATAAATGCCTATATATTCATAAATGCACAAGTAATCAATTATTTAGTCTGAGTTAATCAATAAGAAATTATCACTGATATTCAATCCTTGGATTAAGTAGGTAGGTCTAGTACATACCGAACTTGCTATTTGAAAATGTAATAGAATTGACAACGTATAAGATGTCATTTTGGCAACACAAGCACTACCTACGCATGGGTAAGCGAGCGCAGCCGATTGTCACATTTTTTTGTTCAAATATATATTTTTCATACTCTATAAAATTTAACTTGATCTCTGCGACAGCTGTCAGAAAAATCACGCCTATGAAGTCCTGAATGTCTTAATAGTACAGACAGTACCTGTCAATGTCATACTTTATGGGCATGCCGATTAGTGATGGGCGACGAATGATCGTGACCACAAAGTTTTAGATGGAGTTTTATTTAAAATATCGATAGTTTACACTAACCATATTTTAAATAAAACTTGATTTATCATTAATTTTATTGTATATTTTAATATCATAACATTTTTTACATGTGTAATTAAATTAAACCCAATTATATGTTACATTAGCATCGATAATAGTGAAAACCGTCGATAAATACTATCGTTACATTATTATGAGTATTTAATTAATTTCATAACATTTTTTACATGTGTACATACTTGATCTTAAATAATAGTAAGTAAATAAAATCCAATTTCTCACCTTCAACTACTCATTCGATTTCATTACAACATTGTTTGAAAATCGATTTTTTCCACCACTATCTCAACTCTAAATATGTCAAAATGTAACTGTCGCAGAGATCAAGTTAAATTTTATGGAGTATAATAACTATTATTTTTCGACTTCAATCAATCATTTACCAACGTATAGTCAGTTATCATACCTATTACAATTATACAACGTGTTTGTCTACCGGTGTCGGAGCAAATTAGGAGGATATATGGCATATTTTGAATAACTTTTACTATGGGATCAACTCTGAAAACGCAAAAAAAACAAACAGCTATTCTATACTTTTTGTCGAAAGTCTATAAAAATCGTATGGAACAGCAGTTTTTTTTACGTTTTCAGAGTTAGCCTCATAGTAAAAGTTGTTCAAAATTTACCATAGATGTCACCGCTTAAGGCTCCGGTAGACAACGGTAGACTAACACATTTTATAAGTACACGTACAATAAACACATCTTTTAGGTAATGAAATGTCTCATTTGTAAGATATCAAACACAAAAGAACACTGTTGCCAGGATATTGATTCTTTTATCACTGGATTTAGGCACATTTTATGTTAGTTAAGTTCGTTTGTAAGTAAAGTTCGTTTACATATTATGTATAACTATGGCGTTATGTATATGTATAATGGCGTTGTCCCATCTTCCTTGCACAACAGAAAAAGCTGGCGCTGCAGCAGCTAAAGCTGAAAACCTCAAACGGCACAAATATGAGTCGTTGGACAGAATGTACCATTTTGTGCCGTTTGGGGTTGAGACTTTAGGTCCGTGGGGGCCGGACGCTCACCTTTTATACAAGGATCTGGCTAGGCGACTGGTAGAGGTGACACGTGACCAGAATGCTGGCATCTATTTTGGTCAAAAAATAAGCATTTCAATTCAACGAGGCAACGCCGCCAGCATTCTGGCCACGTTACCTTCTGCCCCGGGTCTTTTAGATTAGTTTTATTTTAGTAATATAAGTTTTAGTATTTAGTATTAGTTTTTATTTTAAGTAGGTTAATTTTAATAGTTATAGTTTTTAGAATTAAGTTACTATTTTATAAAAGATTATTGTACGCTTGAAATGGGCAGGCTGTTGAAACCAATTTTTTGTAACATCTTTTTACACGGCTTAACAATAAATGTTTTCTTATTCTTATTCTTATTCTGGAGCTTTATTTTTATGAAGAAAATTCCAAGGTAATTTTAATACAATATTTAAGACTTCACACATGACAACGGCTTTTAAAACAAGAAAGTGTTATTTTATTTTGTTTTCTATTGTTTGTCAAAAGCAACCTGATGGCTTCCCCTTTTTCTTTTGACTTTGAACAAAACAATGTTATTATAAGGTTCGTAATGGTGTCGCGTCGTTTTATTATAAATCAAACAAAATATAGATAGGATACAATACATTCGGTTCAGATTTGACTTCAAGGAATTACTTTAGTAACAGTAATTTATAATAAAGAGAGGATTTCATGAAAGGATTTAGTTTGCTAATAAGTTATTCCACTACAGATATCCCTTGATTCTTGCATTATCGTCTAAGACAGCCTGATGGAGAGATACGTTTATGAATCCCGGTTTTTTACCCTAAAATACCTTTGCCACACGTAGACATTCCATCGGAAAAAAAAACCTGCTATAGGCTGAATCAAACAAGTCAGCGGATGTGAAGTTAGCAAATCCAATCCTGACTGAAGGTCAAGTAAAGCTGCGCGTTGATTGCGTTTGCGCAGTTTGTAGCTAACTTCACATCCGTCGACTTGTACCTATTATAATAAATAAATAAAATATGTTTTTTTATTATGGGGTCATCAAATTATGGGGTAGGATTTTTAACATAAATACAAGGTTTCCTAAACGATTTTTTGTCACATGTACCATTGGTGAGATATATAGGTCGACAAAGTTGAAACAAGAGTGCAGCCCCTATTAATGGAAAAAGGGTAAAAAATAAAGGAAAATTGAATTTTTTAAACTTGCACAAAGCTCAGAGGTCGAGAGGACCTCACAAACATATTTCAAACTCACATACGTTTTTATAGTAGTCAACCATTTAATGACATCGTTAAAAATGAAATGATTTTTATCGTGCTTCACACACTAGGTGTATAGAAACTTTCTTTTTGTGATAAACATTTCAAAATTTGCATCTGGGCCGGAATCCCAGAGGATGCAGGTTCAAATCCTGCGAACGCGTCAATTTTTGAAATGTTTATCACAAAAAGATCGTTAAAAATGGTTATTATCATCATCATAATTATCGTTACCATCTACGGAAGCCTATCATGAGCGTATCTCGCTCGACACGCACTTGACAACTAATATTTGATCTACATAAAAGCAACAGATAAGCGCTTAAATATTCAGAGAATATTAAGTTGTATGTTTCACTTCAAAAATAAATAATTAAATTGAAATAAAACAAATTAAGGGCTCCTACGGATACGGTATGGAACCCTTTATGCGCGAGTCCGATACGCACTTGGCCGATTTTTATTAATTACTTGAAACTTTAGTACACAATATACGGAACGATATTGTCTGTAGGTACACTACGGGTGTTAACAGACCAATCGATCAATTGTCGATCGGCAGCATCGGTCAACGTCGATCAAAGTTGATCGACTGGTCTGGTAGCATGAATTGATCGACAGATACCAATCTATCATTTGTCGATCAACGGCATCGGTCAACGTCGATCGAAGTTGATCGACTGGTCTGGTAGCATTAATTGATCGACAGATACCAATCGATCATTTGTCGATCAACGGCATCGGTCAATGTCGATCGAAGTTGATCGACTGGTCTGGTATTAATTCTGGGATATAATTAAGTCTGGCATTAATTGATCGACAGATAACAATTGATCATTTGTCGATCGACGGCATCGGTCAACGTCGATCGAAGTTGGTCGACTGGTCTAGTAGCTTTAATTGATCGACAGACATCGTTCGACTAACCAATGATGACGTCGATCGACTAACGATCGATTGGTCTGGTAAAAACTATCGATCGACGTCGCCAATTCCATTGTACCATCGATCGATGACGTCAATCGACTAACGATCAATTGGTCTGGTAACACCCTATGACGGCAATATGTACTAACAGAATAACATGTACAGGCTTATCTTCCACAATGTAAGTAATAATCATAATCATAATAATCATAATCAATTTATTGATAACGTTAGTTACAAGTCGGTATATATCGTAGGTACATAGGTAGTATTAATAATATACTTATATTGTACTTAAGTACTAAATTACAATTAATAATAATATTAATAAATATTAATAATATTAATACTTAAGCATAGCCTTAATAAATCAGTTTCAAGGGTCTCTTGCTGATTCTAAATACACAGTTAGTTAACCAAACCTCATTATTCTAATTTGAGGGCTATGTAGTGACCATGAAAGTTGAAACCTTTGAGGTAACTTTTAATAAAGACGGATTGGGGCAAGTGAGTTAAGTTTTATCATCTTTTGATTCAATTAGACAAGTTTCAAGAGAAGTTGGAGTTATGGCCGTAGTGTCCTCGTTAACATTCTTGGCTTATGAAATGTATTCAAGTTAATAACGAAAAGTAACTAAGGAAGGACGTAATCACAGAGACTATTAATTAAATTGTGCTATGTTGTACGTGAACCATTTTAAAAAAGTTGTAGTGGTAGGTATAAAATATGGATCAAATTTTTGGATAATAATTAAATTTACTCTACTTGGGTAGGTAATTTAATCTCATCAAAAAAAAAAACATTGTCTGTGAAAATACAGCAAGTTGAGCTTCTACAGAACAGCGCGAGCCACTACAGTGAAACGTTGTGAGATCAAAATATAATGTAAACTGAACATAAGTCAGTTTATTAACTCAGTGTGTCAGTGGCAAAATCAAATACTTTTTACTAGAAAAAAAATCTTAAACCACTGATCAGTCCGACTGATCGAATATAATTTGAAAATTTGAAAACCAGATTTTACTAAACAAGTACTCGTCAAGACGAATCAATCGAGCCGAAACTCGATGGGTTTGCATAGTTTTGTTATAGAGTTCCTAGGACCACCTTCAAGCTCCATCATCAGACCTAGTTTGAAAGACAAACTACTCGTCACGACGATTCAAATGAGCCCAAACTCGATGAGGTTGTGTAGTTTCATTGGAAAGTTTCTTTGGCCACCTTCCAGCTGCATCATCAAATCAGCACTTACACACTACGGGACAGGTGAAACTAAATAAAAGCTTGTAAAATAGGTCAATAAAGTTAGGTAAGAATGGGACAACCTAAAAACGGAATGTAAGAACAACTTTTTCAATTAAAGACAGCCCACGTGGACTACGTCTCCCCAATACTTGACATCTTGGAGGCGGAGCTTATTTTTTGAAGGTATGCAATTATGAATTTACATGATCGTTGATTAGCCACTAACTATAATTAGTGAAATTACATTTACAACTACTATTATATATTTATTAACAAAAATATATTAATAAAACTCTTGAACTGAAATATGTAGCTATGATAACGAAAGGCCTAATCTAAAAGCCCACTGCCAGAGGGCACGGTATCCAAAATCTCAGCATCTCGCGGTCAAGCGTTATGCATGCATGCCAATCATTAATCCAAGGCTGGCCCCATAACCGCGTTGGATAGCATGCTGATCCTCTGGGCAAAGTAGAGGTCAGCATTTTGGTCACGTGTTGCGTCGACCAATCGTATGGTGATGATGTTTTTCGAAGACGAGTTTTACATCCCGATTTCATACATCCATGCTCAAAATAAACATGTCATACGCAATAGCAAGGTTTGTTGTTTCTCTACCTCAACTAGATAGGCTCGTAGTTCATCTGTTTGTTTGCGTCAGTGCTCACCCTTGGTTCTATTTATCACGAAGACGAATAGTCCATACCATAACCATCCGGAGTAAAGAAATCAGTCTCTGATTTATAAGTTGAAGGGATTCGAGAAAAATACCTCGACCCCACTTTCTTAATGTAAGACGATTAATTTTAGATTTTTAGAAGCTTGCAAGCGAAACTGGTAGTAATATTTTTACTCTATATTGTAGACATGTCATGTTGTGATCTTTGAAGATCGCGGGAAAACCTTCGGCTTTGTCCACTTCCGAATTGATCTTTTGACCACCGATGCATGAAGCCACTAAAAGTGGAAATCTTACTTTTGAAGGTGATTTTTATAGTAAGTACCTAAGTTAACTTTTTCGTCTTAGTCGTCCTTTGAGATTTTTTTCTAAAATAATTTTATCTTAAGTTTTTTTTAGGGTTCCGTACCTAAAGGGTAAAAACGGGACCGTATTACTAAGACTCCGCTGTCCGTCCGTCTACTATCTGTCACCGGGCTGTATCGCATAAGCCGTGATAGCTAGAAAGTTATAACAATAAATTTATACTAAAACAGAAAAAAAATATTTAAGGAGGGCTCCCATACAACAAACCTGATTTTTTTGCCGTTTTTCGCTCGATATTAATAACGTCAACAGGAAGATGTTTGAAATATTCACTAAAAATTAAGTTGTATGTTCCTTTTAAAAATAAATAATTAAAATAAAATATGTTGATTAAGGGGGGCTTCCATACGGTACCGAATGCTTCGGGCGTGAATCCGACTCGCACTAGGCCGATTATTTATATTTTAATCATTTGCTGCCTTCCCATTGCTTTCCATGGACAATGTAATTATTTTCAAAACTGATTCAGCGTTAAGCTTAAAATTACTTCCTATCTGTTCTGCATTAAAATATCTCATCATTCCATCAATATCCTTAACGAACTGGTCAAGCTTTGCCAGGCCCATAGTACGAGTATGAACTCTTAAGCGGGCCTGAAATGGATCTTTGTGTATTTTTTCGCTCTCAACTTAGAGAAAATGAGAGACAAAAGCCCACGTTACGTAATTTATTCGGGATTGCGTTAAGAGCTCATGGTAGGTACTGAATTGAATTCGTACTCTTAAAATATGTGTCGTGATGAGAGCTACGCCACCCACAAAACACTTGACAATTTCAGATAGCCAAAACTTTTACTTATCGTTTTTTCATGTAAGTAATATCGAGATCATGGTAATAGGTACTCTCTTATCACCTAAACTTTAACCAAATCTAATACTAGCGTCTAGAGACCAAAGCTTATGTAGCACTCGTAGTGTAGTTTGACTAGGTGTTTCAATCAATGTTTTGGATGGGTGACCGCAGGTGGCATTTCTTTTTTTTTTATTTTTATTTCGAATAGGTTCGCTTTTGACTACACACTGCCTGATGTTAAGCAGATGTGCGGTCTAGGGTGTAGCACGCTTACCTAGAAGATACCTATTTACTCGGGATTTGAAGACACTCACGTTGTACTTTAACGGGAAGACAGACCCAGACAAAGCGTTCCACATTCCGTCTGTTCGAATGAGGAATGAGGATTCGAAACGCTTGGTTCTAACGCGCGGAATGTCCACCATAAAAGGGTGGCGCTTTGGTCGCGTCCGTCTAGCCGTATGATAGAAGAAAGGGGCAGGGGGGACTAGATTGTGCAACTCCTGGGCGCACTCTCCGAAGTGTATCCGGTAAAAGGCCGACAAACGCTACCTTGCGGCGATGCTCAAGACTTTGCAGCTGCGTCTTAGTCAAGGTGTCGTTGCCAATCAGCCTCCTGGCTCGCCTCTCAACCGACTCCAGAGCCTCCAGTTGATATTTGGCAGAGCCATCCCAAAGGTGAGAGCAGTATTATTATTATTATTATTATGTAAGAGCCAAAGTTAAGAGAAGATGAGAGTGAAACGCCTAATAGTTCCAAGCTGTCAGTTACCGGAACGGAGACACCACGGAAAGCGGGAGACAATTGAAAGGGTCTCTTTTTGGCCGAAAACAGACAGCCCTGAGTCTTGATTTCTAACTGAGCGCTACCGTGGCACGGATGAGACGTTAAATTGTAGGACCCGATTGTTTTAGCCATTAAGCCATGTCAGAGGTCTTCAGGCAACTTAAAAACTCTGATACCAGGTTCACCAGGGCTGGCCACCCGGCCCGTACGAACTTACTTAGTATAATATAGTTTGGCAGGCTATTTAGGAAAAGGTAATAAGAATCTCATTATTATATTTGTTTCCCAGGTTCATAGTAATTTCGAGCAAATAATTCGTCTGTAGGTACAACTTCATTTCATGTTCAAGGAGCTGATATGAAGCGAGTGTTACGCAAGAATTACAAAATGAGCTTATTGTTATAAAAATACTTTCGTATTTCGCACGTGTAAACAGTTGTATTTACTTAATAGGTACATGATTATTACATATGTTAAACAAATGTTTCTTGCGGACAAAATACGCGAACATTTTTTGTGAAAGTAAGGCACTATTTTCCAAGAACAAAATAGGTAATTATAGGTACATTTAGATTTTCACTATTTAGTTCCGTTGTTGAATGAAAATTGTACCGTAACATTTAATTCTAAAGAGTGCAAGATGTTTTGCATTGTCTACATATTTTTCAATGTACATTCCATACAATAAATTCAGTGAGTAGGAACTCAGTTACGAATTAAACCGAATAAAACTAGGAAAATCTGTAGAGGACAATAAATTCAGTGAGTAAGAACTCAGTTACGAATTAAACCGAATAAAACTAGGAAAATCTGTAGAAGAACTAAAAAAACATTGCTCAGCGGATTGGCAAGTTGAAATGGCATTGAGTAGGACACATAGCACGCAAGACTTATGACCGATGTTAATTTCTCTTTCTTGGTGGAAAGTTTTCGGGTGGATTTAATCACATGTACAGTACATTTTCTTTTATAACAGGAATTTCATTTTATCTTTTGAAATTGCTTGTAAATTGTTTGGCGGCCTGATGGCGGCCTTCAACTGAGATCAAATTAGATAATATGAAATTCCAAAATTATTAAGCAAAAGTAAGTTAGTATAGTCTGGATGGTTAGCCCTGGTGTCAGAGTTTTTAAGCTACCTGAAGGCTTCTGACTTGTCTAAACGGTTAATTTAACCGAAGCCTACAATTTAACTTGTCATCCGAGCCACGATAGCGCTCAGTAGTAAATGCCATCCGCGATCACCTATCTATCCGAAGACTGAGCGTGGTGAACTTTGCTTAACTTCGGTAATCGCTAACTGACACCAAGTCAAACTGTGCTTGAGCGCTTTTCCACTAATTTTAGCCTTCTGTATTTTAATAGCAATTGAGAGGTCTAGATTCAAATCCTCCACTGTCCACCATTTGACTTTTTTTGCGAGAGGACAAAAACTTCTGCCGGCTAACCAAATCTTATTTTGTCAAATGATTTGATATCATTTCGTAGAAAAAGTATCAATACTCATCTCGTTTTTTTAATTATAACTGCTTTCTAGCCAGAAAAACAGAAAAAATAAAATAAAAAATGGACAGAGGTGGTTATGCATCTTATCAATTGATAGAGGTGGTTTTGCACTTTTTTCTTATGGATAGAGGAAGATTTGCACGTAAGCACGTGGATAGAGGAGGATTTGCAAGTAAGCACGTATACTTCTTCTTGCATAAATCGTCCATTTCACTCCAAACAGTGGGCTTGGTAAAACTTACTGATTATCCTTCTCCTTGGTACGTTTCCATTGCTTCTCGTTGCGAACTTTCTTCCTTGCTTTGTTTCCAGTGACTGGGGTAACATTTATCTCCATTTTAAAGCCAAAAACGCAACAAATTCAAATAAAATAACGCACAACAATTACACCAAAACATAAGCAGCAGCCATATTGTTTTCTAGTTGATACTGTTATGTGATTGGTTGACAACGGACAATGGCGGTTTTGTACTTTATCGTAAGGATAGTGATGCTTTTGCATCTAATTCATATGTTTTGAAGGTGATTTCTATGGATAGAGACGTTTTTGTGTTTTTGCATTGAGGAAGGAACCTTCCTCAATGCGTTTTTGAGACAAACTGTCTAAACAGAACCAAAAAGAACAATGACAAGGTGTTGTCAGCTTAAAAAAAAAATCCTAATTATGGACCGTGGAGGATTTGCATCTAGACCCCTCAATTGCTTCTTAGGCCGGCAGTACTGTAAAGGCATGATTTAATTATTAGATAACACCAGTTCAACGTAACAGATCCACATGTTCAATATCATCGTACTCTATATTGTATAATCTTGGCCTGTATTATTAGGAGGTCATTGTATTCGTTATGACGAATTTTTTTTAGTAGGTTTTGATGGTAATAAAAATTTTAAATTTTTTTTTGCTATTTTAGAGCTGTCTCATTAGTGAAAGATGTCTAAAAATATGACAGTGAATTGATACAGGGGTAGGGCACTACGTTCTTTCGAATGCTTTCGATTAAACCAATGATAGAATAAAACAGAGGATGCGTCGCACCTTGCCAATGCTTGGTAATATTTATTTCGCCCGCATCGTCATCGAAGGTCGTTAAACAGGACTTGAATTAGTCCATTGAACTTTCTAAAATTGGACTAGATATTTGTATAAGCCTATCTTTCGTTCTAGTCAAAGCGGCGAGTGTATGAAATGGTCGGAAGTCGCCACGGATGCGTTGTTTACACTGGCGACCGCAACGCGACGGCGCGCGCGCAAGCTCCAGTTATTATTGTTTATTTTTATACGGACAGCAATTCAGACATCGCAGTTCTTTTACGTAATAGACCACCCGGTATGTAGGTAATTAGAATGTCTGCTGTGTCTAATTTAGTGTCAGTTATTGATCAATGATTTGTAATAGGCGATTAAGTTTTCAAACTGCATGAGTTACCGGTGATGACTTGTACAATTTGAACATTTGCTCTGAAACAGCTATGTAGTTCTTTTTAAATTGTAAGAATTTTGAAGGCTGGATAAATGGTGCTATCGACGAATAAACTTACTAATATAAATAAATAAAACGTTTATTGTTCTTAAAAGTTAACACAAAACAAGTTGTATAGTAGATCCCACACTAGGGCGACCTGTGTCGTGTGATTTAGGCTCTTCCTTATGTTTATAATATGTAACACAAAATTACCTTTATAAATGTAGCGCTCGTAGCGTAGTTTGATTAGGTGATTGTCAGCGATCACCGAAATTAAGCAACGTTCCGCACGGTCAGTATTTGGATGGGTGACCGCGGGTGGCATTTTCCAACTGAGCGCTACCGTGGCTCGGATGACACGTTAAATTGTAGGTCCCGGTTGTTTTAACCGTTTAGCCATGTCAGAGGCCTTCAGGCGGCCTAAAAACTCTGACACCAGGGCTAGCCACCCGGCCTATACGAACTTACTTACTTTTTTTTTTTTTTTTTTTTCATTTTTTTCAACTATTTCTAATGACAATACTACACTCCTACTACATAGAAAGCAATTGGATCATCCACAGACCCTTGAAGGTCTAAAGATAATCCAAGTGCTCAAGCCCACTTCCAGTTGGCAGCGTGCCCAGCATGCTGGCAGCATTGCCACGCTGAATGGCAATGCTTATACGTTGAGCCAAATAAACACCAGCATTTTGGTCACGCGTCGCGTCCACCAGACGCTCAGAAAGACTTTTGAAAACGAGATGAGCTCCCGGCCCCCACGGACCCAAAGTCTCAACTCCAAATGGCTCAAATATGTAACCACTACCGAGGTTAGCATATTTGCGCCGCTTGTGCTGCTCAGCCGAATTGGCCGCCGCTCCAGCCCTACTCTGAGTCTCAGGAAGATGTGACGGTGCCAAAGTATCGACGCAAGTTGCGTCCCATACTAAGGGCCGACCACACTTCCATGGGACCAGCGTCATGCCGTCAGGCCTTTTGCCATCACCACGCGCCAACCCACTCGGTTCGAGTACGGCTGCGATATTGGCGGTGACAAAAGCCCTGCGTATGACATCGTTAAGGTTGGCGTGGCGTCCAATCCGACCAGCGCTTTTTGAGCAAGAGAGACCGTGGTGACCGAGCTGGTCAACTGCAGTACCACACTGACAGCGATGAGCTTCACAACACCTTGCACCCAAGCGTAAGCTGACAGCTAGACGAAATGCAGTTGGGTCTAAAAGGTTACCAGTATTGAAAGAGGGCAATGCTTGCAACCAAAGACCGGACTCCCATACAGAGACTGCAAGGATACGAGCGCGATCCGCGACGCTAGGACACGTGTCTAGAAGAGATTTCCGTGCTAGTTCGCAGATCGGCCGATCCCACAGTCTCTGCGACGATAAAGTCTTTGGAAGCTCGGTATTTGGGCAAGCGACCCTCCAAGCATTCGTTGCCTCATTCAAATGAGCTACATCTACGCCAGAATGGCCTAAAGAAGGTGCGAGGATTTTTTCAATCAAGTTCTGAGTACTATGAATGGAGGACAAGAAAGCTGGTAAAGCAACACTTGAAATTTGGCGGACCCCTAACCCTCCAAGCCTAACAGGCAAGGAGGCTTGTAGCCACGCCCTTTCACTCATGTCAATATTCAAAACCGATACTAGGGACTGCTTTACAACATCGTCTAAGCTCAAAAGGAGCTCATTGTGTTTCCACAATGGACTACATCGTAAAGCGTACATAAATTTTGGTACAAACAGACAACATCTTATAATAGTAAAAGCCATGTGGGCGTTAATTTTGAGTAGCCTATCAGAGGCACTCAAAAAATTTTGAATTTTTTCTTGAACGAAAGGCGGAAAAGACTCATCTAATATCGGCGAACCTAGAAGGCGAAGAGAACACTTGTCTACCGATTTGATGTTAGGTGCCAAATCATTAAATTTGTTAAGTATCAAATCTTTATCCGGACATGAGTCGCAAACGAAAAGTTCGCATTTCGAAAAATTTAGCTCCAAACCAATTTGACGAAACTCGTCAATAAGAATTTCCAAATCACGTAGGACTGTGCTCGCATCGCCACCCAAAGTCCCGTCATCCAGATACCAAACGTTGAGTTTAGATTGGAGACGTTGAACAATTGGATGAATGGCCAGGCTGAAAATGGCTGGTCCGAGAGGGTCACCTTGTTGACAGCCAACGGAAGATAGCAAAACATCATTTTTGTAAATTAATTTAGTGGGTTTGCCGTAGCATTGCCAAAGAAAATTGAAAAGATCGGGAATTTTGTCTTTGACCTGTGCTAACAAGGCGTCTCGATTAACCGAATTGAAAGCATTTTTGACATCCACCTTAAGCAACACTTCTCCACAATTTTGACCGAGAAAAGTACGAAGCGAATGAACAGCAGCCTCACATCCACCCCGCGAACCAAAGCCAAGCTGTATTGGTTGAAAAAGGCTACTCAAAAGAGCAACCTTTTTTCCACAACCGGCTTTGGCTGCGAGACGACGATATGTGGTGCCAACAGCAATAGGTCTGATGCCACCATCTTTTTTGACAAGTGCGCATAGGTTAGCGCCATACAAGACTTCGATAACGTCATCATTGACCTGCCCAGATAACATGAGATTTGCCAAACCCGTTAATTCTCTCAAGAGAGACTCAGCCACCTCACCAGAGCTAAAAGATAGAAGATCTTTTAGATGTTGAGGCGAGAGACCATCTAGGCCTCCGGCTGAGCCGCTCCGAAAAGAAGAAACGGCCGCTGCAATCTCCTGAGCTGACACTTCAATGACAACGTCATCAGGGTGTGGTGGCTCAGGCAGGTGGAGACATGCTGCCGGCGGATGCTTGTCACGGAGTGACTGGACCGTATCGGGTGTGTGGGGGGCAATAGTATCGCTGGAGAACAGGACTCGTGCGGCGCCTTTGATATCGCCATCACTAATTTTGCTCTCTACTATTTTAATGGTAACCGAATCGTCTGTTTTTTTAGAATTTGGTTTATTCTGCCTTGTTGGCGGAATAATGCTTTCAAAATCTAAAGAATTCTCTTCCAATGCGCTGTACTTTACGCAATTTTCCTTTACCCTAGTGGTAAGGGATTTTTTGTTTGTTGGGTCCGAATGTACGTAAAGCACAACGTAGGGAAAAGTCAAGAGGTGTTCCCAGGCGTCTAAAGAATTTTTAGAAATAACATTCCGAATAGCAGCAGATAAACACTGCGCAACCGAAAAACGTGCACCACGCGGGATGCGTTTTAAAACAGGAAGATAACTTTTGAGTGAGCTAAGAACCTCCCAAAGCGGTTTGGAAGGAGCAGCAGCGCTCACGGGACTGCTGCTGGCTCCATCAGAGCCTGCGATAGGGGCCGAAAGTGTAATTTGGCTATTTTTATGGCACCGCGTACGATGAATTTTGAGGCCTTTCTGTCCTTTAAAAAATCGCACTTGGGAACACTCTAGGCACTGAATCATGTCCCCCTGCGACACATTAACGTATTGGGAAACTGCATTTGGCCCGGCCGGGGCGCAAAATGCCATGAATAACAAGAATTATACTACAAATATAAATAAAAATAAACTTAGGTTCTATAAGTGGAGACGTCAGGACGTCAGACCGTGACGTGGGCGGTCTGCGCAGACTCGGATGGCGTTGACATGGAAACAAGAAAACAACAATGAGCCGCGACTGTCAAAAACCTACCGAATATTACAACACAATAGAAAACAATTATTTGACTATCTCTAGCTCTACAAATATTACCTCGAAAGAAAATAAGAAAAAAAGGAAAGATTGGAATAGAATTTGGCCCGCTAGAGCAGAAAAATCTGAAAAATAAGGGCCGAGAAAAATCCTGCCAACATACGTTGACAGCAACTTTTTTTTTCTTTTCTTACTTACTTACCTTTATAATACAGAAACTTATATTAAAATTCATAGTGCACTGGTTCCTACACTAGGGTTACCTGTGTCGTAGGATCCAGGCTCTTTCCCAGACGGGAAGGTAATACTAAATGTTTACATGGTATCTACAATAGTATCATCAATTAATCATGGACATAGTCGATATTAGGTATTATCATCAATATAATAGTCGACACCGTAGGTGGTTTAACTCAAGAAAGAAATCTCAATATCTTCTAAATTATATATCGGCCAAAAACGTATTAGTATACTTAACCTACTTTCATTTAAAACTGAATGAAATGAAAGACGGACTATCGCAGAATGGTATTTATTATTCAAGCGCAAGTATATATTACATAAGTACAAATGGGGAGTCTTATAAATAGATCTACCCTATTATGTCACATACAGTACAAAAACAACGGTGTTCAATCGTCGTTTATTTAATAAATAGTTTATTGAATTATTATCCTAAAAATCCACATCTAGCCAAGCTAGAAAAACATATGACTTAACCTAATGTCAACCATCTAATGAAGTTATAAAAATTGTTGTTATCATAATCATCATCACCATTTACTTGATAACTTATTGTGTGTCTGTCTGTGTACCCGCATAGACCTTCTAATGTTCTAATCTATGCAACAGTTTGTAATGTGGTTTTCAGTGTCTTTCAAAATAGGTATTTCTTACGGAAGATTTGTTTAGGTATTAGGTATTATAATTTGTAGCCGGGCAAAGTCACGACGAGCTGTTAGTTGATAGTAAGAAGTAGGTTTTTGATGTTTACCATTGCCATTTAGTGTATCCCTGGACATTATAAATCAATGGTGTATACACCTACCTAAGAGTGCTAACCTAAAATAATATTACGTGATGTACCTAAACATATTGTGTTTGACAGCTTAGCTAATATAATTAATAAGCTATTTCAAGGCTTATCCCTAATGGATTACAGGTTACAAACAGCTAAATACAGGTGCGTATTGATCGTTTAAGAATTCATTAATAATCCAAGTAGTTTTCAATAGAAAGGGCAATGGTTCGGATTTCGCGCCTGGATGAATCTCACTGAGTTATTAATTCCAACTTATAATATATTCTTAGTTGGTTGTTTAGCTTTCATATAAAATTAATAAGAATTATTTAATACTGATAGTTACATTAATTGATAAGAACGCACAAGCGTATCGCAATCTCCTTTATTTACCTATTTATTTCGAGGCTGTTGCTTTTTGACCGACGAAACGGAGGAGGCACGCATTACTACATAGTGGTCCGATTTCAATAATTATTTTTTATTAGAAAAAGTATACTTCAAAATTAGTCCAACTTAAATTTGGCGAAATCGGCCCAGGCATTTTTGTTAAAAATAAAGAATAATGCGAAAAATGCTAACATCGATCCGTGCAAAATATTCGCGAATTCTGTACACGGTTGAAGTCGGTCATGCCATTTTTAGCAAAAAATAATCAAAGTGCAGTTTGACTTTCAGAGGTGTATCTTTACTATTATTATAAATCTGAAATAGTGTTTGTTGATGTATTGGTTTGTTCCTCTTTCACACAGTAATGGAGCAACGGATTGACTTGAATTTCGGCATAAACATAGTTTGAAAGACGGAGAGTGACATATGCTACTTTTTATCCCAGATAAATTAAATTTGCTCATTGGATAGCACGAATAATAAAATATCATGCAGGCAAAACCGCGAGCAAAAGCTAGTGTTTTTTATTTTAAAAAAATCTACTATACTTATTCGAAAAAAAAATGTTTACTATTTCAGAGCCACTTTATCTCAGATATACTGAATTTAACTATAAAATACCGGCTAAAAGTTAAGCTGGACAATTGAAACACCCTTGATCCTGCCCGGGATATTTTTTTACAAAAAAATCTATAAAACCCATTTATCTCAGATAGACTGACTGAAATACAGGCTAAAATGTTGAGCCCGAATAAAGTGTGGGATGGGCTGTTAAAGTATAATAAACATAATAACATCTGTTATACGGACGGAAAGTAATCAGCCCAGCTAAAAACACTATAACTAGACTTACTATCATCTTAATCTGACAATCCACAACCACTGGGCAATGTTCCAAGAAATATTTTCATGAGAAAATACAGGTGCACAGGACTAGGCAGGTAGAAAGTTACTTGGAATTACGTAATAGAAAAACTAAATATGTACGTTTATGTAATCGGAAGAGTTGAATTTATGGGTCATGTGATTTAATCACCAGTATGTTTAGCTATAGGGGCGCACCGATGCCTTCCTTGGTTCCTTTTGAAGATCCCGGAAGGCACATAGGCTGGCCACCAAGGGGGTTTTAGTGGGTACAATCCCACATAACCCGACTGCGCCCAATAGCGGTCGGGCATCTTTGGAAGATTTCCCCTTCGTAAAAAAAATGCTATAAGTAGAGGTATTTTACAAAAATCAGCTATTTAGGTACATTTCGCGTTGTAGGGTGGAAAAGTGAGCAGGTAAGTGGACAGCACAAATATGTAAGCAAATAAACAATTACTAAGTCACTAATGGTCACTGACGTTATCATTCCTCATGTCATTGCCGCCACTCTTACGGCTTTCTACTACTTACATACACTACTGTGTGCAGAAGTGTAAATTCAGTAGTGTAAGTAGTATGTATAATCTTTTTGTAAGTATAGAAATTATTACCTAGTGGTATTTCATGTCATTTAACTTTCTTTTACTTGCAACTGCTTATTTTGTCCCGGCTTGAAACTTATTCCAAGGTAACCATGTGATTGTATCTACCTCTACTTACTTTATAAGAAGAAATCTACAAAACATCTTCAAAACGAGCGTTTTGAGGAAATTTCTAAATATAGTTATATTGGTACCAATGTAATCATAGAGTGAGGAAGATTTTCCAATGATCCCTCCTGCTCTTAGAGCCTATTTCATGAAAGAAGTCTCGCAGAAGCAGCAGCACAATCGCAAGGCCGATCTATCAAAATACATTTATCTGAGGTGAAAATTAGTTCTATTAATTCTCCGTGGGACTTCTTTGATGAAAATTACTCAGTTTCATGATTTTTGACCGTGTGAAAACAGATTACAAATCACAGACAAATCTTAAAGACCTTAGTTGGTGCGGACGGGATAGCACAGAATAAAAACCTTGTACCAGTCATAAAGTCGTCAGTATTGTAGTCGGCGCGCCACATGTCACCGGTATCGTTAAAGTTTCAGAAGCGCGGCGGCGGCCACCCCGAGTAAATCCTGTGATGAATGCAGCTCGTCCCGCGGCCCGGCCGCGGCCGCCATCCGTCACGGACCTATCGCCCGTCTTGCGCGACATAAAAATTCTCCCCCAGACGTAACACTTGATTAATGTTTCAAAAAGCCCAATTAAGCGTGCACTCGAACGTTTTAACTTTTACCCGCAGCTCGGGACTCGACTGACGTTTCGCCCTGTGCTAATAGATTGGGGCTCGTTACTGAGAAATTGTAATTAAAATTAATGGCAGCGTTCTCTGCACGCGCTCAAAGCTTCTTACAAGTTTTGTTAAAACATACGTATTATTTATACCTATAATAGTTACCTATTGTACCGTTGTATTCTTATCATAAATCACATTTTTTGTGCGTTACAAATTGAAAGTGGAGGTGAACATTGCAGACGTTGTTTAGATATCCCAAGTGAGACATAAGATATCGTAAAACTATTTTTATAGTCTCATGCTACTTTTAACGTACAAATAACACACATTTTGCATTTGGAACTCTTTGAAAGGAATATCAATTTTCATCGGCAAAGCGAGTCTAGGTTTCAAATTGGTACGTATATTAACGCAATAACAATTCATATTCATCATGGATGCGCCATCGTATTCCTGGTCGAGTTTGAATTTATAATTAGTTTATTTATTATTTATATGAATTTTAACTAAAAATACTGAAGTACAGTGCGACACAAAAGAGATGAAATTAATTATTCGGGAACTAAATTGTCACTCTTGCTAAAACCACAATCTGAGCAGTCAATTATTGTTAAAGTGCTAGCATTTTTCCCGTTTTACGTTATTTTGTGGATTTGGAACAGGAAAACAATATAATTATGCAAAAAATAATGCAAAATATGCTAACAAAGCGACGGTGGCGACCTCATTTAATTTCAAGTCTTTTATGTAGCGGTAGCAGGGTTATTATATAAGCAATTAGCATCCTTCTAGGGGCTTATTCTGTACATAAAAACTTTCGTCAAAACTCAAAAAGACGGACAGACGTCTGTCCGTCTATGTGTATGTCAAGACTCTTTATTTAGTAGTTTTAAATTTTTTCGTATATGTGCAGCACTCGGTACTAATGCATAAGTAAAAAATGCGTTTAAATATTACTCAATATTAAACAATTTTTAATAAAAATATATACCGAAGGTTAAGCGACTTCGACGTCTTCGATTAATTTTAAGATGACGTTGAGTAATGACAACAGAATACAGGTTATTTATGTTGTTTCAGATTGGATAGCGCGATGCTAGAGTTGTGCAGCTGGGGCCAGTTTGGGCCAGGTGTCCCGAGCTTCGAGGATGAGTAGCCGGGACCTGGGTTGGGTCTGACCTTATATACTGTGAGGATGTTCAAACAGAGTTGGGACAGGGTGTGCTTCATTGTGCTTTGAAGACAGCGGTCATGGCGCCTGCCCGCGCACGCTCTCGCCTGCTGCTGCTTCTGGCGATGATATTATTACGAGGTAAGTTTATATATTTAATTTTATAAAGTCTATAATTTATCTATTCTGCTTCCAAAAAGATAGCAAATATTTTTTGAAAATATTTGGGTCCTGGGATGGAGCTGAGACCTACCGAGGTCGCTGTCTAGGATTTACTAAACAAGCTCTAATCCTCGAGGTAGGCGCGGCGGTTCGAAGTAAAACGACGTAGTTTGTATAAGTAGGTACTCGTATATGTAGATAGTAGGTAATTGTCACGAGGTCCGATTATTTTATGTAGCTATTCAATAATTAATGGATAGCCTAATTACAATGAAAGCCTGGAAAAATAAAAGTGCTACATGTGGCCTTTGCTGAAAAAGCTTGAATGTCCACTCCCTGTATAGTGTTTTCTTCAACTAAACAATGTATTGTGTTCACGTCTCATCACATACTTTAAAATAATCAAATTATGAATTGAATATTTATTTTTATAACTAAAAAACATTGAAATATAATTCTTAACTACCTTATACCTATATTATGAATTATTTATAAATCAATTATTTATGTTATCAAGAAATGAATTATTTATGTATCTACCATCAATAAATTTGTATAACGCCACAACAGCAGCGTTTAATGACTGTAAGCCAGCACTGGGTACCTAATGCTTTTTGAGCGCAGTAACGATTCAGCTTTGTTTGGAAGAAGTGTGTTATTTGCCGTGTATGGGTACTGTTACGGACAGATGAGTCCAAACTGATGAATGTACTGTGCCTAGGTCTCTCTCAGATTTCGCATTCGCCATTTTTGTATTTTATAACTATTAGCTTCAAAAACATTTAGCATAAGTGCATACAACCTTACTCAGGTAACGGCTAACGGTAACTGTTTTATTGTTTTATAAGTAAACGGCTCTGGGCCGGCGGATGTTTGCGCACAATAGATAATACCACGTGGTGGAACGGAGAAATAATACCACGTGGTGGAATGTATGGATAGGTTCAAAACTTACGCGTGATATCGTATAAAACTGTGTAATATTGTGTTAAAGCTGTAATAATGTGTTAAAACTGTAATATTGTGTTTAGTGTATAAATTGTGTTTTATGTAAATAAAGAAATTTCGACTGGTTGTTTTCTTGGTTAACCTTTGGTATGAGGACGAGGCGGAGGTAAGGTAAATGCGAGGGAAAATGCATAAGGTAAATGCAACGGCGAGCTAAGATAGGAAAATATTGGGAAACATAGGGAAAAGTATAAGAATAGAAAAATAACCTAGCGGTCGTAGATGGCCCGACGCGATGCGCGTGAGCAAGAGGGCGGGATCTTGGACTCTCTCGCTCACACGGAAAGGGCGCGCGGAGGGTGTATGCGCATTGTTCTCACGGGGCAGACCCCCCGAGGGGGGACGCGTGAGGGCGATTCGTATAAATGTTTGTAGGCTGCGGCCGCAAGCTTCACTTGCCACCGTACCAGCTCGCCGTGCAACATCTCCCAAGAAGACCTCCGCCTCCGACGTACCAACGGTTAACCCCGTTAACAAGAAGCGACCTGTCGAAGGGTACTTTATGGAAAGAAGAGCTTTGATTGCATTACGGTGCACTTCCCTGCTCCTCAACAAGTCTTCGAGCCGGATAACCCGAGAGAAGTGGGTTATCCCTACAGAATATACATCGGAGGCGTCGGTACCCGCTGAGCTACATTATAGAAGCGCTCGCGGGGCGAATGTTGGCCGAGAGAACTCTGAGCCCACTGAGCTACCTTATAGAAGCGCTCGTGGGACGAAGATATCGGCGTTTTTAAGAAGAAAGAAGCCTTCGGTGGACGACGCCTTAGCTATCACGAGCTAGGCGGTGTAGTCTAGGGACAGCAACCGCGCGTACCGAACTCTACGCGTGGTCCGAGCTAGCGGTCGGGTATCACACAGCCCGGCCGTCAACGTCCCCACCGAGAGAAGAAAGAAGGTTGGGTTGACCGAAGAACACCGAACGGTGCGTCCGCTCCGGGTTCGTCGGGTTTTATGAAGATCACCCAACGGTGCGACGGCTCCGGGTCTAGAGAGAAGAACACCCAACGGTGCTGCGTCTTCGTGTAAATCGGCGGGCAAGTCCACGAAGACGCACTGCTGCTTCGGGGAGCCAGTTGGAGAGCGGGCCGGCTGCTTCGGGTGCGTCGTGTTTGAGAACAAGGAGCGACGCCTGAAGTGTGAAGTATTACCCGCGTCGGTAAGAGTGTGAGTGGCACGGCGCCAGACTGCAGGCAAGCCGACGTGACTGGCATTCCCACCAGTCACCGAGCAACCCGCTGCCCTCACATTCCTCTGCCGAGGGGATCCCACCTTTCCTTTCCTGCACGACCTTCCATCCTCAAGGGAGCATATCCCGGCCTAAAAACCGGGCCCTCCCGCGAGACTGATAGGGACCGATAGGGAGGTAGGGACTTAGGGACCGTTAGGGACGTTAGGGGGCAACCATGCCGAAGACTAGAAGCCAGACCGTTGATGGGCAGGATCTGCGAGTCAACGTGGATTACCCCGCGTCACCGTCCACCGTACAACCGTCGGCGCCGCAGGATGTACCCTCGAGAGAAACGGGTACAGTAGAAGAATTCTCGGCGCCCCCGGCTAGCACAACGAAACCGCTGCCGTCGACAGAGCAGCGATTGGAAACAAGATCTGTGCGCTCTACAGTCAGCGTTAGCGTGAGAATCCGGCGCGCCGAGATTCAAGCCGAAGAACGATTGGCTGAGCTCAAGAGAAAGGAGCTACAACTTGAAGCGGACCTTATTAAGAAACGCTTAGCAGCGGATATCGACATAATGCGGGAAGAATCGGAACAAGGAAGCGTTTACGACCGCGCCGAGAATGACGTCGATAGGCGGGTTAGCGAATGGGTAGATGACTCACAAACCCGGGACCCAGCTGCAAACACAATAGAGGCGGACGCGCCGTCACGGACGAGAGCGAGCGGGACAGAACGAGGCGCTACCTCAACACGTGTTGCGTTTAAAGAAAGGCCCGTTACATTACACAAAGGAACCCCGAAAGAGGACCCGATGGACCGACTCGCCAACGCGTTAGATAAAATGACGAGAAACGGTCGGCGGTCAAGGCCACCAGAGCTACCATCGTTTGCCGGAGCACCTGGGGAGTGGCTCCCATTCAAAGCGGCGGTTCGAGAAGCTACGGCAATATATAATATACCTCCGGTCGAGAATCTCGCGCGACTGCGCGCATGCCTAAAGGGAGAGGCAAGACAATGCGTCGCGGCGCTCCTGTACACGGCGTCGGAACCGTCCGGCATAATGGCCACTCTAGAACAGCGGTACGGGCAACCCGAGATCATCATTGACCAGGCGTTGGAGGAACTTAAGAGGCTGCCGCGTATTGGAACGACCGCGGCAGATCTCAACAACTTCGCGATCAAACTACAAAATATCGTAACGGTCATCGCGTGCCTCGATGCGAAAGGATATTTAAAAAATCCCATGTTAACGCGGCATGTCACTGAGAAAATGAGTGAACATTATCGATCGAGATGGTGCGACTTCGCCGAGGAACATAGCAACGCAAACGATGCGGAGATCGTGACTTTGTCGCGATTTTTTATGCGAGAAGCGGAGCGTGCGGTACGACATTGTTACTCCGCACCGGCGGCGTATTCATCAAGACCGACTAATGGCAGAGAAGCGCTACCAACACCGCGACCTACACAGCAGTCGTCACGGCCCGCGCCTAATAAACCAACTAGGGCGCTCGTTTATGCTACAACCACCGACACATCAAAAGAAGGCACTTGTTTTTGTTGTGGGAGCGTCGATCACGTGACCACCAAATGTATAAAGCTGCGGAGCATGACCACGGACGACCGCTGGCGTTGGGCGAGAGAGACAGCGATATGTTTCCAATGTTTGGAAAGTAAACATAGAAGATTCAAGTGCAAAGCAAAGAAATGCGGCTTGAACGAGTGTCAAATGGCGCACCATTCTCTGCTTCACGTATCAGAAAAGGCACACGATGATTCACCGGCAGAGCAAGAAGAGGACTCTGCTATTACCGCCTCAGCACAGATCAACACAAATCGACACGTGTTACTCAAAGTGTGCCGGGTCACGTTGAAGGGACCGGCCGGCACCGTCGAGACGTATGGTCTGTTGGACGAAGGCTCTACTGTTAGCCTTATCGACGACGACCTCGCCGCGCAACTCGGAGCGCGCGGGCCCTCTCGGCCTCTCAACATTCACGGCGTCACGAATAGCCAGCGTGAGGCGAAGAGCCGTGCAATAGAGATTGGCATCAGAGGGCGTCGTCAGAAAGACTACGAGTCGATTAAGGCACGAACAGTGCGACGCCTTGAGCTAGGCGGCCAATCTGTGAAGCCAGAGCTACTGAATCACCCCCATCTTAGACAGTTGGATAGAGACGACGTTTGCTACGAAAACGTGCGCCCGCGCGTACTCATCGGGGCCGATAATTGGCACCTTATCGTGTCACGTAAGTTATTAACCGGTAAACGAATTCAACCGGCGGCGTCTCTAACCAAGCTGGGATGGGTGGTGCATGGTACTACTCCGCACAGATTAGTAACAACCCAGAACGAGCGGGTGTTACACATCACTACGTCGCACGGAAAAGATAGCGACGAATCGCACGAACTCGTTAGGGCTCACTGCGAGCTTGACTCGCTGGGAATATCAAAAAAACGGAAGCCAGTCACAGCGAACGAGCGTGCATTAACCATATTTAACCGGACTGTGAAGAAGAGGGACGGTTATTGTGAAGTCGGGTCACCGCGGCGCACGGACAATGTCGAGCTTCCCCCGAGCTACGACATGGCGCTACGGAAGGTACAAAGCGTCGAGCGTACGAGAAACAAGTCGCCCGAGTATAGGATCGCACACTCGGGGAAGGTGATCAAACTTGTCAAGAAACGTCACGCAGTGAAAAGCGACGCTGACCCGAGCTATTCGAGAACGTACTTACCGCATTTTGCGGTAAACAAGCCCGGCAAGAGACGTCTAGTTGGCGATGCGGCCGTGCGTTCGAAGGGAACATGTACGAACGACGCGTTACTAGGCGGCCGCCCGGACTTGCTAAGGGGCCCGAAAGGCGCCTTACAGCGTTCTCGTGAGAGACCGAGAACGACTACAACGGATACATGCAAGATGTTACGATATGCGAGAACGAGACAACAATACCGAGCGAAAGAACACTCGCATGAAGGAATCGGACCGATGGCTTATCGGCCCTCTCCGCGCCAGCGTACCGGCGGGGGACTGGCCAAAGGAAGAGGCCGCGGTTGTAGAGAATAATAAAAACTCCGTTAGCAAAGACAGAGCGTTAGCTGCGACGGTCGGGGCGCGATGGCTTCTCGGACGGCTTGAGCCGCCTCGCACGTGAACGAAGTGTCGAGCAGGGCGAGTCGCCCGGGATAGATTAAACCCAGTACTAGTAGCCTGAGGGCCTAGTATCCCTGGACGGGTTGTATCGGTGCGGCCGCCGTAGCAAACGCAACGTGAAGGATACGGACCGATGGTTGACCGGCCCGCCCTACCACCGCGAACCGGGGGAGGGCTGGCCGGGGGAGGAGGCCGCGGTCGCGCGCAACATTAAGGAATAAGAGGCGGTACGTTTAGTACTGCGGCAGGCGCAGCACGATAGCTTTCCAGACGATTTCGTCCGCCTCGAACAAGAATAGGATGTCGAGAGGGAAAGTCGCCTGAGAAAGTAGGCCTTGTACTATGGCCTGAGGGCCTAGTACATATGAACGGGCATATCGGTGTTGCCGCCAGTACAAACGAAGAAAGAAACCCACAGACACGTAGAATGGAGGTTCATTGACCTCAGAGCGGCTTAATCTCGGAAGGCGTGAAAACGCATGATTAGGCCGATTAAGAGCGCACTTTCGGTCACGCTGAATGAGAGAGCCCCGAAGGATGAAGTTCCCATGACTAGCAGAAGTCCGAACCACTTTCTATTAGGATCGACCGGGATGCCTTACGTGGGAAGCAGCGTTTTAGCGGACAGAAAAGCCTGGAAGAGCGCTCAAGCACTCGTTTTGGAAAATATGGATAGACGAGTACCTACCAGTACTAGCGCCACGCGGGGAAAGTGGTGCAATTGGGCTAGACCTAAAAGTAGGCGACCTGGCAGTAATCGCGGACGGACTATTGCCTAGAAACCTATGGCCCAGAGGACGGGTTGGGAAGGTAATGCCCGGAAAAGGAGGCATTATAAGAAGCGCGGAAGTACACACGCGAGGCGGGATTTTCAGACGACCTATACGTGGACGTGGACTCATCGTCCTGCCTATCAACGGGAAAGCTTCGGTCACTTCGCTCGGGGGAGACTGTTACGGACAGATGAGTCCAAACTGATGAATGTACTGTGCCTAGGTCTCTCTCAGATTTCGCATTCGCCATTTTTGTATTTTATAACTATTAGCTTCAAAAACATTTAGCATAAGTGCATACAACCTTACTCAGGTAACGGCTAACGGTAACTGTTTTATTGTTTTATAAGTAAACGGCTCTGGGCCGGCGGATGTTTGCGCACAATAGATAATACCACGTGGTGGAACGGAGAAATAATACCACGTGGTGGAATGTATGGATAGGTTCAAAACTTACGCGTGATATCGTATAAAACTGTGTAATATTGTGTTAAAGCTGTAATAATGTGTTAAAACTGTAATATTGTGTTTAGTGTATAAATTGTGTTTTATGTAAATAAAGAAATTTCGACTGGTTGTTTTCTTGGTTAACCTTTGGTATGAGGACGAGGCGGAGGTAAGGTAAATGCGAGGGAAAATGCATAAGGTAAATGCAACGGCGAGCTAAGATAGGAAAATATTGGGAAACATAGGGAAAAGTATAAGAATAGAAAAATAACCTAGCGGTCGTAGATGGCCCGACGCGATGCGCGTGAGCAAGAGGGCGGGATCTTGGACTCTCTCGCTCACACGGAAAGGGCGCGCGGAGGGTGTATGCGCATTGTTCTCACGGGGCAGACCCCCCGAGGGGGGACGCGTGAGGGCGATTCGTATAAATGTTTGTAGGCTGCGGCCGCAAGCTTCACTTGCCACCGTACCAGCTCGCCGTGCAACATCTCCCAAGAAGACCTCCGCCTCCGACGTACCAACGGTTAACCCCGTTAACAAGAAGCGACCTGTCGAAGGGTACTTTATGGAAAGAAGAGCTTTGATTGCATTACGGTGCACTTCCCTGCTCCTCAACAGGTACTGACTGTCTGTTCTTGGTATGCAAACTTCATAGTATGCCGACATAATAACAGAGCAGCTAGCTTAGCATACGACCACGAAAAAAAGTCTTTTGAACGTATGAGAAAGCGTCAGATATAATATATTTCATCCAAACTCTGTCTCGTTCTGACACGTAGAAAAAAAATGTACCGTGGTGCATCTACTAGCCCGGCAGGAGGACGGAAATTTGGCTCAGCTCTGTGTTTGGACAGCTATTACACGGCTACTTTCGGAATAAATGTGACATTTATCAACAACGATCTTAACATTTGGTATATACCTACCTGTCTTAAGGAAAAGTATCCAATAAACTTTTCTTGCGGTCGATTATTTTAGTTTAGGAACTTTCCCATTTTCGAGTTTTATTATTATAAATTACACTAAGTCTGCAATAAATTATGATATTTTTATTTTTCAAATATCTTCAAATATGATTGGGGTATGAATTCTTAAACATGACCGCACGAAACCAAAAAGTTCCGCGACGAAAATACGAGTGTGCTGTCTCAATACGCCGCTTAGATTTACGCGCCGTGGGTTAGGTGAGAGTAAGATAAAAAGGAAATAAAGTGCTTCATTCTATACTGGGTTTTTTTCTAAGCCACGGGTACGACAACATTAACTATGGGACTAACCCCTCAATATTGCGAATAAAAAATCAGCATTTCCATACATTTTGTCGTGAGTAAATAAACTTCACTACCATAGTATAAAACAAAGTCGCTTTCGCTGTCTGTCCCTATGCTTGCTTATATCTTTAAAACTAGAACTAACTATAGAGTGATTCAAGCGGAAGGTTTATATGTATGTATAATACACCTATGCGAAGCCGGGGCGGATCGCTAGTTATATCTAAATGGAACAAGACTTGGCGTGTGTTTCTAGTGTTTTTGCGGTTTTTATATCTGTAACTATTATCTAGAAGTTCTCCAAACAGTAGACCTCGCAAGTGTACATTTTGTATAACACTCTCTAGTAATCAGTTTTCATTAATGCACAATGTGCACAGGCAAATATATTCACAATAATGGTATGGTTCTGTCCTATGATATATTATCATTGTAAATTATGACCAACTTTAGCTATGGGACTAATCCCCTATACAGGGTTATCCAGAACCAGTGTAGTCATCCTAATATTTGTTTATACAGGTTTTTATAGGGATTTTATTTTCCAGGTTCCAAATATGACAGATGTCAAAGTGACAGCTGTCATATTCTATAATTCATTCTCAAATGACCTGACAGATCTGAAAGTGGCAGCTGTTTTTTCTTCTGTATATAATTATTTTTATTTTTAATGAGATGAGAAACTTCCCTATTCTGTGGATGCTGAAGTTGTTTCCCAGTAAATAATATTCTATTGAAACTTTCATATTATAAGCAGTGAAAGTTTTGCTATTCGCATCTTTGCTGTTCTAGATTCAACTTCATGACTTTGCTTACATTATAGTCTGACTATGTCCGCACAAAACGTGGAATAGGAACCATTTAGGATAGTAATATCGCAGTTATGCAACTCTTAGTAAAAACAGACCTTTTACAGTATACATCACTCCTATACATCAGTATGGAAAATATAACTAAAAAAAATGTCAATTTGATGCATATACATAATTGTTTTTGCAAAATATGTCATGAAATGATATTGATAATAACGTTTAGGTAGGGGAAGGTGAGCATGAAAGAGCCAGTTTTAGATTTTGACACCTAACTCTATTCAGTATTCGAATAGAACTATAATATATATGCACACTAATACCTTTAGTATTACTGAAGAAGTAACAGATAACTTAGTTGCATAAAAGTTTCATTTAGATATAGAAATTTGCAATAAAAAAAATATCGAACTTCAGCTCTTTCAAGACATGCATGCATTGAAAGAGCCACGACATTTTATGAAAGAGCCACAACTAAATACGTACAATTTCAAATTGAAAAAGTATGGTTTTCCAATTTGAAATTGGAAATTGGAAATTTGGTTTCATTTCTTTTTAGAGAAGAAATGAAACCAAAGTGATTTTTAATACTGATGTAACATCATCATTGTTACATCAGTATTAAAATCATATATGGCGGGAACTTAAACTAGTCATTGTCAAAGAATGTCTCAACATTTGCTTGTGGCTCTAGAAAGTAATGTATTTTCTGGTTTACTTCTTAGATTGCTGTGCCTAGTCATAAATCCTCTTAACCACTCATCGCCAGCAATTTCAGTAACTACCCACGTTTTTGGGCAAATTTTGTTAGCGACAGCGTAATCATATGCCAGTTTTTTTGCCTAATGTCTTGTCAGTCCGTACATTTTGGACGCAGTTTTTAAGTAATCTGCTAGTAAATCTTCTTGTTCAATAGAAAAAATTCTGTTGTTTCCTATGTTCCTATGTTGTATATGTCAAATCACCAGAGGCCGGCTCTTTCATAACATTTTTAGGTGGCTCTTTCATAACAAGTTGCCAAAAAATAAATAACCTGTCAGAATCAGAATCAGAATCAGAATCAGAATATCGTTTATTGCTATAAAACTGGTACATATGTTGTTAAAAAATTATAAGAGAAGTATCACAGTCTTACCCTTTTCGGGCGTGCAATATTTTACTGAATACATACCTAATTCACCTATTTTTATAGGTCTAGGTAGGTATTAAATCTTATAGCTACTATAATACACACACAAAGAATTAACATAACATAACATCTAGTATTTACAATTTCTAAATTATATTTTATAACAATTTTGGTGTAGGTAACATCATTTTAGGTACATTGGTAAAAGGTGCTACCTAGTCATTAAAAAATTCTTTTAGTGAGTAGAACGTTTTTGCTATTAACCAAGATTTTAACTTACGTTTGAATAATGTCAAACTGAGAGACTTGAATTCTATTGGTAAATGATTATAAACTTTGATTGCACTGTAGTAGGAGCTATTTGCATACATAGTGTTATTGACTTGAGGTATGCCAATATTATATTTTTGCTTTGACCTCAAGATGGCAGCACGGCTTGAGCTGTTTGCAAGAAAGTAGTGTTCGTTATTTTTTACAAATAAACAGATTTCTAGAATATAAATGCCAGTTAACGTCAAAAAGCTGTTCTCTCTAAATATACTCCGCAATGAATCTGTATCTTTTAAATTGTAAATGACACGTATACATCGTTTTTGCAAGACAAAAGTTGATTGCACATTAACGGAATTTCCCCAAAAAATCACCCCGTAACTTAAGTGAGGATAAACATTTCCGTAGTAAGCATTTGTTGCAATGGTTTTACTAGTGGCATTCTTGATTATAGATAACGCATAACAGTATTGAGACAGTTTATTATTTACTAGTAGAACATGTTCTTTCCAATTTAGGTTGCAGTCTATCTTTACTCCCAAAAAGTTAGTATTGTTTACAAAATCTACTTTATTATCATTGTTTTTAACATTTAGCTGTAATTGTTTTTGTCGATAGGATCTAAAATTAATTAATTTGGTTTTTTCTATATTCACTTTTAAATTTAGCTTTTGAAGCCATGTAATAATTTGGTTTAATTTATTATTTATTTCAATTTCAAAAAGTTGGTCGGATGTTTTCTTCGGTATGTAAATAGTGGCGTCATCGGCAAACATTACACACATATCATTGGTTAACCTTGGTAGATCGTTGATATATAGCAAGAATAGAAGGGGCCCCAGAATACTGCCTTGGGGTACCCCCAGTGAAATATATTTAAAATTAGATTGAAACTCTTTTAATGTTTTTGTTTTTTTGTCATATACCAGAACTGAAGTGGCCTGAGTGCGATTTTTTAAATATGATTCAATTAATTTGAGAGCATGTCCTCTGATGCCAATGTGATCCAGAATTTGCAGAAGCTTTTTGTGTACCACACAGTCAAATGCTTTAGACATATCTAAAAATAATGCGACGCCTGGATTTTTTGCGTTTATATCGTCCCACACTTGCTTGAGCATATCGAAAATAGCCAATGATGTATTTTTCCCTTTTTGGAATCCGAATTGTTTGTTGCTTATTATATTATTAGAGATCAAAAATTTATAGAGTCGGTTAAATATGGCTTTTTCAAATATTTTAGAGAAAGAGGGTAAAATAGCAATTGGTCTATAGTTATTTATATCATTTTTAGAGCCTTTTTTGTAGACGGGTTTAATTATAGCTCTCTTTAATTCTTCTGGAAAAATCCCTGTGGATATCGATAAATTTATTAGGTAAGCCAGAGGTTCAGCAATGATATCTATACATCTTTTTATTAGTTGCATTGAAATTTCGTCGTGACCACACGATTTCTTATTTTTAAATTTTTTCACAATATTTTTTATTTCTGAACTGTCGACTGGAGTCAAAAATATTGTACTAAAATGTTTATCTGTAAGATGTTCAATATTTTTTGGGTTCGGTTCGTTCTTTTGTTGAGTTTCTTTATTTATGTTTATAAAGTGGTCATTTATTTTTTCACATATTATTTTTTGGTCGGTTACCTCTTCATTGTCAATTTTCAAGCAGTCTATTGTTGTGCGTATAGTATTTGTTGGGTTTGTGTATTGTTTGATTAAACCCCAGGTTGCCTTAGATTTGTTTGTACTTCGTTGTATGTATCTTATGTTGGTAGCTTTTTTTGAGTATGAAGTTACACGTTTTAATACTCTTGAATATATCTTGTATCTCTCTTGATATTCGGTAGAATTTTTAGTAAATGTTTTGACGTATAATTCCCTCTTTTTCCTACTTGAAATTGCAATTCCCTTAGTCTTCCAGTTTGGTTTTTTCTTATGAAAAATCTTTTTTCTTTGCAGAGGTACACATAAGTTAAATATTAAAGAAAATAGTTCTATGAATTCTGCATACGCTTTGTTAACATCAGGTTGTGAATAGATATTCGAAAAATTTACTTGGGATAAGTATTTTACAAAATTGTTTATGTGAACGTCAACATTTCTTTTTACTATGTACCAATATTTTTCCTTATAACTTAAATTTGTTTTTACTTTTATCATCTGAGCAGTATGGTCAGTTAGTTGTCCTAGAGTAATTATTTCTACTTTGTATTGCTTAGTGTTTGTCAATATATTATCGATGCATGTCTGTGAGTGAGACGTGATTCTAGTTGGTTCAGATATCGCTGGATGTACTTTGAAGGAATTTAAAGTGCTTAAGAACGTGTCTTTTTTACTTTTGTTTTTAACTTCATCAAGCAGGTCTATGTTAAAGTCTCCTAGTATGTATATTTTCTTGTTATTTCGCCTGTTCCTTATAGTTAATTTATGCAAAAGTGTTTCAAGAGTCTCTATGTATAATTTGAAATTACTATTTGGTGGCCTATAGTTCCCTATAATGATTGTGTTTAATTCTGGTAGAGTTATGCCACAGCATTCAAAGTGGCCTTCAATTGATAAGTCAGATATCCAGTCTAGCTTTTTAAAACAGATTGAGTTTTTGACATAGATCGCTACACCACCTTTAGTTTTATTTTTACGCGTATAATGAACTGCTGATTGATAACTGTCAATTTGTAAAGTGTTTTCTTCGTTTTCTTTTAAATGCGTTTCAGTAAAACAACAGACGTCGGGTTTATATTCATTATTTATTAACTCTATATCGTCGACTTTGTATCTTATACTGCGAATGTTTATATGCATAATTTGTAGCGACTGATCATTAATAGGTACGAAAAAATTTATATTCGTTTATTGTTTGGTCATTAATCTGTTTCATTTGTTTGTTCTGAAAATAAAAAGGTATTTTGCCTGGTTTGCAATCTTGCATATCTTTTAATTTGGGTTCATCTCTATTTTTCAACGTATTTTTATTCATTTTATCAAAATAATATGGTATTGTGCCTCGTTTCAGTGTAGTTTGAATTTGGTTATTTGAATGTGTAATTTTTTCACCTAATAAATTTGAAATGTACTCATTTTCATATATTAGATAGTTTACTGATCTGGACATGTGTCGCAAATTTGCGGTATAATCTTTCTGGTTGAGCGTCTTCGCGATAGGTTGTAAATATTTGCAGTTTGTGAAGTTACTTACTATGTTACTGATTGCAGAGTTTAGCTTATCCTCATTTAAGTGACGGTTTCGTAATACACCTACAACTACTACATTTTGTTTACTGAGCAGTTTTAAGGTTCTTGTTATTTCTAAAAGTACTTTGGTAGGGTTACTATCATTCGATCCAACACTTATCACTACCCAGTCATTTTCGTGCAAGCTCAGTTTCCCAAAGTTAGTATTTTGAAGTATGTACTCTCCAGGTGCACCTGGGTTTGTAAAGTTTATGATTCTATATTCGTTTGTGGTTCCTTGCTTCGCCCTTAAGCTTATCAGTTGTGATGAAAAATCCTTACAGGTCTGATCGCCTATTACCACTATTTTGGCTCTTGTGTCTTTGTTTACATTAATACATCGCTTAGTAGCTTGCAATTTATCATCATGACCATTTATTTTCATGTTAGGGTATTGCAAAGAATATGTTAGTTTCGGTGTTTCTGTTTTTTTTGGCGTTTTATTTATCTCATCCTGGTTTTCTTCTATTTTATTTGGTTGTTTCGTGTGTCTTGAAGTTTTTTGTGCGTTATTTGTAGTTGTTATGGTCGCTTTATTTATTTTTGGTTTAATGTTTCTTTGTTCTTGGCTCTTGACCGATGGGATTTTCTGTACGGGGCTATCTGAAACTTTTTTGTTAGATTTTGATATTTTATCATTATTGTTTTTTGAAATATTTTCTTGCATATCTGTAAGCGATTTTCGCAATATCTGGTTTTCAGTAAGCAATTTGTTGATCTCTTCTTTTGCCTGGATCAATAACTTGGTCAACTCTTCGTTTTCAAGTTTCAAATTTGTCAATTCGTCACTTTTCCTGGTAGGGGTATCATTATCATTTAAACATATCAGAGTGTCTTCTATGAAGGCTTGGTCATCAGTGGATTCGTTTAGGAAAGATGTATCATCCATTGAGATGCTTAGGCTTAGTGTCTTTGGTTTTTTCGTAGTTGTTATATTAGTGTTTCTATTTTGGTGAGGGCCAACAGGAGTGTTTGAATTGTCACCTATTTGTTTTTTCTTGCACATACATGCCTGACATTTCCAGTTTGCTTTTTTTTCTGGCTCCATAATATAAAACCTGGTTGATGATACATTCCCACAAATCAGATCGTAGGTGAGTTTACACAAAGAACATGTTAGATGTTGCCTGTCGGTTATTTTATTTGGACAGCCTGCGCAGTCTAGCGATATGATCGTTTTTTTTACTGGTGTATGCTCCATCATTTTTGTAGTCTAATGCGTGCTCTCGGAATAGTCAGATGTCAACGTAAGCTTTATGTAATTCACGCTATTAAAAAAAGGATATCTTTGCTCCACTCCCGATCCGGTCTATAATATCTTTGGTTTCAGATACTGTCCAAATTCAAATTCGGAACAAGACTTTTGGCGGGAACTTTCTATGGCGGGAGAGTCTTGAGTATTTTATTCCATGTCGGGCGGGAAGTACGTAATCACGTATCAATCTTTGTGATAGTGGTATTTTATCAGTCGCAATGAAATATTGAAGAATAATAAATTATATCACCGTTAAAACTCTTTTTAGTTCATAAATATGCCGTTTTATTGTGATTCAGTTAGCCTCGGTCAATGACCTGACTTGGACTCATAGAGAGCTATTCACTAGATCAGAAAAATGCAATTTTTCGTTATTGTTTTCGTATTTCGCTAACTAATTGTTTCATCACGTTTTCAGGTTTTTGCTTGTCGTAAAATAACACTCAATTCACGAGTAAAAGAACTTTACCACTGAGTTTTGGAGCTAAATTCAAATTGTTTACCGGTCATTTTTAAAATATTGTTTTTTTGCCAATATCACTGGGTTTTTCACTAAGATAACACTTGGACAGTTTTATTATAACATTATAAAGTTAGTTTTTAACACTAATCGTATTTTAAATCGAAGAAACTATTTATTTTGATTTTATTTATTTACAGCAGTTATTACTTGGGCAGACGCAGAGTTGCCAGTCCAGTGTAAAATTTAAAGAAACATGCAAGACACCGTTTCAATACAATATCTGATTATGAAGGCGAAATAAATGCATCACATTATTTATACGATTATTAAAGGGTAAGTTACACTGAAAACTAGTTAAAACACTAAGTTTATGAACAAAAAACCTACTTTTTGGTCCGGATTTTTTCGGCGTGCTCCTATTTCGCCATTAAGAGTCAGCGAACTGTTAAACTTTTGTGAGTGACAAATAATAAGTATTGACACATAATAAAAACACGAAACCGGTTAAAATTACATTATAAACGGAAATATTTAGAGTGGCTCCTTCAAGACCTGGCTCTTTCATGCACACCTTCCCCTATATGTCAAAACATTTCCCAGTTACGAAGTTGCTTATTATTTTTGACCGACGAACCACCGGAGGAGGTATACAATTCGTATATATACCTATATATATATATACAGAATTATATTTTTTTATTAGAATGACTATACTTCTACGATATAGTAGTCATGGCAAAATCGATGGAAGAGCTCGGCACGATGCTCGAAGGCCTCAATCGGGTTTCTCAACAGGTGGGTCTTAAGATGAACATGGACAAGACGAAAGTCATGTGTAATTCCCATGTTTTACCCACTCCGATTTCTGTTGGAAACTCGGTTCTTGAAGTCGTTGACTCGTACGTCTACCTAGGACAAGTAGTCCAGTTAGGTAGGTCCGACTTCAACAAAGAGGCCAATCGCCGAATCCAACTCGGCTGGGCAGCGTTCGGAAAATTGCGTAGTGTCTTCTCGTCCGACATACCTCAGTGCCTCAAGTCGAAAGTTTTCGACCAGTGTGTGTTGCCAGTGATGACTTATGGCACAGAAACGTGGTCTCTCACTATGGGCCTTATTAGTAAGCTCCAAGTGGCCCAACGAGCCATGGAGAGGGCTATGCTCGGAGTCTCTCTGCGTGATCGAATCAGAAATGAGGAGATCCGTAGAAGAACCAAAGTTACCGACATAGCCCAACGGATTAGCAAGTTGAAATGGCAATGGGCAGGGCACATAGCGCGGAGGACTGATGACCGGTGGAGTCGAAAAGTTCTCGAGTGGAGACCACGTACCGGCAAGCGCAGCGTAGGACGTCCACCCACAAGGTGGACAGATGACCTCATTAAGGCCGCAGGATCGCGCTGGATGCAAGCCGCTATCAACCGGTCTTATTGGAGATCCATAGGGGAGGCCTATGTCCAGCAGTAGACGTCTTTTGGCTGATGGATGATGATGGATGACTATACTTCTAAATTGGTCCCATTTAAATTTCATTGAAATCGGCTGAGCCATTTTTGATAAATCAACAAGAATGTGAAAAATGCTACATAGATCCATGCGAAATATTCGCGAATTCTGTACACGGGTGAAGTCGGTCATGCTAATTTTTGCAAAAAATAATCTTGTTCGTATACATAATTATTTACATAAGTTATTATTTAACTTTATAATTAGTTTGTTGACTACTGCACTGGCCTTTTAATAATCCGCTTCTAAGCATAAGCTTACCCTCTACAAAAGGCGATTTGGCCATACCGACCACCCTAGCCCAGTATGAGTTGGTGGATGCACAACGCAATCGAGTTTCTTCTACGGTCGTACACAGGTTTCCTCACGATGTTTTCCTTCACTGAAGCAGTGTAGATAAATATAAACAGATTACTGGGCGTAATGGCGGCGAGCTGCCTGAATTGCCTTGTTTTGTATTCACACCTCCCCGTAATAATAGGCATACCTCGCTACTTTGCCATTACGGGCTAGATCTAATCTATCTAGATTTCGATTTGATAACTCCTGGCTGACTTACTCACCAATATAAAAAGTTTAAATACTTAATTTAAAACCAAAGAAAAGCTCATTTTGTTTTTAAAAGTCTTTCTGAGCGTCTGGTGGACGCGACGCGTGACCAAAATGCTGGTGTTTATTTGGCTCAACGTATAAGCATTGCCATTCAGCGTGGCAATGCAGTCAGCACGCTGCCAACTGGCAGTGGGCTTGAGCATTTGGATTATCTTTAAACCTTCAAGGGTCTGTGGATGATCCAATTGCTTTCTATGTAGTACTAGTGTAGGTAGTTTTAGCACATAAAGTACCTAGTATTGTATCTTATTGTAGTTAATAAAGGCAAACCAAAGAAATGAAAATAAACCTTACTAATATTATAAATCCCAAAGTGTGTTTAATGGTTTGTTTGTTACTGTTTCACGTAGCTCTGCTGAAAAGATTGACTTGTTTTTTGGAAGAATAATAGTTCAAATATCGGAAGGTGTCATAGATTATTTTTATTCCCAGGAAAAAATAAGGATGTAAGGAGAAGCCGCGATTAATGATAGTAGTAAATCATTTGTAAAAGTTAAATTTTTCATGATGCTTAGGTGACTTTACAGCGTACTATAAGTACAACAATATTTTTTAAAAGTCAAAAGAAATTCTTTGCGCGCTGACTAAACTAACCTACGCACCGGACTTAATTTTTTTTTCGCTCGAATCACTCATGGTTTACATAACTTAATAATTGATTTCTTAAAGAGCATCTGAACGAGGCATTGTTTATTAAAAAGTTCCAGTTCCCGTGCTAAAAATGTATCTCGGTTCGACAAACACGAAAGTGCACTTTATATTCCTGTCCACCACTTAAAGACTTTCACACGTCGCGATTTTTTTGTCACCGACAGAAAAAAATATCTACTGACTTCGCTTTTATTGAAATTACCCTCTTCGCGAAAACGAATTAAAATCGCATTAGGAAATCCCGTTCCCGCCTAACTTTTCCAGTCTGTGCACAGAGTCCCGGTGTATCGGAATAAATGGCCCAAACTTCGTTTATTTATATAGTCTTACTGAATATTTATGTTTTCTTTCCTAATTTGGCATTCCCGTCACTTCAAATTCAACTTTAGGAACTGGGAAAAAATTTGCGATTGTGTTTCCTTGGAAAATGTAGCCAGTAGAGTGGATAACGTCCCCGGACTTGCCGATGGCTTAAATTAACGTTGGCGTTGTTTTGAATGATATTTTTATGCAGCTCGTACTTTTTAAGGTTTGGACAGTTCTTAATTAATATTTTTATTTAAGAATTGGTAAAATATTTTTCTGTGGATCTTATACAGGAAAACATATTTATAGATATATAGCTATTTTTTTTAGATATTTTGTTTTTAGATTTCAGAGTTTTCTTCATAGGTACTACTGCCAGCATTTAGCCTTAGTTAGATATAAGTTTTCGGAACGGAATTTCACATCACTGGCTTTACGGTGAAGGGAAACATCGTGAGGCAACCTGCATACGTCCTTAGACGAAATTCGATGGCGTATGTGAATCCACCAACCTACACTGGGCCAGCGTGGTGGATATGGCCCAATCACCCCTCGTGGGTAGGCCTACGTCCTGCATTGGACTATTAAAAAGGCTGGTACAGATATAAGTAGAGTAGGATCACAAATTTTAAAAAGATTAAGTTATTCCGCAGCAATCATGAGTTACCATAGCATAGTATTGTAGGACTGCAAAAACAATTCTTACTTTATTAAACACTGATTTTAGATAAGAATATAATTATGTACGACTGTAGGTACGTACCTACCTAGCTACTTTTTCTACGGATTGCTTCAGGTGTGTGTGTGAACACATTTGAGACATCATACACTGTCTTAACGCTACCATTAGAGCTAGTATTTTGATGGATAAACATGATTAAAATAAAATCGATACTACTTGAAATAGTTGAAATAATTGAGTTAGGCCATCATAACATGTACCTAGCGTGGTAAAATAAATTAAATACTAAGTATTAAAATTGACACATCAATAATTTTAAGCCATGAAACTATTTCATTTACTAACTAGCTTTGGCCTGCGGCTTCGGCCGCAGTTTTAATTTTTGTGATATCCCATGAAGCATTTTATTTTCTGGGATAAGAAGTAGCCTATGTCAAATTACGTTGCACTATGTCCATATTGTCCATGCCAAAAATCAAGTCAATCCGTTGTTCCGTTGCTGCGTGAAAGAGGAACCAAGCCAACAAACACACTTTCACATTTATATTATTAGTAAAGAAAGGATAGGTATTAGGTAGTAAGGATAGTGCTTTCCACAATAAAGTAAATCTCAAACAGCAAAAATCTCTTTTTTTGCGAGAAGCCCGAGAATCAGTTTACGATCACGATCACGGCAAATGCTTGGAAATAAAACGCAAAAAAAACTAAAATAGGTCATGAGGAATAAATGGGTGACAATCGAAATACCTAAACAGACATGAACAACCATATTACACATATATTACCTGACACTGTGGTACAACTAATTTAACTTTACGAAAGCATCCAAAGAGTGCTTAGCGAGTTACGGAAACTTAACAACCACAAATAGGCAAATAACCAAGAAGTCGACATCAGCGAACGAGAGCCTGGTAGTACTTAATGCTTTTAAGGTGCTCAACTAAAATAATGTGGTTTTTTTGTTCTATACACTTCCTTCGTTAAGTATATAGATATGTAGTGTATATCTACTGTTTACTTAGTCTATTTTTGTTATGATAGTTTAGTTTATGTTGAGTGACTCAGCATAAGGCATACCTAAGCACATGTCATGAGTCCAATTGTGTACAAAAATTACCAGGCTCAATAATTTCAGCTCCGACGCTGAACAGCTTCAAATTTCGCCTCCAGCGTTCGTTTATTACTCCTACGATGTAGATACGTCAATTCTTCGATGATAATTATTGATGAATTTATTTATTTTATTATTTAATTGTCACACTCCAGGGTCTGTGCTTTTTAGGATATACATTAAGAAAAAAAAAGATTTGAACAATATTGCTTGGAAAGGCTTAACAAAAGGACCCTAAATCTAATAAAATTAAAAACAAAACAAAAATATGACTTTAAACTACGTTGATTTTACATATTAATATCATTTTACAAATTACTACTTATACCGCGCAGAGTCTCCATCACCGCCGCGTTTCGGTCTTTAATGGCCATCTTTAAATTATAGTCTACGATGACCTTAGGTGACACAGTCGTCGCACGCCGCACAAAGTGGCTGATAGCGTCTTCCTCGTTGTCTGCGAAGTAAGTGAAGGACCTGGTGTGCCGTGAAACTGCGACGACCGCGTGTGAAACGCTTTCGTGCAACCTCATCTTAGCCTTGATTTTAATGGCGATGACAGAGTCGTATGTCAGACCTTGAGCTTCGTGGATGGTAAGGATGCGCGACCCCGACTCCACTCCATAACCTTGGGTGATAAGGGTCTCCTTTTCTTCTTGAGTGTGGACCAAAAAGAGGGTGTTGGGGAGGTTATGGGGTATTAGCGCACCCGTATATCGTTTCTGCTCTAGAGATCTGACCTGGATTGCTGAGGAATATACACCCGTGTATATCTCCCTCAGTGAATACGCTACATCCATGGGGTTCCGATGCGTACATAACAACTCCTGGCTGATGTTTGCGACCAGGTTAGGGCGATGGTACCTCATCTCGAAGAGGTTTTCTCTATCAATATAAGGCAGCTGATTAACGTCTCCGATGAGGATAAGTTCACTGGCACCAGACAGCCTCGAAGCCATCACTATAGCTCCGAAATGATTCATGAGAGCCTCATCCACCATTAGACGGTTGCAACTCTCAGAACCTCGGAAACCATTTACGAGAGTAGAAGCCATGGTGCGCACCTTAGTTCTTACTAAGTTACCTATACGGTGCGCCAGCTTTTCTTTTAGATCTTTGGCTGCTTCAGTTGTTGTGGTGATGATAACGTCCCCATCCACATCGAAGTGTCGTACCACCCAAGTTGTTTTGCCGCAACCAGGCACTCCATTGACCCACTGGATCTTGGGTACCTTCCAGTTGCCCCACCGTGCCTCGACTTGACTGCTCTCGATGGTTTTTGCCACGTTAGCAATTTTGTCATTCAGCATTATTTTGGTACACCTGGCGGTCACCACAATAGGGTCCTCGGGTGGCGTCATGTACTTCAGTTTTCCAGTCCGATCAGTCTCATCCTCATTTAGGGCCACGAATCCTTTTATTGCATTATAAGCAGCCATATATTGACCTCTCATTGTTCCCTTGATGATCTGGGAAGTGTCGTTATTGTATATGGCTGCTTCTGCCTCTTCCAGTCTCGCCATCAAAAGACTCTCATTTCCTAGCCTAAAAGACTACATGATGTTTTCGCAGTTTCTGAGATTGACTTCTCTAGTCGCTCTCGTTATAGCTAAGAATTCTATGAAGGCGTTTCTGGCGTGATCTGTTGCTGTTGAGGCGGGGATATAGAGGGGCGGATCAACCTGTCCCATGTCAGCTCTAGTTGGAGTCGCTTGCCTTGTTCGTGGTGTAGTTTTAGTGGCTGATTTGGTGCTGGGCCATTTTATTTTCGGTGTTTGTAGGAACAAACTCTGTGTTGCGGCGCTAAATGCTGTCAGAAAAGCCGAAACGTGAACTCTACTCCCGTCGCAACTGTCACTATGCCGTTTCGCGACCTTTTCTGCCGATGTTCTTTCTTGTACCCTTTCAGAACCGCTTTGAGTGGATGAACATGGAACGGGGTGTCCCCAGCTGTCAGTTGCAGGGTTTTCTGACGAAGACTTCATAAAACTTAAGTTTTCTCCCCTGTCTTCGTATATGATGACCTCATGATTTTTGGAGGCCTCCAGGCAACTTAGCCGGTCCGTGACTTCTCCCGTCCAGTGAACAACAACCATGGCGTCGATGCTTATCATGCGGGAAACACTGTCTGTGTTTTCACCTAGACTCTTCAGCAGTGAACTTGCCTGCGCAAAGGGAGTCTCGGTCGTCCAGTCAAACAGTGCAACCGTTTTATTCTTCAATCGCACCAGTCGACATCGACAGCCCGCTACTTCCAGTATTGGCATCGCATCGTATGTTTTCTGCTTCATAGTGGTTTTAGAGGTGCTTCCATTGAGCAGACAAGCTAGTCCAGGCGAAAGTTGGACACGTTTTTTGTTCCGGGTAAGGCAGAAGCTTATTCCAAACCTTTCTTTATTGCGATCCATGAAGAGGGCTACCCCACGGATGTGGACCCCTGGCTTTCCTCCGTCTGTCTGCAGAAGCGAGCAAGTAGTCCACTGTTACGTCCTTTATGGTGGTTTCTAGAGGGCGTCTTAAGTTCTGCGCACTGGTGGTGGCTGGTATATTTATGTGTGAGGAGGAGGATGGCAATGTGTGTAAAGACGAAACAGAGGCGGAGGGTGCTACCAGACTGAGAGAAGAGGAGGGTTTGTGAAGAGTAGAGTTTCTCTTGGCTGCTATTCGAAACGACCTATCAACAAATGATAGAAAGTGCGATCTCCTTTCTGGGTCTTCTAAAATATTGTGGAGATCTGAAGCTACGAGCTTCAGATCTCCACAATATATTTATTTATTTAAAGTGACGAATCAAAATTAGTTCTATTGATTGTTTTTAATCGTTAATTGTAATTGTTTTTGACTTGTACATTATTTTGTACCAAATATATGAGTATGAGTACAAGGATTTAATCACGATTCAAAATCTATAAATGTATCTAATTTTAAAAATGTTGATAACACCCACTGAATTCACTTATCACATACTCAACTTGAGTATTATGTTCTGATTTGACGATCAATCAAAATTTTATAGACCGTGCAACAGCGAAGTTTTAACACGGCGATTTTGCTTTCGTCTGTCCAGATGTTGGATTTCGTTTACACTAACCCTTCTGAGGGGTTAGTCCAGGTTTACACGTAAATTCAAACTACTGCTGTGCCCGTGTGGCTCTATACATTTTTGTACAGCGCCCCTGGCGGAAAAGAGGAAGAACTAATTAAAATGTATGGAGCCACACGCGAACGCGAAGGTTAAGTAAACTACGCTAAACCTGGACTAAGGGCTCAGGCCACATTTTTCTAGGTATAGGTTAATAGATTTTTTTCTCGTTGGCGATTTTTTTATAACTTTATATTCCCGTCAAAAAAGGGGACAATTTGCTGTCGCGCTGTTCATCAGCCGATTTCGACAATATTTAACAATATTGTTTAGTATTTAAATCCTAACAAGATTCGCTAGTATGAACTAAATCCGTCAAGAGCGATTAGGATAGGCTTATGAGGATTCAGTTACTGTTCGGAGAACTACTAGTATAGGTTCAATCAATTAGATCGCAGGAACCTATACATTATTAAATCGTGGGAACAAAGCTGGATGGCATACAAAAGTGCATAAATTATTTGATTCCTTATACATTTTGTTTTCTTAGATATACGATGTGCTTTTAAGACAATACATGGACGTCACGTTACAACTATAAAAGGGTTGTGTTATTTTTAACTGACTTCCAAAAAAGAGGAGGTTCTATTTTCGTCTGTAAATATTTTTTGTGTATGTTCATCGATGTTTTCGCAAATTGTAAGCCGAATCAAAAATGTTTTTTAGTTCCAAAGGGTATATAAATATATTATAGTCCCGTCAGAGGTTGCCCCATTAGTAAAGTCGGTAAATTATAAAGAAATCAGCTGACCCGTTTTTTAAAATCCACAATGATGTAAAAATTGAATACATCAATTCGAGCGAACTATTCGAATTTTAAACACAAAGGAAGACGGTTTTGCCATTTTGTGAAATAATTATCTTTGCTATCGTATCTATCGTCTTGGCAAAGTCAAGACGATAGATACAATACAAGCTAGACAAGACGACGTATTTCCAATATCATTATCACTATCCATATTATTTAATGGTTATCTATACAGCAGGGCGGAGTCTAACAGCGGGCTTCTCATATCTGAAATAATGATGGTGCTCCATCAAGGTTTTCAAATGAAAGTGAAATTATGAGCTCAGAAAAACAAAATCCTAGAAATAAAAAAAACATTTTACTAAATCAAAGTTAAAGTTTTTTATCATATGTTTAAGCATTTTATCTGATTTCCTTAAAAACGGCAGTACCGGCGGTAGCGCTATCTTTTTCTCGAACCAACCCCTTAAGTTTGTTAATACATATAAAAAATGGCCGAGGAAGTCACGCCTGTTCGCTGTAGCTCGCCCAAATAGGATAATCGCGTAGTTATTGCCCATGTCGGAATAGACACTAGCCACGCCAACTGGTCGTTTATTTACATGCCATAATCCATGGTTCGCGGCGTAACTCGTTTATGTAGAAATGTCTTACTGCCGCGTGATGGATGCCCGCCACATGCCGTCGATGAATATATTCATAGCGGGACTCGCCGGGACTTGTCACTTCTACACGTAATAGGTGTCAAACTTGACGGCGTGCTGCCAACTTGGTTCCGATCTGACATCTGCCAGTTCAGTCTACGTGTTGTTTCTCTGTAAAGTGCAGTGACTTTGAAAAGTAGGTATACTTACTTACCAAATTATTTTTTCCGAAATATTACAGTTTTAGGATTTGCCACACTGGATGCGTTCTGCAGTCTGCGGTCAGGTCAAATTTAACGCAGCTCGCGTTCTGTATTGTAGCTTAGGGCAATCGTTCAGCTGTCCAGATAGGAAAACCGGTCGGCGAACCGGACGATGCGGCCAGAGCAAATAATCATAATCATAATCAATTTATTGATAACAATAGTTACAGGTAATTTCATTACATACATTGAATTTCCAATTAGATACATAAAAAGGTACAGTATTGTACCTGTAATAGTTATCGTAAAAATTGGTAAAAATATCGTAAAAATGGTAAAAAAAATCTTTTAAAAATAACATTTATGAGTAAGTATACATAATTCATTGAAAATAATCACAATAAAATTATCAAATAAATAATCAATAAAATAATCAACGTCAAAAACATAATCAATGTCAAAAAGGTAGGTACATAAGCAAGATCTATGATTTGAATGTATAAATAGCGGCATTTTATTATTTGACTGCGTGAATCAGCGGTGATTATGTTCTGACGACGTCGTACGACATGCCTATAAAGTCCTCTATTTGATCGTCAAGACAATATTTCTGAAATATCTGTGTGCATTCTATTGGGTTATGCATGAGCATCATACTGACCGTGTGAACCCTGCCCGCCGCCCGCCGTCCGCTGCCCGCCTACCTGCCCGTACGCGTCCTAACGTTCTTTCTGCGTAATCGCACGGTCAAATCGCATATCTATACAAAATATATAGAAACCGGCAACGTTGTTCATACATAATGCGTTCAATTCGACTTGACCGCAGACCGCAGAACGCATCCAGTGTGCCAAATCTTTACCATTCGCTGTTTTTTCATCAAAATCTCACAATTTAGCAACGCGCTGTACTCTTTGATTGTAAAAAGAACATTAATGTATCTATTCACACTAATATATCACCGATATTCATCGTTATTTCTCCAGTTTTTCCTTAAGTACCAAAATGACAATAAAAAGAACCAGTAGCCAAAAAGAGAAATTCATTTTAAAGTCCGCTCATCATTACTTATGTCTATTCTGTTAGTAGGTATCGGCAACTATATTCCAATAACTCTACAATGAAAGTGAATGAAGGCTCTTTTCGCGACAAACTTCGATTACTGTATGAATGTAACATAAATATACAGCAGCAATATAAATAAACAAATCAATCAACTATTAACAACGACGATATTTTTATAAGTCATCACCTTTTGACATGTCAACAAATAGTGGGTGGGTGAGTCAGCACACTCGAAATGAGAATTCAAGCAAGCATTCAACGCGGTTTCTTCGTCAGCAGTTATTTGGTACTTTCGCGAAATTACATACTTCGGTAATTTTCGAGTGGCCTTGACGAAGTAATTCGAAGGCTTGTATTGAAATTGACATTGTGGCTCTGGCTAGCCAGCGGACTTAGCAAATAAAACTATACTGAGTACTTGGTTAGTCAGTAGGGCGCCTTCAAATCTACCGCAACTTGCAGTGCTGCAGCCGCGGTGCTTGTAAATCTACGAGTATATAGAGAAACGCGCGTCGTCGGGGCAGATTTGAAGGCACCATTATACGAGTCGCCTTATACGCCCTTAGTCTTATACGAGGTGTTAATTCTAGACGACAGACATATTCTGGAATAAATAATATTACATTACTCGAATATTGACCAACTCTTGAACCATGTAGGTATAAACATGGTTCAAGATTGAAATCGTGAAATAAATCAGCGTCATACAAAATAATCATCAAATTCATTGATAAAATGTATGGAACAGCAACAACTAAAGAAGCCTCATCCTCATCCTTTCCAAAAAAATGAGCAATACTTTATTTTCATTTTCGATAAAATATAATTTATTCTACGTAATTACGTTAGAGTGCTTAATATTAATAACATTTATTCATGTTTAAATCACATACACTATAAATAAATCAGTAACCATAGAAAGCCTACCATTTGTATTTTGGACATAATAATTTGCAGTAGATACAGTCGAAATAGCAACTCTTTCCACAAAATATATATTTGTACGGAACAATTAGCATTTTAATTTAATTTATTTTCAACGAATGGCGGGGCTCCGAACAGCAAGAGATTCGATGTGCTTTATTCGGAAACAATTCTTTTGGAACAGTCGATAATTATATTTATTTACTCTCGATAAATATTTAATTACTGTTTTGTCTGCTTTAAAATACGTGCACGTAATACACATTCAGCGGTAGGTAGGTGTAGGTATTATAACAAAGCACTAATAGTGGTTATAGTTAATTTTCTTCTAGGTGCAATCATTTCCAGCGGCGATGTTATATTCAATACTAGCTGACCCGGCGAACTTCGTTTCACGCAATATCATAAAAAATTGTAGCCAATGTGTTATTCTTCCGTTCAGTAGATTTTGCGTGAAAGAGGGACAAACATCCATACCAACAAACTTTTACGTTTATAATGTTAGTAGGATAATTATTTAAATTTGGAAAAATACTTACACTCTACTACTTAATATCTGATTTTATCAAAATTCATATATGCAAGGAATTTAGTTGCGCAATCAGTTAACACACTGACAACGCACTGTATCAGGCAATAACAAATATAAAAAAGTTAAACGAATAAGAATTCACGAATTTGCAAATACGTTCCAAATATGAAACACGATTTGAATAAAAACAAACACCTATCGCATAACATTTTGTTTTGTTCTCGTATAAAATCGAAAAGGCAACAAAAGTTCAAGTGTTGTACACGCCACAAAGTAGCATTCCGGAACCACAGTGGGTACTAAAAACAAATAACTGTTGTCGTTATATAAAAATATGCTGCGATATTTTAGAAGAGCGTGTATTCCGCATCGAGGCGGCATCTCCATACTTTTCACATTACTTATGCATAGAGTACAGATTGAAACGAGGCGGGTAGTTGCCGTGATCGGTATTCTGAGCCAACCCCGTCCGGTTTAACCGACCTGTCTCCAACCCTGATTGTCTCCAAACAAAGAATGGAAAAAAGTACAACGTGGCTACAATTTCCGCTATATTTTTAACGATAGAATCGGTCCTGCTGCAATTTCACGATGATTGGACGAGGCAAAGAACGGTTTAATGTATTTATTTAATTGGAATGTTCGAACTTGCTACTTGTATTAATTTGGGGACCCGTGTCTGAAAGAGAAAGGGTTAGAAGTATTGTTGGTGTCTGTCAATCTTTAAAAAGCTGGAAATACACAGGCCAGTAGGTGGCACACATGCATGCCTGCTAATGGCATGCAAGTGAGCCAATTTCACATGTGAACAGACCTGCAAGCTACGGACATGTCAGTAGCAAGCATGCAAGCAGGCATGCAAGTGTGCCGATCTCACATGTGAACAGAACTGAAAGCTACGGGCATATCAGTAGCAAACATGCAAGCAGGCATGCAAGTGTGCCGATCTCACATGTGAACTGAGTGCCAAGTGGGAGTTTTGCAAATCAAATCGAATTACTTTTACGTCGCGCTGACCGAGCGCGCCGTGCACACACGCGAGCACATTGACACACACACTTGAATTAGCCAATCACAGACGTTGCCGCGCTCGTGTTCGATCGGTTTGGCGCTCGTTACATTACCGTAAAAAATACTCACACTTAGCTATTCAGTTTTCTGTACGTGACACAAGATGGCGCTGTGCCATTTCCATAGAAATCACATCAAACGTTAACGCAATCGAGCTCGAGCGAAAATCTCGCACTTAGCCCTCAGACCTGAAAGCTAAGGTCATGTCAGTAGTAAGCCAAGCATGCAAGCAGGCATGTAAATGTGCCGATCGATCGTTCTCGGCTTATCTCGAAGACTGAATGAGCTGCACCTACACATAGAAATTAGGCATTTCTACAGATTTTAGACACAAAATACATAAATTGATTAATTGTCTAATTAAGATATTGATCGACTTGTTTTTTCTTTTCTGTTTATAAATAATTTATAGGATTAGGCCTGTTATTGGATGTTTATATGTATCTGTGCAATTAAGTTTAAATATGTTTTTGTGCTGTTGGCCTATAAATAAATAAATAAAACATAATTCCTATAATTTATTCTAAAATAATTTAGAATTAAAGATGTGTTTTGTAGCCAACGGTGTTTATTTATTGTTAATTACTTAAAACTATTTTGGGATAACAGGTAAATTACATCTCGATTTTCAAAATCGTTGTTCAAACTCAATAAAATAAATTAAATTCACAAATTATGTTTATCAACTCATAAAATTAATTAAGAAATTGAAAACTACATCGCTGGCTCCAACGAAGTCATGTAGTTTCCGAAGTACTTTGTAAACTGTCACTAAACCTTTTTTCTTCGATTGCTGTGATGTTTACTCAACCTGGAAACATATCATTATCAATACATTTCCTTATACCTAACGCTTATTTAATTTCACTAGGTGTCTGTCAGCAATCACCAAAGTGAAGCAACGTTTGGCACGGTCAGTTTTCGGATGGGTGACCGCGGGTGTCATTTACAACTGAGCGCTACGGTGGCTCGGATGACACGTTAAATTGTAGGCTTCGGTTGTATTAACATTTAGCTATGTCAGACGCCTTTAGGCGGTTACCTTACATTGAAATCAATAACTTACTGAAACGACCTATTTTATAGATATACCTAAAGATAAATGACGGTATGTAGCAGTACGGAACCCTCAGTTTTAGTCGCGTTTTTATCAAGCAGCGGCCCAATAACATACACTTTTTTGAAACGAATTTCAACTTTCTCAATTAGAACTTATCAGTTTTCCCGCCAAATATCCAAACGAAGCACGTTATTGTCCGTAGCTTAGATATTTCGCGACAGCTTTCGCAAATTAAAAAATCAGCCAAGTGCGAGTTGGACTCGCACACGAAGGGTTCCGTACCGTATGGGAGTCCTCTTATTATATTTGGTTTTTGTTAATAATTTATTTTTGAACTGAAAATACAACTAAATATTCTATGATATGTCAATCATCTACCGGTTGCCGGAATTGTCGAGCTAAAAATACGTTAAATTCTATTTTTAGTATTTGTTGTTATAGCAGCAACAGAAATACATAATCTATGAAAATTTCAAGTGTCTAGCTATCACGGTTCATAAGTTACAGCCTGTTGACAGACAGACATACGGACAGCGCGGTCTTAGTAATAGGATCCCATCTTTGGGTACGGAACCCTAAAAAGCTAAGTTTGAAATTGTTTCACTTCAGTTTCATATCAAATTAGCCGAATTGGACCGTTGAACTACGTAAAAAATATACAACGCATTCTTTATTTATTCTGACGAATATACAGCGTACGTGTTTCATTAAATAAAAGTTTGTGGTCCACACACCATACTGTGAATTACTGTGCCTACTGGAAATACAGTTATGTGAGCGTAATGGAATTACCATGTCCATTGCTGAGAGTACTTACAAGGTGAAGGAGTTGGGTAGCTGGCTCTACTAAGTATTTACCTAATTATGCCTGTAAATTCATTTTTGTCAGAAATTCACACACTTATGCACTACACATGCGACACACATACTCGTACACACGCACACGCAATGCATGAGATTTACGTAGCACAACCTACATACGATACCAGCCTTCATAACGCCTCTACGATAGTACTTGAACGCAGTCACTTTACTTGGATCAGATGCTGCTATACTATCTTTATAGATATACTAAATCCTTTGACAAATACTCAACTATATAACCAGTCAACTTCACAAAGCTTGATTACGGTACGTCGCGACGATGCGATACTCAACTCAACATGCAACCATCTCACCAATCATTATTTACCATTCGATAATGGATAAGACGGATATATATGCAGACATTGACGCAAGTCTTCAGATTGAGTGTCGCACGTTAAGCAAGCTTGAAGACTGTAAACGTGAACTGATTGATTTTAACTTCAAAGTATTATCATGTAATATAAGAGGCCTCCAGCACAAAGCCTCAACGGGGCAGCTTTTCGTTGCTCTGAAACGCCTCGACATTGAATATGACGTCTTAGTGTTCTCGGAGTGTTGGTTTAATGAAGCCAATCCACAAATCCCAACAATCCAGGGATATCGTGCGTTTTACACAACAAAAGTCATCAATAAGTGTGGCGGAGTTACTGTTTACATTAAGGACTGCTGGTCTGCGAATGCTGAAGAGCCAGATTTCGACGATGCCAATTGCCTAGTAGTCCATGTAGGAAACCAAGCTAGTATAGTCGGTATATATCGTTCGCCTGCTGTTGGTGACATTAGCAGGTTTATGTCATCACTTGATCAGACTCTGCTGGGAATCAAAGTCCATAAAATCACTCTTGTAGCCGGAGATATGAACGTGAATTTGCTCGACGAAAAACCTGGCAGCAACAATTCAAGTTACCAATGCCTCATGTCAGAGCTTGGCTTTCTTCCAGCTATTTCACAACCCACTAGACGCCAAAATTGTTTGGATCACATCTTCATAAATACAAATAAAAATGTGTTGGGCTTGGTCTGTCAGAGTTCCTTGACAGACCATTGCCTAACGATGGTGGGACTTAACCTGAACAAGGCAAATAACAAAAAAAGCCACGATAGTAGGTACAAAAGAAAAACTGATTTCCCCGCAATTGTGAATGACCTGGAAACTTACGACTGGAATCAGATATACCTCACAGACAATGTGCATGATGCTGCCGACATTTTAAACAAAATTATCTCTAACCTAGTAGATAAACATACACGTAAGGTGAAAGTTAGCCGCAGCAAGCACAATCTGAAACCATGGATCACGCCAGGCCTTATGAGATGTATGAAACATAGGGACAATTTACATCTTCAAGTTCGACAACAACCAATAAACGATGATCTTAAAATAACCTACAATAGATACAAAAACTTTTGTAATAATTTACTGCGTAAGGTTAAATCAGATTATGAAAATTCGCAAATATCAAAAAATATTAACGACTCGAAAAAGCTGTGGAAAACTATAAAAGAAGTCTGTGACATATCTCAGACCAAATGTAACTCCCAAGAGCTTATAAAAAATCAACAGTCCCCATGTGATTCCGTAAACGCTTGTAACCTTCACTTTGCGACAGCAGGCTCAAAACTAGCCACTAGTATTCTAAGCAAACTCTCGACTACTCAAGACATTTTATGTGCAAATTCTAAATCAAAAGCACAAGTATCAGACTCTCTCTTCCTTTGTCCCACGGACAATCAAGAGGTCAATAGACTTATTGAAGATTTAAAAATAGACAGCGCCCCAGGAATGGACTCTTTTACACCCTCTCTACTGAAACATATCAGATACGCCATTGTTAATCCACTAACGCACATCTGCAATCTTAGTATAGAGACTGGTGAATTTCCCGATTGCTGGAAGACAGCCGTTGTTAGCCCCATACACAAGGGTGGATCCAGGGACGTTGTTGATAACTACCGTCCAATTTCGCTACTTCCCATTCTATCCAAGATTCTGGAGAAAATTGTTAATAAACGTCTGGTGGATTTTCTCGACCGCCACAAACTGCTATCTGACCGCCAATTTGGCTTCCGTCGTGGAAAATCGACCGAAGATGCAGTCGAATTATTAACGTCGACCATATCTCGACACATGGATAAGGGGGATAGAAGCATTGCTGTTTTTCTCGATCTTGCTAGGGCGTTCGATACAATTTCGATTCCCATGCTGATAAAGAAGTTAGAACGCCTTGGTGTTCGAGGAAGCGCATTGGCGTGGTTTAAAAGCTATCTTAGCAACAGACGCCAACGACTAAAAATCGGTGAGCACCTGAGTGAGGAACACAGCATTTCCTTTGGTGTTCCTCAGGGCAGCATCCTCTCTCCTACCCTGTTCATCATCTATATCAACGATATCCTAGAACTAGACATACCAAACGCAGACCTTATTTGCTATGCGGATGATACGGTCGCGCTATTCCACGAAAAATCCTGGCAAAAGGTGATCCTGGCTGCAGAGAAGGGTGTGTCAGTTATTTCTCACTGGCTTGATCAAAATCTACTTACGCTTAATGCCCAGAAAACCAATTTCATTGGATTCCATATAACACGCGCCACCAAACTTAATTCCGATTGCATCAAGTTACACAGACACCTATGCCCTGCACTTGTCGGCACCTACAAAGACTATATTTGCCCCTGTCCAATCATACACAAAGCTCCATCAGTCAAATATCTGGGAGTAATTATAGACCAAAATCTTACCTTCGAGCCACACATAAAACTGCTTTCGAAGCGAGTGCGCAAGCTAATCTTTCTCATGAAAACACTAAGAACTGCAGCAATCATAGAAGTTAGAAAGTTAGTCTACACGGCGTTATGTCAATCTCTGATGCAGTACTGTGTGGGGGTATGGGGCGGAGCAGCCAAAACATCCATGATCGATCTAGAACGGGCACAACGAGCAGTATTAAAGGTGATGACCGGAAAGCCTCGCCGTTACCCCACACTACAATTGTATCAGGATACGAAGGTTCTTAGTGTAAGACAACTATTTTTAATGAGAGCTGTAGCCAAAAGCCATTCAAGCACTTCAAGGCTACCAAACAAACGAAGAAGGCAAGTACGTCCAGAGCAAATACAACTCCCAGATGTTAGAACGGTGTTCGCATCGCGCTTACCACCGTACATTCACAATTTTGCCTATAACGCAATAAGCAAAAATTGCAACCTCAAAGAATGCACACTCAGGGAAGCCAAAATTAAAGTCAAAAACTGGCTTATGACTAAATCCTATGAGGAAACCGAAGCACTGGTCAAAGTATACGATCAAAGGTGTTAACAAAACAGTCCATGATTTACCAAAGGAGATCCTTTGGTCTTTATTGAAACACCATATATCAATGTCCATGAGTCCACTGCGCAAGGATGGAACCCGTTTGTATACACATGCGCAAATAAGTCTCAAATGCATACCTACGTCACACACACATAGACACACACTCATGCACACTGCAAACCCTGACTCTCATGAGATCTTGCGTATTGCAGTGTTCAGTCAGACACACACTCACACATACACACGCACGCACATGCACACCCTCTCATACATCAAACATACTGACAAACAAAAACATGCATTACATACAGGCACGCTACACATAACAAATGTACAGAATAGGCATACTGTATTTATATACCTACCAACTAACATGTCTACGTAATCGCGCGAAATTCTATTCGTTACCTCACGGTTTGGGTCACCAAGACACAGGCTTAGCCTAGTTTGGGGCCCACTAGCAATACAAGACGATGTTAATGGCTATTAAGTACCTACCTTCCAACGCCGGTAAATTTGTGAATTTCAGTTAGTGCTTTACTTCTTGTCCATGTACCTATCTGAATTGTAAAAATATTTCGTTTAGTTAATAAGTACTTAAAATTGAATATTTATTGTTTGGTGTTCTTAGGTTAGGTATTTATGAATAAATTATCTTATCTTATCTTAATTAGTCTACTAGACCGGTAGTTGTTACATGTGGTTTTGACGGAAGATAAATTGAACCATGAAACTTTGTATACTGTCAGTTAGTACCCGTTATATTGTAGAACTAGCTTTTACCCGCGGCTTCGCCCGCGTCGCTTTCCCATAAGACATTTCTTTTGTTTATAATAATCGTTTTCTGTGCATTTTCAAAGTTATTTTGCGGTGATCATGTCGTACGAGTAAGATGTATTCTCTTTTTAACACGCTTTTATTAGTTTCACCTGTTTGTTTGCTTGCTTGCTTGTAACCAACCCCTTTGAGCTCGATTTTGCCCTACTTTGAGCGATCAGATTTTCTTTAAACTTTGCACACCTATCAAAGACATCTCTGAAATCGTAATAGAAAGTTATTTGATATATTTTGTGGAAAATCATGAACTATTTGTGGCGCGGTTGATTCTCTTCACGATTTCGGGGTTGGTTACACAGCAATATTTATTTACATTTTTAATTTATTTATTTATATAAACGGCGAGGTCGGCGGTCGATAAACGTATACGTTTCATTTTCACAAAAAGTTCATTGACAAACGTATACGTTTATCGACCGCCGACCTTGCCGTTTATAAGTTTCCTTTTAACCAAAGGAGGCTGGAAGAAATTGCTTTTAGCGATAAGACCGCCTTTTGTCTCTTCTGACTTTGTTTCTTTTGTCACTTTTGCCTATTTGTGGTGTCAATATAGTGTTTTTGTAGGTATTATATTGTAGTAAAAGATGACCATAATGTCCATTACAATTTAAAATTATATCATAGAACGTATCCATCGCGCGTCGTCTAGAGATACATGTTGTATTGAACACTAGTAACTCGCTCCAGTTTCGCCTAATTCTGTGACAATAATGTGACAAAGCCGTAACCTAAATACAATAAATAAAACATCGACTTTGATTGGCAAATAAAGAAAAAAGCCACCATGACAGCTGACGGTGAATGAAGATCATGAACATCAAAAAAAGGCTTTAAAAATCCCAGTTGGGGAATACCGATGAGCCAAGACGAAAAGGGCTGTAACTTTAACTGATGACGACAACCGTTTCTTTTATGGCTGTGCTCTGTTTTAGGGGACATTTGTATTAACCTATATAGTACCTAGCGTTGGATAGTTTGGTCGATTGTGCGCCAAATATAGACGCGTCAGATTGAGATCACTGGTCCAAAATGGATAATAAGCTTACAACGCTACAATTGTGCCGCTACAAAGTTTCAAGTGAATCGACTCGAGTGTCGGCAACTATTTTGTGAGATTGTCTTTGAATGGTCAGCCTACTAATCACAGCTTTTTGGTTTGCCTCTAAACGTTCTACATTAGATCAGTAAGCGTTGGCATACCAGTCAACAAAATTTATTCTGCTTTAGCAAAACACTAGGTGATAAATAATTAATACATTTCCAGGTTTAGTTGAAGAATGTAAGTAGGTATGTAGTTTTGTAGTTTTTGGAATTTTTGTAAAAATTTCCACTTATATTGTCATCCAAATTGGATCTGTCCCCGTAAAAGTTTCTTGGCTATTAAAAAAATTCTTAAGATTGGTCTAATCGAGTAATTAGTATTCGTATTATTCGATTAGATTCGAGTATTAGTATTACTCGATTAGATCACTAACAAAATTTAAAATTCAATCCGAATTTAATTTATTAATTGATCGATTATGAGGTTTAATTTTTGCTTTGTACCTACTGACCAACAGCTGTTTTTCTGCATGATGCGCAGCGAACCTTTTAAATAGTTCCCATTTTATAATAGGAAGTGGACTACTTTTATCCAATTCAATGGATGTTCGGTCGATTGATTAATTACGTGAATCATGGGTTCTTTAGTCCCCGGGAGTTCGGAGCGAGGCTTCGCTACCTTCCCCCTCCCGTTGCCAGGGTAATCGCTGTCTCAGATAATTTATGAAATATGCCATAATAACCTTTGTAATAAAGGCCAAAGCTGTTGCGAGGATAAAACACTTGCCCCTAAATTGCTATCGGCTACAATTTTGGGACGTTTACTATTTGCAATAATGGTTGAGTTTATTTTGATGGATACGGCCATTTTGCGTCTAGACTTGCTGATTTTTCTCTTTTTTACAAATCATTTGAACAGTCAAATACAGCTTGAATGTCGTTAAATGTAACTCTTTTGTACGACTGTAAGGAGAAAACACGCAATTCTCTTACTCTTAGCAAAAACTCTTAGACGCGAAAATTTGTTTTAAATAATAACCGTCTTACCACAAAATATTTAAACACGCTTTCAGCACTGTTTCACCGTGCAATTTGTACTGTTAAACATTGTCTAAAGCTAGAGTTACATTACGAAATTAGTGACATGTACGAAAAATCTAATTTCATGAAACTTGTTGCAGGACTAGTTTCTTTAAAATATAATGTCATGAAACCTTCAGTATCACAGCAACCATGGCGCCATCCGCACCGAGACTTGTTTCTGAAATGCATAACGTTATTAAATACAACTATGTAAAAAAAATAAAAAAAAAATTTAGTAACAAAAAAAAAACAGTAAAAAAATATTATTATCGATGTCCAAAATTGTTTCGCCATTTTAAAATGGCGAAACAATGTTGGATGCCACATGTCCAGCCTTCGCATGCGCTTTCATGAAACTAATTTCCTCGCATCTCTCGTTTGAAGCTAGTTACGTGACATTAGTTCTACCAAAAAAATGCGCAGAACATAAAACTAAATCAGTGTTGTAAAATTAATGCATATATTGTAAAATTTGATGTTTACACGTGAAATTATTGATGAAACTATTGTCGTGAAATAATTTTATGTCACCAAGTAATTTCGTAATGTAACTTAGGCTTAAAGCGTGCGTAAAACTTTTGTGGTAATACGGTTTGTGTTTTCGACGCAACTAAAATTATGACGTCTTAATTCATTATATGTATGTATCGTATTATATTATTTTTATTTTTGAAACTTTTAACACATTTTGCTCACTAACCCGCTGCGCTGGTTTAGGCGCCCTACTCAGGTGCCATAAAACTTTCAAGTCATTACACGGCACAGGACTACACTCGTCACTAATATTTTACTAGACTATGTTGTTTTGATACTTAGAAATCTCAATAAATAATATAAAACAAAATGTGGTCGCACACTACTAGGTAAGTACTTTCCGTGTATTAGCTAGCTTAATTTTCTAAGCAAAAACTAGTTACTCTAGTAAACAAGTGAACGTAATTTAGTTTACGAAAATCTGTTTCAAAAGGTCGCTTGACCACTTTGAGTCAAGCACTCCAAAAAACAAACTTGACATTAGTACGGTGTATCACGGAATGCACTTTGGTAGCGAGAGATGTGCACATAGTTTGAAAGTTTCGTTCCGATCTCGATGCTTACATTAAAGTTAATGCTCACAGCTAGAGCCGTTATCGCCTTTACTACAGAATGATGATTTTCAGGAATACAATGTAACATAAAACACCTGAACCTGCTAAGCTAAAACACTCATCATTTTGATGAGTTTTGTGACCTTCTCTTGCGTGTGCACAGTTCTTGCTATAAGACTAGCCTTGTCAGTGTTTCAATAACATTTGATGAGTATTTCCATCCATCCATCCATCAGCCAAAGGACGTCCACTGCTAGACATAGGCTTCCCCTATGGATCTCCAATTAGACCGGTTGGAAGCGGCTTGCATCCAGCGCGATCCTGCGGTCTTAATGAGGTCATCCGTCCACCTTTTGGGTGGACGTCCTACGCTGCGCTTGCCGATGAGTATTTAAAATAACTTATTTATGGGCCTAGAAATAACAATTCAGAAATACCAAAAAAAATATCCAATACGTATAAAATTAATTATTCAACTAATTATTCACATAGGTAGAATATAGAAGACGAACGTCGTCGACCGAATCAGGGCGTCGAATTGAAAAGTTCACATGAAAAGGTGCTTAAATTAGAACATCTTTTCATGAAGGCAATAGATTTTTCGAAGCCAGTAATCACGGTGGTAAGTAACGCACCCTAAATTCGTACCTAATGCTTGGCAATAATTCGATTTTTTTGCTCGAGTGCGCGAAACGCGCGGCTGGGTCGCGGTCGCGGCGCTGCCTCATGCCTGACGCGGATATGAGAAACAATTTTCTCCTTATGAATAAAATTTTAAGGTACGTATGCAAATTTCCATTACCGAGGGCCGTCTCCTCTAATGGTGTCATATGTGCAGACATTCTCTTCTCATACAGACTGCGTAAAAGGGTAATTTCGAATGACATCTCGAGAACTTAAGTTTACCACCTTGAACAATCGGGGTTTTTACGGGTTTTTATATTCCCGCTGGCGTTGAAATGTAGCTTTTTATATGCTCTATGCAGCAGCATTAACAAAAACAATGACTCGTGTATGTTCAAGCACACAATTTTAAGTAAAATAGTGGATTCTCCGAGTGTAACTGGCAGCATTTTTATACGGTGCTTAAAGTTAATTTATATGCGTGCTTTTACTCTTTTAACTTCGCTCATGTGAGAACCTCAATACAATAGGCGCGGCAAAACATACTCCTAACCTCTTTTAACTCAATAAAAAGCCCTTTTAGGGGTCTGTGCAATTACATCGTGAAACGTTCATACAATATTATCTTAGGACTATTTTAATTAAACTTTTAAATGAGTTAGCTCGCTAATAGAGTTAAGCAGTAGTAACAATATGTTAGCCTTGTTACACGTTAATTGTATTGGGTAATTATTCATTAAATGAAGACAGCGAGTAGCACTACAGAGTACAGTTTACAGTGGTAGGATTATTTGATTAGAATTATTTACGCGCTTGTTATCTGCTTAATTCAACAGTGTGACAATAACGTTCATAATAATCTATGTCCTAAGTGTACTTTTCTACTGAGCTAATTTACGTATTCTAGTAGGTACAGGTAGTAAAGCTAAACTCAGCCGCGCTATGAAGATAATTGATACCCGTTGCTCTTTAGCTAAATAGCTCGAAGTACACAGTTTGAAGCCGTGGTGGTCTAGAGGTAGTGACACCCGCCTTACAATCGTGAGGTTGCATGTGGGTTCAAATCCTCGGTCCCGTATCAATGAGTAATTTGGAATTTATGTACGGAATTTCACACCACTGGCTTTTCGGTGAAGGAAAACATCGTGAGGCAACCTGCATACGTCAGTAGAAGAAATTCGAAGGCGTATGTGAATCCACCAACCCGCACTGAGCCAGCGTGGTGGATATGGCCCAAACACCCTTCGTGGGTAGGCCTACGTCCTGCAGTGGACTATTAAAAAGGCTGGTACAGTACAGTACACACTTTTAAGATCAAAAAAAAAATACCCTTAATACTATTAGTTCTACCTCGCAGTTTAATATTTTTGCTAAATTGTGTCAAGCATCAGTGCATAGTATTTGACAAGGACATAGGTAACCTAATTTTATTTGACTCACAATTTCAAATTCTTCGTCACACTTGTCGTCGTTTCAAATAGATATAATTTTAACCAGTCTACTTAGAAGTTACATGGTAAATAATGTCAAAATTAGTCAAAATTATCATCGAATTAATTTTTTACCCTCCCCTCCTGATACCCTTCTGATTAAAGTACATGTATACTGTCGAGGAAAAAAAATCCTACAAAATTTTAAACTGCAGAAACTCAAAACGTTATTTATTACAATTTCTATTAAAACAGAACTCTTTCCCAAAATGTGTTTCTATTATCACTCTGTAAGTATTACCGAAGGTTGTGGAGTAGTCGAGCAATCCACTCTGATTTGACAATGGGACCAGTGAACGACATTCCTTGTCAATATTTATCGTGCGCTTGAATCTAGGTTCCATATTTTCTTCATTACTTATGCATAGAGTACAGATTGGCTACAGTGAAGCACCGGCATCAATATTCAGTCAGCGATTGCAGCCTGCCATGATTACATTAACCATTTTCTTATACTCGCCTGCGTCACGGATAACTGAACGCATACTTAATCGTCGCCGAGAAATGGGAATTCTGCTTAGATCTTCAAGTGAGCCGTTTTTATACTTACAGCTTGTTAGCTATAAAAATATCTAACATTTTTTTGAGCAGGTTGCGATTATCAGTAATTGGTTAGTTTCAATAAGTGTATACCTAGGAAATGCAATCCCGGTCCATATTTTCAATCCCGGTACTGGCAGGATTGACCAACCTAATCGACCGGGATCCCGGGTATTATGATCCCGGTTGGTTTGACGTAGTTAAAAAAAATCATCAGAAAGACAACGGCTACGGTAAATTATGTAAGCGTAAATATAGAAGCGGTAGCATAGGAAATTTTTATCATCTCTAAACTAAGTCTCATTTTTTCTCAAAATCTTTGTATAAATTCCAAAGTTTTAAAGAAATTTTACATATCATAATTTCGTGTGCACATCTAAGCATTCTGTTGCATTAATGAAAGTTTTTCACTGTTTTTTTGCATTTAGTCATGTTTTGCTACATTCATTAAAGTTCAACCTCGTAGGCGGCTGTACGCAGCAACAGCAGACAATAGTGTCATCACGAAGACAGACGTTGCTATAACCTACGCGTCAGCAGTCGTAGTTTTACTGTAGGCTGCTGCTGCCGTGTGAAGTTAGCTAATGAATCGTACCTTTAGACTCAAAATCGTGCATAGATAAATTGATGTGTACGCACAAAAATCTTTCACATTTAATAGGATCAGTTATGGGATTGTATCCCGGGCGAAATTTGACCGGGATTCAATCCCGGTAATAGCAGTCGGGATCCGGTTATTTCAGGATCCGGGTATCCCGGTATTGCATTCCCTGTAACATCACCATCTATAATTCTATAGAACTGGTCGTTTTTAAATAAGTAATGTAAATACTTAGTAACAAGAGAGGAGTAAATGGTATTATCTCACAGAATCTTATAAAAAGTATAACTGTTTATAGTGGAACTTTGATTTTTACGCGCTGTTGTCGCATGTAACTATCGTTGCAAATGGAAATTGATGGTAAAGTCAAATCGTTGCATAAATTATTGAATCGATATAGGTACACGTATTCTAATTCTTGAACTCGAGTATGAAAACGACTCCATTGTTTGGGAATCGAACTGTAGTGAGTACGCTACATCGTTCACTCACGGTCCGACGCCTTTTCTACTAAAAGGAAACAATAGCTCAAATAAGTAGTTATATCATTCATATCTGAAATATACGACGTAGGCACTAAATTTCAACCACTTTGGTCCTTTGCATTGAATTGAATGACCTTAGGTCTCGTAAATTATGCTGATTAATCCTACTAATATTATAAACGTGAAAGTTTGTGAGAATGGATGGATAGATGTTTGTTACTCTTTCACGCAAAAACTACTGAACGGATTGAGATAAAACTGTGCAATAATATAGCTTATACAGGGTTATTTCTAATCAATTAGCATCCTTTCAGGGCTTATTCTATACATCAAAATTAACAACATTTGTTCTACGACTTTTATTAATTCTCAAAAAAAATTGTTGTTCCATAGGAAAATATCGTTCACCCTCGATAAAATGTATCTGTTCCATACATTTTCAGTTTTTTTTTGAGTTTTGACAAAAGTCGCAGAACAATAGTTGTTAGTTTCGATGTACAGAATAAGCCCCTAAAAGGATGCCAATTGATTAGAAATAACCCTGTATATCAGAATAACACATAGGCTATAAATTATAATGATATAGTGTGTATGCGGGTGGAGCCGCGGGTAAAAACTTGTTTAAAAATAAAACAGTAAAAACTCTAACAAAGACTACAGTTTGTTTGGTATATTTAGAAACCGGATCAAAGTCAGAATATTCGATAAACAGCGGAAGTTTAATGATTTCATATAAATAAATGATATCGTTACCGAGTTTAATTTAAAGAAAACGGTGGGCCGATCGACAGCTAATTGGTAGTCATTTTAAAATGAAACAACGGTCTTCGTTTCGTTTAACTGAAAATTCAATTCTTGACAATCGTTACGGGAAATTGGGAAGTCGGAATTTAAAGTTGTGTCCTGACCGGAATTCGCATGGATGTCCGGGGCCGGCACAGTAAGCATTGAGCATCCCGACCGTTTACGTTTGAGCAAATAAAATGCTTATTGCTCATTACTCATTTCAATGCTTCCGGCCGCTGTACTGTACTGTACTGTACCAGCCTTTTTAATAGTCCACTACAGGACGTAGGCCTACCCGCGAAGGGTGATTGGGCCTTGTATACGTACCACGCTGGCCCAGTGCGGGTTGATGGTACCGCTGTATACTAAGCGCCACACAAATCGGCGGATGAGGAGTTAGCCGCAGATGACTCTTTGCCGTGATTCGCTAATTATTGCGCATTTGTGCATAATACCGACACAAGTGGCGAAGTGTTGAGCACGGGCACAGGGAGCGCGCGGGAGGCGTGAAGTTGACGGGCGGGTGTGCTCCGGCGTCTCGTTTCTCTGGCTCCCGCGCATACCTATATTTCGGCTTTTGCGTAGCGCTCTGCGCATAACTTCCCATCCACCGATTTTTATGCCGCTTAGTATACCTGAAACGTACTTTACAAGGCACTTCAATAATTACTTACCTACCTGGAATGTCATGTCTAATATGGAACCACAAATATTAGCAATCGTAATAAGTACCTAATTCTTTTAGAAGTATTACCTTATTCTATTTTTGTGCGAACTGATCTATATATTTAGTGTAACTGATGGAACAGTACACGTATTCGAGGAGCCTTTTAACTTGTTATTACTAACAACTTTATCTTTATCGCATATACGATTAGAACGAGCTAAATGTGTTATTCCATGAAATTGTAAAAGGTTAGTTGTCATTTTTCTTTGATGTCCTCTTGTAACAGCTAATATACGAGTAACATAGCCGATTAACGAAAACAAAAATAAAATCAACTTGGAAATAAAGAAGTTACAAGCATTTTAATTTCTTGCTAGACAAAGAGCGCACTATAGAAGAATATGACGCCACGGCCCGAAAGTGTCATACATTCGCCATACTATGTGTGTTATGCTTTGTGGGAAAGGGACAAAACACAGGGGGTGTTAATCCCTATCAAAATCTTTACAAGCTTATATCTATGAATTGGATTAGCCAATTTTAGTTATTTTTTCAGTTTACGAATCATTATTCACTAATCTTAATACTTTTAATTAATTTAATACTAGTCAAGTAGTCAAATACCCTATTCTGTCTCAATTGTCAAACGATATGCTGGCTGTATTTGGCCATCTGCTCTAGAGCCTTCGACATATTTTGAATTCAATACATAAGCTATTCACTAAATTTATATACAATTTTATAAAACACCTTTTTGGATCAACTTGTGTGTATCTAAATAGCGATTTGAGCTATTTTGACATCAGTCAAAAGAGCTTGAATAGCTATTTTGACTGATGTCAAAAGAGCTTGAATAGTTGTTTTGATTAGTCTAATGTCAAGATAGCGAATTACTTCACATATTTATTATTTAGTTTGAAAATTTGGTTTACTCCCAGTATTACTACCAATCTTACTACTAGTAGTAAGAACGGTAAATGAATTACCGTTGTTACTACTACAGTTGAAAGTTGTTAGAACAGTAAAAATAAATTACCTGTGTTACTACCGTAAAACTAAAATGACAAAGAGAAACAAAATTTGACCTGTCATGCAACTCTAGCATGACAGGAATTAAGTTTGACAGCTGTCACTTTAACACCTGTAATGCAACTCTATTATTCATTCCAGAATGACAGCTGTCACTTTAATATCTGTCATATGTGACTTGAACTATGACCTGATAAAACATATTTTATTTTGACTGCTGTCACTTTGACACCTGTCATACAACTCTAGCATGACAGGTCATATGTTGTTTCTTTTTGTTATTTTACATATACCAAGAATTGAATTGAATTTTGTTATTTTACTTTTACGGTAGTAACAAGGGTAATTTATTTTTACTGTTCTAACAACTTTCAACTGCAGTAGTAACACCGGTAATTCATTTACCGATCTTACTACTGGTAGTAAGATTGGTAGTAACTCTGGGAATTAACCGAAAATTTTAAGGTTTTTTTTCTTGTAACTTTTATGATTAATGGTTTCTAGTACTACTTGTGTATCAAATTAATGTTGCCGTCAGCTCTCCATCCTGCATAGCATAACTTCATGTGAATGCGAGTAAAAAATAGTTATTTTTTGTTGCTCCATTCAGTTTTAGAGCTTATTCGGATCATGGGTGTTCCAATTTCACAAATATCCTCGTTTTTTAATTTAGTGTGAGAGGAGACGTTAGCTTTAGTGCTGTTTGTTCTGCGGATTAACACAAGCTAATTTATATCCCCCGAAACGTCACAATTCTCTTTGAAACCTCCTGGCCTTCCTGCGTGCCGCATTAACTTGGCCAAATTATACAGGTATTTGGATATAATTCTTATGTATTTCATTTTACACTACTATTGTAATGCAAAATCATATGTCCTAAAGTTAGCTGTATAGATTGTTTATGTATACCTCGTATATACTAGTAGTTCTCCGAACAGTAGACCTCGCGGCACATCTCTTTAACTGAATCTTCATAACTCTATATCACGACTCGTTCTTGATCGATTTGGTTCATATTCTTGCAAGTATCTAGTTAGAATTTAGATACTAATATTCTTGCCAAATTATCGGCTGATAAATAGCGCGACAGCAAACACCCCTTTTTGTGGGAAATACCCCCCGCCTAAAATCGCTGACGGCTAAAGAATCCATTAATATATTATAGTACCTGTATCAAAGCGGACAATCAACATTCGGACAGACGAAAGCCAAATTATCAAGTTAAAACGGAGACCTTTCTCACTTCGTTCGCTCGGTCAATAATCTAAAATTAACTGTATAAGTTCTCTGGCCAATCTACTTATGTTCAATTTGCTTCATTTCCATTTTCAAATCAAAGTAGAGATTACTCCCAATTCAGGGTTATACTTAAAAATTGTATGAGGCTGAAAGCAGTTCATTGTGTTCCACTATATACACATAATTTTCCGAATAGTTGTAGCTCAAATTAATTCTTTTTTATTTTGAAACTACCATTTTTGCAATGATACTGCAGTTACAACAATAAAACAGGATAATAGGGTAGATGCACCGGTTATGGCCATCTCAGTGCAATTTGTGGACATTTTAAATTTTAATGATTAATTAGACAAACTAATGTTAACATAATATTTTTCAAGAAGTTTTCAAAGTTTGATATTCACACCGACAATATTTATAGTGTTAAATGGCTTATGAGTTATATTTATGCAATAATTTTGACACCAAGTGGCCACAACCGGGTCAGTTGCCACAACCGGTACACCTACTATGTAAAGTAAAAAAAAAAACATTTATAAGCATTTATAACACGAGTATTTACGATTTCAGCGTCATTTCAGCCACCAGACCCTCTTTGCAGGACTTACCCAAGTTGTGATTCGATCGATTTTGCAAGCGCTACCTCCTTTCGTCTGTATACTGAGTGCGTGTAGCCCTGTACAAGCTTTACCTTATTAAGATTTTTCAAGTTTTCAAGCGAAGTTCTTTATCAGAGCCCTACCTATCGGTAATGCAATCGCGTCTAATAACAACCCTGATATGGGTTCGATAGCTCGACTGTGTTCTTTGCATAATAATTTCCATTGTATCCGAGATCGAACCAAATTATATTTTCTATTTAACTTTATGTTTCAGCAGAGCACCGCCATCGACTGCGCTCTGCAGCTTGAAAACAAATTACCTTACTTTATACCTTCTTGACTAATTTATGAAACTGTATTTTGGTACGCTATGTTTAAGAAGTATCTAGTTATTTTGCACCCTTAGATCAAAGATTTTAAAGCGAAGGTTACAATAAAAGTAAGTTTGTACTTTGGATCCTCTTACCTCTGGCGAAGTCTTAAATTTAAGTTTATTTACTTGGACACGGCTTCCATAAAACTGACCATCGACGGAACCCATCGTAGTTTAGCTGCTTAATTTTTCTACTGACTTTCAGACGGTACTTCGGTACGGTACCCTGATATCAATCAGCTGAATTGGTACTGAGAAATAATAAAGAAATTTTAATTTGAGGTTGTGTTAAGAAAAACATTTATTTATTTAAAACCGATAATAATAATTACACAAATAGAAATAGAATCACCTAGTTTATTTTTGGCGGTTCTATAGATTAGATTCGATTCTATAGGTAGGTAGGGTAGATGCTGCGGTTGTGCCACTTTGAATTTTAAAGATTACGTAGACAATTTAATGTTAAAATAATATTTTTAAAGAAATCTATTAACTTAGATTCACACAAACAATATTTATGGTGTTATATTTTTTATAATTGTCTTTATGTAATAATTATGACACCAAATGGCCACAACCTGCCCCACAAAGTTGTTCATTCAAAGATTGCTTTCGCAATCCGCACAAAACAATTGATGGCTAACGTCACATAGGTGGTGCCAAATGACTAAAATGAAGTCATAAACGATTGCTATTACGATTGCTATTGCTTAGGCGGTAGGGGGGCGGGTCAGTGGCCACAATACACCTACTATGCATAAATATAAATATCAGGTTCTGTAGCTCGGGTGTGAACCGTGTGAATATTACGAGTATAAGCCCTGCAAAAGCTTGGCGTCAAAAGTAAGAACTGTTCTTACAAGCCCTTTTCCAACCTACTCAGTTGTTTCATAAAGACGTGATGGGTATTTTAACCTTGCTCTGTGTTTATAAATTGAATTTAAAAAGTAATTAACTACCAATCGACTTGAATAGGTAGGTATACGACGATATTGAATTGAATAGAGTTGAATGTTGAGAGCGTACGATTGTCTGGGATATTTAATGTTGTAGCGGGTAAATTAATTAATTTACTGTTGTATTTTGATTTGTCAAAAATGGTTTTATTAATTAACTTTAGCGATATCATAGTTCTCAAATAGATACTAATATGTACGATTTTTTAGTATTTAGTAAATAACCGTGGTGGTCAACACCCGCCTTACAATCGTGAGGTCGTGGGTTCAAATCCCCGGTCCTGTACCAATGAGTTCTTTGGAATATACGAGTATGTACAGAATTTCACACCACTGGCTTTTCGGTGAAGGAAAACATCATGAGGCAACCTGCATACGTCCGTAGAAGAAATTCGATGGCGTATGTGAATCCACCAACCCGCACTGGGCCCGCGTGGTGGATATGGCCCAATCACCCTTCGTGGTTAGGCCTACGACTATTAAAACGGCTGGTACAGTACAGTACATGTATGATTTTAAAATGTTTACTCATTTGAAAAGTATCTTAAAAATAGACGTAGTTAGTGGCTTAAACGTAGACGGTAGAACGGAGGTATGTAAATTCAGCACAGGGAAACCAGCGTTTCCTCATGCCTCATGTCACGTAGCTTGTACATTCAGTGACGGCTTACCCAGTGTTCCATTGCGGCTCGCACGCCTTTAGGTATTTAGTCGGCCGGTGATAGAAGCCAAATAGTAAAATAGGAACAATAGTAAATATGATGATGAGATAGACAAATCACACAACTCAAACACATGTTCTTATAGACCAACTCACGTCTGTAGAAAGTAATAGGTACATCATACAGAGCTTGCGAATAAAAGTCAAAAGTTGGTTTAGTTATGCTAATCTTCACAGAACTGCTGACGCAAAGCTAAATCGAACTTATGTGTAACATGACTTATCAGCGTTCAAGAAAATAGGTGTAGCAAGTTTAACTAACAATTTAAAGCGTTTCATTGAATAACGGGAACTTACAGCTTGACTTCTACGAACCATTAAGACTTGTGTAGCTTCACAGTGAAACTAGCAAAAACACGCGCCAATTAATACAAGATTTTGAAGTTTTAATAACTTCGACTTTGTTCGTTTTTTAAGTATTTAACAATTAACAGTCCTAAAATGAATATAGGTAAGTATAGGTAACACTAGGTAGGTTACCTATACATTAAGCCCGATTCCAGGCGCCAGCGTAAATTTAATAGCGACGTAAAAAGCGTTTTCTCTATCGAATGCCTAAAGTGAAAAAGAAACAGAACTATGCTGTTTAGCTATTATAATTACGATGGCGCCTCTGTAATAGGGCTTATTTTCTTGTTTGAATTATTTGTACGAGTAGAAGAGAGTAGGTTTTAACGGCGAGAAAATATTAATAAAAATAAAAAATGCAAGAAAAATATCAATGTAATTGTTCTAAAGAGGTGCCAGCCTTTGAAAGTTGCTGTATTTGAGCATCGTCGGTGACGCTAAACGCCATCGAAATTAGAGTCTGTCGAATTAACACTAAGTTTACTCTATTTCGATTTTTTTTGAATTTCGAATCGAAGTTTGCCGGGCCAGCTAGTGTTTTTAGAAAAGTTGTTAGTAAATAAAAAGATAAGAATAAACGCCTCTGGTACAGGTCGAGAATTTGAAAAAGACTCGCAACGTAATATTGCGACGCTATTTATTTGGTGGAAATAGAAACATTTTTCAAAATTATAATTAAGTAATTATAATTTTGAAAAATGTTTCTATTTCAAATGTGTGTAATGTGTACCTATAGGTATTACAAGATATGATAGAGATAATACCTGCCAGATTTATAATTTTACGAATACGTTTTATTTAAGTACACAATTACGTATAATGGTACCTAGATATAAGTTATAAGATAAATAACCGAAAAAACGGCTACAGGAGTACGGCAGTGCTATAATTTAGGGAAATAGTATTCCGGAATCGAGTCACGTAAACATTTTAACCGTTCAGTAGTGCTAAACCGAAGGAAACTAATTTTATTTCGTTTGAAATACTTAGTCGAATATTCTTGAAATCTGGCCGGTTTCGCAGAAATTGAAAATCAATGTTTGAATTGAGGTTGGAGGATAAAGTGCTTTGCTAATTCGATACTCGACGTTTTTAGACTAGAGATATAAGAAGATCAAATTAACACAAAACATGCACATTATTCATAAATACTTATCATCGACTTGGCGTTGTTTTTGGTTTAAAATATTTATTTTTCATACATACTTATTATGAATGCACCGCACACGGTTGACCAGTGGCTGCATTTTCTTTTTCTTATCCGCAGCTACATAGTATGGATACACCATTGACAACTGTATTAAATGATACTGTACCATACAAGTATTTTTTCTTGGCTTAGGCGCAGAAGGGCGATTGGAACGTATCCACCACGCTGGCCTAACAGGGTAGTTAACTAGTATTAAATTAACTAAAAGTATTAAGATTGGTGAATTCTTAACTAATTGTATGACTCGTAAACTGAAAAAATAACTAAATTAACTAATCCAGTTCAGAGATGTAAGCTTATAAAGATTTTGATAGGGATTAAGAAAGGGTGCTTTGTCCCTTTCCCACAAAGCATAACATATTTTATACTATATATAACGGGACTGAACTCACGTATGGGGATAGTCGTAATGACTATCCCGTTACCAGTCCCGTTATATATAGTATAAAATGTGTGAAAACCACGTTAATTTCCATAGTAAAAAAGCATAACATACATAGTATGGCGAATGTACATGACACTTTCGGGCCGTGGCGTCATATTCTGCTGCACTATAGCAGAAGCTCTTTGTCTATCAAGAAATAAAAATGCTTGTAACTTCTTTATTTGTAAGTTGATTTTATTTTTGTTTTCGTTAATCGGCTCTGTTTATGGTTAGCTGTTAAATGAGGACATCAAAAAAATGTCAACTAGCCTATTGCGATACATTTTCATACGCCATCGAATGTTTTCTACGTAAGTAGGTATGCAGCTTTGTTGGCAATATGTTTAAAGATTGCGTGCTTCAATGTTGATTACATCATCGCTTACCTTCAGATAAGGTAAGATCGCGATTAAGCGATTAATGCAAAATTATTAGCACTAAAAAATTCTACACCAAAAATTCAGTGTGTGAAAATACAGAGACGGGACTAAGATTTGATCCCACTAGTCTACTATGAATTTTGTTGGTATACCTACACGCTCATTTGCGATCACACTGTAGTCATTTTTTTTTATATATCTAAGAAATAATTATTTTTTGCCAAAAATGGCATTACCGGCTTAACCGACGCGACGTTTGGGAACGTTGTACGGAATTTGAATAGTTCGCACGAATCAATGTGAATGATGTATGTACCTAGTATTTTTTTTAACAGAAAATAAAATATGTATATATTACCTACTTAGAAAATTACGTAGAGCTTTAATATCTGCAAACATTCCCTGTGTTCTTGAGCCGCCAGGTCCTAGTAGGTCTGAAGGAAAGAGGCCGGATGGTTTGACTCTGGTGCCGTGGAAAAACGGCAAGTGCTTAGTTTGGGATGCCACTTGAGTAAGCACTGTCGCGGCTACGCACCTGAGTCGCACCATTCGTACTCCAGCGGCAGCGGCTGAGGACGCCGCCAATAAATAGAGGTTGAAGTACGCGGCAATGGTGCCCAGCTATTATTTCGTGCCCGTTGCCGTGGAGACAATGGCTAGCTGGTGCGCTGAGGCCAAATTGTTAACTTTTGAAATAGGGCGCAGGATTCGGTAAAGAGGAGGTGACTCCCGTTCTACCTCGTTTCTGGTGCAAAGAATGTCCATCGCTATCCAACGCGGCAATGCAGCAAGCGTTATGGGCTTCTTTGTACCAGGAACGAAGAGGGGCGGGTTATTTGATTAATTTTCCTAGTATTTTTTACATTATTTATAATTTTTCAAATACAGCTCAGCCGATTTTGATAAAATTTTAATGGGGCAAATGGTGGTCTGTAAAGTCGGTTTACGGAATATAACATTTTACGTGATAACGTCATATGCGTCACAATACATGTTTTTTTGTGCGTGCAGCCGGTGTTCATTGATTTATAAGACGTTATCTCGTCAAGAGACAAACTGCAACGCCACCGTTACTAGTGCGTTGCTTACTTATTACGGTGAGGATCATGTTTCCATTTTTCACAATTCATATAAAGTAGGAACAGCCCGCCTTAAGGCTCATTATGTAAACATTAAGCGCAAAATATATTTCGCCGCAGGTTCAGGTGGCGCGAGTTGAGTCGCGGTGATTACATTTATCCTCGCATTATGAATGTTCATTGTTGGAACCGCAGTGGAAGCACACAACTAAATATATTACAGAGTCCAAACTAGCGCTCATAATATAGTTTGACTAGGTGTTCGTTAGCGATCATCGCAGTTAAGTTAAGCAACGTTCAGCACGATCAGTTTTCGGATGGGTGACCGCGGATAGCATTTACTGCTGAGCGCTACCGTGGCTCGGATGATACGGTTAATTGTAGGCCCCCCCGTTGTTTAACCGTTTAGCCTGGTCAGAGGCCTTCAGGCGGCTTAAAAACTTTAGCACCAGGGCTAGCCATCCGGCCTATACGAACTTACATTCTTTAGAGTCTATACTCTTGGGCCTGCTGTGCTTTCACTCGGATGTAGCGCAGCATGCCATTTGCTGATTTGAAATAAACAGCATAAAAAGACAAAAATATATAAACAGAAGAAATGACACATATTTTTCAAATTATTTGTAGAGCTTGGACTCTGCTGTGTATTTATTCATAAGGTACAGCGCCGCAGGAAGTTGTCATCGCCCCGCCTCGAGCCTCTTGAGGACTCACCAATCTAGATCGGAGAAGAGTAACACAGTTGGAAAACTTCCTAATTTATTCACTTACCTTTCAAAATCTACGATAATTGTACTGATTTGGCAAGACGTAAAACATTTTTAGTTAACTACAGTTAACTAAAGATGTTTTTAAAGATACTCGTATGTTAAGCGCTATAGCGCTCTTAACAGGATCGTAAATCGACCAGTGTTTTCGCGTTTTCTGTAGAATATCGAAAAAACTTTCGGTACATTTTTGATAAAATTTACGTTCCAGGAGAAAACTCTTTTACGCCTTGTACCAGCCTTCTTAATGGTCCACTGCAGGACGCAGGCCTACCCACGAAGGGTGAGTTTTCCTTCACCGAAAAGCCAGAACTTCTGATAACATTTTATAACTGTACCTACTGGCAGTGGCCTTTTAGATTAGGCCTTTTCATCATCTGGATAAGTATTTATTGGTAATTTGTTTAGGAAACAACATTTTTTTAGCCTGTTTTTCGTCTAATCTTTTTTTTATGTATTTTCCCAAACATTCGTGAGTTAAATTTACGATATTCAACTAATAAACTCAACCAACATTTTTAATTGACCTGTATAAGTGATAAGCGTAAAACAACACACTGGGCACTAAACGCTATGGACAGATTTTTAATATAATACAGGGTTAGATTCATGAAACGATACAGGGTGGGTAAAAAAATAATGGTGAACATTTTTACCACTAACATATTACTTAGTTGTAAAAACGCATGTCTTTCGCACAGCTCTTCTGCAAATATTGGTATCAACAAATAATATACTTACTCGTATAGTGAACAAACAAAATTATGTGCGAGTATATATCGTAGACCTGAGTCGATCACGACTTCACGAGTGATAAAATCGTTTTGATTCGATCGCGACCCACAAGATAATGATTCGATGGATCTTGTATCGACACATGGCGTTTAGCATAAATGTACCTTTTTTACCAGGGGAAATCTTTTATAAATACCACCACACCTCGAGGGCAGGCGGGTGGTTATGTGGAAGTCGCCGCCCATTGCTGGACGGTATACCCACTAAAACCCCCGGGTATTCCACCACTGCACCTGGTGTCAGGGCTACGGGCACGCTAGCGCACTCCTCCGTGGCACCCGACAGCGCTGGCTCAACTCGGTCCCCACTACGGAGCTTCGGCTCCCACCAAAATGACGATGTGTCGAACACCAGACACATCGTCATACACCACCTGGGACCAACCAGCACTGGGCGTCGGACAGCGCCCGTATCCGACAGCCCTGGTCCCGATGCAACGGGTCAATTAAAGTGGCCCCGCGCCTGCTACTAAGGCTGTAGAGGACAGGGAGAGCGGCCAACATAAATGTACTCGTACCTAACCTAACCACGCTGAGCCGAGCCGAAAAACGCCCGCGCTGCTTGATTGACGAAAATATTCTATAATGAATAATCGGCAAACTAATTTGGATATTTTTATGTGTGACGCACGGCAATAGAGTATTCTTTACTTTGTAAGTTTTTTTACGTGACTCACGCGCATAACAGTACGAATGTACGGTCAATTACTAAGCTTAATTGCACAGTGATTTTACGCGCGCGCTATCTGTGACATTTTGGGTATCGAACAAACTTTACCGATATGCAGTCGGGTCGATCAAAAGATCGGATTGTTTTAACCCAATCACTTTAGTGCTGGATCGCGACCGATCCGTTTCGCAAGAAACGCGCGATCGACACGTCTCCACGATCCGTCCTTAATATATATAATTATAATTATATAAAATTATGTAGACACTACTAGAAAGTTGTATAATACAGAACTCTATACATGCGATGAACTCAAATCTTACCAGTTTCGGGTAAATCTAAAGCAAATGACATTAAATTTGCTATAAAATAGAAAATTATACATAAGAAAATAAAATACAAAAAACAAAATACAATAAACAAAATATCTATTACAATCTCAAAATAACCTAAAAGTCCAGCTTTAAAAAATAAAATAAAAAAGATTCAGCACAACCCAACTACCATTCTTGATGTACCTAGGTATTGTAGGTAGCTCAATTTGGCCTCAATGATAAGAATTAAATATTCGATACTTAAAGAGGAGACTACAACATATACTTGTAACAAAACAACGAGCCGCTTTATGATATGTTCTAATGTATCACCTTTCACGAACCAGTCGTCGCCGCGTCGAGCACGCTCGCCGTTTTGTTATTACAGCAATTGTTTAAACCAACGAGTGTATTGGTGTAACATTTTGTAGAGCCTTTGCACGAGCGCGGGCGATGCGCGGGCAAAGAAGATATAATAATACTACGATTGTACGAAAGAGTCAACGCAAGGTACAACGAAATGTTACGGGTAAATGCACACTGGCTGTGAACATTACGCCGAACAGAGCGCCGAGCATTCGCAGGAACGTTACATTACATTGAAATGCTTTGGACACTGAGCTCTTACCTGTATTGTTCCATTCGTAATAACGTTATATACTTACCTTAAGTAGTTGCTGCGGAGTGCTAGAAACCACGAAATTTTGAGAGATTTGTTTTTTTTTTCTAAGAATTTCACTACTAAAGTAACCCTGTATAATCGTAAAACAAAAGACTGAATTCAACTTTCAGCTTTCCAGCGATACATTGGCCATAATATTATGATAATTTGGGACAGAGCCTGCGCCCGACGGGCCTATATTGAATATTTTGTTCTCCTCGTATAATTCAACAAAATGAAACACCCGATGTAAATTACTACGAAACTTTATTTTGAGCGAAGAATTTTTCCATTTATTAAATACTAGCGACCTGCCCCGGCTTCGTACAGGTGTACTATACATCCGCAGTCGGGATTGGGTACTCGCGCCCTCCCTTTCATTGCCCTACACCCAATGTGGTGTAGCGTCCAGCCCCAGTAAGGAGGTTCACCTGGAAGCTGGTTTCCTGACTCCTATGTCCTCTCTTCAAGAGACAGGAGGAAAGATCCACGATACGATACGATACATCCTACTATATCTATTTAAAAAAAACGCACTACAAACCGTTGCGAAGTTTTAAAGATATAAGCATACATAGGGACAGACAGACAGGGAAGCGACTTTGTTTTATACTATGTAGTAATAGTAAAGTAATTTTATAATTGATGGAAAATTCTGGTCCCAAATATGTAAGTAAGCCTAAGTACCTAATGGTTTCTGACTAAGATGCTCCTTAATTACAGTGGCAAAATACTAAAATATCGCTTCTATGCCACTCAACTAAGTACGCTTTGAGGCGGCTGCCCACTCGATCTATTATTAATTATGAATTCGAGTATTAGTTAAATATTAATAATTTATATTTCATGGTCGTAATATTAATTAATATTTTTCAATGAGTAATGTAATCTAAGTATAATAGATAATAATTAATAGATATATCTACATAATAAATCGGCATAAACAGCCTTCGTAGCCCTAATTCTGATGTTGTTGACAGTAAGTATACTTATTTTATTTACTGTACTGTACCAACATTTTTAATGGTCCACTGCAGGACGTAGGCCTACCCACGAAGGGCTCTCATTGCTCTCGGATATGATATTACCTAGTATCTACTTACTTATAGGTACATTGTTTCCGACTGTTTCAAGTCATCATCATCATTTCAGCCCACTACAATCTCCTCCATCTTGCTCTAATTTATCCCAGTACTGAACTGTACCAGCCATTTTTAATAGTCCACTGAAGGACGTAGGCCTATCCACGAAGCGTAATTGAGCCATATCCACAACGCTGGCCCATTGCGGGTTGGTGGACTCACATACGCCATCGAATTTCTTCTGCGGACATAAGTAGATTTGCTCACGATGTTTAATTGTATACCTTCACCGAGAAGCGAGAGAAGTGGTGTGTAAATAAAATAAATAAAATCCGAAATATACATAAATTTCGAAGAACTCATTGGTACCTACGGGACAAATTTGGTACCTACGGGACAAATACCGATTTGAACCCTCAAACTCACGATTGTAAGACGAGTGTCACTACCACTAGACCACCTCGGCTAATGATCAGATTTACCAACAGGCTGAGTAGGATGGAGTCTTGGGCGGCAGATTTTAGGGGGAGGCAAATTTCGGATCATTTATTTTATTAATGACATTTATAAAACTTTAACTGTTTAGAGTTCACTACAATTTACGTAGTTGCAATTTCTCGAAAAAATGCAACAGCCTACTAGCGGCAAATACGTAAATCCATGAAACACACTATTGAGGTAAACTAAAAAAGGTAATCTATGGTGTCATCTGCCTCGGTTAGGTACTTCGAAAGGTAGATTTTTAAGACGGATAATGATGATGATCGCTATCACCATCTGTCTCTATTGGAGGTCAATCGGGTTGAGCAGTGGAATCAGCACAGCTGAAGAATCTAGCAGAAATCGATCTCCAAAAAGATCATAAGTACCTACTCGTAATTGAAAGCACTATAGCATGCACATTTTTGACCGACGAACTACCGGAAGAGGTATACAATTCGACGCGTATATATATTTATATTTTTTTTATGTATACCACGCATAACTTTTTTCATAGTAGTCCGATTTCAATAATTATTTTTTTATTGGAAAGAGTATACTTTGGAATTGGTTTCATTTAAATTTTATCGAAATTGGCTGAGCCATATTCGTGTCTCTTTCATTTTTGATAAATCAATAATAATGTGAAAAATGTTACATCGATCCGTGCATAATATTTAGGTTCTAGCGATGCGCCCCGGCTTCGCACAGGTGTATTATACATATAAACATTTCTTTTGAATTATTCTATCTATTTAAACAAACTGCATCAAAATCCGTTGCGTAGTTTTAAAGATATAAGCATACATATGGACAGACAGCGGAAAGCGACTTTGTTTTATACTATGTAATGATTCTATACAAGGGTGAAGTCGTTCATGCTATTTTTTGAAAAAAATAATTACCTATGCTCTTTTATCTGAGTCTGTGTTAGAGTGATAATAATAATCAGCTGTCTCATACCAGAAGTTTGATTCTTGACAAAATATATATGGCAACTGTTTTTTTGTGATTTTGCAGTTGATCTCATAGTAAAAGTTTTACATAATAATGAGCATGTAGGTATAAGCGATATCCACAGTAATCCACACATTTCCGGGTCAGGACTATCCGTGTTCCGAGCTGTCCGTGTCCGTGTCAGTGTTCTAGTCAGGAACGTGTCATCCGTCACCCGAATTCACACATATCAGGGTAGTCGGTATCAGTGTAATCTGTTTTGCAAGTCTCAGACTATCCCATATTATATTTTTCTTCTGAGAATTCAAATAATGTAGATTAGAAATATCTGATAGTATATTAATCTGTCGTACAAGTTCTATCAACCTTTCTGTGTACACTGTCATCAACGTGCCTAGATAAAAATCGGATAGCACTGTCAGAGCGTCCGTGCGTGCTCCGGGACACTGACGATTCGGATGCGCCTGACACGTAGCTATGTGAACAAGTTCATACATTTTTCCCCGTCTCTGATGGAACACGGTAGGGCCAGGCACCCGGAAATTTGTGGATAGCGCTTTAGTCGTGTCAAAAAGGTGAGAAAAGAATCTCGATCAAGCCAGAGCAACCCTCAGACCCTCTGGACAAGAGCAGTGATTGATTTGCAAACATTGAAAACCGTTCGTTAGCGGCGCTAACAGTCGATTGTAACGCTGTTTCGGTGCTGAGCTTAATTAGGCCAATTCTACGGCTCATTGGATCGCGGAAGATACCTACTTGATCAACGCAAGTATTTCATACACGCTGCCTTGATTGCTTAATTGTTTCTGGGACTTGGGAGCTTAATAAGCTATTTATTGAGATGTTTGGTATGTGTGATCAAAAATGCTGATATTAATGTTATGAATTCGTAGGTACATGTTATTTGAAAAGTTGAGCGCCCCTGACTTAATTAAGATTTATATGTATTCTTTTTGGAAAATAATAAATATACTTTAGAAAAAACCGGACAAGTGCGAGTCAGGCTCGACACCGAGGGTTCCGTACAAATCCAGAAAATTTTACAAAATTGGAAAGTAAGTTGTTAAAATCTCATAATCATCGACAAAAATGTTTTAATAATACCTTACATGATACGATTTACTTTTTAATTAATTTACATTTGATTAATTTACACTTTGAATTTTGAACCCATATTTTGTGAATGTAGGCCCTATTTTTTAAATAAAAATGTATAGTTTTCAGATTTATTCCTATATATTATGTACTCTGAGACAATGCTTCTCGCCAAATTTCATAGTTTTGTGTTAACGGGAACTACCCTATAGGTTTTGATTTTTGTGAGTGTCGAAATATGTTGTTTTTTACGGCTTTAATTTTTTTTATACGATAGCTGAAGAGTTTTTCTTTTACACAACTGCAAGAGATCATAGATAGGTATACGTATACAGTTTAAATTTCAATTCGATATCTTTACGCGTTCTCGAGATAAAGAGTCATGACACACGTACAGACAGACAGACGGACAACAAAGTAATCCTATAAGGGTTCCGTTTTTTCCTTTTGAGGTACGGAATCCAAAAAAAACTAAAAAACACGCCTAAGAGTCATGATTTTTTTTATAAATGCATTGTCACCGGTCTTTGATAGGTGTGCAAAGTTTAAAAAAATCTGATTGCTAAAAGTAGGTCAAAATCGAGCTCGTGGTTACAAGCAAGCAAGCAAACATACAGGCACTCCGTATCAGAAGGTCTATCAAGGAAAATGACGTAGTTTACAGAACGTCGGCATCAGGTGAAACTAATAAAAGCGTGTTAATAAATCTTTTTGACCGACGAACCACCGGAGGAGGTGTACAATTCGACGCGTATATTTTTTTATTTTATGTATAACCATGCACAACTTTTTTCAGAGTAGTCCGATTTCAATATTTTTTTTTATTGGAAAGAGAAATTCGAAATTGGACTCATTCAAATTTTATCGAAATTGGCTGAGCCATTTTTGATACTTAAATCAACATTAATGTGAAAAATGTTACATCGATCCGTGCGTAATATTTGCGTTCTAGCGATGCGCCCGATGGCTTGATTGATGGCTTCGCACAGGTGTATTATACATATAAAAATTTACCTTGAATTACTCTATCTATTGAAACAAACTGCATCAAAATCCGTTGCGTAGTTTTAAAGATATAAGCATACGTGGGGACAGACAGCGGAAAGCTACTTTGTTTTATACTATGTAATGATTCTGTACACGGGTGAAGTCGGTCATGGAATTTTTTGCAAAAAATAATTATTTGTAATGTTAAAATAATCGAAAGCTATGATAAATATGCCATAGTACCCAACCATAAGTATAGGCTGAATCATACATGTCGGCGGATGTGAAGTTAGCTACAAACTGAGCAATATCCATTCAACGTGCAGCTTTATGATATCATTACCGTGGCTCCAGTACCGTGGATATTGCGCAGCTTGTAGTTGACTTCACATCCGTCGACTTGTATGATTCGGCAATCGGCCTAAGTCAAAGTCAAAGTCAAATCATTTATTGCAACACATGAAATTTACATGCGGTTCTTAGTTAACATGTTTTGTATAGTGATACATATGACCCTATAAGGGTATGGCAATTTTATTATTTGTATTGGAACGATTTATTATTATGTTGTCTAGATTATCGGTAAAAAATCGTCTAATGTCCTTTTATAGCATTTCAATAAAAGGATTATTTTTAGTTGTTTTATGAATCAGTTTTCTCTTTTGATATCTTTTAGATTATTTGGCAATTTATTGAATATTTTGTAGCCTTAGAATTTGCGTTAGAACTGTGCATTGCTAAGTTAGACTTTGGTTCTACGAGTTTATGTCTATATTGTGATCTAATTTTGTGCGATTTATCAGACGCTTTGTTAAATTATGTGCCTATACAGTATGTAGCATAACATTTTGTATCATTGTCGGAGTACGTATCGAAACGATAACAAAAAAGTGCTAGGCATACTGTCTTTATGTGTGTATACGTACTGGTACTTGTAGAACGGGTAGGTTTCAGCTACCAAATCGCGTATTTAAAATTCGCTGCTAGGTTCTTCCCATTTTTGTACAGAGACAAAGTGGCTAATTAGCTACCTGCCTTAAAATTGTTCTACGACTCAAATATAAATATAACCATCAGGAGTATAAATATATCAAGCAAGTTGGTGGCCAAATGTAGCCCTATTCTGTAAAAAAAGTGAAGCTATAAAAAGTGTATTATTCCGTATAAAACGATTAGGAATGTTCAATTTTTTACCTTCCCGAGTTCTGCAGAGCTAGAATATGCGCCATCGGTTCTGATAAGTCTGCAATCTTCCTGTGGATAACTTAACTGGAGAAAACTGCCGTTTCCTTTCGATTTTCCGCCTGAAGTAGCTATATACTTAACTAACTGCCCGTCCTGGCTTCACTCGGTCATAGATGAGTTATAGCTATAAACTTTTCAGAAAAAATATTCTAAAATATAGTGAAAACCGCATTGCAGTCTGTTGTCTAGTTTGGAAGATATAAGTGGATACAAAGACAGACACACAAAAATAGCGGTTCTGTTTTATACTATGTAGTGATACCTATTATACTAAATAAATCACCGGTTTTTACTCACGTATGATATCGCGGGCCGGGCCGCTGGGAACCCGACCGGTTTCGGAGTAATCAGTATTCCTTCGTCAGGGAATAAGCGCGCCTTCATCGACGAGAGATGACGGAGTACTGATTACTCCAAAACCGGTCGGGTTCCCAAAGGCCCAGCCGCGATATCATACGTGAGTAAAAACCGTTGTTTTATTACATAACTAGCTGCCCGCCCCGGCTTCGCCCGGGTACGACTGGAGACATTTTATAAGTATTGTGCTTATATACCTACCATGTAACCAAGTAACGTCACACACATGCGCACAGTTATTTTGGCGCGTTTTCATATTACATTAGCTTACCTATACGCAAATATTTTCACCATAGAACACCCACTACTAAACATAGGGCTCCCTTATTAGATCTTGAATAACACCGAATAAAACCTTTGCAAGAGGTTTGCATCCAGCTTCCATAAATGTATCCACCAAAAAATGAGGTTCTCAATTAGATTGTGTTTCATTTAGTATGTACATATGTTATGCGATCATTCCGTCAAGAATAAAAATAAAACAATTTATATTATATAGGTTATACTTAACAGATAAACTGTCATATATTTACAACTTTTTGTCACAATGTAATTTAGATTTAAATTTAGCAAGTAAGATTTACTTTGTTTTGCTTCACCCTATAAAACAGGGTCCTCAAGTAGAAGTAAACATATAATATTAAGTTATATATGTTATAATACTCTCTTGTTGGTGCAAATAAATATTCTGATTCTGATTCTGAATTAAATTTTGACTCTCAATAAAGTATTGTAGTATTGAAATGTATCTATCTATTATAATGTCCATTGCTAGACATACCGGACGAACCGATAGGATGGGTTGAAAGCTACTCGTAGGTACCTGAATCGCGGGTGTTCCCGTAGTCTTAATCTGTTCAACTATTAACATAAAATAAAGATAGTATTGGCCATCTAAATAAAAGTAAGTTCGTATGGGTCGGCTATACGTTATCTATGGCTCTGGTTTCATTGTTTTTAAACGGTTAGAATATTCAGTCCATCTACATTCTACCTACGTAAGTTAGTTGACGTTTCTACTATATACTTGTATTTGATCTTTTCTTCATTTGATAACTTTGTAAAATATTCGCCATCAGTTCTACTTCTACGAATTGTGTGCCCTATCTAAAACCTCTACAACTTGCTAACCCAAAGAGCAAATTGAACCGATGGAAACGCTGGCATCCAACGTGATCTGGTGGTCTCGACCTGATCTTAGATTCACGTGGAGACCTTTTCTACACTTGCCAATAGCTACATTGTCTACGTTCGAGAATTTTAAACCCTCATTGATCATTCGTTTTATGAACTATGTATGTCAGTACCTATTCACTACCACTACAACAGAAAATTTAAATCGTCGGTATGTCGGCTCGCCTTACTTAGGGGTAGATTTGGAGAACCAAATCTCAAGGTGTTACAGAAATCAGCGCACTAATAGAGGTGGTACCTATATAGAGCCGTGGTGGTCAAGTCGTAGTAACACCTATCCTACAATCGAGAGTTGTTGGATTCAAATCCTAATCCCGTATCAATGAGTTTCTTTGGAACATATGTACGGAATTTCACAATGTCGTGTGGCAACCTGCATACCTATGTAGCTATGTACATCCGAAGAAGGAACTTGATGACGTATATCAACCAACCCGTACTGGGCCACCGTGATGGATATGACCTAATCACCCTTCGTAAACAGACCTATGTTCTGCAGTGGACGATTAAAGAAGACTGGTATATAAACAGTACTTATAGGAATAAGGGGTGATATAATACATGCACAACGCGACAGCGTTTATTTTTTTATATTTTTAGGCCCTAAAAATTATCTAAGTGTTTCGGAATAGCCGATTTGAACGATTCAAAAAACAATTCACTTATACATATATATTGAAACAGTCTTGAAAACAATATGATTTATTTGGATAAGGATTTAAACAGAAGTATGAATAACATGGTCGAATATTGGTCGGTATTTCTATTAACTTTTAAAAAGTAATAAGTGGTTATTGTGACATAACGATAGTAGTTGGACATTATGGTATTGCGAAGTTTTTTTGTAGATATTGATATGTTCTTTAATATTGTAGAACAGACTTTTGTTATATCATCAATAGTTTCCGCTGCGCATGCAACGAAAGACGTTTTAATTAAGACATTTTTTTACACGTTGGGTTACGTTACTTAAGTTTTAGTAAGGATTCGTAATCTTTTCTATCAATAAATATAACTTATGTTACTTAAAGTGAATATAGCTTTCCAATGGTGAAAGAATTTTTAAAATCTGCACAGTAGTTTTCGAGTTTATTCATTACAAACATACCCACACACGTAAATACAAACGTCCGCCGCCCGCCGGCCGGACCCCTACCGCCCGCGCCGCACCGATATGTCCCTGCATTTTAAATCTGTAATATCTTCGAAAATATTAATTTAAATTACATGCTGTAAAAGACCATATTGATCTATATTGAATGGACAATGTATTTAAGGTACTTAATTGGATAAGCATTAATTATGTATTGCTTAAAATAACTTTCTAAATAAGCCATTTTTTCCCGTAAAATGTAATGGAAAAAAAATGGTTATTGTGGGCTATCCTTAAGAGATAGACATATACCATCGCGGACTTTTTTGTTGACCTTTTTGAGGTGTACAATACCGTAGTACATTATTTTGATCTATCTCGTGGGGTTCAGTCAGCGTTTGCAATGTAAGCGCAAAAAAATGTGTTTATTTACGACATCACATTAGAAACCTGTAAATTCATCAGTGTTCCTCTACAATATTATGCATGTATTATACATATAAACCTTCCTCTTGAAACACTCCATCTATTAAAAAAAAGCGCTTCAAAATCCGTTGCGTAGTTTTGAAGATTTAAGGACACATAGGGACGGACAGACAGCGAGAGCGACTTTGTTTTATACTATGTAGTGATGATACATACAAAAAACAGACGAATTGAGAACCTTCTATTTTGAAATCGGTTGAATACGAGTAAACCTTTCTGTTGAGGATTTCGTCAAATAACATGTCCTGCTCACTAGGTATACCTACATTTTGTGGACTGTAATAAGTATCATGTCCATCCATCCATCCATCCATCAGCTGAAGGACGTCTACTGCTGGACATAGGCCTCCCCTATGGATCTCCAATAAGACTGGTTGGAAGCGGTTTGCATCCAGCGCGGTCCTGCGGTCTTAATGAGGTTATCCGTCTATCTTGTGGGTGGACGTCCTACGCTGCGCTTGCCGGTACGTAGTCTCCACTCAAGAACTTTTCAACCTTATCGGTTATCAGTCCTCTAAGCTATGTGCCCTGCCCATTGCCACTTTAACTTGCCAATCCGCTGGGCTATATCGGTAACTTTGGTTCTTTTACGGATCTCCTCATTTCTGATCCGATCGTGCAGAGAGACTCTGAGCATAGTCCTCTACATAGCTTAAAGAAAGCATAGGTACACTTAGTAAATTAAGAGCATGACTAAACGTGTACTAAACAACACGGTCTCGTAGCGGGCGGCGCGCGCAGCACTGCTTAGGAAAACGCGTGTATTGATAGAAAAATAACAAATAATAATTGAATATTATGGGACATCTTACCCACGGCCTCTGACCCCAAACTAAGCAAAGCTTGTGATATGGCTGCCAGAGACTGATATACTACATATATTTATTTTTAAATACATACTTATATAGATATAGATAGTAACTAAATAGCACCCAGACAAAGAGCAAACACTTATGTTCATCACACAAATATTTGCCCTGGATGGGGATCGAACCCACGCCTCTTTGATCCAAAAGTTAAGGTCACTAACCACTGCACCACCGAGGCAGTCAGAAAAAAAACTGGATTAGTTTATAAAAGCATTTTTGATAAAAGATCAGGTTACATAATACCTTTTGGTGAAAAAATATTTTTATTTCCTTTACGTTACATATTTCCTTTGTCACGTTCTTAGTAAACATACTGTACTACTTCACAACTTGATACGGAACTCTCGAAAAGCGAGCCCGACAAGCCCTTGCCACTTTTTAAATTGCAAAATTTATTTGCCTGGAATCTGTTTCATCTTGTTTGTTTGAAGTCGATGGTATAATGAATATGCACGGCTTTTGATATTACTTAACAATATCTGTAATATATTTTTTCCACTCTGATAATGATTTTCACAGCCTTTCACCTCGCGGCTTGTTTTTGGGCTTAATCACCTTGTTTTTACCGACCATCTCACCAACAGCAAAAAATCTGGCCTCTACGAAGACCTATCGTTGTATAGATGATAGTAATAAGGAAGCCTTTGTCCACAGAGGACATAAAATGGGCAATTACTTTAGATCATTATTTTTATAGTCGATCATTACTTTGTACGCGACCGGAGACTAAAGGCTAATTAAACCAATATCGTAAAAAACGGGACTTATGCCTTCATTGTTGGCGGCTTCACGTTTTAAACGAATGGCGACGGATGAGTTACTTCTGTTCTGAAAAGTGTCTCGATGTTCGTGGAAACGTTCGTTTCTTTTGACGGTCAATTAAAAAGGTTAAAAGTTTACGATGTTTCTATATGGGACTTAAGATTTAGAGATTACGTTAGGGACATTTTTGGTGAGCACGATATTATCTTTGCTACTCTACCGTAGCGCTCATATCGTAATTTGACTAGGTGTTGGTCAGCGATTACCGAAATTAAGCAACGTTCAGCACGGTCAGTTTTTGGATGGGTGACCCCGGGAGGCATTTACAACTGAACATTACCGTGGCTCGGATGACACGATAAATTGTAGGCCCCGGTCGTGACACTAAGCAACGGCCAGGCGTGTCACGAGTCAATAAATACGGAGAGTCAATTAGTCAACATGTGGACCTAAGTCAAGAGCTACAAAAGAGATAATGTTCATAGCTCATTTATTCGACAAATGAGTGTCAGAGACACACTTTTAAATAGTCAACAAAAATACAATGATAAAAACATACAAGAATCTAATTACATACATAAATATCTACCAAATATAGCTAAATCATCCATTTAAATTTAATTCACATCACATAATATTTAGGTATTCAAATCACATAATATTTAGGTATATTAGACATTAAAAGTTTCCTTTTATATTCTTTCATAATAATCTTCATTTAAAGGAATTTCATATTTTCGGACGTTATTATCTTTTAAAATTAGATACCTTCTTGTAAAATATGGCGGCGCGGCGTGATGGCGGCCTTAAACAAAAATCAAATTAGAAAATATTCTTTCAATGCGTTTGTTTTACACTGCGCATTTATGTACTATATTTTAATGGGATTTTTTGAGCTGTACACAGTCTGGTTCCACTTTGCAAGATCATCTTTATTAATCCATATTCCCAGCAAAGGACTACGTCCTCCCCTCTCACGCAAACTATTTCCAATACCTACCATAGTAATTATGTAAACTATAATAAAAGTTTTCGTATAAACTTACTAGAGATAACAATAAGTACTAGCCTAAATAAACCTCGTGCTTCCAATTAAGTGTAAATTAGATAAAATAAATCTAGCGAGGCTCAGATTTAGGTGAGTAGGTACTTATTTATCTATAGAAATATCTGTAAGCTTGAAATACGTCCGTACAGGCTTGAACAACTTTTAGATACCTATCGAGTTGGATTTGGCCGGTAACGGCTTATTTAGTAGGGAAATACTTTAATGTTCTTATTCGCTTCATTAACTAAAAGGTACTTCCGGATCGCGGGAGATAATTCTTATCTCACCTGGTAAACAATAGATACTACTGCTAAATACCTCAGTTAGTTATTTATCATCAATCACTATCTAAACTCCATTCATACCTGCCGTTATTACAATACCACTCATGGTCTTGAATTTTTGAAGTGACTCAATACCTATATTTATTTATTATAAAATCTGTCATCTCTATTTTTACCATCCAAACAGGTTACTTCTTGGCTAAGAAAATATATATATATCTAAGTACCTACTTCGTAAATGGAGACGGAGTAGATTTGCAAAATCCCAATTTATTTTCTGGAATGGATACCCCATACTTAAAAAATAAACCGGACAAATGCGAGTCAGGCTCGCAAACCTATAATTATCATTATCAGCCGTAAGACGTTCACTGCTGGACATAAGCCTTCCCTATGGATTTACAATAAGCCCCGTTGGAAACAGCCTGCATCCAGCGCGTTCCTGCGGTCTTAATAATATAGTCGGTCCACCTGTTTGGTGGACGTCCTACGCTGCGCTTGCCGGTGCGTGGTCTCCATTCGAGAACTTTACTGCTCCATCGGCCATCAGTTCTCCGAGCTATGTGCCCTGCCCATTGTAATTTCAACTTACTAATCAGCTGGACTATGTCGGTAACTTTTGTTCGTCTGCGAATCTCCTTATTCCTGATTCGATCTCGCAGCGAGACTCCGAGACTAGCCCTCTCCATAGCGCGTTGGGCTATTTTGAGCTTATTCATAAGGCCCACAGTAAAATACCACTGCAACACACAACTGTTGAAAACTCTCGACTTGAGACACTGAGGTATGTCGGATGAAAAGACGTCACGCAGTTTTCTGAACGCTGCCCAGCTGAGTTGGATTCGGCGATTGACCTTGTTTTTCAAGTTGGACCTACCTAAGTACTATACGTACGTACGTACGTCTTCCTAGGACAAGTAGTCTGGACTACTTGTCGTAGGAAGACGACGTACGAGTCAACAACTTCAAGAACCGAGCTCCCGACCGATATTGGGGTGGGTACAACATGGGCATTACACATGACCTTTGTCTTGTCCATGTTTATCATAAGACCCACCTGTTGGGAAACTCGATTGAGGCCTTCAAGCATAGTGCTGAGCTCTTCCATCGACTTTGCCATAACCACGATTTCGTTGGCGAATCGATGGTGAGTGATGTATTCGCCATTAATATTGATGCCGAATCCTTTCCATTCTAGGAGCTTAGAGCTAGTTTTCCAAAGTGGCAGTAAACAGTTTCGGAGATATTACATCTCCCTGTTTGACGCCTTTTTTCAAAGGATCGCTTTAGAGCTCTCTTCTTGTTCTCGGACCGACATAGTATACAAACACTTCAACACTTCGATATACCGATAGTCAATAAGGCATCGCTGGAGAGACTCAAGCACAGCCCATGTCTCGACCGAATCAAAGGCTTTCTCATAGTCCACAAACGCTAAGCAAAGTGGCAGATTATACTCTTCGGTCTTCTGTATAATTTGCCAGAGCGCATGGATTGTGCTAAAGCCCTTTCGGAACCTGGCTTGTTCGGAATGCTGGAAGTCATCAAGCCTGCGCTCGACACGTTTCGTAATGACCCTTGAAATTAGGTTATAGACATGACTCAGAAGCGAGCTGGGTCTGTAATTCTTCAATAAGGTGTTGTCACCTTTTTTAAAGAATAGCACCACCACGCTTCACTTCCATGCCTCTGAAAGACTTTAAGTACCGGTGTTTCACCCGCTTTCAGAAGCTCTGAAGTGATTCCGTCATCCCGGCGCCTTGTTGTTCTTAAGCTGATTCAGGGCCATTCTAATCTCGCACAAGCAGATGTCCGGGATATCTTCGGTGAAATGTCGGGTCACCTAGGCTCTGGAATCTCTAGCCATGCACCGAATACCGATGGTTCCGTACGAATCCTGACAATTGCATACAAATAGGAACTAATATGCGTAAGATAGGTCCACAGGACGTAACTATAACTAATCATCGATAAAAATTACTCATAGTAAAAATAATTTAAAACCCGTTTTAGCTTGTGTGATACTCCTCATGTTACGATTTACTCACTTTCAAATTTTGGCCCATATTTTTTGCACTTAGGCCCTATTTTTTGTGATTAAATTAAAAATGTCCTGTTTTCGGATTCATTCTTACATGTGTACTCTAAGCCAATTCTTTTTGCCGAATTTTATAGTTCTAGGTGAACGGGAGAACCCATTTTTTGGTTTTGATTCCCCTGGGAGTGTCGAAATATGCGGTTTATTTACAACAAAAACGGCTCTAACTTTTTTCTACATTTATAACATAGAAGTTTTCTTTTTTTCACAACTGTAATAGACCATAGGGGTCCAGAGTCGTGGTTACAAGATATACAGGTAGGTAAATGGTTTATATTTCAACTCGTTAGCTTTCCGCGTTCCTAAGATAAAAGGTATTGACACACGGATGGACAGACGGACAACAAAGTGATCCTATAAGGGCTGGGGAGGGTGGGAGAATCACGGTGCCGGTTAATGGCGAACACTAAGGTATTTGTATGTTAGAAAGTAATGACAGATATGTCCAATGATGCAATCGCGAGTCAGACCCGAACTTAGAGACGAACGGTAACTGGTGAGGTGAGGCTGCGCTCGGTGTCCAAGGTAAGTTAAATTATAATTATTTTTCTTTTAATTTCACCAAAAGCCAATGCCTGAAATTGGCGCCTTTTAAAATTCGCGCGGCCATTAACCAAACCTTGTTTTTTTAGTACAATAAGATGTTATAAACAACGTTTATTAAACAAAAAACTTCTACCCTCAGTCCGAGAAAAGTTATGAGAGTTAGAAGTTTGTACTATATTATGGTGCGCCAAGCACTCGTGAGTTGACAGTGGTCAATCCGCCGGCGTTTTGGAATCGCCGCACGCATCGCCGCCGTCACCGCTGAGGATGTGTATGTAGTTGGCTGTCTCCTGTCTTACACTGATGCGCACAGGAGCTTGATTTGTTTCAAATTCTCACTTACAAACCGCCCCCTTCACCCCGCGCCCCACCCCCAGCAATCAAAAGAATAAGGATTAACTAATTCTCACTCGCGCCTCGGTATTCGGTCGGGGCGCGCTTCACCGAACATACCACGCACTTTTACGCCACACACGGACCCCAACTTGCGATGCCTAGTGTCGCGACACCCAGCCATCGTGCCGCTGCTGTCGCTTATGAGACGCAAGGCCGCATTGGCGGCCGGGGTCGAGTTTCTCCCCCGGTGCCAGCCGCTTCAACATCGATGCCAGTCACCATCGTGGCATACTACCGGACAGCCACGGGTAGGCGTCGCTTCGCCCTGGCGTGAGCTTGACGCCACCCAACCTGCGTCGTTGACCATCGTGCTCAACGACCGAAGCTTCAAAGGGGATGTTAGAGACGTGATCCCTGGCTCGCGCGTCGGCGCGCTTGAGCCGGGCTAGCGATCCCACCCCCCATCTTCGCATCGCTATGAACCCCGACAGGCTGAGAGAGCTCCGCTCCGCGTTTCAGTCGCTCTTGGTCGAGTGTATACTTCCGAGACTGACCGAAGCCGCGTTCGCCTGTTCGAGTACGCCACCGGACCCGACGTGCGTCACGTCATATCAATTCAAAGAGGAAGAGATGCCGCCTGCACTTGGTTCAGTGCAGGTCGTGAAGACTCCAATCTGAGACAACACCACCAAGCCATAAGATGACCAACCCAATTCCACCTAGCCAAGATATAGCCAACGATGGCCACACTAGAGGCTAATGAGGGTGCTGAGCAAAGCCACCCGTCCTCGCGGACTGGGAAGGGTACTCGCACCCTCTAATCATTGCCCCTCGGCCCTTAGCGGCCGAGGCGTTCAGCAGTCAAAAAAAAATATATAGCTCTAGTTGGTAACCTCACTTCCGCCAAACACGGGGGGAGAAGAACCCGGTTTTGCCTCGGTATTCATTGTTCTATGCTCTCACGCCTCAATCTTTGTGTTATGTGAGCGTGTTTTGAATTATTGGTGACAAGTGTTTTATAACTACGACTCGGCTTTTGTTTTAGGACTCTGATATCTATCTAGCACTGCTATGATTATAAATCTCTGGTATAACACCAGACAACAGATATATTACGCGGTATGCATTATACACGGTAAATAAAGGAATGAATGAACACTTCATAGCACACAAAGACAGACATAGACAAATACATTATCGAAGCGATTTCTTCCATGCAAAAACGGATAATTTGGAGATGAGATTTGCAGAAGGCGAGATAGTTCCAGGTGCAATCTCACTCCTAACAATTCTAAAAGCATTCAACAGTTTTTATTTATGTCAACTTAACTCGTAACTTGCGCCTAGGTGATAAAAATAACCTTAAAAACAAATAAATCCAAACAAACTTCTAAGTCTTGTAACTTTTTTTGGACTGATACTACAGCTGCAGCATTTCATAATCATCATTTGTTACACTATACTGAACTATAAAAACAAGGTTTAGTTGATGGCCGCGCGAAAAAATAAAGGCGCCACCTTCCATACAAAAACCGGCATTGGCTTTTTAGTTGAGTTGTATACGTGTATAAATACTTCATAACACAGTTATCTGACATTTTTGTTGTGAAGTAATGACTAAATAATTATGTAACTTATTTAAATAATCGCAGCGTGCATTGCCAGTTTCTAACATCAAACAATTAAATATTTTTTCGAATTTGTGTGTGTCGGGTAGTTGCGGACAAATTGAATGGAGCAATTTCGGACGCAATATATTAAAAAAAAGCCTGATAGTATCAATAAAATACATAAAAGTGTGAAGAATTTAAAAGGTTTCGAAGATGATTATGTTTTCCACTAAAAATCTACTAAAGACAAAGAACGCTATTGTTGTTTGACTTGTAATGAAAAATATGAAATTCTAATAAGAAATCAAAAACTGGATAACATGCTAAAAGAGTAAGCTCTGGGCCCACAAAAAATGTACAATTGAATGAATCAAGTTCAGATAATGAATCTGTGATTTCTTTGCATATTAGGCTATGTTCGTGATTACCCCACGTCCTGCGGGTAATCCCGGACACAAACGGTTTTGTTTTAACCATAATTTTTTTTATTTTGTTTTCTTTTTGAGGTACGGAGCCCTAAAAATGAGTTCATGTTCACTCATGCTAACTATTGAACTAAATTGCATCGACCTGGGGCTCTATACTTAACTTTACGGACGACTTTTTTTTACGAAATTTATTTAAAATTATCCATTTCTCGCAGCACTTAAGTCATAGCTACAACAAGGGAAATCGTGAAATGGAACGTTGTCAAAGTTCCGTATACGTTCCCAGTTCGAAGTTCAAATATGGGGCTCTATATTTGATACGATTTTATCGAAGATATATATAAATTTTAGAACGGAGCAATAAATTGTGTGATTTTTCTATATTTCAATATCAAACCCAATGAATTAATTGAGCCCGAGGATAACTGCAAACTGTCAAGCGCATGAACAAAATCATACATATAAATCGAAATAAAACTAATAACTAACTGTAGTCACGAACTGAATGAGATTCAAAATAAAGCCCGTTTTAAACGTTATTCAAAAAGTATTGTTAACGCCTATTTTTAATCTCGTTCCTATATTAGAGAAATAAAATCACAACATGTGACCTATCATCTTCTTCTTTTCGAGTCGATGTTTCGATTTTTTTTCTCATATAAACTATGTTAAAAATAAGATGTTGTGTATTTAGATTTTGTTTGACCAAAATGAGGCCACCCCAATGGCCTTCTCCGTGGCTTTGTTAAGATCTTCTGATGTGCATGTCTGAGGGCAGGCTGCACAGCTCAGTAGGTGGGGCATAGTCTGTGGGTTAAAGCCGCAGACGCATGCTGTTTCCGAGCTGTCTATAAAGCCCCACTTGGCCATATTGTCTCGACTTCGTCCCACTTGGGAACGGAGTCGGTTCAGGGTTTTCCAGACAGGCCAGTTTTCCTTATAGCCAGGGGGTAGTTCTTCAGCAGGTGCAATATAGTTCGGTGGCGGGCTGTGAAATTTTTGCCACGCTTCAATTCTAGCATCTCTGGGGAGACCTTCCAGTGCTGTTGTATTTTTCAGAAAGCTTTTACGGCTTTTGAGCCGACTGTTACATGTTTTTGCATTGAATAGTGGATGACGATTATCGTGTTCCTGGCGTTGCTTTTCGATAGCACAGGCTGACATGCGCCGGGCTGCTGGTGGTGCGATTCCTGCGAGTGGGTATAATTTGTTCAGAGGAGTGGGCTTTAGGCAACCGGTATGTGACCTATCTAAAAACTATAAAGCATTTGTCTGATATAAAATTTTCTCTTCTTTTTTTGTTAGACATTTTCCGATTATTTACCTATTATTAGAAAATGACAGATTGATGATCATTTTATTTCCTATCAGTTCTTAATAGAACAGATAGGAAATAAAATGAAAAAATCAAAAATATAATACCGAACTTCACTTTAATACATTTTGTAATTATTGATTGTTTATTATAGTTTAAAAAAAAAAACAATCTTACCTATGTACTAAAACTCGGAAATGTGCGAGTGGAACAGCTGTGGGCGGTTGAAAAGCTGTTAATTATTTTACATCTCTCATGTTCGGTAAGTAGGTTCTTATTACCTCCAAATGGGGCTTGTAGGTGACTAATTAGCGCTCTAGGGTAATAATGTAGCTAGAAAAGCCCTAGGTCGGTAAGTAATCTACTATTAAAGGTCGATAAAACGTTATCGTCAGCATTATGTAGAGTAAGTGAACTTGTAACTTCAAGTGATTAAAAGGTAAGATTTGACGATGTATAAATTGATCTTGTCCTATATACCTCTCAATTTCAATAAAAGTTTTATTCTTGTAATTCCGTGTTTTTTCTACTTACCTCACAATTGAGATGTAAAGCAGAATAGTTAGCTCGGGTGTAAGGACCAATTGCACCCTCGTACTATAGGCGCCTTCGCTGCGCAAGTGCGCCTAAATATTTCGGGCTGCAATTGATGCCTTACAGCTTTTGGCTACTAATCTACTATTACCAATTCGGAAAGTATATACCTAAAAGTAGAGTATGTACCAAGAGCACCAAGTCGTGTCTTACGTCACGGGCGACATATGTTGGACCCTAAGCGTAGCGAGGGACTCTATAGTTAACTCCTGAGCGCAGCGAAGTTTCGCTCGGGAGTTATTTAGGGTCCTGAGTGACGCGAGGGGTTCAAGTCACCTAAGACGGAAACAGACTTCGTTCTAGTAGGTACTCTTCTTTTCATACCTCGTGCGAGAAAATAAAACTCCAGGAATATGAGTAATACTTACGTCATAAACTCACTAAGTGTAAGTACTCACTAGGTAACTCGTTATTGTTCACAATAAAACAAAACAAATTAGAAAGTACCTTCAAATTTTCGTAGAAAAGCACACAAATGCGTAATAAAACAGAATGGAAATACTACGTGAAAAACATAAAATCATGGCCATCTCGACTATCATGGCCTAACAGGGGTGTTGCAAAGAGGTGACAGGGGCATTGCTAACAGGTTTTATTCTTTAAAATCGATTAAAACTTCCTTACAATGTCCGTTGCTGTGCAATGTTTTATTTAAAGGTTTTATTCGATTTTACAAAATAGAACCTCTTTACGGTGTCCTTAAATAAATATTGTTTTAAAATATTTTGGGACATCTTGTACACGGCCTCTGACCCCCAAACTAAGCAAAGCTTGTGATTTGGCTACCAAAGACTGATATACTACTTATACTTATTTTTAAATACATACTAATATAGATAGTAACTAAATAACACCCAGACACAGAGCAAACACTTATGTTCATCACATAAATACTTGCCCTGGATGGGGATCGAACCCACGCCTTTTTGATCTAGAACTTAAGGTCACTAACCACTGAGCCACCGAGGCAGTTAATGTTCTAAGTTAAGAAATTTTCATACGAATTAGACGTTCCAAATTTAAATCACTTTACTCCCTAGGGACTTTCATACAACATTATTGACCTGCTATAGCCCTCGAGATTGTGTTAAGATAATAATGACTTATTTTACATTGCGATTGTACGACAGATAATGAGTCATTTTCGAGCAGGTGGTATAAAAAATTATATAAATATAGTGTATAATGTATCTATTGAAGTATACTATTTAATGAAGTTCATTAACTACAGATTCAAAAATCATTTCTGTTGTACTTTTACTTGCCGGATAAATACCTACTCTACTCAGCTATATTACAGATTAAGCCGAATATCGGCATCTCTATTCCGTACAATTTTAATACTAAAATATTTCTAAGAGAAAGTAGGCTACTCTTACCTTCAAAATTAATTACTGGATCCTTCCCAATTTATATTCTTAGTTGATTTATTTTCTAATTTTGTTTATTGAAAATTTTGAATCCGTCAATCTTCGTTTAAGAAGGTATCGCTGCGAAATTGTTAGGCTTCGATATTTTGCTTGACTTGTCAAATTAATAACAACGGGAGAGTGATATTATTGCTTGTTCTGTAATTGATCGTTGAATGGAGATAGAGAGTAGAGGAACTCTTCGACGATATTACGATAATCTCTCTCTATTACGATAACGATATCCTCCACATTCATATTATTTATTCATTAAAAAGTAATTCCTATGAAACACTTCCTGTTTCTTTAGAGCTACATATTTCGAGAAAAAACAGGATGATACGGCATGAGTGCGTACCTACACGTGGAAGTGAAAACAGAAACAGTTCAGGATTGTGCAAACACTGCTTGTTATAGTGACATAATTAATTGGTATAAATAGTATTCCAGTTTTAAAAGGGAATCACGTGCTTAAATTCTGATGTTTTTGTTCTGAATTAAACGATCAAATTTTTAAACGGTTCTATTTCAATTGCCCGTTTTTTGGGGTCAAATCTAGTAGGTAATTGAAATGTGACCCTCTTCCCGTGGACAGATTGATATGACATTTGATATACACTATTAGTGTTGATGACAATACATTTTTTTGTATTCAGTAGTGACGTAAATAAATATTTTTTTTTTTATAATAAATATTAGGGGACATCTTACACACGGTCTCTGATCCCAAACTAAGCAAAGCTTGTGATATGGCTGCCAGAAACTGATTTACTACATATACATATTTTTAAATACATACTTATCTATATTAATAATTTCGTCAAGGGGTACGGTAGACTCGATCGAAACTTTATCTGAATGATAAAACATACAAAAATAATGATTTCGAGTCGACAACATATATCCGGAAAATTCGGATTATCGAGTATTTTAATAAATTATAACGGTGTTGACAAATAAAAATACGATCTCCATAATGACACCGGATGACATAATTTATCTTGAGCAGTCTTGCCAATAGCACAAATAAAGAATATGCTAAAATGGTGTTAAAATTGTGGCAAAGTAAATATGCTAAAAATAGTGATAACATTTTTCAATATCAAATAAAACGTAACAAAAATAGTAAAATTATTGTTAATTAACAAAATATGTGTTTTAATCGACTATGAACTATTATATGCTATCGAATAAAATGTAAGTATCTTGGTCTTCATCGACAATTAATGTGCTTGAAGACGAGCTAGCGTCATTGCTCAGACTGTATAGATCTCCTTGGTACCTACAGAGCGCAGTGCGTTCTCTGGAACTGCGTAAGAGTAGCAGCATTTCCTTGATCTTTTTAAATCGAATCTTATAAGTATAAAATAACATTTAAATTTTTTACCGACAAATAATTGAGTGTTTTTAATACATTTAAATTTTTTACCGACCAAAAATTTCGAGATTTTAATACATTCATTTGACTACAAGAAACCCGTTCAATTTCGGCATTATAATGTGGTAGCGTTAAAAACGATATAACAGAAATAAATTTTCATGGTAAAAAACTTTAAAACTTTATTGTATAATTATTTTACACGCTAAAAATGTGGTGTATGCCAAATTGCAAATAAATTTGCTAAACAAGATAAAAATATGCTAAATTTAGCATAAAATATGCTAAATTGGCATCACTGATCTTGAGCAGTCAATCGTCTTCTTTTATGTTTTGGCGTCGCATTGTTGTGCATTTGCCAGTGTCAAGTATTAAGTTTTAATAATTTTTGATAATATTTTATCAGCAAGTCACGTTAAAGTCCAAAAAAGTCACGGTTAAGTCCAAACATAGTTCAAGTCATACCTCAGTAAAGCAGTGGAGACTTTACTAGAGACGTCTATGGAGTTTTGGTAACAACACATGATACGTCACGTAAAGAAACTCATAATTAACGAAATATTGAAGTGTTTCACTAATTATTACTCATAAAAATACAAGTTTAACAAAATAATGGTACAATGAGGCGACATGATTTTTCCACGTTCCCACCAAAACTTAGTTTTGATCAATTTTAATTTTGAGCAATTACTTTGGGATATTGTTTACACCCATCATACCGAAAGTACCTATTTCTTAAAATGAATGTATTTCATTGATCATTCATCATTGTTTTGCTTGATGATACCTACATCATTTTGTTATCAGCTTAATCTCCTTGCATTTGGTAATCATAGTCATAATTGTGAAAAATTGATGCAGCGAAGGGCTCTTCGTAAAGATGGTGATCGAGTAACAGTAAAATTATGATGAGTGTTTGTGTATAATGAGTCACATTTCACCCGAGCGAAGCCGGGTTCTCATCTAGTAAAGAATAACACCCAGACACAGAGCAAACACCTATGTTCATCACATAAATGCTTGCCCTGGGTGGGGATCAAACTCACGCCTCTCTGATCCAGAAGTCAGGGTCTCTAGCCACTGAGCCACCGAGGCAGTCAAGATGGCCACCGCCACAACATAGTGGATTACATTTTTTCACACAACCCCTATATGGGTTATCAAATGAAATGGCTTTTCATGAAGAACACAGTTTTTAGTAATAAAATAAAAACTAAAAATAAAACTAGTAAAAAAGTATTTTTAGTTATTATTATTTAGGTAGCTTTTAGTACATAAAACCGATTAATTTAAATTTTTTTTTACCGGCTTTATTATTTCGGAAAAATATATCCATATTTGAACTTATAATTATAGTTAAATAATTTAATGATATTCCTTTATCAATATTATTTTGAATTACATCTGCAAATCATCTCATAGACCAAAGCGAACGAAGTGAGACAAGTCTCCGTTTTAAGTTAACGATGTAGCTTTCATCTATCATTAGGAATGCTGATTTTTCTAAAGGTTTGCATTTTCAACGGATCTCGACGAAACTTGGTACAATGTTTTTTTTTTGTCGTTGGCGGTTTTTAATAGGAGGGATATTTTCCTCAGAATGGGGGAAATTTGCCGTCGTGTTAATTACAAGCAGATCTGAATAATATCATTTAGTATTTAAATCTTAATAAGATTTGCGAGTATGAACCAAATCCGTCAAGAGCGAGTCGAGATATAAACATACTTATGAAAATTAAAGTTACTATGAAAATACTATTCATTCATTCTGAATTTTTTGTTTTTATCGGCATTAATTATTATTTTCGGGTGGAACATCCACCCGAACTTACAAACACATAAATAACTCGTCCTATTAGAGCTACGTAAAAGAAATATTGATTTTTGGCTTCAATCAATGTTTCTTACGCGATAGCGTGATAATGCAATAATATGGTACCATTGAGCTGATCTGACGATGGAGTCAGAAGGTGCCCATATGAACTCCTGTACTAAACAAGATAGACCCATCGTGTTTGGGCTCGTTTTACTTGTCTTGGTTAGCACTCTGCTGCTACATGATATCCTGGGTCTCAAAAGCTTGTATTTTTATAATAATTTATTTTCTAACCAGTTCATTTTCCAAATGACATACGTGTGATATATTATGTAACAAATATATTGTACCACATTATCTACAGTTTAATTCGTATTCATAGTTGATACTCCACTAAAAACGGAACCATATTATCACAGTCACTATTTTCTCATTCTGAGCCGCGTAGGCAAACAATCCCTCCCATCCTATAAGCCTCTAATATGTATGCAAGAACCTACTCCCGTTCCTCAACAGCAATTGAGGGTTTTAGATGAGTATCTGAAAGTGCGTCGCGGCGACGGGCGCCGCTCGGAACAATGCGTGCAGTAATTGAAACGTGTTCTACCGTATCTGTTCACTCACCGAGCATGCACTAAACAATAATCCCATTACGCTTTTTATAATCCGTCGCGGCAGTCCGGAGACAATGGCTTTATGACTCAGGCACTACAACACGGTTCCAGCCTGTTAACAGTATGCAAGTAAGGACCATCGTAAGCTGCGCATCGCGTCTGGTCGCTGCGACATAGCACAGTGTGCGGAATTTCATACAAAACTAGCTTTTCCAGCGACTTTTTACAGGACTCTCCAACTTTTGAACTACATAATGTAGATCAATGGCGAAAATGAAGTAGGTCCGTTGCTTTGTTACTGCGTGAAAGAGTACGTGAACAAACCAAAAAAATCACACTTTCGAATTTATAATATTAGTAAGAAAGTAAGGATAATCCAGTTCTAGAATCAACTCAAACTTAGCTTTGTGTTATCGCTGTTTTTACCGATCAGAGAAGTAAAAGTGTCAAAAGAGTACCTACACCACAGAGTTACTACAATCAGAGAGATAGAACTGTTTTCGCTTGAGGCCATTCTCAACTACAAAAATGCATCGAAAATCTTCCAAGCTGCTGTCAAAACTGCCAAATAAGTATTGGGATTTGACGTTCCTTGTCTATAAATCCGACAACAACCACCGAATCGAGATATTTTGTCTCTTACTAACTCATGCCATATTAAATCAATGCATCCTCCTTCGGATTTTCTCGATCGACCACATTATCTTATGATCTACACAGACACTAGATTAGCTTTTTAGTCGTTGTGCAGCTAGACTTATCGTATTTACATCACTGTACCTGCCATTTGATGCAATGCAATTATGTCCATTGCTGAGCATAGGCATGCCTACGTAGAGTGATTATATCATGTCTACCACGCTGGCCCGGTACGGGTTGGTGGCCACCCATTCGTACGCTATTGAATTTCTTCTACGGACGTTTGCAAGTTGCCTTACGATGTATTCCTTCACCGAAAAGTCAGTGTTGTGAAATCTTTCTAAAAAAGAAGATCAAAGATCAGTTTACTGACAACTTTTGAGTGGAATCTACAACAGTTGTGGTCGATAGTAGCCTGTCGTGGCGTCTTGTCGCAGAGCTGTTGTTATCGCAGGCACAAGTCGCATAGTATGTCTCATGTCTCGTTGCTAAGTTGCTCAGCTACGATTCAAGGAACTCAACATTAGATTGGTTCAATTGGCGAGCAGTTCACTGGAAAAATTCTAGAAATATTTTTGCTTTACATTTTGTGCAAATCATAAAACAATATTTGAGACAGCTCTTTCTTGGATATTTAGATTTCAGCAAAGTGTTGTGAATATTTTATTTGTATTGTGTACTTAACTAGCAGACCTAGGGAATTATTTTTCATGAATTTTATTTTTTTAAATATTTTTGTGTACCTACTAGCTATTTTCTAATATTCTTGGAGGCGACATGTCCAAAAATCAGAGATCCCTCAAATCGGTGCTGTGATGATGATGATGATGACGATGAAATATGATTCTTAAGTTATAGGTAAATGATGCAAATAATACTTGTACCTTCATAAGCTCTGGGTAAAAAAAAACATTGTAATTGGTCCGCAAGTTATCAAAAAATATTAGAAACGTATTTATTCTTTTGCTAATCAAACGAAAATGATAAACCTTGTAAAATTTTCGGAATGGGGGTCGTGACATCACCTCTCTTACAGAAGTCTATACATGTGTATGTGTATGGCACTTGTGACGTCACGCAGGACTTTGACGGTCTATAATAATTAATGTCTTCACCAATTTTTGTTTAATTGACAAATGAAAGTAAACGTGTCTAATATGTTTGATAGTCTCATCTGTTAATTATATTTTTTGTCATCATACCTATTAGATCAAGACGGGATGTCGAATTGATCCCGGGTTCAATTCAACATCCCGTCTCGCGCGTCTGTGATTTTCAATATTATAAGTTTGAATTAGTTAATTATTTTTTCTTTCTCTCGTATACTGGAAAATTTAACGTCTTATACTTACCTACGTGGCCGTAAGTGGCAGCTCACCACATAGCACCTTTGTTCCGTGCCTCGTCCAGCCTTTGTCAGTTTCACCATTCATATTGGGAGTGATTTACTGCCCTTTCAAAAATGCCTAGCGCTGATTGTACCGGCTTTTACCACTTTATAGGTGACTCAGGTTCGAAACGTCTAGCTACCTTGGGACTAATGCCTAAATTGTGTTTGTGATATTACTACCGCGCACTTAGTTTGACATAACTTTATACTTTATATTACGTTATTTACGTTCCTAGCGAAATATGTTTTCATCACAATTAGTAATGGCTTAACCGACTTCAACCGTGTACCTACCTAGGGAATTCAAATAGTTCGCATAAATCGATGTAACATCCATGTGGTAATTTTTACATTATTATTGTTTTTTCAACAGCTAAGACGATTTCGATAAAGGGGTTTGAACATTTTTGTATGAAAGCTGGCATATCCCACCCCCATTATGTTTTTTTATAAGTTTCCGCGCACAATGAAAGTAGTATATATGGGTAGGGGGCACTTCAGAAACAATAGATTTTAGTATTATGATACCTTAAAGTGTCACGTTCTCGAGATATTTTGATGTAAAGATCGCAAAGTTCTCGTACAGCGATATTTACATCCAAATATCTCGAGAACGTGACACTTTAGGGTATCATACTACGAAACATTTATTGTGTGTATAAATGTCCCCTACTCATATATACTACTTTCACCGTGCGCGGAAACTTATAAAAAAAAACATAATGGCGGCGGGTGGATATGCCACAAATGTTCAAACCCCTTTAAATAAGGTTCTCAGGGGTGTAAATATCGATGAACATACACAAAAAATACGTACCCACTGATGGATATCGTGGGTCTCGTCCCTTTTATTGTTAAATTATAAGACAATCATCAAAATAGTTTACAAAATCATTAAAATTTAAAGTAGCCAAAAATGACACTAAAAAAGACACAACCAGCAACTACCCTAAATAATTAATATTTCCATGGAATACTTACAAAAATACTTTTAAATAGCGCTGTTTAAATTTATAATGAATTCAATGTTGCCGTCGTTAACTATTTAAAGTATTTTGCGAAGAACGCACGAAGTTTTTTACAAATTTTAATTAGGTCTTTGAGAAGAAGGAAAATAATTGCAAATTAGCTCGCGAGAGGAAAGAATCGACTTTATCAGGTATCTCGTTAAAAGTTCTGAATAACTTATTACTTAACCTATATATTTCGATAGATATAAGACGTAGGTACGAGTAGGTACTCATAAAACCTGTGTATAGATGACTTAAAATATTATTATTGGAGCGTTTTTATAAAAAAATACTTTTAATATAGTCATGATCATCATGTCAGCAGCAAAACGTTTACTGGTAGACACAAGCAAATAGATTTCCAATAACATCGGTAGAAAGCGGCTAGCATCCAAGCATCAAGAAAAAATGCCAAGTTGATGCATCCAGCGCATCCCTGAGGTAATTAGCAGATCATCCGTCTAACTATTATCTATTTTATACCAGACATATTGTAGAAACTCTGTGCATTTCATAGAGGGAAAAACATTAGGAAAACACGATTTAAACATTATATCAACAAAACTTAGATTAGGGTTTTCATTGTCATCTCTAATATTATTTTTTTTTTTGTTTAAGTTTTTTTATTAATTGTTTTAGTTAGTCAGTACATTATAATAGTTGTAATAGTACATATGGTTGGGTTTATGAATTGTTAAATAAATTTTATTGTAGAAATATGTAATAATTGTCAATGTCATATTTAAAATGTTTGTATGTAATACATCCATAACTATAGCCTTAGCGACAGGTTTTTGTAGCATGCAAGAAAGTAGGAATTCCTTACTAAACTAAAAAATGCTCCACTTCGAAACTCAATCAAACCAAACATCAACAAAATGACATTAAGAGAGACACAAACACGAATCAAACGAGACACCTCAATTTTCCCGTGTCGAGCTCAATAGCCGCTGTCCGTAGCCCATAAACCTGGCACCACTCCATAAAACTTGCAAAAAAAACTAGCGGACAAATAAAATGTCCGTCGTCTGTTTTGTCAAATCTGTGCAGTACGTGCGCTGCGGACGCTCTACCGTAGCGCCGGAGAAAGCTCGCGAACTGATTTTATAGCGCCATAAAATCTCGTGAAACGCGCCCTTAAATCACAACGGTACGTCGTATTTCATCGTTTTGGTTGTCAATGTTTATTTTATATCATATTTTACAGATCCCTCGAGTATAAATCACGTTCGGATTGATATACATTAAGGTCACGTACGTTTGGCACAACGCTTAGTTTCGCGAGAGGTCCGCCCACCGGAGCCGCCGCGCTCGCTGCCGGTATGACTGTTGACACTGTTACTAGTAATATAATTGAAGTTTACATACAATTGTGTACATACAATTGTTTATCTTCTTAATGGAGCTAATCATTGTGATTAATTTAGACTTTACACATTTTTTTCTCAGACTCTATAAACTTAGAATGTTCTAATTCAAAACGCAAATATTTTAAGGTAGTAATTTTTAGTTTTTAATTTTCATAACAAACATGATATGAACAACATTTTTGCCGTCTTGCTCTTTATTCTATAAAATGACAAACTGAGGTTTTACTTTTATATGTATTAAGTTTTACGCAAACTTTAATGTAATTTATACGAAAGTATAAAAGTAATTTAAATTAATCGGACTAAGCTAAAGTAACTTATTTAAACTGAAAAAAGTAACATAATTGAACATTTTTTAATTTAAGCTTTACTCTACAGTGAAAAAAATAGTCGAAAAATCCGAAGTAAGGTCCTGATGTGACGTAATCTTAAAGAAGATTGGTCTCTTTGCTTGGGCCGGGAAGCTATCCATTGAATTTCTGCCCCATTCAGACTGTCACTGGAAATCGCAGCTAATCTCGAGACGCCCATTTTTAATTCGTCACAAAAGCTATGACGCTTTCATTTTATTTCAGCACGCAGGTTTTGAAATTAAACTTCTTTGGTTGTTCGTTTATTCGTAACAGACAAACTTAATTAACTACGACTAGATGTGAATACGTTTTCAGACAACGGTTACAGAAATATTATTTTGTTTATAAGGGAAAAAATGTTTCACTCATAGAATACTTAAATGATTTCCCAAATATATGTACACAAACACAAATATACATATAGGTTCCAGAAGAAACGCTCGTATTGTATTGTACAGCGTTATGCAGTCCACTGTTAAGCATAGGTAAGCTTACGAAGCCTTGACGGATGATTGATTCATATCCCAATTTAAAAACTTATCATTACAACATTCACATCGGTAAATAAACATAGCATTATGTACTTTAGACATCATTAAGTAAAATGTCAGAGATAGAAGGAGTAATCCCTTCCAAGAAGGAAGTTGGCAGATCGCTACCGATTCACTTCAAATGAAGTCGAGATGTGACAGAAGTTTTCATCAAAAGCAGCCAATTAATCCGTAATGGAGTCGCAGATGCGGATCAAGCGACTTTAGCATCAGCACTCATCGTGAAATCAATTAAATAAACATGTGATCTGCGATCAGTCCGTGCTTCCTTGCGTCATCGCGGCCCCTAATAATCCATTTAGGATAAGTCCTAAACAAGATGGCCTTTGTGACGAGCAAGGCGATCTGTTAGCGTCTAAGTGTAACTGATAAAGGACGTCGCCGCCATTGTTCGCCGTGGCATTAGGCTTTAATCCGGTGTCGCGAGCGCGGCTCGTTAGCCTGATTGTTCGGCGTCGCCGGCAGATGGCCGCCGTAATCCGACCCGTGCCCTCGGCCGACACGGGACGGAAAATATAGCCTCTTTGTGTTGTTGCATCTGCAGGTAAATTGTGCGCCAAAATTGGGCCGTACGTCACCGCGCGGCCGCTCCACGCTTATGAATGCAACTGCTATGAATTTTATTATTCTCGCTCTTGAAAACTTATATCAGCGCGTATTTTTAAATGATTCTTTATTTGTAGTACTCTCCACATGTTTAGTAAACTTGGTTTAGGCCGCGCCACACAAGTTAGCAGATGTACATATCACATATCTTTGTAAGAAAAAGATAGTAGATAGTTAGAAATAACAAATGTTCTTAATGAAAAATTGCTTCCATTGATATTAAGGCATAACAAAAGAACTTGAGTGAGCTCCTAAGTAAACGGCGAAAAAGGTAATGACACGCCAGAGTACGCGTCATTTGAACACAACAAGATCATAAATTATTAATGTAGAGTATTTTGAGTGAACTTGAGCAAATATTAACGCGGTAAGTATACACTATTCAAATCGTAGGCTGTGGGTTTGGCACTATCGCGCTCTACTCAAGTAAAGAGCATTGTTTATTCAGAAAGCTTGTGTAAGCTTCGTCTTGGCAAACCACTCAATGATGCAGTGGCCCGATGACCGGGAAGCTATGGAGAGCGATGACGATAATCCAGTTCGGGGCCCGTACCACGAGTTGCTAGTGCATGTGAATTGAATTGCTATGAGTCATGTCTTTCTCATTTTCTACAAATATGTTCCTGCACTCAACGGAATCTCTGTACTTAATATACATACGTATTGTATAAATTAATTTTATTTAAAACAGTTGCGAATAAGACATAGACGTAGTGCAAAGAAGTGAGACATAATTATTTATCAAAAACTGCTCAGCCGATTTCGACGAAATTTAAATGGGACTACCTCGGGAGTATACCTTTTCGAAGTATTAAATATTTCTTTTAATATGTTTACAATTTGCGAAAATATCGATGAACAAAAAAAACCTACAGACGAGCATGGTACCTCCTCCTTTTTGGAAGTTGGTATAAAGCCAACGCGATCTAAGTTTCCACCAGCTCATGGTGCAAGCCGTGAGTAGAACTAGAGCAGAGCAGCGAACCCGGCCCTCGGCCAGCCATTACCATCTCATTACCATACGCAAACATTAGTCACACATCGGAAAGGCTTAGAGAGGCCACTGTGCCAACAAGCTCTCGGCCTCTCCTGCACAATTATTGTACTTAGCTATTGTCTGCACAAACACCGCGTGTTTGTACAACAAACGTAACGGAGAGCGGAACCAGATTAGCCCTTGTTTGTATTCTTACTTGCATTCGTGAGCTATCTCACTTAGATACAGTTAGTGTTATTTATCGCTTCGGTTTACTTATTCAAAACCTGGTATTCGTTTGGACTGCGTAAATCTAACTGCAACTCTATAATTGGTCTCTCAAACCTTAACTGTTACGAATATTTAGCATTTCACATGCAAATTAGGTGGATTATTTATAAATTGTAGGTATTATCTACATTCAACGGCATGTCGTTTATTAAATAACACGAAATAGTTTCTAATGAGAATTATTTAGGTAGTTTTTGAAGAAGTTTTTTTTTGTTTTTTTTTTTTACATCTCTGATGGGGTCTCTGACCCCAAACTAAGCAAAACTTGTGATATGGCTTGGCTTGGCCAGAGACTGATATACTACATATACATATTTTTAAAATACATACTTATATAGATAGTATCTAAATAACACCCAGACACAGTGCAAACACCTATGTTCATCACAAAAATGCTTGCCCTGGGTGGGGATCAAACCCACGCCTCTTTGATCCAGTAGTCAGGTTCACTAACCACTGAGCCACCGAGGCAGTCAGTCAATCTGAACATAAAAATAAATATTTTAAAAATGTAAAGATTTACTAATAAAATACAGGCTAGACTTTCCTGGCTCGAGTTTTATTATGTCTATCATAATTAAAAATTGTTATTGGATAACATTTTTAGGGTTTCCTCTTTTTATTCAGGGTGGTATTTAAAATAAAGAAATGTCGATACGCTTAATCAACTAGTAATTAAAAAATGATTTTGAAAAAGAAAGTATGAACATGCGTACTCAAACCATATTTCTCCTGAAATATTTAATTATGCTAAAGTTGAGAATATGGCTTCATCAACACAAGTCCCTTCATTAAAATATTTGCCATATAAACAGGGTCCCGAAGTTTCCACCGAACTCAGTGCTGTCATCTTGTCTAAAGGGTGTCATTTACAGAAATTGGTCATCCAAAATAATTTTGAGTTCTCAGCACAAGATGGAACTTGATAAATACAGCACTGAATGGAAAATCACGTCACAAATTATGTTTTAAGCCTATAACTAACCTAATGATCGTTATTATTAACGTATTTTGAAGTATACAGAAGACAAATTATAGCGCAAGCTAAATATTTATTACCATAGTATCAATAGTATGGGGCGCGTGACGGCAACCGCAGCGTAGGACGTCACATGACAAGGTGACCTGATGGTACAATACAATCGAAGAATATTTTATTGACACCACAAAAAAGAATAAAAGTAACAGAAGAAAAAAACGACAGAAGACAGGAACAAAAGGTCGCCTTATGGCTAAAGGTGATTTCTTCCAGACTACTCTAATCATTCTAATGAAAGGAAACGTGTAATTGACATGGACGGATGATCTGAGGAACCTTTTGGAATCAAGGAGCTATCAGTCTGTCTTCATGGAAATCCGTAGGGGAGGCCTATATCCAGCTGTGTACACCATACGGTTGATATGACGATAATGGTGTTGAAGGTGGTTTAGAAACATTGTAATTTTTTAACCCTTTGGTAATTAAATATACTAAACATAATATATGCCTTTTCTGTAGTTTTAAACACAAAAAATCATAGATAAAACTACTACATAAAATGGGTAATTACTACTTCAATAGCTTTAAAGATTCTAACAATTTAAATAACCTTAATTTAAACTTACGGAAATTTTGAAGATCTAGGGAAGTCTTACAAAGAATCTAATTTACTAGCCGTAAATTTCGCAGACGTCCCAGATCTTGCCAGGAGCAACAGAGAACAGAGCAACTTTCACAATAAAAGACCGGAACATTAAGAGACTTAGTGGTCTTCGAACAACTAGAAGAGCAGGTGGAGTAGGTAAATAAAATTGGCTTACCACATAATACGCGTTAATACTAATTACTAAAAAATAAAAAATGCATAGTCGATGGTCCAAATAAAGATATTGTAACCGTGAGAATAAAGAAACGTGTCTTAGCTAGTGTCGATTCTGTTCTTTTATTAAAACTTAATTACGACGTAGCAATATTCAAGCTTCAAGCTTCAAGACATCCTACTAATATTATAAACGTGAAAGTTTGTGAGGATGGATGGATGGATGTATGGATGTTTGTTACTCTTTCACGCAAAAACTACGGAACGGATTGAGATGAAACTTTACAATAATATAGCTTATATATCAGAATAACACATAGGCTATAAATTATAATGATATTGCGTCAAAAATCAAAATATCATGCGGGCGAAGCCGCGGGTAAAAACTAGTTTTACCATAAAATTTCTTACTATTTTTTTTTTAAATATTCTACGTTATTTCTTTGTCATACTTTCTAAGCTTTTTCCGATCTAGTATTAATTGTTATGATTTTTTCTAGGAACTTGCGAACGTAGGTACTTGAAGACGTAGTTCAAGATAAATGTCAAAGTTTTCTTTATTACAGCTTGAAAGGGTCGAGTAGGAAAAATACCAAGATTCCTGTATAATCTACATTTTGTATGCCACCCACGTTTTTCGACATGAAAAATCTTTTCCTTTATAGGCATCATTCGGACATTCCATGCATTGTGTATCGGGTCCGCAGAAAACGTTACTTCCTATAATGGAGGTAAAGTGGCACCTACAATTAAGTGTCCGTATTTAAAATCTCAAATTGATGTTAAGCGCCAACTATTTAGATTCAAATTATACGAACCAGATTAGAAAAACAATAGAAGCAATGAAATTCAGACAGTGAATAAATCATTTATAACGACCCAGTAATTATGTTGAAGCAAGCTTATGAATGTGAAACGAACAAGTCAAATGACCCGGAAAAATGTCGTAGTTGGAGCTATTTATTCGACTTTACTTTACTATGTTTGACACATCATATATGTATATGTGAGCATCATATGTGAGCAAACTGTTATCTTTGTGTGAAGTGTTCTAGGTAGATGACGGCCGTGGAACGGGTCGACTACTCGCCGTATACGAGTATTCCGGTATGAGAGAATCAATGAGTGGATTGGTGCGGGTTCCCGGATCGCCGATGGGGCTTATAAAATTTAATGGATCGGGAGCGGAGGGCACAGATGGCGAGAGTTTCCCGAAACAAGGTTTAACAAAACAAATTCGTGTTGTTATTAACATCGCGCAGTAAATAATTCATGATATTATTGAAGTTAGAAAGTATACAATACAAATTTCGGCCGTAATAGGTAATTGAAAACCTACGGAGTTGGGGTTATTCTTTGGGAATTTATCACTCGGTCCACGGCGGCAGAGCAGCGACGACGCGTTGTTCAGATAAAGTTTATTTTATGACTTAAGCGAGAACATTAATATTCATTACAGTGAATGAACTTACTTTATTTTATAATAAAGATCAAAGAATGGGTGCGCGTCAACAACTTTCAGGGATTTTGATATTATTTACCAGCTCTATAATGAAGTTCGATTGGCTCGGCGTAAACGTTATTTATTACAACAAATTCCTGCCTCGATGTAACGTGGGCCTGATTGTTTAATAATTTTCCTGTATATTTTAATCTTATATCCTATGGAGCAATTCTGTAATTTGTTGTTATATTTTTTTGAAATAAATCTCACTGGTTTGGTTATTAATTTGCGACTCTCATAACGCTTTGATTGTGACTGACTGTATGGGTAAATAAAATCTGAACAGTCTCTTTGTACTTATATATAACCTATGTAATCTAAAACATTTGAAGGTCAGAAAGAATAAGCATTTTATAAGTAGGTATGTGGGCTTCATTTTCGACCACAAATTCGCTTATCTTAGAGCGAGTTGGTACTCTGAGTGCCAACTCGCTTGCTTATTCGCAGTGAAAAAAAGCTCCTGAACATTAGTGGAATCAAAATAATTATGTAATCTATCATAAGACTAATAAATCAAGTCCTATACTTTTCGACCTTTTCGCAAGATGAAGTCGTAATGTCGGTATTACGTCATGTCGTCCAAACGCTTCCAAGCTTCTCAAGGAGCTTTATTTATCTAAGATAAAATGAGCAAACGCTATGTCCTCCACGGCTTAAGCAAACAAGTAAAGTCGTCGGGCTCTCTGTTTCCTGCACATAAATTAGAGGAAACGCCGGTACGGTTACTTAAGTAGTGTAAACCTTGCGAGAGAAAACTTTTACACAAAAATCTTATAACCTATTAACAAAAGAAACGATCTTGAAAATAAAACGGAGGGCCCTAATTAAAAAAATTAGGTGAGTTCTCTGAAATATTACGCTCCGTCATTACGTTCTTGTTTAATCGAAAATCTTACTAAGCCTGGCACACACTAGTGACTTATGTCTCTTTTCGTACTTTTAACTCAAGTCTATGTCAAGGAAGTAAATGCGGAATAAAACAAACTTTGTCTCATTGATTACAACTTGAAACTATCGTACATTAGGGACCCGCCCCGGCTTCGCACAGTAGTGTATTGTAAATTCCTCTTGAATCATTCTATTTATTAAAAAAACTGCATCAAAATCCGTTGCGTAGTTTTAAAGATATAAGCATACGTACAGATAGCGGGAAGCGACTTTGTTTTATACCATGTAGTGATGATTCACTGTCATCAAGAACATAAAGATCTTTGAAAGTAGTTGTTGAAATAAGATTAGTAGGGACATAATTAGTATTCTGTCTGGATTTTCTGGATATAATAAAATGCGCGCAAGGCTGTACTTATTGTGGGTAGATTCGCTCATTTATAATATTAGTATGTAGTATTAAATTTGTGATTTTCCTGTTACGAAATTAAATGCTTTCTACCAAACAAAATGTACCTACTTACCTAGAGGATAACAAAAATGAACACTCTATTTCATATGTAATCCAAAGTGGTCGTGATTTCATCTTAGACTTGGATGAATTAGAGTACTTTTTTACTCTAAGATACAATATTTCAGTTTTTTCTTCATAGTCTATCTTTCACAGGTTTATTGAATAGCTATTTGTTTTCTGTAAGCTTATGCCAATAAATATTTTCCTCGTATATGTTTTTACGAGTTCCTAAGTATTCGTTTCTTTTTCATACGATGGATGAAACCGATGAGTGGGGTAGACACTGGACACTAACATTTCTCCCAAAGTTATAAAAAAATAACGCAGACCGGACCTTTTTGTTATAAAATAACATCATATAGAAATATTGTAGATATGTCTTTAGATTTAGGACAAAGAAAGTTGTTTAGTCGTAGCTCTGTACTATTCGCGAACAATTTCCATGTTGTTTGTAGATGTGGAATTCTTCATGCGACGCTATCTAAACGAGCATCTTAACGACACGACGGTAATCTCTTCATGCTCCTCATATTTTTCTTTGCAATATAAGTTCTAGTACAATGGAATAAACGCGGAATTTCCATGTCTAAATGCGGGCGTAAAGAATGGTCATGTCTCTTGAAGAATAAGCAATTCAATTTAAAATCTTAACAACTGTACTAATGAGCTGTTTGAACAAACATAATCGTATCTATAATAACTTTGCTTCTGAATTAAGAAAGCACTTAACGCGGAAGATTTTATTTTGTAACATTCGTCGATGCAATTGTAAATGAGGTACTTAATTTGGCCTCCTCCTCATCATCAAGACACTGCTTTTTTATGTTAATAGGGCTATATTTGGCCACCAACTCGCTGGATGGAAAACGAGGTTGTGGCCAAAGATGGAGTATGTAGACCTAGAATATAGCTATGCACTCTTGACTTGAAGATATCCAAATTGTAATTGTCAGGAAACAATGACTGAGGCAGGGCATTCCAATCCCTGGCGGTCCGCATTATGAAGAAAGAAGCAAATCGCTTAGTACGAGCATGTGGAGCGTCGACTATGTAGGGACAGTATTTATGCCACTTGTTCTGTTGTGAAAGGAGATAAAGGCATCAGGTCGTGGAGTCCGAGTGCATACTCGCCGAAATGGAGCCTATAGAATAATGCCAAACACGCTACTATACTCCTGCGTTCCAGGTTTTTCAGTTTGAAAGCGACAAGCTTACTATCCCCGATTATCTGCACTCTTACAACTAAGTTTAAGAAGAGTAGAAGAAATTAATGATTACTGCTCTCCTTACACATCGCGGCTGTGTCGTGGCGAGAATTGCGTTCACTTAGTTACTGCTCCGCTTAATTTCACGTAATCCATCTGAGTGTCGCATATCCCACATAATTGCGGCGAGAGTCGCGAGGAATTTTGCTATGCCTCGGATTTGCAGAGACGAGGGCGGCGCGTGATCCAGCATCAACTTGCGAATAATTGAGTAGCGCCCTCCCTCTAAGTGTAACACTTAATTAGACCACGTGAGAACCGCTTAGGTAAGGCTCTTCGAGGATACGATGCATTAACGCAAACAATTATCGCGGCAATTACGCTCGATTCATCACGGTGTAGGTTTCAAGCGATGTGCAGCAATTTGCGTGCTTCAGGTTTCATAAGAAAGATAAATTGAACAATGTGACCGTTTCGTTCTGGCATTTATACGGTATAGCAGTGACGCATCACGCACCAATTGTAACAAAAGGTCAGCAAAAGAAAATGATGTTGAATAGATAAGTGAGGTAAGAATAGAAACATATTTCTTGCAATCAACTTCAAAGTTACTCCTCGTGTCGGCTAAAAATAAGCGCAAAGTTGGAATTAATGTATAATGACTAATGTGGGAGTAACTGAACAAGTGAATTCCGATCCCGATGTAAGGCGACACCGGGAAGCCCCGCTAGATCGGCGCCGGCGACTCGGCTTCACTTCCAGGATTAAGGAATTTGTTCCTTAATTTATTTGCCTACATGTGGCTCCCCCGCTCCTGGAGGCCCGAGGGTGGCTCCGCAACAACTTGCCGCTATCGAAACTCCGACGAGACAGTTTATTCCATACGACATTTTTATGAGATATTATAGGAACAATAGAGGCGTATATCCTAGTATATTAGAAACTTTAGCAATTGTACGTGAACCCCTTATGTTTCGCCGGAGCTATTTCAACGCAAAGTTTCGACTTTTACGATAATGTCAGCCATTGCCATTCAAACGCGCTAAAACTTTATCAATGTGTGTGAAGGGATAAGCGTTCGGCTTCTTCGCGTTCGTATCGTACGTATGGGTGTGCGTTACGGATAACCACTTGCATGAAAAATTAGATGCGATGGATTACGCCATGTCTCAACCTCGCACGTACATTATAATAAATTGTATGTTGGTATGTCACATATAATATGAGATGAACGCCTATTTAATTTTTAAGACAATACATTTTTTATTTTACAGTTTGGCACAATTACTTCTTGTGAAGGAATCGAAATATATTTTATTATCTTTCTAATTCAAAGACTTAGCGAAGCCACAAAAAGAATTTCAAGTTTTGAAGTGGTTTTATTTATTGTCCTCAAAACGTTTTGCATGTCGCTAAATTAGGAGATAAATTAAAACTTTGTTTTCTCAAGATGGATGGCAAAATATAACTTGAAGACGGCTTCAAAATTTAATTAGAATGAGGTAATGAGGAATTACTTAAAGTACGTACGTCTGTCTAGGATTTAATTTGCGTGGTAAGACTGACAGAAATGCTAAAGTTTATAGTTTTAATTGTTACTGAGAACCACAAGAAGTAAATACAATTTAGCGTCAAGATTTTAGAGCGGGAAGATATTTCTGAGAATGATGCTCAGTTTTTGATTCGTATAGGTAGGTTCGCTTTGGATGCAGACCACTTTTGATCGGTTCTATTGGAATTCTATGGAAATTATTGGTTGTGTATTGTTAGACGTTTATCGCTGAAATGATGATAATCATGGCGACTTAACATTTGTTTTGCTATAAGTACCTATCTAACATTACTTTACCTATGAGCATGGCACCTACTTGTACCAGCCTTTTTGAATAGTCCACAGCAGGACGCAGGCCTACCCAAGGAGCGTGATTAAGCCATATCCACCACGCTGGCCTAGTGCGGGATAGCACAATGTTTCCTTCCTTCCTTCACCGAAAAGCCAGTGGTGTGAAAGTCCGTACATGGGTCAGGCCGTAGATTTTGCCACAAATAGCGAAAAGATTGCGCATAATTCTTCGCTATTCTGTCGCGAACAATGGCGAAAGATAATGATGAACAATTGTTAGGATGATGATACACATATGATATTATTTGCAAATGATCTCTTAGATTCATGTCCCGTGGAAGGGGGCGCTTTTAAACAACTAATTAAAATAAAATATTAATTAGTTATTTGAATGCTAAAATGTGAGGTAAAAATTGAGAAATAATTTATTTCTAAACTACCTAGGGAGTGGAGGGTTGGTCTCATGGTTTAAAATGTACAGAATAATATGTGTTTATATTATTTCCTATAATTAATTTAATTAAAGATCTAGTTAGATATAAAAAAAAAACTCGAAAAACAAGTTTAATATTAGATCATGACTACTCAGTGATCCTAGAGAGTTGGTTCCATGGTTTGAAATGCTCAGAATATTATCTTCTAATAATATTTCATAATTAATTACTTTGGCCGGTCGGCACTTTCAAGTTGAAATCTACTGTTCGGACGACTAATAATAGTTATAACTCTCGTGAAGATATATCGAAATTTAAATAAATGTTACACGTACTATTTATTGAAAATTACAAAAACGAACATTATACCTAGGTACCTATTTTGTTTTTCTTTCAGTACAGACGTTTGATCTCATTTAAGTTTTGCAAAACATGTCAACAGTATAAAATAACTGCACCTAGTGTGTACTCAGTATTATTTGTGGTGAAGAATAGTTGATAGCGAAGAAATAGCGAACGACCTGTTTTCATAGCGAAGGTGGTATGAAAAATCGATCATAACTCAATAAATAAGACATATTATAATGCCATCTCAACGTTAGAAGATCACGTACAACTTACTTAATCGTGCACAAAAACAATAATAGATTTAAAATAAAAACTTTTTATTTAATCTCAAAAAAATCACTTCGTAAAACACGTGACACTTTCTACTTCGCACGGGTAATGGCAGTGAACTGACAAAACTGTAGCCACTATGAGCTTAATGATTAAAGAGTACATTACTTAGGTGTTGTCACAACTTAATTTACATCTCACTGTGCTTCTAGAATAATAAAACGAGAAGATAATGGTTGCGAAACAAAAATATCGTAAATAATCAGTTTTAGAAAGTTTTTAAAAAATCTGCGTATTAATATGTATTTTCTTAAACAACACGTAAAGATATTAAAACCGTGGATAATTGACTATAACTTTATAACGTCAAATCAAACGGATTATCAAAAAGTGTAGTAGTTATTATTTTATAGATGTGCAAAGTTCACGCCTACCAAAGCGGATTTGCGTTTTTTATGAAAATTTTGTCATTTTTCGCAGATAAACATCCTATAACTTTCACAATTTATGAATTTATTCCATTATTTTTACTGACTGCTATTAATGAATCCTTACACCACACGATGATGACATTTAGAAACAGCTTAAAAGTAATTTCCTATAAGAAAAAAGAGGCGGAGAGTTAAGGGACCTAAAATGTGGCAAAATCTACGGCCTGACCCACATACCTAATTTCTAAGTAACTCATTGGTACGAGACTAGGATTTGAACCCACGATCCCACGAATGATAGTGTCAAAATATTGGGAACTCAACGACAAATAGGGGCACAATGATATCTGAAAACTCAACAAAAACAAAAATCTCGTAACGAATTCCGTAACAACTTTTCTTGATATTATTTTTAGCAAAACACCTGTGTACAGAATTCGCGAATATTTCGCACGGATCGATGTAGCATTTTCACATTATTGTTGATTTATCAAAAATGGCTGAACCGATTTCCATAAAATTTAAATGGGACCAATTTCGAAGTTATACTCTTTCTAATACTCGTAAAGAAATATTGAAATCATACTACTACGAAAAAAGTTTTGCGTGGTTATACATAAAAAAAAATATATACAGGGTTATTTCTAATCAATTATCATCATTTTAGAAGCTATTCTGTACATCAAAACTAACAAACTTTGTTCTGCGACTTTTGTCAAAACTCAAAAAAAAAATTGGTGTACCATAGAAAAATATCGTTCACCCGTGACCAAATGTATGGAACAGGTGATTTTTTTTTAGTTTTGACAAAAGTAGCAGAACAAAAGTTGTTAGTTTTGATGTACAGAATAAGCCCCTAAAAAGATGCTAATTGATTAGAAATAACCCTGTATTTACGCGTTGCCCTCCTACGACAAAAGTTTTGCGCATGCTTTAGACAATGTTTAACAGTACAAATTATACGGCTAAACAGAGTTTAAGGCATGTTTAAATCTTTTGTGGTAAAGCGGAAAGCGTTTAACGTAAGCGTAAATAGGTTGCTACCAACAAATCAATAATTTAATTGATCAGCAAACATACTTGTTGTAAACAACTTGGTATGATTTTGTAGAGCTTTATACAATTATTTGAATATAGATATGAAGTGAAATTAATATGAGACATCATACAACCTCTCCGATTTTACTATGTAGGTTATTAGAGCGTATCCAAAGGTTTTGCTCCAATTAACCCCGCCTTGCCCTAAAACGCCAAACTCCGATGTAGGTGAAGTAACTAAACTACTGTGGCATCTAGCCGTGCTTGCTAAGTTCGTTATCTTTGAATACAGTAGGTAAGTAGTAAATTCAGTAGATAGTTACTGAATTTCCTTGAACTTACATTGTGCCTACTTTATTAAATACTGGTAATTGTTAGACGTGCGTCTAACACTTTAGACGGTAGCCTCCCCTCAAAAGATGATTGAGTAGTAGGGGCAGTGTCACCAGACTCAGTATTTTAATACTGGTTGTGGTCACAATCTGGTGGTATTTTTTCGGTTAATTTTATTGACTTTTTCTAGTATCACTATTTTTGTAGGTATATTTGCGGAGGCCGGTATTTTTGAGTAGGTATATTTAGGATAAAATTGTTATAATATTTTTTCTTTATTAACTACAACACAACACTACTTTATAAGCTAAAACTACATACACTATTACTACATAAAAAGCAATCGGATTATTCATGGATCCTTGAAGGTCTAAAGATAATCCAAATGCTCAAGCTCACTGGCAGTTGGAAGCGTGTCCAGCATGCTGGCAACATTGCCACGATGAATGGCAATGCTTATACGTTGAGCCAAATAAATACCAGCATTTTGATAATGCGACGCGTCCACCAGACGCTAAAAAATACTTTTCAAAATGGTATTTTTGAGTATATTTTGAGTAAAAATTATGTAAAAAAGTATTTTAGGGGTAACGTAATTGAAGGTTGTCAAATTTAATCTGCTCACACTGAGTAGGGGAAATACTGCGGGCTGGCGCAAACACAAGTAACCTAGGTATGTTATCGAATTTCTTCTAAGGCTGTAGTGTATACGCCTACAAACGAACATCAAAAAACAAGAAAGACATGGTGACAGAGTCACGATTCACGATGTTTTCCTTCACTAAAAAGCCAGTGGTGTGAAATCCCATAATAACATACAAATACGTACCAAAGAATTGTTATTGATTCGTTAATATAGTTGAATAGTTTTTGTTCATTAATTAATAAGAAAATTAATTAAATATTCCTAAAATAATTAGTTTTCGCCAAAAATGGCACAACCGACATTGCGATCGATGTATGGTACGTACAAAATTCGAATGGTTTGTTTGAATCGAAGTTGTAAGTATACCATTTACATATATTATTGTTCATTTTTGAATAATTTATTATTCATTTCGACAAAATTTAAATGGCTTTGAAGTAAGATCTACAAAACAAAAAAAAGAATCTTCAAAAACGATCCATAATCGACATAACAAGAAAAAAGACATCTTTTTTGTGAGTGATTTTGATGTGTTGTGGGCAATTAAAACATCTTTGAAAACTAGATTAACAATTTGACAGAAGTGAGATATTTTGTCTTCATAAATTGATTGAACTTCATTAAAAAGTTATAACAAGCTATATTGGCAAAGTCTAATCGATTAGTTACTGAGAGTTTCATAAATGTAACGTAAATATACGTTATATTACTTAACTGTACGTTACATATTTTATGTTTGAATAGACGTATCCAGAATATTGAACTACAGACGAGTAGTAAGGATATGTATTCAAATAACACTGATTCTTTATAATTATATGATAGCTGTACCCGACAATTTCGAACAGTGTAGGTAGTTCTTTGTTGTAATGATATCCGTACAAAAGAACGAAGTTTAGTCAACAAAATTCCGGAAAAAGAAGCAAGACTAGTTTTGAAACGTTGAAATCATAGGTATGGGCTGGGCACCTGGGTTTTGTTAGGCCCAAACTCAACCAAAGGGAAGCTGTGCGGAGTGACAGACTTGCGTACATAGCCCATTGTATACGCGGTCATAGGTATTAAACGCAAAACCTTTTAAGGGCGGGTTTAGTACATCTAGACAACTTTTGTTTTAGGACTTTTGGAAAATCACGAAAAAAATACAGCTTTTACTTAAAAACAGTTCGTCAACGCGCGGCAAAATTTATGAAGAAGCGAATTTTTAAAAGTCGCTGTACAAAAGTTGTTTGTCTAGATGTACTAGACTAGGTTAAAGGTTTTGCGTTTCATACCTATGACCTGTATAGTTTCTGTATACTATGATATTGTTGTTTTTTTTTGTCTTATTACTTAGCTTAGTTTTAGACAGTTTGCAAGATAATAATTAGGTACCTATGTTCCTTGTCTTTGTAGTGGATTTATGTCACCTCTGACACTGGTAATCCTCGTGGACGGTGGAGGGCTATGAGTATGAAGCGGTAAATAATCGGACAAGTGCGGGTCGGACTTAAAGGGGGCTTTTAATAAATATGAAATTATTTTTATCGTGCTTCACACACTAGGTGTATAGAAACTTTCTTTTTGTGATAAACATTTCAAAAATTGACGCGTTCGCAGGATTTGAACCTGCATCCTCTGGGACTCCGGCCCAGATGCTTTGCCAAATTAAGCTAAAGCGCTCTCTGCGAAGGCGTCGAATTAGTGAGTGTTTATCATTTTTTCCAACTACTACATTGTTGGAAGCGTCTACATTGTTGGAAGCGTGAAGCACTTAATGTGAAATTATTAGAACTTCTTTTAACGAGAAATGACGCATTGCTTAATCAATGAAATTATTTTTATCGTGCTTCACACACTAGGTGTATAGAAACTTTCTTTTTGTGATAAACATTTCAAAATGATAAACACTCACTAATTCGACGCCTTCGCAGAGAGCTTTTTAGCTTAATTTGGCAAAGCATCTGGGCCGGAGTCCCAGAGGATGCAGGTTCAAATCCTGCGAACGCGTCAATTTTTGAAATGTTTATCACAAAAGGAAAGTTTTAATAAATATTTTTTTAATTTAATTACTTATATTTGAAGAGAATATATAATTTTATTATTATATACTACGGGACTAATCGCGCACTAAAATAACAAGATAAATAAATACCTCATCATCGATCGTGGTCACGGGCTAGGAGTAAATATTTTCTTTGGTCACGGGTAGACTGGAATGTGAAACAGCTAGTACCGCCAATTCAACTTGAAAAATTGTCACTACGACGTACAACACTGATAGTATCTAATAATGTCCTTCTACCTACACTACGCGATTTACATATTTTGTTGACAACAGGATTCCACGACGCCGATAACTTAAATCTATCCTCCCAGTTGAAATTCTTATGTTTTTTGATTTCCACCGCTTCACGAACTATTCTTGAAAAATAGTGTCGATCGGTGGAGAGGACTTTTGGGTCGTGGAGCTCGATCCAATGACCAGTACCTCCGTCAAGAAAATGCTCAGCTATAGCAGACTTCTGTATCTGGCGGTTTTTAACTGCCGCGATATGTTCTTTGATCCGTTCAGCAATAGTACGCTTCGTTTGACCTATGTAGGAACTACCGCAGCTGCAATCCACCTTATACACCAGGAGTCTGAAAACGAATGACATCCTTCGGCGTTCTGACTTGGCTCAGTAGTTTGGATAAGGGAGTATACACTGTCTTGATGGAGTAATCCTTTGGCTAAGTCCCCACCTTATCCGTCACTCCTTTAACATAGGGCATAAAAGCCGTCTGCCTCTCAACAACGAATCCGTTCTTGCGAAAGTTAACTCACTTCATGCCTTTAAAAAAACTTTAGCCGAATACATCATAGAAGATGTATTGTTATAAGTAAGATAAAAGAAGTGTGAAGTAAGTCTGTATTATGTTGTATGTTCAATTAGTTAATTTACTTTGATAATTGAATAGGTACGACTAAAATTGTAAAATATGTTGTATTTATGTTATCATGTAAGTGACAAACTGTTTGTCTTTATGATAATAAATATCTTTAAACCTGAAAGTTTAAAAACAACACGAGAATATACAACTTAATTTTCTTTGAATATTTCAAGCTACGAGTACATCCTGCTGCCGTTATTAATATCGAGCAAGAAAATGACGTTTCTTGTATATCCTCCATTAGGGAGCCTCCATTAAATATTTATTTTATTTTAACTATTTATTTTTGAAGTGAATATTTAATTAAATATTCTGTAAATATTTAAAGCATCTAATTGTCACCGTTATTAATATCGAACGAAAAATTACCCAAAATTTAGATTTGTTGTATGGGTGCCCCCTTAAACATTTTGTTTTTTTTTCTGTTTTTAGTATTTGTTGCTATAGCGGCAACATAAATACGCCATACGTGAAAATTTCAACGTTCTAGCTATCACGGTTCATGCGATACAGCCTGGCGACAGACAAACAGATGGACAGTGGAGTCTTAGTAATAGCGTTTTTACCCTTTGGGTACGGAACGGAACCCTAAAAATGTATAGATCGTTTGACGTCTACCGTTACTCCTGTGATCATGTTCCACAAAGACGATATTTGCACGATTCGTTTAATTACACATAAAATGCACGAGTGCTTGTTTACTAGCCGAGACACTTATCGAGCTCGAACGAGAACTTTATTGACACACTCAATTGCCGTGGGACGGTGCAGGGCTGCTGTTACCACCTTTTTGTGGCGGAAACTTTCATATTCCCATGTGTGTGATTTTTCATCAGTGGATCTAAAACGGCCCTTTTGTCCGAATCACGGTGTAACCATTGACCATCTTTTTTCATTCAATTCGTCTTCACCACAAAGTCATGACAAGTTGTTATGACTGTCAATTCATAATGTATTGTTAGACCTGATTTTCTATTGTAAGTATGTCTAGGATCATTTTTACTGCACATTTTTTTCAAATTAGGTTAACGCAACAATGTGCACTCACTGGAGAACATAATTAGCTCCATAATTTTAAAATTAAGTTCCTGTATTGAAATAGGTATCATTAAGACATAATGTCGTGCTTAAGTTATAGCAGTCAGTATGCTACAAATAATCCGTTTAGTAGATAGTACGAATTAGTATCTACATAATATTTATCGTCATTATAATTTGTCAAAATACCCAAGTCTGAGGTATTAAAACAAAATTATGATGATAACTGATTAATATTCGTCACTTCTGATATTTATATACTTGGGACATCTTACACACGGCCACTGACACCAAACTAAGCAAAGCTTGTGATATGGCTGCCAGAGACTGATATACTACATATACTAAAACTAATATATATACAAAACTAAATTAAAACATAATCTAAAAGCCCCTTTGTAGAAGGAAACGTGGCCAGAATGCTGGCAGCATTGCCTCTCTGGATAGCAATGCTGAGCTTTTGACCAAATTAGACGCCAGCATTCTGGTCACGCGTCACTTTTACATATACTTATTTTTTTAAATACATACTTATATAGATGGTAACTAATTTATTACACGTGATATTGGAATTAAAACTGTGTGGTGTGAGTAAACTCAAGATATACATACATTACATGCATAGGTAGATAAAGCAATGAAAATAATAATAACTGTGTTCGGAATATCTCTACAGGATCGGATCGCCAGGACCCTAATTATAAAACAGAAGAACATTTCACATTAAAAAAGCAAGAAGCAGCCCTATGTGAATTCACATGAACTCGGGCGGTGTTTGCATTTCTCGTTAGAAAGAATGTATGTGCCTCGGTACTTAGGCGTCGAAATGTATAGGATAGAATAGCATAGAGTAAGTAATTACTCTACGACCATCGCACAAATTATCCTAGAGAGTAAGCACATAATCCACGTTCCTCGCTTGATTGTGGTATGTACAAGTAGTAGATATTCAATATATTGGGAATTATAGGACACCAGCCGAGTGCCTACTCGATATTCCGATATTTGGCTTCCGTCCCGAGCCTAACACGCACATTTACTTCCCAAATCTAATGTGACGCACCAAGAACAACTTCTTAGGGTTCCGTAATTTAAGAGCAAACCGGATGTTATTGCTTTTATCACGCGAATGTCTCTCAGTAGCGCTTATAGTATAGTTTGACTAGTTTCGTATCGATCGAAACGTTCGGCAAAATTCTTCTGTGGGTAATTGCATGAGCTGTTTAACTTTTGTTTCTTAGAAACAGCTCTATTTTTTCTCATTACTTAGATTTCTTTCCTTATTCTATTTTATAATGTTCTTAAACGACTTCCAAAAAGGAGGAGGTTCTATGTTCGTCTGTATGTATTTTTTGTGTACGTTTTTCGATATTTTCGCCAATTGCGAACCGAATCGAAAAATCTTTTTATTTAAAAAAATTGTACTCCCGAGATGGTCCTATTTAAATTTTATCTAAATCGGCAAAGCCGTTTTTGAAAAATCAACAATAATGTAAAAAAATTATTAATTCGAGCAAACTGTTTGAATTTTGTCAGTGAAGTTTGGTTTAGACATTTTTTGCGCAAAAAATATTTATTATAGGTACAGAACACTCAAAGCGCGCGACTGATACGCATTTGACATGTTTTGAATATTTTCACACTCTGGTGAGCAAACTTGGTAATCTAAGAACTATCTCACGGCTAGGATCAGTTCAAGTTATCAAATATTCGAGATCATTGTTCCGTATTTACATAATTTATTATTTAAGATGACTACAACCCCGAATTGTAATCCCTTCATCCCTTTAAATTACAAAAGTAATATAATATTAAACTTAATTGTAGGGTTTCTGTTAATGAACGTTTATTTTCCAGTTTTAGTCTTGTTTGCACAAATTATTAAAGCTATTAAAAATATCAAGAGACTTTACAATGTGCTATATTTTCTGAGATTTTTATTGTGAGTAATTAGGGCATTTAATACCCTCGTACCTTTTGTATTCAGGAGGCTATTGAGCTATATTGTAGTAGAGCCTTTTGAATTTTAGATTTAAACTTGGTCTGGAGACTTTGCAGTGGGCACTTTATTAATGTTTTTGCCGCGGAGTGGTTTAATTAAAATATTTTTATACTTCTCCGCGTACTCGGAACGAACTCTAGTTTGCCATAAAGAACGAAGTTTAAAGGAAAAGTTATTGCGCTCACAGCGACATTTGTTTTTACATTAAGTACCATATTTATTATTTACGAACTTTGGTACTTTATCCATGTGTGTTGGTAGATTTTACTTACGTTTTGTGGTATGAAAGAAATACCAAAGATATTTTCATACGATAATATGTTTATGATGCTGGTAATTAAAAGGGAGTTTATTATAAGTTATGAGCGGCAAATTAAATTAAGTTTATTATATTTAATTTGCCTTAAAGGGGCTTGTAGAGTTAAGTCCTGTAGAGTTAGAAGCCTGGCTCTACATCTATCAGCCAATGGACGTCCACTGCTGGACATAGGGACATAGGCTATGGATCTCCAATAAGACCGGTTGGAAGCGGCTTGCTTCCAGCGTGATCCTGCGGTCTTAAGAGGCCATCCGTCCACCTTGTGGGTGGACGTCCTACGCTGCGCTTGCCGGTACGTGGTCTCCACTCGAGAACTTTTCGACTCCACCGGTCATTAGTCCTCCCGGACCCGGTTGTTTTAACCGTTTAGCTATGTCAGAGGCCTTCAGGCGGCCTAAAAATCTCTGACACCAGGGCTAGCCACCCGGCCTATACGAACTTACTTTTATTAGTCCTCCGCGCTATGTGCCCTGCCCATTTCCATTTCAACTTGCTAATCCGTTGGGCTATGTCGGTAACTTTGGTTCTTCTACGGATCTTCTCATTCTTGATTCGATTCCGCAGAGAGACTCCGAGCATAGCCCTCTCCATAGCTCGTTGGGCTACTTGGAGCTTACGAATAAGGCTCATAGTGGGAGACCACGTTTCTGTGCCATTCTGGCTCTACATGAGATCTGATAACTTTTTGATAGTGCTTGGTCCCATTTTACATGAAAATGTTTTTTGTTGGATTAAGCATGAACTTCAACGTTAAGTACGATAGCTTTGCACGATGGACCGATTTTTACCGACTTCCAATAAGTAGGAGTTATGTTCGTCTGTATGTATTTTTTGTACGATTAATAAATATTTTTTACTAGTTTTTACCCGCGGCTTTGCCCGCATCATATTTTAATTTTTGTGCTATCCCATGGGAACCCCTTATTTATCCAGGATAAAAAGTAGACTATGTCTCTTTCCGTATTTACTATTTGTCACCTTTAATAAAAGAGGTAGAAATTAAAAAAAACGATTTGACGGTTGCTCGATTCGACAGTTGTTTTTTTTTTGACATTTCTTAAAGCGCACTAAATAATAGCTCGCAGATAGCAGAATTTTTCCTACTTACTTAACATTTATCGTTATATTATGGAACATTTACGCAATATCATTAGAATTTATAGCCTATGTGTTATTCTGATATATAAGCTATATTATTGCAAAGTTTCATCTCAATCCGTTCAGTAGATTTTGCGTGAAAAAGTAATAAATATCCATCCATTCATCCATCCATTCATCCATCCTCACAAACTTTCGCGTTTATAATATTAGTAGAAAGTATGATTTTAAAAGGTACTCGTATACTCTCGCGGTAACCCCATTTAAATTTTATCGAAATCGGCTGAGCGGTTTTTGAAAAGTCAACAATAATGTAAAAATCGTATACGACTCGACCTTACTATTCGAATTTTGTAAACGATTGAAGTCGGTTTGCCATTTTTTGCCAAAAACAATTATTTAATTCATGATTCAAACTTGAATTTAAGTTAAACCCACATCTTAGGAGAGTGGCCAAACGCCTCAATCTCAAAGTCAACAATATAAAACAAATCGCGTAGTTAAAGCGACACATCTGCCAGTCTTCTCAAGTGTGCGAAAACTAAACCCATCGAGTGTCGTAACTACACTCGTGTTTATACATTTGATAAGTAATCAATGTAAGTGGGGCTCGATTAAAAAGCTCTCGAGAGCGGCCCATGTGCGAATGGCCGACGTCGATATGTTAAGCGCTCCGGACGAGAAACAGATGCCTCCATAACTCTTGCTAATAGAATGCAATGTGTTTTGTGCGCGGTAACACCTAACTTTTAGTTGGTAGTTTGTTTAGTTGGAATAGTTTAGTGCTACGTATGGTGTTATGGTATCTGTATCTATTTAGTCTTATTAAGTAGTTTTTGTTTTGTATTAATTTATATTTTCATTATCTTCAGTATTTTTTGAGCTGATTGCATCTAACTTTCAGTTTGTTTAATGGGAATAGTTTTGTGTAACAATTTTATTTAATACTAGTTTTTACCCGCGGCTTCGCCCGCATGATATTTTGATTTTTGACGCAATATCATTCTAATTTATAGCCTATGTGTTATTCTGATATATAAGCTATATTATCGCAAAGTTTCATCTCAATCCGTTCAGTAGTTTTTGCGTGAAAGAGTAACAAACATCCATACATCCATCCATCCATCCTCACAAACTTTCGCGTTTATAATATTAGTAGGATTATTCTTTTTTTTTTGCTCTACGCGTCTACTTTTTTATAGAATCCTCAGACCAAATAAAAAATCTAGACAGTATTTTGTGAATAAAACAAGTGAAGCCGGCAAAACTACGCCTCGCCGTGTACAAACACATACACGTACAAGGCAACTACGCCTTGAATCGTCAGTCGAACTATGGCGGCGCAATACTGACGCACTCAATACATGTACCTATAAAAAAACCGGCTTCATTTGTCTGTTCACGACGTTTTGTCTTGATTTTTTTACTTGGTCTGAGATAGAGTCCGATATTTTTTAAGAATGATTCAAATGTAATAAATGTAGGTCTATGTACATAACAAATGAAATATAAATTGATTTTGCAATAATTCCACATTTCTTTCGCTCCAAATTGTGAAACTTTCATCGTAATCGGAAGTAAAGATTCTTCACAATAAATTTTCAGTTTTAATTTATGTTTGCACTCAAACTTCCAATTGTCTTGGCTTTGGTCTACTAGTAGGTAAGATTTTTCTGTCTGTAATGTGTCCTAAAATGCTTTAATTCCATACTTTTCATAAGCAATTGATCGCAAATGCTCACCACAGAAGCATAAGATGTCAAAGGAAGTAAGGAAATCGTCGAAGACGTGACAATTACCACGTTCTTAGTAATCTGTTGATACTCGACAACAGAGAGCTTACGCTGGCAATTGATGTCGCTATTTGGTATGTTGTATTTTTTTTGCTTATATTTGTGCTGGTATAGACAAATAACACCAAAATACCGTCCACACAAGCCGGCGAATAACAGAGTTCGCGTATTTTCTTATTCATTTTTTTTCGTCCGGATGAGCAAATATAGATGAATATTTAAACAATTCCATATCGCTTTATTTGAAAAAATAAGACAAATGAACACGAATATCGTTGTGAAGTGCCAGTGTTATATATACAGAGTTTTGACAAAAGTCGCAGAACAAAAGTTTTGATGTACAGAATAAGCCCCTAAAATGATGCTTTGCAATTGATTAGAAATAACCCTTTATAATAGAAGATCACTATTCGACAATAAGACGTCTTATTTAAGTTTCAGCTCACACCGAAGCGTGACGCGCCTCGACCTTTTTCACCATAATGTGCGTTGTAATACGAGTAACTTGCTATTGCAACCAAATTGTTAATTATGCCAGCAGAAAAAGAAACTAGTCAAGCACAAAAGCACAGCCGTAGAACTCTCGAGTTGTTGTAATTTTTACATGCCATGTTTTTGTTGAGACAAAATAGTTCCGACAGCCATTGATGCGCTCCATTCACATGAATTGATTACATAATAGGCATGATGACTAATAATATATAATAAGTCCGTCAAATATATACTATTGAAATATATTAGACACGTATTTTTTCTTTTGTCAATTAAACAAAAATTGATGAAGATATAGATATATAAAGTTCCGCGTGACGTCACGAGTGTCATACAAATGTATAGACTTTCGTGTGAGACGTGACGTCACGACCCTACGACGACGTTGACAAGATTTATTTTTGCCATTTGTTGGTTTATTGACAAAAGAAAAAAACATGTGTCCAATATTTGTTGATAATCCAACCCACGGGGGAATCACAAAAATGTTTTTTTTACGCAGTCATCATGCCCATTATGCATTTATTTTAGACGTCAGTTAATGTAGCTAATATCTTATTGGTTTGGAGTATCTGGGGATACAAGAACTCAACATTTGAATACTAATTGAGACTCGAAAGAGAGTAATATATCCCTTGCCCGAGAGTCTCTACACAAGTCTCTAGTGAAATCAGCTGATAAATAGCGCGACAGTACTTATTTATGTGAGGAACATAGAGTTTTGCTCTGTGTCTGGGTGTTATTTAGCTACTATCTATATAAGTATGTACTTAAAAATATGTGTAGTTTATCAGTCAGCGGCAGCCATATCACAAGCTTTGCTTAGTTTTGTCATAGATCGTGTGTAAGATGTCTCCTAACATAAAAAAAAATAAGCCCAAAAATGTGTCCGTCAACGAGTAGCATCGTGTCTGTGTGCCCGAACTCCGCGAGCGTTGCGTGACTAAGTCGAAGGCACCTATCACTATCACATTACGAACTTACAAGAACGATGGCGTACTAAGCACTGACATTTCAATAAACTGGGCCTATCAATTCTTGTAGCCATTCTGTATTACATGCCTTTTATTTTACTTCCTAGACCTTCGATTGATTTTGAATATTTTGTGATTTTATCTAGAGCAGGAAATCATACGTTTAATCTTAGAGCTAAATATGCTTAAATATGCTTTATGTAAATCAGACAAATATAATTGTTTTCTTGAGGTACTTTATGGTGATTTGGGTAAAATGAAAATTTTATACTAACGTATAATTGACAATAAAAAGGTACCAAATAACAAATCAAGATTTTACGAGTATATTCTCTGTGCTTTTTTCTCAATAAACAAAATGCCTGAAATTGTGCTAGTATTACATGCTCTAGCTAGATACAAATATCGAATACCATACTCACGTTAAGATAAGCGCCTTTTCAGGAATTTTTGTTTACAGATATTGAAACGATACATTTAGAGTGCCAATTGAAAGGTTTCTCTGCAAAATCGCCGCACCTGATACCAGGAGGATGATTCTGTACGAAAACGTGCACGTAACGTGCTCTAATATAAGTTTTGTTTTTAAGAAGTTTACGTTAAAAATATTTATTTTTCAAATGAAATAATTCTGACTTATAATTAACTTCAGCTTAATTTTACATTTAATAAACTTTCCTCCAAACGTTACTTGCGGATATAAATAAAATACTTGACGCGTTACGTTACGTTTGTCGATAGAGAATCAGGCACCAGGTTTGTACCTCATACCGTATTCCAGATAACGCTGCATTTAACCCCTTACTTATACTTGATAACCTTTGTTTCCAGCTGGAAATTACCGATATTATGTAACTGGGTAGATATATGTAAGTCAGTTCGTATAGGCCGGGTGGCTAACCCTGGTGTCAGAGTATTTAAGCCGCCTAAAGGCCTCTAACATGACTAAACAGTTTATATAACCGGGGCCTACAATTTAACGTTTCGTCCGAGCCACGGTAGCGCTCAGTTGTAAATGCCCCCCGCGGTCACCCATCCAAAGACTAACCGCACTGAACGTTGCGTAACTTCGGTGATCGCTTACAAACAGGTGTTTGTAAGCGATAACAGTAGCGCTCATAGCGTAGCTTGACTAGGTAGTCAAACTACGCTATGAGCGCTACTTAAAAATTAAATTGTAAGTCCCGGTTGTTTTAACCGTTTAGTCATGTGGCTTTGAGGCGGCTTAAAAACTCTGACACTCTGACTCTAGTCACCCGGCCTATATGAACTTACTTACTTACTTGATAACCTTTGTGTTTTCAGCTGGAAATTGCAGCTAAATATTATGTAACTAGGGAGAAATATGTGTTGAGAACTAGTTTTGAGTTAAACTGGAACAATAGTCGTATTCCCGCTATTCCCAATTCCGCTAGCTTCTAGTTTTAGTTACGTATGTAAGCTCGATTTTAGATCGGTTTTATCAAACCTAGTTCACGGTAATGCGCTATTGTGAATGTTACCCGCGGTTACTCTTCCGACCGATGTGCCAAATTGGTAATTAAATAACACGTAGTTAGTTACGCTATGCGCGCTACAACTAAGTACGTTATCCCATAGAGAAATAAATAATATGCTACGAGTATACCAACTACGCTATAAAAACATTGCGATAATTTTGAAAGGTTAAAAAAAGCAAATATAAATAATAAACCTACGAGCTTTTTTTTTTGACCGACGAACCACCGGAGGAGGTATACAATTCGATGCGTATATTTTTTTATGTATCACCACGCATAACTTTTTTCGTAGTAGACCGATTTCAATAATTATATTTTTATTGGAAAGAATATACTTTTATATTGGTCCCATTTAAATTTTATCTAAATCAGCTAAGCCATTTTTGATAAATCAAAAATAATGTGAAAAATGCTACATCGCTCCGTGCGAAATATTCGCGAATTCTGTACACGGGTGAAGTCGGTGATGCTAATTTTTGCAAAAAAAATAATCTTGTAACATCAGGCAGTATGTAGTCTAACGCAAACCTATTTGAAAATATAATTCGTCGGCATAAACCATCTCTACGTCAAACAGAGCCACCAAGCACAATAACCAAAGCACTACAACAACTGTATAATAATAATCTATTATATAAAAGGCTTCCCTGAGTGACTGACTGACAGACAGCCTACAGCCCAAACCGCTTAAGATATGAGCTTGAAATTTGGAATATAGGTACATTGAACGACGTAATGGAGCACTAAGGACGAAAATTTTGAACTTTCGACCTCTAAGGGGGTAAAACGGGCCCTTTTCGTTTGTATGTAACTTTTTATTCCCTGTACCGATTGACTTAAAACTTTGTATACATGCTTTTCAAACAAAATAAAAGTTACGTTTTTTCCTGTTTTTCCGAATTTTCCTCATCTAAGGGGTCAAATAAGGTCCCAAAGTTGGTGAAAAAAGCGTCAATTACATCGAACCAGCTGAACGGTTATGGTTGAAAATTGGTATGAAGGAAGCACTCAGCATGTTTTAATAGAGTAACTTATAAAATCCAGGAAAATCTATAAGGTTCCTTAGGGATACGCAAAATTAATAAGTTTAGGCTACAGCCCAAACCGCTGAAGATATGAGCTTGAAATTTGGAATATAGGTACATTGAACGACGTAATGGAGCACTAAGGACGAAAATTTTGAACTTTCGACCTCTAAGGGGGTAAAATGGGCCCTTTTCGTTTGTATGTAACTTTTTATTCCCTGTACCGATTGACTTAAAACTTTGTATATATGCTTTTCAAACAAAATGAAAGTAACGTTTTTTCCTGTTTTTCCGAATTTTCCTCATCTAAGGGGTCAAATAAGGTCCCAAAGTTGTTGAAAAAAGCGTCAATTACATCGAACCAGCTGAACGGTTATGGTTGAAAATTGGTATGAAGGAAGCACTCAGCATGTTTTAATAGAGTAACTTATAAAATCCAGGAAAATCTATAAGGTTCCTTAGGGATACGCAAAATTAATAAGTTTAGGCTACAGCCCAAACCGCTGAAGATATGAGCTTGAAATTTGGAATATAGGTACATTGAACGACGTAATGGAGCACTAAGGACGAAAATTTTGAACTTTCGGCCTCTAAGGGGGTAAAATGGGCCCTTTTCGTTTTTATGTAACTTTTTATTCCCTGTACCGATTTACTTGAAACTTTGTATACTTACATGCTTTCCAAACAAAATAAAAGTCACGTTTTTTCCTGTTTCTCCGAATTTTCCTCATCTAAGGGGTCAAATAAGGTCCCAAAGTTGGTGAAAAAAGCGTCAATTACATCGAACCAGCTGAACGGTTATGGTTGAAAATTGGTATGAAGGAAGCACTCAGCATGTTTTAATAGAGTAACTAATAGAATCCAGGAAAATCTATAAGGTTCCTTAGGGATATGCAAAATTAATAAGTTTAGGCTACAGCCCAAACTGCTGAAGATATGAGCTTGAAATTTGGGATATAGGTACATTGAATGACGTAATGGAGCACTAAGGACGAAAATTTTGAACTTTCGACCTCTAAGGGGGTAAAATGGGCCCTTTTCGTTTGTATGTAACTTTTTATTCCCTGTACCGATTTACTTGAAACTTTGTATACTTACATGCTTTCCAAACAAAATAAAAGTCACGTTTTTTCCTGTTTCTCCGAATTTTCCTCATCTAAGGGGTCAAATAAGGTCCCAAAGTTGGTGAAAAAAGCGTCAATTACATCGAACCAGCTGAACGGTTATGGTTGAAAATTGGTATGAAGGAAGCACTCAGCATGTTTTAATAGAGTAACTTATAAAATCCAGGAAAATCTATAAGGTTCCTTAGGGATACGCAAAATTAATAAGTTTAGGCTACAGCCTAAACCGCTGAAGATATGAGCTTGAAATTTGGGATATAGGTACATTGAACGACGTAATGGAGCACTAAGGACGAAAATTTTGAACTTTCGACCTCTAAGGGGGTAAAATGGGCCCTTTTCGTTTGTATGTAACTTTTTATTCCCTGTACCGATTGACTTAAAACTTTGTATATATGCTTTTCAAACAAAATAAAAGTTACGTTTTTTCCTGTTTTTCCGAATTTTCTTCATCTAAGGGGTCAAATAAGGTCCCAAAGTTGGTGAAAAAAGCGTAAATTACATCGAACCAGCTGAACGGTTATGCTTGAAAATTGGTATGAAGGAAGCACACAGCATGTTTTAATACAGAAACTAATAAAATCCAGGAAAATCTATAAGGTTCCTTAGGGATACGCAAAATTAATAAGTTTAGGCTACAGCCCAAACCGCTGTAGATACGAGCTTGAAATTTGGAATATACGTACATCGTACGACATAATGAAGCACTAAGGATGAAAAACGTACCTAACTCTAACTTACGGGGTAAAACGGGCCCTTTTTGTTTGCATGTAACTTCTTATTCCCTGTACCGATTGACATGAAACTTTGTATAGATGCTTTTGAGACTAAATAAAAAATATGGCTGTACCTGTTTTCTAAATTTTCCTTAAAAAAATCCTTAGGGGTCAGATACGTTCGAAAACTTCAATGCGCTTTATTAAATAATGTAGTATCTAGGATTATGATAATGATTGTTTATCTTTAAATGGGGCAAAATGGGTCCCCAAAAGTTTGCGATTTTTTTTTATTTTGTGAGCCAATAGTCTTAAGCTTAGCGCACATATGGATCAATATAGGTATTTTACTATGGGATCATCCCTGACAAGCGAAAATTACCTACATTTTCCATACATTTTGTCGCGGGTCGATGAACTTTTTGTGTTGAACAGTTGATTTTATTCACGTGCTTTTGGGGTTGGTACCATTGTAAAAGTTAATCAAATTATGAGTATAATAGCATCCTAGAATATGCCTGACTAGAATTACGACTTGTGTGTCATTTTTTCATTTGCCTGGAAAATTAAATTTCTAATGACTTAATGAAACATGTCGAATACCTGTACCGGCCTTAATTAATAGTGCACTACTGAAAATAGGTACTACGGATAGCACTACGGATAATAGAAACAGGTGGGTCTTAAGATGAACATGGACAAGACGAAAGTCATGTGTAATTCCCATGTTTTACCTACCCCGATTTCTGTTGGAAACTCGGTTCTTGAAGTCGTTGACTCGTACGTCTACCTAGGACAAGTAGTCCAGTTAGGTGAGTCCGACTTCAACAAAGAGGCCAATCGACGAATTCAACTCGGCTGGCAGCGTTCGGAAAAGTGCGTAGTGTCTTCTCGTCCGACATACCTCAGTGCCTCAAGTCGAAAGTTTTCGACCAGTGTGTGGTGCCAGTGATGACTTATGGCACAGAAACGTGGTCTCTCACTATGGGCCTTATTAGTAAGCTCCAAGTAGCCCAACGAGCTATGGAGAGGGCTATGCTTGGAGTCTCTCTGCGAGATCGAATCATTAATGAGGAGATCCGTAGAAGAACCAAAGTTACCGACATAGCCCAACGGATTGGCAAGTTGAAATGGCAATGGGCAGGGCACATAGCGCGGAGGGCTGATGACCGTTGGGGTCGAAAAGTTCTCGAGTGGAGACCATGTACCGGCAAGCGCAGCATAGGACGTCCACCCACAAGGTGGACGGATGACCTCATTAAGGCCGCAGGATCGCGCTGGATACAAGCCGCTTCCAACCGGTCTTATTGGAGATCCATAGGGAAGGCCTATGTCCAGCAGTGGACGTCCTGCGGCTGATGGATGACTGAAAATAGGCCTATCCGCGAAGGGTAATTGGGCCATATCCATCACGCCGGCCAAGCATGGGTTGCTGAATTCACATACGACATTGATTTTTTCTACGTACGTACAGGTTGCCTCAATGTTTTCCAGCAAAGAAAAGTGAAATTTCTTACATAGTTACTCATACAATTATTATTATTGGCTCCCTCGGTGGCTCAGTGGTTGACCCTGACTCCTGGGTCAAAGAGGCGTGGGTTTGATTCCCAGGGCAAATATTTATGTGCTGTTCATATGTGTTTGCTCTGTGTCTGAGTGTTATTAATGTATTTTTATTTATTTATTTAACACTTTATTGCACACTATTTGTACAAAAGGAGGACTTAACGCTAAACAGCATTATCTGCCAGTCAACCTACATGTATAAATAAATAAATAAATATATCTTTATTGTACACAGAAACACAGTACAGAAACTATACAATATGCTGTACAATGGCGGCCTTATCGCCTTTGGCGATTTCTACCAGGCAACCTTTGGATGGACTGGAATTATTCTAAAAATAGGAGTATGGTCGGTGGTGTATACAATACAGTACATACATTGAAATACATGTATATGTAATATATCAGTCTCTACCAGCCAAATCACAAACTTTGCTTAGTTTGGGATCAGAGACCGTGTGTGAGATGTCCTCCAATATTTATTTTATGTATTTATTTATTATTGAGTTAATTTCAGAAATTCGGCAATTTATCATCCAAAAGTTCACGTATGTACTCTGTAATAAGCTTTAGATACAAGTAAATTAAATAACCAAATACTGAGACAATTCAGGCTAAACCGTAGGCATAATTTTGCAAGTAATACAATAATAGGCCCAACAACAACATCAAAAGTGTTCTCTCTATCGAATGCTTAAAGTGAAAATGAAACAGATATAATTATGATAATTAGCTATTATAATTACGATGGCGCCTTCATAATCGAGCCTAATGCGGGCTTAACCACGAGCTACTATTATTTTAAGTAAGTGCCAAGAAAACGCGGGCCTAACTGTGGGTTTTTATCATTTTAAGCAGTTACGAATATAACGCGGGCCAGACCGTGGGCTATTATCATTACAAGCAATACAAAAACGCAGGCTAACGGCATGCTATTATAATTTTAAGGATTTATTAAGACAACACGGGCCAGACCGCGAACTATTAGATATTATTATAAGCAAATGCCAAGATAACGCAGGTTGAACCGCGGGCTGTTATTTTAATTAAGTAAGTATTAAAACAACGTGGGCCAAACTGTGGGTTATTATCTTTGTAAGTACCTAATTATTAACACAACGCGAGCTAAACCGCGGGCTTTTATCATTTTGAGCAAGTACTAAGACAATACGGGCCAGACCATGGGCTATTATCATTGTAAGTAATACGACAATGCAGGCCAAACGGCGAGCTTTTATAATTTTAAGCAAGTATTAAGACATCGCAGTCCATGCTGCGTGCTATAAATAACCATCTTAAGCAAGTACTAACAATACGCGGGCCAAACCGTGATCTATTATCATTATAGGCAAATACTGTTACAATTTTGACCAAACCGTGGGCATTATCCTTGCAAGTAATTTTAAGCAAGTATTAAGACAACGCGGGCCAAATTGCGGACTATTACATATTATTATAAGCATGTACAAAGACAACGTAGATCAAACCGCGGGCTCTTTTCATTTTAAGTAAGTACCTATGTACTAAGACAACGCGGGCGAAGCCGCGGGTTTTAAGCTAGTTTATCTATATTTGTGTACGTCACAAAAAATAGAGATGGATCAAAATATCGTGATGGCATTCGAGCATTTCGAGATATCTGCCCTAAAATGGCTTGATTTCTCAAACACAAAGCGCTGCAAAGGCGCTTCAAACGTGCACTATCTCAACAACCCTCCAGAAGGACCGTGTCGCGTCCTGCTGACACCTCACTTAGTACCGTTTCCGACTCCACAAGAGCTTACTCGCCCTCGCTGTGGCAGTGACACGGCAAACTTGCTGTTGCCAAAGGGGATACACCACGTTCATGTGCTCTGTTTAAATACTGTAAGCTAGCCGACATTTCATAATTCTGCATCAGGCACTATATCTGTTGTCTGCGGTGTTCACAACGCAAAGGTAAATAGGTACCTAACTTATGTTTTATACAAGTTTATTCGTAATTTACGCACAAGGACTACTTTAGTACATTAAGGTGATTTGTCAACAGCCTTTACTATGGGACCAGTCCCGAAATCGGAAAAAATAGCTGTCCTATAAAAAGTTTTTATAGGACAGCTATACATACACAATACACATAATATATGAAAACAGCGGATTTTTTTTCGCAATTTCGGGAATGATCTTTAAGTAAAAGTTGATCAATTTGGCGTATCAAAATCGCCATTAAAAGGTAATGTTACCACTAACTAACCCGGTTTGGTGTCAAAGATAGACTAATCAAGTTCTCCACACCCCGCTCGAATGTAAAGTATGGTCCTAATATTGGCATATGCCTAGGCTGTTTGCGCGCTCGTTGTCTTTATTCGCCAATTTACTTACATTCGAGCTCCGCCCCGCGGGTCGTAAAGTAATATTATCCACCGCTGGGCGAGGGCAATAGTGCCTCTTTTACGGGCCGCGAGCGAGCGTCACATGGGAAATTATTTGACGTGGCGTTTAATGGATTTTTGCCTTCATAACACGCTACCTACGGCCAAATAAAAATATCGTCTACCTAGAACTGGGCTCAGGCATATGTGGAAACATTAAAAATGTGAAACAATTCGCAGGCAACATTTTTTTTTCATCAGCATACCTATTTTAGCGAATTCCTGGCAATGTATGTCGGTATGTTGTGAAATGATCGGGAGTTCTTTGTACAGCGCTTTCTATATTTTTATTACAGACACCATTTAAGGCTTCGTCGTTTTTGTTGCTTTTGGAATATTTTTCATGAGGTAGGATATTAAGTGGTATTTTTTGTTGTTACAGATCACGGCGTGACGACGTTAGAGCTGCTAGAGCTGCGCGTGCCGGCGCACGTGCCGCTGGGCACGCGCGCAGCGCTGTCGTGCCGCTGGCAGCTGGGCCCGGCCGACGTGCTGTACTCCGTCAAGTGGTACAAGGACGGCAAGGAGTTCTTCCGGCACGTGCCGCGCGACGCCGAGCCGCGCCGCAGGTTCCCGCTGCCAGGAGTCGATGTCGAGGTAACATAATGAAATAACCTAAGCTCTAAATCAAAATCACCAGGCATCCATTTTGGTAGAGCGGCGAAACGAGCTCAAGTCCTCTAGTTCTTGATTTTCGTAGCCATCTCTTCTATTTACCTACAATTAGTATCATGTGTTTGTTATTACCTCTAAACCAAGGATCCAGCGCAGCGTTCGTCAAGCGATAACTGGTAGACTTTAGAAATTATGACGTCACAAAGATGGCCGCCGACCGTTGTAGGTATTTGCGTATATCTCGAGTTCTATTTCATCAAATAACTCGTGATTGATAACGTTTGATAGGTCTTTTAATAACACATTATTGTTTTTTTGGCAGCTATCTGTATGGTTTCTAGCTCTGATGTTATTAGTACAACAATTGCCATAGGCAAATACATCTCTCAACTCTTCAATAATAATAAAAAGACTGTGTACAAATCCACTCAATTTGACATTTCCTACATCAGCAGCCTGCAAACCTGCTGTATACACGTGATGAAATAGTTCATGAATGGCTAGGAGTTCTTCGAGGAACTTGTGTTGAGCTGTGCTAAAATACCCTAGTATAGCTTATTATATCTTTAAACTCTGATCGTGTTAATTTAGAACAACACAGTACTGATATATTAAACGTACATAGTACCTAGTTCTGTTCTGTTTGTTATTTTAGTTTTGTTACATAGGCAGGTAATAAAACTAAATATTTGATTAAAATATAATTCTAAATTATACAAAATTATAATAAATCTCGATAACCATTGAAACTTGATCGACCCAAACTAGATAAACTATAATTCTAATTAATGGAAGCTTCGATCTTCCGCTATACAACCATTATTGTTAATATACAAACCAATATTCACTATTAAAACACTCGAAGCCCGGATATTTGTTTGAACAATTCTGCTCCCATAAAAGGCTAAACAGATAACGAGGATGAACTTTGAGAGTGGATGGGTATAATTGGATTAATTCGGTTGTGAGTCGAGTTTGCTTAGGTCTCCCGAGTGGAAACAATATAAAACGGACCGGATATTACGCTGTGAAGAGGCGCAGGTGTAAACAGACCGCCTCTCGTGTGAGGACTCATTTCTACTTCTTTCATTTGATGGCCGAGCTCCCACCGCGCGGGGGCCTGTTTCATGTTGATTGCATTTTGAATAGCGAAACTTTGTAATAAAATTACAACTCGGGTACTTGATGTTTTCACATCTTTCAATCGATGTAAAAATGTGAAAGCATCATCACATGAAGTTTTAACTGCATTCGTACCTATACTCTATAAAATATAACTTGATCTCTGCGACAGCTGTCAGAAAAATCACGCCTGTGAAGTCCTGAATTTCTGAATAGTACAGACAGTACCTGTCAATGTCATACTTTATGGGCATGCCGATCAGTGATAGGCGCCGAATGATCATGACCACAGAGTTTTAGATAGAGTTTTAATTAAAATATCGATAGTTTATACTGACGATATTTTAAACAAAACTTAATTTATAATTAATTTTACTGTATATTTTAATATCATAACATTTTATTACATGTGTAATTAAATTAAACCCAATTATATGTTACATTAGCATCGATAATAGTGAAAAACGTCGATAAATACTATCGTTACATTATTATGAGTATTTAATTAATATCATAACATTATTTACATATGCACATACTTGATCTTAAATAATAGTAAGTAAATAAAATCCAATTTCTCACCTTTAACTACTCATTCGATTTCATTACAACATTGTTTGAAAATCTATTTTTTCCACCACTATCTCAACTCTAAATATTTTAATCTTCTGTGTCAATGTCACTGTCGCAGAGATCAAGTTAAATTTTATAGAGTAAGTATAAAAGAAATTTGATGGCTATCTGCATAGATGACAGAAAGAGCTATTTACCAATTTATTGTAATAGGTACAAGGTGTTGCTTTGCATAGTGCAGTAACTCGAAAGGGCGTAGGTATAGATATCTTTTGAATTATGAACAAATTCAAGAATCACTCATTATTATGCACAACCTTCGAGCAAATACATATCTATAGAGTCACAATCATGCAAAAAAACTGTTCGAGCCAAAACTCTGCCCAAACTATGTAGTGGGTAGGCTTTTTCGTTAGTCGTAAGGCGGTACAAGCACTAATTAGGTGGCATAACGTCGAGATAACAGAAAATGGGTAATTGTGCATTATTTAATGTAAATATCTAAGTCGGTATGTATGACGGCGCTCGGACATTTTTTTACTACATTCACTTAGGGATTGTGGCTCTGTAGATATTTGCTCGAAGTGCACAACATATGTTATTATGGAATCAGCTCTAAAATTGCGTATAAAGTAACTGTTCCGTACAACTACTGATTTTTATACAATTCCGGGGTTACTCTCATAATAAATTATGTTCATAACTATGAATATCTAGGTGTTTTTTGTACAACAACTGGTACTTTGCCCCAGTATGTGAATCCAATAACAAGCACTCATGGTATGATACACATATGACCCAATTATTATTGGTGGGTAAACCTATGTTCAGAAGACTATTAAGAGCCGGTACGGTACGATTTTTAATATTTTTTGGAATTAAATGGAAGTTACGCCAAACCTATAGGAGTAGTACCTATTCGGGAAAATATTTCAAAATAGATTTTGGATCTTCAAACACATTGACCCTTTTTTTTCTAAATTACATTTATGGGCTCTAAAGAAACGGTAAATGTCTTAAAACCTTTTACTAACTTTTAGCCCAACACAAATACTTAGTTCCTACTCTGGTAACAACATCTATGGTTTACGTGAGTATTTTGATCTTTTTCACAACAGTAAAAAGTTACAAATAAATCAAATTGCCATTTTTCTAATCAAAAAATTCTCCAATCATCGGAATTCATTGCTATAGTTTATAAGCCGGTGTTTCCGAATCATAACATTGCTATTGGATATCCACTGTCAGCTTCACCTACTAGCTCCTTATTGCACTACAATTACTAGACTGGCAAAAATCCCAGCATCGTACTTTTCCTGCATCATTAACAAAAATATCCGGTCATCATGTAGCTAGATGATCTACGCTTGTTTTACAGTTATATATATTTTTTGGTATTTAATTGAAATATGTGTAAAAAATAATTTTGTAATAAATAATTCAAAAACTTGCTGCGATCGCAGGACTCTTGAAATTTGCATCTTTTGGAACACTTTTGAGATTAACCTAATATTAACTTAAAACTTTTTTTTATTTTTTTTAATTTTTTTTTTCACTTAAGTCTTAATGACAATACTACACTTGTTTTTGTTTTTCGGTTGCGCAGTGTTTATCTGCTGCTATTCGGAATGTTATTTCTAAAAATTCTTTAGACGCCTGGGAACACCTCTTGACTTTTCCCTACGTTGTGCTTTACGTACATTCGGACCCAACAAACAAAAAATCCCTTACCACTAGGGTAAAGGAAAATTGCGTAAAGTACAGCGCATTGGAAGAGAACTCTTTAGATTTTGAAAGCATTATTCCGCCATCAAGGCAGAATAAACCAAATTCTAAAAAAACAGACGATTCGGTTACCATTAAAATAGTAGAGAGCAAAATTAGTGATGGCGATATCAAAGGCGCCGCCCGAGTCCTGTTCTTCAGCGACACTATTGCCCCCCACACACCCCGATACGGTCCAGTCACTCCGTGACAAGCATCCGCCGGCAGCATGTCTCCACCTGCCTGAGCCACCACACCCTGATGACGTTGTCATTGAAGTGTCAGCTCAGGAGATTGCAGCGGCCGTTTCTTCTTTTCGGAGCGGCTCAGCCGGAGGCCTAGATGGTTTCTCGCCTCAACATCTAAAAGATCTTCTATCTTTTAGCTCTGGTGAGGTGGCTGAGTCTCTCTTGAGAGAATTAACGGGTTTGGCAAATCTCATGTTATCTGGGCAGGTCAATGATGACGTTATCGAAGTCTTGTATGGCGCTAACCTATGCGCACTTGTCAAAAAAGATGGTGGCATCAGACCTATTGCTGTTGGCACCACATATCGTCGTCTCGCAGCCAAAGCCGGTTGTGGAAAAAAGGTTGCTCTTTTGAGTAGCCTTTTTCAACCAATTGGCCTTGGTTTCAACCTTGGCTTTGGTTCGCGGGGTGGATGTGAGGCTGCTGTTCATTCGCTTCGTACTTTTCTCGGTCAAAATTGTGGAGAGGTGTTGCTTAAGGTGGATGTCAAAAATGCTTTTAATTCGGTTAATCGAGACGCCTTGTTGGCACAGGTCAAAGACAAAATTCCCGATCTTTTCAATTTTCTTTGGCAATGCTACGGCAAACCCACTAAATTAATTTACAAAAATGATGTTTTGCTATCTTCCGTTGGCTGTCAACAAGGTGACCCTCTCGGACCAGCCATTTTCAGCCTGACCATTCATCCAATTGTTCAACGTCTCCAATCTAAACTCAACGTTTGGTATCTGGATGACGGGACTTTGGGTGGCGATGCGAGCACAGTCCTACTTGATTTGGAAATTCTTATTGACGAGTTTCGTCAAATTGGTTTGGAGCTAAATTTTTCGAAATGCGAACTTTTCGTTTGCGACTCATGTCCGGATAAAGATTTGATACTTAACAAATTTAATGATTTAGCACCTAACATCAAATCGGTAGACAAGTGTTCTCTTCGCCTTCTAGGTTCGCCGATTTTAGATGAGTCTTTTCCGCCTTTCGTTCAAGAAAAAATTCAAAATTTTTTGAGTGCCTCTGATAGGCTACTCAAAATTAACGCCCACATGGCTTTTACCATTATAAGATGTTGTCTGTTTATTCCAAAATTTATGTACTCTTTACGATGTAGTCCATTGTGGAAACACAATGAGCTCCTTTTGAGCTTAGACGATGTTGTAAAGCAGTCCCTATTATCGGTTTTGAATATTGACATGAGTGAAAGGGCGTGGCTACAAGCCTCCTTGCCTGTTAGGCTTGGAGGGCTAGGGGTCCGCCAAATTTCAAGTGTTGCTTTACCAGCTTTCTTGTCCTCCATTCATAGTACTCAGAACTTGATTGAAAAAATCCTCGCACCTTGTTTAGGCCATTCAGGCGTAGATGTAGCCCATTTGAATGAGGCAACGAATGCTTGGAGGGTCGCTTGCCCAAATACCGAGCTTCCAAAGACTTTATCGTCGCAGAGACTGTGGGATCGGCCGATCTGCGAACTAGCATGGAAATCTCTTCTAGACACGTGTCCTAGCGTCGCGGATCGCGCTCGTATCCTTGCAGTCTCTGTGTAGGAGTCCGGTCTTTGGTTGCAAGCATTGCCCTCTTTCAATACTGGTAACCTTTTAGACCCAACTGCATTTCGTCTAGCTGTCAGCTTACGCTTGGGTGCAAGGTGTTGTGAAGCCCATCGCTGTCAGTGTGGTACTGCAGTTGACCAGCTCGGTCACCACGGTCTCTCTTGCTCAAGAAGCGCTGGTCGGATTGGACGCCACGCCAGCCTTAACGATGTCATACGCAGGGCTTTTGTCTCCGCCAATATCGCAAACGTACTCGAACCGAGTGGGTTGGCGCGTGGTGATGGCAAAAGGCCTGACGGCATGACGCTGGTCCCATTGAAGTGTGGACGGCCCTTAGTATGGGACGCAACTTGCGTCGATACTTTGGCACCGTCACATCTTCCTGAGACTCAGAGTAGGGCTGGAGCGGCGGCCAATTCGGCTGAGCAGCACAAGCGGCGCAAATATGCTAACCTCGGTAGTGGTTACATATTTGAGCCATTTGGAGTTGAGACTTTGGGTCCGTGGGGGCCGGGAGCTCATCTCGTTTTCAAAAGTCTTTCTGAGCGTCTGGTGGACGCGACGCGTGACCAAAATGCTGGTGTTTATTTGGCTCAACGTATAAGCATTGCCATTCAGCGTGGCAATGCAGCCAGCATGCTGGGCACGCTGCCAACTGGCAGTGGGCTTGAGCACTTGGATTATCTTTAGACCTTCAAGGGTCTGTGGATGATCCACTTAAGACTTAATTCACTATCAAATTATAAATAAGTAATCTATTGAACTCTTTTACTTCAATTGGTTTTTATACTTTACTAGTTTTTACCCGCGGCTTCGCCCGCATACCCGATATATCATTATAATTTATAACCTATGTGTTATTCTGATATAGGGTATAAGCTATATGATTGCAAAGTTTCATCTCAATCCGTTCAGTGGTTTTTGCGTGAAAGAGTAACCAACATCCATACATCTATCCATCCATCCATCCTCACAAACTTTCGCGTTTATAATATTAGTAGGATATAATTTATAACCTATGTGTTATTCTGATATATAAGCTATATGATTGCAAAGTTTCATCTCAATCCGTTCAGTGGTTTTTGCGTGAAAGAGTAACAAACATCCATACATCCATCTATCCTCACAAACTTTCACGTTTATAATATTAGTAGGATTTCGTGGTGGTCTAGTGGGAGTGACACCCACTTTACAATCGTCAGACCGTGGGTTCAAATCCCCGTCCCGTACCAATCATTTCATTCGAATGTATGTACAGCTTTTCGGTGATGGAAAACATCGTGAGGAAACCTGCATATGTTCGGAGAAGAAATTCGATGGCGTTTGTGAATCCACCAACCCGCACTGGACCAGCGTGGTGGAAACAGCCCAATCATTTTTGATGGGCAGGTCTACGTCCTGCAGTGGACTATTAAAAGGCTGGTACAGTACAGAGGGCTAAGTGCGAGATTTTCGCTCGAGCTCGATCGCGTTAACGTTTGATGTGATTTCTATGGAAATGGAACAGCGCCATCTTGTGTCACGTACAGAAAACTGAACAGCTAAGTGTGAGTATTTTTTACGGTAATGTAACGAGCGCCAAACCGATCGAACACGAGCGCGGCAACGTCTGTGATTGGCTAATTCAAGCGTGTGTGTCAATGTGATTGCGTTTGTGCACGACGCACTCGGTCAACGCGACGTAAAATAATTCGATTTGATTTGCAAATCTCCCACTTGACACTCAGTACTTAAATCGGATCAGCGCACTAAAACCTTCACCTATAAGTATAACTTTTGTACTCAAATCGGGTCAGCACTATGTGTAGCGGAGTAAGTTGGTTGAAGCAGCACTTCCAGTGGTGCGTGACTGAAACAAAACAAGATTAAGTTGTTCCCGCAAAAGTAGCGACAGATTATTTTGTTGACAGAAATCGAGTCCCAACGGGGCGAACGTAACTCTGTTCCCTGCCATCTTGGAGACGGGCGGGCGGTATCGCTGCGAGGTGTCCGGGGAGCGGCCGCTGTTCCCCACCGTCTCCGACCACGCTGATATGATTATCGTCGGTGAGTTTATCACGGTCATACTATAATTATAGATAATATGATAATAATTATGTACATTGTACATACAGTACAGGATGGGGAGTCGACAGTCGACACCGACATTTCTTCAACAAGCCTTCGATATATTTATTTATAAGCTCTACTAAATATGTATGATGTATTTTACTTAGATAAGTGCAATTTTCTAATATAACATGTTGGAGCAACCTGTATCTAAATAGATATTAGAACTATTTTAACTAATGTCGGGAATATCCATGGCGGGAATGGTTATTTTGATTAATCTAATGGCAAAAAGGGGTTAAAGGATTCCTTAGAGTAGTTAAATCGTATGCAACTTTGCCACAGAACCTGCGCCCGTATTGTCTATGCGTTCGCATTCCTCCCGCTCACTCTCGTGACACGAGTAACTGGTGCGAGCCGGAGAACAGGCAAAGCCAAACGTCAGAACGCGTACGCGATACGGCCGCTGATTTTCGTCTAACGGTGTAGGCGTTTGACTTTTTCGAGACGTTCGGCTCCTGCGACGCGGAGTGATGGATGACCAGCTTAAGGAAAACTTTAACACATCAAGACAAACAAACAAATTTTACGATGAGAACTATCCTGAATACTTACATAAAAACAGCTTTCATACAATTTGTTAGAAGTCAATAGACTTATTATAAGGAACGACTGATTTTTGTACGAATTCAGGCTCTATGTCAGAGTAATAATACGATAGCACTTTATTTAATTTTTAATGCTGTGGATAAAAGCTCGTGCGATATTTCATGTCCTAATTCTGTGTTTTTTTTTAATATTGTATCTATTTGTAAAATTTGGAATGAAAAATTGTTGATATTCATTTAGAAATTTTACAAACGCAAATCGAAGAAAATTTACCAAAAAATAAACACACCACAAAAGTAGTACCTTCATCAAAAAAGGTTAAAACTTTACTGTTTAAATACAAAATAAATAGCTATACAAAGATTACAAATACTCAAGTACAGATCAGCAAAAGTTTCAAGAAAAGGCGAGACGGCGAGCCCCAAACCAATCACAATCTTGTACCTATCTTGAAACTCTTCTAAAGGAATATCTGTTTACAGACAACCTATTGGTACTATAATATTTCTATCGGAATTGTATACTAATTTGACTTGAAACAGGGCGTTATAAATAAAAGATTTGTATTTTTTCCGGAATATGTATGACGTACGCATTCCTGTGGATTTTTACCAAAAGCAATTTATATATTTTTGTTCAGAGTTTTTTTATTTTTTTCTGATTTTGCAGCGGTTGAAGTGGAACACTGTAGATAATTGCGTTTGCTTGCTCCAATTGTAAAATTAAATTTCTAGTTGGTGCATTACTATATTGCTCTGAAACTACTGCAGCGCTATTGTAGTTAGAGTAATCATTTTTTCATTACTCTCCGGCGTCCTGAGGTTATTAGTTGATACAAAGTTGGAAAAATAAAAATAGAATTTATTATATCATCTATATTTGGTACGAACCATTCTCTAGTAGCCGCTATAAAGGGTTACTGGTAATCAATTAGCATCAATCAATTTTGGGGGCTTATTCTGTACAGCAAAACTAACAACTTTTGTTTTGCGATTGTCAACACTAAAAAAAACAGGTGTTCCATACATTTTGTCGAGGGTGAACAAAATTTTTCTATGAAACAGTTTTTTTTTGAGATTTGATAAATTTCGTTGAACAAAAATAACCTATAGAACTAAGCGGGACCATATCTCCCTCTACGCTGATTACTTGCATTGCTTACAGGATTTGAGCGTTTTAGTATGAGTGTCTTTCTTGTGTTGTTATAACATATTATAAGAAAGAATAATGACTCTCATCAAATACCATAGAACTAGTGTCCCGATTACATTAATTCCATTGATTGATTGAAAGAACCTATGTCTCATGTGTTAATATTTTGAAGGCTGGATCTGGGACTGGCAGGCATCTAATTTACCATCATTGTGCTATGGTCTAACACATATTTTTTTACCCTAAACAATATGTGTGCAGCGTTACCAGAAGCCGGGCCGATCATCACCGGGTCACGACTGCGGTACCAGATCGGAGACCGAGTGCAGGTGAACTGCACGTCGGGCAAGTCGCGGCCCGCCACCAGGCTCGCCTGGTACATCAACGGAGAGCCAGCGCCGCCCGCGACCGTGCTGCCCCCCACACATGAGGTGTCGGAGGACGGCCTGGAAACCACTAGCGTGGCGCTCGACTTCAAGGTCAAGCAGAAGCATTTTAGGAAAGGAGACCTTAAGCTAAAGGTAAATTTCGTTTGGTACACAAATGTTATATAGCTGAATATTTAATTTGGCTTGGTACATCAACGGAAAGTTATCGCCACCCACGACTGTGCTGCCTCCTACACATGAGGTGTCGGAGGACGGCCTAGAAACTACCAGCGTGGCGCACGACTTTAGGGTCAAGCAGAAGCATTTTAGGGAAGGAGACTTTAAGCTAAAGGTATTATAATAGTAAATGTATATCACAATCCTAACATTCCTACAAATTTTGCAAATTGATTTGCCTGATGCGTGAGTTGAAAGCTAGTCTGGTCTGCAACAAAGCTGCCTTCTGCACGCGAAGTGTCTGAAGATAGTCTTGAAATCAACATCATGAAGCTGGATTTTATGGTAAAATACGAAAAAATACCATTTATGATTTTACGTTACACCTGATGTATTTAGGTATGTCTAAATGTCCATTGTAACCCCATCATTGAGAGTAAAAAAGAGCTTATAAATAATTTCTATTGTGTTCTTCAAATAAGTAGTATTCGCAGATTTTCTCAATTTTTCCATAAATTGCAAGTAATCGCTGAAAAACCGGATCTAACTACTTGTAGCAGACGTGCTACGAATGCTACGGTACCTGCTACGAGGAACATAACGAGCTGAAGTTTCGAGTCACAAAAAGTTGTACCTACTATTATAATTACTAAAGAACGCAACATTTTTTTACTATAAAAACTAATGTTTTTATTTCGTCTTAACACATTTTAAAACTAATATAAAACAGTCACTTCCCGCCATCCGTACACTTAGATAGGTATTTGGATTTAAATGTGGTTGTTATCAATAAACGTAATGGTTCAAGTAAGTTAGGAAGTTAATGGGCATAAAACATGCATATTATTGTAGAAAAAGGCTGACAACACCAAAAATGTTGCTCAACTTGGAATAAATCGGGACTGGGCGCTAGTATGAGATTCACTTGTAGCATGGACTAGAGAGCTAAGTAAGACGCGTTGGTGCGCTTGTGATCGTCACATAACACCTTACAAATTGTTAATTAGATATGTGAATTAGGCACGTGATTTATATCTAGTCAAGATCACTGACAATAAAGTAGGTAGTCAACATCAAATGAGACGTAATTGTCCCCAGAATAAATAGAAAACCCAAACTCCACTAAAGCGGATCAAGCAGAGATGAGCAGAGCGTTGTAGATATGTATATTTGTTTAGCAAAGAACTAAACAAAAACTTTGCTCCGCTAACACATTAAGCAAATATGACATTTATGCCATGTACACATGAACTGCAACGCTCTGCCCCGCTAGGATGGAGTTTGGACTGAATAAAGTTATGCTTCCGAACACTTGCCTCGAGGCTTTACAACTATAATATTAATATCTAACATACGAAAATGGTAATACATTTGAGGCAACATTTTCAGCATTATTAATAACTATAACGTCCAATGATGAAACTGAATAATCAGATAGATATTCTTTATTGTTAACAAAGAGCACAAACACAGATAACAAAAACATACTATAGCGTGTAACAAGAGTCGGCCTTATCGCTATCGATCTCTGCCAGGCAACCTTTGGATGGAGTGTTAACAAAAATAAATTCGTACTTATAAAACATACACATATATACTAATAAATACATACACATAAAATTACCTACCACTTCTAAATATACCAACTGAAAATAACAAAAAATTGTATAACAGAGATAATCTAATACGATTTCCGATGGGAAAGCGAAAAATCAACTTTATGCTTTGTAAGAATTACACAATATTTTTGTTTCTGTTATTTTGATAAACATAGTTTTATTAGTTCCGTAGGTACCACACGGGTACCAATACTGTTTTGAACACCCAAATGCTTTGGTTACATTTTTTACAGCCACACAGCATAAAGTTTAAAGGAAAACTTCATTTTTTTAAACGCTGTCTCGTTTTTCCCACGGGTTTCGCTTGACTAGCATATTTGAAAATATTTCTAACAATAATAATACCTATGCATAGTTAGACCAGGGCAGATAATTTTTGAAACAAAAAATAATGGTGGTTACGGTTACGTCTACCGACATATCAATAATGATTTAATTACTATAGATTAACTTTAAAAATTTAATAAATTTCCAATTTTCCATGAATCGAATCAGATTTGATTGGCCGAATCCTTGAACTTTGGTCGTTTTAGACTTGATCTATCATTCTTTACCAACGGTTTCATTTGGAATATCGAACTAAGTCAATAAGATATCTTATTTTTTTTAGATTTTCATTTATTTCCTATTGGGTTTGCAGTCATCCTAATCTTAGCCTTAGGAAATCCAATGTTAAAATTAAGCGTCTCCTAAATTATTAGTACTATGCCTACAAATCGATAGTTTATTCGGAAGTATTTTTACATACTAGATCTATTTCTTTGAAGACGGTGGATTACCGATAGCGCTCTAAAACGATGTCAACCTAAAGACGCGGTATTGTTCCAGTGTCTCGCAACAATAGCCACGGTGTACTGGCGCAGCAACGAGGAGAGCGTGCAGGGCGAGCGGCTCAAGGGCTACTCGAGGTCTCGAGAGTTCAGCGAAGGAGCCTCCCGCGCCGACCGCGTGCAAGCGGCCGGCACCGCCGCCTGCCTCGCGCCCGCCCTAGCGCTGCTCTGCGCCACCTCCACACTCCTCCTTACGAGACTCTTATAAAACCAAACTCAGTGACAGTGTCAATTCTAGTGCAAATCGATGCGAACGATTACGGAAACTGGTTACGCAGACCTCGTTCAATTTGAGCACATTGTGCTAAACGGGCAGACTCGAGCGCGAAATAGCTCCCGTTTCGGGCATATCCTAGTTGCGAGCCAACTTCTAATACTTTGATAGTATCCTGAGCTATAAAATGGGTAAGTATGTCAAGTTTGTATCGGAGTTTGGCTAAGTTTGTGCTCTAGCATTATTGGGGTATGCTGTTAATTTTGTATCTTACGCCCGTATACATTGATGTGTTTAATACAAACTGTAAACTAGGTACATAATAATATTTACTTACGCTTCACTTGTTACATTTGCTACTGCGTTAAGCTAGTTTTGATAAATCCGTATACTTAATTATATTTAACTGTTACTGTGTGGACATATCTGAGCCTATGAGTAATAAATTAGGTAGACAATCAAGAAATAATACAAACTGTACTCTTATTACGAGTTTGTCTACTCATAAACTTGGCACCAAATAAAACAAGACATCTCAAGGCAAGCAGTATCAGGAAATCAAATCAATAATTATAAAAATATAGCTTTTTAAATGCAAGCTTTTGAGATCCTGGATATCATATAGCAGCAGAGTGCTAACCAAGACAAGTAAAACGAGCCCAAATACGACGGGTCTATCTTGTTTAGTCCGGGAGTTTCTATGGCCACCTTCAGCTCAATCGGAAACCGGAATATTGGTCGAACTTAACTTGCAAGATTCCACCCGAAATTACATAGGTACATACATCCATTGCAAGTTATTTAAAAGCTTGTAAAATATGAATGTAATCTGGTGCATCGGTCATAGCAATAGATGAAAAATCATCTTTATGGTATTTTTTAACTATTTTATCAAACTTCTACACAAACTCGTAATAGAGACGTACCGTTCTGAGTAACTGCTAATATTTTAAACTACCTAAGTACGTAAGTACCAGATAGCTCGAAAATATTAAAATTTACAAGTTCGCCTACGATGTACGTTTAAAAAAGAACTTTGTAAGAGCTTGAAACATTATAATTATTTAAGTAAATGTATAATTGTATAAACGTATGAGAACGATGTGCCATTGTAGAAGAAACTTTTTAAATTAGCACCTCAATCATTCCCAAAGATCGTTTATGTGACCAAAGCAAGGCCATTTTGATGTTTTACCATTAATATAATAATTTACCTATTAAAACCGATTTAAAGTTCTTTTCAATCAGCTAAGAAGGAAGTGCTGTAAGTACCTACATAAAATACGTCTATATGTGTACAAGGTAATGTAACCACTATATAGTTTTTTTATCACAAAATGTTGGAAGATTTTTATGGCAAGGTGATGATTTTAGCAAAGCCGTAAAAATTGTTATTATTTCATTGAAAAATACAACATGGATTCCATAGTTTTAGCTTCCATTACTTCACTTTTTGACTACAGTTTCATGTCATCACATTCATATTTTTTAACAATAAATACACAACTGTATAGTTAATATATTAATGCGATCTTGTATATAAATATTGTACTTATTTGTGTATGTATACATTAGGTAATTAAATTAAAGTATAGATAAATAAAATTGTGTATTTAACCTAGTCACATTTCGCGAAGCAACAGTGCTATATATTAAATAAAATATATCAAATAAGTAATAGACATTTTATTACTCGTATTATTGACGCTTGCTTTTATTATACCTAATTATAAACATTCTTGTCTCTAAATAAGTATGTATTATGTATATAGCGTAGGTTAAGTAAAATTAAGGAAATTGTTGTTACTAAAATACCTATGATACTATAATTACTTAAGTATGATAACACTTTCATATCCTAAATTGTACAGGGACGAGTAGATAATTGAGATTTAAAAAGCTTTATAAATGTCTGATTATAGAACCAAATAATACAATATTGAATAGATGCAATTTTATATCACATTTATTTTGTTTTTTAATATGTCAGCGTTTTTCAGTGTTTGTGTCTCATTCATACAAAAACAAGCTTTGCCTAACAATTTATTATAACTGGTTATTTCTACACAGGGTTACTGATAATCAATTAGCATCCTTTTAGGGGCTTATTCTGTACAACAAAACTAACAACTTTCGATCAACGACTTTGATCAAATTAAAAAAAAATGCTGTTCCAGAAAGAAAAATATCGTTCACCCTCGACAAAATGTATGGAACTGCTGTTTTGTTTGAAATTTGATAAAAGTCGTTGAACAAAAGTTGTTAGATTTGATGTACAGAATAAGCCCCTCAAAGGATGCCAATTGATTACTACTAAACCTGCATACAAGTGGGGGTAATTATTCAATCACTAAAAACTCAGCTGAATAACACCGTTTAAAAATGAAAAAAATCTTTGAGGTGTCATTGCTCAATTTGCAACTTGTTCTCTCACCCAATTTTTTTACTGTGAAATGAGCCTAAAAGCCTCTTCTCAGATAATGAATGTTTTTTCTACATAATCATTTGGCCATACCATTACAAGAGTTTTCACTATAAATTTACAAATAGGCCTTACATTTATCTTCTTGGCACGATGATTATCATTTCATATCTAAGAAAAGGTGTGAGCAAGCCTGTGTCTGGACGTTATTATCTATATATTTATGGATTTAAAAATATGTATATAGTGTATCAGTTTCTGGCAACCATATCACAAGCTTTGCTTAGTTTGAGGTCAGAGACCGTGTGTAAGATGTCCCCTAATAATTATTTCTTGCAACATGAGCAAAACTGTTAATGTAACAGTGTCTTTTAATGTGCGCCTCATGAATAAGCTCAAGATAGCCCAACGTGCTATGGAGAGGGCTATGCTCGGTGTCTCTCTGCGGGATCGAATCATAAATGAGGAGATCCGCACACGAACCAAAGGTACCGACATAGCTCAGCGGATTAGCAAATTAAAGTGGCAATGGGTAGGACACATTGTTCGAAGAACGGATGGCCGATGGCGACCACGGACCAGCAAGCGCAGCGTAGGACGTCCACCGACTAGGTGGACTGACGATAAACATCGCAGGAACACGCTGGATGCAGGCCGCTTCCAACCGGCCTTATTGGAAATCCATGGGGGAGGCCTATGTCCAGCAGCGAACATCCTACGGCTGATAGATAGATAGATAGATAGAGCAAAACTAGTACCTACAGCTAGTTACAATTATAGGCCACGCCACACAAGATGGAGGATGTGAAGTTAGCTACAAGCTGCGCAATATACAATCCTGACTGAAGCTCACATAAAGCCGCGCGTTGGTTGGCTATTGAGCAGCTTGTAGCTTACTTCACATCCGCCAACTTGTGTGGCGCGGCCTATACCTACATGTATTTCTATTTCATACGAAAACAAATAACGTTATTGTTTTTAAACTTTCGCGATTTGAACACATTATTATTATATACTACGGGACTAATCGCGCACTAAAATTACGATATAAATAGATACCTCCTCATCCCGACCGATCTACCCGTGACCACGGTCAATGCAACTCGGCCCAAACGTCGGTATGATGAGGTATTTATTTATCTCGTAATTTTAGTGCGCGATTAGTCCCATAGTATATAGTAATAAAATAACGTTATCTGCCATAATTTTTACATATTAATCTATCAATTGTCTTTGTTGTATTATTTACAGTGGTTGAGAGCTAATTCATTAATGCCATTTTAGTAGTTATATACGATTCATATATGTATGTAGGTACATATAAGTACGTACATTATTGGTACGTTCAAATATGTTATGTTTGGGTAGTAAGCAAATGTTATGTATACATACATTATTTTTTATTTTAATTATATTTAAATATTGCTCTCATAATTTGCTTTACAAGTTATTTATTTTCTCAGTACTCACATTTTGCAATTTTAAGTAAAAATGTTGTGGCAATTCAGATTTTTTCCGTATTGGTTTTAAATTAGGTACCTACATTGCTTTGAACAAATTGTACAACCAAAGCAATGGGTATTGTTGCTGATTGTTATAAAGTTAAAATATTTAAAGTCTAGGTAACGAAATCTGTAAATAATGAAAAATGTGTAGCTCAAAATAAAAAAATCTTGAGATTTATCTGCATTTGGAAGTTTTATTAATGCCGGGGCCTCACATTGGACGGTGACTTGCTTCCAAGTTCGGCTACGAATTGAATAGCCAATCAGAGCCAATTATAATCATTGGATTTGCGTCCAATATTAGTCCAAGATCAATCAACATTGGAGAGTTGGAACCATGGCTAGAGTTTATAGTTAATGTGTGGCCCCCGCCTTTACTAGATACTCTCCTTTAATAATAAAATTAATAAGACGTACATAAATAAGTTATGCACGGACAGTTGGAATCATTTGTTTTTTTTTTAACTGACCGAGCAAATGAAGTGTGAGAGAGTCGCAGTTTTGACTTGATGATTTTCGTTTCGTGTGTCCGGATGTCGATTCTCCTCAACATGTCGCATTTATCAACGAACCTTGACGAAACTTGGTGCACAGGTTCTGTATATTCTCTGTATGACTACCTAATGGATTTTTTTCGTCTTCAGCGCTTTTTGACTGGAGGGGAATTTCCTTTAAAAAGGGGGGATGATCGCACGGCGGCGCGGCGTCGTGTTAGCATCAAGTTCAGTTCAAACGACTCAAAATGGTTCACAATTCGACTATATTTTATGTACCTATGTATGTAGTTGTTACTCGATTATTCCGCCAATAATGAACTTATTTTGATGATTCTTTTTTTGTTTGGTAGATCATACTTAAGAGGTAGCCCCATCAAAATTTTATGGAATTGATTTTCATAACATTAACAATCATTATGATTAAAAATAAAAATGTTGTGGCAATTCAGGTTCTTTACGTATTGGTTTTAAATTAGGTACCTACGTTGCTTTGAACAAATTGTAATATATATATATATATATATATATAGGGCAGTCAGGTAAGTAAAATAAAACATTTAATTGGGCTTCTTGTTATGAAATAATTTTTTTAAGAAATAACGGGATCGAACGGGATATTTTTACCATTATTTGCTAATATAACCTATCATTTACAAACATAGAAAAAACATCCGTACCTACAGCAATTTCAAAGAACAGATTAGGGTCCCTTTTTAGACCGACGAACCAACCGGAGGAGGTACTCAATTCGACGCGTTTATATATTTTTGTATGTATAACCACGCATAACTTTTTCATAGTAGTTCGTAAAGTTACAAAACATTTACGTTTTGGCAAAAAAAAATACTATGAAGCCAAGGCTTTGCGTGATAAACATTATTCTACTTTGATCCAGAAATAGCAACCATTGAGAAGTGGTTAGCTAAGTTTAAACGAGGCGAAATGAGCACCAATGACTATACACGCAGTAGATACCCTAAAAAGAATGTCACCGACGAAAAAATAAAAAAGTCCACAAATTAATTTCAGATAGCCGTAAAATGAAATTGATTGAGATAGCTGGGATTCTAAAGATATCACAGTTGGTCCACAAGGAACTCCTCCATAAAACCGTGTTGGACATATCGTGAATGAATATTTGAGTATGCGATAGCTCTGTTCAAAGTGGTTGCCGCGTGAGCTCACAATCGACCAAAAACAACAATGAATTAATAATCTTCTGAGCAGTGTTTGGAGCTGTCGAATTGTTATACACCCGATTTTAATCCACCGTATTCTCCAGATCTGGCTCCCAGCATCATTTTCTTGTTCTCAAACCTCAAGAAGATGAAGTGATCGCCGAAAACGAAAAATTGTATGGTCGCTATAATCATTGTATCTCATTTTTTTTTTCTATGCTTGCCTACGAACTTTTCAGCCAACCGTTAAGCCGGAAACATACCTACTATCGGACTCGGCTGACGGACGCGACTGACAGCCGCGACTTAGCAATGTGCACAGTCTTAAAACATCCGGTGTGCCAGATCACTCTCGGACGTCCGAAAGCTCAAGGTCGTCCGAAGGTGACGTCCGCGACTTATGTCCGATAGTGTGCACGGCTCAGTGTACTTTCATAGTCTAGATACATATCAGTCGCGTCCGATAGTATGTTTCCAGCTTTAATATTCCTCTATGGCCATCAATATCAAAATGCCAAGTCGATGTCTATGGCACACACACAAAGCTGGAAACATACTATCGGACGCGGCTGACGGACGCGACTGACAGCCGCGACTTAGCAGTGTGCACGTCTTAAAACATCCGGCGCGCCAGATCACTCTCGGACGTCCGAACGCTCAAGGACAGCTCAAGACGTCCGCGACTGATGTCCGATAGTTTGCACGGCTCAGTGCAGATTGATTAACTAGATACCTATAAGTCGCGACTGTCAGTCGCGTCCTTAACCGCGTCCGATAGTATGTTTCCAGCTTGATTGTAAAGCTCGAAACATACTATCGGACGCGGCTTACGGACCCGACTGACTGCTGCGACCTAGACTATGAAAGTACACTGAGCCGAACACACTATCGGACATAAGTCGCGGACGTCACCTTCGGACGACCTTGAGCGTTCGGACGTCCGAGAGCGATCTGGCACACCGGATGTTATAAGACTCTGCACATTGCTAAGTCGCGGCTGTCAGTCGCGTCCGATATATGTTTCCGGCTTAAGTCGCGATTGTCAGTCGCGTCCATCAGCCGCGTCCGATAGTATGTTTCCAGCTTGATTGTAAGACGGGCGTTCTCCTATCAGGCCAGTAGGTTGTTATTGTACCTACCTATTTGCGAAAATCGAATAGCAAATTTTATTTTTTTTGCTATACCCTCAGAGCAAATAAAAAAATCAAGAGATAATGTTGTTAACAAACAAGTAAAGCCAACCAAAACTACGCCTCGCCGTGTACAGACAATTACACACACAATCACGTACAATGAAACTACGCCTTGGCTTGTCAGTCGAACTATGGCGGCGCAACACCGACGCACTCACACATGTTTAAAAAACCGGCTTCACTTGACTGTTCAACGACGCTCCCTCTTGATTTTTTTATTTGCTCTGAGGCTATACCTACGTTTTATTTTTGCAGAATACGAAGATACCCAAAACTTGTTTAATACTTAACAACAATAAAACACTCAGGGCAATTCGTTGAACTGAACAAAAATCGAACTATTGAAATTACATTTCCATTAATTTTAAACGTAAATTTATTCGTTGAAATTTAAAAAGCCGACGTTGATACAGATGGAAATCCATTTTCGTCCGCTCGAATAATATTCCGTAAATGTTCGTCAACTGATTAAAAGCTCGGTGTTCTGTTAAAAACCCACCGCTATTAATTATTAATTAATCGAATTAATGCCGTCCGCAAATTTGTATAACAGTGGTCGCAAAATGTATCTGTCGAGAGCGAGTCGTGCCCTGCTCGTAATGACGGGGATTAAACCTGTGTTCATCATTATACTTCCTTGCAGCATCTGAGCAGTTACTAAGAACAATATTTACGTATGTAAAGGTTTATTAATTTCGAACAACTAAGAAAACCTTTTGGAAAACAAATGAGGTTGCTTGAACGAAACGAAACGCAACGCAAAAACGTGTAATGTTTATAATATTTTGCAAATAGATTTTTTCAACAGGCCAATTGCAATAAAATCAAACGTATTTGAACGGAACCTTATCAATTTATCTGCCGTGGAAAATGCTAAAAAATCACACGCTTTTAGGTCATTAAACGTAATTGGGACGCCAAGCAAAAAATAAGTACCAATTGTACATAACCATGGATGTATTTTATATGCAACATCCTTGTACATGACTTAGACATTTTTCAGTTCAATTTTATCTCTGGAAGCTGAATCAAGTCCTAGTTCCGGTATTTCGTTTAGGACGAGATAAAACTGTACTGAAATTTAACCGTTTTTCCATTCCCGTGCTGTAAATTCATCATAGGAACGCCTTCACGTAACTAGCAATAGCTTTGGAAACTGGAACTTTGCGTGAAAGCTTTTGCAAAATAGAATAAGAATAATATGTAACCTAGTATGTTATACTACAGATCTCATGTTAGCAGGATTCCGCCATAGATTACCGTGTTTTAACACGCTTTTTCACCTGTATGTTTGCTTGCTTGCTTGCTTGTAACAAACCCCTTTGAGCTCGATTTTGACCTACTTTGAGCGATCAGATTTTCTTTAAACTTTGCACACCTATCAAGGACCGTAGACAATGAATTTATACATATAAAACTGATGAATCCTAAGCGTATTTTTTTTAACTATATTTAAGTATATTATTTACCTTGCGTTGGAGACCTATTAGAAATCGTAACCGTACTTTAACGTACCTATGTCTCCTAAATATCTTCTTAAAAGTTTTTTGAAAGAATGCATATTTTCTAACAACTTTTAGTATGGGACCAACCTTGAAATCAATAGAGATAAATATCGCGATAAATACCGCGGCGAAGAAAAGAGCTGATAACTTTGAAACGGCTGAACCGAATAATGAAACACAGTACAGTCCCGACTAATCCACCTTTTGAAATACAACAAAAAAAACTAAAATCATTTAAACACTCACACACACATACACAACGTCGTTTTGCGTCCATAGCTATAAATAAAAGTTGTTCATAATGCATTAATAATGCCTTTTTTTATTTTATTTTTTTTAGCCAGGGGAAATCTTTTAAAGATACCACCGCACCTCGGGACAGGCGGGTAGTTATGTGAGAGTCCCCGCCCATTTCTGGACGGTATACCCACCAAAACCCCTGGGTGTTCCACCACTGCGCCTGGTGTCAGGGCTACGGGCACGCTTTCGCACTCCTCCGCGGCACCCGACAGTGCTGGCCCAAACCGGGCCCCACCTCGGAGCGTAGGCTCCCCCTCCAGAATGACGATGTGCCGAACACCAGGCACATCGTCATCACACACCTGGGACCAACCAGCACTAAGCGTTAGCCAGTACCCGTGTCAGACAGCCCTGGTCCCGATGCAACGGGTCAATTAAAGTGGCCCCGCGCCTGCCTAGTGGCAGGCGCGGGTGGCGGCTGCAGAGGATAGGGAGAGCGGCCGACGACATACCGACACTCCTCTTCCCCCGCAGCCCCACCGCCTCCGCCAACACGTTGGCAGCACCCGTTAGGGCCGCTGGCAGGATGGATAGGCAACGGCACACTCGGCGCCCGTCCATCCCGTCGCCGCCCCCGCCTCAATGGGCTCGGCCGCGGCATCGCGATGAACGCGACACCGCAGTCCACCTCAGTCGGCGAACCAACCTACTGGCCAGCCTCCGCACGGGCTTGTCGAGGCCCAAGACCCGGAGAGGCGGCCCCACCACGGGTTCCTCTTAGCTTCACCAGGCTGGTGAGACCTGGCTACTAAGCCCCCCCGCCGCGACAAGGCGAGAACCCACTCGGAAAGGGATAATAGCCTACCTACATCACCCTTTTTCAGCTCAGTATACTCTTTCGGAAGACCGTGACGAGTGTTGACTTCCAAAAAAGAGGAGGTACTATGTTCGTCTGTGTGATTTTTTTTGTGTATGTTCATCGACATTTGCACCAATTGTGACCCACAAGGTGGACGGATGACCTCATTAAGACCGCAGGATCGCGCTGGATGCAAGCCGCTACGAACCGGTCTTGTTGGAGATCTTTGGAGGAGGCCTATGTCCAGCAGTGGACATCCTATGGCTGAAACGACGAACAGATTTAAAAAATATTTTTTAGTTCGAAAGAGTATACTTCCGAAGTCGTCCCATTTAAATTTTTTCGAAATCGGCTGAGCCGTTTTTGATAAATCAACAAAAATTTACATGGATATAACATCGATTCATACAAATTATTCGAATTCTATACACGGTGGAAGTCGGTGTTGCGATTTTTTGCGAAAAATTATGATTATAGACCTAATTTTATTAACCTTAAATCCTTCTCGGAAATGTATTTTAATTGTTTCTAAGAGCACGTTCTATGCTTCATTCGATCGTTAGCCCTCCAACTGCAAAAGTTAGTCGCTCGGGCTATAAATATAACAAATACAGAAACGGAATCGATACAGGCAGTGACATGACAAACCATTTTTCCACTTCCTTTCCTAATATAAAAGTTAAGTGCTTTACCAATAGACATTTATTTAATAACAAAAACAAAACAAAGGAGAAGAGAAACACATGAAAAAATTACTTAGAACCATAATAAAATACCTTATAATTTGTATCCGTCATGAGCTGGTCCCACCTCAACTTGCCGGCTGTAGGCAACCGGCGCTACCCTCATAATGTCTATGCACTCTGGCATTCCGCTTCGCTTTTCATCCCGCTCGCTCTCATGGCGCGAGAAAAAGCGAAGCCGAACTTCAGAACGTTTACTAAATAAGGCCTCTGGTCTTCTGTTTACTGGATGTTTTCTACGACGAAGATATTCTAGCACATCATTTTACTTATCTTTACGACCAACTTTTATTTAATATGGGTCCATCCCCGAAAATGTGTAAAAAAAACCTGCTATTCGATATGAAAATTTAATTGTCCCGTAGAATATGTGCGTCGTCTCGAGAAAAACGTGTAAATGAATTGCAATATTTTTATGATACATCTGTTAGCTATTAGCATCCTTTTAGGGGCTTATTCTGTGCATCAAAACTAACAACTTTTGTTCTGCGACTTTTGTCAAAACCGGGCAAGTGCAAGTCAGGCTTGCACGTCGAGGGTTCCAAACAAACCCAGAAAATTTCACAAAATTGGGATGTAAATGTACTTACATGATACGGTTTACTCACTTTGAATTTTGAACCCATAGTTTGTGAATTTAGAGTCCCTATTTTTTTGTGATTTAAATAAAAATGTACAGTTTTCAGATTTATTCCTATGTGTGTACTCTGAGACAATGCTTCTCGTCAAATTTCATAGTTCTACGTCAACGGGAAGTACCCTGTAGGTTTTGATTTTTGTAAGTGTCGAAATATTCGGTTTTTTACGACATAAACGGCTCTAACTTTTTTAAACGATAACTGAGAAGTTTTTCTTTTACACAACTGCAAGATACCGTAGATATACGTATACAGTTTAAATTTCAACTCGATGTCTTTACGCGTTCCCGAGATAAAGAGTCTTGACATACACACAGACGGACAGACGGACAGAAGGACCGACGGACAGACGGACAACAAAGTGATCCTATAAGGGTTCCGTCTTTTTCGTTTGAGGGACGGAACCCTAAAAAACAGCTGTTCCATACATTTTGTTGAAAATTAACGATATTTTTCTATGGAACAGCATTTTTTTTTTAATTTAATAAAAGTAATTGAACAAAAGTTGTTAGTTTTAACGTACAGAATAAGCCCCTAAAAGGATGCTAATTGTAATCAATTAGCATAAATATACAGGGTTGTTGGTAATCCAACAACCCTGTATATTTACTTGACTTAGTAACCTAAGTTAGTAACTTAACTTACTTATCAGATTACGAATCTGGATGAATTGCTCTCCTTCATGATTTTCGTAGCCATCTTTTTATCACCTATGATCGGTACTAATTTAATGAGGACTTAGGGAATTATGACGCCCACGACTTCTGTTACAAAATCAGCTGTTTCATACATTTTGTTGATTCTAATTTGCGATTTTGTCGAAAAAATCAGCGGTGCCAAAGCTGTATTTTTTCTTGAATTCCAGGTTGACCCCATAGTAAAATTGGTTTATAATGATGGTCTGAATTATCCCTTTTTGCGTAGGTACACCTTTTTCTAAATAACCCTGTATGATAGGCGGGTCTATACTTAGTCCTTGTACGTTGGAAGGTAACTCTATGGCAAGCCGTGATGGGGCCAGAGCAGCACTTTCTGTATCAAAAACTGTGTAGCGCACAAACTGTAGTCACAGATCTCCTGACATGAGACATGTCGTCTCAATCTAACAGACCAAATTACGCACTAAAGTGTCTCGGCTTAAAATCACGACTACGTGTAACGCCAATAAATTTTACAGTTATTATACTTACAACAAGATAATTTTTTGCAAAAATTAGCATGACCGACTTCACCCGTGTACAGAATTCGCGAATATATCGCACAGATCGATGTAGCATTTTTCACATTATTGTTGATTTATCAAAAATGGCTCAGCCGATTTCGATAAAATTTAAATGGGACCAATTTCAAAGTATACTCTTTCCAATAAAAAAAGAATTATTGAAATCGGACTACTATGAAAAAAGTTATGCGTGGTTTTACATTAAAAAAATATACGCGTCGAATTGAATACCTCCTCCGGTGGTTCGTCAGTCAAAAAACAACAAAACACTTCACGTTCACACAACCCTACAAGCAGCTGAAGTTAAGCAACGTTCGGCTCGGTCAGTCTTGGGATTGGTGACTGCGGATGGCATTTCCAACTGAGCGCTACCGTGGCTCGGATGATACGTTATGTAAGTCCTGGTAGTTTTAACCGTTTAGCCATGTCAGAGGCCACGCAACAGAGTTTTCGCCCACTTTAATTAGGTACAACCTTGCATAATACATTCGCAATGTATGTTCCGTAAACTCAAATGTTATATATGAGTAATTTCTACATATAAACGTCTTTCGACGGGTGAAGAGAGGGCTACTCTCTCGGTCTCTATGGCACTAGAACATCGCGTGCCACGCAGCCGTTTGCAGTTTGCATTCATTTTGCATAATGTACCAACTACTGACGGACTCCCGTGCAACGAGGGTTACCATTTTATCCTGTTATCCGGAGATCTCAGAGTTTTAAACACATCGCAGGATTATCTTGAGATCTCAGGATTTTTAACTTCGTCTCGGGATGAACACCGGGTTTTTGTTCACTATTTTTGAATTGCAATTTAGACTAGCTACTCTTTCATCATCCAGACTTCTCCGGGAGACGTGCGATCCTTAACTTAGTGGTTCCCAGTTGGTATCATTACATCATCATCTAGCTCCACCATGGAAACAGCCTCTCTCTCCCTCTCTCTTCTCCGTCTCCCTCTCGCACCGTGCATCTCGGAAGATTAAAGTTGTGAAAATCCCAGATTTTATCTCTGGACTTTTGGGTTTCCACCTGGTTACCCTACGTGCAACCTCCCCTCCCGTCACCCCTCCCCCGACCCCCGCGCCACGCACCCCAATCCCATTATCCCAAACAGGACAAACATATTCATTATTCTTAATTGTTTGTCATACAATTCACAAAACTGTATTAACGCATGCGATGAATCGCGTCATCCGCAGATCGTTTTATTGGACATTTAATTACCGCTGTTCCCCTTATTATAATAGAACAGTAAATAATGATTGTTCAACGGTTTAAAATTAAGATTAATTTTGTGAGGCGCGCTCACCTGGCATCCTTGCAAAGTTGACGTCTGAAAGGCCATACTCCAAAGCGGAGCGCAGCTGGGTAGGTAGTAAGCGCGATCCTGCTTCACTGAGGTACAGAGGCAGGCTGAGAACACCTGCGCGCTCACTCGCAAAGTCAGCAAAATCAGTGTATGTGTACTACTGCACAATATATTGATTTCGCTGAATTTGTACATCCCTATACAACCAATCACCGTAGAACGTAAAGGATGCAGCTTCAAATATAATTTTTCAGCGAAAGCTAAAGATCCTTCTCATTAATAAGGCTTAAAACAGCATAAAATAATTGGTGTCATTTATTGCAAAAAGTCGTCCTGGATGTCGTTTTCTAGGTTTTTGGGGTTGTAAAGTCTTCGCCAAAGTAAATTCAACATTAAAAAAAACCCTCGCGGGCCGCATGCGGCCCGCGCACCGCCCAAAATACTAGTAAATAATCTATACCTGATGAGTGGAACTAGGCAGAACGTTGTAGTCCAGTTCATCAAAACACAGGTCCACTCCAATCTCGATTGTTTTTGTGCCTTGCAGTTTGCAACAATTGAGACTGTATTCATAGGAGTCATAATCTGAAACAAAATGACATTTAAAAGTGGACTGTTAGTAAATATACATACATATGTGCGCTCACAAAATATTTCTTTAAATTTCGATCAAAATTAGCCAACTCTTTTCAGCCGTTTTTTGGGACTGACTATGAATCTTGACTGCCTCGGTGGTCCGGTGGTTATATAGTGACCCTAACTACCGTGCCAAGGAAGCGTGGGTTGAATTCCCACCCAGGGCAAGCATTTTTGTGATGAACTTAATTATGTGTTTGCGTCTGGATGTTACTATCTATATAAGTATGTAGTAGGTACGTAAATCAGTCTCTGGCACCCATGTGCTTTGCTCAGTTTGGGGTCAGAGACTGAGTGTAAGGTGTCCCCTAATATTTATTTATCTTTTTAAGTATACAACATCGTTGCTCGCAAGCATGACCTCCATGCAGATGATTTGTGGTCTACGACGGCGTCGCATCGCTCAGCTCCGCACATCTCCGCTCTACTTTAGTGGAGTATGGACTAACCTGACTCCGCTCCGTGTGGGAGCGCATTGTTTGGGATTCGCTTGTAAAGTGAATTAGACGTTGGAACACCGCGGAATATTATTACGTCCATAACTTCAGAAAAAGTTGAGGTAATTTAGATTATTGTTATTAAACTTTCGCGAATTGAACTTATTATTATTATAATTATACTACAGGACTAATGGCGCACTGAAATCACGAGATAAATAACTACCTCAATATCCCGACGTTTCGTTTGAGTTGCATTGATCTTGGTCACAGGTAGACTGAGTAATGAGATGTTTTTTATGTGATTTCAATGCGCAATTAGTCCCGTAAGTACCTATATATAAGAACTAACTGCGCCCCGTGGTTTCACCCGCGCAGCTCACGATTATGTTGGGTACAATACTGAGTAAAATGTCTTAGTGGTAATTATCTGAAAAGCCATGTCTAGCTGTAGCTTCGAGCTTATACCTCGAAGAGCTGTAGTGATACCAGCCATACAAATACATTGGATTATAACATGCGAACCGCCATCGTGAAGCACTAGAGATAATCTAAACTGTCTAGACCAGTGGTTCCCAAAGTTGTCTGGGCTACGACTCATCTAAAACAAGTTTGCAAACCCGCGACCCAATTCTAGTAAATTTAACCGTTACCAATATGATTAAAAGAAGTTTTAAGTATCTAAATCAAAACGTTATTTTAACGGAAAGGATAACATTGTTTTGCTGCCATCACAGTTTCGACATAGACTTCAACTGGAGTGTTACTTTTAATCGTAGTGAATTTCATAAATTTAATTTATTTCGGTATTTGAGTGATTAATTTATTATTGAGAGTTGCCATTTATTTCTAATTTCTCTGTCCTAAATATTTTTTCATAATTGAGTAATATGGATTTACTGGAAAAGGGTTGCTAGAGATAGAACACAATGTAAAATGTTAGAGGAGGCTAAAGGTTGTTTAAACTTTTATTTTAATACATCAGATATGAAAAAATATAGGACAGTAGAATAAGACAAAAATGGCGGCCTCGGAGAATTATGGCCCACTCAATATTTGCTCGCGACCTACTGCAGTGGATTGCGACCCATAGTTTGGAAAACTCTGGTCTAGATCAGCGTATTTCAAACTGTGTGTTGAAACCGCCAGGAGGATTGCAAAGCCTCAAAGTTCAAGTATACTTCTGGCTACGCACATTGGCCGTTACACGTGTTCAAATAAAAAAAATCGTGGATAGGTACAATATAACAAGAATGGTATAGGTATTTGTTATTACAATATAATAAAATACAAATTATACACAGTGAAACTTCTTTTTCATTCTAAGACCCCCTTAGAATGATGACGACAATAATGGCACAACCGACTTCAAATACGAGGGTCAAACTGAAAGTTCTTAGAAAATCAAAAACTGATTACATTAGCCAGTTATTAGTTTTATTATATCTTTTCAAAATATTGTCCATTCACGTCAATACACCGCTGCATGCGATGGAACCACTGGGAAAAGCACTTTGCCCACTCGTCCTTAGGGGTCTCTTCAATGGCATCGCGATACGCAGCCACCGCTTCTTCAGCATTCATAAACCGCTTTCCTTTAAGTTTTTCTTTAATTTTTGAAAATAAATAAAAATCACAAGGCGCGAGGTCGGGGCTATACGGCGGGTGACCCAGTAATTCAACGTTTGATGTCGCCAAATAGTCGATCGTTCGCTTGGCGGTGTGCGATGAGGCGTTGTCGTGGTGAAGGAGGATCCTACTGCGAGGTCGTTTCTCTCGAACTTTTTCCAAGACAAGTGGCAAACAATTGGTAGTGTACCATTCTGCAGAAACTGTTTTTTGATCCTCTAACACAATTGTCGCGAAATGACCTATCCTTCCAAAGAACGAGGCCACCATTTTTTTCCCCGCACTTCGATCTCTCTTCACTTTAGTTGGCAACTCCTCGAAAGGAAACACCCACTGAGCAGATTGTCTTTTGGTTTCAGGATCATAACAGTAAATCCAGCTTTCGTCACCTGTTAGTATGTCGAACACAGCATTTGAGTCACCTCCGTTAAATCTTTCAATCATTTTACGGCACCAATCCACACGATGGAGTTTTTGAGCCTCAGTCAAATTATGAGGTATCCACCGGGCGCAAAGCTTCCTGACCGCTAAATGTTCGTGTAGGATTTTGTGCACTTGACTCATACCGATGCCTAAGCTTGTCCGAATCTGCTGATAGGTCACTCTTTTGTCAGTCTCTATCATACGCCGCACAACACAGATGTTATCTTCAGTCGTCGCCGTAGAAGGCCGTCCCTCACGTAAATCATCAGTGAGATTAGTGCGACCACGTTTAAACTCATTAAACCAGTTGTAAACAGTCGCACGAGATGGGGCTTCATCGTGAAAGGCCAATCGTAGTCTATCATAACTTTCTTGTTGACTTAAATGACATCGAAAGTCATAAAAAATCATTGCACGAAAATTTTCTCGTGTTAAATTCATGTTGACGTGACACAGACAATTTTCAATTTGCCGCCAAATCGTAAAACAAATGACAAATGAATGAAGTATATACTCAGTAATATTGGCAAAGAGTTCTATTTTCAAATTATAGAATTATTTTTTTATTATATTGTTTATAAGTGGCCAGTTCTAAGAACTTTCAGTTTGACCCTCGTACGTACAGAATCCGAATAGTTCGCACGAATCGATGTATTCATATATTTTTTACTTTATTGTTGATTTTTCAATAACGACTCAGCTGATTTCTATAAACTTTAAATACGGATATCTCTAAATATGAGCTACCAAACAAAACATAACTATCAAAATATAAATTAGCAGTGGGCGTTACGTACCGTAGCAGCTTTATAAAACTGCTTCTAGCTGCGTAGCCGAAAAACTGCCCTTTGCAATGTCGAAAAACTGCATCGCGCGCGTTTCCTGGCTTTTCTGGTTATTAAAAACCTAACTGTTTCGCTGCAACCCGCACGACACCGACGGCTACGCGGCGACGGTCCAGAACTAATCACGGCTACATACACAGTTAGTGAAGAATTAACTTTTATGCCTCCTTAAAGAAAGTCCAATTTAGCTTGCTCTAAGAAAAGCAGTTTTTCTCTGGTTATGGCGCCATGATAATTAATTTTCACCGTTATTTCGACACTAGTTAAGATTTATTTATGCCTGGCAAGAAAAAAGTTGCAGCATTTTCAGTTTCGTCGCAACCCGCGCGACTCCCACGGCTACGTGGCGAAGATCCGAACTAATCACGGCTACATTTAGTGATGAACGAACTTTAATCATTATGCTTCTGACTTAAAGGTTTAATTTTGCTTGCTCTGAGAAATGCAGTTTTTGCATGGTTATGCCGCCATGATAATTTGACCTTTATTGCGATTACTTAAGATTTACTTTTACTTGGCAAGGAAAAAGTAACCGGTTACTTTGAAAAACCGTTTTTGCGAGCGGCTTTTCAATCAAAAGAAGCGGCTACGTTTGGCTACGCAGAAACCTAGCTACTACCCATGTCTAATATAAATAATTGGGGGAGTAATCACGTAACATACATCTTCTTTTATGTTTTGGCGTTGCATAGTTGTGCATTTGCCAGTGTCAAGTATTATGTTTTAATATTTTTTTATAATGTTTTATCAAAGTAGTCAGTCGTAGTCACGTCATAGTCCAATAGAGTCGCAGTCAAGTCCAAACATTGTCCAAATCATACCTCAGTAAAGCAGACTGATAAAAATACAAGTTTAACAAAATCATACAATGAGGCGACATAACTTTTCCGCGTTAACTACGTAACATACATATACACAAAAAACATACCTACAGGCGAATTAAGAACCTCCTTATAAAGTCGGTTAAAAAAGAGTTTCACTGTTCATCATGAAAAAGATCGAAAAGCACTATAGAAACCACTCCAATCGAATAATCGAACAGTTACTACTGTCAAGCTACGAGTATATCCTGAGTAGATACTAGTAGCTAAATTAAAAAAACATTTAATTTTCAGATTACAATTTAGAGTCCGATTCAATGTTGGTTAGGAGATCTTATAATTGGTTTGGCTGATGGCTCTCTTTCAATAATTAGAATGTAATTTCAGTACTAAAAATAGTTTTATCTACGGTACGCAAATGTATCTTCCAAGAAATCCTGTTATATTGTACCTACATATTTTTATTTTACTATTAAGCAGAATAAAGCCAAACTAAAACTTTGACCCACAACCAAATAAGAGGTTTCATTTTTATTTGTGTTTTTACAGGTAAAATTACGCGATTTTGTCGCCATTTCAAAACATTTTTATTTTCAATCTCTATAAAAAAGGTCTATTAATGGTCTCACAGAAGTTTAATTTACTGTGAACTGAAGTAGGTACCTACTTTGCAAACAGCTAAATTAATGTCTGGTAAAATATCGCTGCAATAATATAAGAGACTTGCGAACATCTCAATTCTAATTTACATTTTATATTTTGTCAAACATGTTTTAATAAACATAAACAAAATATTTATAGGTAACATCGGTATTATACGAGTACATACTCGTATCCTAACAAGGTAACGAAATTGGCGGTTTTTCTCTCCGGTCAGAGCTACAACTATCTTCTTTCTTTGTTTATTTATCTTAACCGACAGAAATGGAGCCATGCCATGTGGAAGTTCAGACCTTGTTATTCCCTCAGGAACATGCCACGTACAACACAAGTAAGTAAAGATAGCCAGCGTTTACAGCTGCAGTCTGGCTAAAATGAAACAGAATTGTATAAATCCGAAACATCTTTTGGGATTTACTAATCAGTTGTTCAAATACCTACGTGAAAAAGATAGATTTTTAGAAAATTTAATTTAGGTATGCAGGGAGGCACAAGAAAACTTAATTTATTATTAAGTGACACTTGCTGCGCCCTGCGGCTTTGTCGTGGAATTTATGGTCTCGGGGGATCAAAAGTTTTCCCGGGCAAAAGTGTTTCCCGTCACGGAATGAAATTATAAGTGCAACCTGCAGAAAACTTCAACAAAATATTTACGATTACTATGTTAACCTCCTGACACCCAGGGATTTTATATTTATAAATTTTATTTTTGATTAAAGATAACAAGTAGTAAAGAACTACAAATTTATTATTTTACATTATTTACATAAAAGATAATATCATCAAGTAGGTAGGTATCTAATTTGACTTTTAGTTCAAATTCAAATATCTTGAATAACGAGTAATATATTTTTCGTCCCCCCATCTCGGAAAGACTATTTTAGCTCTTCAGCCAAGTCAAATCACGAACTTGAATTACATAAGTAAATCCCTTTAGAATGTTGTAGGTATGTTCTTATAGCTGAAATTTTAGGATTTTCTACAAAACACTTGGCTTTTTAAATTTTCGCGATTTGAACACATTATTATTATATACCACGGGACTAATCGCGCACTAAAATTCACGGTCGATGCAACTCGGCCGAAACGTCGGGATGATGAGGTATTTATTTATCTCGTAATTTTAGTGCGCGATTAGTTCCGTAGTATATACTCACTTAGCCCCCGTGTAGATCTCAATTCTTTTGGTGGCAATACTTTGGCTATCATTTCACATTTATGTTTTTGATGAGATATAAATTTATATATCCTACCTAGCAATTATGTCAGACTCTGAACATAGCTTCCGGTAATTGAGCAAGAAGGGAAATAGAGGGACCAAGCTGAGACAACTTCGTGCAAATTATTACACGCAACCTTCTTTTGTTCCGAGAAGGAGAAAAATATACGATCGTAGCGTGATTTCTGAGGACTTTCTTAACCGACGAAAACCTTTTTTATTGCTTTTATTGTTAGGTTTTTTAATTAAAATGTACTTCTTATTAATTGAAGTTGAATTGACCTTTCTTTTTGTTCTAAACCAGTCTTTTTGTATATCGCAGGTTTTTTTATTACAAAACAAGAAATACTCCACTACTCAAAATACCTCATCCTAAAAGCTAAAATAGGTCAATTGAAGCCAAATGTAAATTCTTCTGTTTAATTACTTTACTCATATCTAGAGAAGTAATGCAAGCAAGTTAAAACGTTTTACAAAACATAAACTCGTAATGATGTTGTAGGTCAGGATTGGTAGGGTGCGATTGGTCCCATCGGTGAGTCACGAGCGTCCCCTGCATATGCACGCGGGTGTCCTTCCGCCCGCGACCCCCGTCGATAAGGAAACCGAGGGAACAAATTTAAATGGGAAATGCCTGGAAATGGCTCACGCTATTGTCGCACGATACCCAAAGGGGAGATATCAAAGACCCAATATCTTTCCGACGATTAGCGCCGATATTTATTATGTGTGAGAAGTCAAAACAAACGCCGCTCCGACTCCATAAATAAACTTCAGTTGAAAACGGGGACTTATTCCGAACTGATAACATTAATTCGACCGAATTCTTGGTTAACGCCTCTTTGGTTTTCGGTAGAATAGTTGTTAGTTTGTTAGACAAAGTTCACGGAGTGTAGAATGTTTGGTAAAATCATTACATTCCGCGTCTTAGTCGAACGTTCTTGTGTATAGTTGTAGATTTATGTGGCGGCACTGCAGTACATTCGCATAGAAAGTTATCATTGTTTCTCTGCAAAAGTCCCCAGACAGGGAGTGTGCGCGAGTTTTAATAAAATGCAGCGAAACTGGGGCGACTTCAATTATTGTGACGGCTCAAAGTTTGAGAGCAAAGAAGTATTTAATTTAGCGTTAATTATGTTGAATTTGAAAGTCAGAACAGGAAGAAGCACCTCCAGCTGGCGTGGAGCCCGAACAACCAACTTTTAACGGACGAATAGTTCCGTCTTCAGCGCGGAAAAGTTCACAACCGTAAGTTTAGAGGCAAAGTTGACCGCCATCTGTACACATTAATGAATATCTATGACTCTTGTTTGTATTGTTTCATTACTCCTTTCGGTAAACACTAATATTTCTCGGAAGATATTAAATAACAAACTTTGCAAAATAGAGTTTTGCATCGCGATCTAGTAACCGTCGAGATAAAGAGATGGAAGTTCAGCTTACTCGCTGACTCAATCATAAATTCAGGTTGACGGCGCTTCGCAGACGCGCTTTCCCTTATCTCGTCGAATGAAGGTAAACTCTGCAGTACTGTTAATTTAGGATAAACTTTTCCTATATCAATCGATGAACATCCTTTAGGTCGCTTATTTCTGCCTTAAACTATTACAAAACTCAGATGATAGAAACATATCACACAGTCGTATAAAATAGGCCGCCGCTACCAAACACAACAAGTGGCAGGAGTAGTTAATTGCGTGTTCTGTAATGACAATGGCTCCGCCATCGCCGTGCCGGGGAGTGTACTCTATAAACTTAGTTACATTACGCTCGCTAATTTGTTTAATGGCTGTTTACTCGCATGTTCGCTCTCCTGGGACCAATTACTGTCTCATTTTCTTTACATTCGTGTATTACTTTATTAAAAACCTGGATATTTGCTCGACATACTCATAATGAGAACGCCTAATGTTTGCCGTGCTGGTTCTGTAGGTATTCTTTGCAGATAGCTCTAGAATCCGTGGGCGAACTTATATAAATATCGTTAGTAGAATCAGTACCTATCTTATTACGTAGTATTTCGGGAAAAGGTGGTTGAATAAAAAACGATATGTAATGGAAAAATGAGTCGTCATCACCCAAATTTTAGTCTCAAATCTCCGTGCGAATGGCGGCAATAAAAACGACAACATTGGGCACTGTAACTCAATGGATGCCTATAGCCGGGCATAAAAATGAAATTAACTCGCCGCCCGCTGCCAAGCCTTCCTTTTACACAAAACATTTGAACTTAATTAAATTGTGTCACATCGAGCAACCTACACATAGTTCCCGAAATAAATGGTCAATTAGCCTATGCAAATTGAATAATTTTAAAATATTCCGCGCCGGGGCACGTCAAGGGATAGCCGAGGTGAAAATTCAAACTAGTTTGACCCTCGGCACATCGCTGTTCTGATTAACAAAAGTTTGCGGCACCAGTCGTACGACTGTCGCACGACAGTTTTATAACGTCCGCGTTCAAACTTCTTGTCGTAATGCGATTAGGTGGCAGCCACTGGGGTTTATTACGCTAGTTTTACTATTGTAACCCTAGATGCTTCTAATGGATTAACCATCAGGGCCGTGAATCTGTTCAGAATTGCAAATGCAAATGGGCTACTCAAATTAATGTTTGAATATGCCACATTTGAATTTAGACCGTATATAAATTCAAAGATAATAAAAACGGTGACACAAAGTCGGCAGGAGGAAGGTACTCGTAAGTCATCTACTGGGCTATCAAGGCGAGCCATGAATATTCCAGCGACCGCGGCCTGAATAATTGACCACGGCAACTTTCGCTTCCTGGAAGATTCATAAACTTAGTTAAGTTTTATTTATCAAATCCAGCCGGCTACAAAACATCGAAACTCCAAACTCCTGTAATTTAACTCACGGGGTGTACCGAAGTTAATTCTGAACAAGTGGAGTGAAATTAAGTGCTACTAAATAATGGAAAATGCTCTCTAAATTAAGTAGATATAGGATACCAAAGACGTAATCTGAGCCTAGTGCAAATTAATATAAACTTTGCGCAGTTCATGGAGAGTTTATTAAGAAAGAAACTTTCTTAGTTGGAAATGTAAGCTGTCTTGGTTTTTACGCAATATGGCGGCGCTCAAGCTCAGAAAATTTGTGTTATGTGTGTTACAACATGTTTAGTTATTGTATACGGTATCGATCATGTACCTACGCATATTTTAACAAAGACTATTTAAACAAACCAAGCACTTCAGAATATACAGATCATGATGAAAATATATCATGTAGAAATTCCGGAAAATACCACACGTAGATAAGTATTAAAAAAATAATAGAGCACATCTAACATCTTACATTTATTAGTAACATTCAAGTAATCAAAGTTGAACCTCAGAGCTAAAGTCACAAAGTTCTAAAACAGAGACCAAGTACTGGCTAGGACATCTTGCGATTCCCACCGACGTATACCTACAGTACAAAACACAATTAATTAACAAATATTGAAGCCTTAGGTCTAGCGATGTTCGTCCAAGGTTTTTTGATTCACTCTCCCGGTTTTTTTATTTACTCACCTTGATGATGATAAAAGTCGTGGTCTTGTAGGGCTAGCATATGCGCCATCGGTATCGATAAATCGGTAATTTTGATGTGACAATTGCAATTACCTATATCAATTTGTGATGACATAACACGTGATAAGGGATAATTATGACAATAATAGCTTAAGATTTGCGTGAAATAAAATGCTACTAGCTAAATACAACACAACATCCAGTATTTCGGTGAAGAAAACAAGCCGAGAGGCAGTTTTTCAATGTTTTTTTCTCGTAGTTACTGGAAATCAGGATTAATGTCTGTGTAAGCGATAAGCCTGCCGCAAATTGTCCCATTTTATCCCGCATCAGGCATGCTGGTACATCACGCGTGATGGAACTTTATGTGCCTGGATTGAGCAGCGGCCGTCTGTCTTGGACTAAGCCCACTTTGTCCCGCTTCTGAGTATTTTCAAGGGCAGATATTCAAGGAGAAAATAAACAGATGATTTAGAGAAATTGGGTGAATTATGGAATCATTCTTGTAATGATTGGCGCCATTCGTTTTTGTGTCATTGTGTAGAGACTACTTAAATTTTAAAAAGTGATTTTTGATTTTTGCTGTATTAATATTTTTATTTTCCACTAACCACCTGGCTGTCACCATTATCTGTTTGCCGCTCTAGTGTCGTTGGAATTTTTACTGTAACTGCATGAAATACATTTAAAAACGTAACTTAGATAGTGTCACTACATTCCAGATATAGTGACAATGATTATTATGACAATAAAAACCTATTTTTATTATGCATAACCACGATTCGATGCACAACCATTAAAAAACATAATTGGCAAAATAATCTAAGGTAAGGTCTATTATGGTCACTAAATAGTTTTTTTTTTCATTATTTTAAGTAACAAAAAATAGTGAAACGTTCAAAAAAGCAGCAATAGACATTACCTGGACCAAAAAAAATATCTTTTTAGCAATTTTCAAACTGTCAACCGCACAAACCTGTTGAATTGTGTGCAAATTTACCACAACATGTGCCCTTGTCATGTTATTAAAACGGTTGCACGAGAGCAACATCAAACAAGCCCTGCATTATTACGATAAACAAAGTCACTCAGACCTTTACTTTACTTTAGACCACTTAAGGCTTAAAATACTTCTCTATTACTGCACAACATTAATAGCGTCGATTCATATACAGAGAACCTATCTAAGAAACATGAAATAAAATTGTGTTTACTATTTTTTTTTACTTAAAAAGTACCTACCTCTAAATGGATCACCCCTTATAAAAAAAACATATGCCTGTACCGGGCTTTTTAAAGACCACTACTGAAAATATGATTATCCACGAAAGGTGATTGGGCCGTACCTATGTACCGCGGTGGCCTAGTACGGGTTAGTGGATTAGCATACGGCCTGACTTCTTCTACGTACCTACGCAGGTTTCCTCACGATAATATGTTCCTTCACCGAAAAGCCCGTGATTTGAAAAACTGTACCTACATAAATTGCAAAGAACTCATTGGTACGGGACCGGAATATGCCTATAGGTCCCGGCACGTAAGTTGAACAAAAAATATCACTTTCTCCCTTTCGTTAGCAGAGAAAACAAAAGAGAGGTAGCTATGGTTTAACGTTCAAGTTGTTTGCCGGCTACTATACTAGGATATAGTAATCATAGTCAACATTATGACCAACATTTACTACAGGACCAACCTTAAAAATACGATTAAAAATTAGCTGTTTCAAACATATTGTAAAAAGTCAACGAATTTTTATGTGGAACAGGTTATGTCGAGATTTTGGGATACATCACATAGTAAAAGTCAGAAGCTTGAACTGCTTAGTGTTTTTCTAGCCAGACAAAAGGAGATGTTCTAGAGTGTTATTTTAGGTAGGTAGATACTTACTTCATCATTTTGAACAATATTTACTACTAGCTGCCCGCCCCGGCTTCGCCCGGGTACGACTGGTTAAAAAAGACATTTTATAAGTATTGTGCTTATATACCGACCATGTAACCAAGTAACGTCACACACATGCGCACAGTTATTTTGGCGCGTTTTCATATTACATTAGCTTACCTATACGCAAATATTTTCACCATAGAACACCCACTACTAAACATAGGGCTCCCTTATTAGATCTTGAATAACACCGAATAAAACCTTTGCAAGAGGTTTGTATCCAGCTTCCATCAATGTATCCACCAAAAAATGAGGTTCTCAATTAGATTGTGTTTCATTTAGTATGTACATATGTTATGCGATCATTCCGTCAATTAAATTTTGACTCTCAATAAAGTGTTGTAGTCTTGAAATGTACCTATCTATTATAACGTCCATTGCTAGACATACCGGACGAACCGATAGAATGGGTTGAAAGCTACTCGTAGGTACTTGAATCGCGGGTGTTCCCGTAGTCTTAATCTGTTCAACTATTAACATAAAATAAAGATAGTATTGGCCATCTAAATAAAAGTAAGTTCGTATGGGTCGGCTATACGTTATCTATGGCTCTGGATTCATTGTTTTTAAACGGTTAGAATATTCAGTCCATCTACATTCTACCTACGTAAGTTAGTTGACGTTTCTACTATATACTTGTATTTGATCTTTTCTTCATTTGATAACTTTGTAAAATATTCGCCATCAGTTCTACTTCTACGAATTGTGTGCCCTATATAAAGCCTCTACAACTTGCTAACCCAAAGAGCAAATTGAACCGATGGAAACGCTGGCATCCAACGTGATCTGGTGGTCTCGACCTGATCTTAGATTCACGTGGAGACCTTTTCTACGCTTGCCAATAGGTACATTGTCTACGTTCATGAACTTTAAACCCTCATCGATCATTCGTTTTACGAACTATGTGTCAGTTCCTATTAACTACCACTACAACAGAAATTTTAAATCGTCGGTATGTCGGCTCGCCTTACTTATGGGTAGATTTGGAGAACCAAATCTCAAGGTGTTACATAAATCAGCGCACTAATAGAGGTGGTACCTATATAGAGCCGTGGTGGTCAAGTGGTAGTAACACCTATCCTACAATCGAGAGTTGTTGGATTCAAATCCTAATCCCGTATGAGTTTATCCAATGAGTTTCTTTGGAACATATGTACGGAATTTCACAATGTCGTGTGGCAACCTGCATACCTATGTACATCCGAAGAAGGAACTTGATGACGTATATCAACCAACCCGTACTGGGCCACCGTGATGGATATGACCCAATCACCCTTCGTAAACAGACCTATGTTTTGCAGTGGACGATTAAAGAAGACTGGTATATAAACAGTACTTATAGGAATAGGGGTGATATAATACATGCACAACGCGACAGCGTTTTTTTTTTATATTTCTATGACTTAAAAAAAATTCTAAGTGTTTCGGAATAGCCGATTTGAACGGTTCAAAAAACAATTTACTTATACATATAAATTGAAACAGTCTTGAAAACAATATGATTTATTTGGATAAGGATTTAAACAGAAGTATGAATAACATGGTCGAATATTGGTCGGTATTTCTATTAACTTTTAAAAAGTAATAAGTGGTTATTGTGACATAATGATAGTAGTTGGACATTATGGTATTGCGAAGTTTTTTTGTAGATATTGATATGTTCTTTAATATTGTAGAACAGACTTTTGTTCTATCATCAATAGTTTCCGCTGCGCTTGCAACGAAAGACGTTTTAATTAAGACATTTTTTTACACGTTGGGTTACGTTACTTAAGTTTTAGTAAGGATTCGTAATCTTTTCTAGCAATAAATATAACTTATGTTACTTAAAGTGAATGTAGCTTTCCAACGGTGAAAGAATTTTTAAAATCGGCACAGTAGTTTTCGAGTTTATTCATTACAAACATACCTACACCTTATTAAGTATATCTTCTTTGCCTACACACACACACGTAAATACAAACGTCCGCCGCGCGCCGGCCGGGCCGCTACCGCCCGCGCCGCACCGATATGTCCCTGCATTTTAAATCTGTAATATCTTCGAAAATATTCATTTAAATTACATGCTGTAAAAGGCCATATTGATCTATATTGAATGGACAATGTATTTAAGGTACTTAATTGGATAAGCATTAATTATGTATTGCTTAAAATAACTTTCTAAATTAGCCATTTTTTCCCGTAAAATGTAATGGAAAAAAAATGGTTATTGTGGGCTATCCTTAAGAGATAGACATATACCATCGCGGACTTTTTTGTTGACCTTTTTAAGGTGTACAATACTGTAGTACATTATTTTGATTTATCTCGTGGGGTTCAGTCAGCGTTTGCAATGTAAGCCCAAAAAAACGTGTTTATTTACGACATTACATTAGAAACCTGTAAATTTATCAGTGTTCCTCTACAATATTATGCATGTATTATACATATAAACCTTCCTCTTGAATCACTCTTTCTATTTAAAAAAACCGGTTCAAAATCCGTTGCGTGGTTTTGAAGATTTAAGCATACATAGGGACGGACAGACAGCGACAGCGACTTTGTTTTATACTATGTAGTGATAGTGATGAGATGTACTATCACCATATATAGTATAGGATCTCACCATAGAACGACCTTCACCGAGCTGGTTAATGGATGAAAAGTATTTTACATTCAATTAAATATGTCAAGATATATTCTATGGCCTTCATACTTTTGATTGGTATGGAATTTGTCTATTAACAAAACCAGTGAAATGTTTTTTTTTTAAATTGTTAGTTAATTCTTAATTCTAGACTGAATTTTTCAGACAACCCATTTGCATTCTATTTATTGACACATTTAAATGAATATAAAATACTTTTCAACCATTAACCAGCTCAGTGAAGGTCGTTCTATAGCGGGATCTTAGGTTCCTTGTGTCGTCCAAAAGTACGTAACAATCTTGAACAATGTTCAGTCGAGTGAGGCCATCGGACAAATAAGTCAATTTGCCAACATTTGATATTCGCTTCGGGACGCGTTAATTAAGCTGTAGACACACACGGCTACGGGAAGCTACGGCCTACGTGCCGCCGGTAGCCCAGCCGCGCCGCTCTCTTTTTACCGACTTCCGAAAAGGAGGAGGTAACATATTCGTCTGTATGTATTTTTGTTTAAATGACATTGTTTTTATGGATTTAAATTTGAATTTATGACATTTTAGAAAATTTTATGACATTTTGTAATTCTATATTAATTTTATAAGACATACTTAGACATGATTTAGTTCCTAGGTCCCCAGGGTGGGGCAGAGGGCGTCCACAGAGACTCTCCATCGCAGCCTGTCTTGGGCTTCATGCTTCACCTCCGACCATGTTTTGCCAATTTTCCGAATGTCCGCCATGATAGAACGCCGCCAGGTGTGTTTTGGTCGGCCCGGTTTTCTCTTGCCTTGCGGGTTCCAGTCCAAAGCTTGTTTTGGAATGTGGTCTGGAGGCCTACGCAGCGTGTGACCTATCCAGTTCCATTTACGGCGTTTTACCTGGTCTTCGATTGGACTACATACTTAGACATACACTAACATAATTATAAGAGTGACATACACTATTGCATTAGGCTAAGCCTGTAATAATAGTAGTATTTGTAGTAAATAAATAAATAAATGTTCGTCGAAGTTTTTGCCAATTGTAAACCAATTAAAAAAAAAAATTAAATTCGAATGGTATACTCACGTATAGTCTCATCTAAATTTTATCGAAATCAATTGAACCATTTTTGAAAACTCAACAATAATGTAAAAAATACTACATGGATGACACATCGATTGGTGCGAACTAGACAAATTCTGTACACAACCATACATTCTGTGGAAATCGGTTTTGCTATTTTTGGTTAAAAAAAATTTCAGCTATAAAACATACTGAACCGTAGCCGAAAATATACATTTTTTACATATATATATATATCTATTTCTTCTATTATGAGAAGAGATTGATTTAGTAAATAAACATCAATTTAAATGTATATCCACTTAGATAGGTCCATGATATTTTCCTAATCGCGGGTCAAACATGGACAAGGTTGGCACAGGATCGAGGCAGATAGTCCTATCCTAGAACCTTACTACCTTACCTAGAATACCTAACAGTAGGATAAAACAGACTGCAGATGATGATAGAACTCTCTAAGTCTTGTATCACCATCATCGCCCACAACCTTCTTTACGCACTGCAGGGTATACGAGTAAGTCTTGTGTATATGTAAATAAATGATAATAATGAAAGATGTACTTAATCATTATCAAGTGTCATTTTCAATACAATACAATATAACTTTATTGTACATAAAAAAACCGGACAAGTGCGAGTCAGGCTCGCATATCGAGGGTTCCGTACAAACACGTTGTTGAGTAAATACTGAGATTTAAACTGTTGCTTTAAGAATTGATTTTATAACTTATTTGATTTGATTGCTATTAAGTTTGATGTTTGTTATATTTATACAATTATACATTTACATATAAATTTATATTTGAACATATTTTTAGTTTAGACAGAATTTTGAACCAATTTTTTGTGAATTTTGAGGCCCTATTTTTTGTGATGTAAATAAAAATGTACAGTTTTCAGATTTATTCCTATATGTGTACTCTGAGACAATGCTTCTTGGCAAATTTCATAGTTCTATGTCAACGGGAAGTACCCTGTAGGTTTTGATTTTTGTGAGTGCAAAATATGCGGTTTTTTACGACATAAACGGCTCTAACTTTTTTATACGGCAACTGAGAAGCTTTTCTTTTACACAACTGCAAGAATTCATAGGTTTACGTATATAGTTTCAATTTCAACTCGATATATTTACGCGTTCCCAAGATAAAGAGTCTTGACATACACACAGACGGACAACAAAGTGGATGGACATCCTATAAGGGTTCCGTTTTTTCCGTTTGAGGTACGGAACCCTAAAAACAGCTTAAATAACAAAGAGTTGACAATATCGGATATAAATCGAATTAATATCGGATATCGGCCAAAAAGCACATTTTGTTTGTTACATGCTACTCCCTACTATAAACGTCGATATTCAATGTGGCTCAATTTTTGATGTCATGCAAAGTTTTGAAGTAAGGAAAATGATAGCAAATCTCAATGAATGTCGAATCGAGCGCGGCCATCGGACAAATACTTAATTACCTACTCATACATAAGTCTAATTGCCAACATTTAATATTCGCTTCTAGGCGCGTTAATTGAATCGGCTGTAGGCACACACGGCTACGGGCTGCTACGGAGTACGTGCTAATACGCCGTCAGCCGCGCCGCGCTCTTTCCAGTACAATCGGCGATTATACGTCACCTCTCTAATCGCAATTTAGATTTAGAATTTGGATTCTGTTTCTAAACAGCAATATAACTAAAAATCGGCCAAGTGGAAGTCGGACTCACTCAGGGTTCTCTTAATTCTCTTAGGGAGCACCGCGTAACTTACATTTATTTAAAAATTTATTTTTGAAGTAACATACAACTAAATATTATGTGAATATTTCAAGCGTCTTCCTGTTGCTGTTATTAATGTCGAGAAAAAATCAGCAGAAAAATAACGTTTGTTGTGAGCCCCCTTAAATATTTATTTGATTCTGTTTTTATTTCTTGTTATAGTTTGTTATTATAGTGTTTGTTGTTATAGTGGCAACAGAAATGTATCATCTGTGAAAATTTCATCTATCTAGCTATCCTGGTTCATGATATACAACCTGCTGACAGACGAACAGGCGGACGGACAAGGAAGTCTTAGTAATAGGGTCCCATTTTTACCCTATGGATACGGAACCCTAAAAACAAACATTTCATATAAATATTTTTCTATTAATATTATTTAGTCAATTAGTATTTAAGGCGAGGCATTTTCGCGCGAACTAGGATTTTAGGAGGTGAAGTGTGGGGGGCCGCCCGCGCGTGTTTGTATGAACGGGCGGAGAAAATTTTGGAGCGGTCTAGCGTTGGCAAGCGCTCGATTGCAACTGACGGGGTAGCGGGCGGCGCGGCGTCTTGTCAAATCGCTGGGAAATATTCAAGTTTTGGGATAAATATTTAACTCTAAAATATAGGAATTCAGTTGGAACCCAAATTTTAGCAGGTTCTCTGTAGTATTTAAAGATAAACATTTCCATATAAAAATTATGTGGAAAGTCAGAAATTTCATTATTAAGTAATTCGATTTAGACTTTTACAATAAACTGTTTTTGGAATTTTTTATGATCGAGTAAAATACTCCTTATCGTGTAAAAAATTAGCACATTACTTAGACAATATCCTTAAGTATATGGTATATTTTTTTCAAAACCGATATTTAGTAGTAAATACCTAAAAAAATTGATCTAGCAAAACGTTTTTCTCCGCTTCTTCACTGGTGGCTCGCCTTAAATAACTTATGTTTTTTGTTCCAAAGACGTACCTGATTAATTTTGTAGAATATCTTATTTTTTCTCTGTAAATCTAATCGCATCAAAATAAAAGTTTAAAATTAACCAACAAAATTTAATTGCGTTTAAAGCGACATAGACGACGACAAACCGCGGAGAAACTCTTGGTATTAGCGGTTCTAATCAGGCCTCTTAAAAAACTATGATTGAGGCCTAAGTTCACTTGTTACGACTGAGATGATGATGAATTTATTCGTTAAAGGTAGATAATGAAAGACATTCATGTTAGCGCAGTGCGAAACAGTTGCGGGAGAAGCTACCATTGTTTGTGACATTTCGGAAGTTGAAATCAAGCTCTAAAGTTAAACTATTTGAACGCACTTTATTGCGTTTAATTAATCATTCTTAAAGTTTTAGACGCCTTCCGTTTCGGCTTCGCGCTACGAGACAATTAATTAAATGCAGGTACTTATGTATAAAGATGTCCCAGTCACTCTGGCGTGGGTAGGCTTATGCTTAGTAGTGGAGTATTTAACGGTAGTACAGTTTACCACTTATAGAGAACCGACCTATCTCGGCAGATTAGTAAATTGAAGTAACAGTAGAAATATAATAGTAGACATAAAGCTCGGCGCTATTAAGTCCACATCGATGTCAGTCCATTCGTTTGAGATATACTACGCCACAGATAGACATTCAGATTCACAGACAAACATTTGTACAAAATATAACACTAATCGTTTTGGGTCGACCCTAAAAAAACTTACTTTTAATCGATAAATCGTTTTACTATGTGTATTGTACTCATCCACTTTACCGTGAAAAACCGTGGTGGTCTTGTGGTAATGACACGCGCCTTACAATCGTGATGTCGTGGATTAAAATCCCGGTCCTGTACTAATTAATTTCTTGTAATTTATGTACGGAATTTCACACCACTGGCTTTTCGGTGAAGGAAAATATCGTAATGCCAACTTGCATACCTACGTCCGTAGAAGAAATTCTATGACGTATGTGAATCCACCAACCCGTACTGGGCTAGCGTGGTAGATAGGTACGACCCAATCACCCTTCGTGGATAATCTTATTTCCAGCAGTGGTCTTTAAAAGGCCCGATACAGGGACTTTTTTTTTAATAAGGGGTGATTAGTTAGAGGTTACTTTTTTAAGTACCTACCTCTAAATAAATCACCACCATACCCACGAATCCCATGGGCAGACCTACGTCCTGCAGTGGACTATTAAAAAAGGCTGGTACAGTACTCATCCACTTCACTAGTATAAGCTGCAGGATTAAACCAACTCAATTAGTCCTAAGCTCTCAGAGATCGTCTATCATGAATCCATTAATTCCCTTGTTCGCTTTTTCGAGTTCCCTTGTACTTATAGCATCGCTTTATCCATTCGACCGCTTCCGATTAATTGTTCTGTCCTTTTACGGCAACGTATTGAAAGTCTCCCATTGCTGACAGTGGGCCAGTACGGTGAAGTAGAGGGGAACTTTTTCGACTACGAGAATAGTTGTCGAAAAAGTTCCATTCACGGTAGACTATTATTGTAATCGAAAGAAGTCCACGGCCATTAACATGATTTCTATCTAAAACATCGAACCGTCTACAAAAAAACCTATAGATATTCTTATCGAGAACTCGAAAATATCATACTCATAACCGAAAGAGAACACAAAGATCTCTTGAATCTAGTCATGAATCTAGTCTGCTAAAAGATTTCTCTTGACAGAGAAATACTCGTAAGCTCATGTCAAGCGAATGGCGGACATTTCAATCACATCTTCGAGAACTTGAAAAACTGTCAGGTGCCCTGGTTTCTTTGCATTATATTCTTGACCGCTAGTAGGATTTAAGAATTTTCATGACCTTTATTTATCTACTGAATTTTTGACCGCCATGTCAACTGAGATGCCTAAACCATATTATAGGCATTCAAAACATAGGGCTTGTAAAACAGTCCAACAAATATCCTACTAATATTATAAACGCGAAAGTTTGTGAGGATGGATGGATGGATGTATGGATGTTTGTTACTCTTTCACGCAAAAACTACTGAACGGATTGAGATGAAACTTTTCAATAATATAGCTTATATATCAGAATAACACATAGGCTATAAATTATAATGATATTGCCTCAAAAATCAAAATATCATGCGGGCGAAGCCGCGGGTAAAAACTAGTAAATTTGTAATTTCTGTATGTATTATAAAGCTAATTTATTATTATTTTATTTATTACTAGTTTTTTTACCCGCGGCTTCGCCCGCATGATTTTTTTTATTTTTGACACAATATCATTATAATTTATAGCCTATGTGTTATTCTGATATATAAGCTATATTATTGCAAAGTTTCATCTCAATCCGTTCAGTAGTTTTTGCGTGAAAGAGTAACAAACATCCATACATCCATACATCCATACATCCATCCATACATCCATCCTCACAAACTTTCGCGTTTATAATATTAGTAGGATATAAGCTATATTATTGCAAAGTTTCATCTCAATCCGTTCAGTAGTTTTTGCGTGAAAGAGTAACAAACATCCATACATCCATCCATCCATCCATACATCCATCCATCCATCCATCCATCCATCCTCACAAACTTTCGCGTTTATAATATTAGTAGTTAGTAGGATGAAGCTAATTTTTTACTGTTTCAGTATAAAGAAGATGAGATGAGAATAATAAAGAAGATATAAAGAAGAATCTTTTTATGGCGATGCTATTGCAGATACCTACTGTATTGTTTTTAATTTTTTAGATTGTTTTATGTAAAGGTGTTCTAATTTGTAATAAATTATTTTAAGTAAGTAATTAATTAAATTGTAATTAGTAATTATGTTATCGAATACCTTTGTAAAAAGACGATTCTAAGCGCATTTCCAAATGTCCAAAGAATAAAGCAAATTTTGATTTTTGATGAGAATAGCGATAGTGAGTCTATGTCCTCATTTCATAAAATCAACAAATTAATAACTCAGAGCAAATAAAAAAATCAAGAGAGAATGTTGTGAACAAACAAGTGAAGCCAACCAAAAATACGCCTTGCCGTGTACAGACTACAAGGAAACTACGCCTTGGCTAAACAGTCGAACTATGACGGCGCAACAGCAACGCGCTCACACATGTATAAAAAACCGGCTTCACTGACTGTTTAACGACGTTCCCTCTTGATTTTTTTATTTGCTCTGAGATTAATTAATCGTATTCTAAATCCTAGATCTCGCACAAGATAAACGTGCCTAGTAAATAAACCGAAATTCACTAGATTGCTAATTAAATAATACATATTACAAGTAGTAATCCCGAGGAGGCTGGCCGACGGTTGACCGATAAAAGGCAGGATAAATCTCAATGAGTGCCTCGCCGTGGCGTGAATGAATGATTAAACGTACGCGTTACTTCATTTGTTTTCACTTTGGCCGGACAACAGGGTGTAGTGTGCCTTTTTCCCGATATCGTACAGAAATGATGCAGTAGGTAAGTTGCGTATTCTCCCCACTTTCATAATAATGATACATAGCACTCAAACTTAGTCACGGATTAATTACCAGATATTAGCTCTCGAAATATAGTCGAGTCGTGAAGCGCAGTAGTAATTAAAACTTACATATACGATAACAAACACAATACATACTGCACGCCGTAACTAATATTGCAGGAGACGTTGCTCACTAAGCTGCCTACCTAAAATTCTTACTGGGCCAGTCGTGTCAAATCTGTGCCCGAAAACCTCACAGCTAAAATCATAATAAAGTGTCTCTATCTATCCTCTATCTGTCTATGCGATCCAAAACATCGTAGGCGATAAAGGAGGAGATGAAGCGATAGCTTGAACTCCTACTCTTTTTTAATTTGTTAATAACTCAGACTCGGAACCTTCTTGGTGTTTTTTTTAGGGTTCCGTACCTCAAAAGGAAAATACGGAACCCTTATAGGATCACTTTGTTGTCCGTCTGTGTGTATGTCAAGACTCTTTATCTCGGGAACGCGTAAAGATATCGAGTTGAAATTTAAACTGTATGATTTATATTTATAATCTCTTGCAGTTGTGTAAAAGAAAAACTTCTCAGTTATCGTTTAAAAAAGTTAGAGCCATTTATGTCGTAAAACGCCGCATATTTCGACACTCACAAAAATCAAAACTTACAGGGTACTTCCCGTTAACATAGAACTATGAAATTAGGCGAGAAGCATTATCTTAGAGTACACATATAGGAATAAATCTGAAAGCTGTACATTTTTATTTAAATCACAAAAAATAGGGCCTCAAAATTCACAAAATATGGGTTCAAAATTCTAAGTGAGTAAATCGTATCATGTAAAATATCATATAAAAGAAGTTCATTAGCACACGCTAAAACAGGTTTTTAATTATTTTAACAATGTGTTATTTTCGATGTACCTATGACGAGAAAAGTGAAAAAAAAACTTTTTTTGTCGATGGTTACAGTAAGTATAGAGATTTTAATAACTTACTTCTCAATATTGTGACATTTTCTGGATGTGTATGGAACCCTCGGTGTGCGAGCCTGACTCGCTATTATCCTGTTTTTTTAATTTGCATAGGGCGCGCCATTTTCTTTTCACGTCATTTTGTTAAAACTATAAGTTACTCGTAAAAACAAGAAACTTATAAACAAGAGAAAAACCTAAAATGAGTGATTCTAAAATAGAGCACGCGGTTAAAAAGCAACTTTGCACTCATGTTTATACATGTTTACACAAATAACTATTTCAAATTATGCTTAAGCAAATATAATTTTCTTGATGCTCAGACAAGGCGCCGCAACCAAACGCACGCATTTTCACATGAATGTATGTGTTTCTCACTTCAGAAAAGTTAATGCGTACTTATGACTTACTTACTAAATGAAATGACATTTTTAATTTTGACTAAAAGTGAAACTTACTTAATTACCAAAAGGGGTTAAGATTAACGTTCGGTGTCATTATCTTATTGCGTATTATCCTTAACTAATCGTTGTCAGTCATTCAGTACAAACAATTCTAGTAGATCGCTGGAAAAAAGCACTTACACTGATCCATACTGCTCCTCGACAGTAACAAGTATAGTAGTGTGAGTGAATCAAAACCCAGCACTGCTCGTGGTTCACCTACTGTTTACTACACGACATTGTAGTTGTGCTTTTCTGCCTTACTAAAGGAAAATTACACCGCCCGTGGGAACTCGCTCGTGTAAATCATCATTAGGAGTCCGGCGCGGGCGGTGGGCGGCCGCGCAGTACCGCGGGACACGCCTTGTCTTTATAAAAGATTCAACTTAATACAAACTAGGCGGAAAAGTAATGGCGCTTTTACTTTCTTGGAAGAACTACTTTCATTTTGAGTATATTCCATTTTTTGATGTAACTATTTTATTAATTTTACGTATATACACACATTTACACTATAGTTAGGTTAATAGTACGAGGGTCAAACTGAAAGTTCTTAGAACTGGCCACTTATAAACAATATAATAAAAAAATAATTCTTTAATTTGAAAATAGAACTCTTTGCCAATATTACTGAGTATATACTTCATTCATTTGTCATTTGTTTTACGATTTGGCGGCAAATTGAAAATTGTCTGTGTCACGTCAACATGAATTTAACACGAGAAAATTTTCGTGCAATGATTTTTTATGACTTTCGATGTCATTTAAGTCAACAAGAAAGTTATGATAGACTACGATTGGCCTTTCACGATGAAGCCCCATCTCGTGCGACTGTTTACAACTGGTTTAATGAGTTTAAACGTGGTCGCACTAATCTCACTGATGATTTACGTGAGGGACGGCCTTCTACGGCGACGACTGAAGATAACATCTGTGTTGTGCGGCGTATGATAGAGACTGACAAAAGAGTGACCTATCAGCAGATTCGGACAAGCTTAGGCATCGGTATGAGTCAAGTGCACAAAATCCTACACGAACATTTAGCGGTCAGGAAGCTTTGCGCCCGGTGGATACCTCATAATTTGACTGAGGCTCAAAAACTCCATCGTGTGGATTGGTGCCGTAAAATGATTGAAAGATTTAACGGAGGTGACTCAAATGCTGTGTTCGACATACTAACAGGTGACGAAAGCTGGATTTACTGTTATGATCCTGAAACCAAAAGACAATCTGCTCAGTGGGTGTTTCCTTTCGAGGAGTTGCCAACTAAAGTGAAGAGAGATCGAAGTGCGGGGAAAAAAATGGTGGCCTCGTTCTTTGGAAGGATAGGTCATTTCGCGACAATTGTGTTAGAGGATCAAAAAACAGTTTCTGCAGAATGGTACACTACCAATTGTTTGCCACTTGTCTTGGAAAAAGTTCGAGAGAAACGACCTCGCAGTAGGATCCTCCTTCACCACGACAACGCCTCATCGCACACCGCCAAGCGAACGATCGACTATTTGGCGACATCAAACGTTGAATTACTGGGTCACCCGCCGTATAGCCCCGACCTCGCGCCTTGTGATTTTTATTTATTTTCAAAAATTAAAGAAAAACTTAAAGGAAAGCGGTTTATGAATGCTGAAGAAGCGGTGGCTGCGTATCGCGATGCCATTGAAGAGACCCCTAAGGACGAGTGGGCAAAGTGCTTTTCCCAGTGGTTCCATCGCATGCAGCGGTGTATTGACGTGAATGGACAATATTTTGAAAAGATATAATAAAACTAATAACTGGCTAATGTAATCAGTTTTTGATTTTCTAAGAACTTTCAGTTTGACCCTCGTACCTATAGTTAGATAATTACATAAATACTACAGCTGCTACCGCCGGACACGCTTTGTCTTAGTAAAAGATTTAACTTGATACAAGCTAGGCGGAAAAGAAATGGCGCTTTTACTTTATAGGAAGAATATTCTTCCATATTGAGTATGTTAAAATTATTGATGTCATTATTTTATGAATTTTACGTGTCACCTTTTTTATAGTAGGTATAGTTATGTACCCAATTATACTGCAGCTGCTACCGCGGGACAAGCCTTGTCTTTATAAAAGATTCTACTTAATACAAAGGTGGAAAAAAATTACACATTGTTAAAATAATTTAAAATCTGTGCATTTGCTAATGAAGTTCTTTTATATGATACGAGTACCTTACATGATACGATTTACTAAATTTTGTAAATTTAGGCCCTATTTCTTGTGATTTTAATAGAAATGTACAGTTTTCAGATTTATTCCTATATGTGTACTCTAAGACAATGTCATCGATTTTTTATACAATGGCAAATAAGACATTAAAATTAAAATACAAAATTTAAAAAAAAATACATTTTATGATATAAACCAATTCGTTCGGGAGTTTCAGCTATTTATTTTGAAAACCATTTATTATATGTTTGTGACATTGTCGAGTAATCTGTTCTCAAAAATACACAATTTACACATGCAAAAATATTTTCAACTATGCAGAAACATTTAATTTCGCAGCACATATAGTATCGTAATCTGAATCTTTATAAAGATCCAACACAATATACCTACTTAGCGAGAAAATGATGATAATATTACTTTCTTGGAACTAGGTACTTTCATTGTGAGTAGATATTTTTTTCTTAGTGCCCTATATTCATCAATAAGGGAGAGAGTCACATCTTTCAGTATATTATTATTATTCAATCGAATTCAAAGGCTGGTCCTTTATTAGGCATCAATGGAGTATAAGCCAACATTGAGAGGCTCCATTTTGATTTAACAATTTTGAAATATAAAAACAGCAGTAGGTATAAAAAGGATAGCGTCAATTGGAAACTATGGCATATAAAATGACTTGAAATATCGTAACTGGGCTATTTTGGTGAAATTTTAAAGGTTTTTTAAAAACTACGGAATGAGGTACGTCACCCGCTAAATATGCCCCATTTCAAAATTTCGTAGCGGGTGGTGACTTGCCGTCCACTAAATGGGCCCCCTATAAAGATTACCGTAAGTTGTCACCGGACGGGCAACATTGGTGTGGACGGCTTAGGGTGTCGAGAGATGTGCTGCGCTTTCACTAGACGCTACTCGCGGCGTTATGCCCTTTAACACTTCCACCCTGGAGCTTAGGTTCTTAGCTCTTGCGGTTTCCACTCCGAGCCGGCCGGTTAAGGCAAGAGAGTCAGGGGTCTCATTTAGCCCCAGGGAATCAGGGTTCGCAGTGTCGTCAATCATCGACGACTTGCCACAAAGTCGCCCCTGCGATTTATATTATTATTACTTATTCTATAATTTTCCTATTAACGCTTTTATTTTACAAAACTTTATTAATTTTAGTTCTGTATCTTTCACTTTAAACAACTTTTGCATTCATTCATCTCCTAGTAGCTAATTAATAAGTAGACTAAGTTTTCAACCACGAGAACTCGGAAATCTCGCAATGATTCAGATTTCAATGCGTTGAATTATAAGTAAATATGAAGTTGCAAAATTCACAGCACGGAGACCACGTAGAGTAACGTAGCGTTGAACATCCAGCCACAAGATGAATAAAGACTAGTAATGGCATTGATAAATTGCATGGTCGAGGATACCCATAATGCGTACTTATCTTGACGATTAATTATTATGTCTCTATACCTATTTATTAACTAGTAGTACTCCGAATGGGCAGACCTCGTGAAACATCGCTTTAATTGAATCTCATAAGCCAATATCTCGACTTGCTCTTGACCAATTTTGTTTATACTCGCATGTCTTGTCAAGATTTTTACCTATATTAAACGATCTTTCAGAAAAAATACCGAAGAAGATTGTCTCGTATTCATTTTTGAGTTAGATCCATGTAAGGCTGTCAATATTATTTTCATAGTGATTTGTCATATACATTTGTGTGCAATTCTTAATAACAAACAAGAAAATCAATTGCTTTCTATGTAGTGGTAGTGTAGGTAGTTAGCTTATAAAGTAGTATTGTATATTATTGTAGTTAATAAAGGCACTTTTGCCCAAATAAAAAAAAACAAACACGAAAATTATCAGTTAATACAGAAAATAGGTACTAATAAAAATATGTCACGAAAATACTACGCCATTGGTGACGCTGGGTCACATTGACCCGTTTTGCTTGTCGCACCTATAACTTCCAATACAGACAGGCTGCAGGTGGAGGAATGCTGTATTTCCAGCTAGTTACTGGAAGGATCAAGACTACAGAGCTCGTTAAATCCAAAATATGGCCATTTGAAATCACCTCGGGTCAATGTGACCCAGCGTTAACGGCGCCGAGTTAAAATAATAAAACCTGTGTATTTATACCTAGTTTCATCAACATTCATTGAAAAATGTGGCCTGTAGTCAACATCCGGACGAAAGCAAAACCGTCAACTCAAAACTGAGACATCGCTCACTTAATTTGCTCGGTAAATTATAAATGCAAAATACAATACTGTTGCATAACAGAAAATAAAAAAGTAAGTTTCTTTTACTTAGGTATTTGTAACGAAAATAAGTGGACACTGTAAATAGGCATTATGGGTCTTATGATTTATAACTTGCTATCTGTCATCTCAGACCAAATAAAAAAATATGACTCCACCAAATAACTGGGGCCGCCATCTTACGGACACTTATTGAACTACGACTCACTGAATGTACGTGGGGAAAACTAGAGAACATTAAATAAAACGTGGGTACCAAAGTTACGAGTAAATACCTATTACATAATATTTAAACGATATCTATCTAGAGATACAGTACTGAGCTATATTCATACATAAGAATTAAGAAATAAATAATAAAAATGTAATTACGTTTAATTAAATTGCATAGCCCTAAAAAAGACTTATGAAGATAACCTTGCCATTTTTTTGTAATTTTTTCAAGATTTAAGATATTTATTGCGTAATGTAGGTAAACATTGGTGTTGGTGTTGTGTACTTATAAACCATACGAACTACCTCTTAGCAAAAAGCAAAAATACAATATTGCACTCTAACTAAACTAAAAAAAACTATGAATTTGTGCAATCTTAAATAATAGACTATAAGTAGTTTAGGTTTGCTGACTCTTAGATATTAGGCAACTGTCCAATTTATAGTTCAAGGCAACAAAGTTTTTTTTCTAAATAAATAATCTTACTCGAACCGCAGATAAATTTTCTCAATGAAAATGAAAAAAGTATATCGGAAACGTGACACTGAGTTATTATCATGCGAGAGATTTCTTCGTGTTTTTAAGAAAAACCCAAGCCCAAATAGAATCCCAAATTCACTAAAAATAGTAGGTAAATTATACTGCTTCTAATTGTTTTATTCTTCTTGTAAGTATGTTCCTTATAATGCCATGTTAATACTATTTTAAAAAGTGCAACACTAATCTAGATAACTTATTTATGGCACATGGCCTAAACTTTTCTAGGTATCATATGTATTACGCAAATAACCGACATAATCCAGATATTTCTTACTAGGAATTTCTATGCATAGATCTGAATCTAAAAGTTCGGCCTGTGGTATTTAATATATCGGACATTGGTCAAACTACAAAGAATAAAAAAGATAGCTAGCCACAAATTGAATATTAAAATTGTTCTCAGAGCAAACATTCCATTTGTATGTGTAAAACATGTTTACTTATAATTCCGTTCTGGTAAAAATACGCGACAAAGGAAATTATGCACTAGGTGTATATTTTTGGGAATGAAAGAAAACTTCCGAAAACCTGACAACATCAATTACCCATAACAGCTAACCTTTCTCTAAAACACTACAACTCATTGCCAAAGCGGCAAAAAGTGTTCAAATTCTTTCTTCGAACCAATTTCCTCACTTTGAGTCATGCATTTTATCTAATTGTTCATCAAAAACGAGTCACCCTCGCCCACTCACCACATAAACCCTTCTAATTAAAACATTTTTAACTTTTGAAACATTGCAGTTTTTCTATAAAATTGCAATCACGCGTTGCTTTTGAGTTGATTTTGACATTGGCAGTGCGGACGACGCATGCGCGAGATACGCGACCGGTTTTAAATTTAGAAACGTGTCGCCAGATTTTCGCTGTCCTATTTCGATGCCGCAAACGGCAGAATTTAGTGAATCAAAAGGATTCGGTAATTGTGAAATTAACGATTGTTTGTTATTAAGCGGGCAGTGAGTTATGTGCTAAGTGCAGTGTTATACGTCGGGACGTGTGATGTGAGTGCGTGTTGCCGGTGCGTGTGAATAAGAGACAACTTCTCGTCGGACCGGAGATGTTTACAAGGACGCTTTTGCTTTTATTACTGATTTGGGGACAAGGTAAATTTTATTGTGGTGCCCTTACTGTAACTAATTTGTTTGGCATCTAGTTAGTTTGTCAGTAAATTGTAGAGATTATCTATGGCAGAATAGGTATTGAAGTAAATACTTACCTAGTAGTAAATGATGTTTCTATTTCACTCATTTCTAGTTCCTATGTATCCATGTTTGACTTTAAAACATCAAATCACTACATAGTACAAAACAAAGTCGCTTCCCTGTCTGTCTGTCACTATGTCATGTATGCTTTTATCTTTATAACTAGGTACGCAACACTTTTAGATGCGGCTTTTTTTAATAGATAGAGCGATTCAACCAGAAACCTTATATGTACTTATAATACACCTGTGCGAAGCCGGGGCGAGTCGCTAGTTATACATAAAAGAAGTAATAATACATTTTTCATTTGATCTTCGTTTCTCCTTATATTTGGTAAAGAAATACTCCATGACCGGAAACCTTCCCACTTCTGGAAAACAAATTAGATGGTGTTTATGCAATGGTGGGTGGTGCTTCGGTGCAATCCATTAATGGGCCATTTTGATGGAAATGACCAAATAACCCTTCAAGGCTTATGTTAAGGCTTATGTTCAACAGAAGACCATTAAAGGCTGAAACAGTACAGTAAACTAGATATTTATACTAGGTATAGCGTGCCGGAGCTTGGCGGGAGGCGTTCAAGTTGTCGGCATGATAATTTAGTCTGAAAGTCTAGTCTATAAGTATCGACGTCGGGTTGGAGAACGACCTACTACGTGTAAATTTTAAGCTAAGCAAACGAAAGGACCTACGAGAATAAAAAATGACCCAGATGGTTCTTATCTCTATGTATATTATTCATGAATTCTTTACAAGAATTTTAAATTTTAAAATTGTTAATTGCCAATTGGTTTTAAAAAAAACCTCCAATTTCTCCAGGATAACGCACATTATGTCGGGCCGCATCGAAGCGTAAAAATCCGCTCAAATCGCTTACATACATGTAGGTATTTTATATAAACTAACGCACACTGTGCCGGGGCGCAACGGGACGCATTTTCTGCATTTCCACACTAATATTGCGATGCGGCCCGCTCCGCCCCGCTACGGCCCGACATAATGTGTGGAGAATCTTACACGTTAAACGCCATGTGAAAATTTGAGACTTTCCATTCGGGTCATGGCACTCACTGGTGAACCTAACCATACTGAACCATTCGGGCCATGGGGGTCACCCGTGAGCCGCGTCAGACCTTTAACATAAACGCCGTGGTTTTGAAATCCAAAAGATAAGTTCACTTTTATTTAAACTTATTGTTTGACAATGCTGGGGTTGCTCTAGAAACGGTTAGAATAATCGATTAATGATTTAAAAGACTTCAACAACATCATATATAAATACAAACTAGTAGTTTTCTGAACAATAGACCTCGTGACTACAAATTTATAGCATTTTCGATTGAACCTTGAAAATGTTATTATTATATACTACGGGACTAATTGCGCACTAAAATTACGAGATAAATAAATACCTCCTCATCCCGACGTTTTGGCCGAGTTGCATCGACCGTGGTCACAGGTAGGTTCAGCCTTATTATTTACTAGCTGCCCGCCCCGGCTTCGCCCGGGTACGACTGGTTAAAAAAGACATTTTATAAGTATTGTGATTACATACCTACCATGTAACCAAGTAACGTCACACACATGGGCACAGTTATTTTGGCGCGTTTTCATATTACATTAGCTTACCTATACGCAAATATTTTCACCATAGAACACCCACTACTAAACATAGGGCTCCCTTATTAGATTTTGAATAACACCGAATAAAACCTTTTAAACCTTTTAATTAAACCTTTAACCTATTAACTACCACTACAACAGAAATTTTAAATCGTCGTTATGTCGGCTCGCCTTACTTAGGAGTAGATTTGGAGAACCAAATCTCAAGGTGTTACATAAATCAGCGCACTAATAGAGGTGGTACCTATATAGAGCCGTGGTGGTCAAGTGGTAGTAACACCTATCCTACAATCGAGAGTTGTTGGATTCAAATCCTAATCCCGTATCAATGAGTTTCTTTGGAACATATGTACGGAATTTCACAATGTCGTGTGGCAACCTGCATACCTATGTAGCTATGTACATCCGAAAAAGGAACTTGATGACGTATATCAACCAACCCGTACTGGGCCACCGTGATGGATATGACCCAATCACCCTTCGTAAACAGACCTATGTTCTGCAGTGGACGATTAAAGAAGACTGGTATATAAACAGTACTTATAGGAATAGGGGTGATATAATACATGCACAACGCGACAGCGTATATTTATTTATATTTCTTTGACTTAAAAAATTATCTAAGTGTTTCGGAATAGCCGATTTGAACGATTCAAAAAACAATTTACTTATACATATAAATTGAAATAGTCTTGAAAACAATATGATTTATTTGGATAAGGATTTAAACAGAACTATGAATAACATGGTCGAATATTGGTCGGTATTTCTATTAACTTTTAAAATGTAATAAGTGGTTATTGTGACATAATGATAGTAGTTGGACATTATGGTATTGCGAAGTTTTTTGTAGATATTGATAAGTTCTTTAATATTGTAGAACAGACTTTTGATCTATCATCAATAGTTTCCGCAGCGCATGCAACGAAAGACGTTTTAATTAAGGCTTTTTTTTATGCGTTGGGTTACGTTACTTAAGTTTTAGTAAGGATTCGTAATCTTTTCTAGCAATAAATATAACTTATGTTACTTAAAGTGAATGTAGCTTTCCAATGGTGAAAGAATTTTTAAAATCGGCACAGTAGTTTTCGAGTTTATTGATTACAAACATACACACACACACACGTAAATACAAACGTCCGCCGCGCGCCGACCGGGCCGCTACCGCACGCGCCGCACCGATATGTCCCTGCATTTTAAATCTGTTATATCTTCGAAAATATTCATTTAAATTACATGCTGTAAAAAGCCATATTGATCTATATTTAATGGACAATGTATTTAAGGTACTTAATTGGATAAGCATTAATTATGTATTGCTTAAAATAACTTTCTAAATAAGCCATTTTTTTTCCCGTAAAATGTAAAGGATAAAAAATCGTTATTGTAGGCTATCCTTAAGAGATAGACATATACCATCGCGGACTTTTTTATTGACCTTTTTAAGGTGTACAATACCGTAGTACATTATTTTGATTTATCTCGTGGGGTTCAGTCAGCGTTTGCAATGTAAGCCCAAAAAAATGTGTTTATTTACGACATCACATTAGAAACCTGTAAATGTATCAGTGTTCCTCTACAATATTATGCATGTATTATACATATAAACCTTTCTCTTGAATTACTCTTTCTATTAAAAAAACTGCTTTAAAATCCGTTGCGTGGTTTTGAAGATTTAAGCATACATAGGGACGGACAGACAGCGACAGCGACTTTGTTTTATACTATGTAGTGATTGATCTCGTAATTTTAGTGCGCGATTAGTCCCGTAGTATATAATAATAATGTGTTCAAATCGCGAAAGTTTAAAAACAACACTCAAAAATTTTGACTAGAAAAAATGTTCCTGAATCCAGTAGTCGTAAGGTTCAAATTCGCGGCGCAAATTTTTAACTGAATCCTTATGATAAGTCTATATCTCAACTCGCTCTTGGCCGATTTTATTCATCTTTGCAGATCTTTTTAGGGTTAAGTTACTGAACTATATTGCCAAATATTATCAACACCAGGATGTCCGAATCGTGTGTGCGAGGTGAGCCGCAAGGTGAGCCACTGTATGACTCGTGGCCCCCGCGAAAGGAAATGTCAGAATCGTTCGTCGGAGGCCACGGGACTGACCAATGAGCCTTTTGCTATATCTTTTAAAATACATGGAAGAAGTTGCACATTTTTATTTTCCAAGCGAATTACCGCATTTATTAATATTTGCAATAAAAATTTGAAGATGGTGAAAATGACCCATTTCGTGATATTGAAAGTTGTGGTAGGCTCACCGTTGGGCCGCGTGGCGTGTAACGTGTTAAGGTTTTGTTTGTTCATCTTGTGGATGGACGTTTAATGCTACGGTTGTCGGTTCATGGTGTCTTAAAAACTTTTCGAACCCATTGGTCAGGTCATCGCTGTTCTGCCCTCCCTATCGGTCTTCCACTTCCAACCGGTCTTATTGGAGAAAGCATAGACCTATCAGTGGGCTTCCTATTGCAAAAATATTGTTGTTGACTATAATGAAGTTCCAAAGAGTTATCTTTGTGATAAGCATTTCAAAAATATGAAGCGAACGCAGGATTCGAACCTTGCCCCTTCGGATCACTAGCCCGACGCTCTAACCACTGAGCTAGCTCGCCTCCTAATCATCATCAGGAGGCGAGCTAGCTCAGTAGTTAGAGCGTCGGGCTAGTGATCCGAAGGGGCAAGGTTCGAATCCTGCGTTCGCTTCATATTTTTGAAATGCTTATCACAAAGATAACTCTTTGAGATAAAAATCTAGTGTGGAAAGCACTTAAAATAAACATCATAATATAATGAAGTTGTTTTTGATAATGATGATGTTATCGACGATGATGATACTAGTGAAGACGATCATGATGTTATGATGACCATCATCATCACTTCGTTTATACATATGTGATATCATATTATGTGGATTAGAGACCAAAATCTGGCAACCTCGACCGCGTCCTCGAAAGCCAAATTAAGGTCAGGGGCATTGTTTTTGAAACTCGAGCACTCTAGGAACGTATACGGAAATTTTGACAGCGACAGTTCGATAACGATTCGCCATATTGACTGCCTCGGTGGCTCAGTGGTTAGTGACCCTAACTTCTGGGTCAAAGAGGCGTGGGTTCGATCCCCGCCCAGGGCAAATATTTATGTGATGAACATAGGTGTTTGCTCTGTGTCGGGGTGTTATTTAGTTACTATCTATATAAGTATGTATTTAAAAATAAGTATAAGTAGTATATCAGTCTCTGGCAGCCATATCACAAGCTTTGCTTAGTTTGGGGTCAGAGGTGCCGTGTGTAAGATGTCCCATAATATTTTTTTTATATTTGTTTTGTTTATATCAGGATTTCTCCCTTTGCACTATATGGGTAATCTATTACTAAAGTTTTTCGTGAAATGGATAATTAATACCTACTATATACATTTAAATTACCAATAAAACTCGAGAATGGCTAATTTTCATCTTGAAATATCTGTGGAAGCTTAGAGAAGGTTTACACGGAGACAAAATTCAAAAATATATCTGATTTTTTTATATAAAAACTTGAAATATAATTTTCTTATACAAAATGTTCCTGCATGTACAAATTGTCATTGACAGTTGACAGATGGTGAGATGAAGTTCACCGGGTCAGCTAGTTTTTAGTAAATTTTAAGAGAAAAAAAAGGCGAGGCCAAGGCGTTCGAAGTTTAAAAATAGAGTCCCAGATACTATGATGACTGCCTGCTTGGTTATTTAGCGATAAGGCCACCATGAGAAACCTATAAATTGTATTGTTTTGTCCCTGTAATTTGTTTTTTATGTAATATGGTTGTCTAATGAAGTGTTATTGATTGTTTGATGAATTCCAGACGAAGTATGGAGCATTCGGCTGACAGAGATGCGAGTTCCGGGGCACGCGCGGGAAGGCTACGCAGCGCTGCTGAGCTGCCACTATGACCTGGAGGGAGACCAGCTCTACTCTGTCAAGTGGTACAAGGGGATCGATGAATTCTTCCGCTACATGCCCAAGGGTGACTCTCCTACCATCGCCTTTCGCAGACGCGGGATTCATGTCAATGTAAGATTGTAATCATATTTTTATGATACATCCATACATACATTTTGACTTACATTTCATACAGTTGGACTTACGTTTCCAACATACCTACAACCAATCCAAAATTTACAAATTAGAATTCTGAAAAATTTAGCTAGCAAAAAAACAAAGAAATCATTGAATAAGGAATATAATAAATTATTCATTTGTAAAATCCTACCAGTCAAAAAAAAAGTCGATTCTCTATTATTATTACAACAATTTCAAAATAAACACATTTAAACCGATTAGAATATTTCAGAAAAGAACCCGTAAAGCGGCTAAGTCCCAGCTGGAATTGCAATACAAATATAAAAACTGTTATGGTAAGCGTACTAGGCAGTGGATCATACCTAGATTATGCAATAACTTACCGGAAAATTTCGAGAAATCATTTCAAACAAAATTTGGCTTAAAACAAATGTTAAAGAAACTGATGTTGGATAAATTAAACGATGAAGATTAACACCTTAGAAAGCAACCATTTGTATCAAACTTTATATTATAAAAACAAAATATGTTAATGGATAACTGACAATGACATTACATTGCCCACATGTACCTATAATAACAAGGGAATGTATTTCTATCCGCTTGTACATAGATACTAAGTTATGTACCTAATGTGAGAGCTATCCTGCCTGCAAACCGCTTCGCTGTTTGGCAGTACTTTTAATTGTACCTATGTATGCTATATTCAGGACAAATAAATAAATAAATAAAAAAACATCAGCCGTGGAACGTCCTCTGACCGTCCTCTATGGATTTTCAATCAGGCTGAAAGCAGCCTGCCTCCAGCGCCTTCCTGCAATTATTTCGACAGTCCACCCACAGTCCACTGGACGTCCACCAGTCAGTGACATCCTACGCTGCGCTTGCTGGTACTTGGTTTCTATTCGAGAACTTTACGGCCCCATCACAAGTTGCTAATCTGCTGAGCTACGTCGATTACTTTGATTCGTCTGCGGATCTGTTCAGCCGGGCTCTGATGCGCACGAAGAAATATTTTTCTCGACGTGCCAGGGATTTTCGTGGTCGGATGCTGGACTAGCAGGAATGAAGGGACCCGCAGACGAATCAATTAGATCTCGCAGAGAACAACGAGAGAATTCTTTCATTTTGTTTTTATTTCATTCGGCCTGTTTGTGTAGTTTTGGCAACCTTAGCACTTTTTACATGATTTTCTTGGGTAGGCTTTTGAGAAGTTATAAAATATATCCTGCCCCCCGACCGCCTAAGCAATAGCAATCGTTTATAACTTCATTTTAGTCATTTGGCACCGCCTATGTGACGTTAGCCATCAATTGCTTTGCGCGGATTGCGCAAGCAATCGTTGAATGAACAACTTTGACGGCTAACGTCACATGCCTTTGTGACGTTAGCCGTCAAAGTTGTTGGTGCCAAATGACTAAAATGAAGTCATAAACGATTGCTATTACGATTGATATTGCTTAGGCGGTCGGGGGGCAGTAGTGAACATTTTAATAGTGATGATAGGTAATTAGAGTTTCAATAGCAAATAGTGGTACATATTTCTGATTTGGCCACAATAGTAGGCTATTTACATTGCATGTACATTATGAAGCCGTGGTGGTCTAGTGGCAGTGACACCCGCTTTACAATCGTGAGGTCTTGGGTTCAAATCCCGGTCCCGTACCAATGATTTCTTTGGAATTTATGTACGAATTTTCACGCCATTGGCTTTTCAGTAAAGGAAAACATCGTGAGGAAACCTGTATATATGTCCTCAGAAAAAAATCAATGGCATCGTGAATCCACCAACCCGCACTGGGACAGCGTGGTGGAAATGGCCCAATAACCCTTGATGGATAGGCCTACGTCCTGCAGTGGACTATTAAAAAGTTTGGTACAGTACAGTACAGTATGCAGAAGCTAAGCAAAATGCAAACCGAAAAAACAAAGTCAAAACAAATGAAATAAAAGTTTAGTCCCATGCTTAATTATATGAAAATAATTCTAACAATACGTGATAGTGATGAGGGAAATTGTTCTTTATCAACGTGGGCCGAAACGACATCTCCTTTCATCGTTCTCGACGTTTCGCCCCGCGGGCCGAATGGGGGCCTTCAAAATGAGTCATGGGCGATTCGCTCCGCGGGCCGAACCGCTTGTGGGGCGAAACGCCGCAATACTCCTTTTAACGAGGAAGGTGAATACTCGCGAGCTGTTATTTAGCCTAAAATTATAACACAGACGTCAGCTATGTTAATGAAGTAATTTTATCGCCAATAAAAATAAACTCTTGTTTACGAGTACCTACTACAAAAATAAAACTAGATCCAGTATTAACATACAAAAACCTAAGCTAGACTACTTAAGTCTAACTTCTAAACAAATTAATGTCTAAACGTAATGGCTAAAGCATAAACAGTTGTAAATTACAACCGCTCCGTGGACTAATTTAATTTATGTGAGCCGAGGAATCAAATTCAATAAAATTTATCTACGGTACTAAATCTAAGTTCCGTGCTAAAAATCTATGGCTACATCGAATACAATCTCGATCGCAATAAAATTAATGCACCCTCCGGCAGCGTACAAGTAATCGGACGTGTTTTATCTCATTTCGTCTCACAAATCAATACAAATACATTCCCTTTCCCGAACATTTTACACAAAATATGGGAAGTTAAAATAAAACATTGTCTACATTTTTCCATGACAGAATAAAGCTCTGCTTTTAAGGTTAACGTGAACTCATTCATTCAGTTGATCGTACACCGTTAGGAAATAAAAATAGGCGTTCTAACGTCACCATTTCACAATAGGTCTGTAAACTAAGGCGTAAATATAGTTTATTTCATGGACACAGCTGTTGTTAATATTGCATATGGCACGGGCTATGATATACGTTCCAGTTATTTCCGATTCGGCGTACGAATTGCCGGCGTATTTAGTGATTACTAATTTGTACGTTTGTTGCGATAGCTTCCTCAATGATCGGGCAATTAGTAGTGGTATTCTCGTTTCAGCTCGCTTGACAACAACACTGAATGAAATTAAATAGTAACAATAATTTCACACGAAACGGAAAAAAATATTTCGATGACCTAAGATTGAAGACCATTCAGATAGAAGTGTGTTCTTGCCAGTGAGTGTATACAAGGTTATTGGTAATCAATTAGCATCCTTTTAGGAGCTTATTCTGTACATCAAAACTTACAACTTTAGTTCAACGACTTTGTCTTTTTTTTGACTCAAAAAAAATTGTTGTTCCATAGAAAAATATCGTTCACCCGCGACAAAATGTATGGAACAGCTGTTTTTTTTTAGTTTTGATAAAAGTTGCAGAACAAATGTTTTGATGTAAAGAATAAGCCCCTAAAAGGATGCTAATTGATTACCAATAACCCTGTATATTTTAAGCCAATATAGGTATTATTGGCGTAATAAATCTACTAATTATGTATGACCTACATATTTGTATTTTTTCATTCTAGCTGTCCAGATCTTCGAGTACTGCAGTGGCTTTAGAAAACTTGTCGCAGGATTCTGAAGGCAATTATACCTGTGAAGTCACCGGAGAAAGACCCAACTTTACCACTGTCAGAAACTCGAAATATATTACTGTACACCGTAAGTGACATTACACTACATATTTTATTATTCCTTGTAGCGCTCATAGCGAAGTTTAACTAGTTATTCGTTAGCGATCATCAAAGCAAGGCAACTTTCACCACGGTTTTTTTCGGATATGATATGGTATGGTGACCGCGGGTCACCCATCCTATTTCCATCCGATCCCATTCACAACTGAGCACTACCGCAGCTCAGATGACACGTTAAATAGTAGTCCCTGGCTGTTTTAACCATTTAGCCATGTCAGAGGCCTTCAGGCGGCTTAAAACCTCTAACACTAGGGTTAGTCACCCGGCCTATACGATTTTACTTAAGTATTTTTAGTATTCCTCCACGTATTGTAAATATTTTTAGAAAGTTCATAAAAAGTATCTTTATTTTTCCTTTGGCCAAATGCTCTGAAGTGTGAACGTTTCTATTTAAATGATAGGAGCAAAACAGCAAGCAAATTTGCATTTCCTTTTACAAAAGGCTCCCAAAGTGCTCATTTAGTAACCTACTTCCATAGGTCCATAAGTGAAAAGAACCTTTATGGGAAACCCTTTGGGCTTTTTAGGTAGATAAGTAGGTATAAGAGTAGGTTAGCATATTCGAAGTTGTTTTTTTAAATATTAATCTAAAGTTCTTAACGACTAGGCATGATAACGATATTTTTTTTGCCCAAGCAACAAGCACACCATAAGTAACATTCTTCAATTACTATTTATTCTTTACCATTTTGGAGATCGAATTGCAGTTTCAGTGTCATGTAACACAAAAATATCTCTCCAACTTTTAAAAGTTATAGGTTAGGTGACTAATGACGATGAATCTCTTGGCTGAAATTAAGGACAGATGCGTCTTATGAAGGATCACGCTAAACTATTTAGAACATTGCTATACATCAAATTAAGTTAATTTTTACAGAAAAAATCTGAATAATTACAGTATTACCAGAAAGTGGTCCTCACGTGACCGGTCTCAAAGAGCAGTACTTCCTGGACGAGCTGGCCGTGATCAACTGCACATCGTTGGCGTCGCGGCCCGAGGCGCAGCTGGCGTGGCTCGTGAACGGACGGCCCGCCCCGGCCGCGGACCTTCGCGGACCCTGGCGTAGAGAGCTGTCGGGCGCTGTTGAAACCACACTTCAGCTTCGGTTTAAAGTCGCACCCAGGCATTTTGTGGATAGCACAATGAAGCTTAAGGTAAGTTTGTGCTCTTTCCGAACATTCCAAAATGTCTGGGCCCATAAATTGCACGTAAAGCTGATAAAATAAATAAAATGCACGTCATTGGCGTCGTGAGAAGACAGCAATCGTCTAGAATCGATAATGACCGAGATAAATTACGTTGAAGTTTGACAGCTGTCATCCGAAATGTAGATCTCGTCGAGCTCTATCAGTTTTGTCAAGACATCAGTAGTCTAGAATCGATAATAACCGAGATAAATCAATTTGAAGTTTGACAGCTGTCATCCGAAATGTAGATCTCGTCAAGCTCTATCACTTTTGTGAAGACAGCATTAGTCTATAATCGATAATAACCGAAATCACTTTACAGATATCTGTGATCGAGATAAATTACTCTGAAGTTTGACAGCTGTCATCCGAAATGTAGATCTCGTCAAGCTCTATCACTTTTGTGAACACAGCATTAGTCTATAATCGATAATAACCGAAATCACTTTACAGATATCTGTGACCGAGATAAATCACTTTGAAGTTTGACAGCTGTCATCCAGAATGTAGTTGTCGTTGAGCTCTATCACGTTTGTGAAGACAGCATTAGTCTATAATCGATAATAACCGAAATCACTTTACAGATATCTGTGACCGAGATAAATCACTTTGAAGTTTGACAGCTGTCATCCAGAATGTAGTTGTCGTTGAGCTCTATCACGTTTGTGAAGACAGCATTACTCTATAATCGATAATAACCGAAATCACTTTACAGATATCTGTGACCGAGATAAATCACTTTGAAGTTTGACAGCTGTCACACGATCCGATTTCGAATGTGTACGAGGGATTTTATTCATCTTCAGCTTAAGACTGAATGGTTGTCATTAAAACCTTTTTTTCCCGCTGACTATTCATAGAGTACTTGTAGAATACTCGAATACTCTAGATTTAATGTCTAAGACGCTACCGGCAGCAATGATCGCCGCGGTGCAATGCGCAGCGGCGCGGCGACAACGCCAACGTGGCACCAGCCTCCAAGTTAATAGACCTTAGATATTCATTTAGGTACCTACTATTTTTCAGTGTCAAGCAACCATAGCTCCATTGTACCAGCGGGAGACAAATTCGACGCACTACATAGGCCTGCCATTCACTTTGATCAAGGATCAGTCGTCACTCGAAGTCTCGTCTTCAAGTAAGGATTTATTACGTATTTTATTTTTTGAAAAAAAAAATCAAGAAATGTATTTCAAAGTTCTATCATTTTTATTTTTACTTTAAAATATTATTCTTGATTTGTCCATTATTTATTATTCCTAAATGATAAAGTTAATTAGGAAAATAGTTTCACTTTAAATTATTACTTCTAAATATAATAATAATCTATGTTGTATGTCCACTTTTGGACATAATTATGTCTCCCCTAAGGATTTCCAATAAGGCCGGAGCGCTTTCCTGAGATAATAACAAACTAACTCAACCGCATACAAAAAAAAACCAGTTTGATATACTTAAACCCATACTAAATTATACTTATCCTAGAAAGAGGTCAGTACCTAATAAGTAAATAATGTTTACATGATAGTGTTAGAAATTCCGTTTCATAATGTTTTGAAGTTATACCTAACTAGCTGCCCGTCCCGGCTTTGCCCGGGTATGATTGGCTATACATATACTTCCCACGTAATGTAGGTATGCGCCACACACATGCTAGACATACCGGATGAACCATTATGATGAGTTAAAACCTACCCAAATTGCGAGAGTTTCCGTAGTCTTAAACTGTTCGAAGTTTATGAAAAAGAGATAGTAGGTATTAGCATATCTAAATAAAAGTGAGTTCGTATGTGTCGGGTGGCTGTACATAATATATAGCCCTGATTTCAGAAAATGACAATGATGAGAATGAAACCGACGTTAAAATATTAGAGACCCACAGTCTATACATTCTACCCATGTAAGTTAGTTTTTTGATCTTGTCTTCACTCGAGAACTTTGAAAAACATTGGACATCAGTTCTACTTCTACGAATTGTGTGCCCTACCTAAGGCCTCTTCAACTTGCTAACCCAAAGAGCTGTGATGGAAGGAATCGAAGCGCTGGCATCCAACGTGTTCCGGACGTCACGACCAGATCTTAGATTCACGTGAAGACCTTCGCTACACTTGCCAATACATTGTCTACATTCGAGAACTTTAAGGTCCCATCGACAATTCGTTTCACATACTATGTGTAGGGGCGTATCTACCGCAGTATCAGCCGTGTCAATAATACGGGGCTCCCGGGCTACAGGGGCCTTAACGTGTGTAAGCAAAACCTAGTAAAATGTTATCCACAACGATACTTAATCTCGTGCATCCCGAAAAAAAATCATCTCTTTTTTTCCCTGGTTAAGCATTCTTCCAAAAGTTGTCCTAAGAGACAGAAATTTTAAAACAACTGAAATCGTCTTCAGCTAGACTTACTTAGCTGATATAGGTAATTATATTCTATTCATTAAAATTATCAATTTCCTGAAAAAAAGGCAAGAAAAGTGTATATTTCATTTGAATTGTTTGGCTAGCTCAATTTCTAGGAGGAATTAACAACTTATAAATAACCGTCTTACCACAAAAGTTTTACGCAGACTTTAGACAATGTTTAACAGTACAAATTGTACGGCTAAACAGTGTTTAAAGCGTGTTTAAATCTTTTGCGGTAAGGCGGTATATATTTATTTCAATTTAATGCAAGCATTTTTGTTTCTTTTGTGAGAAATGAGTGATTTGGGCACCCCAACTGTTTGATTCAGGGCTCCCCAAGGCACGCTACGCCACTGCATACCTATTTACTACCAATAAAACATAAATCGACACACTAATGGCGGAGATATATAACTTTGGTGGTCTAGTGGTAGTAACGCCTGTCCTACAATCGTGAGGTGGTGGGTTCAAATCCCGATCCTGTATCAATGAGTTTCTTTGGACTTATGTACGGAATTTCAAATTATTCGCTTTTCGGCGAAGGAAAATATTGTGTGGCAATCTGCACCAACCCACACTGGGCCCTGGCACTGGTGGTGGATATGGCCCAAGCACCCTTCTTAATTCTCAATGACCCGTTTCCTCGAATCTCGACGTTATATCACCTAATAAGTGCCTGTAACCGAGCAGTTTGGCATCGCGCGGCGTTGTAGTCGGCTTGGAATCGCCTTACGACTAACTAAAAAGCCTGCCCACTACGTAGCTTGGGCAGGATTTTGGCTCGGACACTTTTTTTCACGATTGTGACTCTATAGATATTTGCTCGAAGTGAATTTTGTGTTATGTACATTGTACAAAGTACATGAATTGCCAAGCGGGGAGAGCGGCGAAACGGAACTTTTATAATACTTACATTTTTGAACTCGTGATATCTTTGTAATAAAATGTCTGAATTAAATAATTTAAAAAGTTGCATAAAGCCATTGAAACAGTCTTGAATATGAAATAATTTATTTTGATAAGGATTAATACCAAGATACAAATTAAGATCCTTTTCCTGCGACGGTATTTCAATTATTTTTTAAGAATAAAAGAACAGTTATTACGGCTTAACTATAATAGTTAGATATATGCTGTCGCGACATTTTTTCTAAATTATGGTGTGTTCTATAAAGTCGTAGTACATTATTTTATTCCATCATCAATAGTTTTCGCAGCGCACGCGATGTAAAGAATATTTTAGGCATTTTTTTACACCTTGGGTAACATTATTATAGTTTTAATAGAGATCCTTATTTTTTCTTGCAATTAAAATAACCTATGTTACTCAGTGATAATGTAGCTTTCTAATGAAAAAAGAATTATTAAAATCGGTCCAGTACTTTTTGAGTTTATTCGTTACATACAAAAATACAAATCTTTCCTCTTTATAATATTAGTGTGATGTACTCGTATAAAATATTATTTCACTATCCTAAGCAAAAGTAACGAAAACTAGTGCTACATAAATAACATAGCGCTTTGTTACTTAACTATGCACCCGCCTTTTAATAGTCCACTGCAGGACGTAGGCCTACCCACGAAGGGTCATTGGGCCATATCCACCACGCTCGCCCAGTGCGGGTTGGTGGATTCACATACTCCATCAAATTTCTTCCACGGACGTACTCGTATGCAGGTTGCCTCACGATGTTTTCCTTCACCGAAAAGCCAATGGTGTGAAATTCCGTACATAAGTTCGAAATAAACTCATTGGTACGGGACCGGGATTTGAACCCACGACCTCAAGAATGACAGGCCAGCCCTACAACCACTAGACCACCACGACTCTTAACTATCAAAAACATCTAGGCGGCTGTGATGGTAGCTACAAGCTGCAGATAACTTAATCCTGACTGAAGCTCATTTAACATCTGCGCGAAGATTGGGTTATCCGCAGCTTGTAACTAACATCACAATTCACAGCCGCTAAAAAAATTGAATCAGCCTATTCGCTGCATATTAAATTTTATTGATCCTTTACAGGTAACAACGCCGGGTCATCTATCTCGAAACGTACAAAAGCTGGCCTGTTCCTGTTCACAGTTTTGCCGTTAATACTGTTGTAGATAGTTGTCAAAAAGTCACAGTTTTGAGCGCTCGTGGACAGTGGAGCTTTGTTTTGTGATTTTCGCCGGTTCGTATTTCGGCTGTTTTGTAGCAAATACGTGGTGAGAGCTTTGTGAGCCGGGTTAGGTACGCTCGGCTGCTCTTCAAATATAGCCGCTAATTGATTGGACTCACACAAACACAATTCGCATTCGTAAGCTTCTACAATGTAATATAACTTTTTGAAGATTTTTAAACAACTTGAAAGCACTCGTTTGGATACATCTATACAACTGCGCTGGGTCCGTGCATTTATGTTGTACAGTACAGATTGTTACTAGGCCCAATTTTAGAAGCGCCATCGTAATCGTAACAGCTATTTAAAGTAGCCCTGTTTCTTTTTCACTATATGCATACGATAGAGAGAACACTAGGTATTTTACATTGCTATTAAATTTACGATGACGCCTTTAAAATTGGGCCTATTGTGCTGCTAAAGTCATAGAGTAGCTAAAGATAAAAAGATTGAGGATTTATAGTGTCGGATGTGTGTTCAAGTGTTATAACCGGTTTACATCATTCTAGTTGCAATCATGCGCTGGATTTGATCACTGTACTGGAATAATGTAATACTAGAGAAGATCTTCAAACTTTGTCATTTTAAAAGTGAGACTCAGTTCTAAGAAATGGCAAAATTTGCTTTCATTAATTCCATTATATTACGAAACAATTAAATTATGTTGATATTAGCATTTGTTTTACAATATATACTAATTATTATGTACGTATAGTCATGGTGCTTGTAAAAGAAATAAAAATAAACATCTGTGATTGAACTAGATTATTTATTTACATTTATTTTAAGAAGAATGCAGTCAAGCAGGTTCTGAAGTCCGTTATTCTTAAGCATGGTCATTTATTTGTTTTAGCGGAAATTTCATTTTCAATATCCACTTCCCCTCGGTCCGTCGGGTCCTCCGCTGGGGTAGCCCTCTTCTCCGTTCGAACCTCCTCTACCTCCAGATTGAGAGCCTCTGGGGCCTCCTCTCCCATTGCCTTGCCCTCCTCTTCCTGGCCCTCCTCTTCCTGGCCCACCTCTGGGATAACCTTCACCGCCTTGCTGTCGCCCACCACCGTTAAAAGATTCTAAACCATTGCCTCCTGAGAAACCATTTTGTCCTGGTCCACCACTCGGGTAGCCTTGACCCTGGCCATTAGAACCACCGAAACCACCTGGACCACCATTAGGATAACCGCCATTTTGACTGCCTGCCTCTGAGTTGCCATTGGAGTAACCCATATCACTGCCAGATTGTTGATATCTGTCAGGCTGGCCACCTTGTGCTCCAGGGTAGCCACCGCTAGAATCTCCAGAAAAACCACTCCCTCCCGGGCCTCCTTGAGAATATCCTTGAGCACCACCGCGACCACCACCTACAACAATACAGTGTATTTTAAAGTTATTATTCCATTGAAGACATTTTTTTTTAATTTATAGACGTTCAGATAATGTAGGCTACATATGAATACATTAGTTTCCTTTAAAACCTACCAGCGCCAAAAGAACCAGCTCCACCTCTGCCGCCTCCATTCCCACCTACAAAACATAATAGGTACACAAATCTATAAATTATTTTCATAATCAAGTGAAATATTATACAAAATATTATTCATTAATTAACCAAGATGCGGTTCAGCTGTAAATTCTATTCTAAGCTGTTGATGGCCTTCATCAACCAACAAGGTAAACACGAACCCTCGTAGCGTATTTGAGGCTTGTATCCCTCCAGGCCCGCCTCGTACTCCACCACTTGCTTCCTACCATCGGGGAGCAGCACGTTGTACTCCCCAGTGGCCAGGTCGCCATCGCGTTGTTCTGAATGACCAAATTTAGTACCTGTCTGCTCGTCGTCCACGTCATAGCTAAACTCGTACTTAGCTGGTTCCTGCAATTTATAAATATAATGTTACTTAAACATATGGCAATTGTAAACTTTGGTGATAAACTGATCATAGCGATATTTTCCTTACATCATTTTCATCACCACCATATCCAGACCCACGGCCTCCTGAGCCACGTCCATTTCCTGATCCTCTACCTCCTGAACCCCCAGAGCCAGGGGCTCCATATGTCGACGATGGTGAGCCACTGCCAAAGCCGTCTTGTAAACCAGCATTTGGAGCGCCATATGTAGAATCTGGAGATCCTTGTGATCCGCCTCTACCACCAAATCCTGAACCACCCGTTGACTGAGAACCGGTAGCAGGAGGTCCATATGAACTTTCAGATGTTTGACCAAATCCTGAACCAGAACCAGAACCACCATTCCCTCGTCCAGATCCGCTGTTAGGAGCTCCGTATGTTGACTGTAAACCATTTCCGTTTCCTTGTCCTGGGCGTCCACCAGACGTCCGTGAAGAACCTGGTCCACCTTGACCTGGCGTTCCGTACTGTGAACTAGGTGTTCCTTGCCCCTGTGATCCGAATCCTCTTTGTTGATTATTAGACTGCCCCGGTGGTCCATATTGTGTGTCTAAATTCTGGCCTGATTGCCCCGGTGGCAAATAGTTATCTGACAAAGAACCCTGGCCGAATGATCCACCGCCTGGTTGATTGGATCCTCTAGAAGAACCACCGCCTGAGCCTGGTGGACCATATTGAGATGATGGTCTACTGCCACCTCCAGATGACGGTGGTAAATAGCTATTTACAGGAGGTTCACACTTGATAACCGACCACGCGACCGCAGCAACCCATAGAATTGACTGAAAACATACAGGTTATTAATGAAAATGCTTAAATTATTTTTGGAGATTCTTACTCTATTTTATGTATCATTGTTCTTATATACTCGTACCAACCAGTACCCAAGATACATAGACAAAAATTTTCGAATGCATGAAATATGCTCCATTTGAGTAAATATGGAGTTATAGGTGACTCCTCGTGATTACTTACCTCCTCTACTATTTGACATCACTACGAGACATTATTGGAAACTAATCTAAAAAGCCTACCTCATATTCTGATTTATGACAAAACATTCATAGTTCATGTTTTTTTTTAACGGGCAAAAGTAGTTTTACTAGCTACAATAAGATACAGTTACAGATAAGGGTATGTGGATGATGCAATTGCTTTCTATGTACCTAGTAGGTAGTGAAGGTAGTTTTAGCATAGTTTATGTTAAAATATTTATCATACTATAATATTATTCTCGTAAATCCGAAAAGTTTGTTGGTTTGTTCCTCTTTTATGCAGCAACAGAGCAACGGATTGACTTAATTTTTAGCATGGATCTAGTTCAAAGGCCGGAAAGTGACCTAGGCTACTTTTTATCCCGAAAAAGTAAGAGGTTCATGTATTCCGGGATAGCACAAAAGTCAAAATACCACGAGGGCGTAGCCGCGGACAAAAGCTAGTAGTTTACAGTCTAAAGCTAGTAGTTACAATATTTCTTAAATAAATAAAAATTCCGTAAGTTCTGTAAAACTTTTTGAAGAACTATCATCTACTATAGCAGCTTATTTCGATTACAATATCACTTTTTTACTCACCAAAATCATTTCTAATGAGATTTCATGAATTTCAAAAAAGATCTGAATTCGTACTGGATTATTGAAGGGATGTGTTACTTTAATAAGATGTGTCCTTTGAATACATTAAACTAGAATAGGTCGGGCTTTTATAGTGGTGTCGGCGTTAGAGAGCGTGATATCAGTAATGTAGCAAGATGGCTCACGCGTGGCCTAGTATAGCACGAAGAGCTAGGTCTTGCGAACTATACCACCTACTCTGTGACTATCTGTGATGGCCTGTCGAAAAGCGTCCATAACTTTACGTATCGTGACTCATCTAGAGTAACCACAGCTCTCGGCTCCGGCGAGATGATCTCCTCTCGATTGAAAATAATTTCCCACGAAACTCTGAGCTTAAAATCACAACTACTCGTAACGCCAACAATTACGCAATTATTGCTTGCAGAGCACAACAAATCACTTACGAGTATTCATTAAGAGTATAAAGCTCAGTATTCTTAGGTGCCTACTACATTTTCCATCATATAAGCGTCTCGCGCGCCACGCAAGAGAAAGCTCCTGCATATTATGTCTCTATGGATATTTTCCATGATTTATCTTTAAGCTAAAGTATTAGCTATGTACCTTCCTTTTTATAATTATTTGTAACAATAAGATCATTGATTTACACCATATTTAATATTTATCTAATATACAACATACCATCTAGTAATTACGAAAAAAATCATAGTAGACTATGATTTTCGTAATTACGAGTAACACTAGCTCTTGTTTCTTTTAAACTATCCAGTCATTTCCGGCTTAGGTTAGCTGAGTAATATTTACTGCACTTAAGTTCTTAGTAAGCAGTTTGATAAGGATAACAAACTCAATAAATTAATAATAATTTATAAGGTCCGGTAATGTAGATGAGGTAAAATATAAATTTTACCTCATCTACATTACCGGACTTTTACACATAATTTACATTTTATATTATTTTAATAGCACAAAGGACTGATGACCGTTGGGGTCAAGTGGAGACCACACACCGGCAAGCGCAGCGTAGGACGTCCACCCTCACGGTGACCTCATTAAGACCACAGGATCGCGCTGGATGCTAGCCGCAACCAACTGGTCTTATTGGAGATCTATAGGGGAGGCCTATGTCCAGCAGTGGACGTCCTATGGCTGATGGATGGATGAATAGCACAAAAAGAGATTAGATATCGAAACGCAATATTTAAGTAGTCGTCTTAAATTTAACATTGCTTTATATTATGACTACTTCAATGAAACGCGACATGTAAATTAGCCGCGTTTGTAGCACGCATCGTGGTATTCGTGGTGTAAAGCTGGAGCAACGTCGCTAATACTAAGACGAGCTAGAGCATCTATCACAATTGTTTATTACTGTCATTAGGAACAGTTGGAATCGGAGCAGGGCCTGCACTCTCAGGGGCTCTGTTATTGACTTTCGAACAGCTAGGACCAATACAAAACTTTACGGACGACTTTTACAAATGAATACTTCTTTAGCGGCGTTGTGCACACTTATTGGAATCGGTAAAAATGTTAAACTCGCTCAGGACAAACTGATCGAAAATTTGTAAGACGGAGGGAGCAAGTTTTCACTTCTGCCGGCACTCCCGGAGTGCAACCCGCTGTTTTTTTTTACATTTCATTTTTTTTAATTATCCATTTTACGTGGCACTTTTTTGCAGTTTGCCGTGTCCATATTTTAAAAGAAACTGTAAACTGCAAAAGGAGAAATCGTGAAATGGAAAGTTAATTAAAAAAACTAACATACCAATTATGGAAAATGGCTGTCAAACTGTGAAAACAATCAGTCAAAGATTCGTATACGTTTCTAGCCGTTAGAAACTCAAAAATAGAGCCCCTGACGCCTAGTTCGTGCGACCCGCTGCGCTCGCGCCGGCGCCGCACCGTCTCACTACAGAAATAAGTTGTCAAGAGCGGCGAATGATAGAGTTTTTGTAAATGATCTATTTAACCAAGATAAAATATTTGTGCATATTATTTTTATTGTACAGCACTTTGCAGTAGTATAGATAATTTGCAGTGAGTTACTTATTTGAATTTAAATTGTATTATTATGTGGGTAAGTATGGTCAATACTTTTAATATAGTTAATAGATTGTTTACACATAGATTTGCTTTAATTATGAGCTTTGTCAAATAAAGATATTGATTGATATTGATATTATTTACTATTAGATAGTAGGCGTACAACAAAGTTTTTGACTTCTTAGATTGATATATATGATGATCATTCCATACATTTTGTCGAGGTTCAACAATATTTTGTACAGGTTAGATGTTTGTTTTGGGATATCAGGTTTGGTCCCTCAGTGAAAGTTGGTCGTAGCGAAGAGATTATCATTCTCGCTGTGCTTGTGCTTAATAGGATGCTTTCTTTTATTGCTTCTACCTTTTATCGTAAAAAAATGTTATATTTGACCCTCTTGATTACCTAAGGGGTAAAATCCCCTTCCTCCCTTAAAGAAGGAGATCCATGTACCTATGCCTTATCATCTAAACATATGAAGCTTACCTTCTGTGCTTTTTATGCATTAGTAATAATTAGTGCATCTGTGATGACAGGCGATGCAATCTGTCGGAATTACGCGGCCTATACGTGTTTATGAGGTTTCGATTGTTTTACTACAGAACTCTTAAAAGAGACATAATTTTTCACAGAAATTATGTTTTGTTTTGTAAATTCAATTAGGTCTTATTAAAATAGATTTACAATGAGGAATAGATACATTATTAATGTGCTTGGTCAGTTTTAATAGTAATTTTATTATTATTTTAAATTAGTATATTTTATGTAGGAATTTTCGTGTAATCTTCTATTATATAAAAGGCTTCCCTGAGTGACTGACTGACAGACAGCCTACAGCCCAAACTGCTTAAGATATGAGCTTGAAATTTGGAATATAGGTACATTGAACGACGTAATGGAGCACTAAGGACGAAAATTTTGAACTTTCGACCTCTAAGGGGGTAAAACGGGCCCTTTTCGTTTGTATGTAACATTTTATTCCCTGTCCCGATTGACTTGAAACTTTGTATACATGCTTTTCAAACAAAATAAAAGTTACGTTTTTTCCTGTTTTTCCGAATTTTCTTCATCTAAGGGGTCAAATAAGGTCCCAAAGTTGGTGAAAAAAGCGTCAATTACATCGAACCAGCTGAACGGTTATGGTTGAAAATTGGTATGAAGGAAGCACACAGCATGTTTTAATACAGGAACTAATAAAATCCAGGAAAATCTATAAGGTTCCTTAGGGATACGCAAAATTAATAAGTTAATAATAAGTAGGTGTCAGATACGTCTCAAAACTTCAATGCGCTTTTTTTAAATAATGTAGTATCTAGAATAGGATTATGATAATGATAGTTTATCTTTATAAAATGGGGCAAAATGGGTCCCCAAAAGATTACGTTTTTTTTATTTTGTGAGCCAATAGTCTTAGATTTAGCGCACATATGGATCAATATAAGTATTTTACTATGGGATCAACCCTGACAAGCGAAAATTACCTACATTTTACATACATTTTGTCGCGGGTCGATGAACTTTTTGTGTTAAACAGCTGATTTTATTCACGTGCTTTTGGGGTTGGTACCATTGTAAAAGTTAATCAAATTATGAGTATAATAGCATCCTAGAACATGCCTGACTAGAATTACGACTTGTGTGCCATTTTTCATTTGCCTGGAAAATTAAATTTCTAATGACTTAATGAAACATGTCGAACACCGGTACCGGCCTTAATTACGAGTAATAGTGCACTACTGAAAATAGGTACTACGGATAACACTACGGATAATAGAAACAGGTGGGTCTTAAGATGAACATGGACAAGACGAAAGTCATGTGTAATTCCCATGTTTTACCCACCCCGATTTCTGTTGGAAACTCGCTTCTTGAAGTCGTTGACTCGTACGTCTACCTAGGACAAGTAGTCCAGTTAGATAGGTCCGACTTCAACAAAGAGGCCAATCGCCGAATTCAACTCGGCTGGGCAGCGTTCGGAAAAGTGCGTAGTGTCTTCACGTCCGACATACCTCAGTGCCTCAAGTCGAAAGTTTTCGACCAGTGTGTGTTGCCAGTGATGACTTATGGCACAGAAACGTGGTCTCTCACTATGGACCTTATTAGTAAGCTCCAAGTAGCCCAACGAGCTATGGAGAGGGCTATGCTCGGAGTCTCTCTGCGAGATCGAATCATTAATGAGGAGATCCGTAGAAGAACCAAAGTTACCGACATAGCCCAACGGATTGGCAAGTTGAAATCGCAATGGGCAGGGCACATAGCGCGGAGGGCTGATGACCGTAGGGGTCGAAAAGTTTTCGAGTGGAGTCCAGGTACCGGCAAGCGCAGCGTAGGACATCCACCCACAAGGTGCACGAATGACCTCATTAAGACCGCAGGATCGCACTGGATGCAAGCCGCTTCCAACCGGTCTTATTGGAGATCCATAGGGGAGGCCTATGTCCAGCAGTGGACGTCCTTCGGCTGATGGATGACTGAAAATAGGCCTATCCGCGAAGGGTAATTGGGTCATATCCATCACGCCGGCCGAGTATGTGAATTCAGCAACCCGTGCTGAATTCACATACGACATTGATTTTTTCTACGTACGTACAGGTTGCCTCAATGTTTTCCAGCAATGAAAAGTGAAATTTCTTACATAGTTACTCATACAATTATTATTATTGGCTCAGTGGTTTGTGACCCTGACTTCTGGGTCATAAAGGCGTGGGTTCGATTCCCAGGGCAAATATTTATGTGATGTTCAAATGTGTTTGCTCTGTGTCTGGGTGTTATTAATGTATTTTTATTTATTTATTTAACACTTTCTTGCACACCATTTGTACAAAAGGAGGACTTAACGCTAACCAGCATTATCTGCCAGTGAACCTACAGGTACATGTATATGTAGTATATCAGTCTCTGCCAGCCAAATCACAAACTTTGCTTAGTTTGGGATCAGAGACCGTGTGTGAGATGTCCCCCAATATTTATTTTATATATTTATTTATAAACTCAATAGTTAATTTCAGAAATTCGGCAATTTATCATCCAAAAATTCACGTAGGTACTCCGTAATAAGCTTTAGATACAAGTAAATGAAATAACCAAATACTGAAATCGCTTTTAGCGATAAGACCGCCTTTTGTACCATTCTTCTGTCGTTATTTCTTTTTCTGTTATGTTTTACTACTTGTGGTGTCAATAAAGTGTTTTTGTATTGTATTGTATTGTACTGAGACAATTCAGACTAAACCGTAGGCATTATTTTGCAAGTAATACGATAATAGGCTCAGTTATGAAGACGCCATGGTAAATATAATAACAACATTAAAAGTGTTTTTTCTATCGAATGCTTAAAGTAAAAAAGAAACAGAAATAATGATGATAATTAGCTATTATAATTACGATGGCGCCTTCATAATCGAGCCTAATGTGGGCTTAACCACGAGCTACTATTATTTTAAGTAAGTGCCAAGAAAACGCGGACCTAACTGTGGGTTTTTATCATTTTAAGCAGTTACGAAAATAACGCAGGCCAGACCGTGGGCTATTATCATTACAAGTAATACAAAAACGCAGGCTAAAGGCATGCTACTATAATTTTAAGGATTTATTAAGACAACACGGGCCAGACCGCGAACTATTAGATATTATTATAAGCAAATGCCAAGATAACGCGGGTTGAACCGCGGGCTGTTATTTTAATCAAGTAAGTACTAAAACAACGTGGGCCAATCTGTGGGTTATTATCATTGTAAGTAATACGACAATGCAGGCCAAACGGCAAGCTTTTATATTTTTAAGGAAGTATTAAGACATCGCAGTCCATGCTGCGTGCTATAAATGACCATCTTAAGCAAGTACTAACAATACGCGGGCCAAACCGTGACCTATTATCATTATAGGCAAATACTGTTACAATTTTGACCAAACCGTGGGCATTATCCTTGCAAGTAATTTTAAGCAAGTATTAAGACAACGCAGGCCAAATCGCGGACTATTAGATATTATTATAAGCATGTACAAAGACAACGTAGATCAAACCGCGGGCTATTTTCATTTTAAGTAAGTACCTATGTACTAAGACAACGCGGGTGAAGCCGCGGGTTTTAAGCTAGTAGGTACTAATCTACGAGTAGCTAAGTTACGTATAACATCTTTTTAATATTGCACGCCCACTATTGGAACTATTATTTATTATTAAGAAAATTGTGCATAGTGTTATATTACGGGACTTATCGTGTAATAAAACATAGTGTACTAGCTGTTAACGATTTTTGATTTCTGAATTTTGGCTTCTGTGGTGTGGACATTTAGTGCATCCGTGATGCTGATGACAGGCGGTGCGATCTGTCGGAACCACGTGGTGGTTGCTAGTTAGCGCGGTCGTGCGCGCGTGTACGGCCGGTGGCGCAACGGAGGCGCTCGCACGCTCTCCGACGGCTCTACTGCGAAGGCTCTACTGCGAACTGACAAACCTTCTTTCTGTCTCAGTTTTGTTTCAACTCACGCCCGCCACTTAAATAATAAGTTGATTTTTAAATCTGTATTGTACTGCACCAGCCTTTTTAATAGTCCACTAAGATATAAGAAACGGCAGATATTTTTAAATCTCCTTTGATAAAATTATATTGCTAGGTTAACCAACTTGCTGGTTGGTCCCGAGTCGTAGATGACGATGTGTCTGATGTTCCGACATATCGTCATTCTGGCGGGAGTGCCAGAGTGGTGGGGTCCGAGTTGGGCCAGCGCTGTCGGGTGCCCGTAGCGTGTCCGTAGCCCTGACACCAAGCGCAGCGGTAGAAAACCCAGGGTTTTTAGTGGGTATACTGTCCAGTTAGCGGGTACTCCCACATAGCCCTCGAGCCCGCCCTCGAGGTGTGGTAGTATCTATAAAAGATCTTCCCTGATAAAAAAGGCATAACCGACTTGGTCGTGGAAGTGTGCGCAAGTACCTACCTAGTCCGAATTTCCCGCAAAACCGTTCCAACAATACCGATTAAGATGCGCAGATACGAAACACCCCACGGTTCTTAGTGGATACTCCAGCAGGTGGAATTCCCACGTAACCACCCTGCCTCCCCCGGGGTGGAGTGGTGTCTACAAAGATTTATTTTTATAAATATTTATCATCATTAGCTATTTCAGCGTAGAACCCAAGACATGTCAAACCGATAGCCAATTACATTGAGATGTATAAATGACTAACTATTCTCACATTCGAAGATGTCCACATTTTCTGTGTCATTCGTGATCCAATGCAATCAGGGCCGACAATAACCTATTTAGGACTTACACATTAGCACTATGAATTAGTCTTAGCCCACGAGCCATTTATTTTAACAAGTAAAGAAGCAATATTGTGATTTCCTATGCATGGCTGTTTAATTTTATTCGATGTATGTTATGCCAATAAATTAATTATAACATTAACAACATTCATCGTTCACTTCTGAATATAGAGTTCCCCTAGATCTCCAATAAGACCGGTTGGAAGCGGCTTGCATCCAACGCGATCCTGTGGTCCTTATGACCACCAAAAGGATGGACGTCTTACGCTGCGCTTGCCGGTTTCTTCACTCGAGAACATTTCAACCCTATCGGCTCTTAGTGGTCCTTACTGAGTCTCAAAGAGTTATCTTTGTGATAAGCATTTCAAAAATATGAAGCGAACGCAGGATTCGAACCTTGCCCCTTCGGATCACTAGCCCGACGCTCTAACCACTGAGCTAGCTCGCCTCCTACAGGCTCGCTCAGTGGTTAGAGCGTCGGGCTAGTGATCCGAAGGGGCAAGGTTCGAATCCTGCGTTCGCTTCATATTTTTGAAATGCTTATCACAAAGATAACTCTTTGAGATAAAAATCTAGTGTGGAAAGCACTTAAAATAAATATCATAACGTCCTTACTGAGTCTTTCCACTGCCATTTTAACTTGCCGTTTTGCTGGGCTATAAACGTTGGTTGATTTGGTTTGTCTGCGGACCTTACGCTTCAGTTTCAATCTCGCAGAGAGACTTCGAGTATAGCATACTTCGTTCAGCCCCTTAATAGTAATTAATAAGTGCAGGAATTATTATTTATTAATAATTCCCTCACTTTCAGGACTCTCGACATGCAATTGAATGAAATGCGATTTGTCCTAAATAACATCAATCACACTCTTCACTCCGCTTTGCAAGACAGAGAACAGAGAGAGAGCTTCGGGCGCGATACAAACTACTTTATTCACCTAGAGCAGTTTTTAAAGCTTCACTGTTTGAGGTAGAAAGTCCTTCCGTTTTCCTCTTTCATAACTAGCACCATGGGGGTTTTTAACTAAGACTGAGGACTATTTTATTTAAAAAAGTAGAGAAATAGTATTCTACAATATTTTAATGGCTATTTATTTTTCTAATATATTATATCATTTATGACAATTGAACTAAGTTAATATAATAATGTCAACTATTATATAACTATTACTTTCTAATATTGCTTTATACAGAATGATGATTCGCAAGATGTACCGTCAAGAGTGCTTAACGAAATGTATGGAGCCATGCGAAAACCACCATGCAATATTATGGATATGGATACATAGCATAGAAACAAATCGTTTCTATATACCTATTTATGTAGAAACGAACTATATTTATAGCACAATCTATACAAAGCCCACATTAAAATCAAAACCATTTGTATCTTGAATATCTTAAATATAACTCCTGAATAACTAAAGGTAGGATAACAATATGAAACTTTTCCATAAAATTTCATTGGTTTAACATAAATTCAACTTGCGCGATGCTAATGAAGTATTGAATCGAGCTTCGTTATATAATTCTGAAGTTTGAGAGACTTTGTTATTCTAAGTTGAACTGAAGGAAGTAGGTCAGCCGCCAGAAAGATTTGATGGCCTGTGATCGGTACATCGATTCAGGCCCTCGACTTATTGAAAACTTATTTATTAGTAGGTACATATTGTATTTATTGGTATTTCGTGGTATTTTCTGCGTCCCTCAAAGGCAGACTCAGAAGTTTGCTTCTTTACCTACCTAGTTTTTTTTTACCTATTTATAAGTAGGTACATATTGTACCTATTGGTAAGTACCAATCCTCTGTTTTTGTGTATATTTGACAGGTCTGAGAATAATCTTTTCTGCTTTCCTCAAAAGCAGACTCAGAAGTTTGCTTTTGAGTGAGCTATTTTATGATTTCAATAGGCCCAAATTTAAAAGGTGAAACGTAAATTTAATACCGACGTAAAAAATTGTTCTCTCTATCAAATGCAAGTAAAAAGGATACAGGAATATTTTAAATTGGTATTAAAATTGCGATGGCGCCTTTAAAATTGGGTCTAATGATTTTCTGAAGGAAGGAAATGATTAAATTATTGTAATATTGAATGACATGTAATTAATCAATTTTTTATTTAATTTGTTTAATTCTTCAATTCAATTTTAATTTTATTTATTCAACGAAATCGTTTAGGTAGGTAATTATAATGATTTCACATATCTATTGATATCGAGATATATCGATTTATTTTATTAGAATGTCATTTTACAATTGATTTGTAACAGTGATGTTATCAATAAATGACTATGATTAGGTCGTAGGCTATTTTTACCGACTTTCAAAAAGGAGGAGGTACTATGTTCGTCTGCATGTTTTTTTTGTGTATGTTCGACGATATTTTCGCCTTTTGTGAACCGATTTGAAAAAATGTTTTAAGTTCGAAAGAGTATACTTCCGAGGTGGTCCTATTTAAATTTTATCGAAATCGGCTGAGCCGTCTTTGATAAATCAACAAAAATGTCACATCGTGCAAATTATTCGAATTCTGTACACGGTGGAAGTCGGTGTTGCGATTTTTTGCGATAAATAATTATTATACCCCTACATAGGTAAAAACAATTAGGTATAAAATATGAGATGGATACCTAATTGACGTATCTCTAACTAATAAAACTAGAGAGCGAACTCATAACGCGTTATCTACTCGCTCAAACAATACATTACCTTTAGTAATTTTATTGGTTCATTGTACCCTTCGAGCAAATATCTATAGAGTCATAATCGTGCAAAAAAAGTGTCCGAAGCAAAACTCTGCCCAAGCTATTTAGTCGGCAGGCTTTTAAGTTAGTCGTGAGGTCGTGAGGCGATTGCAAGCCGACTACAATGCCGTGCGATGCGAAAGTGCTCGGTTACAAGCACTAATTAGGTGACATAACGTCGAGATTCGAAAAATGGGTCATTGTGAATTATTTAATGTAAACATCCTAGTCGGTATGTATGACGTAGCTCGGACATTTTTTACTACTTTCACTTAGGAACTGTGGCTCTGTAGATATTTGAAACTCGAAGATTGTACCACATCACGCTAGTAAGAGCAGAAAAATCCATCTACATTTTAATTCTAAGTATTTTGCAATAAATGCTCTCTCGTATCTTGCCGATTGTGCTATTCATTGTATTTACCACCAATTATCGCCCGATCAAATGTGCAAATTAAGCGTTGTCAGTCATCCTGCCTGGCCTCTAGTCAGCAAATTATCTAGATTCCATAATTTAAATTGAAGAACAGTGTTTATCTACAATATCTTGGGTCCTTAATAATTCTGAGATAAGCTTTCAACTGTTTTTGAAAGATAATTGCTGTAATATCAGGTATAGTAAAATGTTTCACGAGAAATTAGTTGGTATATTTTGGGTAGAGCATTTTTGTTTCGGATTTAGGTATTTTAAGTATCGTACTTGAAATATATAATTATACTAGCTGCCCGCCCCGACTTCGCCCGGGTACGACTGGTTAAAAAGACATTTTATAAGTATTGTGCTTATATATATATATACCTACCATGTTACCAAGTAACGTCACACACATGCGCACAGTTATTTTAGGACGTTTTTATATTACATTATCATACCTATACACAAATATTTTCGCCATAGAACACCCACTGCTTAACATAGGCCTTATGAATAAGCTCAAGGTAGCTCAACGCGCTATAAAAAGGGCTATGCTCAGAGTCGCTCTGCGAGACCGAATCAGGAATAAGGAGATTCGCCGACGAACCAAATTTACCGACATAGCCCAGCGGATTAGTAAGTTAAAGTGGCAATGGGCAGGGCACATAGCTCGGAGAACTGATTGCCTATGGGGCAGTAAAGTTCTTGAATGGAGACCACGCACCGGCAAGCGCAGAGTAGGACGTCCACCGACCAGGTGGACCGACGATATTATTAAGACCGCAGGAACGCGCTGGATGCAGGCAGCTTCCTATCAGCCTTATTATAAATCCATGGGGGAGGCTTATGTCCAGCAGTGGGCGTCTTACGGCTTATAATGATGATGATGATGATGACTTGAAATATTTATTCAGATATATACCTAGTTGTTATTTCCAGATTAAATACCTACTACCTACGCGTGCTAATACAACAACATTTATAAGAGCTCTGCAACTTAAAGGGACTTTCAGATATCTATAGTAGGTATGTTAACTAAATATAAAAATCATTATTGTAATAGTCCGTTAGATTATTAAAAAAAATTGGACACATATTTTTTCTTTTTTCAATCAAACAATTATTATTAATGGTAGAGATACCTAAGCCTTTGCAAAGTTTGAGAGTGGGGGCTCGTGACGTCACTAGCCGTTACATTATTAGTACGTCAGGCACAAAACCACGCATAAGTATAGGTATACTCGTATCTATTTCCGTACTAGTAAGTACGTATACAATTCAACCATTGACTTGGCATTTTTCTGTTTTAAATATTGATGAATTCAAAATAGGTAGGTATCAAAAAAGTATTTCACATTAGAAAGGAGATGAATGGGATGAATAAAATAAATTAAATTAATTTACACTTTTTATTTTGTTTCTTGGTTCTTACTAAATTATATTTTGGTCGTTTAGATGTTTACTGCCTACAGGCACTGTAATGATATCATTACTATGCTACAGGGTTAAAGCTAATAACAATAGGTATTTAATTATTGTCTATAGGAATGACCGAGTATCAGTTTTGGCTTGACAATTTTGCCTTCGTCTGTCCGGATGTTGATTTTCCTCTATAGGACACATTTAACGAATCTTGACGAAACTTGGTACACGGGTTCTATATTTTTGAAAATGTTTGCCGTCGGTTTTTGATCGGAGGGTATTTCCGTCAAAAACCCCTTTTTCGCTGTATCAATGTTTATGAACCGATTTTAATAGATAATATTTGGCAATATTTATAGTATCTAAATCAAAATAAGATAGGCGAGATGAGATGAGATAAAGGCGTTCTCTGAAAGCCTTTATCTCATTATCTTTACCTATTACCTACTAAATATACCTATTACTTGTCAATGGTTGCGTGTGTTGTACGTATAGTCTTTTTCATCAAAGAAGTCCCACGGAAAATTAGTAGCTAGTACTAGTTTAAACCTTAGAAAATAGGATTGGGCATGTGATTGTGCTGCTACTGCGAGACTTATTTCGTGAAAGGGGCTTTAGTATGGCTAGTGACATCGCTATCTAAAGCACAAAAACGCACCTAGCATCGGGATATTATTAGCTGTTGTATATGTGTGTACTTATTATTATTTATTGATCGACAAACCACCGGAGGAGGTCCTCAATTCGGCGCGTATATATTTTTTATGTATAACCACTCATAACTTTTTTCATAGTAGCCTGATTTCAATAAAACTTTTTTTATTAGAAAGAATATACTTCTAAATTGGTCCCAATTAAATTTTATCGAAATCGGCTGAGCTATTTTTGATGAATCAACAATAATGTGAAAAATGCTACATCAACCCGTGCGAAATACCTATTCGCAAATTTTGTACACAGATGAAGTCGGTCATGCCATTTTTTGAAAAAAATAATTATTTATAACAAATTAATGGGTACAAATAGTATGTTATTTTCCTGTATTAAACACTTACGTATAATTCAAATTTAGTGTAACATCTAAAATCTACTTAATACGAAATCACAATACTACTTAATTTAATATAACTAATACAACAATTTCATTGTTTTATTTGCAATAAAACTAACATAAAAATAACACCGTAAACAATCAACGTTACATTATTTATAAAGTTTATTACATTGACATGTAATCTAAGACATCAATAACAATAGTTACTCTTAACGTATACGATTCCTTAATAAACTATAAACAAATTATTTATCTTCTTAACGCTAAAATCATTAATGATAAATATAATCATCATTGGTATTCTGCTATTAACCATTTTATGTATAAAATTATGTCTGTCCACAATTTAATAGTTGAAATAATAATATAATGAAAAGAGTAATAGTTAATGTAAAATAAAATTATATGGATTTTACAAATCTATTTTGCAAATGTAACCAAATCTCTTTTTAGAATTATTATATCAAGGAACAAAACAATTTATTCACAAGTGTTTTCTAAATTGAATTAGCTTATTAAAATTATACAACGAGTTTAACTCGTTGTATAATTTTATCATAAAAAGTCCACAGACTATAATTAGGGCTACTTAGGTTTAAAAATATCGTGTTCCGTAAATTTTCCGGGAACTTACAAGCTACTCGCAGATCAATCAATAGCCTACCTAACTCGAACTCAAATCATTTATTGCAACATATGAAATTCACATGCAGTTCTTTAGTAACGTGTTTTGTATAGTTATACATATGACCCTTTATGGACAAAAAACAACATTTTATCGACTTGTAATGTCAGTTGTCAATGTCTATTCATACTTTGTTTCCTCTTTGAAGGGAAAAATACCGGACCAGTGCAAGTCAGGCTCGCACACCGAGGGAACAAATGTACAAATCCAGAAAATTTCACAAAATTGGCAAGAACGTTTTTAATATCGCTATACTCATCATCATCATCAACTAAAGTTTTTTTTTTTCTTTTCTTGTCATTCAATTGTTAAAATAATTAAAACATGTTTTAGCATGTGTTAATGTAGCTCTTTTATATTATACTCGAACCTTACAGGATACAATTTACGCACTTTGAATTTTAAAGCCATATTTTGTGAATTTTGAAGCCCTAGTTTTTTGTGATTTAAATAAAAATGTACAGTTTTCAGATTTATTTCTAAATCTACTCTGACTCTACGGACTACGGACTCTGACAATGCTTCTCGCCAAATTTCATAGTTCTATGTCAACGAGAAGTACCCTGTAGGTTTTGATTTTTGTGAGTGTCGAAATATGCGGTTTTTTACGACATAAACGGCTCTAACTTATTCATATGATAACTGAGATGTTTTTCCTTTACACAACTGTAAGAGATTATAGATATACGTATACAGTTTAAATTTCAACTCGATATCTTTACGCGTTCCTGAGATAAAGAGTCTTGACATACACACAGACGGACAGGCGGACAACAAAGTGATCCTACAAGGGTTCCGTTTTTTTCTTTTGAGGTACGGAACCCTAAAAATTGATGGAAAACAATTTTGTCTATTTGCCATGACAGGGGTGTAGACATCAAAGTGAGCTATACAATATACAGTGAAAGACACCTTTAACTATGATTTAAGATATTTCAACATAGATCAATAGGCTTTAAAATACTTATTTACAAAACATGAAATGTCATTGTGACTATAAATAAGTTAACTTTATTGCTATTAATGGAACCTAATATTACCTACAAAAATGATTACATAATATTGATTCATTAACATGGTCGTCTGATTTAACTATAATGATAAGACACAGTATATAGGACAGTGAATGGTAGATAAAATAGAAATATTTTATTGTTTCTGCGTCAGAAAAAGGCAATAAATAGTATCAAAATTATTGCATCCATCCATACATTCATTAGCTGTTGGACGTCTACTGCTGAACATAGGCCTTCCCAATAAATTTCCAATAAAATCGTTTGGAAGTGGCTTGAATGCACGCGTTCCTGCGGTCTTAGTATCTAAGTTATTGCTCAAATCAAATAATTTTAGAAAGAATAGTAAAAAATTCAATAACCAAAGAACGGCGGCTTAAAGTGTTTCTTTGAAATCGCAATGAATCGGAGATAAAATATATTTCGCAGCAAAAAAAAAACTATTTGGAGGTGGAAATATGACTACAGCCTTTTGTCATTTCAGTATGGTACTCTTTAGTTTTTGTTTAATTGGATTTAGCGTGTTTACTTCAATAATTCTACTTCAACAGTCCATGGATGCTCTAGTATCAAATATCTACAATTCTACATACATACAAATATTTTCTAGTATCACTTAAGCATAATTTCTATTTTTTACAAAGGAACTGCTTATCGTTAGTTTTGTTACATTGTACTATGTCGACATATTTATATCTATGAAGGATTCAAATGTATCATAGTAGTTGTAGCACCTTCGACCAATTAATGTCTATTCGTCCGTCTATTTGGGGAAAAATTTAGTTATTTTCGTTCTGTAATTAACTTTAAGACCAGAAGTGGAACGCAAATAGCGTTTTAAATTGAAATTAAATATTTGTCCGTTCACCGCGTCAATATACTTTTTTCTACTGTAACATAGAGAATGTCATGTCTTATGCCGGTGCCACACATTGGGCGGTGACTTGAGTCCAAGCTTAACTACGAAATGAATAGCCAATATTGTTCGGATTGCGTCCAATATCAGTCCAAGACTTATCTACACTTGAGTGTTGGAACCAAGACTACAATTTGTAGCCAACATAGCCAATTTGTGGCCGTATGTGTACCGGTAGTGTCGCTAATATGACAACCAAATATTAGGTCGTGCATGGTAGTATTGGGTGCAAGTATAAAAGCTCGCGCACTGCTTACTTACTTGCGTTTGATTGTTTGTATTAAATAAAAATAAAGGCTAGTTACAACACTGGTACCTTATAAAGATTCATAACATCTAACAAAACCTATGGTTTTGCTATATTATCTACTACAATTATCATCAGTGGGTAGCAAATTTTCCTATTAAAGTAAAGTGATGTCTTTACAAATGCGTGTTCATCTCGACAGTGTTGATTTTGACCTTCTTTCCCCTGAATTGCGCTTCTATTTCCGCGAGAGACTTGCCCTTGGTTTCAGGAACTACGAACAGCACGAAGAAAAATGCGATGGCGCAGAATATCGCGTATGCCCAGAAGGTGCCGGCTGATGTTAGTAAACTCTGTGGAGAAAGGAATTTATTAGAATTAGACAATACAGAAATGAGTTTCACTTGTGAAATTCAAGACCTTATTTACAGTGGCTACGAGAAAAATAATGTGGTCCCCGGTTAGAGAGGATCTTGTAACAGTTTTCGTATGCCTTTAAATGCTGCGAGTGTTTTAGGCTTACTTATTGGGCGTATTAATTTGAACCTTAAGACCAGACGTCGAAGGCAGAAAGCATTTTCAATTGAAATCAAATGTGTTTTTTGCGTTCACCGCGTCAATATAGATATACATTTTTACCGAGTTCAAAAAAGGAGGAGGTACCTAATATGTTCGTCTGTGCCTATGTATTTTTATGTGTATGTTCATCAATAGTTTCGCCATTTGTAAACTGATTTAAAAAATCTTTTTTATTTCAAAAGATTTATATACATTGAAAAATTATCGAAATCGGCGGAACGGTTTTTGATAAATCAACAATAATGGTCATGGATGACACATCGATTCGTCCGAACTATTCGAATTCTGTACACGGTTGAAGTCGATGGTGCCATGTTTGGCGAAAAATAATTCCTACTACTAGTATAACTAGCTATAAATAGTATAAGTTACTTCATGACACAAGCTTCTCGCATGAGCACCACTAGACTGCTGATGTCAGGTAACTACTCACAACAGCTCGTATACAGACCTCGAGCGCGTGGTACGACTTGATGACGGAGAACATGGAGAGCAGGTTGACAGCGCTGGCCATTGCGGAGAGTTGCGAGCGGTAGTGCGCCGGGAAAAGCTCGCCCAGCAGCAGGAACGGAAGTCCGCCGAACCCGAGCGAGAACCCCAGCATAAACACCACCAGGCTGCTGATTGGCAGGTACCTGAGGACATTGAATAAACTAGCTATAGGTCAAATCATATTTAATGACGTCTGTTATCTGTCTGTGGTCAGTAATTAATCGTTGCGTAGTACATGTCAGGAGCTCAGGAGTAAACAACATTTTACTTCTTCACTAACAATAGATACATATTTGGCAAACAAAAACACCTGAGTGAGAGGTGCTATCCATTAGCACCATGTTCATTGCGTAGCTCAGTAGCTGAATGATGAATGATTATTATAGCCTGATACAGCTGCACTAACTCGAGCCAAGAACAGTGCTCCAACTCGAAGTAGAAATCCGATCCCATGGAGGCACTGGATGTGTAGGTACATGACGACTGTAAAGACAAGTAACAGAAGCTGATGGACATCACAAGCCACCAACATCGTCCATGGCAGGTTTCTAAGCAGCTGCACTACGGCTATCATTATAACCTGATGAACTCACACCAGCCACAAATTCTGCTCAAACTCTAAGTAGGAAACCAATCCTACTACGACCATAGAGGCGCTAATGACAGCGGCGGAGACGAGCAGCAAAAGCTGGCGATTGACGTAGTCCACTAAGATCATGCTATGTTGCTCAGTAGCTGCACCATGCCTATTATTATTATTGTAACCTGTTAAAACTCCCCCCAGGCCACGAATCCGACTCAAACTCAAAGTAGAAAACCACTCCCTTTGCAGCCATGGAGGCGCATATTATGGCGGCGGAGACGAGCAGAAGCGGCTGGCGGCCAGCGCGGTCCACCAGCATCGAGCTCACTGCATTCCTTAGCAGCTGCGCCAGGCCTACTATACTATTGTAACCACATAATCTCACCCGAGCCACGATTCCTTCTCGAACTCAAAGTAGAAAGCCGATCCCATGGCAGCCATGGACGCGCACATAATCGCGGCAGAGACGAGCAGCAGCGGCCGGCGACCGGCGCGATCCACCAGCATCGTGCTCACTGCGTTGCTTAGAAGCTGAACCACCCCAATGATGATCGTCGCCGTCATAGCATCTAGTGTACTTCCTGGAAAGAGACAAGTTTGTTACTGTAACACTCCATACTCGTAGCTCAACACTATTCCAATTCCATTTGCTGGGGATGCCACAGAAGTTCACAGAACACATGTTAGACATAATCAAATAATAGGGGACATCTTACGTACGGTCCTTGACTCCAAACTAATCATAGCTTGTGATACGGCTGCCAGAGACTGATACTACATATACATATTTTTTGAATAGATACTTATACAGATGATAACATCGAGATTCAAAGCCTATATTCATCAACAATACTTGGCCTGGGTGAGAATCGAACTCACGCCACTTTGGCCTAGGAGTCAGGGTCACTAACCGCTGGGACACCGAAGCAATCTACGACCTTCTAACTTCTAACACCTAGCGCTATACTGCCTTTGCCAGCTTCCATCAAAGCGATTTCTCTCTCATTAAATGTACTACTTAGTTAATATCTTACCTGCACTTTTGAAGATCTCAACAGTAAAGAATATGACGGCGTCGATCCCACTGAACTGCTGGAAAAATAGCAGCGAAAAGCCGATGATGAGGGGCTTGATCACCACCGACGAGAAAAACACTTTACGCGTGAACAGCGACGGTAGCTCGTTGGGGTCTTCTGTTTTTCTGTAACATCGTACGTCATATATTTTTACTAATTTATTTGTTTGTAGTCATATAAATCCGAAAAATCACAGGGTTATACGACAACTGCAGATACTCATACCAAATGAAGCGTTGATTTTTAAAATCCAAATATCGGAACTTTTGTAGCTCCTATATAAAACCCGCTAAATCAAAGTAAATTCTGTAATATTGGCGCAAAATAAAAAACAGTACTACCAAATAAAGGGATCCCATGTCCAGCAGTGGACATCTATGACTGAAACGAAGGAGCCGCCAAATAGAAAACTTTTTTGGAAGTCGAAAATTCTAACATACTCGTAGGTATGACGGAGTGCAAGTCGAGTGAAGTGCGAACAAGTCTAAGACCATAGACTTGTTATTGTATTGTTTTGAACATTTCGATGGTCTAGTCTAGACCCTGTACTTCCAGCTCTTCACGTTAGTATATATAAGATACTTTGTTGTAATAACATACTCATTGGTGTCATCCTTAACGGTGGCCGTGGCCCGCGCGGAGAGGTGCAGCCATTTGATGGCGTGCGAGGCGTCCAGACCCTGCGCCTCCAGCCACACCGGTGACTCCGGCAACGGGAACAGCACCAGGAATAATGCCACTGGAACATAATATTGTACTTTAGATTCTTGTATGCTTATGTATGATTCTTGTATGATAGCCGTAGTGGTCTAGAAGTAGTAACACTCTCCTTACAATCGTGAGGACGTGGGTTCAAATCCCCGGTATATAAATTCCAAAGAACTCATTGGTACGGACCAATGAGTTCTTTGGAATTTATGTACGGAATTTCACACTACTAGCTTATCAGTGAAGGAAAACATCGTGAAGTAACCTGCATACGTCCCTAGAAGAAATTCGATGGCGTATATGAATCCAACAAACTGCACTGGGCCAGCGTGGTGGATATGGCCCGATCACCCTTCGAGGGTAGGCCTACGTCCTGCAGTGGACTATTAAAAAGGCTGGTACAGATGCTTATGTATATGTGGTATATCAGTCTCTGGCAGCCATATCACAAACTTTGCTTAGTTTGGTATCAGAGACCGTGTGTAAGATGTCCCCTAATATTTATTTATTTATTTGTTTATTCTAGAGTTTACAAAATAAAAAGGGGGAGAGAAGTATTAAAACAATGGAGTGGGTAACGATGAGACAGTATCATTACATAGTATAAAATAAAGTCGCTTCCCGTTGTCTGTCTGTCCCTATGTATGCTTATATCTTTAAAACTACGCAACTGATTTTCATACGGTTTTTTTTAATAGATAGAGTAATTTAAGAGAAAGGTTACACAGACACACCTGAGCGAAAACGGGGCGGATGGCTAGTAAAAAATAAAGAACGTCGTGGCAAAACTACGTCTGAAAAGAACTGACCTATACAGATTCTGGGCACTCGCTGCTACAGGCTACGCCCGTGGTGCATTATTTCTAGCATTATAATGGTATGTCAATAATATAGTACTTTCAGTAGTCCTCTGAATTCAGAGAATGCTCCTGAAACTGACCGATTGTTAAAAACTATGTAAGTAGCACGATACGAGTATGTTTATTGCAATTACCACGTAAACTACTCCTTTTCCTGTTTTTTCTAAAAGTAGACTTTTAATAAAATGCGTACTGTACTGTATCGGCCTATAGTCCACTACAGGACGTAGGCCTACCCACGAAGGGTGATTGGCCCATACCCACCACGCTGGCCCAGTGCTGGTTGGTGGATGCGTACTGTACTGTATCGGCCTATAGTCCACTACAGGACGTAGGCCTACCCACGAAGGGTGATTGGCCCATACCCACCACGCTGGCCCAGTGCTGGTTGGTGGATTCACATACGCCATCGAATTTCTTCTACGGACGTACGCAGGTTGCCTCACGATGATTTCCTTCACCGAAAAGCCAGTGGTGTTAAATTCCGCAACTATAGCAGGTGTATCGGTTGTGGTACAAGTGTGTAAGTGGTTACACGGTTTTGGCCTTTTGGTATCATAATTATTGCATAAATGATAATTAAAACAATGTAACCATAAATATTGGTTGAGTGAATCTAAATGTTTAAAAATTTCTCTATAAATATTATTTTAACTTAAAATTGTCTGTTTAATCCTAATAATTCAACGTGGCCACAAATGATACTAAGATGGCCACAACCGGTGCATCTTGCCTACATAAATTCCGAAGAACTCATTGGTACGGGACCGCGATTTGAAACCACTAGACCTCCACGGCCACATTGTGCACGGCTGACATTTGTGCGATGTGGTAAAGTGCAAGAAACCAGTTTACGTTTTAAACGAAGATTGACAAAAGGCGTGGGCCACAATGTCCACGGATACTAAAAATAAGATCCACCAAATAATAATTATATTTACCGCAGAAAATAGCAGAGAAGAAGGCGAGGTATCTCCAGTAGAGCCAGTTGCCGGCGACGTACGAGAGTAGGATGCCCAGTGACATGGACAGCGTCGGCATCGAACCAAGCCGTCCGCGGATCTCGGGGTCGCAGCATTCGCTCACCTGAAATTATAGTAGTAAGTATATTGCAACGCTTCACACTCGTAGCCTTAACTAGGGTTCGCTGTACTTTTTAGGGTTCCGTACCCAAAGGGTAAATTATTTTATCCCGAAAAAATTAATGGTTCTTTAATGGCATAGCACAAAAATCAAAATATCACGCGGGCAAAGCCGCGGGCAAAGGTACTACTATTATAATTATATTACACAAATTCAACTATATCAATCATACCTTAATGTAAAAGTGTCTATATCATGGACACGACTCGAAAACACCTGTTTCACTAAGTAAGTACTAAAACGTAATTATTTAGCTCGTAATAATTAAAACCACGCCATTTCTGTGGCAAAACAATACAATAATAACCACAAAATTATTGGCAATTTAAATACCGGACTGTGGAGTCATATAAGTACTTACCTAAGCTATTTTTTAAATTTCAGGTGAAAACTTATTGAAAAATAAAACACTATTCGGTAAGTTAATCGCTTATAACTTACCGAACTGACAATTTTGTTGATATTAGTTTCATCTACAGTTTATTCGTAGTACTTATAGTATTAAATATATGATGATGATGACAGTGATAAATTAATTATTTTTTGCAAAAAATAGAATGACCGACTTCACCCGTGTACAGAATTCGCGAATATTTCGCACGGATCTATGTAGCATTTTTCAGATTATTGTTGATTTATCAAAAATGGCTCAGCCGATTTCGATTAAATTTAAATGGGACCAATTTCGAAGTATATTCTTTCTAATTTAAAAAAGAACTTATATCTAACCACGCATAACTTTTTTCATAGTAGTCCGATTTCAATAATTTCTTTTTTATTAGAAAGAATATACTTCGAAATTGGTCCCATTTAAATTTTATCCATATCGGCTGAGCTATTAATGATAAATCAACAATTATGTGAAAAATGCTACATAGATCTGTGCGAATTATTCGCGAATTCTGTACACGGGTGAAGTCGATCATGCTATTTTTGGCAAAAAATAATAATTTTATCACTATATTATAAAATCTAAATAAATAATATACATATACGCGTCGATTTGAGTTCCTCCTCCGGTTGGTTCGTCGTTCAAAAATATATTATGTTCTCCTTTTAATTTTATTAGGTTTTATCAAATTTGGATTATATTAAATAAATGTTTGCCCTTGAAAGCAAACGCTTTAAAACAATGCTGACTGATTTACCAATACGAGTATATTATATTTAACTCTAAACTAAGCGAGGTCGCAATTTGTAACCCCAAGCTATACATGACAACAACCATCTTATTCAAAATCAGCTAAGTATCTCTATTTATTATCACCTATATTAACAAAGAATTCATTATTTCAACAAGATATAAATAAAATAATGTCTGCAAAGCAATATGTTTTCAATGAACGTATTTGATCAGATACGGGTGTGTGTGTTTAATAATTATGAATGGTTTCTTTAGCGGGTAATTAATTGTATGGAATTCAACGTAATACATGCATCATATTAACATACCACGTGTGTAATCACGTGCGTAGTTAATTTTCAACATAACAATCTTATGGCCTTATTGCGTTAATATTTCAGTTTCAATAGTTGCCATAAATTTTGCGAGGTTAACAATAACAAGGTAATTCTTTTCATTGTAGGTACGAGCAAACCTATTTGTTTCTAGATAAACGAAGGTAAGTAACCTTTGGACAAGACACACTTTGGTCAAAATGTACATGGTATTGAATGGAACAGCTCAGATGACCCTAACGTTATTTTAAGGTAATTAAAATTTTAGAATTCGCTCATTTCTGTACACATTTTTGCTCAATTATACGTAGGTACTTTTTGAAAATATGAAAAAAGCACGTGCAAAAAAACTTTCATAGACTAGCGTAGTGGCAAGCACAATTATAATACCCATGGAAACCCCAGAAAACGGCGCTGGCGCTGTCAACTGGAGGTCAGTGATCATCAGTAATATTTACAATAGGTAGAAACTTAGATAGACTTGCGCAGTGGCCAGCAAGAATCCCATGCAGACCCCGGAAAAGATTTGACCAAGAAGCATAAAGGGGAAGTACTTCGTGAAGCCGAGTATAAGCTAACTGGCCATATAGAGTTGCGCCATCACCTGGTAGTTACGATCAGCAATATAACTGGTAGAACTTACATTGACTTGCGCAGTAGCGAGCACGAATCCCGCGCAGACTCCGGAGAAGATTCGTTTGACGAGCACAAGAGGGAAGTGGGTACTTTGCTAAGCCGATTATAAACCAACTGGTTACCAGAGCGGCGCCGTTAGATGAAGGGTACAATCAGCAATACTTGCAACTGGTAGGAACTTACATAGACTTGCGCAGTGGCCAGCACGAATCCCACGCAGACGCCGGAGAAGATTCGGTTGACGAGCACAAGAGAGAAGTGGGTACTTTGCTAAGCCGATTATAAACCAACTGGTTACCAGAGCGGCGCCGTTAGATGAAGGGTACAATCAGCAATACTTGCAACTGGTAGGAACTTACATAGACTTGCGCAGTGGCCAGCACGAATCCCACGCAGACGCCGGAGAAGATTCGGTTGACGAGCACAAGAGAGAAGTGGGTACTTTGCTAAGCCGATTATAAACCAACTGGTTACCAGAGCGGCGCCGTTAGATGAAGGGTACAATCAGCAATACTTCCAACTGGTAGGAACTTACATAGACTTGCGCAGTGGCCAGCACAAATCCAACGCAGACCCCAGAGAAGATTCGGCCGACGAGCACGAGAGGGAAGTACTTCGCGAAGCCGAGTATAAGCCAACTGGCCACCCAGAGTGGCGCCGTCAACTGGAGGGTCCGCTTGCGTCCCGCCCGCTGCATCAGCACCCCCGACACCATACTGCCCAAGAAAGCGCCCAAAGGAGGTATGGCACCTGAAATAGAAATATAAATAATTATTTTCGGACAAAAGCATAACAAACGACTTCAAACAATAGATCTTCTCAGTTATCGTAGAAAAAGTTAGAGCAAAATATGTATTAAAAACCGCATAATTCGACACTCACCAATGAATCAAAACCTACTTACTTCTTCTACTACTACGAAATTTGGCAATCAGCATTGTGTTAGAGTACACATATCGGAATAAATCTGAAAACTGTACATTTTTAATGAAATCAAAATTTTAAAAAAAATGTGGGTCCTAATTTCATAGTAAGTAAATCATATCATGTGGGGTATCCTAATCATATATTCGAAAGAGCTTCATTAGTATATGCTTAAACAGGTTTTTAATTTTTTTTACAATGTGTGATTTTCGATATATGACGCAAAAAGTGAAAAAAACATTTTGTTGATGATTATAGTATGGAGTTTTTAACAACCTAGATATGTACTTCCCAATTTTGTGAAATTTTCAGGATTTGTACGGAACCCTCAGTTTGTGAACCTGATTCGAACTTGTCCGGTTTTTTTTATTTCTATGCTGAGCTGAGAGCTGCAAACTTTATCAATGTTTTGCAGTTCCACAAAAGTCAAAATATTTATGGTACCATTTCACGGAATGCTACAGTTGAGATGCTTCTTTCTTCTTCCTCTTTTTTCCCTGAGAAGAAAGAGGCACGATACATAAATTGGCCTACAAAATTCGGAGAAATGACATAACCGTTCCGCTCGTTTTAGAATTATGAGTCCGTTGATGATTGATTTAAGAATTTAATTTATGCTTGTTTCTTTTTTTCTTTGATTAATTATGTTACGTTAATTACATAAAATAATGATTTCATTAGATACTCGTACATACTCACAAGTAGCGTAACGAAAAAGAGATGAAGTGGAACTAATTGTGTACTTTCATGACATCACAACTGAAGTGTATAAATTAGCGAATGTACTATCTGTCCGAAAACTCTACTATTACCACACTTCATTTTCATGTCTTCATTTTTCTTTTAGAACCTTTTTCCTTTAGGAAATCGAACAAAAATATAATGGCTGACTACAAACGAGCTCGAGCCCTTCTAGATAAATAAACTGTTTTAAAAGTAGTGTTTTTGCTATTTTAGAACATCTCTCATCCATCAGCCATAGGACGTCCACTGCTGGACATAGACCCCTTCTATGGATCTCTAATAAGATTGGTTGGAAGCGGCTTGCATCCAGCGCAATCCTGCGGACTTAACGAGGTCATCTGTCCACCTTATGGGAGGACGTCCTACGCTGCATTTGCCGGCACGTGGTCTCTACGAGAGACCTTTTCGACCCCAACAGTCATCATAACATCTAGGTGTATCTAACCAGGTATAGAATTATAGATAAGTATTATTTTTATTTTAAAGCAAAATCTTTAGTCCAAGCAAATATAAATTCATATATATCCAAAAGCATGATTCCTCTTATATACAAAATATCATGTTCTTAGAAATATCACTTTGTGTTAAACTAATATTAATTTAATCCAAAGGCTTAGTAAATTATTATTTATTATTATTCTTATTTTATTTAAAACTAGTTTTTACCCGCGGCTTCACCAGCATGATATTTTGATTTTTGACGCAATATCATTATAATTTATAGCCTATGTGTTATTCTGATATATAAGCTATATTATTGCAAATATTCATCTCAATCCGTTCAGTGGTTTTTGCGTGAAAGAGTAACAAACATCCATCCATCCATCCATCCTCACAAACTTTCGCGTTTATAATATTAGTAGGATAGGATGTGAATATGAGGTTCTTTGTTATCACCATAAGGGCCGATGGCGTCATGGTTGTTTTGGTAGAATAGCATCTTGATGCGTTTCAAATCGTCGGAATTTCATTTGTCATTCTTCCCAATAACATAGGCAATAATAAAATCTATTGTTGTAGTGGTTCTAAATATATTTAGTCAACATATTTACATATATAACAGTCAACATTGTATAATAGCGACTGTTTACGTCAAAACACCAGAATTTTGATATGGACACAATTATCTGTACAAACCTGCTAGTCAAGCATGCAACCACGAAAAGCCACGAAAAGAACTCATTTTGGCGTAATAAAAAGTGACAAATATATACGTTGCCATAAAGCTGTCTCGTTCTGACACTACGAAAGAAATATTTCTTATCATAGCATCTGCATACTAGCCCAGCTGAGGTCACTTTCAAAACTACGCTAACTACGAAAACTACGCAGTTTTCTTGGCTAAAAGGCCACGAAAGTGACGCAGCGAAATTACGAAAAAGTTATTCTTATACTATTGGGTGCATAGTAGGTACTATATAGTGTACTAGCGACCCGCCCCGGCTTCGCACAGGTGTATAATATATAACTAGATTTTGCCCGCGGCTCCGCCCGCGTAGTATTTTTGCTGTCCCACAAGAACCTATTACTTTTCCGGGATAAAAAGTAGCCTATGTCACTTTCCGGCCCTTGAACTATATCCATGCCAAAAATCAAGTCAATCCGTTGCTCCATTGCTGCGTGAAAGAGGAACAAACCAACAAACTTTTCGGATTTATAATATCAGTATGATGTAAATCTTCCTCTTGAATCACTCCATCTATTAAAAAAAACCGCATCAAAATCCGTTGCGTAGTTTTAAGACATATTATGTAGTGATTTTTGTTACATGTATCATACGTATATGATATGTATCATACATATACCTACCCACACTGAAATTTGGAGTAGCAATAGCTTCGTCTTTAATTGAAACGGGAAGTGTGACACAGAGAGAATACGAAAAATGGCCCCGTTTTTGACAATTTGTGTCTATTTTTGAACAGACCTCCAAAAAGGAGGATGTTCATGTTCGTCTGTGGTATGTATTTTTGTGTACCTACGTTCATCGATATTTTCGCCAATTGTGCATCGATTTAAAAAAGTTTTTTTTTCGAATGGGTATACACCCCGAGGGACCACCATTAACTATTTAAATGGGACCACCATTTAAATATTATCGAAATCGGCTGTGAAAACCATTTTTATAAATCAACAAAAATGGACATGGATGTCACATCGACTCATCCAAATTTTTCGAATTCTGTACACGATGGAAGTCGGGTTTGCCATTTTTTGCGAAAATAATTAACTTCTATTTTCTATTTCCTCAGAACAATAACTAAAGCCATAATTTTGCCATCAAATTTGTGGTTCGAGGAGACGTACCCTTACTATGGCCGTATAAACGATATAATATTATATATTATGTACTTACAACATATTTCATCAATACATATACTTTTGAGAGAGTTGTATTATGATACAGAAACTTACCTGAAAACATTTGACTATCAATACTCCAGTGTGAATTGACACAGTCTTCGTTCCTTTCTATTTATATTTTCTTCGTATAATGTATTCAGTATTACGTGCATAATAGTGTACGGTTTGTAATGTTATGAAAAATTCTAGTTGTGCCGTGGTTCCACTCGCGTGGATTGATCACATTTTTTGACGTGACTTTAAAATCACACTGAGTACCAGGTCAGAAAAGTGGAGTATTACGAAATGGTCTATAAAATATCTTGGTGGAATCTTTCGCTTTGTTCTTTGCTCAAGTCACCTAGATTTAATAAAAAATAGTGAATTGGCTGTGCAAGAACTGTACTTTGATGCTCATGTTACACCTGAGTTGATGAATTTGAGTCAGCATATCTACAACGTGCTCAACGTAACCTTCACCCTTTTAGCTGCCTAAAAAATTCGATGATCCAAAGAAACTAGCCTAATGCAATTTTCTGAATTTTCGGACATCGGACTCCTGGATTAGTGATTTTCACCAATTTTCAAATTCGCCGTCAGATGTTTGAAACTCAGAATTGGGTCTTTACCACAGAGTTATTACAACTAGAGAGATAGCGCTGTTGTCGCTTGAGGCAATTCTCATCCACAAAAATGTATGGAAATTTTTGCCAAGGGCTGTCAAAACTGTCAAATATGAATTGGAATTTGACACTACTGAGAGAAAAACTCGGCAACTAGCTACTGAATCAAGATATTTTTCATGCTTCTAACTCATGCCATATTAAATCATTGCATCTCTTTCTTTCTTTTCTCGTTCGACCACATTATCCCTCTGGTACTTTTGTGGTTTTTACGCTTGTGATTGGCAATCTTAACACGTCTAAAAATTACATTTAAAACAAAATATGTTCAACATTCTACAGCAAGATACACAACCTTCTATATCTTTCTGTAGTGGTGTAATTTAAAATGTAATGACATGATAATTACACTCGTCATGATGTTACCCACATTTATTTTATTTTTATTTTATGTGGATGATCCAATTGCTTTTTATGTAGAAGTAGTTTATGTAGTTTTAGATTAGGTATATCTTGAATTTAGTGGTAGTTAATAAAGGCACTTACCCTACAAAAAAATATTTTTCATCACATCTATTCGAAAAGGACTACTCGGTTCGCCTTTAAGTGCGCCCAAAGGAGGTATTTTCTATAAGGAACTTATAAGTGCGACGGAATTATCTTTGCCGCGCACTTTTTGAATTTGGAAGTATTTGTAGGTAATGTTAATGTTCAGCGCCAAGAAAATTAATGAAAAGAATGTAAATATAAGTTTTCATTTGTTTTATTATTAGATACCATATAATTTCAATTTAGTTGTTACTCTACGTTTTATTAAATAATAATATTATAGTAAAATATGAGGCGCCTTTTGTTTTCTCATAGAGGTGATGAAAAGTAGAGTGTACCACTCGGGCGCAAAATATATTTTTAGCTCGGGCTCCAGATCGAAGTGAGAGATTCACTTCGATCTGGATTCAAAAAAGGGCCCTCGCCGTAAAAATATTATTTTGCTCCCATATGATACAATCTACTATTATAATTACAGTTATGTTATTTTTGAGTATCTGCCTATATAATATGCTGTGCAGGTATCTGAACATGTTTTGCCAAAAAATACATATATTTCATGTAAGCCAATCACACTATAACCACTGTACTTACTCTTATGTATGTATCTATGAATGTGAACAGATAGACAGCCGTTGAGCTTACGAAAACAGCCATTAAGAAAGATCGCGAAATTGTTTAACAAATCAATTTTTCACGTTAATGAATTTAAAATGCTTGTCCTCTAGTCAATATATTTTTCTTTCTAATTTTATTATAGACACTCTCATGCGTGTCTAAAGCTTATTTTGGGTAAGAATGAGGACAGGTATAGCACATTTCAAAAATGACTTGGATCACGAGGCTAGTCGTCACAAAGACCGCAGTACAGGCCGATTCAAACTTCTTGGCGGCTATGAACACGAGGCGAGCAAATTAACAAATCAAAGGCCACTTGGGATGTTATTAATAACCAAAAAACCAGATATCCAAATAATACTATCTCTGACATAATAACATCAGAAAAAGAAGTACTGAAAGATCCAGAAAAAATTGCAGATCATTTTAATGACCATTTTGTAAATTTTGCAGAAAATAGCCCTAACGTAACCAATTCGGAACGAAATAGAAATATCAAGGAAACTTTAGGCACTGCACATCCGAAATCACTTTTTATGACCCCAACTATACCATTTGACATAACTAAAATCATTAGCGCCTTGAAAAACTCGAATAGTGTTGGTACAGACGGAGTCGCAACTAAAATAATAAAAGATGTAGCTGTTGCAATATCTCCGGTTCTAAGCTATATTATAAATATATGTATGGAATATGGCGTGTTTCCAGAGTTGTTAAAAACCGCAATTGTCAAACCGCTGTATAAAAAAGGAAACAGATGTGATGTAGGAAACTATCGCCCCATAGCTATTATCTCTGTATTTTCCAAAATTATAGAAAAGGTGATATTTACCAGAGTTTATTCGTATTTTGAGCATCACAATTTATTTACAGAAAATCAATATGGGTTTAGAAAAGGCAAAACGATAAATATGGCCATATTTAATTTTCTCAAGAAGGTAATGACTAGTCTAGATAAGAACTTTAGAACGATAGCACTCTACATGGACATGACTAAAGCCTTCGACAATGTCCACCACGATATCTTATTACAAAAGCTTTATATATATGGTGTTAGAGGTATTGCACATAAGCTCATAGAATCTTATCTTACAAACAGATCGCAGATTACTCAATTGTCTAGGATGTGCCAAAAAACAACAACTATTAAATCATACCAATCTAAAATAAGATATGTACGATTTGGCGTACCTCAGGGCAGTGTACTTGGGCCTCTATTATTTTTAATTTATATCAATGACATGGTAAATGCTTCGAATCATCCTATGACCTTATTTGCTGATGATAGTACAATTTTATTTACAAGTGACAAGCATAGCGATATAGAATTTGACATTAATAATACACTGACATCTATAATAAATTGGTTGACTAGTAATAATTTAAATATAAACATTGATAAAACTCACATTATGGATTTTAGGATAAAACAAAATAATATTATAAACTTTAACATCGAATATAGTGGAAAGCAAGTCACTGAAGTAGAACTAACACGCTTCCTCGGACTAACCATAGATAAAAATCTGTCATGGAAATTCCACATAGATAAAATTTCGAAAAGGTTACATAAATTTGCGTATGCTCTTTTTCAACTCCGCAAAACAGTTAACGAAACTGCATTACTAACGGCGTACTATGGACATGCTGCTTCAATTTTACGTTACGGTATCCTATTCTGGGGAAATTCAACGGATCGTCTTAGGGTTTTCAGGGCACAAAAGCGTTGCATACGATCTATTTGTGGTCTGAAACGACGAGGCTCTTGTAAAAAACAATTTGTTCGGTTGAAAATACTTACGCTGCCTTGTTTATACATTAGTGAAATTGCTGTTTTCATTAAGTCCAATCCTGAACTCTTTAAAGTGTGGCCAGTAGGAAGTAGGCGAGAGGGTTGCTTACATATTGTCCCTTCAAAAACAACATTTTTAAATAAAAGTATATTCTGCATGGCACCAATTATTTACAATAAAATACCAGAAACCATTCGTAATAATAATGATCTAAATATATTCAAAAACTTACTGAACAATTTGTTAGTTAAAAAAGCATACTACAGCGTCGACGAATTTCTTTCAGATAAAAACATGAGTGGCATAATATAAGTCATTTTTGCATTATACTTACATATAAGTGTTCAGCTTGTTGACCTTCTGTATCATGACTGATTTGACAATTAATTATTTTTGACATTTATATACTTTAAATCTGATTGACATACTGTTTAATTGATGTACCTAATTTTAAACTTACTATGTTTATATAGCTTCAAACAACCAATTGTCTGTATGCCATTGATGGCGGAGGCTAGAGAACTTTTTATAATTTATTCGGACATCTATGTATTTACATTTATACCTAGTTTCACAGACTAATAAATCATTGTATCATTGTATCAAATTCTTTATATCAGCTGCGAGAGAAGTGGGATGTGCGCAGGTTATAGCCGCCAAAAAAAATTATTCGACGTATGGGACAACGGACCGCACTCTATGGTACCTACATAGTTTTATGAATATAAGTTGTCCCTAAATCTATGTAGGTACACGTTAATACAATTGCCTGCCTCGGTGGCTCAGTGGTTAGTGACCCTGATTTTTGGGTCAAAGAGGCGTGGGTTCGATCCCCACCCAGGGCAAACATTTATGACATGAACATAGGTGTTTGCTCTGTGTCTAGGTGTTATTTTGGTACTATCTATATAAATATTAAGTATTTTAAAAAAAGTATATGTAGTATACCAGTCTCTAGCAGCCATATCACAAGCTTTGCTTAGTTTGGGGTCAGAGATCGTGTGTAAGATGTTCCCCAATATTTATTATTTATTTAATTATTCTTCATTAGTTATTTGTCATATCTCTGTGTTTGCAGGATTATTATGTCAATGTGTATTGTTATAATTATTATGACACTTTCAAGTGTATCCTTGTGTGGATATTAAATATTAGGGGACATGGTACACACACGGTCTCTGACCCCAAACTAAGCAAAGCTTGTGATATGGCTGCCAGAGACTGATATACTACATATACAATCGATCTGATCCGATCGAGACTGATATACTACATAACAAATCGATCAACGTGTACAAAATACATATTGGATATATTGTTTTTGGAAATCAATGAATAATATTAGAAAAAATGTCCAAGGTCTCTTGCTTACTTAATTATAACTATGACTCTTTTTTTCTATTATTTAAGTTATCTGTGACGACTTCTGTTTGGATTCTAATAAAATAAATGAGATTTTTATGTACTTTTGAGTTAATTAATGGCCGCGAGTCCTTGATTCTAATCAGCATTAATTATTTTTTCAATACTTGCATCTCTAAGTATTTATGAAAGACCGTCACTTTCACGCATTTATTGAAGACTAGCGACTCGCCCCGGCTTTGCACAGGTGTATTATACTTACATATAAACCGTTCCCTTGAATCACTCTATCTATTAAAAAAAACCGCATCAAAATCCGTTGCGTAGTTTTAAAGATATAAGCGAACGCGAACCTATTCGAAATAAAAAAAGAAAGCATACATGGGGACAGACAGCGGGAAGCGACTTTGTTTTATACTATGTAGTGATAAAAAAGGACAAGTGCGAGTCAGGCTCGCTCAAATAAACTCCCATACAAATCCTGAAAAATAGCAAACAAATCTGAAATTTTACTTAGTAACCTTAGGGCGAAGCTGGTCTTCGATTGTTTACGCAATGGCGTTATTTGTCCTTTAAAACGCACAATAAGGGTTTTTTTTCTACTTTTCTTGTTATAAATCAAAATTTACATAATTTAAAAATAATCAAAAACCTGTTATAGCTTGTGCCAGTAAAGCTCTTTCATATGATAAGATTAACTCCGATTAAAATTTGGGCCTCAATCTCTTGTATATAGGCCCTGTAGTCTCGTGATCTAGCTAAAATATGCAGTTATCAGATTTATTCCTATATGTTTATTCTATTACAATGCTCTATGCCAAATTTTATAGTTCTAGATTAACGGGAAGTACCCTATAGGTTTTGATATTTGCGAATTTGTAGGACATAAACGAATCTAAGTTTTTACTGCGATAACTGAGAAGTTTGATTTTTTCACAACTGCAAGAGACTATAAATGTACTTAAATGGTTTAAATTTCAACTCTTTAACTTGACGCGGTCCCGTGATAAAATATCTTGGCATACGGACAGACGGACGGACACATGGACAACAAAGTGTGCGGACAACAAATTTGAATGCTATAGCATTACCTTACCTTACCCTTATAAGGGTTCAATTTTTTTCTTTTGGAACTACGCAACCCTAAAAATACGGGATAAAAATTATTTAAAATGAACGGTCAGATCTATTAAAATACAGGCACGCATATAACAAGAAAATCATTTCAAAAATTTAATTAAAATGAAAAATTTTGCCGAACATTGGCCTTGTAATTCCGTTTGTTTGTAATTTCGGCAGATGTTCTACTTTAAATATTTGATTAACTATCTAATTAATTTAATCAAGTTCATAATATGTACTTGCCGAATATGGAAATTTCATCATCTAAAATATTTTTTATGTCTGAGACATATAAATGTATAATATTTAGGGTTCGGTGTACCTCAAAAGGAAAAAACCGGACAAATGCGAGTAAGGCTCGCGCATCGAGGGTTCCGTACAAATCCAGAAATTTTACAAAATTGGGAAGTACAAAGTTGTTAAAATCGCTATGCTATAACCATCGACAAAAAAGTTTTTTTTTTTCACTTTTCTCGTCATACATCGAAAGTTACTCATTGTTAAAATAATGAAAAACCTATTTTATGTAAGACCTTCACGAGGCCTCCCCCCGAGGGAAGAACTTACCAAATACTGGGAAAAATAATTTAAAAACTGAGGATTATCGACACGACGAAGAAGAAGAAGCATGTGCTAATGAAGTTATTTTATATTATACCTTACATGATACGATTCACTCACTTTGAATTTTGAACCCATATTTTGTGAATTTTGAGGCCCAATTTTTTTGAGATTAGAATAAAACTGTAGAGTTTTCAGATTTATTTCTATAAGTGTACTCTGAGACAATGCTTCTCGCCAAATTTCATAGTTCTATGTCAACGGGAAGTACCCTGTAGGTTTTGATTTTAGCGAGTGTCGAAATATGCGGTTTTTACGACATAAACGGCTCTAACTTTTTTAAAAGATAACTGCGAAGTTTTTCTTTTACAGAACTGCAAGAGACTATAAATCTACGTATACAGTTTAAATTTCAACTCGATATCTTAACGCGTTCCCGAGATAAAGAGTCTTGACACACACACAGACGGACAGACGGACAACAAAGTGATCCTATAAGGGTTCCGTTTTTTCCATTTGAGGTACGGAACCCTTATAGAATCCGTTTTTAGTCCGTGTTGTCTGTGTTTTTTTTTTATTTTGAGTAGGTTCGCGTTTGACTACACATTGCCTGATATTAAGCAGATGTGCGGTCTAGGGTGTAGCAGGCTTACCTAGAAGATACCTATTTACTCGGGATTTATAGACACCCACGCTGTACTTTAACGGGAAGACAGACCCAGGCAAAGCGTCTGTCCGTGTTTACCTATGTTGTCCGTCCGTCCGTGTGTCAAGATCTTCTATCTCGGAAATGTAAAGGTATCGAGTTGATATTAAAACCTTATTATACCTAAGCAAATCTATGGTCTCTTGCAGTTGTGAAAAAAATCAAACTACTCGGTGAACGTAAAAAAAGTTACAGCCGTTTACCTACGTCGCAAAAACCGCATATTACGACACTAATATATGGGATCAAAACTTATACCTAGAGTACCTACCTACTTTCCGTTGACCTAGAACTATACAATTTGGTTCTAAGACAATGCATCACGTCTTAGAGTACACATAATTATCACACATAATAGGTATAGGAATAAATCTGAAAACATTTTATTTTGGTCCCAACAATAGGGCCGAAATGCAAAAATGAGGGTCCAAATTTTAAAGTAAGTTAATCGCATTACATGCTGTTTTATATGAAATAGTATCTTTATCACGAATTAAAACATGTTTTATTTTTACTATATTGTGTCATTCTATCAACAGCATTGTCATCTACATTTAAGCTACTGGAGCAGTTATACCAGCGGCCCAGAGCCTCTCACCGTTACTTTAACGAGCTGGGCTGGCTCGGGTAGACGCTGGAGGGGGAAATGAAGGGGAGAGAACCAAATCCCGGTCCTGTACTAATGAGTTCGTTGGAATTTAATGTAGGTTCGGAATTTCATACCACTGGCTTTTCGATGAAGGAAACATCGTGAGGCAACCTGCATACGTCCGTAGAAGAAATTCGATGGCGTATGTGAATCCACCAACCCGCACTGGGCCAGCGTGGTGTATATGTATCACCCTTCGTGGGTAGGCCTACTTCCTGCAGTGGACAATTAAAAAGGCTGGTACAGTACAGTTCAGTATGAAGTTGAAAGCAAAGTCCCCAGCTGAAATGGGGATGATACTAGCTAATGCATACCTATCCAGGACTTCTGTTCACTGTGCTGGATGATGTGAGGGTCGTAGAGCTCGATGGAGGGGATGGCCGAGGCGGAGTACCCTCTCACCAGCCCGATGATCAGGAAAGACAACGAAGCTCCGAATGTTAGCCATGCCTGGAACAAGTTTATACCGTTACAAAGTGTCACACAATTTAGGAGCCGTTGTGGTCTGATGCGAGTTGCAGACCAAGAACTACGCTAAAGGTGGGCATACAAGGTGTCGCATCAGTCCAACTGTCTGAAAAAAAATTCTCCACACTCGGGTTTCAATTCAGTTTTAATTGACATATTCCACTGCGGTTCATACACAGAATATCGGTATACTAGAGTTTGTGCAAAAAGAGTAGCGTCGTAGGTGAGGTCGCCCGTGTGCCATTTTACTATTTTTTTACGTTGACAACACTGCTCTGTCATTAAATAAATAATAAAATCAATAAATCATTTATTTCGTTGCCAAATTATGAACAAATTACAAAGTGATCTTAAATTTAACTTAATTAACAAAATTCATGCAGGATAGATTTTATCACTAAACAATTAAAATTATGAAATCAAATAACATATTCATGTATGTAGCCCTAGCTCCCGCAGTAGGATTCCCTGAGTTTGCGGGAGCTACTCGTAGTTCTCTTCTGTTGTGCTTAATTTATGTTATTTCGTGTCCATCGTGTCTCATGATTGCTGGGCAGTTACACGTAGTTCCAACCTTGTTAGGGTTAGGCTCGTGCAAGTGCCCATCATGTTAGGTTAGGTTAGTTGCTCTGTCATTGGCTTGCTATTAGAACTAAAAATGTTTGATACTCGATAGATACCAATTCGGTTTTCATCAGTACTCATATATACTGATACTGATTCGATAAACTGGTCAGTTCATCGCACCGTGTATGCCTTAAGACGCTAAGTTTTCCATGGATCTATGCATAGTTCACTCTACAGATCTATGAAAAACTGCGTCGTCTATGCGAGCAAACTGAAGGTAACTTAGGTTAGCTCTTGTTCTCCAAATCCGTTGCCAAAAGAAACATTGCTAAAATGTATGGTATCAAAGCCATGTTAAAGTCATGACCTTGTTTATTACCTAACTTGAATATTAGCTTTATTTGTTTAGTAAAATATTTCGCTATTATTTAATAAAATAACTGTGCTTACAGTTTAAGTAGAATAATATTTACCGATCGTATTTATTACGTCATTGTCCGAAAAATAAGGTTGCCGTATAAACAAAATTGAACTTGATTTTTTTTTTCGCCAAAAATGGCACCACACCTACTTCAACTGTGTGCAATATTCGAATAGTTTGTTAGAATCAATGTGTCATCCATGTACATTATTGTTGATTTATCAAAATCGGCTCAGCCGATTTAGATAAAATTCAAATGGGACCACCTTTCTAATTAAAAAAGGTTTTTTAAATCGGTTCACATTTGGCGAAAATATCGATACACAAAAAAATAAAAAAAATACATACAGACGAACCAAGTACCACCTTCTTTTTTGAAGTAGGTAAAAATAGTTTCTACAAAGAAAATAAGTTTTAAAAGCCGATTTTTTGAAGGTTGTTTCTCATAATTATTATTACACTTAGGTACTTCAAAACACGCTACAAAGTCTGGGCTGGGGCCAAGAAAATCTCCTTTTATTTTTTATTTTATTCTATTTAAACTATGTATCTCTAGCGTATCAAAATATAAACAGAAAAATACACTTTAAAATTGGATTAAAATTAATACATCGGCTTTACATGAAATTATTACTATTAATATTGTATACCTAATTAGGTTTTATCACTTATTCATTCATCGCACAGTACTTTATACTGTACGTACTGCAATTATAAAGTGAATTAAAGTGGCCTTTTGTTTCATAAACTAATAATAAATACCTACCTAGTATTTATTTAAGCACTGAACCATACCATAAAAAAAAACAAAAATCTCATTTAGTGCTTCACTCTAATTTTCTTATTTTTTACCTGTTTACTAAACGCTGGCCAGGTGATGATTTCTGTAGTTTCATCACAAGATTTTACTTTTTGATAATTACACTTATCCATAATAATTGTTTTTGAAAAGAATTTATTTTTATTTTACGCTCTCAATGTTAGCTCAGTTTGGCAATCGAAGTGTCACTAACACACAAGATACTGCGGGAAATATTTCACGGAAAATATTGTACTTACAGATGTACAATATAATTATTGTACATGTAGTTGTTTCATCTACTAGTGCGCACTCGGCTTCAGTTGCTGCCATTAAAGGCCTTGTAGCCCTCAAATTCCATCTCGCTCGCGTATTTTTATACTGTTGAAGACCAAAAATCAATTAGTGCTCGTAAATTTTTAAACATGTACGTTTCATTTTTTTGTCATAAAATTGTACACGTCTTTAATACAATATCGTTGAGTATTAAATCTATTGATTTGACAGAAAAGGTTGAAAAACAAAACGAAAATATCATTTTTATATTAAAAATTCCCAGATTGAGTTTTTTTTTTCGGTGCAACTTACAATATTCTATAATCAAATTAAAAAATGTGAAAACAAAATTTTCTTATAAAGATTAAAAGAGAGTACTTAATTTATTTCTTCAAATCAAAAAATCATAATTTAAGAAACATTACAAAAACTATAACTATTAAAATTTATGTAGGTTTAATTTTAATAGTTATAGTTTTTGTAATGTTTCTTAAAAACTCATCCTAAAAAACATACACTAAAACGTATACTAAAAAAAAAATCGGAAAGACCTGCGGCAGAGGGTAAGGTAATGGCGTTGTCTCGCTGAATAGCAATACTAATTTTTTGGCCAAAGTAGATTGCAGCATTCTGGTCACCTGTCACCTCTTCCAGACGCCTAGCCATGTCCTTATACATACAATAGATGAGCGTCTGTAGATTAAAATTTATCCACATACTAAATATTGGTTGAGAACTGCAACATAAAAGCATTGTGGGAATTTTGAAATCTCAATAACTGTTATACTACTCGTATGTCTCGCAAATGTGTGAATGAGATAGCTGTGCCGCCACTACATGACCATTAAATTACCTTAAGACGCTGGACGAAGAGCTTCAGCTTTGTAAACTAGTAAACTTAAGGTGGTTTCACTAGATTAGCGCGGGAAATTCAATTTGTTTTGAGTTATTTGCCGTTTACAGATAAACTACTCATTGTGTAACTGACTCTTACCTAGAGGCATCTTAGCAAGGATATAAAACTAATGTACATTATTAAAAATTATGAGTAACTTCTCACATATGGAAGTACTATTCGTTCGAGAGAATTTGAGAGATATTCAAAATGGAATACTAACTCATAAATTCTGTAATTTATTTCTAGTCAAGTCAAGTGATTTCATAGATGTTGTCGCTAAGAGACGCTCAAGCACCTCAAGTAAACTTTACAAAATGAAAACTCAATTTGTGGCTATGAATAGGTAGTGTATACGACGTACAATACATACACCTAGAACCCAAAATAGTGGTCAATCTATGCACAAAAGTCCATCAACTTATTTCCATCTTAGTTTTTAATAGTGGTCACTCAGTTTATCTGTAAATAGCAAAAAAAAAAAAACATTAAAAAAAAAATATTGCGCTCTGACCGAGAGCATCAGACTTAACAATAACACCCCATTTTTTACCCTATACCCCTTCCACACTTCTCATTCTTACAGTCGAAATCGCTAAGGGGTCGTTTGATTTGTACTTGCTCCAGAAATAACATTAAACTATATTTTTGGTCAAAATTTAATTAATATTAATTAAAATTTACATTACAATTTTGAACCGTATATACTGATTCAGTTTTGTACGCCCTTTACGAACTAAGAAGAGTAAGACTGTTTCCGGGTGCCGTACCTACACTACACTCCATCGAGTTTTTTTAATAGATGTTAATTATGCTTGTCTACGAAACTATTAGCTATAATATATTTGTATGACACATCACTTTTAAAAGCATATTATCAGTAATTTTAACAAACTATTACGAACAGATTTCAAAGTCTAGGTAATATTGAAGTAAGTGAAGCCTTTTTAGTCCGATAAGTCCGGTTTCCATATTAGCGTATTTGAATGCATGAAGCATAAAGGTGAGTATAGACTACAGCATTTACTTGTAACAGAACAACGAGCCGCTCTATGATTTATGTTCTAATGTAGATAGATAGATAATTATTTATTAGCTTAACCAAATACAATACAAACACATGAAAAATAAAATGTATCACCTTTCACGAACCTGACGTCGAGCACGCTCGCCGTTTGGTTATTAAAACAATTGTACAATTGATGGATCAATGGATGTAACATTTCGCAGAGCTATTGCACAAGCGCGTGCGATGCGCGAATGTGTAGATCTAGTCCATTGAAATGTTATAATTTAAGCCCATTATATTGCATTTGCTACAGGACGCAATTTTATTTTTGAGACATGTGTGAGAGGTCAATAGAAGCTTAACCCCAAGTTTGTGGGGTTGCCGCCCTTATCCCCCGGCCGCCATCTTGGAAAAAGTGGTGATAACACCTTTGTCGTGATATCTCGGAAACTGTGCGTCCTACAAAAAAATTGTCAAGACATAATTTGTAGGAAATTGCTTTGCCTACAAATATATCCTTAAAACTTTTTGCCCTAAATTTAAAATTAATTTCATTTCATTTCATTTATTCATGCTTCCTTACAGTACAGGATGTTAATAACAAAGTTAAGGTACAAAGTTCAGTATGAACCCTGTCGGGCACTGCATATTCGAGTGAGAGTGGTCACTTATGTCAATAACAATTTGGTAAAAAAACATTAAATTTAACATGACTATAAATTATATAAAATCTACCACTACTCACCCTCGACACATTAATCAAAATTAACAAATAACATTACATTACCTTAAACGAAAACAACAATAAATAATAAAATTACAATTTGCATGTCCATAGAAAAGAATCAATAAAATAATGCAAATGTCAACATTAAATATAAAATGTCAAAGATAATATTAGGATAATTTTACACAATAATAATTATAATTTATCAGTCAAAAATTCGTCTATTGTATAATATGCTTTACAGATTAGGAATTGTTTCAATTTTTTTATAAATGGTATGTCATTCTCATTTTTCAATTCCGGTAGCAATTTGTTATAAATATTGACTGACATAGTTAATGTAGCAGATGAGTGCATCTGCAGTCGGGACGTAGGTAACAACAACCGGTTTCCGTATCGAAGTGTTGAATTGATACCAATAGCTCGCCGTGTTCTATATAAATGAGAATTGTTACGAACAAATTTACAGATCTCTAAAATGTATTAGGATGCCATTGTTAAAAAAGTTATAAGCAAAAGAGTGAACAAAATTTCTATAAAATTTTATTCACTTTATTTGGGGTTCAAGTCGGGGTTAAGCTTCTATTTTGTGGGGGGTACACAATTACACACGTCTCAAAAATAAAATTGCGTCGTCTAACAAATGTAAAGCTTATGTAACATTTATATGGACCAATCCGTCATTTCAAGGAAGAGTGAACGCAATGTACGAGTACAATGAAATGAACAGGTACATTCGCTGTGAACATTACGCCGAACACAGCGACGAACATTCGCAGAAATGTTACATTATATGGAAATTGACACTGAGCTCGAGATGCTAGAGTACAAATGCTCGAGAAAATATTGTAGTCTATACTCACCTTATGATTTATGCTCTCAAATACGCAGTAGAGTGTTCTTGTATACTGTCTTTGATTCTAAAGGTGAGTATAGACCAGAGGTTTGGTGCGGCCCGCGGTACAAGTGAAGGTCATCACAAAATTGCTTTGCATACTTGCTTTCAAATTAAATTTTCTATTTTGAAATTACTGAAAAAGCCGACAAATTTTGGCGCTCGCTACGCTCGCTCATAGTAGTAAAAGTAAAGAAAAGAGTAAAAAATTCTCACATTTTTTTAAAATAGAAGATGTTATCTGGAGTTCATTGATAAACCCTGAAGATTGCCATTTGTCTATATATTCTTATAAAATGTATAACTATACAGATAGGTATTTTTATCAATAATTCTACTAGAAATACATAATTACGTTAATAATTATAAGTTATTGGTACTAGTCATACATGTAATCAGTTTTATCTCTGAATTTAAAATAAATACCGGACAAGTGCGAGTCAGGTTCGCACGCCGAGAGTTCCGTACAAATCCAGAAAATTTCACAAAATTGGGAAGTAAGTTGTTAAAATCTCATAAAAGTTTTTTTTTTTTTTCACTTTCTCGTCATACTTCGAAAATTACACATTGTTAAAATAATTAAATACCTGTTTTAGCATGTGCTAATGACGCTCTTTTATAGTGATGCCTTACATGATACGATTTACTCACTTTGAATTTTCAACCCATATTTGGTGAATATAGGCCTTATTTTTTTGTGATTTAAATAAAAATGTACAGTTTTCTGATTTTTTCCTATATATGTACTCTGAGACAATGCTTCTCGCCAAATTCCATAGTTCTATGTCAACGGGAAGTACCCTGTAGGTTTTGATTTTTGTAAGTTTGCGTTGTTTAATTAAATTTGCGTTTTTTTTACGATATAAACGGCTCTAACTTTTTTATACGATGACTGAGAAGTTTTTCTTTTACACAACTGCAAGGTACCATAGATATACGTATAAAGTTTAAATTTCAACTCGATATCTTTACGCGTTCCAGAGATAAAGAGTCTTGACATACGGACAGACGAACAACAAAGTAATCCTATAAGGGTTCCGTTGTTTCTTTTGAGGTATGGAACCCTAAAAATAACTACTCCTAAACACTTGCTTTTTATCCCTGTGATACCTATATCGATATAGACTATATAAATACTATATAATAGTTTGGGGCAAATTAAGGTACTTTATGAACCAATTTCTCAATTTTATAAATGTTACGTGCATTAAAGGTGTTACTTGAAGTCGTATCTACTTAGATAATTGATACACACGCAATACACGATATCTTCACCATATAAGAGAAACTTAGCAAAATAATATCACCAAAATTTTGCGTAGTTTGCTGGTGAACATTTTTTGGCTAGGTACTTTTGAAACATTTGATGTATAATGGTAATCACCATTTAACTAACGCCTGATTTAATTATATAGCAACATATTCAGAGCGGCTTCTCAGACAGCCAAATACCTATTTCTATACCAATATTATAAAGAGGAAAGATTTGTTTGTTTGTAATGAATAGGCTCCGAAACTACTAGACCGATTTCAAAAATTATTTCACCTTTGGAAAGCTACATTATCCCCGAGTAACATAGGCTATATTATATTTTTTTTAAAATTAGGGATCCTTACTAATACTCCAATAATGTAACATAAGGTGTAAAAAAAAGACCTGAAAAATTCCTTACGTCGCGTGCGCTGCGAAAACTATTGATGATGGAATAAAATAATGTACTACGACTTTATAGAACACACCATGATTTACAAAAAATGTCACGACAGCATATATCTAACTGTTATAGTTAAGCAGTAATAACTGTTCTTTTATTTTTAAAAATTAATTGAAATACCGTCGCAGGAAAAGGACCTTAATTTGTATCTTGGTATTAATCCTTATCAAAATAAATTATTTCATATTCAAGACTGTTTCAATAGCTTTATGCAACTTTTTAAATTATTTAATTCAGACATTTTATTACAAAGATATTACGAGTTCAAAAATGTAAGTATTATAAAAGTTTCGTTTCGCCGCTCACTCCGCTTGGCAATTCATGTACTTTGTACAATGTACATAATACAAAATTCACTTCGAGCAAATATCTATAGAGTCACAATCGTGAAAAAAGTGTCCGAGCCAAAATCCTGCCCAAGTTACGTAGTGGGCAGGCTTTTTAGTTAGTCGTAAGGCGATTCCAAGCCGACTACAACGCCGCGCGATGCCAAAGTGCTCGGTTACAGGCACTTATTAGGTGACATAACGTCGAGATTCGAGGAAACGGGTCATTGAGAATTGAGAAGGGTGCTTGGGCCATATCCACCACCAGTGCCAGGGCCCAGTGTGGGTTGGTGCAGATTGCCACACAATATTTTCCTTCGCCGAAAAGCCAATGATTTGAAATTCCGTACATAAGTTCCAAAGAAACTCATTGATACAGGATCGGGATTTGAACCCACCACCTCACGATTGTAGGACAGGCGTTACTACCACTAGACCACCAAAGTTATATATCTCCGCAATTAGTGTGTCGATTTATGTTTTATTGGTAGTAAATAGGTATGCAGTGGCGTAGCGTGCCTTGGAGGAGCCCAGAATCAAACATAGTTGGGGAGGCCAAATCACACATTTCTCACAAAAGAAACAAATATTATGCTTGCATTAAATTGAAATAAATATATACCGCCTTACCGCAAAAGATTTAAACAATGTTTAGCGGTACAATATGTACTGTTAAAACTTTAGTGGTAAGACGGTTATTTATAAGTTGTCACTTCCTCCTAGAAATTGAGCTAGCCAAACAATTCAAATGAAATATACACTTTTCTTGCCTTTTTTTCAGGAAATTGATAATTGATAATGAATAGAATATAATTACCTATATCAGCTAAGTAAGTCTAGCTGAAGACGATTTCAGTTGTTATAAAATTTCTGCCTCTTAGGACAACTTTTGGAAGAATGCTTAACCCGGGAAAAAAAGAGATGATTTTTTTTCGGGAAGCACGAGATTAAGTGACATTGTGGATAACATTTTACTAGGTTTTGCTTACACACGTTAAGGCCCCTGTAGCCCGGGAGCCCCGTATTATTGACACGGCTGATACTGCGGTAGCTACGCCCCTACAAATACGAGTAGTATGTGAAACGAATTGTCGACCTTAAAGTTCTCGAATGTAGACAATGTATTGGCAAGTGTAGCGAAGGTCTTCACGTGAATCTAAGATCTGGTCGTGACGTCCGGAACACGTTGGATGCCAGCGCTTCGATTCCTTCCATCACAGCTCTTTGGGTTAGCAAGTTGAAGAGGCCTTAGGTAGGGCACACAATTCGTAGAAGTAGAACTGATGTCCAATGTTTTTCAAAATTCTCGAGTGAAGACAAGATCAAGAAACTAACTTACATGGGTAGAATGTATAGACTGTGGGTCTGTAATATTTTAACGTCGCTTTCATTCTCATCATTGTCATTTTCTGAAATGATGAAATTCATGGCTATATATTATGTACAGCCACCCAACACATACGAACTCACTTTTATTTAGATATGCCAATACCTACTATCTCTTTTTCATAAACTTCGAACAGTTTAAGACTACGGAAACTCTCGCGATTTGGGTAGGTTTTAACTCATCATAATGGTTCATCCGGTATGTCTAGCATGTGTGTGGCGCATACCTACATTACGTGGTAAGTACCTATATGTATAGCCAATCATACCCGGGCAAAGCCGGGACGGGCAGCTAGTATGTTATAACACCGTTGGCCAGTTAACCCGACCGACGACGCGGCGACGGCGCATCTTTTTACCATTGCACATGTGCGCAAGACTCTATTGTGCAGGGTGTAAGCGCTTCGACGCCCACCCCTTCTTCTGTTTAGATAAGTTAATGTTAAATAGAATTATCAAAACATTAGTTAAGTTACCATGTAAGGGAACAGACTTTCAACTCAGTCTGTTGGGTTGAGATTAGATTAGAAAATATAAAGTAAATGACTTCTAAATCAGTCGTACTTTTTATTGATAGCATTAATCTAAAACACCCCCGCGACGCCCCCGAAACTTGACTACCTACATTTAACGACATAATATGCTGGTCGATTCCATACACTATCTGTTGGGACCAGCTTATTTTTACAAGCTTTTATTTGACTTGCACCTTGACCTATGTAAGTTCGGGTAGAATCTTGCAAGTTAAATTTGACCAAATTGCCGGTTTCCGATTGAGATGTTTTCCACGCATAGGTATGTATATCGCGTGACAATGCTATTAGATGGTACCAAGGAGCTGATCTGATGATGGAGTAGGAAGGTGACCATAGGAACTCCTGTACTAAACAAGATAGACACGTCGTGTTTGGGCTCGTATACTTGTCTTGGCTAGCACCCTTCTGCTACATGATATCCAGGATCTCAAAAGCTTGTATTTAAAAACTTATATTTTTATTATAACATATTTACTTTCGATCGGCTAGGAACGTATACAAAACTTTGCGGACGACTTTTTTTACGATTTTTTTTAAATTTATTTCACGCAGCACTTTAGTATTGGGCACGGCTATTTTAAAAGGAACGGTAAACTGCGAAAGGGGAAGTCATGAAATGGAACGTTAGTTGAATAATTATTTTTCGCAAAAACAGCAGACCGACTTCACCCGTGTACAGAATTCGCGAAAATTTCGCAGCCGATTTCGATAATATTTAAATGGGACCAATCTGAAAGTATAATCTTTCCAATAAAAAAAAGAATTATCGAAATCGGACCTCTATGTAAAAGTTATGCGTGGTTACACATAAAAATATATATATACGCGTCGAATTGAGTACCTCCTCCGGTCCGGTTGGTCGGTCAAAAAACAAATGTGGCGAATGGTTTCGAACTCTCTTAACAATCTGTCCAAGTTCCGTGTACGTTTCTAGCCGTTCGTAAGTCAAAAATAGAGCCCCAGCAACTGACATCACGTACGGTGGATACTGCGTGGCGCATGGCGTGAGTAAAGCCACGGTAATTAGATATCATTAACGTGGTATAGCCCATGATACTAAAACAGTTATCATATCTACTCATCTGGTGGGCGATTCTGTATGAAAACAAGCACTTAACGCGCTCTAGGGTGCTCATTGTTTTTAAGAAATTCGTGTGAAAAATACTTTAAACTCTTTATAATTTATTTTAACGTTATTTTACATTTATCAAACATTTTCTCCTAAAGAAATTCACGGAAATAAAAAAAATAGTTACCGCGTTACGTTACGTTTTGTCGTTAGAGAATCAGGCCCCTGGGCTATTCGAAAAACTTCTAGTTCAATTTCGTAGCACATCTATTCACAAGCCTATATCTCGACTCGCTTTTGACCGATTTGCTTCATACTCGCAACCAACTTTCGTCAAAATTTGTTCGACAAAAGTAACAAGTCAAAAAAAGCAACAATAAACTCGCAAAGTAACATCCGGACATATGAAAGAACATTTCGCCAAATAATCTGTAGTAGAGACGATTAGCTCAGTCAAAAATTTGAAATAGAAAATACGTCGTGCAGTTATATGCATTCACTGAGAAACAATGTTTCGGTAACACAGTTTCTGAAACATAAACATAGATGTTTCCAGGAGCTGATTTGTTTCCGTGTTCCACACGGTAGTGTTTACAGAAACAAAAAAAATGTCTCTAAAACATTATTTTTTTGTTTCGGAAACACGAAGATTTTATTTCTAAAACAGAGTTTATAAACAAATGTAGCTCAGTGAATCTATAGCTTTAGAAAATGAAAAATTTAGCGACATATGCGATTCGGCCTCCAAACCGGCAATTTCGCTATTATTATATCTAGAATAGTGCACCTCACTCGCGTGACCGGCGGAAGAGGGCCATCACGCCGCCACACGTGACCGCGTGCCCGCTGCTCTAATCCCTCCAACACTTATACAAATTGTCCCGCCAAGAAACGATTGAACGATTTACTCCTAGGTCAGGTCATTCATGCAACTTTCAAGAGCACCATACGACAAATCGCATCTAACGAATGATAAACTAGATCTGTAGGAACATTTTGATTGCAAACCGGACCTATCTACGTAACCTCGACTTTTTAACCGACTTCCAAAAAGAAGGAGGTTCTACGTTCGTCTGTATGTAATTTTTTTGTGTATCTTTATCGATAATTTCGCCAAATCTGAACCGAATCATTTTTTTTTATTTCGAAACGGTATACTTCCGAGGTGGTCCCATTGACAGCGTCGATGGCTCAGTGGTTAGTGACCCTGACTTCTGGATCAAAGAGGCGTGGTTTCGATCCCCACCCAGGGCAAATATTTATGTGATGAACATAGGTATCTGCTCTGTGTCTGGGTATTATTTAGGCAGTATCTATATAAGTATGTATTTAAAATATGTATCAGAAGTATATCAGTCTCTGGCAGCCAAATCACAAGCTTTGCATAGTTTGGGGTCAGAGACAGTGTTTACGATGTCCCCTGATATTTATTTATTTAAATTTTACGAAAATCGGTTGAGCCGTTTTTGAGAAATCAACAATAATATAAACAATTCGAGCGAAATATTCGAATTTTGTACACTATGGAAGGCGGCTTTGCCATTTTTTGCGAAAAATAATTAGGTAGGTATATCTATCAAAATACTCGTACCTATTAATAGGATCTAACAAATCATGTCGTTGATATAAGACCTATGTATGTTATCGATTCAAAACGGTGAATAAAGCTGGACTAGAATTGATTTTTAGGTACCTATTCCAGATTTTCAGATTTCATTTTATAAAGGTACTCAATTCTACTTTTAATCCGTAATACAATAAGAAAGAAATAAGTAGGTAGGTAGGTACATGATTATCAATTTACTTTCCTCGCTAAAAGTGCCTTGAATGAATTAAAGAGCAACAAACCACAAGCGAAAAACTTATCGTTCTAACAAAACCATCAGGCGTTACACAGATAAAAGAAAAATTATTTGCGGTTATTACACAGAACAGAAAAAGGTCTCTTAAAGTTTTTCGCGATGTCGTGTTTAACAAATTTACTGTCTAAAAATTAATCAGTCCGCTTTCGCGAGCAAAAGTTTTTACTTGACATTATCAACTACATCACACATTACTTATGTGAAAATGTATTTTTTGTTTCCTTTGAAGGACCTTAGAGTGGACCTTGTAGACATGTAACATAGCTACTGAGTAACATAGTGTCAACAACTTACACAAATCTGACCTTTAGAAAGCAATGAAATCAGTTAAACTTAAACAGTACCTACTTTGTATGCAACACCTAACAGTCACTCCAAAAATTTTGGCAAACAGGTTATTCTTGTTCAATTCTTCGATACTGAAGGTAAACCAGTTTCACGGTATTTGCCTTGTGTTCCTTTTATATGCTCAATCATGGCAGTTCGCATTGCAATTTTCACTCTATAATTATTTCCTGTTGGAAGATGAAGTATACCTACTGTGTTAACTTACAATGGTAATGTTCGTAATATGAATTGCAAAAACCAAGGAGGTTTTCAATGTTTTGTATTTTACCGACTTCCGAAAACGGGGAAGTTTTCAATTCGATCGTATTTTTGCAGTTTACGCCTTTTCACTATTACATTACTGAGATATTTCGATTGGCTTATTTTATACCCTCACAAAAAAAATGTTTTTCCATATCGGCAAAATATGAAAACTGCATCCTTAACTTCATCATCAGTGGAAAACTTCTTTCTTCTTTCAAATAACGCAGCCCTCTTACGCAGAGCTGCCCGTGTAACACGTCTCTTGTGGACTAGCACAATGTCGTGCAAGAGCAGGACACTTTTGCTCAATTTTTGATTCTTCTCTTTTCATTTAATTGTTTCTTTTGACCGCTCTGAAATCATTCGTCATTCCGCGAACAAAGATCTAATAGATAATTATTATTCACAAAAAATGGCAAAACCGCCTTCCGTCGTGTACAAAATTCGAACAATTCGGTCGACATGTATACATTATTGTTGATTATTCAATAACTGCTCAGCCGATTTCGGTTAAATTTAAATGGGATCACCTCGGGAGTTTACCCTTACGAAATAAAATATTTTTTCGATTCGGTTCACAATTGGCGAAATTATCGATGAACATACACAAAATAAAAATACATACAGACGAACATAGAACCTCCTCCTTTTTGGAAGTCGGTTAAAAATAATCACCTGTTTAAAAAAAGATATAAATATTCTTCACTAAAGTCACGTCAGGCATGACGTGAACTACTCGTACCTACATGTGATTCAGTAAGGATTCTATGGTTTGATTTTTGACACATTTTTTCTTTGGTGAAATCGCAAAGTGGTATATTATTCAGAGAAAAATCGAACCAAGATGATATACATGATGACATCATTTGAAAGCATGTTTTATGGGCTTCCCAAAAATATTTAATCTAGATTTTTTCACCCCTCCATTTTTTTTAAATGTCAAAAATAAATTGTATGAAAAAGAACAATACAGCTAATTACTTTTTCTAGTTTAGCAATGATAAAGTACTTCTATCGTTATCAATTGGCGAAATTATCGATGAACATACACAAAATAAAAATACATACAGACGAACATAGAACCTCCTCCTTTTTGGAAGTCGGTTAAAAATAATCACCTGTTTAAAAAAAGATATAAATATTCTTCACTAAAGTCACGTCAGGCATGACGTGAACTACTCGTACCTACATGTGATTCAGTAAGGATTCTATGGTTTGATTTTTGACACATTTTTTCTTTGGTGAAATCGCAGCCTAAGTATAAGGAAAAGTAACTTACTAATGTTATATTTCATTGCATTCTTATGATATCACAACTAATCAAATAAGTCATTAATTATATAATTGGGCAAACACAATAACGTTGACGATGTCTAATCTATTTATACGTTTATGTTAGCTCTGTACCAGCCTTTTTTTTTAATGTCCACTACAGGACGTAGGCCTACCCACGAAGGGTGATTAGGCCATATCCACTACGCTGTCCCAGTGTGGGTTGGTGGATTCACATACGCCATCAAATTTCTTCCACGAACGTATGCAGGTTGCCTCACGATGTTTTCCTTCACCGAAAAGCCAGTGGTGTGATATTCCGTACATAAATTCTAAGGAACTCATTGGTACGAGACTGGGATTTGAACCCACGACCTCACGATTGTAAGGCGGGTGTCACTACCTCTAGACCACCACGGCTTCCTTTACGGCTTATTTTAGCTCAGTTTAGTCTAACTATAAAGTAAACAAGCTTGTACTCCACGGCGAAAGCGGAAAGGTAGATTCAATATAGTTTCAAAAATTACCATACAGGTTACATTGAACTTACCTTATTTTGTTTTATTTTAAAACATAGAGAACTCTGAGGTAGAACGTCATTGAGTCTTTAACCGATTTCAAAAAAGGTTTGCAATTCGTCTGTATTTTTAACACGCTTTTATTAGGTCGACGGGTAACCTATGTACCATTACATAAGATAAGGTAACTAATTTAACCATCTTCCAAGGGTCGTAGCGTAATGAAAATTGGCAGCTGTATGTGGTTCTGATGACAATACAATAATATGGTACTGTCGAACTGATCTGATGATGGAGCCGGAAGATATGAACTGGAGCTCTATGATGGAAAATCGTATCATAGCTGTTTTGGATTTCTTGGAAAAGTCTTGCAATGAACTTTGACCACGATTAGGTTTCAAGGTCTGACGATGAAGCCGGAAGATAGGCTCTGGCATTCTATGATGGAGTATCGTATCATAGTCGTGTTTGCACTTGTGAGAAAAGCCAGGTAAAGCGTGTTTTTCTGGCGTCTTTTAAACTATTAATTTATTTGTATGTAGGTAGGTATGTTACACGATTACTCCACCAATTATGAACCAATTTTGTTTATTATGTTTTGGTTTGGTAGATCGTATCGGAGATGGTTCTATTTAAACTTTATAAACCTTATCGGAACCGGTTGAATTGTTTTTGAAAAATTAACAGTAATGTAAAAAATACTATATGGATCGATTGGTGCGAACTAGGTATGCGAATTCTGTAGATACACGGTTGAAGTCGGTTGTGTCTTTTGTTGTCGATTATGCGAGCTTGTTGAATTAGATATGCAGACTACGGACATTTTAGAATACTGAGTATGGCTTAATTATTATTATTTTTTTTTGTAACAATAACACGTTCATTCTCTGTTGTGGGGAACATTTGAACACAGAACGTCTAATGACGATTAATTTATTTATTTAAGTCCAGTGTTCATGTTGTTGGATTATGGGCTCTGAATAGGTATTATACTTTATCAGTACTCCTCTGAACGTATACCCCTCATTAAACTAAAATAATCAATTCTTCAAATGAGGGAGACAAAAAACTAGGGGCAAATTGAGGACCGACTTTTTTGTTTCACTTACACCACATCCGATACAAAGGTTCGTTTGCTCATAAATTGATCATACGAATAAGTCATCACTTCTACAGTGAGACGTAGATATTGACCTTCTATATAGATTTCCAATGAAACCGGTTGGAAGCGGCTTGCATCCATCCAATCATCCAATTTGTTTTTATTGAGCCTATGTGGAAGGGTGGCCTTTGCGCGTGTTTATCACTACAGAATAGTTTTCCACAAATTTTCATTAACTTCTAATGTACTATAATATTTTCTAGCGTTCCTTCCATTATGGTTATTACAATGTAAAATTTTACAACAAATAATTACCTAACACAAACATAGGATACTGAATATTATTGATAAAGTCCTTAATCAAATCAAGCTCAGTTTCATACCCAAACGGTTGTTTCATAAGATATTTTCGAATATTACATACGAGTTATTACATAGCGTAAAACCGTGGCGACATCGTGGTTCGGATGAAGCACGTGAGGGACTGATTACAAAACATAAACATTGGCACACGTTCTCAATAATTCGTAGGTGAAATAACCGGAAAAATAAGCATTCACTCGGAGCTACAATGTTTAGTTTAGTTTGTTTTATGCGACGACGCGAGAAAATTCTATAGATGCGGGTGTTACGCATTACTTATATTGTTTACTAGTGACCCCGCCCCGGCTTCGCACCAAAATCCGTTGTTAAGCATACATGGGGACAGACAGCGGGAAGAGACTTTGTTTTATACTATGTTGTGATCAATCAAACGTCAAATTCTTCGTTAAAAATTTCAGACCAAGAAGTTATTCTCCGTCTACGTTAAAAATGTAAGACCCATAAACAAAGGTGACGTCCACAAGTGGTATATTATTCAGAGAAAAATCGAACCAAGATGATATACATGATGACATCATTTGAAAGCATGTTTTATGGGCTTCCCAAAAATATTTAATCTAGATTTTTTCACCCCTCCATTTTTTTTAAATGTCAAAAATAAATTGTATGAAAAAGAACAATACAGCTAATTACTTTTTCTAGTTTAGCAATGATAAAGTACTTCTATCGTTATTTTACTTGCATTCGTAGCTGATTCTTTCATATTCATGTCACAATTTGCTAAAATTAAAAATTATAGCCTACCAGTGTGACCAGTTAGTAGGTACAATGTGACAAAAAAACACTTTAAAAGTGTGTCGATGTGGTAAAATGCTTTTATTTGACAACTTGGTGGTTACTTAATAAGGGTTGCTAGAGTTAAACAACCTATTAAGCCAAATATATTTATTTATCCTAATAAATTCAAAATTGATTTTAAAAAATCGGAGGGCTCTTTTTTGTTTTTAACTGTTGTAATAGACTCGAAAAATATGAACTTTCTCGAAATGTAACGAGTGTTTAGTTAGAATTTTTGATTATTATTATACCAGCCTCCATAAATTATAAGCCACCTCCAGCCCATAATTAATTTAACCAAAATTGATAAGGGTGGACTTTAGCCGCCATAGAGTAGAGTAGCAATATTTAACAAAAATTTTAAATAAATATGTGAAAATGCGAAAGAGATAGTAGATAGTAAACATTATAAAGATCTCTGCATCTTACTTGATGCGATTGAGTGTGCCTCCCAAAAAATATAATAGGTAAAAAACTAGGAAATCGCAAACAAATAGTAGATAAGTAGGTATATTGCCAAATTGATTAAAATGAGCCGAGCCTGTATAATGCGGAACTCCGCTGGTTCAACTGGCCTTCATTATGAAATCAGCTGATACCTACGAGTATGTATTATGGAGTTATGTTGGGGAATCTGCGGATTAGGTAGGTACCTATTGGGCAAAGGCCCTAAATACATAAAGTATTATTAGATGGAAACACAGGAAGTTTCTCTATCGATATACCTATTCTAGGATACCATTGCACTCATCATTATGACCAACTTTTAGTTATGATACTCTAGAATTACGAAAACAGGATCAGCAGGCATATATACAGGGTTATTTCTAATCAATTAGCATCCTTTTAAGGGCTTATTCTGTACATCAAATTAACAACTTTTGTGCTGCGACTTTTGTCGCACATTGATTAGCGATAACCCTGTATACAGGGTTATTGCTAATCAATTAGCATTCTTTCAGGGGCTTATTCTGTACATCAAAATCAACAACTTTTGTTCTACAACTTTTGTCAAAACTCAAAATAAAAATCAGCTGTTCCAAACATTTTGTCGTGAACGATATGGAAAAAAAAATTTTTTTGAGTTTTTACAAAAGTCGCTGAACAAAAGTTGTTAGTTTTGATGTGCAGAATAAGCCCCTAAGAGGATGCTCATTGATTAGAAATAACCCTGTATAAAACCATTATATCATATCAAACAAGCATGAAAATGACCAATGTTTATTTTACGAACTAGCGATGTGCCTGACTCTTCTAGTGTTTCGATACACGTGTCTTATGCAGGTATAAGTATAGGTAGGTATGTGTTTCAACAGTCCATGAAAACATTGGAGTAAAATCCTACCTGACAACAAAAACTCGTTTGACTGCAATGAGAGAAAACTGCTTAAAGGCAACAAAAACATCAATTTGAATAAAATTGGCGTTCTTGAATATTATTTCAATGCATGTCATTGAGTTTTGTGAAATGTGATTTAAAAAAAAATTAAAGAGTTACGGATGATGTAAATACTTACTTAAATGAAAGAAAGCAAGTAGTTGCCATATTCATTGATTTTAAAAAGGCATTTGATACTTCGGAGCACGGTGGTCTGTTGCGAGCTATGTCAGAATGTGGTGTTAGAAGCTATGTAAATACGTGGTTTAGCGAATATTTAAATGATAGGCATATAGAAGTAGTAATAGATAAGAAAAAAGTGTAAAGGGTAAGATAAAATATGGTGTTCCGACTGGCTCGATATACGGGCCAGTTGGATATATTATGCATGTCAACAGTATAACAAACGTAATTAACCACTGTAAAAGCTATATGTACGCAGACGACATGTGTTGTATGGTTACCGAGATACACAAGAAATAGAAAGGAAAGTTCAAGAAGATTTTGATAATATTGTAAAATGGGCACACGATAATGGAATTTTAATTAATATAAATAAAACAAAGTTAATTCGTATTTTTTCACCGTATAATAAAAACAAAGAATCTACAGTACGCATTACAGGCTATACTTACAACTGTTTTCACGATAGCGGATATAAATGTGACTGTATGAGTTTACAAGAAACGTACGATTTTGGCTCTGTATAACTTCCCTTCCCTGGTTTTCGCAAGATTACAACAATCGCGCTTCCTTCCAACGGTTGGGGAAGCAACCCAGTTCCAAACACTTGTTTGCCAGTGATAGGAAGGTCCCCGGGGCTCGGTATATTGCACGTTTGCAAATGTCCGCCAGTGAGGTCATCTGCACCGGGGGTTTTTTTTAGGATTAAACGATTAAACGGCAGCCACAAGCTCTGCAGAGGTAAACGGGGGATCATGGTTTTCATCATGACCCTCTGCATTTACTTGTTCAGCTTGGATATGCTCATGGTCTGCATTGTCCTCTTCTTTTCTATCCTCTGGGTAGAAGGTAGACGCGAGTAACTCAGCAGATTCTTTTGGGTCTAGAGTACGTCCGTTGTGAACAAGTGGGACGTCTTCCTATCTTTTGTTTGTCCTAGTCATTACCCTATAAATCCCTTCCCAAAGTCTCTCCCTGTCCTGCCTCTCACAGAACTTCTTCCAGCTATTTATATGTGCTGCTTTAATTTCTTGCTCATATTTTTCTTTTGCTTGCAAATACTTCTCGACGACTTTAGCCTTGCGGACTGGCGCTTCACATCCGATTCTGCGTCTGCGGGTAGCGACCTCCTTGTTCAAGACGGCGAGCTCATCAGACCACCAAGGTATGTAAATTTCAAATTTATGTTTTAGCTTTGGCATGCTGTTATTACTTGCTTCTATAATTATATTCATATATTTGTTTATTTTATCATCTAATTCTGATTTGTCCACTATTTTATCTATTTCCAAACTGTTTATTTTATTTTCTTGTAGCAAGCGGTCAATTTCTTCATAAAATTGGTGCCAGTTTGCTTTCTTGCTATTATAAATTCTGGTAGTTCGACTAATATTCATGCCTTTAGCTCTTTTTATTCTAATTTTGAAGAGAATGGCGTTGTGGTCTGAACTCGTCAGTCTTACTTCTACTTCCCAGTCTTCCACCAGGTTCAGCATATCCGACGTCCACAAAACTGCTAAATATTTGTCCCCCTCTTACCGTATAGAAGGTCGGGACGGTGCCAACGTTGAGTACCTGCAAACCCAAGTCTTCTTATGTCCCCGCCATCTCCTCACCCTGCCCGTCTACAATCGGGCTACCCCATCGCTTTTGGCATTTGCATCTCCTCCGATGATAATGAATTTGCCAAAGTGCCTTTTTATTTTGCTCAGCTGCTCCAGGTCCATAGGGATCCATAAAGATCCATGAAGATTATGGATCGAACAGTGTTTTCGCGTTTTTTGTAGAACATCGAGAAAAATCGCGTTACATTTTTGAAAAAAATTACGTTCCGGGAGAAAACTCTTCTCACCCCTCAAATTGCAACAAAATATTCTGTTTTTAGTGTCAATCGCTTGAGTAAGAAATATTGCAGCTCGTACGTCTTATTATTTTTTTCCAGAAAAGTTTTTAGTTTCTTTATACTATTCAGCCAAAGTTTTGGGTAAAACTATTACTTTTTAGAAGCTTATAACTTCAAGGTCATTTAAAAAACTGTAAAAACGACTCGTAATACGTAGCTATAGTACCTAGCTATTAAAGTGCTGATTACATTAGAAAAAACCCTCAAATCGAATATTTTTTATTTAGAGGTAGATAACAGCTTATTGTTTTGGTATGGCCAAGTTGGCACTTCACAATTAAACAGCTATCTATTGTACCAAATATAAGATACTCGTAATATTAGATTATATTTGATGCAGCAAAATTATAATTTATTCACAGAGGAATTGCGGGAACTGCATATTTTTGATTAGAATTCTGTTCAGAAAACATTAATCTACACTACAGTGCGACATAAAAGACTTGAAAATAAATGAGGTCGCCACCATCGCTTTGTCAGCATATTTTGCATTATTTTTTTTTTATAATGATACTGTTTTCCTGTTCAAAATCTACATAATAACGTAAAATGAGAAAAATGTACGGATGTTAACAATGAATAATAGCTCAGATTGTAGTTCTAGCAAGTGATAATTTAGTTGTAGTGTGTAAACGCGAACCTATTCGAAATAAAAAATAGTTCCCGAAAAATTCATTTCATCTCTTTTGTGTCGAACTGTACATCTATGATTTTTTATGACTATAAGAGTTTTATATGAACACTAGTTTTTACCCGCGGCTTCGCCCGCATACGCATTATATCATTATAATTTATAGCCTATATGTTATTCTGATATATAAGCTATATTATTGCAAAGTTTCATCTCAATCCGTTCAGTAGTTTTTGCGTGAAAGAGTAACAAACATCCATACATCCATCCATCCATCCATCCTCACAAACTTTCACGCTTATAATATTAGTAGGAAGTAGGATGCTCAAAGTATCCCTACGAGCTATAAAGAAGACGAGAATGAATCAGAAACCAGGAGATTCGTAGAAGAACTAAAGTGACTGACATAAAGGATTGCATTGTAGGTACTTAGTATTAGCATAGACTAACCTCTTTGAAGCTTAGTTATTGGTATTAAGTACTCTAGAATTTAATTCACGAAAGAAGTCCCGCAAATGCGTCACCACAGATGCATGTTCTCTCTGTGAAAATTAGTTCCATTAATTTCCGTAGGACTTCTTTGTTGAAAAGGACTCATAATTATGTTTTATTTCAAGAACAACCTTCAAATAAATAAATAACATTTTTGCTGCTATAATCAGACATGAAAACACTTTTCAAGTAGGTAAAGGTTCAACGAACTTCACTTTGATAATATTTACATACATAATATGACATACATACTTGAAGTGTCGGGAGAAAAGAGTTTACCCAAGTGCCTATATAATGATTACGTTACCTACCTATACATATCATAGCATTCACAGTGCCAATTTTTTTTCAATGCGCGATAGTTTTGTGTTGTGTATATATATATATATATATAATGTAATATGTTTTTGTTAGGGTATATTTTTATGTTATTTAATTGATATTAAATTTAATTATTTAATTTTAATACCCTAAGTATTTAAATTAAATAACATAAAAATATAATAACACCGCACTAAAACTATTACGCATTGATATAAGAGTTTGCAAAGATCGGTGCTTAAAATACAAAAAATACATAAAATAAAACAACAATTTTATTATTTTTTCTTACCACCTGCTCTAAAATGACTAATTATATTTATGTCATACAATCACAACGTAAAATTAGTCATTATTATCTTAACATAATATCGAGGGCTACGACAGGGCATTAATGTAGTATGAAACTCCCTAGAGATTAAAGTGAGTTAAATTTGGAATGTCTAATTCGTATGGAAACTTCTTAGAACAGATATAGGCATTGTAAAGAGGTTTTATTCGATAATCCAGTTGACCACAACAATGGAGTAGGCCATGATTGTCACGTAGTATTTACATTATCTATTTACATTTAGGATCTGGTTGGCATTTCCTCAAAAATTTGTATGTAATGTTCTAATTTTTATTTTATTCTGAATATTACCTAGTTGCTTAGTAAGTACACGTAGTGAGGATTAAGAATGTGTGTTAAAAATATTAAAATTCCTGGGTTTTTATGAAAAGTAAAGTATTTAACGCTGGAACAAAGTCTCTCTGTCTTGGACGGCTTGAACTTCACTCAGGTCAGGCCTTTATATAATTATTTTGTACTATATCTATATTATATAAATCTTTATATAAACTTTAAACTTAACTCTAGAGTCTTTCGTTACGCTCAGGGTCCTATAAAGGGTTATTTCTAATCAATTAGCATCCTCTTAGGGCCTTATTCTGTACATCAAAACTAACAACTTAAGTGCTGCGACTTTTGTCAAAAGTTCCATAGAAAAATAACGTTCACTCGCGACAAAATGTATTTGTTTATTTATTTATTGAGATATAAACGAATAATACCATTTACATACATCTCACGAAATAATTATCACAAATAGTATTTAAGAGTATGTATGGAACAGCTGATTTTTTTTTTAGTTTTGACAAAAGTTGCAGAACAAAAGTTGTTAGTTTTGATGTACAGAATAAGCTCCTAAAAGGATGCTAATTGATTAGAAATAACCCTGTATATCGCGCGTGACATTAGACAGTACATACTTTGTCCCCATGTTCAATAATGTACTATTATCACACAGTGTCTAGCCAAGCCGTAGTCTTCTGCTACAGAACCACTTCACGTATCTATCTACCTACTCATAATGTAAAACGATGGCAAACTTTGTAAATGAGAAATAAGCACTTCTCACTAACATTAATATTATGAGTAGTATTTATAAGTGTTATCTTTAGTTGCCTATCATTAGTACGGTGAAGAGGAATATTCTAAATTTTGAGTGCAACTTTACAGCGCTGATAAAATTACTAGCGTAATGTACCTATTTGTCCAAATTCACTTTTATGGTAGTACTAGCTTTTGCCCGTAGCTTTTCCCGCGTGATATTTTGATTTATGTGCAATTCCAAAGGAACCTTTTTTCGGGATGAAAAGTAGCTTATGTCGTGTTTTAAACAATGTCCATGCTGAAAATCAAGACAATCCTTTGCTCCGTTGCTGCGTGAAAGAGGAACAAACCAACAAACTAATAAATATATTTTCGGATTTATAATATTAGTAAGGATTTCGAACCTAGCTGCCAATTACAGGTACTGCTGAAAGCACAGAACAGCGAACGCTGAGAGCACGTGTAGCAGCTGATACAAACTAGTAGTGCAGCTACGGCTAACTTCAAGGCAGCTGCACGTGCTGCTGGAGCAATGGCAGTGGCACCTCGGTTCGAAATATGTAGTATCTTTATGCCTTAAAATATGATTAAAAATAATATTTTTCTTAATATTCAGGGTATTTCTAATCAATTAGGATCCTTTTAGGGGCTTATTCTGTGCATCAAAACTAACAACTTTTGTTCTGCAACTATTGTCAAAAATAAAATAAAATTGTTGTTCCATATAAAAATATCGTTCACTGATTTTTTTTTAGTTTTGACAAAAGTCGGGGATAAAAGTTGTTAGTTTTGATGTACAGAATAAGCCCCTAAATGGATGCTAATTGATTAGGAATAACCCTGTATACTTTAGGAAACATCGAAAATAGTATCTTTATACCCTAAATTGCCCTAAAATATGGTAAACATTTTTTCTGTTTCTTAATATTTACATTAGTAGACATAGAGATTTTTCTGTTTCATTTGATTTATGTACCTACTTGTCGATATACGACAATAATATAAATAAACCGCCTTACCACAAAAGATTTAAACACGCTTTAAACACTGTTTAATCGTGCAATTTGTACTGGTAAACAATGTCTAAAGAGTGCGTAAAACTTTTGTGGTAAGACGGATAATTTAAAAAAAACTAAACAACACGCTTTGGATACATCAATTTCTAATTTTTTTTTAAAATGCATTGTCATCGGTCTTTTATAGGTGTGCAAAGTTTAGAGAAAATCTGATCGCTCAAAGTTGGTCAAAATCGAGCTCAAAGGGGATGGTTACAAGCAAGCAAATATACAGGTGAAATTAACACAAGCGTGTTAAAAAGATTACGCGCTATTTCACTGCCCATTCATTCACCTATATAAGTTAGTTTATCAAAATATGTTGAGTAACATAGGCGATATGGTAGAGCGTACGTAAAAACAGACATTTCGACAGACTGTTACACTTATCCTCTTACGGTTGGCTTGGCCCTGAATATCACGGGATTACCTTCAAGAAGCTAAATTATATACTTAATTACCGCAATCATTTAACTATAGATATAATTAGAAATTTAACTTTCCTTATTTTTTATTTATAGTAATAAAGTGATAGATACCAATTAGTTAGACAGTAAAATCTATTTTACTGTTGTTAATATAATTAACCGGTTCCTTAATAATATAAATATAGTTTGAAAAAAATTTTTTTTAATAAATGCTTTGTCATCGGTGTTTGATAGGTGTGCAAAGTTTAAAGAGAATCTGATCGCTCAAAGTAGGGCAAAATCGAGATCAAAGGGGTTGGTTACAAGCAAGCAAGCAAGCAAACATACAGGTGAAACTAATAAAAGCGTATTAAAAAGGAAAAGAAATGTGCTGTGACATCGTATCTGTCTGAAATTATCAATTATCCGGGTAAGCCTTATATTTCGACTAAGGTTAGGTAGAGTTTGTGACTTTAGATCTCGTAGAGTTAGGGCAATTGAGCAAAATGCTTAGATTTTCATGCATCACTTGGCATTTTTTCTGTTTTATTCCATATTGATGTCTTCATGCTACTTACATAAGATCTGATATAACTGACAGGACGAACCATGTGGTCTCGTCTAGGCAAAATTTTACATTAAAACGTTGTTGATGGGATTCATTTGTTTGATTTTATGCTCCGGGTAATCTTCGGACACACCACCTAATATTTGAAAAAATATTTCTTCGAATAGAAAAATATGTTTCATTCATTATACTAGGTACCTAAGGACTATGCCGCTAAAAGGTCATGTACTCATGATTATCAACAACTTTCACTATGGGACTATTTTCTTTTCAGTATAACTGACCATGGAGAACTTCGGACTTTTTCGTCGATTCATTAAGATGGTGAGATTAAGAGATTAATTGATTGAACCAAAAGGTTAATTGTTAACAAACTAACACGCATTTTTGAGTAGTCGTGTAAATGTTTTATTTATTAATTAAAAGGACTAAGACTACATAAAAATTAAATCGGGATGTTTACATTGTATTGTCTTGAATCCCTTAGTAACACATAGTACTAGCACGTATTTGTATACTGTATTTAATCTGCATATACATAGGGATACTGAATACAGAGAGGATGTATTAAGACGAAAGAGGGAGAATTAGACCATCATTATGAAAAAAATTTGTAATATGACTAACTCAATATAGAAAAAACCGAACTAGTGCATGTCAGGCTCGTACATCGAGGGTTCCGTACAAATCCAAAAAAAAACACAAAATTGGGAAGTAAGTTAGTGACAGTGTGACAGTTGAGGGTGTTACTCATTGAGAACAAATGGTTAAAATCTCTATACTATAACCATCGACAAAATAGTTTTTTTTTCTCTTTACTTGTGATACAAAATTGCACATTGTTAAAATAATTAAAAACTTGTTTTAGTTTGTGCTAATGAAGTTCTTTTATATGATACCTTACATGATACGATTTACTCACTTTGAATTTTGAACCCAAATTTTGTGAATTTCGAGGATAATGTACAGTTTTCAGATTTATTCCTATATGTGCACTCTGATGCAATGCTTTTCGCCAAATTTTAAAGTTCTATGTCAACGGAAAGTACCTTGTAGGTTTTGATTTTTGTGAGTTTCGAAATATGCGGTTTTTTACGACATAAACGGCTCTGACTTTTTTAAACGATAACTGAGAACATATTACTATTTTATACTACGGGACTAATCGCGCACTAAAATTACGAGATAAATAAATACCTCCTCATCCCGACGTTACTAATAACTGAGAAGTTTTTCTTTTACACAACTGCAAGAAACCATAGATATAGGTGTACAGTTTAAATTTCAACTCGATATCATTACGCGTTCCCGAGATAAAGAGTCTTGACATACACACAGACGGACAGACGGACAACAAAGTGATCCTATGAGGGTTTCGTTTTTTCCGTTTGAGGTACGGAACCCTAAAAAACAGCTGTTTCATACATTTTGTCGATTTCGAGTTGCAATTTTGCACCTTTGTAACGTGGCTTTAAACGTGTAAAGGTCTTTTAGGAAATATATTTCTATAGGGTACTGAATAATTTTAGCTTCTACGAGTTCCCGACCCGGTTGTAAGTACAAACAGATCGGGGACCTAGTTTAGCAGATACCTATAGACTAGTTGTAAACTAAATAATTTTGAAGAACAGGTTAACAATACCTACTTAATTTAAGGTAATTGCTTAATATTCACAATGCAATTACCAAAAACACCATGTCAAATTTTATTTTAACCGTAACAGCACATCGTTAACTATATACGAAAGAGTAGGTATCTTTATATCACTTTAATATGGTATTTCTTTTTGCTCAACTTTATATAGCTGCTTAGCAAAAAACTGGTTTCACGTTTGAGCATTAACATATATTTAGACTCACAAAAACCTATCCAATTGTGTTGTAACTTAAATTAATGTTTTAAAACCTGCTGCTTTATTAAAATAGTATTTTCTACGTAAATATCCATACAATATATAAAATAACTGTTATCACAAAGTAGGTACCTGTTTCAAAAATGCCGGTGAGATCTTCATTTTCCAAATATCCCGTTCTCATAAACCACTACACGCACAGATCACTGATAAGAGTTTTTACACAGGCCACTGACCGAACAAGTAAATAAGCACTAGAGCTTCAAGTTGACGTAGACTGAAGGGTGTCTGTAAGCAACAGCGAGTGAAATGAACGAGATGGCAGAACGCAGCAACGCGAAGACCGACCGGTGGCAACAGACCGCCGCGTCCGACTGCACCTCTCAGATCCCAACCATCCGTTTTCAACACTTCAGTCATGTGAGATGACCCATTCTGACCGAAGGCGATAAATCAACTCGAAAAAAAATCAAACACACAAATCATTTGACGATACTTGCGAGTTTTCAAAGCAAATAAACATAATTAAAGTGCTAAATGTGCAAAATCGGGGTTGAATTGAAACTTATTCACACTTGCGCACCCTCTCCTTGCATGCAATCATTGTTTCAATTACGGTTTTTAGTGTGTTTAGACCTTAGATTTACGGAATTAAAAATTTTATACAAATGTTGTGTACTAAATTAACTAAGGCTATTTCATAATTTGCATAAAAAAATCGCAAAAGAGCGTAATTTCGCTAGAAAATTATATTCAGATTACAAAATATCCTTCGTATACCCTGTCCATAAAAAAATCGCAAAAGAGCGTAATTTCGCTAGAAAATTATATTCAGATTACAAAATATCCTTCGTACTCGTATATCCTGTCCCAGAACAAAAGTTGTTAGTTTTGATGTACAGAATAAGCCTCTAAGAGGATGCTAATTGATTAGAAATAACCCTGTATATCCTTCGAAATATCTTTATTATTATAATAATAATTAATTTTGATTGATAGATGGATATTGTAATCACTGACGAGACAATTAAATAAACTACCAAAAATACAAACGAATCAAGGGCTCAGTGGCTGCTTTGTCGCTAAGAGCGATCTCTTCCAACCGGTTAAAGATATAATAGGGATCACCAGAGTAGAGACGGGAGGCGCCAAACAATTTTAATCAAATCATAAAGTTGAATTCTAATTTATGCATATGCGGGAAACATTTATATTCCCGTAGACGTAGAGCCTTGATATGACAATAAAATAAATATTTTCCGCCTCACCACAAAAGATTTAAACACGCTTTAAACACTGTTTAACCGTACAATTTGTACTGGTAAACAATGTCTAAAAAGTGCGTAAAACTTTTGTGGTAAGACGTTTTGAGTCTAATACCGAAAAAAATAGAAAAGATTGCTTGGCATTATAGTACCGGTTTAGCCGGTAAGAAACCGCGCTTAGGGAAAACGTACCTACTTAAATCCGTTTTCAATTGAAATAGCACTAATACCTAACAGTATTTGATGACCAGCCGGGCTAGGATGCGCACCACGAAATATTTCTTTCGTAGTGTCAGAACGAGACAGCGTTATGGCAAAGTATATATCTGTCACTTTTTCACACGTTGATAAGTGTTCTTTTCGTGGCCGCATGCTTGACTAGCAGTAGTGAATAATAATGATTAAACCCGAATTATTATTAACGATTATAAAAAATGTGACATATATTTTATAACAATTTTTGTCATCTTTTGTCGTTTGCTTCGGTGTTTTAAGGGATATTCCGTATCTAATTGTCGGATAATTCACAAAATCGTACGACGAAATGGTTTTGTAAGAAGTTTCTAGCCTAGTAGCGGATTTAAATGGGCTGAGTAAGCTGAAGCTTAGAGTAACAAAAATTAGAGGGACGACGGAGGGAACAGATAAGTGGATAAAATAATTTTGATTTTATTCAATGGATAGACCCACTTCTTAAGGTGGGTAAAAACAGGACCCTATTGTGCTATTACTAAGACTCCGCTGTCCGTCTATCTGTCTGTCTGTCACCAAACTGTATCTTATGAAGCGTAAAAGCTAGAACAATGAAATTTTCACAAATGACGTATTTCTGTTGCCGCTATAACATATATCTAAAAACCGAAAAACAAAACAGATATTTCAAGGGGGCTCTCATACAATAAACCTGAATTTTTAGAAGTTTTTGGCTTGATATTATTAACGGTGGCAGGTAGATGCGTGAAATTTTCACAAAATATTAAGTTAAATATTTACTTTAAAAAATTATTATTAAATTAATATTAAATTAAATATTTAAGGGAGCCTCCCTTACCCTACCCTACCCTACCCTTACCTCATACAAGTAACGTGATTTTTTTCTCGATATTATTAAAGGCAATAGGAAGATTCTTCAAATATTCACAGAAAATTAAGTTGTATATTCACTTCAGAAATAAATAATTAAATTAAAATATATTAAGCGGGGCTTCCATACGGTACGGAACCCTTCGTGCGCGAGTCCGACTCGCACTTGGCCGATTATTTTTCAATTGTACACAAGTCAGAACATAATGGTAGTTAATGGGATTGTGATAAGGGCGGAAAAAAATGTATTCCAATCAATAGGCATATGACGACAAAACCATTAATCCGCCTCTGTTCACAACTTCTCCTTGTACTCCTCGAGACTGCACAAACCACTTTACTATCTCTATTACTATTTTTACGAAAAATCTTTAAAGATAAAATAATCAAAATAATATTTTTTTTTTTTTGCAAATAATGTCATGACCGACTTCAACCGTGTAAAGAATTTGCGAATATTTTGCACCGATCGATGTAGCATTTTTCACATTAAAGTTCTTTTAAAAAAGAGATCAGCCGATTTCGACAAAATTTATATAAAATATTTCGAAGTATTTTTCTTTCCAATAAAAAAAAATCTTTGAAATCGGACCACTATGTAAAAAGTTATGCGTGGTTACACATAAAAAAAATATACGCGACGAATTGAGTACCTCCTCTACTTCGTCGGTCAAAAAATACATATAGTTTCGAATGAAGATCGCAAGAATAGGAAATCCGCAAGAGATAAGCAACTAGTAAATACATTTCAAGATAAACCAATGTTTATCAATAAAATAGGTATGCTATCAACGATTACCTAAGAGTTCAACGATAAAAATCACGACAGAAGAAAATAACTAAATCACTTGAGATTACTCTAGATTGGCCATCATGATCATTTATTGTGACGATACCTATGAGTAAAATATTTCCTCGTTGTATTAGTTTCTATAAAATTTATATTTCTGTAACAATCAATCATTATCATCCTGCCCTTATCCCACTAGGTGGAGTCGGCACAGCACGTTTCTTTTCGCCACTTCATTCTATCATTCGTCATCTCATCATCAACTCCTTTCTCTCGCATACCATCTTTCACACAATTCATCCACACTTTTTTGGTCGTCCCTCCCATTTCTGCCGCTTACCATCATGTATTAACAATTAATAAAGACACAATTTGTCACATATTATTATATGCATAGGTAGGTACTTATAATATTATCTGTGCATAGTGGTCAGTGTAACATTGCTAGTTTGCTACTCTAGGATTCATGCACCGTTCCGAAATGATTTATGTTATCTATATTCGATCGCAAATTAGGTATGATGACTTTTATTTACAAATAATCCTATAATATCCTATCTTTATGCTACTTTTACGGAATTTCCAACTCATGTAATTTGACTTCGATAGGTAAGTACAATACTTATTTGTGAAAAAATAAAGTAATTAGTTTCAATTAATTTTCCGGTTGTCAGATGATTTTTTATAATGCAGGGATGACGATAGAAGAGAGTTTATAATAAATTGAAACAGACGAATGTATACAGGGTTATTTCTAATCAATTAGCATCCTTTAAGGGGTTTATTCTGTATATCAAAACTAACAACTACCCTTTCCAAGGCTGCTTTCCACAGCTATATCCATCTACATTATCTATCGAAACGGAAATGGAATTTTTGTTTTTTCTATTTCATAGAAACATTGGTTTGGTTGGCAGTTTTGAAGCTGCATTTCCAGAAAATTAATATAAATTGTAGCGCTTACAAAAATCGATTAAAAATTTTGCTATACTTTCTCGTACTGCTTTTGCGATCTTACGAAGTAGGGTGGGATTGTTACGGCTTTGAAAAAAATGCTGGGTAATCTAAATTTAAGCTGACAAATACCTAAGTACTGAATAAAACATGTCACCAAGTAATTTTGACCAATTGTTCTGCAAATTGTTGTCTAGTGCGCAATGTGATCGTAATGTCTATCCAAAGGTTGCCTGTAACTGTAAGAGATTGATTATACCGATAATACTGGTGACTGTGCTATCTGTTATCAATAAAATTATTTTCACACAGACATATATGTGATCAGCTCAACGGTACTTATCTCATGAACTGAACTGGACTTAAAAACTTTATTTTTAATCGCGCGAAAAATTTTTTTGCATTTTGTGAACAATGTTTCAACCGACTTCCAATGAGGAGGTTCTCAATCCGACAGTATGTTTTTTAGGGTTCACCTCAAAAGGAAAAAACGGAATCCTTATAGGATCACTTTGTTGTCCGTCTGTCCGTCTTTGTGTATGTCAAGACTCTTTATCTCAGGAACGCGTAAAGATATCGAGTTGAAATTTAAACTGTATACGTATATTTATGATCTCTTATAGTTGTGTAAAGGAAAAACTTCTCAGTTATCGTATAAAGAAGTTAGAGCCGTTTATGTGGTAAAAAACCGCATATTTCGACACTCACAAAAATCAATACCTACAGGGTACTTCCGTTGACATCGAACTATGAAATTTGGCGAAAAGCATTATCTCAGAGTACACATTTAGGAATAAATCTAAAAACTGTACATTTTTATTTAAATCACAAAAAAAGGCTTCAAAATTCACAAAATATGGGTTTAAAATTCAAAGTGAGTAAATCGTATCATGTAAGGTATCATATAAAAGAGCTTCATTAGCACATGCTAAAACAGGTTTTTAATTATTTTAACAATTTTCGATGAATGACGAGAAAAGTAAAAAAAAAAACTTTCGTCGATGATGATGATGATGAGTATAGAGATTTTAACAACGTACTTCCCAATTTTGTAAAATTTTCTTAATTTGTACGGAACCCTCGGTGTGCGAGCCTGACTTGCACTTGTCCGGTTTTTTTATTCCAATTTTGCCTGATTTCTCCGCTTCGCATTTTGTGAGCTAATTCTTGTGTTTTTAGCGGCATATCGTGACATGTTCCCATAGAAAAATATGGCTGGTGAAAAACGTAATGCGTAGTAGAGAACAGATTTCAAACTAAAGTTTTTTTGCTAATTTTAAAATTCAACTTGAGCTTCATCACTGATTGGGCCCTAGTTATACTTGTATCTTCGAGTTAGCGTAATAATTTTACAATAATTATTATTTTTATTTATTATTTCAATTGTTTGTTTTGCTTTTGATGTTAAATATTATTTTTTGTTTCGAATTTGTAATTATGTTTTTTTTTAGATGATGTTTTTCGTTCAATTATTTCAAGTTCAAGTTGTCTTCGCCTTTAAGTACTGTGACATTTGACTTTGTTTTGTTTACTATGTTAAGTTATTTTTTATGTGAATTTGATGATGTACATAGTGTAGGCGGACTAAATAAATAAATAAATAAGTAGTTAATTTGATTTCTAAAAAGCTGACCTCATAATCATAATCATAAACATTTATTTCATAAATACTATTTACACGTCATATCAGGTTAATCAATAATTAAATCAAAATAATACAATATAAAAGAATTAGCAACAATGTCAAATAAAAATAATAATCGATTATTATACCAAATAGTAATAAATAGTGACTTGAATAAATGTCAACTATTGTACAGAGCTCTGGTATTGTCTACCTCTATAAGCAGATGGACATTTCTCTAAGTTACATTTGTTGTACAGTTTTTTCATAAAAGTAACGATTTATGAACTTTATGCAATATTTAGTTCAATTTGCCGTTGTAAATATTTTTACATTACTTACTGGCAGCCGCCGCCTACTTCCAGGGTACTTGATATGAAGATAATATATTTGGCATACACAGAATCACACGGTCCGCTGTCACATGACTGATTAGATCCTATCTAATCGAAATGTGATCCTAACCAAATCTTTGTGTCCTGTTAAATCTCTAAGTGTTTGCATTTATCGTATCGGCCTAGTCTATTACTGAACAAGAGCCTATCCTCACAGAAACGCGATCTCTCACCATGGGTCCCAAGCTTCGAGCAAATATCTACAGAGCCACAGTCCCTAAGTGAAAGTAGTAAAAAAATGTCCGAGCGCCGTCATACATACCGACTTAGATATTTACATTAAATAATTCACAATGACCCGTTTTCTCGATTCTCGACGTAACGTCACCTAATTAGGGTTTGTAAACGAGAACTTTGGCATCGCGAAACGTTGTAGTCGGCTTGCAATCGCCTTGCGACTAACTAAAAAGCCTGCCCAGTACGTAGATTGGGCAGACTTTTTTAGCACGATTGTGACTCTATAGATATTTGCTCGAAGGTCCCAACCCTCTGGTACCCAAGAAACGGGAAGCGGTTCAGGGGACGACCTCAAAAGAGGTGGAACGACGACCCGCCCCCCGACCGCCTAAGCAATAGCAATCGTAATAGCAATCGTTTATGACTTCATTTTAGTCATTTGGCACCGCCTATGTGACGTTAGCCATCAAAGTTGTTCATTCAACGATTGATTTCGCAATCGAATCGCATCGAGTCCGCGCAAAGCAATTGATGGCCAACGTTACATAGGCGGTGCCAAATGACTAAAATGAAGTCATAAACGATTGCTATTACGATTGCTATTGCTTAGACGGTCGGGGGGCTGCTGCCAGGGTGGCGCAGGAACTCTAGAGAGATAGGGAGCTCTGCCAAATTCTAGAGGAGGCCTATGCTCAGGGTGGACAATTAAGATATTTAAGAAATAGAAATAAAATAAATATTTTGTAAGGTATTTATATTAGTGAATAAAGGCTATTTTTATTTATTTTATTTTTATTTTATTAACCTCAACATGCTATAGAGTTCAGAGGGCTATTGGACTGACGACCATCGACTTGGCATTTTTTTCTTACATTCCATATTGATACTGATGACTGATGAGGTCGAAAAGTTCTCGAGTGAAGACCACATATCGGCAAGCGCAACGTAGGACGTCCACCGAGTGGACAGATGACTTCATCGAGACCGCAGGCTTGCATTGGATGCAAACTGCTTCCAACTGGTCTTATTGGAGATCTATAGGGAAGGCCTATGTCTAGCAGTAGGCGTCTTATGGCTGAAACGCGAACTAGTATCCTCGAACAGCGTGATTATAATAATGAACATACTCGTAATTATACTTGTCGCCGGCCCAGTTACGAGTTGGTAGATACACTATCATCTTTTTTTTTCTCGGGACGTATGCATGCATGCCTTCCGATTTTTTTCTTCTCTAAAAAGCTAATGAAAAGAAAAATTTTGATACATAAATTTTAGAAATATCACTTTACGAGTACGACGATGACTTGAACTGACGACCTTACGTTACGAAAGCAATTCAATCCAATTTATTTAATAAAAAATCAACTTACAGTATATCATAATATTAAACGTTACATTTTTTATTTATATTATTTATACTAAGCATTACTTATCCTATTTCTGCACGATGAACTTTAGGTTTTTGCATTATAACGATAGAATTACCAGAACAATTAATTTAATAGTTAAGTAAATGATATATGCACCCATATAAATGTTTAAATATGCGTAAATTCTAATAATATGTTATATGCATAGGCACGTATTTTGTGTCTTTAGTTGAATCGTCAAACGAAAGCGATTAACTTTGCCATTATGTAGGTAAAATATGCAAAATTATTCAACTTTACTGTTCTCATTCCGTGTTTTGGTGTTTGGTTTGTGCAAAATTGCTAACTTATCAACTACACATCATCTATACCTAGATAACATAAAAGCTCAGAGCAACTTAAGAATACTCAGCATGCTAGCTATTCTAATAAATAAAATTAATGTACGTCAGTACTCGTATGTCCATGATTCCAGCACTAGTAAAGAATTTGTTATATAGACCAGTTTTTTCTTATAAATATGTTAGGGACACCCTGACACACGGTCTCTGTATAAGCAAAGATTGTAATATACCTAGCTGCCAGAGACTGATATACATACATACATAATATATATATTTAGATAAACAGGTAATTTTTCGTGATAATACTATCCAGATATAGAGCAAACACCTATGTTTATGACAAAAATGTTTGCCTTGGTGGGAATCAAATTCACGCCTCTTTGGCACAGTCAGGGTATCTAACCACTGGGCCACTAAAACAGTCCAAGTTAATAATTATATATACAGGGTTATTTCTAATCAATTAATCCGTCCTTTTATGGGCTTATTCTGTACATCAAAACTAACAACTTTTGATCTGCGACTTTTGTCAAAACTCAAAAAAAAATTGGTGTTCCATAAAAAAATATCGTTCACCCGCGACCAAATGTATCGAACAGCTGATTTTTTTTTTGAGTTTTAACAAAAGTCGCAGAACAAAAGTTGTTAGTTTTGGTGTACAGAATATAAAGCTCCTAAAAAGATACTAATTGACTAGAAATAACACTGTATAATTGGCGAAAATATCGATGAACAAATACAAAAAAAAAATACAGACGAACATAGAACCTCTTCCTTTTTGGAAGTCGGTTAAAAAGATGATTGTCATAGACAGCAAAGAGGAAAAGGACGCCCCAAGTGCATCAGTGCAGGTCATTTGACCCCTCTCTAGAAGGGGTGGAATCAGCGGGACGTCTTATGTCCCACTATATCTAGAGTAGGTACTTAGTATATACCAAATTAACAAAAAAACCACGAAACTGAATGAAATTATAATTAATTTTCGCTAAAAATGGCGAAACTGACTTCAATCGTTTTCAAATTCGAATAGTTCACTCGATGATTTTTACAATATTGTTGATTTTTGAAAAACAGCTCAGCCGATTTCGATAAAATTTAAATGGGGCTACCTCCGAAGATCCTTTCGACCTAAAAAATATTTTTTTAAATTGGTGAAAACATCGATGAACATACACAAATAAAAATATACATATATAGACGATCATAGAACCTCCTCCTTTTTGGAAGTTGGTTAAAAATGAAGACGGTCGCCTTTGTTTTCTCTGAATACTAGATCGCGTAGGAAGGCATAAGAACTCATCCAAACTAGCCTTGATTGAATAATTCGCAAATAATTTAGTCACGAACTGGTTTTGTTTGTTAGAAATAAAGAGCGGTCAACTCTACCTGACAATGTGCGTCCAATTGATGCCAATAATGGCACACCAGTGTCGCCAACCGGAACGCAATTATCTCGCTCGTCATCTCTATAGTACGAACAACCAGATGCAACATTTCGTGGGAACAAACTGACATGTCGAAGATCGCCACCCACGATCTAATAGACAAAATCTGGAGGTGAAACCACGATCACTCATAATAAACACTGGTTCCCGTAGCACAGGCCCTGGCTAGTCGGGAACCAGAAGCTTCATTATTTTTTATGTACCTTATTTTTTGTCAATAAAAACTTGAATGATTGATCTAGGTGCGTAAATTATAGGTTCAAAACTATTCGAATTATTACTACCTGTATCACTATTAGGTAATTATGTATACAATAGTATATTTGTAACTAGGTAGCTTGTGGACTGTTTTCCTGCCTGTAAGTCTTCCGTAGTTTTTTTCTTCATAGATCGCAAGAGCATTGTGATTTGTGTTCCGTCATTGTTAGAGCTCAATAAACCACCGCTTAAACATGAGAGCCGTTTTGTTTTTTTGTATACCAGCCGCGACGAAAATTAATTACTGACACAAACACATCCTTATACTTGTAGCAGTGTTTTTATAGAACTTTGAATGTCATAGTATTCCGAATCAAGGTTAATGTTGAAAGACATTTGCAAGTAAAAGATAAGAAAAGGAAAATATCTTAAGTGAATTTGTTGTGGTGCGGCATGAGACAGCTATCAATTTTACGAGGATTTGGGAAATCCGATAACAAGAAAAAAAACAGAGAATCATTTCACGTCTCGACATAATCAGTAGACAGGTTGTAGAACTACTTTTCATTTATCGCTCAAATTTGATAAGTATGAGTTATTTGTAATCAATTAACAATCTAGGGGCTTATTCTGTACATCAAAACTAACAACTTTTGTTCTGTGACTTTTGTCAAAACTCAAAATAAATCAGATGTTCCATACATTTTGACGAGGGTGAACGATATTTTTCTATTGAACCACAAATTATTTTTTTTTGAGATTTGATAAAAGTCATGAAGAAAAGTTATTAGTTTTGATGTACAGGATAAGCCCCTAAAAGGATGCTAATTCATTATGAATAACCCTAAAGTATATATTTATACGCTTTAAAACATGAATAAGGATAACTAAAGATTACCTTAATAATATAATTATTACCTTATTAGTAAACTAGTTTGTTAAATGATCTTAGTGAGAAATTAATACTGCAACAGGAAGTGAAATACCTAGGTATATCAATAACTCCATTGAAGGTTCACGGATGAATGACTGATAGAGATGAGAAATTATTCGCTTCGATAGTTAATTTAGCTAAGAAAGGAATGCACTATAATATCCTTAGTACCAGATTAAGGGAGATAAAATGAAAAACAAAGCCATATTATAGTAGATGAATTGGATATTATTCTAAACTCAAAAGTATTTTAGTTAAATTGTAGCAGAGATGTTACTCACGCTTCATTTCAGTAGATACTGCAGTAGATTACTGCTACTATAGTTTCAGTTTATACTTTAATTAAAATGTGCAAAAACCACGCTAGTTTCCATAGTCAAACTCAAAAGTACCGACGGTAAGACCTAATTTATAGAAGGAAATTCTAACAGGTGAGAATATTTTGCCAGTCTCTACAGATATGCTTCGTTCGTTCGTTCTAACCACAAATATTATACCTAAGCACCAAGTGCCGTTCCTAATATAAAAATCTATGTAACTATTACGCTACTAGATCCACCTGGGTTTTAATGGGTAAATTAACGCGCTAACAAAGCCGTTATGTAACGCCTAACGCTCCCAGGGTTTAACGCATTAAAACGTTGTCCACAACCACATAAAGGCAAAGTCCCTAAGTGAAAGTCACTTAGGGACTGTGGCGTGTACTGTGTAGATATTTGCTCGAAGCCACTGACCAATGAAGACTTCTAGAGTCTGGATGATTATAATGATAAGATATTTCATACTACATACCTAATTAAAATGCGAGTGTGTGTGTGTGTGTGTGTGTGTGTGTGTTCTTTGTTTACCCACCTACTCTAATCGATTATTGTAAAGTACTTACACAACAATAAAGCAAGAAAACTTTCGCACCTACCATGCATAAAGCTTTAATCTCGTTGTACCATACACTCGGCACTCATACAATAAACGTCTCGCAACAAGACGGGTTCAATACAAACGCTTAGAAAAACTTGCTTAAGTACGATACGAGTGAGATAGGTACTAATTGTAGCTTTGTATAGGTACAGTCACGTGCTATGCAAATGTAATGTAAGTACTACGACTTTTGTTGAATAGCGGGTGAATCGTGACCTTTTGCAGTTTACTCAACACAAACTAACAGCCAAAACACATAAGCAAACGTCACGTGAGTCTTACCGCCTTATAGGTCACGGTAAAGCCTCTTAATCTTATTAAACCTCAATGCTAGGAAAGATGTACAAAATATATCAGGAGGTTACACGTACACGTGATATATTATAAGTGATTATTGGTATGTAAATATTATTGGCCAAGTCATGTAAGCTAATTTTGTTCAACCCCGAATTGTTAGAATTATTTTTCTCAATACCACCAATAGGCCTGATGACTGGGTAACGTAATCATTATTATACTTTAGACCAAATAAAAAAATAAAGACAGAATGTTGTGAACAAACAAGTGAAACCAACCAAAACTACGCCTCGCCGTGTACAGACAATTACACACACATCCACGTACAACGAAACTATGCCTTGGCTTGTCAGTCGAACTATGGCGACGCAACACCGACGCACTCACACATGTATAAAAAACCGGCCTCACTTGATTGTTCAACGACGTTCTCTCTTGATTTTTTTATTTGCTCTGAGTATTGTATCTATACTCTATAAAATTAAACTTTATCTCTGCGACAGCTGTCAGAAATATCACGCCTATGAAGTCCTGAATTTCTTAATAGAACAGACAGTACCTGTCAATGTCATACTTTGTGGGCATGCCGATTAATGAAGGGCGACGAATGATCGTGACCACAGAGTTTTAGATAGAGTTTTAACTAAAATATCGATAGTTTACAGTGACGATATTTTAAATAAAACTTAATTTATCATTAATTTTATTGTATATTTTAATATCATAACTTTTTTACATGTGTAATTAAATTAAACCCAATTATATGTTACATTAGCATCTATAATAGTGAAAAACGTCGATAAATACTATCTTTACATTATTATGAGTATTTAATTAATATCATAACATTATTAACATGTGCACATACTTGATCTTAAATAATAGTAAGTAAATAAAATCCAATTTCTCACCTTCACCTACTCATTCGATTTCATTACAACATTGTTTGAAAATCGATTTTTTCCACCACTATCTCAACTCTAAAAATGTCAATCTTCTATGTCAATGTCACTGTCGCAGAGATCAAGTTAAATTTTATAGAGTATAATTAGTCCGTGAGTTAGATTATCAAAAAATATTGGTATTTTTCTGTGGTATTTTTCAATCAAACAATAAATGACAAATGATGACTAAAATACTTTGTCAAAGTTCGGGAGATTGGGCTGGGCTCGTGACGTTATTTCTCTCTCAAAAAGCTTTATTCTAGACTTGGGTCTAGATTCATAACATCGTTATTTCCATCGAACTGGCATTTTTTTTCGTCTCACATTTCATATTGATACTTACCTATTTCCCTCCAAATAAAGCATAAGTTAATTATAAGCTCACTGTAAATAAGTATTTGAAAATACAATACACAAAAAAAAATTACATAGGTACTTATTATTATAATATATAAAATATTGGTATTTTTCTGTGGTATTTTTCAATCAAACAATGAATGACAAATGATGACTAAAATACTTTGTCAAAGTTCGGGAGTTTGGGCTGGGCTCGTGACGTTATTTCTCTCTGAAAAAGCTTTATTCTAGACTTGGGTCTAGATTCATAACATCGTTATTTCCATCGAACTGGCATTTTTTTTCGTCTCACATTTCATATTGATACTTACCTATTTCCCTCCAAATAAAGCATAAGTTAATTATAAGCTCACTGTAAATACGTATTTGAAAATACAATACACAAAAAAAAATTACATAGGTTCTTCAAAAAGCCACATCATTCTGAAGAAAATCGCGTTACATAATTATAAAAATAAGGAAAAGATTTTTCATCACATCTATTCGAAAAGGACTACTGGGTTCGCCTTTAAGTGCGCCCAAAGGAGGTGTTTTCTACCTCCGCACTTTTTGAATTTGGAAGTATTTGTAATGTAAGTGTTCAGCGCCGAAAATTAATGAAAAGAATGTAAATATAAGTTTTTATTTGTTTTATTATTAGATACCATTTAATTTCAATTTAGTTGTTACTCTACGTTTTATTAAATAATAATATTACAAAAAATATGAGGCGCCTTTTAATTTCTCATAGAGATGATGAAAAGTAGAGTGTACCCCTCTGGCGTAAAATATATTTTTGGCTCGGGCGACGTACTTTGAATCCCTCGCTACGTTCAGGATTCTACTAAAGAATCCCTCACTTCGCTCTGGATTCAAAAAAGCGCTCTTGCCGTAAAAATATTATTTTGCTCCCATATATGATACAATCTACTATTATTAAAATTAAGGATACTGGCGTCCTCGAAAATATGCCAGTAACGTGACGAAAGACTGATATGCGCCAAGTACGTAACATAGCAATGGACTGAAATGATTTTAATCTTAATATCTCAAGTATATAACGCGTGGATATACACGATAAGCGATATCGCCCAAATTAGGTACATATTTGTTAATTTAAATTATTTCGATAATCGAATTTAGTGTGACAATTAATGTAGCTGAAACATGCTGCTCCCAACTTTGATAGTGTTGGCGTTAGCTAGCCCATTGGCGTCGGGTAAGTTATTTTCAAGTTTAACGAATTTTAGCGCTCATAAATGTGATAGTTCGAGCACATATTTTTCATTGGCTTTCTCTATATCAGCCAATGACTACATTTTCTTCAGAAATGAAATGGCTCTAAAAATCTTTATAAGTTTATTGTTGGTAATTTCTCCTACCTTATATAGGAGTGCTGCGATCGAAGCCGCATTTCGACTTGGTCAGCAGGTCTATGTCTGCTTGCGTCTTGTCAGGTTTCTTCACCAGGTCCAGCATAGGGGAGCATTCGTATAGGGACTTGCAAGTGCCGCTGGTGCATGATGATTCTGGAATTAGGATGGCGGAAAACGTTAGATAGTATTGTCAGATGTTTCTTTTTATTTGTGGGACCTAAGTGAGCTTCTTATTCCTATTCTTATCACTTTCGTAATATTGCCTACTAAACAGACTTTTGTCACCAAACAATGATGTGCTTGCATGGTCATGGAATCTGAGTTTTCCATATTTGGACACTACTGTGACCAATTTTTTATATATTGACCTAGATAATACTTTAAATATTGTGTAGGTATATTACTACTTGCTTAGAGCTGAAATATTAATGTATTTGCGAGTGAGACCTAATCAAATTATTTTACATCTGAAAATGGTACCGAAAGCTTTGTTCGAAGTAGTACTATAGGTACATATAGAATAAAATCTAAAGAAACTATTTTTTCTGCAGGCGCCTTCGGTCCATTTGCGCAAGCCCATAACTATGTGACGGTCCGGGATGGCGCCCACATGTTTTACTGGTTGTTCTACACTACGGCTGACGTGCAACATTATACCGATAGGCCTTTGATCGTCTGGCTCCAAGGAGGACCTGGAGGTTCTTCCACCGGTATCGGGAACTTTGAGATACTGGGTCCTCTTGATTTGTCTCTGCAAGAAAGGAATACTTCATGGGTAAGACCCTAGAGATATCTTCGTATTTAAAACGTCTTGACTTTAACAAGACCGTTGCAAACCGAATCGAAATCGTGAGTCCAAACTGCTAGCTTAGCATAAGACAACGAAAAGAGTTCTTGACGTGTGAAAAAGTGACAGATATATACTTCACCATAACTCTGTCTCATGACACATCAAAAGGATTGTTTTGTGGTGTTTATACTAGCCCGGCAGGACACGATAAGCAAAGGACCAATCCGCGACAGATGGCACTGCAAGATGATGATAATGATGATCTTGGAACCAATTTAACCACTTATTTTTGGTAACTCATGTCCCATAGTAAATAAATAAATATTGGGGGACATCTCACACACGGCCTCTGACCCTAAACTAAGCAAAGCTTGTGATATGGCTGCCAGAGACTGATATACTACATATAGATATTTTAAATACATACTTATATAGATAGTACCTAAATAACACCCAGACACAAAGCAAACACCTATGTTCATCACAAAAATGCTTGCCCTGGTGGGGATCGAACCCACGCCTCCTTGATCCAGAAGTCAGGTTCACTAACCACTGAGCCACCGAGGCAGTCAGTCTATATATATGTACATATATACATAGTGGATGTCTTTCGTCTGTTATAACAATCGTGATGTCCTACGTCTTGTGTTTTTTTTTCTTTGTGTGGCATAGGTACTGTACCTAGCGGTTTTTTTAATACACCACTAGTACTACTGAACGTAGGCCTACTCACGAACCGAGATGAGGTTTTTCCCACCACGCTGGTCCAGTGTGGCAGTGTTTTTTAACAATCTATATTTTGTTATAGGTGAGAAACTTCAATGTTCTGTTTGTTGATAACCCTGTTGGCACGGGATTTAGCTACGTCGAGAATTTAAACTTATTAACTACTACAAATGATGAGATTGGTTGGTATATTTATTGTAACTTGATACAAATTTCTGATTTACACTTCTATTACATAATTATTCAATGTTTTTTTTTCACAGCTTTGGACTTCGTTGCTCTAATGCAAGGATTCTATAACGATCATCCTGAGTTCAGAGGAATTCCTTTGTACATATATGGACAATCGTATGGTGGGAAAATGGCTGTAGATATGGCCATCCGAATGAAAGAGGTGATTATTGAATACCTTTCAAAAAGACTTAATAACATGTAAATTTGCATAGTCCGTTTAACGAAGTATCATACTACTGTTAATCAGCTAAATGTGTGTATAGAATTATAGTAATGCATACATTTTGCTTAAAATTTTATGGCCATTTTTAAAGATATTACAATACAAAACGTGATTGCTCGAAGTGGCAGTATTGTTGTACTTTTTAGAGTTCAACAAAACGTTATTGAATTGTCACGGACCAAGGTGATCCTACCAACCTACTATTTTAATGTGTTGTAATTTATATTAAAGGAATTAAAGGAATTTTAATTTATTATTAAAGGAAATTGCACATATTTTAGGCAGAAGCTGAAGGTAGAATTGAATCGAATCTGCGGGGCTTTGCCATGGGAAATGCTTGGATCCACCCTGTTGATGCTACACTTACTTGGGCCCCTCTACTCCTCGCAGCAGGTTTAGTTGATCAAGCAGGATATGAAAATATTATGGCTGCGGCTCGAGAAGCAGAGAGGCTATTCAATGAAGAGCAATATTTCGAGTCAACTGCCCAATGGGCTGCTACACAAGGCGCCGTATTCGCAGCCACAACAAGGGTAGATTTTTATGACATTCTCACGAAAATGACAGCGCCTAATAATGTACCTGATACTATGCAGTTCGATGACTTCTATGGTATGTCTTAAACCTTGTCTTCTTATTTCAATAATAACTTTTGCGCGCGTGATTTTTGGATTTTTGTGCTATCACATAGGAACCTTTTATTTTTCCGTGATAAGGAGTAGATCATATAGGGTTGCCAACTTTTTTTATAAGAAATAAAGTATATTCAGGTCTATGAAGAATATTAAACAGTATTTGAGAAAAATTAATGAATGAAAGTATTTTATTCATTTATTGTTTTAAATACATATTTTAGAGGCTTCTTGCACTACTTACTAATTTTCCAATCTTTTTTAACCCATATACAGGGTTATTTCTAATCAATTAGCATCCTCATAGGGGCTTATTCTGTACATCAAAACTAACAACTTTTGTTCTGCGATTTTTTTTTTTAGTTTTGACAGAAGTTACAGAACAAACGTTAGATTTGATGTACATAATAAGCCCCTAAAAGGATGCTAATTGATTAGAAATAACCCTGTATATGGCCTAGAAAGATTTACTTTACGATTTTCCCAAATTTTCGATATTTTTATACGAAAAGTTTTGCACAGCTAGCTTTGCATTTTGATGCAGAAAACAGTATTTTGAATACTTTATTTTTGTTTAACAGTAAAAAGTATAATTTAGTGAAAAACAGTATAATACTGTTTAAAACAGTATAGCTGGCAACCTTAACCTCATGTCACTATTCAACTTTTGAACTAGGTACGAGTATGTTCATTCCAAAAATCAAGTCTATCCTTTGCTCTGTTGCGGCGTGTAAAAGTAACAACCCAACAAACACACTTTGGGATTTCAAATTTGTTGGTATCCTACTATGTAATAATATAAACGCGAAAGTTTGTGATGGATGTTTGTTACTCTTTCACGAACAAGCGGCTGAACCGATTTAGATGAAATTTGGTGTGGAGATAGCTTAGATCTTAGATTAGCTCATACAGAAGCTACTTTTTATCTCGGGCCAACGCGGGTAACGCCGCGGGGCGCAACTAGTATTCAATAAAAATAATCCATAACATCCATATCTTATTTCAGAAATGGCGAAAGAAATAATGATTCGTGATGGGTCATCAATGGAACCTAGAGAAGTGTGGAATCTAAATACACTAATGAACACTGTAGTGAAAGAAGCTCTAGGGATCCCACAAAATGTTGTATGGGGATCGCAGTCCGGCCCTGTTTTCGACTACTTGAGAGTAGATTTTATGAAGCCCGTTACTGATGGAAGTAAGGTTTTAAAACAATACTGTGATAATTTAGCGTTACTAAAGTTTTAAAATATGCATTTGTACATTGCATTACATTACATGCTTAATTACCATTTCAGTTGAGAAGATATTAAATGAAACCGATGTAACTGTGATGAAATACAATGGCAACCTCGACTTAATTTGTGACACTCCTGGTGAGTATTTTTTAATGATAATTAACTAATAATATTTTGATAAATAGGATAGTATTGAATTAATTAAAAGTATTATGATTAGTGAAATCTACAATTAATTATGAATATGATTATGATGAAATAAACTGAAAAAATACTTAAAATTGGCTAATTAAGTTTAACTTGTAAATATTTTGGTAGGGATAAATAGGAGATGCCTTGTCACTTCCCCACAAAGCATAACATATTATGGTGAATGTATGACACTTACGGGCAGTGACGTCATAGCCTGCCATAGTGTGCTCTTTGTTAAATATGCTTGTAACTTCTTTAGTTCTAAGTTGATTTTATCTCTGTTTTCGTTAATCTCTGTTCCTATTCGACGTGTTCCTTCTCTTACTGTCTTTAAGGAGCAAGTCATAGAATTTTATTAATAGCAGTTGCCTTCATGTTAGAAGGTCATTTTTAGTTGATTTATATTATTTATTTATTATTATATTATTATTCACATATTTATTTATAGTCTTAAATTTAAGTTTTTTTACAATATTTATGTAATAAAAAATAAAATACTATAAAAAACCTAAACCTAGAGTGCCGCCGGCAGCGGGGCGAGGCCCAAGCTACCGGTGGTTGGGTCTACAGAGAGAGGAACCTCCTGACAATGCGCGCTGTGTCCAGGACGACCGCCTTCTGTATCTGACCCTTGACCCAACCGTCTAGCGAGAGCCTCTTAAGATGGTGGTCGACACTTTTCGCTATTAAGCCGTTTACCGAACGACTATCGGGACAATGATCGTAGAGTCCACATCCCACATGGCGGTAACCTCGTGAGCCAAGTCAAGGTACTTGCTGAGCTTGTCCTTCTCGGCCTTCACGAGGTTCTCGTCATGTGGGATGGTGACGTCGACGAGCACTGCCCGGCGCTGGGACCGGTCGACCACCACGATATCAGGCCTATTGGCGACAATAGTCCTGTCCGTGATGATAGAGCGGTCCCAGTAGAGCAACGCACGACCATTTTCGAGAACTGGCGCCGGTGCGTACTTATAGTACGGCACCTCAGACTCGACAAGGCCGTATCGAAGAGCAAGTTGCTGATGGATGATCCTGGCTACTTGGTTATGCCTGTGCAAGTACTCGCCGTTGGCAAGATGAGAACAACCGGAAGTAATATGCCTGAGTGACTCTCCGGGACGGTGGCATGCCCGACAAATGTCGACCGTACCGTCCTTCAGGATATACTTCCGGTAGTTGTTCGTCAAGACAACTTCGTCCGCAATTGCACAGGCAAAACCTTCGGTTTCCCCAAAGAGGTCACCGAAGCGCAGCCAGGCCACCGACGCGAGCAGGTCCACATCGGGTCCTGTTAGGGCCCGATAGAACCGCCCGTGCAGCTCCTTGCTCCTCCATACCGCCTTGCGATCATCAGTGCTGAGCACCGATGATCGCAAGGCGTATATATATATTATATTTATTAATATGTGTTTAGTATTTTCATTTAATTTTTTTATTTAAGTATTAGTATGTTATTATATGTTATTATTGTTGTAATATTAAATTCTTGTGTATATTGATATGTATGTATATATCTTATATATATTTATGACTCTTTATTCAAGTGTATTCATTTTTGTTTTAATTAATTCGCCATTATTGTACACCCCGTCCCTTACCTTCCTCTATAATCCTTTCCTCTCTTAATCAGGTTGCCTGGAAGAAATCGCTCAAAGCGATAAGGCCGCCGGTTGTCGCACTATTTTAATTATATTGTATTATTTTATTGTTATATTGTAAATTGTGTGAACAATAAAGCGTTTTATATTCTATTCTAATCTCTTTGTTTATGGTTAGCTGTTACAAGAAGGCAAAAAAAATTTAATAACTAGCCTTTTCGTATTTTTTCACCAGGGCAGATCTTGTGGGTAGATCGGTTGAAATGGGAAGGAGCAGAGGGCTACCGAAACTCTCCTCGGCATCCTATATGGGAGAACAACCGCCTTGAAGGCTACTTCAAGTCGTATGGGAACTTTAGGTTCTACTGGATAAACATGGCTGGACATAGCGTAAGTTAACAGCGCCAGTTTTTACCGACTTCCAATAAAGAGGAGGTACTATATTCGTCTGTATGTTATTTTGTTTATGTTCATCGATATTGTCATCCATCCATCCATCAGCTAAAGGACTTCCACTGCTGGACATAGGCCTCCCCTATGGATCTCCAATAAGACCGGTTGGAAGCGGCTTGCATCCAGCGCGATCCTGCGGTCTTAATGAGTTCATCTGTCCACCTTGTGGGTGGACGTCCAACGCTGCGCTTGCCGGTACGTGGTCTCCACTCGAAAACTTTTCGACTCCACCGGTCATCAGTCCTCCGCGCTATGTGCCCTGCCCATTGCCATTTCAACTTGCTAATCCGTTGGGCTATGTCGATAACCATTGTTCTTCTACGGATCTCCTCATTCCTGATTCGATCCCGCAGAGAGGCTCCGAGCATAGCTCGTTACTTGGAGCTTACTGATAAGGCCCATATTGATCGATCGATCGCCAACTGTGAACCGATTTAAAAAATCTTTTTTTGTTCGAAAGAATATACTTCCGAGGTGGTCCCATTTAGATTTTATTGAAATCGGCTAAGCCGTTTTTGATAAATCAACAATAATGTACATGGAAGTCACAACGATTAATGCAAACTATTCGAATTTAGTACACGGTGGAAGTCGGTGTTGCGATTTTTTGCAAAAATAATTATAAGAGACATTTTTAGATCATACGTAGATACATAATATAAATATAACGTAACGTTGAAGATTTTAAGGGTTCCCTGTGAAACTGATTCCAAAAATTCGTCACTCCGAGGAATCCGAGGATAGAGTATATCTAACTAAGACATACTCGTATTATTATGTAAAACATGTTTAGCTAAAAAACAAACTAAGTATTTGATTGTCCACTTCCAACATTTCCACTCAATATTTACGATGCTTCATAACATGTGCAAAAGAGCTACCAGCATGCGGTAGAGCGGCTTTATTGCATAACACAAATCAACGAAAACAGGTCTAAACTTAAGCAAAGGCCTTATAACGAAGTACGTGATGCACGGCAAAAGGTCTCTAGCATTAGGTCAGCTCTGCCTTCGCTGGGCCTCGAACTTACGGGTTCAAAACATCGTACCTACGTTAATATAATCCGAAAATTATGCAATAAAGCGTCATCATCATAGTTCAAAATCTCATGTACCAAAATTAAAGCAGATAGGTAAATGCTAAGCGCTGTGTGCACAGGACGCAGAGCCACCAAGAATGTTATTAATTGTAAAGCTTTTATGAAAGTCAAATACAAATAAATAAATATTTTATAAAAACTTTATTCAAATAAATATTACATATTTTGTAAAATCATTATAGCTACTATAACGCACTGAAATAACACGTGTAATAACACTTAAATATGAGCGTCTGCTGCCGAACTAGGTTTGCACCTGTATTTCGGCATGCAGCAACAATTACGCAGAGGGTCGTCAAATGCAACTCCCGACATTGAACAAAACAATATTAATTAATTATATTAAAATCGACGTCACAAAAGAAAAATAAAAAAGAAATTAAGTGACAAGCTAATTCGAATATAGATTAATGCTTATTAATAACAAAGCAAAAAGTTTAGTATGATTTGTGTTCCTCAAACAAAGTAATACAATGTTTTAAACAGAAGCCAAAAGATTCCGGTCCGCTTTTCCGCCTTTCTATCAAGCTACAGAGAAGAACAGCTAGAAAAATGCTGAGTAGCGAAAATAAAGGTGATGTCCACAAGTGGTATATTATTCAGAGAAAAATCGAACCAAGATGATATACATCATTTAAAAGCTCGTTATATGGGCTTCCTAAAAATATTTAACTAAGATTTTTTCACCTCTCCAATTTTTTATTAATGCGAAAAATAAATTGAATGAAAAAAAACATTAAAGTGCTTCTATCGTTATTTTACTTGCATTCGTAGCTGATTCTTCCACATGCATCTCTTAATTTGCTAAAATTAAAAATTATAACCTACCAGTGTGACCAGTTAGTAGGTACAATGTGACAAAAAATCACTTAAAAAGTGTGTCTAATTGGTAAAAATGCTTTTATTTAACAGTTTGGAGGTTACTTAATCAGGGCTGCTAGAGATAAACTACCTATTGAGCGAAATATATTTATTTTTGCTAATAAATTCAAAATTAGTTTTTAAAAAAATCGGAAGGGTATTTTTTGTTTTTAACTGTTGTAGTAATAGAGTCAAAAAATATGAACTTTCTCGAAATGTAACGGGCCTCCATACATTTTGTGGACATGTCCTTTCTTCGTAATATTCCTGTTTGTACCTAGGTACTTTGATTGGCTCTATATGTCAGTACATATAAAATCTAAACTTATTTCGCACAGCGAAGCAGCAACGGATAAGCGAAATGTTGCCAGTTTGCTCCTACTGCCGTTACGCGTCCCTTTTCTCTCGTACATCTATTGTACACCTTTGACCATAGAAATTATATGACTCTAGATGAAAGTTCCTTTTATATTTATATTATAGAAATATTTTTCTAGCATTAATTTTATTATTTATCCTTCCAGGTGCCCAGAGATAATCCGGCCGGCACAGACGCGTTTTTACGAGACATGACGTCATTTGGCTGACTTCAGAGCTTTAGATAAAGTGATTTATACATATGACACAATTTGTACATACATTTATATTACTTTGGAATAAATAAAAAGATAAAAAGTCATAGTTCATAGTACTCAGAACTTGATTGAAAAAATCCTCGCACCTTCTTTAGGCCGTTCTGGCGTAGATGTAGCTCATTTGAATGAGGCAACGAATGCTTGGAGGGTCGCTTGCCCAAATACCGAGCTCCCAAAGACTTTATCGTCGCAGAGACTGTGGGATCGGCCGATCTGCGAACTAGCACGGAAATCTCTTCTAGACACGTGTCCTAGCGTCGCGGATCGCGCTCGTATCCTTGCAGTCTCTGTATGGGAGTCCGGTCTTTGGTTGCAAGCATTGCCCTCTTTCAATACTGGTAACCTTTTAGACCCAACTGCATTTCGTCTAGCTGTCAGCTTACGCTTGGGTGCAAGGTGTTGTGAAGCCCATCGCTGTCAGTGTGGTACTGCAGTTGACCAGCTCGGTCACCACGGTCTCTCTTGCTCAAGAAGCGCTGGTCGGATTGGACGCCACGCCAGCCTTAACGATGTCATACGCAGGGCTTTTGTCACCGCCAATATCGCAGCCGTACTCGAACCGAGTGGGTTGGCGCGTGGTGATGGCAAAAGGCCTGACGGCATGACGCTGGTCCCATGGAAGTGTGGACGGCCCTTAGTATGGGACGCAACTTGCGTCGATACTTTGGCACCGTCACATCTTCCTGAGACTCAGAGTAGGGCTGGAGCGGCGGCCATTTTGGCTGAGCAGCACAAGCGGCGCAAATATGCTAACCTCGGCAGTGGTTACATATTTGAGCCATTTGGAGTTGAGACTTTGGGTCCGTGGGGGCCGGGAGCTCATCTCGTTTTCAAAAGTCTTTCTGAGCGTCTGGTGGACGCGACGCGTGACCAAAATGCTGGTGTTTATTTGGCTCAACGTATAAGCATTGCCATTCAGCGTGGCAATGCTGCCAGCATGCTGGGCACGCTGCCAACTGGCAGTGGGCTTGAGCACTTGGATTATCTTTAGACCTTCAAGGGTCTGTGGATGATCCAATTGCTTTCTATGTAATAGTAGTGTAGTATTGTCATTATATTATAAAAAAAAAAAAAATCTAGTCAGATAAAAAGTACTTACTTCGTGTATTTTGAGAAACACTAAACATAATTATGATGTCAACGTTTACCTATTCAGTATACAATAAGGTGATGTTTTACAAAGTAACTACAGGAACTTTCAGATTTGTTCATCATTATGTACAACTTTTACTGTAGAACCAACTACAAAATCGCAAAAAAATAGCTGCTCATACATATTGGCGACAGTCAATAAACTTTTTTTTAAGGAAAAGCCATTTTTTTTCCGCAATTTCTAAAGCAACACCATGTACTTCTTGTTACTTTTTGACATAAACAGCATACCTTTGTAGAGCATCTTTTATTTTTGACCGACGAACCACCGGAGGAGGTATACAATTCAATTTTTTTTTTATGTATAACCACGCATAACTTTTTTCATAGTAGTCCGATTTCAAAATTTTTTTTTTTTGGAAAGAGTATACTTCGAAATGGTCCCATTTAAATTTTATATAAATAGGCTGAGCCATTTTTGATAAATCAACAATAATGTGAATAATAATGCTACATCGATCCGTGCGAAATATTCGCGAATTCTGTACACGGGTGAAGTCAATCATGCTAATTTTTGCAAAAAATAATCTTGTACTATGTAATGATTCTGTACACGGGTGAAGTCGGTCATGTTATTTTTTGCAAAAAATAATTATAAGCCCCAAAAGTAAGTATTTCATAACTGTTTAAGTGATAAAACTATCGTAAATCACGAGCTTGCTATGGAGACGAGCCCGCGTGCTAGTACTCCAACATTGAGAAAAATCGCCAAATGCGATTGAAACTATAGTAGCAGTTTTCTACTAAAATATAGCGTGAGTAACACCTGTGCTTTACTTAATTAAAATATTTTAGAATGAGTACTTAGACGTCAGTCCTGCACGATATACACCCTGCCTGAAACTATTCATTTGAAATGATTTATAGGCTTAACTTTATCGGTATAATAGGTAATAGTAGATATAGCTGAAATTTTTTCTACATACTCTAATGATTGTCAAGGAATAATCCGGCGTGAACAAATGCATTTCTACGAGACAAAACATCTTATGGCTGATTATATTCCATAGATACCTTCTTAGTTACTTAGATAAAACTGTTACACATCTAGTGCGTAAATTGTTAATTCTTTTATTTTGAAATAAAAAAAAATCTGTTGCCCTATTTCTAACAAGATTTATTATAAACTAGCTGTCCAGGCGAACTTCGTTCCGCCTAACAGTCGATTGACGTAGCCTAAGCATAGATAAATTAAGTATTCTAATTTACCTATGGCCTAAGTTACGCCTTATTACATCAGCTACCTGCCAATAAAAGTCCTGTCAAAATCGGTCTAGCCATTTTAGAGATTAGCCGGAACAAACAGACTGACAGACAAAAATTGTAAAAAATGTTATTTTGGTGTATGTACCGTATATACAGGGTTATTTTTAATCAATTAGCATCCTTTTAAAGGCTTGTTCTGTACATCAAAACTAACAACTTTTGTTCTACGACTTTTGTCATAAATAAAGAAAATCATCTGTTCCATACATTTTGTCGCGGGTGAACGATATTTTTCTATGGAACAACAATTTTTTTTTTTAGTTCTGACAACAGTCGCAGAACAAAAGTTGTTAGTTTTGATGTACAGAATAAGCCCCTAAGAGAATGCTAATTGATTAGAAATAACCCTGTATATTCATAGGCATGTAGTAAAAAACGTTTATTTGAATATTATAAACAGACACTCCAATATTATTTATATGTATAGAAGATGTATAGATAAGGACAGGTTAGATAGAAAAAGTACAAGAATATTGGAAAATAGGTTTTACAATCTTCTTGTAATTTACAAGTAACCAAAATCTGTCTGCCCATTTAAGTACTGCGAGACGCGAAGATTTGCTAGATTTACAAATTTTTTTTATTTGCGAGTAGAAATCAAATCGCTCAAGAGAAATATAGATTTACGAATGCGAGATCTACTGTTCAGAGAACTACTGAGTTTAGTGATTTGATATTATATTTTTCTACATGTTCCCTCGAAAATTGCATATCGTCCATAAGGCCGAGGTGGCGAGTGAGATAAGTATATAGCTGTCAAACTCTACCTCCCCCTTAAAATTAGCTCGTCTGTGGACTTCCCAGTACCTACGTACCTACTAGTACCTAATAAAAATTCCAGACATTCAAGTTTCTCATTCTAGTGATTAGCAAATCCTATATATTATATTAAGATTATTTATTATCCTTATCAAATTAATTAGACATACTTACCAAATACTTTCTATCAGCATTATCTTATCGGCTAATACCTACATCAATTTGATGTTGGCAATTTTTAAATATTCCAATTTATGATCCAGTTCTGGTCATGTTTCATTGAGATAAGTATTAATAATGAAGAAAAAGACTATTATAATAATTGTTTCGGTGATAGCTGCTGCAGCGGTAGCAGCAGGACTGGGAGTGCTCATATGGTGGCTTGTGTCGGAGGATGACCCAGTTATTATTGAAGAAGAAGAAGACCCTTATAGAGTAATAGGTTAGTATCTACTTTTATCAGGCTTTGAAAAAATCGTTAATGTACTATACATAAATAGTATACAAAACTAAGTTACTTGCTCTTGGTTGATGTTGAAAACATTATAAAAGAATAAAAGAGAATAATTTTAACATCAGCCAGTATATAGATATTAAAAGAGACCAAATATCATTAAACTTGAAGAGGACAAGTCAATGATAATTTCAGTACTTTTGAGCTTTTTTAATGCGATTAATTCAACGTTAAATCTTCGACTTGCTTGCTTCTAAACGAAGGTTTTGGGTTTTGGCGAGTTTACTCGTAATGTATCTAATACCTACCTAAGCAATTTATTAATTATTATATATTTTTTATACAACGGGACTGAACTCACGTGTGGGGGGGGATAGTCGTAACGACGCCAAATGCGACCGAAACTATAGTCGTTACGACTATCCCCACACGTGAGTTCAGTGTTCAGTCCCGTTATATATAGTATAAAATGTGTGAAAACCACGTTAATTTCCATAGTAAAATATATTTTTGAATTAATTTAAAAACATACTATGCTTAATAAAATGAAACAGACGATTCTGTTATATTTTTGCCAATTTTGTTTTCTTTGTTATACCTAGATATCACTTCAAATGGCTTAATTTAATGACAAAGCAATAAAGTATTTACGAATATTAGTATGGGTAGGCCCACTTCTACATTTTGACAATAGGAAAAAATGTATATGGCATCTTGTGTTGAAAGCTGTAACGCGACTGATTTTTTAGCTAATATTATAATATAGCAGAAAAGTTTCAAATTCCATAATTATCATAAAGGCCGAATCATACAAGTTGGCGGATGTGAAGACAGAGCAGCTACAAGCTGCGCAATATCCAATCAATTCAATTTCAATTTCAAATATTCTTTATTTAACATTATAAAATAACAATTATGCACAGTAACTAGTGTACGTTAAAATCCTAGTAGTACATTATAATTAATTTAAGTTCTGTTTTGAGAGCAATAGCTCATGCAAAACTTAGAGAAATACTAATAGAAAGTTACAGAGATGACATTAAAAAAGGCACTTAATTCATGAATTATTATCCAATAAAAACTTTAGGTTAAGTATTCTATTTTTAGAAATGTAGTTACTTTTATGGTGAGAAAAAGTTCGATTAGGAGGTAAGTAAAAAAGCGGGTAGCGTAGACGCTGCCGGCCGGCCGTGATATCCAATCAACGCGCGGCTTTGTGTGAGCTTCAGGCAGGATTGGATATTGCGCAGTTTGTAGCCAACTTTACAACCGCCGACTGTAAGATTGACCGACGTACCACCGGAGGAGGTATACAATTCGACGCGTATATATATATATATATATATATATATATATATATATATATATATATATATATATATTTATGTATAACCACGCATAACTTTTTTCATAGTAGTCCGATTTCAATAATTCTTTTTTATTGGAAAGAATATACTTTGAAATTGGTCCCATTTAAATTGTATCGAAATCGGCTGAGCCATTTTTGATAAATAAACAATAATATGAAAAATGTTACATCGATACGTGCATAATATTTGCGTTCTAGCGATGCGCCACGGCTTCGCACAGGTGTATTATACATATAAACATTTCTCTTGAATTACTATATCTATTAAAACAAACTGCATCAAAATCTGTTGCGTAGTTTTAAAGATAGACAGCGAGCATACATGGGGACAGACAGCGGAAAGCGACTTTGTTTTATACTATGTAATGATTCTGTACACGGGTGAAGTCGGTCATGCAATTTTTTGCAAAAAATAATTATTTACCTATCACTATCATTCAGTAACTTTTACACCAAATTTTCAGAGTTACAAGGTGCCGGTATCGGCAATACAAGCTACTCGGCAGCATTCACCAGGATCCGCGAGGTGGGAGACATATTCTGGTGGTTCTACCCCACCACGGCGGCCGCGGCTGCTACCAGGCCTCTGCTGCTTTGGCTGGACGGAGTCACTGGCATCCCGCCCAGCTTGCTGGCCAATCTCGGCATGGTTGGCCCTTATGACTTTAACTTAAACGTCAGGGAAGAATCTTGGGTAAGTAATAATTATATTTCACTATTCGAGACTGAGCCTTTTTAGATTGAGTTATATATTTACTGTACTGTACCAGCCTTTTCAATAGTCCTCTGCAGGACGTAGGCCCACACATGAAGAGTGACTGAGCCATATCTACCACCAGTGCGGGTTGGTGGATTTACATACGCCATCGAATTTCTTCTACGGACGAATGCAGCTTGCTTCGCGATATTTTCCTTCACCGAAAAGCCATTGGTGTGAAATTCCGTAAAAAAACAAGAAATCTTTCGTACGGGACCAGGATTTGAAGCCACGACCTCACAATTGTAAGGCAGGTGTTAATATCACTACAGCACCATGGCTATTTTCTATCTTAGAATACTCGTTGCATTCTATGCTATCCCGTTTGATCCCGCATTAATATAGATTTTCAATGCTGCTCTTACTCGATCTTGTGACTGTTTACGCATACGTACTAGCGGGCTATCGATTCGAAAATAGAGGCCCTGATGTATAAGTTTCACGTGTGTTATGTCTGTTTTTATGCAAGTGTGTCTGCGACGCTTTTTTAGCGGTCAAATAGCACATGTTGTTTTTTTTTTTAACAATTAATTAATTATCGTCCCACTTTGGTTTCAGATAGATGAATTTAATTTGCTGTTCGTGGATGCTCCTGTAGGCACTGGCTTTAGTGTCCCTGCTAGCGGAGCCTCTATTCCTCAAACTCTGGATGAACAGGGTAAAATCACATAACTAAACATTGGCGTGGCCAGGTTAATAAAAAGCATGCGAGTAGATAATTGTGCATTGAAATTTATTTGAAGTCAATATTTAAAGTACCTATATACAAAGTGTTCGTTAATCCCGACACAATGTAGTTCGAGTTGGCTGTAGATGATGATACGAAAATTGCAGGAACCAACTAGATAAATTTATATCCAAGTAAATCTATGAGTAGAGCCAAAGACCAGAAATAAATGCTTTGAAGCTAGGATGATGAAATGATGTACTCGTAAGTAGCGAGTGTTTTGCATGGGTAGAGCCCATCAAAGTCAGCCAGATGTATAATAATATATAAGTACATAATAGATAATAGTACAGGTATCTAGCCTATACGAACTTACTTATAGTAAGTAAGTTCGCTCTCAGATTTTCCTTTCAGTTAGATTTCCATTCGGAACACACTGAGGTTGTTAGGAATTGAAAATAAAATGGATTTCTCCTCAGATAGATAAGAGAGAAAAACCTATGAGAAATGGCTTACTATTTAGTTCTGATCTCAAATCTCTTTACTATCCGAAGCAGAAACTTTTACAGAAATATCGAGGCTTTATTTTGTGAAACAAATGGGAGAGACTTTTACAGAAAAAGCTGTATTGATTTTTTTTTTTTTGTCTTTAATTCTATTTAACTTTATCTTCTGTTCCAGCTGATCATTTGCTGACCACCCTGAACACATTCTACATGACTCACGCGGCGTACGTCGACGCTCCTTTGTACATAATCGGCCAAGGAAGCGGAGCCCAAATTGCCTTGCAATTGGCAATTCGCTTACAAAATGTAAGTGTTTGATTTGAAATATGGGACGCGGCTATTGTAGTTGAGATTTATATCCTATTAAAGCCTGTAGTTTTAAGAAATATTGTTAAATCCTACAAAGAAATAAAGCACGGACTCAGGTGTTTGTGGAGTTTAACAAATCAATTTAGAAAATATATTTTTTTCCAAAAAATGGCTCCACCGACTACCACCGTTTCATACAGAATTCAAATTATTTGCACGAATTGATATGACATCCATGTACAACATGTGTCATCAAAAACGGCACTGCCGATTTAGATAAAATTTAAATAGAACTATCTCGGGAGCATTCCCTTTCATAATAAAAAGATTCTTTTAAATCGGTTCATAATTGGCGAAAAAATCGATGAACATACTCAAAACAAAAAATACATAGAGACGAACATAGTACCTACCTTCTTTTTGGAATTTGGTAAGAATCTGGGACACGGCTATCGTGATTTTTTTTTTTTGATAAATCAAGGTGAACAACTTTTACAACTCAGAATCAATCTCAGGATCAACTGAGAATCTCAAAAAACTTAAGATGTTTAGCTAAAGTTACCAATAATAACCCTGTAAACATTCGAGTCCATTACAGAAATTGAACTGAATCAAAACTCTATTTCCATTTTTATCTTATAAAAATAAACAAGTATACGTTATACGTTTCAAACATTTCCAATTCTAAACCAGTTATTACTTGATATCTACCTACTTTCATACTTACCTACCGGAGAATATCACAGATTGGCAAGTTGACATATATAAATTTTAACAAGTTGAATAAAATTTAAATCTTCTATAGCTCAGTAAAAATAGCATTTAACTTTGCACTAAATTTCCGATCCAATTTTTTTTATATAAGTTTTCCGAGATATCGGACAATAACGTTTTTGCAAGATGGCGCTTGAAGCTCCTCTGTCAGCATTTTGTGATTTTCTGCTCAGTAAGTGATCCTAAACCTTATAAAATAAAAATTGATTCGGAAATTTAGTGCAAAGGTGACCATAAAAAACGTCTATTTTTACTGACCTATTTGAAAAAGCAGATAATTTTCAAAAGGTCACTGCTAGCTTACGCACAACCTCATTCGAAAAAAGATCAGCCGTTTCACAGAAAAAGTTGATCTAGATGTACTAAAGCCGCCATTAGGAGGTTCTGCTTAAGTTACCAGTGACTCTGTATAAATTCACTCGTAAATATTACTAACTTGTTGAATACTAATGAGTGAATCTTTCCCGCCAAAACCAGTTTTAGTTAGATACAACTAAAATAATATTTTAATTATAATATTTAATACTACTTAACTGCTACGATGCGTCACTAAAGATCACAGTAAGATGCTCGAAGTGAGCTGAGCATGACAATAACAATTATATACATTATCTAATGCGTGTATTATTGTGCTATTTTAGTCTTATTATAAGTATTATGTGTACCTATTTTCTTAGATAGCCGTCCCGTCTCTTTTGCAATTTAGTACTCTCTAGTGACTAGCACTACTTACAAATCTTACAATCAATTATTCCGATGGATGTCTATCTGCGTTTCTAGCTATTACTTATGTAGCTAAATCTTAAACATTATTTCGATGGTGGCTATGTAAATATCTGTTGCCATGAACATTCACAGCAGTGGAGCTGAAAATATGTGAAAAACGATTTTATAAATTAAATTTAATATCAATTAATTAGTTTTTTTTTTGGTTTATCGTGTTTATTTATATTATGTATACGACGGGTTCCGGGCTATTTGTATTAACCGACATTTTTGAAACTTTACACCAGAGCAGTTTAAAGTTTTGATTTTTAGAAATAAAAATATAACATGCAATTTGCAAAAAATATAACATGTAAAACTGCAATTGTAAGTTAGGTAACATAGTATAAATCTTTAGTTGGCCTTAAGTTCAGTTTATAAGTGAATTTATTGTTTTTAAGGGCTGTAGATTAAGTAAAAAATAAAATAAAAAAAACATTAGCAAATCGCATTATTTTTAAAAAGGAAGGATATTAAATTTTTTATAACATATTCACCATAATCGGATTCATTTTTTTTCTAAAATTCCTATTTTTAACGAAGATAAATGTCGCTTAATACGAAATGACCAATATTTCACTTTATTTTTGTTCCAGGCGAAATGACTTATCCACCTAGGCATGCAAATAATCACTCTAAGCTAAGTGCTTTAATCAAAGAGTTGGTCATATTTCAAACCTAATTAGGCTAATTGATTTAAATACCCTATCTTAAACTTATTAATGTATGGCTAATTAGTTTATGCGACTGGTTTTTTTGTATTAATTATTCTCATCCTTCTTCATTTCTAAACATTAACATTTAAGTATATACTACTATTTAAAAAACAAAAGAAATATCTCTTCATTAAACAAAAAAGGTTTATCTATAAAACCAAACGAATATAATTTCTTTTAAAAATAATCACAATAAAAATGCAATGGACTGACACTGGGTATGAATTTGACAAAGAGGCTGTAATAAACGACAGTATTGTATGTTGTTTTTAAACTTTCGCGATTTGAACACATTATTATTATCCCTAGTCCCGTAGTATGGGACTAATCGCGCACTAAAATTACGAGTTAAATAAATACCTCCTCATCCCGACGTTTCGGCTGAGTTGCTACCCGTGACCACGGTCGATGCAACTCGGCCGAAACGTCGGGATGAGGAGGTATTTATTTATCTCGTAATTTTAGAGCGCGATTAGTCCCGTAGTATATAATAATAATGACAGTCTTGTATATTTATAAGGTAAAGCTAATTGTATTAAGCGACACTAGATAAGAATTTAACAAAGAGGTTAATTGTATGAAGCGACATTTTTATATATTTATAAGATCAGGCTAAATGCTTTAACGTGCGTTGCCTGTAAATTGTTGCTCCAGGAAAAACAGTTTAAACGACTGTCTGGTATTTAGTAGTGAGCTTAAGTACACAGTTCCTTTGTCAATATTTTGTGTCACTTCATACATTGCAGTCCAAAATGGGCCCAATAATGCGGTTGTATTAAGTAACAAAAAAGTGCTCTAAGCCCAGCTCAAACGATGCAGAAAAATTCGCTGATTCCAAATATGTATAAAAGTCTGTATCACCCAGAGTGTCGCTTAATACAATTAGCCCGGAACCCGTCGTATAGATTATCTTTTTTTTATGTTTGTGTCTCATATTTCACATTTTTAATAACGGCAGCATCAACATGGTTTAAACTGTAATGTTGCTGTACCTATGATGAATAAATAAATAAATAAAAATCATAATCCCTTGTACCTATTTTACAGGCTGACTTTTCACACAACCTCAACGGCGTGGTTCTGGCAAACGGACTCGTGTCCCCTGCTCTGGCTCTCAGCAAGCTTGGCTTCTACCTCGAAGAGATGGGCTACATCGACTACGTGGGCCGCGCGGCAGTCGAAGCCTTCTCCCTTTGGTTGAACACTCTGGTCAACCAAAGGAGATATGTAGAAGCATTCAACTATTTCATCACCTTGGATGATTATGTCAACACTCACGCTGAAACTGTGGCTGTCAATCTTGGAAATATTGTGGAGAAACTGACCAGGACAAACAATTCACGATCGTCTAAAGGTAATAATAACATTATTCAAGAGTTTCAAGACAATACAAGATCATCTAAAGGTACAATACCTGGTATTGTTCAAGTCACCTTATTTTGATTGGCTGTTTATCAAATCGAACCGTTGAAAATTTATACTGTACTGTACTGTACCAGCCTTTTTAATAGTCCACTGCAAGACGTAGGCCTACCCACGAAGGGTGATTGGGTTATATTCACCACGCTGGCCCAGTGCGGGTTGGTGGATTCACATACGCCATCAAATTTCTTCTACGGACGTATGCAGGTTGCCTTACGATGTTTCCCTTCACCGAAAAGCCAATGATGTGAAATTCCGTACATAAGTTCCAAAGAAACTCATTGGTACTCACGACCTCACGATTGCAGGTCGGGTGTTACTACCACTAGACCACCACGGCACGGAAAATTTATACGAATAGCTTAAATATAGTACCTTTGAGCTGATATTTACAGCCATAATTGAGTAATTTAATTAAGCATGTTTACTTATTATGCAAATATTTAACAACAACGAATTGGGTTTTCTTGTCGCTGTTGTGGGCGTTATTTCATTTATAATTTGGTGTGGAATTATAAGCGCCAATTTGATGAAAAACAAAGTTTTCAAAATGCAATACTTGTTTAACTCGGTAGTTATATAGGTAGGTATATTGTTTACAGCTGATCCCATAGTGCCTCAAAGTGTTTCTTCATGATGAGTACCTTTAATACTACCTGAACTTTTTAACCGGCCAGCTAATGCAATAAGTGAGTACTTAGATACATACAGGGTTATCCAGAACTGGTGTACTAAACCAAAAGGAGGTGATACAGGCCATCATAGTGAACAACTTTTACTATAGGGCTATACTAGAGTTCGAGAAAAAAACAACTGTTTCATACATTTTGTCGATTCCTAGTTGCAATTTTGTATGGAAAAGGTGATTTTTTTATTCTTGAATTTCAGGTTGGTCCCATAGTAAAAGTTGGTCAAAATGATGGTCTTAATCACCCTCTTACGGTTTAGTACAGGGCAAGCAGGTAACCCTGTATTGCTACTTGCTACTTAAACTTACTTATCTATTGTACGGTCATCTAGAATGTAGATAGGTATCTATTTGTCCATGATTAGATTACTATCTGAACCACACAGACCAGTATGCTGAGTGTGAGTTTTGTCGTAAACATGACGCGCTCTTCAGCGAGCGCGTAAGCATGTAATTTGTATGAACTTGCACTCGCACAAAATGTTTCAAAACGCGCCGCTAGCGGCGCTGTACATTTCTTCATACAAATTACATGTTTGGTAAAATTGGTTATGTTTACGACAAAATTCACACTCAGCATACTGTATGCTGAGTGTGAGTTTTGTCGTAAACATGACGCGCTCTTCGGCGAGCGCGTAAGTATGTTATTTGTATGAACTTGTTGTGTTTCAAAAACGCGCCGCTAGTGGCGCTGTACATTTCTTCATTCAAATTACATGCTTACGCGCTCGCCGAAGAACGCGTCATGTTTACGATAAAACTCACACTCAGCATACTGAATACGTTATTATAGAATCTAAGCTTTAGATATGGCTTTTTAACCATCATATTTTTTCTCCAAAAAAATGGCACAACGGACTTCAATCGTTGCAATCTAAGTACAAAATTTATACAGTTTGCTCGAATCGACGTACGTATTACGTTTTTACATAATTGTTTATTTTTTAAAAACCATTAAACCTATTTCGCTTTAATCATTTTTCGCAAAAAAATGGCATGACCGACTTTAATCGTGTACAGAATTCGCGAATAGTACGCACGGATCGATGTAACAATTTCACATTATTGTTGATTTATCAAAAATGGCTCAGTTTATTTCAATAAAATTTAAATGAGTTTGTATAGAACAATCTTTTAGGTCTATGGAAACAGTCATTTTTTTTAAATAGGAGGAGTTTCTATGTTTGTCTGTTTGTATGTTCGTTAATATTTACGCCAATTGTGAAATTAAAAAAAAAAAACATTTTTTTTTCGAAAGATTATGCTCCCGATTTCGATAAAATTTAAATGGGACCACCATTTAAATTTTATCGAAAGCGGCTGAGCCTTTTTTGGAAAATCAACAATAATGTAAAAATGTATACCTATGTAGGTACATCGATTTGAGCGAATTATTCGAATTTTGTACACGATTTATTTATTTATTTATTTATTAAGGCTTCACATCAATAACTACATTATTACATATGTTATAAACACTTACAATATAATATAACTTAATGTGCTATTTTTTTAAGGAAGCCCAGCATGCATTTAACTTTACATAACAATAAAGAATATTAGTAAAAATAAGATTGTACTAGTATTTCATAATGATGTAACAATTTCACATTATTGTTGATTTATCAAAAATGGCTCAGTTTATTTCAATAAAATTTAAATGGGACCAATTTCGAAGTATATTCTTTCGAATAAAAAAAGATTTATTGAAATCGGACTACTGCGTAAAAAGTTATGCGTGGTTATACATAAAAAAATATACGCGTCGAATTGAGTACCTCTCCGTTTCGTCGGTCAAAAATTTAAATGGGTGACCCATTTTCATTTCTGAAGCACGATCAAGTTGTATTGAAACGTTTTATAAGTTTAGGTGCCATTACGCTTTTGTAGATACACTTCATACATATTTAGACGTGCACGTGATCTGACAAGGTTAAGTTATTACTTCGAGTGCCATGTAATGGGCAATTTACCTACAAAGAAGTACCATTTTTACTTTGGATTTCTGTAGTAGGAAAATTGGTTGATGAGATCACTGAGTACTGTTTTGTAAGCTGTGGTAGCGCAGGGGCAATGTAAAAAAGACGTTTAGTAGGTATTCGTTTGGTGATACTCTACCAAATAAGTAGTTGATAATTCTGTACTAACATCTAAACGAAAGAACGAAAGAAAGAAAGAAAGAAAGAACGAAAGAACGAAAGAAGAAAGAAAGAAAGAAAGAAAGAAAGAAAAAAATAAAGAAAGAAAGAAAGTTTATTTATTAATAGAGTTTGTGAAATTAGGGTGTGTAGAGTAAGAAGCTTGGCACTACATGAGATCTGATAACTTTTTATCAGTGCGAGACTTTTTTGTACCAGTCAGAGATTCTATCCGCCTTACCACAAAATAATTAAACACTGTTAAGTCGTGCAATTTGTACTGTTAAACATTGTCTAAAGCGTGCGCAAAACTTTTGTGGTAAGACGGTAGGTGTGTATTATATACAGAGTCACTGATAATTTCCGCACAAAGTTTGAACTAAATTTTAATTTTAGTTTATGTAGATCAACAACTTTAACTATGGGATCAACCTTGAAATAGCGAATATATACAGGGTTATTTCTAGTCAGCTTTTGATACTCGTACAATGATTTACTAGCCTGTTTTTCATATTATATTATTGTCGAGAGTCTATGAACTTTTGTATGGCACAATCTTTTAGGTCAATGGAAACAGTAATTTTTTTTAAATAGGAGGAGTTTCTATGTTTGTCTGTTTGTATGTTCGTTGATATTTCGCCAAATGCGAAATATAAAAAAAAATTAAAAAATCTTTTTTTTTTTCGAAAGAATATGCTCCCGATTTCGATAAAATTTAAATGGGACCACCATTTAAATTTTATCGTAACCGGCTGAGCCTTTTTGGAAAATCAACAATAATGTAAAAATGTATATGTAGGTACATCGATTCGAGCGAATTATTCGAATTTTGTACACGATTAAAATAAGTTGTGCAATTTTTGCGAAAAATAATTAACTTCTCAATTTTTGTTTTCTGTTTCATTATTTTTATACTTCTCAAAAACGAATGATGCTCTCACAGTTCCAGATTACTTCGGCCAGAGGGAGTACGTTCGGAACCTGTTCAACCTGGACTCCCAGGAACAGCTGTTCTCGTTTATGGACGAGACGGTGGCCGAAGCGCTCGGGGTAAACCACAACGTGGAGTATGACCACGGGAGACTGCAGGCTGTGCAGGCCAGCAGGGAGACGTTGATGATACCATCTGTTGATAAGGGTTCGTTTTCTTTTATTTTGTGAATAACTTAGACCCCCTTAATCTAAAAAAAACTGATAGCTGTAGACCTATTTTTCCTAAAATATAAACTTCTAACCTTACCGTCCTTATACATACTTGAAATAGCTATGTTTGTTAGAACGCACCCGGACTTGTTTGAACGATGGGCTGATAGGAACGACCGTAGGAGAAGAGATCATACTAGACTTAGTATTCCACGTGTAAAAACGACGTTGATGCTCAAAAAGTGTCTTCTGTATGGCCCCTATTGTGTACAATAAAATACCGAGATGCATTAGGGAATTAAGTGACGGCATGTTTAAAAACGAACTAAAAAAATTACTATTGAACAAATGTTATTATAGTATTGCTGACTTCTTGGATGACAAAATTGACAAATGTTTGACATGACTAATTCTTGTGACATTTATTTAGTTAACGTTATTAAATTGATTTATCACATTATTTTATGATTTGACATTATTTAACTTTTTACATGAGATTATTGTATTATGACAATCTTGACATCTTATAAATCAGTAGTATTCTTTATTTTAATTTGACATTACTATTTTTAAATTTTGCTTGTAAAATTGCAAATATTGTCTTTTTTTTAACGTGCAACTATGCTATTTACATTTGTACGCCATGATGGGCAAGAACATGCGTTCTCTACTCTCCGAACAACTGTATGCGACTTTGTATGTTGTTGTACTGTACACTACCAAGTTTCTGACAAATAAAGTATCTTGAATCTTGAAACCTTTTCTGATAGTACAAAAGGGCCGATCTAGTCGAAGATGAATAACCCAGACTTAGAAGATAAATGATTCCTATAATATTAATTACTTATTAATAGTATATGGATGAGCTTCGTTCTAGAGCCGTGAGCCGTGGTGGTCTAGAGGTAGTGACACCCGCCTTACAGTCGTGAGGTCGTGGGTTCAAATCCCCGATCTCGTACCAATGAGTTCTTTGGAATTTATGTACGGAATTTCACACCACTGGCTTTTCGGTGAAGGAAAACATCGTGAGGCAACCTGCATACGTCCATAAAAGAAATTCTACGGCGTGTGTGAATCCACCAACCCGCACTGGGCCAGCGTGGTGGATATGGTCCAATCACCCTCCGTGGGTAGGCCTACGTCCTGCAGTGGACTATTAAAAAGGCTGGTACAGAGCTTCGTTCGTTTTGATGGGGTGCACAACCGAGCACCTAAATCCGTAAGACTTTAAAGAAAGGGTTATTACATCATATTATGTTTGAATATAGTCAGCTATCACCAAAGACGTACTTGCTACCCCTGCCCTGTCACGGGTATTGCGGCGTTTCGCCCCGCAAGCGGTTCGGACCGCAAGGACAGGCTCTAAAACTTCCATATCAATTTTGATTTTGCTATACTCGTGCTTGTTTTGTTTTGGACGGCATTTACAACTGAGTTACTATTATAGTCTATATAGTCCTACAATCGTGAGGTCGTGGCTCAAATCCCGGTCCCGTACCAATGAGTTCTTTGGAATTTATGTACGGAATATAACACCACTGGCTTTTCGGTGAAGAAAAACATCATGAGGCAACCTGCATATGTCAGTAGAAGAAATTTGATGGCGTATGTGAATCCACCAACCCTCACTGGGCCAGCGTGGTGAATATGGCCCAACCACCCTTAGTGGGTAGGCCTACGTCCTGCAGTGGACTATTACAGTGCATTATTATTTTATATACTACGGGACTAATCGCGCACTAAAATTATGAGATAAATAAATACCTCCTCATAGTCTACCCGTGACCACGGTCGATGCAACTCGGCCGAAACGTCGGGATGAGGAGGTATTTATTTATCTCGTAATTTTAGTGCGCGATTAGTCCCGTAGTATATAAAATAATAATATTACAGTGCAGTACAGTACTCTTATAGTCAGGGTTAGCCCCGATTCATATCTATACGAACTTTCCTGCATGTGAGAAAGAAGGTGTACCTAGAGACAAAAAATGTAATCAAAGTTCAAAAGATATTCATAAATAGAGAACAAGCGGTGGAGAGGTACTATCGGTCTAAGAGTTCGACTTGTTTCAGTGGTTGATTCAACAATGTTTTATAATTATGACGTTATTACGTAAAATTATCGTCCGTGAACAGACTTTACTGACAACCTTAATAACTAATAAGTAGTTGTCGTACTACTACCTAAGTCAAAACTTGATAAAAAAAAGTCACGTTCATCACCGTATTTTTACAATATTTGCAGTCCCAGAAATATTTCGACCCCAGTAAATATACAGGGTTATTTCTAATCAATTTGCATTCTTATTTTGTACAGCGAAACTAACAACTTGTGTTCTGCGACTTTTGTCAAAACTCAAAAAGAAAATTGGTGTTCCATAGAAAAAGATCGTTCGCCCGCGACCAAATGTATGGAACAGCTGTTTTTTTTTGAGTTTTGACAAAAGTCGCAGATCAAAAGTTGTTAGTTTTGATGTACAGAATAAGCCCCTAAAAGGATGCTAATTGATTAGAAATAACCCTGTATAGGTACCTACGTGTCCTGTGTACCTACTTACGCAAGATTCTTATTATCGCCTTCTCAAATTCAAGTTCATTAATACCATATAGGTACCTAAGTACATATCAAATTATAAAGGCACGAAGATCCGGTAATATTTTCACAACTTAGGCTGCTTCTGCATAAGTGCTTTTCCGCGTTATGTCGTCGCGGAAAGTCTGTCGCGGAAATTCCGTCACGGAAAGCTGCGGTTCACTTCATACTCTGTACCTAGTTTGCAGTGATTGGCCACATTATGCGGAGTATCAGTCATCCGCCGTGACGGCAAATTGTGTAAAATAAAATGTAGATAGATAAGGACAGATTTTAAAAAGTCTGCCAATAAAATCACGTCTCGTCATTGTTGTAGTCTATCAATAAGTTATATGTAAAATACATCATTATAATTGTCTTTGCCTTTCCGTTTCCTGTCTCTCTCGAATCGGAACTACGATGCAGTGCCGTAAATTGGGCGTTTCCACCGGTGCCCAGGCACAGGGCGTAGACCCTGAAAGGCGCAAGAATGGCCGGATTTAAGGTCTTATTGCGCAAAACAAGGGCGCAGTTATAGATGCTCGCACAGGGCGCAGAAAAGGCTATTTACGTCACTGCTACGATGGTGACTTGACGTGTCTTACAATGAAATAAATATAAAGCTGATCCTAGAAAAGCCTTTTGTATAAACATGTATAACATGTTATTACATAAAATTATCATCCGTAAACAGACTTTACTGACAACCTTTAATAACTAAAAAGTACGACAACTACTACCTAAGTCAAAACTTGATAAAAAAGTCACGTTCATCACCGTACTTTTACAATATTTGCAGTCCCAAAAAAAATTCAAATCAATTGGCATCCTTTTAGGGGCTTATTCTGTACATCAAAACTAACAACTTGTGTTCTGCGACTTTTGTCAAAACTCAAAAAGAAAATTGGTGTTCCATAGAAAAAGATCGTTCGCCCGCGACCAAATGTATGGAACAGCTGTTTTTTTTTTTGAGTTTTGACAAAAGTCGCAGATCAAAAGTTGTTAGTCAACAGTCATAACTTCGTTCATCGCCATTAGCTTCGCTAAGCATCCTCGAATAACTAATCTGCCGCTGGTAGAAAAGAAGCCTAAACTGGTTATTTAGTTTACGTCACATAAACTAGTTTTAGGCAAATGCGAGTAGGCTTCGGTAAAAATAAAATTAATTTGAGCGACGCGCGAAGGCACGCTAATAAATTTCGTACATAAGATAGGCATATACCTACTTAGTGCCTACCAATTACGAAATAATTTAAATGTTTACTTTAGCACGGTATGATAAATCGAATCTACATATTCGTTTCTTTATAATTGAGGACAGATCACGCATATGGATAGGTTATTATTTACATACTCAGCCATGTTCTAACCCCATGCCATGCTGACGCTATATTAAACTCTATATTGTATGTAACACGTGTATTTTTATTTTCAGTGGAATATATTCTTCAAAACACCAATCTCTCAGTATCCATCTACAACGGCAACCTGGATGCAGTATCCAACACACCAGGTATACGCTTTCCGTGTATTTACAACGTTTGCTTTATAATGAACGCGAGTTTTAACAAAAGAGATTAATTAAATCTGTATGGTCCTTCGAGCCATAGGATCTACTAGGATTAGGATCTATTTATAAGTTATGTATCCACCTTTCGGGTGGACGTTTTACCCTACAAGGAGGGGAGGACAGATGACCTCATCAAGACTGGAAGATTGCACTGGATGCAATCCGCTTACAACCGGTCTTATTGGAGATCTATAAGGGAGGACTATATCCAGCAGTAGATTCCTATGGCTGAAACGAGGATGACCAAGGTCCACATTGGATATTTATTACTACAAATCCTGTAAATCCAACTAAATAGTCGTCTATCAAGGATTTTGGTTTGTATTGAGTTATTGACATAGTAATTCTTACAGGGTTATTCGTAATCAATTAGCATCCTTTTAGGGGCTTATTCTGTACATCAAAACTAACAACTTTTACTCTGCGACTTTTGTCAAAAGCAAAAAAAAATCAGCTGTTCCATACATTTTGTCTAGGGTGAACGATATTTTTGTATGGAACAGCTGTTTTTTTTTTTAGTTTTGACAAAAGACGCAGAGCAACAGTTGTTAGTTTTGATGTACAGAATAAGCCCCTAAAAGAATGCTAATTGTTTAGAAATAACCCTGTAAAGGGTCTTAAACTATTGACATTCCTAGCTGAGGGCAGGATTTTTATATACTAACCTTACTTCATATCTCTCTTATTTAGTGCCTAAGTACACTATAAAACAACAAGTAAGAAGGAACCGAGCGCAGACAATCTATGTCATTATCAACTTTTCATTATTACCAATACCGTATACCTACTTACGCATGAGTCGAAGTGAATTGCGGAAACCTGGACCCGGAATATGTTTAAGTAATGATTTTTTTGTGCCTAGTTATACAGTTAGGTTTTGTTTTTCATGTTAACATAATTTTAGATAATATGCTTCATTGTTTTGATCTCTACTTCTAAGTAAGTTCGTACAGGCAGGGTGGCTAGCCCTGGTGTCAGAGTTTTTAGGCCGCCTGAAGGCCTCTGACATGGCTAAACGGTTAAAACAACCGGGACCTACAATTTAACGTGTCATCCGAGCCACGGTAGCGCTCAGTTGGAAAATTGTCACCCATCCAAATAATAAATTTTTTTTTTTGGTCCATCTTACACATTACCTCTGACCCCAAACTAAGCAAAGCTGTGATATGGCTGCCAGAGACTGATATAACAGAAGTTACACATGTAGTGGGACCAAAAGCCTATAATTTGTTGCCTGAAAATGTTACGGACGCACCTAGCTTAATATCTTTCAAAGCCCGCCTAAAACGCTGGCTTATCGAGAAAACATATTACGATTTTAACATGCTTAAATGTATACAATGAACGATATATGTATAGTTTTTAAATTTTACAATGATGTAATTTTAGTTGTATGTTATTTTATTTTTGAAGACTTGTTTTATTTTTTTTTTGTACCGTGACATAATTGACTTAATTTATTGTAATTTGATAGTTGACATTTTTAAATTTATTTTATTTAACAATGTTTTATTTTATAATATGGAATGTATTTGTTTTTTGTGTTAAAAACGTACATTGTTTGACGTGTAATATTTTTATTATGAATAAAATGAATATGAATATGAATATTAAATACATACTTATATAGATAGTAACTAAATAACACCCAGACACAGAGCAAACACTTAAGTATATTCATCACATAAATATTTGCCCTGGGTGGGGATCGAACCCACGCCTCTTTGACCCAGAAGTTATGGTCACTAACCACTGAGCCACCGAGGTTGCTTTGCGCGGATTGCGAAAGCAATCGTTGAATGAACAACTTTGATGGCTAACGTCACATAGACGGTGCCAAATGACTAATATGAAGTCATAAACGATTGCTATTACGATAGCTATTGCTTAGGCGGTAGGGGGGCTGCCCTGAAGAAGCAAAAAATAATCAGTGGCATGTTTATTTCATACAACAAGTTCTTTGGCGTTCTACAAAATTTATGGAACAGCTGGTCCCGACTTCCCGAGGTACCCCACGGTACGTGGACGCGTCATGCCCCACGTGATATGAAGCGCGATGGGTCGACATGCCTATAAGAATGAGCTTTTAGAACTAGTAGGTCTCAGAACTACTAGTTCAAAAAAGCTGTGGTCGTCTAGTGGTAATGACACCCGCCTTACCATCGTGAGGTCGTGAGTTCAAATCCCGGTCCCGTACCAATGAATTCCTTGGAATTTATGTACGGAATTTCACACCACGGGCTTTTCGGTGAAGGAAAACATCGTGAGACAACCTGCATGCGTCCGTAGAAGAGATTCGATGGCGTATGTGAATCCACCAACCCGCACTGGGCCAGCGTGGATGGATATGGCCCCATCAACCTTCGTAAAGGCTGGGGTACAGTTCTTAGAACAGTAGATCTCGCGATACAAATTTTTAACTGACTCTTCATAAGCCACATAAGCTTGACTCGCTCTTGACCGATTCACACTCGCAAATCTAATTAGGATCTAGAAACCTAGATAGGTACTAAACAATTTTTTCCAAATATTATCGAAATAGTCTGATAAATAGCGTGACAGCAAATTTCCCCATCTTTGAGAGAAATATCCCATGAACAACTTTAGTTAAGGAACCAAATTTTGAAGTGCGCTCTTGAATTCATATTTTTTGACCGACGAAAAGCCGAGGAAGTAGGTACTTAATTCGACTCGTATATTTTTTTATGTATAACGACGCATAACATTTTACATAGTAGTCCGATTTCGATAATTCTTTTTTTATTCGAATGAGTATACTTCGAAATTGTAAATTTTATTGAAATCGGCTGAGCCATTTTTGATAAATCAACAAAAATGTAAAAAATGCTACGTCGATCCGTGCGAAATATTCGCGAATTCTCTACACGGGTGAAGTTGGTCTTGACATTTTTGCGACAAAAAATTATAAACAATAATCAAATTTATTAATAACGCCAAGTTACAAGTCAAATAGTTTACAATTGAAATATCAGATATATGTCATAAATATTAGAAAATTATGAAAATATAAAAAACATAAATATAAACAAATTGACGCGAAGTCACGCGAAATTTTAACTCATTTATATAAAAAAATGACGTGAGGTCTTTTAACGGGCTCCTTAATTTTTCGTTTAGTTTGTAAAATAAGAAATATGTATTTGTCGAATACCTTTTAATAATAAAATGATGGACTAAATATTTTTTTATGTTAATGATAAAACACGTCGAATATATTTTCAGAGTCCAAGTGACGGACTTAATTACACTAGTCTGCAACAAAATTCTCCTTCAAAAAAAATCATGAATATAATAAGACCTACTGAATGTATGTATAGGTCCACTTTTAGTTTTTTGTTAATCTTAATTTGTCAATAGATGTTTTTTATATTTGTTTTATTCTGATAATTCGGTAAAACTTCGGAAAAACAACGTGAGAATTAAGAGCTACCTCAGTATTAAAGATGGTCTCAATCAATGCCTGAAATGTATAGATTTTTATTGTTATGGATCTCACGGAGATCCCACAAAAACTGTGAAATTTTCGCATGTACGGAACCCTACGGGTTTAATCCGTCATGTCCGTCTGTGTAGCGATAAGTAGTAATGTACAGAGGGCTCAGCAAAACGGCGACTCAGCCGTTTGTGCGTTGTAAGAACGAACAACGCCATCTATCGAAATCACACGGAACTAAAAAATTGTACCAATGCAATGGGTTCCTATCAAACCTTCCGTACTAAAATAGCAAGAACATCACTCTGTCACATTTTTCAACTATGAAATTTAAAAGCTGTTTACCTTTTAAGTAAAGACACAAATACACCGGAACTTGCGTAATTTCGAAGGGTTTCACAAACTAGCATTGAGCGTCGAAAAAAGTTATTTCGTGGCTTTTCGTGGTCGCATGCTGGACTAGCTGTAGACGAATTACACGAACATTTGGAAAGACGAAGGCAAAATAGCTGTGTTTAAACCACAGACATATCTCTTATATGTCTGTGGTTTAAACGGAGACCTTCGCTATCGCTCGATCAATTAACACATTGACTGCTAGTAGCGCAATTGTTTTCCACGGCAATATCCTATCATAAAATTCGATTATTTCAGGCCAATTAGAATGGGTGAACAACCTACAATGGAGCGGACAGGAACAGTTTAGAAGCTCGCCACGCCAGACGCTCGTTGTGAACAGACTCATCGAAGGCTACTTCCGTGTCACTGACAGACTGCGCTTCTACTGGATGAATGCTGCTGGACAATTGGTAAAATATAAAGTTCTTTACAGACATGGGGCCTCTAGACAATGTTACATATAACGATGCTATGAATGAATGTATATAATTCGTGTATCCTTGCTATCCTAATTAATAGTAGATATATATAGCAGGTGTCCCGGTTATGGCCACTGACCCGGTTGTGGCTATTTTGATGTTAAAATTATTGCATAAATGGTAATTATGATCAATGTAACAGCATAAATATTGTTTGTGCGATTGTTTTTTTAACCATTTTCACATCACTTGATCATTAAATGGTTAATAATGTAATTAATCGTTAAAAATTTAGTATGGCCACAACCGGGGCACCTGCCCTATACCTACCTATCCGAAAGTGTGTGTTGCTTTGTTTGTTACTGTTCTCACGCGGGTGAAACCGCAGATTAAAGCTAGTTTTTACATAAAACTGAGACAATATGAGACTAGACAAATTACACCTCTTCGCTCGCTTATGCATACGTAGTGTTAGTTTCGCCTAAGCCACGTAACATAGGGTAATGTCAATCCCATACATTTTCGTATTTATCTTTTAGCAAAGTCGCTGATGGGATGTAACTTTGTCTAGGCCCTCATTATTCGCCGCTTGTGTCTACCTACGAGGGACACGCGTGGGCGGCCCTAGAAACTCTTTTCACACCCTACGAAACTTGACACTCAATACTGTATTTTTTTGGGGTGAGGTGCATAGGCAGCTGCCCAAGACAGAAAATAAACTACGACAATACGCCTGTGGTAGCGGTAGCCAAAGCCGAGTGTGTATGCGAGAATCCTAGTGTCGTATGCAGAATTTCGCTCTAGCTGTGGAGCTCATACAAAAACACGACCTTATACCGCGCGGTACCTATTCTATTTGTCTCTACCCAATACAGTGGTATAGGCCGAATCCTTCAATTTAGAAATCCATTTTCACATCACTTGATTCCATTTTTTTTGTTTTAAATATCATATTAATGGCCGAATCGTACAAGTCGCCTCCTTACTAATCAACGCGCAATCAAGCTTTATGTGAGCTTCAGTCAGGATTGACTTGTATGTTTCGGCCTATAGCGAATACCGCTTATATCTGAATAGGCCTTAACACTAACTAAAGCCTACTTACATACAATACCTAATTATTTGTTTACCTGCCCCCGATTGTGCTTTTCTTTACTGCCGCTTCCGCGACGTTTTTGTCAGTCGTGTCAGCTTCTACAAAGATTTACAAAATATCTAGTTCCTGATGTTTACTAAAGTGACATCGAGTTTACAAAAGGTGTACCTAGGTATAAATAAAACCCAAAGGACACATTACATACATCATAATGAATAACTTTTACAATCCATGGGATTAGTCCCATGGTTCTAAATGTGTTTTGCCAAAACCATTTTATGCTGTCTAGATTAGCCCAAACAGCAAAAAATGGCTGTTCCGTATTAAAAGTTCAATGTATGGAATAGCCGATTTTTTTACAATTCCAAGGTTGATACCGTAGTTAAAGCTGGTCATACTGATGAGTAGGCACATACAATGACATAATAAATAAATTAATAAATATTTGGGGACATCTTACACACGGCCTCCGACCCCAAACTAAGCAAAGCTTGTGATATGGCTGCCAGAGACTGATATAGTACTACATAAACATATTTTTAAATGCATACATATATAGATAGTAACTAAATAACACCCAGACACAGAGCAAACACCTATGTTCATCACATAAATACTTGCCCTGGGTGGGGATCGAACCCACGCTTATTTGACCCAGAAGTTAGGGTCACTAACCATTGAGCCACCGAGGCGGTCTATATATAATAGAATAAGTAGGCATGTCGAATATGCCAGAAACACTCCACATTGTCCATAATTATCATGATCCCTTGTTATTTTATCCTTAGGTAAAAGGGCTATAGAAAAAAGGAGCTTTTTGTTAGAAAGAAATTTCCTATAGCCCTTTTCAATGTCGTTGCCTCTAGAGCTGTTGAAAACAAGGACTTTGTATACTATCTGGACTGCGCACAGACGAAATTTGGCTCAAAGTTAGTTTAGGAAAATTCAACCTTAATGCGTTGCAACAAAACATATATTCCTTTGAAATGGTATAAGAGAGACGCTGTGCCGAGTGAGACTTCCCAAAGTGATGAAGTTGTCCCGCTCGCACTATTGCCATTTCGGAACGACACTTATAAATGGTAGAATTATTACCTGTAAAGCCGCGACTGTCTTAACCATTTCTTAGTTTTTTTAACAATGTAGTTTGATAAGATTTTAGTTATAATTGCGAATAAATGCCAATAAAACAGTGTTTGATATTTATATTGTATGAATATACCTACGTCTTTATGATTAACGGTTATTTTTTATTTTTGACTAGAGTATCACCGTCGATTGCAAATGGCGTACTATGGTGTATACAAAGAAGTGTAGTAGGGTGACTATGCTGGACATATTTCTTAAACATGCTGGGTGTACAATTGGTGTATAGTCGTGGTTGTCATTTTTAATTTTTTTAGGTTGTAGATTTTAAAATTGGCATCCATATTGGAATTAAAAACGGCAGACGTCACTTTTTTGAAAAAATCATGGGTGTAGTTTTCGAGGTTTTTTAGGGTGTAGATTTCAAAATTGGCATCCATTTTGGAATTAAAAACGACAGACGTCACTTTTTGCTAAAAGTCGCGATGGGTGTCGCTTTTGAGGTTTTTGGGGATGTAGATTTCAAAAATGGCATCCATTTTGAAATTAAAGATGGCGGACGTCACTATTTTGAAAAAGTCGTCATGGGTGTCGTTTAATAGGTTTTTGGGGGTGTAGATTTCAAAAATGGCATCCATTTTGAAATTAAAGATGGCGGACGTCACTATTTTGAAAAAGTCGTCATGGGTGTCGTTTAATAGGTTTTTGGGGGTGTAGATTTCAAATATGGCATCCATTTTAAAATCAAAGATGGCGGACGTCACTATTTTGAAAAAGTCGTCATGGGTGTCGTTTAATAGGTTTTTGGGGGTGTAGATTTCAAAAATGGCATCCATTTTGAAATCAAAGATGGCGGACGTCACTATTTTGAAAAAGTCGTCATGGGTGTCGTTTAATAGGTTTTTGGGGGTGTAGATTTCAAAACTAGCGTCCATTTTGGAATTAAAGATGGTGGACGTCACTTTTTTGAAAAAATCGTCATGGGTGTAGTTTTCGAGGTTTTTAGGGGTGTAGATTTCAAAAATGACATCTATTTTGGAATTAGAGATAGCAGATGTTGCTTTTTTGAAAAAGTCGTCATAAGTGTTATATTTTGAGAATTCGGGAGTTTATATTTCAAAATTGGCATTCATTTTGGAATTGAAGATGGCGAACATTACTTCAAAATGGATGCCAATTTTGAAATATACACCACCAAAAACCTCTAAAACTACACCCATGACGACTTTTTCAAAAAAGTGAGTCCGCTATTTTTTATTTCAAAATAGATGCCTTGTTTACTACGAAAGCCTTAAAATTCTGTTAACTACGGAAGTCTATCCGTGGACAAGTTTTTGTGATTAAGATTTTTCGTGATAAGGTCTATTTGTGACAAAGTTTTCCGTGAAAAAGTTTTTGTGAAAACATTTTTCGTGGTTAAGTACTGACACGGGTTGCGTTATATGTGTCAAGATTACATCTATGAAATTTAAACGTTGTTCAACACCGTAAATATGGATTCCAGACCGTTACTGTCGTCACAAAAGTGAAGGAACTCATCGAGATCTACATTTCCGATGACAGCTGTCAAACTTGAAACTGAATTATCTCCGTGTATATTAATTCTAGACCATTGTTTTTATGGGGATTGGTTTTATAGAGATCTTCAAGGAAGGCCTATGCCCAGCAGTAGGCGTCTTATTGCTAAAGCGACGACGATGACGAAGGACGACGAGTTAGGGGTAAGATAACTGCGATTCCTGCGTGTAGTAACATTCCAAAGAAAAATTATATCCCAAGATGATCGAGATGTTTTGGTCATCCTACTTGGAAAAGAGACACAATCATCTGATGTGGTATCCTTGTCGGCACGTTTTTCTATGCCAGTACTCAATCCTGTTAATATGATAAATCCATGGTTGAAAATGTCTTTCTTTATAGAAAGAAATAAAGAAACCAACAGCCATAGAGACAACGAAATTCCAATAGTACGAAAGGTTAACATTCAGCAGGGGCCTTATTGTGTAAGGGTTCTGAAGTTCGGCTTCGCCTTTTCTCCTGCACAGGCCAGTTACTCACGCCACGAGAGAGAGCGGGAGGATAGGCGAAGCCGAACGTCAGAGCGCTTACAAAATAAGGCCCCAGGTATTAGATACTCAAAACTAGGCAATCATTTTAGTAGAAGAACCAAGGTTACCAAAATAGCCAAGCATATTGGCAGCGTATCGTATGTAATGGCAGTGGGCAGGGTACATAACGTCCTCGAGTGAAAACCAACCTGAAAGCGAAGTTTATGACGTGCACTTACAAGGAAGTCCGATGGCCTCGCTGGATGCTAGCCGCTTCCAATCGACCATAATGAATATCCATAAGGGATGCTTATGTCACTATGTCCAACAAAGGACGTCCTAAGTACGTAGTATTATTATATCTTCTTTGTCCTAAGGCTGATGAATGGATGAATGTAGTAGAGGTTATACCTTTTTTTTACTTTGTTTTCCTTTTCCAGGTGCCACGCGACAGCCCCGCAGGCTCTAGACGAGTAATGCAATTAATAACTGGAAGTTAATTAAAATAAAATCAAATAAAATATAATGAAAAAAAAGTTATCGTTTTTATTTCTTTTTATTATATGACTACGACTACGTTCTGGTAGGTAGGTAACTGAATTAAAATTATGTAGAGACGGGTTTTGGGTTGAAGCATAGGCAAACTCAAATACCCATCTACTATAGGTATCGCCACACAAGGCAGCGTATGAGAAGTTAGCCGCAGATAACACTTCGCCGTGATTCGCTAATTATTTCGCATGTGTGCACAATGCCTACACAAGTGGCGAAGTAGTGAGCACGGGCGTAGGGAGCGCGCGGGAGGCATGAGGTTGGCGGGCGGGTGTGCCCCGGCGTCTCGTCTCTCTGGCTCCCGCGCATACTTATATTTTGCCTTTAGCGCAGCGTTCTGCGCATTAATTTTCTTATCCGCCGACTTGTGTGGCGCGAATTATACGTATAGACCGAATCAAACTTATTGGCGTCTATGAACACGTGGCTGCGCAGGAGCCACAGAACAGCAGATCTCTCTTCTGTTGTTTTTTAGCCATACAAAGGAAAACAGAATATTTAAAAAAAATATGTACCTAGGTAAGTATGTACCTAATTAAAACAATAGTCAAAGTTGCTAAAGCAAGTATAACCCTCGGGCAAGTAGATGAAGTTCCCAAAAAACGCATCTATTAATAAAATCTTAATCTTACTGCGTCTATTTTGCAAAAATAAGCAAACTGCATAAAGCAACATATTTTTATACTTACTGCATCACGCTGAGTGCAGGTATTTACAACGCTTTCTCACGCAAAGAAAATATTTACTTGAGCGGAGATTTAACGCCATTAACTAATTTGTAATTAAAACCTTTCTAGATGGAAACCATTATTTTATAATTTGAGTTCCCTTTATTCTCGTGTGAGGTTGACCATAGAACAAATAATAACTAGCTTTGTACGTCTGAGAAAGGCTAAAGCCTAATGCCTATAGTTATTATAGTTATATACTTCGCTATGCCTATGCTACAAAATAATTTTGTTTCTATGGAACACAATCACAGAAATACAATAATTCAATCACGAAGTTGTTTATCTACAACTTCGTTCATTCTCAAAGTCATAAATTGTTCATTCTTTTCAATATGTTACTGTCAATGTTTTATAGATTGCCAATGTCATGCTGGAATAATACCAGCTTTCAAAATTTCCCATATATTATGGTCACATTTCAGGAGAAAAAATTCTAGAGCTTGATTTCGACAAACATTTTTTGCTATTGTATTGTGGTATAATTCAATTTTTTTTATTTATGCGTAATACATAAGTCGACCAAGCATTAATTATTATAATGACATGTACTAAGCTATATGAAAAAATATGAATAATAAATCATGAATATTGTAGTCTCAGATTATGACTACATTGTGGCCAATTTTTAAGGCGCCATCGTATTTTAGTCAATATTAAACCTAGACATATTCATAATTTTAACCAATGATTAACCTAATGTTCGTAGAAATAAATTAAATCTAGTATAAGTTTATACAGTGAATATAATTATTTTTATAGGAATCCTTTGCTTAGTATAGGACTTCTCCAATTTCTTCTATTTATTCCTATTTTGTGCTACTTCGATCCAGTTTTTCCTACTGTGGCCCGCTCCATTTTGTTCTTTTGAGAGACCAACTTAAAATATGGTTTTCCCTTTCAAATGCATACGGTGAAAAAGAAACAGCAATATTTTAAGTTACTATTAAAATTACGATGTGGTCACTTTAAAATTAGCCACAATTAGACGGATGTAGGTAAATAATCATTGGGCTTACATAATTAAATATGATAATATTAAAAAGGGATATTCTAGCTAAGTTTTCTGCATTATTATTGTTATATGCATATTTCATAGTAATTAAAATAAAGACATTAAAAAGTTTTTATTAGCGAGTAGGTACCTATAAAATGCAAGAATATTGTAAATTCAGTAAAAATTGGGGAGATTTTTAGATCTTGCTGTTAACACTGTTGCCCTGTGATTTTTGTTATCGGAGTCATTTCATTTCATTTTCAACACAGAAGGATTTACTATTACATTCTCTTTGGAAGGATTTTTGAAGAAAATTAAAGATATTAAGTTAATTTAAAGCAAAAAAAAAATGACTACGCAGTAGATACCAATTATCTAATCATCTAGGCATTCCGTATTTTTTTGTGTAATATACTGAAGATCCAAACCTCACGAAATGGCTGATATTCTCGATATCTTGGACATCGAGGTCCCCACGAACGAGATTAGCAGGGATAGCATTATTCACGGCGACAGAAACAAAAAGAAGTATGTGACTGCTAAGGCTGTAAAGCGGCCGGAGGGCATGCATCGCGAGGTGTTTGCCCTCCTATACAATGATAACAAGGAACTGCCTCCTATCATGCCTACAGACACAGGTAAAGCATCTTTATCTTTCTTACCTTCTCTATACCTAATATTTACCAATACTTCTTTAAACAATAGTATTCGCATACATTTAACTGAATCTTTAGAAGCCTGTATTTTGCTCATAACTGATTTAATTCATACTCACAAATCTTGTTAGGGTATCAAAATCGGTTCGTAAATAGCACTACGGCAAATTAGTAATCCCATTTTTGAGATAAATAAAAATCTAAAATAGATTTGTTGAAAAGTGTTACCTGTAAAAGAGAATCTATATCCGCACAGACAAAAGTAAATTTGTAGAATCAAAACTGAGACTTCTCTCATGTCATTTACTCGGTCAAATACATTAATGTAGTCTACAAAAATAAAATTAAATTCATTTAGCTTGACATTAAGCCCAATTACAGAGGCGCTGGCGTAAATTTAATAGCAACATAAAAAGCGTTCTCTCTATCAAATGACTAAAGTTAAAAAGAAACAGAACTATCCTATTTAGCTAATGTAATTACATGGCGCCTCTGTAATCGGGCTTAGCGTAGGACATCCACGGACTAGGTGGACTGATGGTATAATAGGGAAAGCTTATATGTCCAACAATGAGTGTTCTACTGACTGGCTGATGAATAGATGATTAACTTGTCTATTATGTGTAAAAAGGCTGAAGAACAGATATGTTTTTCTGTGTTACGTAGTAAGCCTTATAGAATTCAAAACATGTGGAATAGGATGACAAAGAAAAGGAAATTGTTTTTTATCCTCATTTACTAAATACAATAGTAAAATTAGTACCTATAATAACTTTGCACATGTTTTACAGGCAAAGAATACAAGCAAAAGAAAGCGAAGCTTGGCATGCGTAAAGTGCGAAAGTGGGTGTGGGCGCCCTTCACTAACCCGGCTCGAAAAGACAATGCTGTGTTTCACCACTGGAAGCGTGCATCAGATGAGGCTAAGGAATATCCGTTTGCACAGTTCAATAAGGTACTATTCTTATTTTCATTCCGAGAAGAGTTCAATTAAAGACATAAGGGAACATAGGGACCGTTCAAGTATTACGTTTTATATTACATTAATGCAATTTTTTAAGATTTCTGACTCCCCCTGTAAAGAGCCATAACATTTTTTTGTAAACTTTTACCTGGCTCCATCCACCTTCTACTTCTCCTATTTAGTAGTTTTATTTGGCAATATAATTCGAAAATTCACAGTTTCACATCTGTCAGTCCCGTCCCGTCCCATGATGACTCATTCCCTTTTTGTTACAATAATTATATTTAAAAAAATGTTATGTAACACATAGTCCTAACTACCCCCTCCCTCCCCTGTAAACCATCGTAACTATTAACAAGACTCCCCCTCCCCCCCCCAAATTGCGTACGTAATACTTGAACGGTCCCATACCTATACTATCTGTCCTATTTTCGACAAACTTTACTCCCTCCCCACTGAACTGGTCATGTAGCATAGGTATATTCCCAAGCTATTTTAAATAATATTTTGGGTGATTGTTGTTGATGGCAATGACCACAATTTTGTAAGTAATTTTTTTTTAAAAATAGCATTATACCTAATTAACAATTTTTCGCTGAAAATGACAACCAACTTCTACTGCGTACAGCCAGTAAAAAGAATAAAACCTCAGCCATTAAAACAAAATGGAGATGATGATTGTAAAATACTGAAATGTTGTAACTCTCCAGCAATCATACCGCATAAAGATTGCATCCCATTTTTAACAGACTTCCAGAAAGGAAGAAGTTTATATTCGGCTGTATGTATTTTTTTTGTAAGTTCAGCGATATTTTCACCAAATATGAAATGATTTTTAAAAAAAATTATAGTTTGAAAAGGTTTACTGCTGAGGTGGTCCCTTTTTGATTTTATCGAAATTGGCTGAGTCGTTTTTGATAAATCAACAATAAAGTACATGGATTTCAATCCCTTTGACAATACTGGTAGGAGAACACAAACTCATTTACGACTTAACATGCCTAATGTGAGACTGGAATTATTTAGGAATAACTGTGTCTACATGGCACCTCTCTTACTAAATGGAATTGTCGCTCTGATTAAATTTGCTACTTACTATTTATACTCTATGAATTAGTTTAAACAGCATTCTGGCAGAATCCAACAGTGGATCAGACAGAATGCTATTGCAGTGTCCTATATTATACATAAATTGTATTTTAGAAGAAATATTTCTGCGTACAGTTTCATTCTGTGCACACTCCATTATAATGTGATATATATCATCAATTCTGCTTGTCATGTACAAGCAGAATTGATGATGATTTGACAGTATGGGGTATTCCCATCAAATTTAAAAATTTGTTACATGGAGTGTGTCCAGAACGAAACCTTAAAGCAGTTACAGTGTCATTTCTGTCTAGAATATTGTTGTCTATCCATGGGTGTCTCAATGGATGTGGCTGGACATTATTATATATAAGACCTTAATTGTTACCCATTAACTTACAAATAAATAATTGAATTGAATCGATTCAGAAGGTGGTCTTGCTATTTTTTGTGAAAAATAATCATTAGTATAATTTTAATTCTTTATATTATTTATTCTATTCTCAATTTTACTAAGAATACCTCTTTACAAAACAATGTTCTATTTGCAGCAAGTATCAATACCATCATACTCTGAATCAGAGTACAATCAGTACCTGAAATCGGAGGACTGGAGCCAGGCAGAAACCGACCACCTGATAGACTTGTGCCAACGGTTCGACCTCAGGTTCATTGTGATCCACGATCGCTGGGACCGCGCGGCGTTCAGAGACCGGAGCATAGAGGATCTGAAGGAACGGTATTATGGCATCTGTGCTACGTTGAGTAAGGTAATTACAATTATAGGCATTTTTTCATAACACCGTTTGTTACAAGTCATGTATACTAAGCGCCATACAAATCGGCGGATGGGAAGTGAGGCGCAGAACGCTGCGCAAAAGGCAAAATATAGGTATGCGCGGGAGCTAGAGAGACTCGCGCCGGGGCACGCTTGCCCGCCAACCTCATGCCTCCCGCGCGCTCCCTACGCCCGTGCTCACCACTGCTGCACGCGGCGTAGGCATTCTGCACACATGCGCAATAATTAGCGAATCACGGCGAAGTGTCATCTGCGGCTAACTTCTCATCCGCCGACTTGTAAGGCGCTAACTATAAAAGATCTTTCAATTTGGTTAGTGTATGGAGTTTATTTGTCTAATAACACTATACTTCTCTTTCCCATCCCAGCCGAGCTAGTATGCACGCCTCGAAATATTTCTTTCATAGTGTCAGAACGACAGCGACAGCGTTATGGCAAAATATATATCTGTCACTTTATCACACGTCATAATGAGTTATTTTCTTGGCTTTTCGTGGTCGCTAGGTTGGCTAGCTGGATTCACCTTAAGAACAAGAAATTGCATTGCATTTTTTTTTCATTTTCACAGTACTTAGAAATACTCAGTCAATTTTAAATATTTCTAGTCTAGTCTTTTCAGTGATATACGCTGAATACAACTTCTTGGTAACTGTGAAGTTAGCTACAAGCTGTGCGAAATTCAATCCTCGTGCAGCTGTTTAGTAAGCTTCAGTCAGAATTGACAAGTTTTCATATTTCACAAGTCTATGAAATTCCAAAACCATTTCGAGATATCGGGATGCTGATCATTATGCTTATTTTTCCAAAATTTTTAGTGCAGTAACTGCTAAGATATTAGATAAAAAGTCTCACCCAAGCCGTTTCGGGATTCATACTAAAAGTTCAGTTGCCTATGATAAAAAAAATACTAGCAATATAAAATGACAGTTAACACTGACACTGTTGACACATAAAATGTAGTTTAAAAATAAAATGTCAGTGTCATTTTCAAATTACTTATTTTGCTTTAGCCCGAGAGGTAAACGCAAAAAATGCAAATATTTGTCAAAAGCTGAATTATTGGTACATAGTTATCAAAATGGTGTACATCAATACCCTGGAGTCAGTCAGCTGGGTTCCCTAGCATTTGGTGGAAGAATCCGTTTGAATTTTAAAAGTATCTTGGAACTAGTAAGTACTACTTATTCTTCTTCTTTTAAGTGGTGCTAATTTAAAGCCTATATGGCAGACCCTGTTACATATTTCAGGTGATTGGCAGTTGTTAAACTTGTTTTATATTTTTCTTCCCATAGTATACCGCGGTACATAGTGGACTTTTTGCACTGACCTCCCGGCCTATTTGTTGTGAATTGTGACGGATTGATTGTCATTGACAGTGACAGTAACGCTAGCACCTATTTTTTTCTAATGTGGCTTCAGTAAAAAGGTTTATGAGTCCTAAGTTTTGCAGTTACGTCATTTTAGAATAAGCTACTTTTCAAAATTTAATTTTACGGAAAATATAAGTCGTATTGGAAAAATAAAAAATACGTATATGTTATTTTGCAATATTCTTTCAGATAATAAATAAATAATACTATGTTAAAAAATTGAAATGTGGTCAATTGGGTTTTGCGCAGTTTGTAGCGAGCCTCACAGCCGCCAAGTCGTATGATTCGTACTCTAAGCTCCAACGTCCAAGGCTTTTGCATCTCATTGTGTAAAACAGTTTTATTTTACAACCTTTACAGATAATCAAAAACTTACCGTCTTTCCACAAAATATTTAAACATGCTTTAAACACTGTTTAACCGTGTAATTTGTACTTTTAATTCAATTTGTACATTGTCTAAAGTGTGCGTAAAACTTTTGTGGTATGACGGTTACAGATTTACTTTTTGTAGTAAACATTTAAAAAATTGACGCGCTCACATGATTTGCGCCTGCATCTCTCTGGGATCCCGGCCCAGATGCTTTGTCCAATTGAGCTAGAACGATAGTTTCTATAAACCTAGTGTGTGAAGCACGTTAAAATCATTTCATTGGTTACAGATTTACTTATGAAAAATTGATGATATTAATTTCAGGTGAAGACAAACCCGTGGTCAAACGCAGTTACAATGGTGAACGGAGAGAAGAGAATTTATCACTATGATGCAGAGCATGAAAGGAAAAGGAAAGAGCAGTTGTGCAGACTTTTTGATAGGACACAAGATCAGGTAATTTCAATTTGTGATTCACATCATTCATTCAAACTAATGGGTATTTGCGCTATTTTAACTGATATGTTCATATAACTACATGAAATGGCGGCTTGTACTTGCAATTCTAGGAAATACAGTCAACGAAAAAATCTGGAACTCGTTTTAAAATACTGAGTATTACTGACTAGTATCAATACTGTATCAGCCTTATAATAGTCCACTGCAGGACGCAGGCCTACCCACGAAGAGTGATTGGGCCATATCCACCACGCTGGCCCAGTGCGGGTTGATGGATTCACATAAATAAAATAAAATAAAAATAAAAAATAAAAAAGCCTTTATTTGACCCTGCTACATTGCTTCTTAAAAATAAGTATTTAAGTTAACAACACTATTTTGGTTTTGGTTGATAGCAAGGTCCCCAGATTGGGTAAAGGCCTCCTCCAACGACATCCACTTCTCTCTATCCTGGGCTGTTTCCCACCACTTTGGACCAGCGACTTTTTTAATTTCATCCTCCCAGCGTGACGAGGGCCTTCCTCTCTTTCTTTTTCCTTGGGGGCCTCTCCATATGGTGGTGCTGTAGGTCCATCTTTTGTCACTAAGCCTCGCTATGTGACCAGCCCATTTCCACTTTAGCTTTTGTGCGTAGTTTAAGGCATTAGTGGCTTTTGTTCTTTCTCTTATCTTTACGTGTCTAATCTTGTCTAGTTTTTTTATTTTTAGCATGCTTCTCTCAATTCCGCGCTGACAGGATGTTATTTTTTGCTTAACTTTTGACGTAAATTTCCATGTTTGACATCCATATGTCAAGCATGGTAAGAGGTTAGAGTTCAATGTCTTAGTTTTCAGTTTTATTGGCATGTTACTTTTGAAAATTTCTTTCAGACTCCAGAATTTATTCCATGTTCGCTGTACTCTTCTTTCAATCTCTAGTTCATTGTTTTCTTTTTCAAAACTGATTGTTTTTCCTAGGTAAATATATTTGTCTGTATAATCTAGTGGGTGTCCATTGACTCTTATCTGTTTTTTGAGGCTATTAGTCATTATCATGGTCTTAGTGAGATTGATTTCAAGTCCTACGTCTGCGCTAGCTGATTGTAAGTCATTGATCATGAGCTGTAGTTCTGAGAAAGTCTCGGATAAAATTACTATATCATCAGCGAAACGCAGATGACTCAGATAGGTTCTTTGTATGTAGATACCTCGTTTGCTCCAGTTCAGTTTGTTGATGATGCTTTCGAGTATGGCTATAAATATTTTTGGTGACAAGGGGTCGCCCTGTCTTACACCTCTGTTTATTTCAAAGCTTGGGCCCAGTATGTCTAGCTTTATTCTGCCCTTGTTGTTGTTATATATATTTCGGATCACTTTTATATACACTTCACTTACTTCCTGTTCTTTCAAGCTTTGCCAAACTTTATCGTGAGCAACCGTATCGAAGGCCTTTTGGTAGTCAATAAATCCGAGATAGAGTGGTCTCTGTTGTTCCCGATATTTCTCTATAATTAATTCTAAGGTGTGTATATGGTCTAACGTAGAGAAACCTTTTCGGAAACCGGCCTGCTCTACCGGCTGTCTTTCTTCGATTACGGGGCTGATTCTCGAGTTTATAATCGCCGAGAAAAGTTTATACAGAGTTGGTAGTAGGCTTATCGGTCTATAGTTACCTATATCTTTTGGGTCTCCCTTCTTATATACTAAAATAATGTTGGATTCGGACCATTGTGTAGGCGTTTCAGAGCTTTGTAATATCAGACTGAATAGTTCAGCGAGCGGTGTTGCTAATAGATGATAAGCTGTTTTCAAAGCTTCGTTTGTAATGTTGTCTGATCCAGGGGATTTTTCTAGTTTGAGCCTTTTTATTGCATCTATGATTTCAATTTCGTTAATTGTTTCTATGTTCTCTTCGTTAACTTGTTCAATGAGGCTTTCCTTCTTGTTTGTAGTTCTAATAGTGTTTTTATTTTTTAGTGTAGTTAGTTGATTTTTATTGCTATATAGGTTTTTGTAAAAATTTGTTGCTGTGTTGATGATGTCTTTTCGATTGTTTAGGTCTTTGCCAAACTCTTTTAGACCTTCTATCCAGGTTTTGCTTGTCCTGAGTTCTTTGTAGGCCTTTTTTGTGCTGCCTGTGATGTTTAGATGTTTTTCTAATGTACTTTGTCTATAAGTTGAATAGTCCTTTCTTATATATTTATTAGCTAGCTTGTAGAGTGCGGAGAGTTCATTTTTCATGGATCTCGATTTGTTGGTTGTTCTCGATGGATTCACATACGCCATTGAAATTCTTCTCCGGACATATGATGGTTGCCTCACAATGTTTTCCTTCACCGAAAAGCCAGTGGTGTGAAATTCCGTACATAAATCCCAAAGAACTCATTGGTACGGGACCGGGATTTGAACCTACGACCTCACGATTATAAGGCGGGTGTCATTACCTCTAGACCACCACGGCTTATATATACGGCTATATCAATACTGTGGTACTAGTATTAATGTAATACTAATATTCGTTTTTAGAAATTTACTAGTATTCATTTAATATACTAACTATGTAATATTTCTTAAAAATGTTTGGTGACTATATCGGCAGTCGACAGACAAGTAAAACATAAAAACATCTGCAGCTGTCCAAGTTCTTTTGGTAATGCACCTGCATACATTCTTTTGTGTAATACAATAATTTCGGCAACCTAAAAAGATAGGTCTAGACAGCAGTATAAAACAAATCAGGACTGATTGTGTAGTATTCGGTATCCAGTAATAAGTATTGAGTATTTTCCTTTGCTAACGGTACACGAAAGAGTGAGTATAGATGGCAATAGTGTGCAAGCGAGAAGGTATGAGAAGTGCCGCCATCTAAGAATCGTTTCTTTATCTGAACGGGTAGTATCATTCTACCTAAATATTTCTGGTTACAATCACACTTGCTATCAGCAATTTTTTTGACTCAAAAATGGTGAAAAAAGGTTTCACTTGGATTGTTTGCACATTGATGTCATTTGTAGATTCTTATTTTGAATAAAATTTGAGTATGCAAACATCCCATTCAATTTATTGTTAAATCCACCAACCTGTACACTGGCCCAGCGTAGTGTATATGACCCAATCGCCATATGTGGGAGGCCTATGTTCAGCAGTGGACTATGAAAAATCCGGTACAGGTTCTATGAGCGCTATGTCAGTAGTCTCTCTATATTGTCTACCCATTTTTGTATAAGTGTATTCCTTTGCAAATGACCGGTTACTTTTCAAAGATGTTGCAAAATAGGACCAGATTGTGTACAGTAGCTCAAGATATAATATAATATGGTAAATAAACGTGCAGAGTAAAATAAAACATCCGCATTGAATGCTTAATTTAAATGGCATTTCAATTTTTCTAATTAGATTTTTGTTCAAGGCCGCCATCACGCCGCCATATTTTACAAACAGTGTCAAAATATAATAAGATCCGAAAATATGAAATTACTTTAAATGTAGAATGTTATGAAAGAAAATCATTTTCCAAAACAAATAAACCAAATAATTGAATACTGTACCAAATAATGGCCTAAGCTCTATATATTTTTGCATCATCTCTTTTAGATTGAAGAAGAACAAATGCTACTCGCCGAACTGAAGAAGATAGAAGCAAGGAAACGCGAGCGCGAGAGAAAGACACAAGATCTGCAGAAGCTGATATCTCGAGCGGACAGCAGCACCGTCCCGCCTGCTCACCACGTCAATAATAACACAGATACTGGCAACATTACGTCCAGTTCTGTGACCAATATAGCTCGGAGACATGATAAGAAACTGCATAAGAAAAAAGTAGCGTCGCAGCAGAAGCCTATTCGTGCTCCTGAGGCTATTGTAAGTAACTTGCTAGTAATAGTAACTTTTGTTCTAGTATGTGGCACTGTCAACAATAACACGGATGCTGGCAACATTACGTCTAGCTCGGTGACCATTGATATAGCCTGGAGGCATGCTAGAGTCTGGCTAACGAAAGTTGATACTGACAAAGCGCGGCAAATTTAAAAAATATCAGTATGGCAGCCCGAAACTGAGAGGAAAACACTTTCTCTCACTCACACGATATAGCATTGTTACCATACCGCGATTTTGAATCTTCCAAATATTTGGGGGAATCGTAAAAAAAAGAAAATCTATTTTCAAGCTTTAACTTGTCGTGTAGGAGTTTTACATTCATTATTACGTTAATTATTTTCTGCTTTTTAACGTTATTATTAATAATTATTAATAACTGAAACTTTACATAGCTCTCCAAATAATCCAAATGATTCCAACGCTTAACTATCTACTTCATTACGATGAAGACTATAATAATATGTATAATGAATCATTTTGTTCAATTTAGTAAATGACGTAGCTTTGAAAAATGTTTTTAATACAAGGTAAAATACCCCAATTTAAAGGTAAATCCGCGATGGTAGTAGCACCGTGTGTTGTCATTTAAAAAGTTTGCGAAAAATTCCAGTATCAACTTTCGTTAGCCAGACTCTAAGAAACTGCATGAGAAAAAGTGGCAGTCTGCCGCTGACTAAAACGTAAGTAAACTAAGTGACTTGCTGGTAACTACTATTTTATCTGAGGCACCGTCAATAATAACACGAATTCTGGTGACATCACATCCAGTTTGGTTGCCAATGTAGCCCGGAGACATGATAAGAAACTTCATAAGAAAAAGGTGGCGTCGCAGCAGAAGCCTATTCGTTCTCCAGAGGCTATTGTAAGTAACTATAATCTTGTCTGTGACACCGTGAATAATAACACGGATGCTGGCAACATTACGTCCAGTTCATTGACCAATATAACCCGGAGACATGATAAGAAACTGCATAAGAAAAAGTCGCGTCGCAGCAGAAGCCTATTCCCGCTCCTGAAGCTTTTGTAAGTGACTTGCTAGTTTGTGTTGTCAATAATTTCACGGATGCTGGCAACATTACGTCCAGTTCATTGACCAATATAACCCGGAGACATGAAAAGAAACTCCATAAGAAAAAGGTGGCGTCGCAGCTGAAGCCTATTCGCGCTCCTGAGGCTATTGTAAGTTACTTGATCAGGGCAGAATTTAGGGGAAGGCAACTGGGGCAACTGAAATAGATATCCACGAAAGAAATCTTTCAAATTTTTTTCTCAAAGAGATATTTTTGTGATAAACATTTCAAAAATTCGTCGTGAATGCTGGACTCGAACCTTGCGTCTTCGGAACACTAGCCCGACGCTCTAACCACTGAGCTAATTCGCTATACTGCCTTTGCGTCGAATTTGTGAAGTGTTTATCATTTTAACCAACTTATAGCGTTGGCGGCGCCACCTGTGATACCCGTATTAGACAGGTTATCACTCAATTGATGTTATAAGAACTTCTGAATATTGACGAGAGAAAAATAACTCTTTGAGATAAATTTAGTGTGGGATGTACTATAAAATTAAAATCATTTCATCTTTTCTTCTTATTTTTTTCACTGTTTTACCTTTACTTAACACTTTCACTACTTTGTATAAATATTTACGTAAGCTACTGGAGCAGTTATGCCAGCGACCCAGAGCTACACTCCGTTACTTTAGCCAGTCGGTGCAGGACTTATCGCCCCTACTTCAAATTAGAATTAGAAATATTTACGTTTACGTTGTCCCTATTACAGACGGTGGAGTGGTCGGGTATAAAGTTCCCGGAGGCGCGCGCGACGGGCGCGTGGGTGCGCTCGCAGCGCATGAAGCTGCCGCCCGGCGTCGGCCAGCGCAAGACCAAGGCCATCGACCTCGACCTGCGCCAGCTCCACATCGGTACGTTGTATAGCGGGGGTGGCGGCAGGGTTGGCACGATTAAATCATTTTGATTTAAATTATGATTTAAATCACGATTTAAATCAAATGATTTTTTCAACAATAATCAATGATTTAGTCAAAAATGTTTAATTTCACTTTCTTTCACAGAAATCAACATAAAAAAAAACATATTTGGAAATTATAATTAGGTTAAAGACTAGGGTCGTTTAAATCTGATAAATCAATATCATTTATACTACACCTGCTCGGAAAGTACCTTGATACTTTATCAAATTTACGGTAGAAAGTACGTCATTGCATATCGAACAAATATGCGGCGAGAAAACGCATCTGAGCGGGAGAGAAAAGTGTATGAAAATCCATTTCTTACGTGGTTTTTCTTTTTTAATTTTGGGTAAGACTATGCGCTGGTAACCTAAATATCAAAAGCCAAAAAGTTTTTACAGTGAGTTTTTATCTCCAAGTTCGCAAAATGACACTGGCCACTAGCTGTGTGTTGGATGGTGTCAAACAATTTGAAAAAAGAACATGTGAAAATTGCAGACGCCATTGGCGCCATTTTCAATTTGTGTGTTGTTTGAGGATTCAGTTTTCGTAGAAAAGTAAAATAAAACTATCAAAATGATAAGTAGTGATAGTGATGATGAAGATTTTTTAACTCCGCCGCAGTTGAAGGAAACAGCAAAAATACTGATTCCTCGTAGGTGTAGTATAAAGCACTATGTATCACTCGAGAGAAAGTGCGATTCCCGATCTCGGATGTTTTAAACCAATTTTAAAACGACACCCTCGACGGTAATCGGTCACTTGTCTCTTCTCGGTGAACAATGTACTATATTATAATATTTGAATAAAAAAACTAGTTTTCCAGCCTTTTCAATTCCCAGTCGGTTTCTTAATTTGCTCTGAACGAAAGGTGGAAAACACTCTTTCCACAGCACCTGAAGAAGCTACCGCCCCAAACAATTGCTTCACCACTGGAAAAATTTTTGACTGTTCCTCTTCACTAAATATATTTTTCTGTGACATCCACTACTCTAGTGGTGTCACATTTTTTACTATTTCTTCTGCGAATATCACATTTTTGAATGGTTTTGATTTTGACTTAAGTTTTACTATCAACGGTAGCAAAAATGAACCATCATAGTGATTTCGTGCTTCCTCCAAAGCAACCTCCAAGAATGAATGCTTGTTAGAACGAAAGTAAGATCGTAATTGCAAGCGAAATGTACAAAACACTGCGCGGGGATTTCCCTTTTGCTTGACATTCACATGTCAAACAAAAGGGAAATCCCCGCACTGTGTCCCCGCAACCTTTTGAGGGCGCGTTCCGTTTTGCACAGAAATATAGTTAAATTAAATAATAAAAAAAATCGACAAAACTCCTCAAACAAAAAAGATTCAAAAAAAAAATTATAATAAAATGAAAAAATTAAAAAAATTAAGATTTTTTCAAAAAATCGTGCTTTATTCGATTTTTTTTTTAAATTCATGATTTTTTTCCAACCCCTGATGGCGGGTATAGTTCCGGAGGGTGCGCCACGGGTGACAACACCAAGGTCATCGGCCTCGACCTGCGCCAGCTCCACAGCGGTACACCATCCATCCATCAGCCGTGGGACGCCCAATGCTTAACATAAACCTCTCCTATGAATTTCCTATAAGGCCGGTTGAAAGGGGCCTGCATCCAACGCGTTCCTACGATCTTTATTATATCTTCAGTCCGCCTAATCGTTGGATGTCCTACTCTGCGCTTGCTGCCTCGTGATCTCCGTTCGAGAACTTTACGGCACCATCGGCCACCCGTTCCTAAGTCAAAGTCAAAGTCAAAATCTCTTTATTTCGTAGACACATTACATGTACTTGAAATCGTCCGATAACATTAAAAAATAACATTGGTAATAGTTATGCATAAATAATTTGTCTTAATAAATAAAAGTACGTAATTTACAAAATATTAAATAAATTAAATATAATGAAAAGGTATCTGCAATAGCATCGTCAAAGGTAATGATTAATATTAGGAACAATTGAAACAACATCATAAATTATAAATAAATATTAATATTATTCCTGGAACTAATTGCCCTGCCCACTGTCATTTTAACATACTAATCTGCTGGGCTACGTCGATAACTTTAGTTCGTCTCCGGATCTCCTCATTTCTGATCGGTACACCACTCCCTACTAAATTCTTATACACTTATTCTTCTTATAATGCCTCACTTACTGAAGGTTGGCTGTCAGCTTTTTGAAATTTTCTTTGTTCAGCACAAATTTAAACAGTTGTTCTGCAGTCCTAATGCCTGTCTATACCCGGATGTTCCGAAGCCATGACATCTTTCGCCTTCCACTTTTGTGCTTGCCCGGTATTTTTGCCCATTATAAGTCTTCAGGATCCCATACCCATCATGTCGATGTAGGCGACTTTCTGCTGTTTAGTGGTTTGGACAAGTTCTAGCTTTTTACCGTTTCTCCATACGATTAAAAATTTTATACCACACCCACTCGCAAAGGTAGAAGACGTATACCAGCTACTGGTAGATTGTCTACGAATTCAATATGAGAGGCGGGCACTTGAGGTGACTTACCACTTCAACAGGCTCGACGTTGGACTATATAACAGGATACTTGCTGAACCTAGCTCTGATGCAGCCGGAGCGCTATTTGATTTGGTGAGTCGCCTCAAGTGATCGGAAATAAGTAGCTAGTACTATTAAGTAGTTAGTAAGTTAGAATATACAATGGGACTGCCATGTACTTTATATAAAATTCCCAAAAATAAATTGGAATAAAAAAAACCCACTCGCAAAGTGTCATATTACTCGTTCATAAACGGGTTACAAAGTTCGTAATTTCTCCCTTTAAAATGTCCGGCGGGAAAAGTTATATGGAATTTTATTACTGCCCTCCGAAGCAGGGCAGGAATGTTGTATGAAAATCCATTACTAGCCCGGCTAGCTTTCTTTTGTTTTTTAGCAGCGAACATAAAAAATACGGCTGGTACACTTATCCCTACCAATCCCCCCTGGTAGGGATAAGTGCACTTTTTGTAGATTTAGTTCTACCAGTAGGGATAGGTGCACTAACCATTTGTGTAGTGCACTTATCCCTACCGAGCTATATTTGGTAGGGATGGGTGCACTGCCTATTTCTACTAATTTTGTACTATTCGTATTATATGCTATTACTAATCGAATACAATAATAGGGAACGTTGGTTTTATTGAAAAAATATTTTTACACAACTTTTTGCCCTAACATTTTTTTCTATGACAGATGTCAAAGTGAAAGCTGTCAAACTTAAAAGTGGATTATCTCCGTAACTATCCCATAGAAACCATTGTTGTTCTAACAAAAGTGATAGAGCTCAACGAGATCTACATTTCGGATGATAGCTGTCAAACTTAAAAGTGGATTATCTCCGTAACGATTTCATATAAACCATTGTTGTTCTAACAAAAGTGATAGAGAAATGTAGATCTCGTTGAGCTCTATCACTTTTGTTAGAACAACAATGGTTTATAAGCGATAGTTACGGAGATAATCGACTTTTATGTTTGACAGCTGTCATCCGAAATGAAGATCTCGTTGAGCTTTATCACTTTTGTTAAAACAACAATGGTTTATAAGGAATAGTTACGGAGATAATCCACTTTTAAGTTTGACAGCTGTCATCCGAAAGGTAGATCTCGTTGAACTCTGTTACTTTTGTTAAAACAACAATGGTTTATACGTGATAGTTAAGGAGATAATCCACTTTTAAGTATGACAGCTGTCATCCGAAATGAAGATCTCGTTGAGCTTTATCACTTTTGTTAAAACAACAATGGTTTATAAGCGATAGTTACGGAGATAATCGACTTTTAAGTTTGACAGCTGTCATCCGAAATGAAGATCTCGTTGAGCTTTATCACTTTTGTTAAAACAACAATGGTTTATAAGCGATAGTTACGGAGATAATCGACTTTTAAGTTTGACAGCTGTCATCCGAAATGTAGATCTCGTTGAGCTCTATCACTTTTGTTAGAACAACAATGGTTTCTATGGGATAGTTACGGAGATAATCCACTTTTAAGTTTGACAGCTTTCACTTTGACACCTGTCATGCCATTCTAGTACCGATCCTAGGATATGACACCTGTCACTTTGACATCTGCCATAGAAAAAAATGTTAGGGCAAAAAGTTGTGTAAAAATATTTTTTCAATAAAACCAACGTTTCCCTATTATTGTATTCGATTAGTAATAGCATATAATACGAATAGTACAAAATTAGTAGAAATAGGCAGTGCACCCATCCCTACCAAATATAGCTCGGTAGGGATAAGTGCACTACACAAATGGTCAGTGCACCTATCCCTACTGGTAGAACTAAATCTACAAAAAGTGCACGAAAGCAAGTGAAAAAATATACAGACGTCAAACCTTAAAAAGGCTTTGTATGAAATAATTAGAAAAAGAGGCGGGAAACATACAAACCTCAAATCTCAAAAAGGTTTTATATCAAATAATTACAGAAAAGAGGCGGATTTTTTTTTTGTTTTCTATTTTTAATGAAATGAGGATGGCCACCTTATTCTGCAAAAAAAAGCGCGGCAATTTATTTCGTTGCGTTAAAATGTGTTTTTAACTAAATTGATAACTTAACAGTACATAGCTTTTAATTTTCTAAATAATTTTCCAAAATGTCATCTGATAGTGAAAGTGACGATTTTGTAATGATGACGCCACCAGAAATAAAAAATACAGCCCAAGAAGTCATAAATAACGTACTTCCTAAACTTTAAAGAAATATTGTATTTTATTTTCCTCATAGGTGTATAAAGCGTCACTTAACGTCCACAAATATTTCAAGATCAAAATTAGCTAAATCGGTTCAGCCGTTCTTGAGATTTAGCGAGACTAACAACCACGATTATTTTTTAAATAAATATAGATGTAATATAATTACAGACTTAGCCCCGACTCCTACGGAAGCGATATGCAAGCACTTCAACGAGCTGCGCTCGGACTTGGCGCTCGCCTTTGATCTCAAGAACGCTCTGGCGTCGTGCGAGTTCGAGCTGCAGGCGCTCCGGCACCAGTACGAGGCTCTCAACCCGGGGAAGGTATTCACATCCAACTTATTACTAGTAGTTCTCCAAACAGTAGACCTCGCGGCACAAACTGAACTTTAACTGAATCTTCATAAGCCTACATCTCGATTCACTCCACACCGATTTGGTTTATACTCGCTAATCTTGCTAGGATTTAGATATTAAATGATGTTGCCAAATATCGAAATCGGCTAATAAATAGCGCGTAATATTGACCAAACGAATTGAGAGAACGAAGTGTGACAGGTTTTTTGACGATTTTGCTCAAAGTTAGTCATGTTGATGTAATGATTACTCATCATAAAGTTACTCATTACATCACTATGACTAACTTTTATGGGACCAACTCTGATTACAAACAAAAATCTGCTGAACCATATTTCTCAACAGTCAATAAACTTCTTTATTCATAAGTTCAGGTTGGTTCTATAGTAAAAATTATAGTCATAATACTATGTTTGATGTATGTTACTACACTATATAAATAGAAATAGACTTAGAACAGTCTTCTGACCTGGAACCAGCGAGCAAAAAATTAAAATTGCAAAGGACTATAATGCAGCCGAGTTTGATCGCAACTTTCAACTAACTAAGACAAGCTAATTACACCATTTTGGTAAAAAAAAAATAATTTTAGATAAGGCTATAATGTAATTTATACAGTGATTGTAGTATTCACAAGTATTTTTTGTTTTCAGACACTAACAATACCCGCTTCGATATGCAACACATCTACAGACAACGAAACAAAACCTACTGGGGAGATCATAGATGTTGTCGGTTCACCGAGCGCTCATAACGTTACTATATAAAACAGCATTGCATTAAAATGTAAACATAGGTACTGGAACATCATTAAACCACTGTTTCACGGTAATGGTATCTATGCAGTATTGCGACTCCTCTTGTCCTTGAAATAAATATCTACAGCCCCGCGTGACCACGCAGTACGCTAGGGCTACCCGCCTGGTAGATAAATCGCACGCTTATTGATTACAAACCACACGTTCGTTCGTCACTACGGCGCGCCCCTGCGAGTTTGTGTACTGAAACAGTATCGAGTGTGTACCGATCTTGGAGGCGCGCAGGTATGTTTCGCGTTCCCGACCGTTTGTATGAAGACGGAATACGGTATACTCCCAACGGCCGCCACTAAAATGTCCCCCAGTGGTGGACGTTAGCACCAGTTAAAATTTTTAGTGCCATCGTCCACCAGTGGCGGTCGTTGGGTCATTAAAACTGCCACCAGTGGTGGTCGTTAGCACTGAGTATTATATTTTATCTGCAATAATAATAAGCCGTGCGAATCAGTAGACCGTTCAATGCATAAAGTGTAAGCCAGTACCTAAATAAATGCGAGGGAAACAAAAAGTAATTATAGGATCATATTGGGATTATTTTTAAAACAGAAAAAATGCCGTCGATGTCGATGGGATGGGACCGAAAGTCGATGAGATTATGGCAGTGTTATTTTGCAAAATAAAGATGTATGAATAATATGATTTACTTAAAGATTATATTAAGCCTTATTATTAAGGTTTAATTTATAATATAACCTTACTATAGCAAATGTATAATTATTTGATATAGTAAGGTCGTAATAACAAACAATTGAAAATAAAATATTATTTAATTATGTCCGAACGACCGCCATTGGCGGATGTTGGCACTAAAATATTAACTGGTGCTAACGTCCACCACAGGGGGACGTTTTAGTGGCGGCCGTTGGGAGTACCCGGAATACTGCATAGATACCATTTCCTTGACTGTGTAGGCTATCTTGGTCTATGTTTTAACCACCGAAATTTTATTGGTTAAAGGCTCTACACGCCACATAACATATAATAATAGCGATTCCATGTGTTTCATTGCATATTTATCGGAAACATCAACCTAAAATGTTTAAAAGTTATAAAGTTTACTAAAATGGCTTTCTATTTAGAGCTCCCGATAATAATATAATATATGAACTAAGTTTCACATTCCATTTCACAACTAACTTGTGACTTTCAGAATATATGTATAGTGCGTGCCACCAAAAATGAGACTTGACGAGTGTCAGTGGTGGGTGATCTTGCGCAGGTACAGTTGTGTACAAACTAACTATCTAGAATTTGTATATCGATTAAACGTTTTTATATCTATTATCCACAATTTGTATATTTATCACAAACCAAAGTGGTTTCTCAAGTCTCATCTTTGGTGGCACATACTATACCAGGGACTTAATAGAAAACCGTCTTGGTAAATATAAAAATAAACCTGTGTTAGTTATGAAAACTGTTAGGGCATGTGATAATATAAATGAAATGAATACTAGATATGTTAAGACTATGGGATGGATTCCAAAAATAGAACCTTAACAATAAATACTGATTTCATTTTTTTAATTATCAGCTGTCCTCAATCAATTTTTGAATTAAATCAGTAGATGTGTTTGACTTTTTAATTAAACTTAATAATGTCATAAACCCATAACTGTATTATTTTAAATGTTTATTTTTAAGTGCGATGAAATAAAGTGAAGACTATCATGTAAGAATGAGATAATAAATAAGGTCTAACATTACTCTAATTTTTATTTTTAACATCCTAAAAAGTTTATTCTCTCGATTTAAACTGAATATATTACATTAGCATGAATATATCAGCAGTTAGCAAATAAGAATTGAATCTTTCATTGTTTTAGCCATGTCAGAAGCCTTCAGATGGCTTAAAAACTAATACTAGGCGGCCTATACAAACTTACTTTTAATTACAGGAAATGCATGCAAAATAATTAATCTGACATTTTTAATAGTTGTACAAATTTTAAAGAAGCCATTAGGTAAAATCAAACAAGTTAATATTTTTAAAAAAGTCTTGATTCTTATTTTTTAAAATGACACCACTATATAGCTCCCTTAGGAGCTCCATATGCATCTGGCATTCTCTCAATAGTATACTTATGTTCAGCAACATACATAATCGGAACACCTGGAATCTTCCTAATTCTTCGTTTTAAATCTTTATCATTAGTTGCTACAATGTAACATTTGTGCTGGGTCACTCTCTGCACAATACAGTCATCTGCATAAGTCCCTTTATGTAGACAAGCTATCCTTTCAAAACGGGGGTCTTTGATAATCCGTAATGCCACTCTGTACTTTCTTCCAAGCTTCTCCAGCTCGCCTAGCACGCAGTCTGTGATATATGGTATACATTTAGCATACAAACAATCCATCATGTTCTGTATTATGTCTAGTTTATTTTTTATTGAGAAATTTACGAAATTTGTGTCGACAAGGATATGATATGGGGGTCCAAGCTGCGTGTTATACTGGAAAAAGAGAGCAGAACTAGACTGAGGCGCCTCTCGTATTTTTAACTCGTGAGGATCTGGCTTCTTTTTCTTCTTAGGTTCAGCCCTTTCGCTCGGTTTTATTCGGTTATCACTGGTACTAATCATTTTCTTCATTTTGGCGAACCTTTTCTCCACTATCTTCCTGGTTTTGCGTTGTTTTCCCTGGAAATTATAAATAAACCACTATTTAGAATTTTGTTAATTTCGTGTGTTTTAGATAACAACAAAGTTTTGACGTACCATTTTTGCAGGTTTACGGACTACTACAGAATAGTGTAGGGCACAATAATGGCAATTAAATTAACTACAGCTAATACACAAAATAAATTGAAAATAAAAATAATTGAACTAGAACATCAACATAACCTCAAAAAGAGCATTGCCAGCATAGTGCCATAGTCAGTCTGTTTTTTTATTTATTCGCTCATTTTGTGGACAGGCTAAAGCCTTTAAGGCCAGCATTTGATTATTTTGTTTCAGTGTTACCAAATGACTGTCTTGGTTAAATCAATCTTGGAATCCCTCCAAAATTCAGGTTTTGAAGAAAAAACCCCCAACGAAAAAAAATTACTAACGAAAAAATAAAAAACTTTATACATATTCAGCTAAAGCTGTCATAACATTAACAGTATCAATACACGTATTATCGACAGTTTCGTTCATATTTCCTGTACATTTTTTGTAAAATTATGCATGTAAACAGGGTTAAATTAATCTTTCTAATAGATAATAGTACTTATGTCTTATTCATACTCTAACTTTTGGGTAAGGTCGACATCAAACATTGCTACAGACGTCTCGACAAAGTGCCGATGTACAGTTAGCTGGTTGAAACCATCTGCCACCAGTGATTATATTAATAATAATAATGTTAGATTGACCACGTTACATACTCACGATTCGATGTGACAGAAGCTCACATAAAGCAGCGTGTTAGTTGGATATTGCACAGCTTGTAGTTAACTTCACATCCGCCGATTTGTATGATTCGTTCCATACTCAGCATATTTTTCTGTCTCTTTTTGGGTGAGGAGAATGAGTTAAAGAGAAGGAATTAAAATTATTTGTTCAGTTTCACGTCTAATTATAATTTTGGTCGCGACCAAAATCATTCTATCAATCAATTATTCCCCCAACAATGTTTCCCTCTTGAGCATAAAAAATTAACTAAAAAGATCCCCCCAAATTTAAGGAGAATCCCCCAATCTGGTAACAGTAGTTATTTGGTTTTTGTTCTTCCAGGCAGCACGGATCTACATTGCCGTTTGCCAGTGTAACTAGATTTAAATTAATGATTATGTCAGGATACGTAAAGAGCAGGGACGTCTCTCTTTTTTCTTTGCAATAATGTAAGCTACACTGTAACTTGACGAAACAATCATCGAACTTCGCTACCCAAAAGTGATTCGAAACAATAATACTTCCATGGTTTGGCAGCTAGAAAAAAAAATACAATTACTGTGATTAACGACAGTTACGGTTAATAGACAAATGACACAGATGACAGCAAAATGTTTTTATTCCATAAATTGCTAGTGTGGCTATACAATCTACAAAATTGCTATAATTAGTATTCAATTGAATTCACAGGCTTGGCCTGGTCCTTTATTGGCATCAATGGGACCTAAGCCAACATTTAGAGGCCTTTTTTATAATTTTGAAATATAAAAACAGCAGTAGGTATAAAATGGATAGCGTGAAATGGAAACTATGGCATATAAAAAGATTTGAAATATTGAAATCGGGCTATTGTGGTGAAATTTTAAATGTTATGTAAAATTGGACTATGGAATGAGGTTCGGCACCCGCTATATACCTATGCCCCATTTCAAAATGTCGTAGCGGGTGGTGACTTGCCATCCACTAAATGGCCCCCCCCATAAAGGCTACCGTAAGTTGGCGCCATTGGTCTGGACGGCTTAGGGTGTCGAGAGGTGTGCTGCGCTTTCACTAAACGCTACTCGCGGCGTTATGCCCTTTAACACTTCCACCCTGGAGCTTAGGTTCTTAGCTCTTGCGGTTTCCACTCCGAACCGGCCAGTTAAGGCAAGAGAGGAGTCAGGGGTCTCATTTAACCCCAGGGAATTAGTTATTATTACTTTTCTCCAACTACAAAATCTTAACCAAATTTATGTTGCAAGCCTGATAATTTTACTAGTGCTTCTGAAGCAAAATGGTAGCTAACCGTTATTAACAATATTTAATATTGTTTGGATCCATTAATTTTCGGTAAACAATGCTTTGATACACATTACACACTTAATATCCTGCACTGCAAATATTATTATCTGCAAGAAGCTTAATATTTTAGTTGAATCAACGAGTAGTTATTCTATCTACTAGCACCTGAAAGTTATCTTATCACGTGTTAATTAATTAACGACAACGTTACAACAGATATTTATCACGATTTGACGTGATAACGTCTTATAAATCGATGAACGCCGGCTGCACGCACTTTTGTAACTTTCCACCTGAGTCGAGCGTGCAAGCGAGAGTGCAGAACAAACGATAGAGAGGCACGATCAGCCTAAGTGTTCGGATTGTTTCAGTTGTTAATTCAACAATTTTATTCTTATTACGTTAGCACCTAAAATTATTTTCCATAAAGCAAATTTACAGATAACCAATTTCTTAGTGAAATAAAAAGTATTTATGTCGAATCAAACTTCTTGGCGTCTGTAAACACGAGGCGACTCATTGCGCATGAGCAAATTGGTTATGTCAGCTGCGTGAGTAGCGGATATCTGCGCAGTGCGCAGCTTTTAATTAACTTCACAGACGGAGATGAAGTTCGATTCGGCCTCTAAACAATATACTGAAAGTCTGAAACATACCTATATAACTGTACATCTATTTGATGAATTTCAGTGGCATTTAGTTTAATACTGAAGTAGTGGAATGGCAATCCTCTCCCTTGCTAGATACAGTGTTGCCACCTTAGCCCTTTTGGGGCTAGATCTAGCACTTTTTACTGTGGATGAACTCGTGTAGCGCGAATAAAACATTCCCGCTGCTGTAGGCAACGGATGTGCGGGGCGAAGGGAGGCTGTCTGAGCCGGCGCAGGGACCCAAGCGCGGTGAGCTAGCGGGGTTGCGACGGCGGGGAGAGATCTGCCGGCCTGACGGGGAGAACCAATGGCGTGCGTGTGTCGCCGCTTTTTACCTTATTTGGCCGTGCGCTCGTACCTTTGCGACGGACCCGCTCCCTTCGCCCCTCACATCCGTTGCCTACAGCAACGGGAATATTTTATTCGCGCTACACTCGTTGTTTAATGATTTAGCCCGGAAATTTATCTAGCCCTTTTGTGCCCTATACATTTTCTTAGAAATATTGCACCAGAAACTGAAATGTGTGCCTTACTAACATTGCGATAACATCGAACTTTCGCAATTTGTGTCATAGACTATTGATTTATTACTATTTATGTGATTAATGTTCTTCTTATGAACCGAGTAAGTGTATCAAAACTCTATTATTTCATTTATAGCCATGTCAGAGGCCTTCAGGCGGCCACTTTTCTCTGACACCAGAGCTAGCCACTCGGCCTATACGAACTTACTTATTAGCTCAGAGCAAATAAAAAAATCAAGAGAGAATGTTGTGAACAAACAAGTGAAGTCAACCAAAACTACGCCTCGCCGTGTACAGACAATTACACACACATCCAGGTAACTATGAAACTACGCCTTGGCTTGTCAGTCAAACTATGGCGGCGCAACAGCGACGCACTCACACATGTATAAAAAACCGGCTTCACTTGACTGTTCAACGACGTTCCCTCTGGATTTTTTTATTTGCTCTGAGCTTATTAGTTGATGTGCCAATCGTCATAACATTCAGTTTAATTTTGAAAAATGTTTGTAATTAAAATACAAAAAATTAATACTTACATGATTGAAATCATTAGAAAAGGTGTAATTTTTTGCCTTTTTTACCGCAAGTCATTTTTTGGTAATTTTGTGCTCCATCTAGCCCTTTTTAGCTTCTTTAATAGCCCCAATTACTAAAAATAAGGTGGTAACACTGACTAGATATTTTAGTTTTCAAGAAAAATACGATTGAATTTTGCTAACGATAGAAATGTCCTCACAATTATCCGCAATTGAACTTCTAGAATTAGGAGATTGCGGGAGGCAAAAGCCATGGGCTAACTACTACTGGGCCCAGATCGTAGGCGTCGGACTAGGCGTATCTGCAGGATCTTTCATCAACTACCAAACCAGACGTCCACCTTTCAGCGGTGCGTATTATTACATAATTAATCGTTTTCAAAACAATATCGTATGCCATATGTGTATATGGCAATGCCATAGTGAACCAATTTAATTTGATGAGCACTTAAGCGTAATAAAGTTTAAAATTATTGATCTGTGATATAAATTTTTGCAGGTATTCAAAAACATGTGCTGATTTCACTCGGTCTTACTGGTCTGTTTTCATACATACTGAAGAAAAGAGAAGACTATTTAGCTGAGAAGGATGCCATTTACAGACATTATGTTCAACTACACCCTGAAGATTTCCCATGCCCAGGTTTGTACAAGTATAATTTTATTCTTCGATTATTCATCTGTTTATAAGGACATAATATATAAACATCAATCGCAAACACAGAAACAGAACAGTCCCAGTTTTTTGACATTATGCATGTAGATATTGTGTCTAAACTGTCTTTCTCAAGCTTATATTATAGTCCATAATATTGGTAATATTTTATTGGCCGTTATTGATTTAAAGAACCGTTCGTTTTCTAAAAACAACAATCTGAATATTTTTGTCTTTCTTCCAGAGCGAAAGAAGATTGGAGAGATTATTGAACCTTGGATTCCAATCCGTTAAATTATCTCCACATTTTAGTGTAAATCTAGATGATAAATATTGTAAATGAAATAAATTAATTTGGTTCTGTTCATTGCATCTTTTATTTCATACAAAAGAACAAATAACTGAACAATATCCTTGATCTAGAAAACAAAATAATAAAAAGTAAAACTAAAGGTCCTAAGGAATAATAGATGCATAGGTTGTGGCCATTTTATGTCGAAATTATTGCATGAATGTATTATAAACAATGTAACACCATAAATATATGTAATTTGTGTCAACAGCAAAGTTTGAAAACTTATTTAAAAATATTATTCTAAAATTGTCTACGCAATCATTAAAATTCAGTAATAATTAGTGTAAAATGACACTAAGATGGCCACAGTCTGTGCATTTACCCTGTACAATTATAACCACTCATTAGGCTCAATTATTATTTATTAATTTTATAGCAACATAAAGTGTTATCTCTATCAAATGCCTAAAGTGAAAAAGAAACAGAAATATATTTATTTTTAAAAAAATATTAACATTACTGACTTAACATCACTTTTACAAATCAAAATCATGAACAGTAAACATTACCACAAAAATATTTATCATTCCATATTTTTAATTTGTCTACAAAATTAGATATTTATTACTGATGTGTACTGTAGACACTTTGGCAGTATAACAATGGGTTAGGTTTATCATCGTAAGGTAAGGGATGAGACGGCACAGCCGCTATGTTATGGGGCTTGTCACTCAGTAGCTGTGGTATGAGATGGCTAACATCCTTCATGGGCACAGTTTCCTTGCCAACGTCGATGCCAATGATGTCAATGTTGCTGCTGGAAGCGACTGAATGTTTCTTCATTTTGTGCAGTTTCTGTAACAATGGATTTCCAAGTAGTACCTAGGTACATTTTTTACTGACTTCCAAAAAGGAGGAGATACTATGCTCATCTATGTTTTTTTTTTTATGTAGCTTTATAGATATTTTCGCCAATTGTAAACTGATTTAAAAAAACCTTTTTAATTTAGAAAGTCTATACTCCTACGTGGACCCTCTTTTTTTTATTTCGTATAGGTTTGCGTTTGACTACACAATGCCTGATGTTAAGCAGATATGCAGTCTGGGCTATAACACACTTACCTAGAAGATACCTATTTTACTTGGATACTCGGGATTTTAAGACACATTGTACTTTAGCGGGAAGACAGACTCAGACAAAGCATTCCACATTTTGGCAGTTTGTATGAGGAATATCCATTTAAATATGGTCGAAATCAGTTGTAGTTTTGGAAAAATCAACAATAATTTAAAAATTACTACATGGATAACACATGAATTGAATTGTGCAAACTATTTGAATTCTGTACAAGGTGGAAGTCGGTTACACCATTTTTCTTTCAAATAACATCAATTCATGATTTCACTGATCAAGAGTTTCAATAATATGCTAAGATACTCCAAGCTTTGTATGGGTAATCTAACTTTTGCCTGTATTTGGTCTGTATTTTTCATAAAACATGTTGTGGTTAACACAGATTAGAAATTATGAGCCTGCCTGTGTCATAGGGAAGTAGGGCTTATGAGACTGTCATCGGTTATTATAACCATCATTTCAGCCCCAAGATATTCCTTGCCAAACATTGATGTCCCCTAAATAAAAGTCTGGGCATACAGGGATAGCATCGTAGGCTGCATTTCTGTTTAATATCAGACAACATGGCCAAATATAAACCATGTTGAATGTATGTTACTGTAACATATTACATACCAGGTTTCTAGAGTATGAATAGCTCGCGCCACAGATGTCACACTTGAATTCCTTGCCCTGGCGATGCTTGCTCATGTGCCGAGTCAGTTCGCTCGATGTTATAAACGCCTTGTTGCACACCACACACTCCTGGAAATAATCAAAATCACATCTAAGTATTACACCAACAACGCCACTATAGCATGTCAGTGCGTTTGTTGCCCGTGGTCCTACCAGAGGTACTACTAGTAGGACCACGGGCAAGAATTTTTTCCCGTGGTCCTACCAAGCACTCGGGTAGGACTACGGGCAAAAATTTCGTGCCCGTGGTCCTACTAAAATTGCAGTGACATATCTTCAGGGTTTTAGCCAAATTTTGCCCGTCATTGAACTTGACATGAATGAAATATTTTAACATATACTTACTACTTTTTTAGTTTCTAATATGACGGACGTCAAAGTGACAGCTGTCATAGCGACATATGTAATGTTCTATAATTCATACTAGTTGCATGACAGGTGTCTCTCATGTTGACTTCAAGATCAATATTACGGGCAAAATGGGGCTAAAGCCCTGAAAATATGTCACTGCAATATTAGAAGGACCACGGGCACGAAATTCTTGCCCGTAGTCCTACCAGAGTGCTTGGTAGGACCACGGGAAAAGAATCTTGCTTGTTTTAACGTTCGCGCCTTGGAGTTCGGTACAACAACAGTCGCAGATGCGCCGTAATGACGAACGAACGTGTGGGTATGTAATTGGTAAGCGTTTGATTTACCTACCCCACCTTTTTTTTTTTTGACCCAGGAAAATCCTTTATGGATACCAGCCCCCCTACCGCCTAAGCAATAGCAATCGTTTATGACTTCATTTTAGTCATTTGGCACCGCCTATGTGACGTTAGCCATCAATTGCTTTGTGCGGATTGCGAAAGCAATCGTTGAATGAACAACTTTGATGGCTAACGTCACATAGGCGGTGCCAAATGACTAAAATGAAGTCATAAACGATTGCTATTGCTTAGGCGGTCGGGGGGCAGGTGGGCACCCCTACCCCGTGTTACGTACTGCGTGGCCACGCGGTGCTGTAGGTATTTTTTTAAGGACAGGGTTACAATACTGTTAGATACCATTACCGTGACCACGGTACATATACCAATAAAGTATTTACGACTTATGTATACATTTTCACACCACTGCTATTGGTGCAGAAAAATATTAAGAAATGCGATAACGTATGTGAATCTGCCAACCCTAACAGGGCACAGGGCCTAACGGGTGGATAAAACCGAAGAATTGCTCTTCTAGGGATAGGCTTATGCTCAGCATTGGACTATTAAAGGGCCAGTACTGTAGGGTTTAATATTACGATAGGCACTAGAAAAGTCTGGCAGCTTAGAGTCTAGCAAGAGACCTAATTACCTTACAGCTTACAAGGTTACAATTATTCATGTTTTTTTGTTGATCTTATGCATCTCCATTAGGTCAAATTAAGTGAATTGTAAATAGACTTACATGATCTCTTTGACCTGTGTGTATTTTAAGATGTGCTTGAAGATTCCCTTGTGCTGAAAAGCTTTTGCTGTAACAATACATTTTTATTACTAATCATACAATAAAAATTGACTAGCTCGAAGACCATAGGATTCGTAATTCAGAGTTCCTAGAGTTTAAATACCAGACGCACTCTGTCTTTTCAAAGTGAATTTTGTTAATTGTTGTTAGTTTTAAGTGAAGGAAAACATTGTGAGAAAACCTTCTTACTATTGTATTTTTAATTTGTATTTGGCTCGAAGGACCAAAATAAAATGGCCTCTAGATGGCAATTATACTAAATAAATAAAAATAGTTAAACTTGAGGAGATTTATTAGCGATTCACAAAATTTTATCAGGTTTATTAAATAATTCCAAATTCTAGAATGACGAGTGAAAACTTACAGAATCTGTGTGGTTTATTTATTATCATACCTGCATACTTCACATTGGAAAGGTTTTTCGCCAGTATGCATCCTCGTGTGTACGGTCAGGTTGTGTTTCTGAGTGAATTGTCGCGGACAGAACATGCATACAAATGGCTTCACTCCCGTATGAGTCCTGAAAAAAAATATAGTAAGAGTAAACAAGTTACTCATCACTCCATACAAACGTCGGTGGGTAATCACACCAGTGTTTGATGTTGAATATCTAAAACTAAGATTTATATCAGTTTGTCTTTACAAAATCTATGCTTCTTGCTAATAAAACTGAAAAATACAATATACTAAATACAATATAGATAAACACTTTATTGTTAACACTAAAATACAATTCAGAAAACAAAAATACACAGAGAGGAAAAAAAAAACAACAAAATAAAATAGTGCAACAAAGGGCGGCCTTATTGCTTATAGCAATCTCTTCCAGGCAAACCTTTCTTCTGGAGAGGAATTAATAAAACAAACAAAAAAATAGAAAATGCGGAGTGAGTAGCAAAAGAGAGTTGACAAAAAAAAATACTTACATAACGAGCTAAAATTCGAATACATTTAGTACCTACATCCTAATACATAAATAACATAATAATAATATAAGATACACTAATACATACAGTTTGATATAAATAAAAAATTATATAGCAATAAATTAGAACAAAATTAACAACAGAACTACTGCGATGGCACCTGTGAAAGGTAAAGGTAAATATACAAAAAGCCATGATAGATCCGACCCAGTCTTTACAAGTAAATGTTTAGATGGTGCACATGATCTGATGAGGTTAACATAAACTATGTAATGGATGGAATCTAAGGTAACTAATTTAACCATCTGCCAAGGGTCGTAGCGTAATGAAAATTGGCAGCTGTGTGTAATTCTGTTGACAATACAATAAAACGGCACGGTCAAACTGACCTGGTGATGGAGCCGGAAGATATGAACTGGAACTTCATGATTGAAAATCGTATCATAGCTGTTTTGGATTTCTTTAAGCGTGTTTATCTAGTGTTTTTAAAACTATTAATTTATTTGAAGTCGGATCATACATAAAAAGGCTCATAGGCACGTAATGTTACCTCAGATGCATCTCCAGTTGCGCTTGACATCGGAATTGTTTGTCACATTCATAACATGAGTGATCTGTCTTAGGTTTCGGTTTAGGGCCTCTTTTCAGCTTCTCCGACTCCGGTTTCCTTTTGTAGTTGGTGCTACTTCTTTTTGACTGGGACAGCTTACATTTACTGAAATAATTATTCTTTGCAAAAATGGAACCACTGACTTCTACAGTGTACAGGATTCGAATAGTTTGCAAACAAAAACGGCTCAGCCGATATTGATAAATTTTAAATATAAATCTACCTCGGGAACATCGAAATAAAAAAGTTTTTTTTTAATCGGTTCACTTTCCATGAATATACACAAAAAAAATACAGACGAAGATAGTACCTCCTCCTTTTTGGAAGTCGGTAAAAATGTCCAGAAGTTATGTGTAACTTTTAACTTAAGATCTCTGGATTGTGTCAGTACCTACCTATTTTGTTTAGTTAAGAGCTATTCTTTAAGGTCTTTCTTCATATGTAAATAAGGCATATTATGTGCCTGGCTACAGTATAAATCATCTTATCTGTAAATATTTGTAAACATTCTCCGCCTTACCACAAAAATTTAAACACTGTTCATGTGTGCAATTTGTACACTTAAACATTGTCTAAAGCACACACACTATACATCCCAAGCAGGGTGTCAGTGCAGGTCACATCACCCCTGTCTAGATTGTCTAAAGCATGCGTAAAACTTTTGTGATAAGATGGCTAATGTTTGTAAAAATAACCATGAACCTTACAGCTCTATTAACCACTCAGACAGCTTACTTACCATTTCTTAATAATAGTTGTGCGAATAGGGGCCTGTAAAATGGTAGAGTATTATAATATTTTAGTAAATTTATGTATAAAAACATATTGCTTCAACAGTAGTTATATACAAAGAACACTTACAATGGGATCAGTCATAACAGATACTTCACTAGTTCTGAAAAAAATTATATTACATCAATGTGAGAAAATTTAATTTATATTTATAATGTCCTTTGTTTAGTTGAAATGGCAGTGGGCCCGGCACATAGCATGGTGGACTATCGGTCATCAGATGGGGTCGAAAAGTTCTCGACTGGAGACCACATACCAGCAAGTGCAGCATAGGATGTGGACATAGGCCTCCCCTATAGATTTCCAATAAAACCGGTTGGATCTCCAATAAAAGCCGCTCGCCTCATCCACCTTGAGAGATGACCTCATCAAGATGGATGAGACGAGAACCGGTCTTATTGGAGATCTATAGGGGAGCCCTATGTCCAGCAGTGGATGTCCTATGGATAAAAAGACCACGTATGCCCTTTGTAAAAAACAAAATTATGGGGTAAATCAAACTTCTTGGCGGTTAACTGCTATTCTTTTGATTAGATAGTCTATACTCCGTCCAACGAGACGAACGAATGGGGAAATCAAGCGCTGAACGTCATTGGTTGGAGATAAGGAACTTGGGGCGCTTACACGTTGCGACCAAATATCAGTCTGATTCTATCTCTTGAACAGTGCGGACGTATTGTTTGGTGCTTATTTCAGTGTATTCACAGTGTTTGGTTTTACGTTGACCCGACTTGTTTACTGGACTGATTCCAACTTACTTGTTGACTTGGCGTGTTTTTTATACTGATTCTTGCATACTTATTGGCTTGGCGTGTTTTTGGACTAATTATTTCCTATAATGGCCTCTACACAAGCATGTCCAGCTGTTGTTAAAAGGCAGCGACGCCCTTTTTCATCTAGCGAAAAACCTCGGCCGAAAGTTATAGAAAAGATCGACAGCTTTACGAAAAGTGCACTGCGGAATGCAGTCCACGATTTTTTTAGAAGGAATGAAATCCTACTTTGGATAAAATATACAATTTGTATACGATTTGTACACAACAACTTAATATTTGTTACAGATTATGTCAAAGTAGACTTTTGTAATTTGTAAATAAAACCTATTATTTTTAGATGATAGAATTAGTAAGCGATGTAAACGCAGCCTAACATTTTCAATAATTAGCCATGACCAATCCTGGCCATTTAAGTCGGAGCTGCGTCCTTATCACTTTCATACGATTGTGCTAGGGAGAGAGCGCCATATTAGTTTGTCTCGTTGGACGGAGTATAGTCAAAGTCTAGCTAGAGTAATAACCAAACTATAGTCTATAAATAATAAATAAATGAATATTAGGGGACATCTTACACACGGTGGTCTCTGACCCCAAACTAAACAAGGCTTGTGATATGGCTGCCAGAGACTGATTTACTACTTAAATATAATTTTAAACCATACCCGAACACCTATGTACATCACATAAATATTTGCCCTGGGTGGGAATCGAACCCACACCTCTTTGACCCGGAGTCAGGGTCACTAACCACTGAGTCGCCGAGGCAGACACTCTAGTTCGGTAATATTACTTCTGAGTATACCTAGTCTGTGTTTTATCTTCTCCTTTCTTTGACAATTTTATTTCACTTGTAAAAGTCAAAATATAACACGGACTGACTAGTCTGAAGTAACTTTGTGTTTAATAATAAGATAGATTATTTATATTTTAATCCGAATTATACAACTTGGCAGCTGTGATATTAGGTACAAGATGTGGCCCAATCCTGATTGAAGCTCACTCAACAGCTGTGTGAGGATTGGGTTTCACATATCTTACTTGCTAGGCAACTGCAGTCCTAAATATTGTCGGAGCCTTGTGTCAGCACTCTCGCATGTTTGTTTGAAGTGAAACGCTACTCCCAATTTATACACGCAGTTGCTGCACATTAGATCCGGTAGTCCATCATCTCTCGTCACCTAGGAACATAGAGCGGAACTATTTTATACCCATTTTCTTTCCATCATGTCAAAACTCAAGATTCAAGAAACAATATAATATCTCAATGTTTTCACATAGGTATAGGGTGAACCAGCCAGTTCACGACCACTTAGTGGACTAATAATCTTTGAAGTGACATTATTCACTATAATGATAATGTTCTGATTCAAATAATACTCAGAAGTTTAGAAAAAACCTTAAATAATTGAAAAAACATAAGGTTTTTTGTATTTTATGTTAGTAAGTATAAAATAAATAATGATTTATCAAAATGTGCTATTTTTTAGTTCCCGACCACATGTGGTCAGTTAACGTCCGACATTTTCGTTAGTTGACGTCCACTCAAAAGCCATTGAAAAAAGAGCCTTAGCGCATGTTCTTAGGGTCGTAAATAATAACAGCATCAAATAATCATGTTTAAATGACATTTAATTTTAGTTATCTAATATTATTCATTCAATTATTTTAATGATATTTATTTTTCACCTATCCACACTTATTTAGTAATTTTAATAACAGTATTATTTACTTATTCAGTAATTTTTGTATGGCATAAGACACGTGGTCGTTAGCTGACCGATTGTCGACCACCGAAATAATGCTTTATATTTTAATGGTAATCAACACATTTTGCTGGTCGCATTCTGAAGTGTACATAAACCACGTCCTAAAGATCAAACTGATAAAGACTAAAATGCTGTACCATGAAGTATCAGTTAGAAAATTTATGAAGAAGATCGATGGGAAATAGTCATTTGCCGACCATGTGGTCGTGAAATGATGCATACAAAATTTTAGTAGGTTAGTTTGCCGAACACCTATTATTTTAATTAAAAGCGCATATTTTACATTAAAATGACCCGTTAGGGGTAAAAACGTGTTTTTCCAAACATTCCAAGCTACATTTGGATGCGTTAATCTCGACAAAAACTTGTTTTACTTGCGGTTGAAAAAGTATCCTCTCACTATTTTTTTCGTAAATTTGTGCAACCAATTCCGACACGTCCACTATGGGTCTGGTTCACAGGCTCATTGAAGTGCATCACGTATCAGAAGATAAATCACAGTGTCGCGGAGGGGAAGCGATAGACTAAAGTATCGTTCAAAAACCAAAACAAACGTTGGCGCGCTTTTATTTAACTATTTATAGTGGTTTTATGAAAAAGTGGTCGTGAACCGGTGGTGGTCGGCAAACTGGCCTATTCACCCTACCACCAATATTTTAGAGTAGTATCTTGTACTACAGCCATTTAATAGTTCAATGCAGGGTGTAGGCCTACCCGTGAAGGGTGGTTGGGCCATATCTGCCACGCTGGCCCAGTGCGGGTTGGTGGATCAAATATTTTCTATGGACATACTTATGCTTGTTGAATGTTTTCCTATACTGAAAAGCCAAAGGTGTTGAATTCCTTACATAAATTCCAAGGAATTGGACAACAGGAACAGGAGTTGTTGCTCTATCATAATTTGTAATAGAATGTGATGGACCTGGCCACATAAGGAATGTTCTGAGACGGTGAGAGGTTTGTTCATGAGACGGGATGGATACTATGTTTGGAACATGCCCCTTACATGGCTCGACCTATTTCTAATATAAATCATCCTTAATACATACTAAATGCTAATTAAAGATCTAATGGCATGTTTAACATGGGTTAGATATTAAAAAAAATACTAACAAACATCACACTTAACCTCCCCAGAAGGCTCTAAAATTATCTAATAAGGAATTTTGTGTGATCAGGTACTGAAAGTACTTAATATTTTTGCTAGGAAGCATTTTGAACTAAATATAATACATGGTGAACACACTGAACTTAGAGCTAGGGGGATTTAACTTACCTTTACATTACAACAGTACTCTATCATATCACACAAAGACACATTAAAATTTTTGGTGAAAATTGAAGAAAGAACCCCTTCTTCCAAGCATATTCGACATATCTTGTTCATATTGTTTTATTTTAGTGTTTTGCTTCTCGGTGAATTTATGTACATACACAATAATGCACAAACTATTAGGTATAATCTTAAATGAATTTGAATGATAACAACCATTAGCCAGGCACAAAACAATGCTGCTAATTGCTTTGCTGCTAATGCGGACTTGTTTTCTTTCTTTTCTTTTCCTACTTGTTCAAAAAAAGGAGTCCTATATTGTACGGCAAGTATTTGATGTCACCAAATTGTACGGGCTGGAAAGCACGGCCCGTATTTCATGTCCCATGCCACCAATTATCAGGCTGTACAATACGTGTCGTACTTAGAGTACATATATAAGTAACTATAGAGCGCGCACACAACGAAGTGGGAACAGTAGGCACAAGTGAGAACAAAACGACGTTCCCGCCGCGAGCGCTTGTAGTCGTAGCTGAGTACTAGGAGAGTGCGTTTCTCGAGGAATTTTTTTCAAATGTATGTATTAAAATGACGAAATGTGCAGTTCGACCTTGTAAAAACGATACTAGAAAAGTAACTAATTTTATAGTGTAGTGTTTGTACATAATTATACTTTCTAATATTTTTAATGCGAAAGTATTAGGTAAAGCGTTAACTTAAAGTACATAATTATGAATGTTACGATATCACGTCTACACTGCCAAATTGATTTAGAAGATTTTAGTGGGTATCGAATGGAGTAAAATTAAATTTAAAAAAGTGATCGTGAGAGATACATTTTTGTAATAAGTATTAGGGCGCCTGAAGACCCCTGAGATGGCTAAACGGGACCTACAATTGAACTTGTCATCCGAGCCATGGTAGCGCTCAGTTGGAAAATATTACCCACGGTTACACATCCAAATACTGACCGACTGAAAATACAGGGTCCTAACAATATAGTATAAAATATGTAAAGGATAAACCTACCTAGCCTACAAAATACTGAACAACTTTCCTAAAAAAGGGTCGAAATATAAAAAAAATATCGATTTTTTCTTATTTTTCAGATTTCCAAAAGGCCGAAAATATAATCCATTTTTGGTTTAAAACTAACATTGGAATGAAGTTTGATCAGTACACTGATTGATTTGATTCCTTAAAATAAATACCTACTTATACTTTTAGATGTAATCGTACGAAATATAATTATTTGTACTTGTTTGTACCGCGCTGAACCTGCATATATCGACAACAAAATGAGTTTTCGTTGCCCACGTGCCCATCCCTAGGAATCGCCAACAAACATTTATAGGTAGCTATACTTCATCTGCCTACGACGCGCACTGGGCGTCTAGTGCGGTGCTAGCGCTCTATACTTTAGATATTTATTCTTTAAGGTGTCGTACAATACTGGCTGGACATTATCACCTCGTGCAAATAATGTACAGCCCGTATTTTGCGACACAATAATGTACAGCATGATAAAACGTGTCCCGAAGAAAAGAACACGAAATATCATGCTGTACATTATTGTATCGCAAAATACAGGCTGTACATTATGGGCACGAAGAATATTTGCTCCTATTGGTTGGTTTGTCTGTGACTTCTGTCAGTTCCACAGAGATATGCTTCGCTAATTATTACGCATGCATTAATTATTGCATTGGCTCGCGCATTGTTGTCACTGTTCAAACCTAACCTAACCAACAGAGTCAAATTACCTTATAGAACTCATACCTTGCCATAAAATAACCAAGGTCCAGGGACACAAAATATCATGCCGTACAATATCGGGCTGTGAAATACTGTGCTGGACATTATCGACACAGGCTGATAATGTACGGCCTGTATTTCACAGCACAATATTGCACAGCCTGATATTCCATGGCCAGGGACACAAATTATCATGCCGTACAATATCAGGCTGTACATTATCATGTCGTGATTTACTGGGTCGTACATTATTGGCTCCCAGAAAAGAAAGATACGTCCATACAAAATAAAGTCAATAACTTAGATTATAGAGGGAATAATAGGTCAATAATCATCAATATTTCTACACCACAGATGTTATGGTATACGCCAGTATACTCCACTATAATTTTTTTTTTCCATTCATTCGACTCGTGCGTGTCATTTTTTTTTACCTTTTAAGTCTGTGGACAACATGAAAAAAAAGCGGGTCGGGCGCGGGCGATCGCGCGATAGCGCGCGATACAAAGAGAATGTAATAGTATGGCGCGATACACAGCACTTAAACTCGGGTCACACAGAGGCGGCAGCCGCGAGAAAGCGATCCGAACGCGCCCGTTTGTTTTGTGTCAGGTTACATACAAATTCGAATATATTACAAAAAAATCCCGTCCCGGATCGCGATCGCTTTCCCGCACTTCCCGCCTCTGTGTGACGAGAGCTTTAGCCGAGTGGGCGGTACACGTCAATCAGTTAGCCCAGTCATATTAGGTAAAAAAAGGGGTCAACCTGGTAGAAGGAGGTTTGCAATTGTTTACCTTCAGACTGGCTGGTATGGCAGACAGCGTAAAATATTTTTGAATAGAACGTGAAAGGCTCCGATAGGAGTACATATTTTCTTTGGTAAACGGTGTTATTTTATATTTTTCATTGACGTCTGTCATGCTATAAAATTTGTCATGTAAAGTCGTAAATATAATAAAATAACTTTATTATATTTCTGTCTATTATTCCTACTCTGCTATTGTGTGAGGAGCCTAGAGAAGTACCCCTCACACAGGTTATGGGTAATAAATTGGATTAATATGAAAATGAAATGAAAATGAAAATGAAAAAAATTAAAATGAAAAGGTCACACTCGATTCTGACGATTCGAATAGAAGAATCGCCTCAAAAAATCTGCATCAAAATTCGTTGTGTAGTTTTAAAGATATAAGTATACATAGGGACAGACAGACAGGGAAGCGACTTTGTTTTATCTAGACGTGCGGAAGCGCATCCAGCCATGTGTTCAAAGAAAACTGCTGACGTAGCGGCCGTTTGTAATATTACACGAACCATATTTTGCAACTACTTTTGACCTCATCACAACTCGAAAACTAATTAACCGACATACATGAAATTTGGCATATTAAAACTCCTTAGCTCATCAACAATTCAAAATTTTATAGCTCAAACGGTTACTGATAATTAGGGTTTGAAAATTGGTTACTATTTACTGAAGATAACCTGTTGATCAGATGCTGGAGACAATACTAAACGTCACCCTGTATTATTAGGGTTTGAAAATCGGTTACTATTTACTGAAGATAACCTGTTGATCAGATGCTGGAGACAATACTAAACGTCACCCTGTAGAGTTTTTACACAGTCTCGCTCTGATTACTCGCCACTAATTAATTTAATACATAAACGCGAAAGTTTGTATGTACAGATGTTTGTTACTCTTTCGCGCACAAACGGATGAACCGATTTGAATGAACTTTGGTACGAAGGTAGCTTAGATCTTGGATTAACACAGAGGCTACTTTTTATTTCGGGCTAACGTGGGTAACACCGCGGGGCGCAGCTAGTTAGTTATATTTCTAGCTCTAGTGTTTCAGATTGACTGACAATTTCTGACAGACCAGACCAGAGTATAAAATCATACATTTAGGTTCCTACCTACCTACAGGTAAGTACCTACCTAAATGTATTATTTTATAGATAGTACCTACCTAATATGCAGGCTACGAGCACGTCTATTTGATGTTGCTTTGGATAGATTTAGGTGATTTAAATAGCCAAAGTAGTAAAATATTCAGTATTTAATAACATTTTCGTATAATTTATTTCCAAAAAATAACAAAACAATAAATAATATAGGTATTACACACCTACATTAACTCATTAATGTTACAATCAAGATAGAATTATAAAATATGATTTATATATACATATGTCAATAATTAATAATTTACTAAAACATGTCACCAAATATGAATTAAAACAATGATTAATATTATTTAGTAAAAAACAACTCCGAAAACCAACATTAGTAAAATTAAATAAAATTATTCTCTCGTTGAATATCATCAACTACATTAAAAAAATAAAGTTATGCTTGAGAAAAACGAAGTATTTTCTCATTTTGTAGCGAAAATCCTTTGCAAGTTTATCCACGTATTTTCTTCAACGTCAAATTGTGCTAATTTCTCATAAAACCTATCAATACTACGTTATTATTCGCCTATCGCTCTATTTACTAAGCTTTTTAAGATATTTTAAAAGGCACAACTTGGCTTTATACGTATATCAAATAGGACTTTTTATTTGATAGACATTTATAACTTTATAATTGAGTGCTTTACAGTGGAAGAGTTTATACACATGGTGTATTAAAACTGAAAAATTATAGTAAAATAAATGCTACTATAAGCACAACCTTAATAATGTTGTATACAAAAAATTATACGCTTGCAACAGCTGTGATAAGTTTCACATAAATATCTATTCCCTTGAGAAAGATATCTGCACGCAAAAATTCATTGTGATCATGGAGTAACACTGGAGTGTTGTTCATGGGTGAAAAGCCAATTGCTGGTATACCTTGACGTCTCACGTATCTGCTGTCAGTGGCTCCAGGGAATATTCTAATATCCGTTTTCAGTTTCCTGAAATATTAACACAGAACACATCTTATTTTTCTCTGTAATACTCGGAATAATCCTATCTAGCAAAATAGTTCCTGTAAGAGATGGTAATTAGCGATGAAACCGGTTTTTATAATTATCTTTTCTCCTGTATTTTTGTTTTCATATTGAATACGTGCGAACAATAATGAGTTCATCTGTTTATGTAAGTATGTATGTACGTAGATTATTAGGTATTTTCTTACTACAGCGCGACACAAAAGAGATGAAATGAATTATTCGGGAACTGAATTTATCACTTTTGCTGGAACCACAACCTGAGCTGTCAATCAATGTTAACTTCCTAGCATTTTTCTCTTTTTGTGTTATTTTGTGAATTGTGAACAGGAAAACAGTATCATTATGCAAAAAATAATGCAAAATATGCTAATAAAGCGATGGTGGCGACCTACTTTATTTTCAAGTCTTTTATGTCGCACTGTACCTGTATTACGTCAGATAATAATATCGTTCTTACAATTTCTGGGGAAATAATTATAAAAACAAATATAATACTGATTCTAACTCACAATTCATCAGTAGCCGATTTAAATGCAACCCAATAAGGGTTTGTTCCGTCTACTTTCGTACATTCCACGGGAGGGTTTTTCTGCTCAAATTCAATGGTAACTCCTTCACCGGCTTCTTTACACCATTGGTCGATCTGTAATAGATCAAGAAATATAAAATTATATAAGCAAAAGATAAAATTGTAAAGTAAGCTAGGTACTTATTATAAAAACATGTTTTCGTGTCATTTCAACATGTCATATAATAATATGAATACCGTCTCCGTCTAGCGGAGCGAGAACAATTATTCATCTATGTTTTCAGTATATTACTTAAACCAAATACCTACCTTGGTTTGGAATTGGTCGTGGTCAACATTAACAGCTAATCTTATATCAAATACGACGGTCAACTTTTCAGGAACCACATTAGATTGTACGCCACCCTGAAATCACGACAACAGTTAGATGGGCGATGAAAACATTTAGCAACATTCAAAAATTTGGAAAATAACACTTACGTAAGTTTGAGTCATATTTACTGTGGTGACATCGCCGATAGTAAACTTGGGGTTGCCCTCCAGAATTTTCTTTTGTTCTTCTCTCAAGTCCATAAATTTATCAATTATAAATCTCAGCTGTAACGAAAAAACAAAACTTAATTAGTAAAAAAAACTTTAAGTTATGATAATTAGACTTAGACATTATTTTAAGACACCTACTTACTTACTTAAAATGTTCAAAATAATAATTAACTATAAAATTTAATTATGTGCATAATGATTTCTTTGAGTTTACCTTTTCTCCTGCTGTGTTTGGAATCAACAACGAACCATGCCCGGGCTGCCCAGTGCAATGAACGTGTATCTCTAAAATTAAAATAATATTTGTTACTTATCGACATTTAGTTCTGAATTTAATAATTAAAACAGATACGATCAATTCAGTAATTCTTACGCCAAATATTTCTCTCCCCATTGTATACAATAAATTCTTCAGTCGGGCTTGCCATGCCTTCATCTAGTGCAAAACCAACATTGAGAGCTTTAAAATCTTGAGTGTAGACAAATTTATCCATTCCATCATGGCCTCCAATTTCTTCATCTAGAAATGAGAAACAGAGTATTTATTAGTAAACTAATTCATAATTGTTGTATGCGAGTGTACGTTTAGTATAATTATCATAATCAAATTTATTTTAAGAAAGTATAATAAACAAATAATTAAATATTTTATTTACCTGGCACAAAGCTAACATGTAATGTACGTTTCAAGTGTGCTCCAGATTGTTTCAGCTTTCTTATAGCTTCGAGATATTGGATTCCAACACATTTCATGTCTTGGGATCCACGAGCAAATATTTTGCCATCTTCGTCTATATGGCCGCTAAACGGTGGATATGTCCAGCTATTCTGTAAAAAATAGTTACTTACTCATACTGAACACGTTTCTATTATTATAAATTGATATTGATTAAATACGATAGAGCTACAAAAAGTTAACTGATCCTCAAAGGAATAACATTTCTCATTATATATTATATAGAAAAAAGGGGTATTTTGAGCGATTTCAGGGTTGGCTCCTTATTCATAATTGTTTAAAATTATTTTTCATCCCATCTATTCGAAATGACGACTTGGTTCGCCTTTAAGTGCTCCCAAAAGATTTTAATTAGAAACTTTTAGCGGGCAGTAATGAGTTCAAGTGCGGCGCAATTACTTTGTCGCGCACTTTTTGAATTTGGAACATGTTAGCGTTCATAAGTGCGCCGGAATTATTTTTGCCGCGCACTTTTTGAATTTGTTAGTTCAGTTATAAGTTGTTTTATTATTAGATACAAATTAATTTCAATTTAGTTGTTACTCTACGTTTTATTAAATAATAATATTACATTAAAATATGGGCGCCTTTTTTTCTCATAGAGAGTGATGAAAAGTAGAGTGTACCACTTGGGCGCAATAGTAGATTGTATCATATGGGAGCAAAATAATATTTTTACGGCGAGGGCGCTTTTTTGAATCCAGAGCGAAGTGAGGGATTCTTACTATAGTTTTGGCTCGGGCGACGTACTTTGAATCCCTCGCTACGTTCAGGATTCTACTAAAGCGCCCTCGCCGTAAAACTATTATTTTGCTCCCATATGATACAATCTACTATTAGATAAGTCCTACAATGAGTATCTTATAGTTGATTACAGGTTACAGAGCAACATTACGACACATATAAGTATATTTTGTTATCCTATTAGCATTGTTTTTTACTGCAAATTTTTAGGAGCTATTTGTATTTATTTTGGATAAACTGTTTATCTAGGTACTTCTGATTGTGTAGTATATATTATCAAGAATATGACTTTATCATTTTATCACACCTACGTGTTTCAGTGTTGTCAAACTAGTTATTTTAGAAACCTGCCTCGTAACTCGCAAAGTCAAGGTCTTTTCACTATCAGTGAAATGATGATAGCATTAATAATTACCGAGAACAAATTATCATTACGTATAAAGAAATCTCAGACATCAGACTAAGTCTTTACTACTTATAAGTAGGAAGAACTTGTGAGTTTGAATAACTTTTAATTTACCTCAAATACTGGTACAACGTCCATGTGAGAATTCAACAGGATAGATGGAAGAGAAGGTTCTGTTCCCTGCCATGTCAATACAACTATAGGTTTCTTTGGCACCACTTCGTATATCTTGAATGATAAATCAAGGTCTTTGGCTTGTTTTCGTAGAAAAGCAACACATTCATCTGAAACATTTATTTTTTTCAAACTTCAAAAACAACATTACGTAATACAAAATTACATTGTAATTAATTCCCTTTAGTCTTGTGGATATTAATAAAAATAATTTCTCTTTGATAAAAACGTAGTAATTGACTTCAAAAACTGGATTACGATACCTAAAATATAAGACTAATTTAAATACACGTCCTACACAAAAAGTTGATAAATAAAACTTCTAAAACAATATTAGAAGTAATTTTAATTTGAATAAATTAACAAATCAAAAAATTTCGTTTGCAGTGTGTGGTGATATGCAACCTACTTTAGAAACCATAGCTTGTTACATCGCTTATGCCAGATCTGTAACTAGCTGTCATTACTTAATATTCATATTCTTGTACGCCGTATTTTTGTCGATTAAAGCCATAATTATTCAGAAATGGTTTAGAATTCTACAATTTAATCGACAAAATTTAAAAATGGATAAATATCTAAGACCAGAAAGATTCGAAGCCGATCCCTCAGCAAGTTCGGACCAATCGAATCTATGGATTCATTGGAAGGCAACTTTTAACAATTTCATTCAAGCTATACAAGACAAAGAAAAGATAAGTAATGACTGCAAATATCAATTATTAGTCAATTACTTATCCCCGATCATCTACTCGCACATCAAAGTTACAAAAGATTATGACGCAGCTATACTAAAATTAGACGCATTATTTTTGAAACCAGTAAACGAGATATACGCCCGTTACCGATTAGCCAAAAGTCAACAAAATCCTGGAGAATCTATTGATCAATACATACAAAAGTTAAAACTCTTATCGAAGGACTGCGACTTTAAATCGGTAAACGCTGAACAACATGAAAGTGAGTACATTCGAGACGCCTTCATCTCAGGGCTATCGTCATCAGCAGTACGTCAGCGACTCCTAGAAAACAGTACTCTTACTCTTGATGAAGCTTATAAGCAAGCACGAGCTCTAGAAATGGCGCAAATTAATAATGAAAATTACCGACGAGAACCAACGCCTATAATGAATTGCGCTACGAATTCTAATAAAAAACAAGAAACATGCTATTTCTGTGGAAATCGTCGCCACCTTCGGAGCGAATGTCCTGCTTCCAATACTATATGCACGAAATGTGGAAAGAAGGGCCACTTCTCGAAAGTGTGCCTTAGTCGAAATCCTCAAGTAGCAGCAAGTGAGGCTCCAGAAGAAAACGTTACTCATGCAATGTCTACTTCATCATATCTTTCCTGCATATTGTCAGCAACAGATCTTAACAAAGCGACACTACCAGTTATCATAAACGGCAAAACTACAGCGAAGGCACTTATCGACACTGGTAGCACAGCAAGTTTTATCGATCGACGTCTTGTTAACTTATGCAATTTGAATGTCTATCCCTGCAAGCAAAGGATTACAATGGCAACAACAAATCTATGTACGCAAGTGATTGGATCATGCAAACTGACACTAAATATACAAAATCAAAATATTGATGTTACTCTCATGATTATGGATGGACTTTGCTCAGATATTATACTTGGACATGATGTTTTGCAGAATCATAAGGCTTTAGAAATGGAATTCGGTGGTTCTAAACCAACACTCAAACTATGCGCTATATCCGAAGCAAACATCAAACCAGTCAGCTTGTTTACTAATTTGCTACCATTTGCGAAGCCAATTGCTGTGAAGTCCCGAAAATACTCTGATTTAGATACTATATTTATCAAAGCTGAAATACAAAAACTTTTAGATGACAAGATAATCGAACCGAGTCTATCACCATGGAGAGCACAAGTTCTTGTGACGTCTAGCGAGCATCACAAGAAGAGGATGGTCATCGATTACTCACAAACAATAAACAGATTCACGGAACTTGATGCTTATCCGTTACCGTCAATAGATGGACTTATTGCTAAGGTAGCTAAACATAAAATTTTTAGCAAAATAGATTTACGCAGTGCTTATCATCAGATACCAATTTTAGAGCACGAAAAACCATATACAGCTTTTGAGGCCTGCGGAAATTTATATCAATTTCGGCGTATACCGTTTGGTGTTACCAATGGTGTGGCTGCTTTCCAACGAGCTATCAATACTATCATAGAAAAAGAACATCTGCAAGGAGTATACGCTTACTTAGATGACATAACAATATGTGGTCAAGATCAAGCTGAGCATGATGAGAGATTACATTCTTTTCAAGAGATTGCAACTCGCTACAATCTGACTTTGAACATTCAGAAAAGCGAATTTTCCAAAACGAATATAAACTTACTAGGCTACAACATATGCAATAACGTTATTAGGCCGGATCCTGAACGCCTGCGCCCTCTACTGGACATGCCGGTACCAGATAATCTATCCTCACTCAGAAGGACTATGGGCGTTTTTGCACATTATTCAAAATGGATTCCAAAATTCTCAGACAAGATAAAGTTTCTTGCAAAATCGGAGAAATTCCCGCTATCTACTGAAGCAGTACAAGCGTTTCAATCTTTAAAAACCGAAATAGCTAAATCAGCAATCAACGTTATTGACCCAAGCATTCAACTAACCGTAGAAACCGATGCATCTGATCACGCTATTGCAGCTACTCTTACCCAAGAAAGCAGACCAGTAGCATTTTTCTCGAGAACTTTGAGCACTGCTGAACGCAATCACTCAGCAATAGAAAAAGAAGCTGCAGCTATCGTGGAAAGCATAAGGAAGTGGAGACAATTTCTTATGGGCAAAACATTTCGACTTATTACTGATCAGAAGTCAGTGGCGTTTATGTTTGATCAAAAACATAGTTCCAAAATAAAAAATGATAAAATTCAGCGATGGCGCTTAGAATTATCAAGTTATAATTTCGATATCATATATCGTCCAGGCAAAGATAACATAGTAGCTGATGCCCTTTCTAGAGCGTATGTAACGGCAACAACACAAACACTAAACGACAAAATTTTTCAACTGCATAAAAATCTATGCCACCCCGGTATAACACGCATGGTTCACTGGGTTCGAGCGAAAAATTTGCCATATTCAGTCGAAGACATCAGGCGAATCACAGGGTCATGCAAGGTCTGCGCCGAAATAAAACCTAGATTTATTAGAACGAAGGGTACTTTAATAAAGGCAACTTCTCCATTGGAAAGAATATCAATTGACTTCAAGGGACCACTACCATGTGATACTGGCAATCGCTACATGCTCACTATCATAGACGAATACTCCAGATTTCCTTTCGCGTTTCCCTGCTCGGACCTAAGTTCAGAAACTGTTAAAAAGAAGTTGACAGAGTTATTCTCAGTATTTGGTATACCGAGCTATGTACATTCAGACAGAGGAACTGCATTTCTATCTGCTGACCTCAAAGATTTTCTGCACGGGATGGGTGTAGCAACAAGCTATACCACACCATATAATCCTCAAGGCAATGGCCAAACTGAGAGGTACAACGGTATTATTTGGAAGACAGTGCAGCTTTCGTTAAAAACATTAGATCTGCCCATCAGTCGCTGGGAAACTGTTCTCGCACAGTCACTGCATTCTATAAGATCGTTATTGTGCACAGCCACCGGTTGCACTCCTCATGAGCGAATGTTTACTCATCCGCGCAGATCCGCGAACGGAGAGTCAATGCCGACGTGGCTCACGCAGGCGGAAAGAGCACTTTTGAAGAACAACGTAAAGAAAAGTAAATATGATCCAATTGTAGAGGAAGTCGAACTAGTCGAGACAAATCCCATGCACTCGCATGTGAGATTACAAAATGGCCGAGAGCTTGTTGTCTCCAATCGGCATTTAGCACCCACTGGGTATGAGCAATCTGATACGGAGGATCCAGATTTCGAAGACTTGGGAGATGATGAGCAATATGCTACCCCAGAACAATCTCCAGAAACATCTCATCGATCATCAAGAGTGCGGCGCCCTCCTGCATATCTCCAGGACTACGATACATCTTAACCAGGGGAGAATGTGGTGATATGCAACCTACTTTAGAAACCATAGCTTGTTACATCGCTTATGCCAGATCTGTAACTAGCTGTCATTACTTAATATTCATATTCTTGTACGCCGTATTTTTGTCGATTAAAGCCATAATTATTCAGAAATGGTTTAGAATTCTACACAGTGTTTACCTACTTATCGATACGTCAGGTTTTATGCCATGTAGTTTTTTATTTAATACTTAAGGCCCAAATTAATAAAACAAAGAAAGCATGACCTAAGCTGAAAATTTATTCAGGAGAGCTACGTGCTACGTAGGTTGACATATAATGATTGACGTGTGAATGATGGGGAGGGATTGCAAGGACCGACTAAATTGCAAGAAGTGCAACATTATTCAATTGAGTTTTATTGGCTAGGGTTTCTAGGTTGACTAGTTAGTAGGTACCTACATTTGCTATAACTGATGCCAATTTAGGCAGTTACAATATAAGATTTCTTGTTAGATTAGGGCTTACGTAGTACCTGTATCTACAGTTCTAATAAAATAGCTGACTCTACATATCTTTGGGAATTACATTAAAATATTGTCTAATAGTCGATCACAGCCGTAGATCCTTTCCTCGTTAGTTTTATTTTATAAAAACGTATAATTTGTTATATTTATAAATACATGACATTGAATACTCTTGCTCATTACTTAAACATAAACGTAAAAATATTCTTTACGAAAATGCGTTTTTACATGAGAATGTTTTCTTAATTCTAATGAGTTTTATTAATATTTCAGCAAGTAATACTCTTTTATTATAATATATTATATATAATTAAAGTGAGTGTATTTTATGAATATATATTATTAGTATTTTATGTGCATAAGTACTTACATTAAGCATTGCTAAACTGACTGGGATTATTTAACGAGTAATTATATCTTATTTTTGCTTGTTACGCCTTACATAAAAAAGTTATGCCTTAAACTGATTAGACTGATTTTAAATCGTAGAAATTTAACGATGCCTAATGTTTAATTCACCGTTAGTGATCAAGTTTTCTTAATGATGACTCATTTTAGCATCGGTGGTAAAGTTAAAACTTTCACTAGGTAGGTATGTAAGTAGGTACTAATGCTCTGCTGTGAAACTTGCATATCAACCTTATAATCGATTTGTAGGTAATTATGTGACTAAAATAATCTCAAATTGATCAAAATTTAAAAAAAAAATTCGATACAAATTACGTTGATCACCAAACTATGTATTCAAGTTAATACAAATGAATTTCTAAAAGCAACAATATCACTGTGCACTTTATTTAAGTCACTGTAAATTTTATTATTTTCCTCATAGGTATTGCCGAAACTTCCTCATCCTCATAGGTATTGCCGAAACTTATACTATTATTTTCATATTTACCATAATTTACGTTGGGTTGCACGCTTGGTATCTTCAAATATTCGATAAAATTGGCAATAGCCGGGTTGCTGCTATATTTAGCTGCCATTGTGCACCGTTCACTTCGAGCACTGCAGTGGGAATGAGCTCCAATCGCATTTGACGGCACTCAGTGCCTCTGTTATCGATAACAAACATAACTGTAAATACAAAGTAAGCAAATGTAATCAAGTACACGTTACAATGGCTACATTTACATGTATTAAATGGGACGCAAACAAACATACCAAACAAGTCAAAGTTAGTATTTATCATTTAGGTAGTACACATATTAGGTTTATGATTAAAATAGTAATGTATTCATTAGTACTTTATTAACTAGGTGTAAGTACTAATTAGAAGTACCTATATTGGAAGTAAGCATGAATGATTTGAACAAGAACTTTATGAATAAAATTAAATATAATAAGATACAAAATGCGTTTAAATAAAACAGTAAAATTATAAATTTACATAGTGTATATTTAATTGGCACATAGGCAGCGTAATACTTTATGGACCAAAATCATTATTTTTATAATTCTTGCTAAATGTAAAATCCAAAAGTATGTTTGTTGATTTGTTGCTATTTTATGCAGCAACAAAGCAACGGATAGACTTCATTTTTGGCATGAATATTTATATTTTAAAAGTTGGAGAGTGACATAGGCTACTTTTATACTGAAGGAAATAAAAAGTTCCTATGGGATAGCACATAAATCAAAATATCACGCGGGCAAAAGCTAGTGATGTGTATATTTTTAATTCATTACATCTATCCAAAAATTTCATGAGTGTTCTTCTTAACGACAAACGTAATAATATCAATCATTAGTAAATTAACTTTAACTAGTAAACATCGCATCTGCTTGACTCCTTCCAAATAATATCAAAATCGGTCGAATAGCGCTACCGCATTTTTTTCCATTTTCATGGTAAATACGGCACGTAAGTCTAGCGCTGTACCTATATGCCTTGACTTTTATCTCCTTCCTCCCCCCACCCAGAAAATAAATTCTAAAAATATAAATTTCGTGTAGTACAGTTTCGTTGAAAAACGCGATCTGTAGAAGGAAATCAAGCGGGTGGAAGGACAGATGAAGGAAAAAATTTCGAGTCGAAACTGACAAGCTCAAAGAAAATTATACTGGACAAGCTTGCCTCACTTCGTTCGCTTGGTCAAAAAGTCAACGAAATTGTTGCATGATATCCTAGAATAAAAAAATGTCAGAAACACGTAGAATAATAGTCAAATTGGAGCAAAAAATGTAAGTCATCTTTGATTAATTTGAGTCTTTGAATAATAAAATAAATAAAATTATTATGTTTGGATTTGAATAGTGTGAATAGATACGTGGTAAAAATATCATAGCGTAATCTGATAAGATAGATAATATTTGTTAGACAATAAAATATATGTTTATCGTTTTGTTTACAAAATAAATTAAAAACTAGGGATGGCGATGTACAACATCTAAGCTAAACTTTCACTAAATTTTGTTAGAATTAGTGATCTCAAAATAAGCCAAAGCTGAAAATTATTACTGTAGCGCAAACTTTGACTTTTTGTACTCTAATTGAAAGAAAATTTTACATGCATAACAAAGAATATTGTAACTCAAATCTACCCATTTTTGCAATATTAGCTCACTGTATTATCCAAGGTTTTGGTTTTTAGGTTTCATTAATTATACTCACAGAGATTATAATAAACAAACCTTGAGTTACAGATACAGCCCTTTGTTGACATTGACATGACCTGCAATCAGGTGCTGACATAGAACTACAGAGTTTTTGGCGGGAACCCGGAAAAATCATGTCACCTCATTGTATTATTTTGTTAAACTTGTATTTTTACCAGTGATCATTACTGAAAAGTTGTGGTATTTCTTTGATTATTATCAGCTGATTTACGTGCATGAGTGTAGGCAAGTGATAGGTATAATGTGACGTATCATGTTGTTCCGTGTTGTTACCAAAACTCCATAGACGCCTCTAGTAAGTCGCCAATGCTTTACTGAGGTATGATTTGGACTATGTTCGGTCTTGACTGCGCCTTTATTGGACTATGACGTGACTACGACAGTGACTATTTTGATAAAATACCATCAAAAATTATTTAAACTTAATACTTGACACTGGCAAATGCACAACAATGCGACGCCAAAACATAAAAGAAGAAGAATAAGAAAAACTGGAAAAACTACAGAAAATACAGCTGAGGCTTCTTGACACTATAAAATCACAGACAAAATATATTAATGATAGATAATATTAGATGTAATGTTCATTTTTGGGAGTCCCTATCCGTTCGTATATTAAAATTGTGAACTTATTAATCTAATAATTTATCTATATTTACAGATATGATCTATCTATATATTACCTATATTTACAGATATTGGGATCAGTCTCATAGTAAAAGTTGGTCATAATATACACTTAATAATATATCCTAGAACAGAACTTAATTACTTGAAAATGTTCACAAAATGTGTGCATGTGAGGCCTACTGTTTAGAGAACTACTAGGTAATAGTTACAGATATGAAAACCGCAGTAGGTACAATAAATAGGTACAAACACCAAGTTTTGTTTCATTTAGAAATAATGTTCATTTACTTGCGACGTATGGACTGGCTGATTTTTTATTCGAAATATTGCGGAGTTAGTTAGGATATTGATCAGAACATAAAGATTAATACAATTCGTGGCTTAGAAAAATACCCGGTATAGAATGAAGCACTTCATTTCCATTTATATTTTATTCCCGCCTAACCCACGCCACGGTGCGGTTTCAGGGAGTTGTGACGTCACACGCATAAATCTGTCATGGGGCTTAGTGCTTTCGTGTGGTGCGTTCATGTTTAAAAATAATAATATATAATCATATACTTATTGCAGACTTATACATATTAGTGTGATTTACTTAATATAAAAGTGGAAAATGGGAAACTTCCTATTTATGATAGTATTTAGTAGGGTTAGGTATGTTAATAAAGTACAACAAACAGAAACAAAATAATTGTATCTGAAACATTATTTTTGAAACACGTAGATTTTGTTTTAAATACCTACAGAGTTTATAAACAATTGTTGCTCAGTGAAAATATTGATTTAAGATTGCCAAATCATATTTTGTTTCCACTCCAGGGGGATAAATTGGCGGGAAGACAATAGTTTGTCCCTTTGTGATGCGATGCGAAGGGTGCTGATGGACAAATAGGTCGCAGCCGCTAGCCGTGCCCGTGCATGTAGCTGTTTGGGGGACCCTTAAATCGGTACGTGTATGAGGACTTTAACCTTACTTTAACCGGTCTAAAAAAATCAAATGTCAAAATCAAGAAAGCAATCAATTTCAAATCAGATTAATCAGTTTTTTTTTTTTTGATAATTTTGTGTCCAATTGTCCGTTACAAATTGTGGTTATAAATTATAAAGTTAATAATTTTTTAAGTTAAAATCCCATATTTTAAAATGGAAAGAGAATATTATGAAATGACGTCGGATTTGGACGCAAGAGAAATCTTAAGATATTTGAATAATTTAGGTATACATAATATTAGTGGAGAAGTTTTAAAATATTTCATTACAGGTGTGTACGTTTCCTTCGCTTTTTTAAATTTGAGTGGCTTGAAAGAGAAGACCTGCATTTAAATATAATGACAAAAGTTATATCTTCATATTAATACGAAGTCGTGGCGTTTATGTCCCTTGAGAATCTCGTAGGCCATGCTCCAAACCTTTGAGTGATGTTTGAACGCAGGTACGTAATACCAGCTTTTTTGTTTACAGATCTCAAGAAACTCATAAAATATGACCTAGAGAATCGACATGCCGATTCAGAATCACAGGATAAATACACTCCAGGGCCAGAGCGGTTACACAGTGCTAGTACATTTTCCTCAAGGACAAGATCTAGAGCCTATAATGGACCTGTGATATGTACAAGAGAATGTCAAAACGCTAAAGGAGTACTAAAATCTAGGAATTCACAATCTGCTCCAAACTTGCCGCAGCAGACTTTAGAGAAGCCCATGCGTCGTGCATGTTCATGTGCTAGAGTAGAAAAGAAACCCGAGAGTCGTGATTCTGTGTCGGTCAAAGATAAAGTAACAGTCAGCTCTAATAATAACTGTAAGTATTATACACCCTAAAGTAGAACTTATCTAAATATTTACCCCTCAAACACATCTGGGAATACCAGTAGTTCTAATGTCATTCTTTTATTTTGGATGCTTGAGAAATTCAGTGAAAGTGTACAGCCAAGTTACATGCTAAGCTTCAAATATAAGTTTGCTATGTCCCATTAGAAAAAAAAAATGGTTATTTGTAAAGTTGGTTTAATAATTTGGATAGAAGTTATAATGTGAAAAAAAAAAATTTGATGAAATGATTGCTTTCAAAACTCAAACTGATTGTGCCCCTCACTCGCTTGTGTAGTGAGCATAATGGGACAATAAGCTCGATTACAGAGGCGCCAGGGTAAATTAAATAGCAATGTAAAAAGCGTTCTCTCTATCGAATGCCTAAAGTGAAAAAGAAACAGAACTATGCTATTTAGCTAATATAGTTACGCTTGCGCCTCTGTAATCGGGCTTAATGAGTCATCCTTTTTTGTGCGTGTAGCCAGCATTAATTGATTTACTAGACATTGTCACATCAAAAAATATTCAAATAATGGTAGCTACATTGATAGCCTACCTGAATCTCTTATTCATAAATATTCAACAAACTTGTATATAAGATAATTATGCTCTCATTTTCATTTGAAACAATGTTTCATCGGAGAAATAGCAGAAAATAGCTTTTATGAATATGGTAGGGTTTTGATACTTATATTTTTCTAAATTATGTAGCTATATGTTTGATTTTTCAGTAATAAAAGTTCCTGTACAACCAGCTAAGAAAAAATGTGATCCAGTTTCATTATACCATTACTACACTTCACTGTGGGCTAAATACAAGTCAAATGTGCCCGGAGAAAACGACTGGGCCGACCTCAGATGGAAAATGAGGCAGAAAATGGCTGCAGTAGATGTACGAGGCTTAAATAACGAAAACAGAGTAATTAAAAACAGGCAGTGACATACATTTAACTATCACAATAGGCCATTAGGCAATAGGCAATTATAAAGGCGCCATCGTAAATTTAAAAGCAATGTAAAAAGTGTTCTTTCTATCAAATGCATATATGTATTAAAAATGAAACAGGAATATTTTAAATAGCTATTATAATTACGATGGCGCCTTCATAATTGGGCCTATTAACTGCTGAAAAACACTCATGTGTTTTCATACAATAGGCATAATAACTAAGTAAAAAAAATCATTATTATAATTATTATTATCAAATATAATTAGTCCATGAGTTAGGTTATCAAAACATATTGGACACATATTTTTTCCATCGCGACGCATAATGTTTAATACGGATAACGTTCTATACGCAAAATGTACAATAAATAATCAAAACGCAAAATGTTCAAACCGCAAAACAATAAAAACGCAAAACGTTCGAAATGCAAGACATTCAAAACTACAAAAGTTCAAAGCACATTCTAAATGCAAAATACCTAGTTATTTATCTAGAAAAGTATGTTGTTATCTAATTTAACATTCCTCTTTATTCAATCAAATTCACAGGCTTGGCCTGGACCTTTATTAGGCATCAATGGAGCTTAAGCCAAGATTGAGAGTTTACAATTTTGAAATATAACAACAGCAGTAGGTATAAAAAGGATAGCGTAAAAAAGAAAACAAAATTACCGCAACGGATTTCTTAAAGAGAGACATACACAACGGATTTCCTAGAGAGACATACACACTTGATGGAGTTGCCTTGGCATCTGTAGACCAACAGAGGGATTTGGGAGTCATCATTACTGCAGATTTGAAATGGGAAGAGCATATATCTATGATAGTCAAACGGGCTAACTCATTTATTTATATCATACGCAAATCCTTTCAGACAGTAACAATGGATGTTTTTATTAAAATTTACAAAACCTATATAAGGCCTCTGCTAGAGTATGGGTTCCAGGTATGGAGTCCTTACTTAAAGAAAGATATTGATTTGCTTGAAAGTGCACAAAGAAAAGCTACCAGGATTGCATATGCTCTGCGCCGCAAGACCTATGAAGATAGGTTAAAAGCTCTTCATCTCCCGGATATCCACGACATGTACACCTTGAAGGAAAATATGCGCGATAGTAGACGCCATACAGTCCTCTTACAGCCTACACCATCACAAACCAACACTGCACACCACATCCTCTGCAATAGAGTTGTCTACAATTGGAATAGGCTGCCTGAGGATGTCATCTCAGCAAGAACTATAAACACATTTAAAAATAGACTAGACCTTTGGATAAAGAATGAAAAAATTTCCTTCACAGATAAATACTAATTTTATTCGACACTGCTTGATATAGGCACATCAGTATACACTGCTCGCCTATAAACAAATAAATAAATAAAAAGAATAATATATACATGAAACTGCATACATAATTAAACATATTTCTTTTTTATAATTGTTAGGTTGAACAGAAGAGTTCTTTATTTTATTTAGAGTAAAAATGTAAAAATAAACCAAATTTTTCAAAAAAAATATGATTTTAACATTGTAAATGTATATTCGATCGCTTCAGCAGGGTTCTCGTTTTCAACAAACATATTTCAATTCATAGAATGTAGTACTACATTCTGAGAATTGAAATTGTCAATTTCGCGAATTGAATATCTTGCGTATTGAACTTTCAGAGCATTGAAAATGACAATTTTGCGAATTGAACATTCTACGCATTAAACATTTTGAGCATTGAACATTCTGAGCATAGAACATCCTATGCATTGAACATTATGCATTTAAAATACAAATTAAACATTTTGCGTATTGAACGTTATACATATTAAACATTATACGTCGCGACGATTTTTTCTTTTGTCAATCAAATTACAAATGACAAAGATAAACCTTCCCACTCGTCACCATTTAGTATAGCATCCAAGCCACTGGAGAAGTTATGCCAGCAGCCCAGAGCCATGCTCCATTATTTTAAGGAGCTGGGCTGGCTCGGGTAGACGTTGGAAGGGGAAATGCACAAAACACCCCATGCGGGACGTCAGTGCAATACTTATCGCCCCTGCTTCAGATGAGAGAAAGATAAACCTTGTCAAAGTTTGGGAGTGCGGGTCGTGACGTCTCTTCTCTTACAGAAGTCTATACATTTGTATGGTACTTGTGACTTCCGCGGAACATACGGGCTATATCAATTTACGTTTAATTTAGAAAATAAAAATATGTGTCTAATATGCTTTGATAGTCTGTCTGACAGACTTATTATATATTTTAGAACTATAAACACATTTAAGAATAGACTGGACCTTTGGATAGAGAAGGAAAAAATTTCTTTAACAGATAAATACTAATTTTATTAGATTCTGCTTGATATAGGCACATCAGTATACACTGCTCGCCTATAAACAAATAAATTTTTAGTCATCATGCCTATTCGCTGGAAAATCACATAGATGTGCATGTTTTCATGCAGTGAATGGGTCTGTCTGCATTCCATACTATCAACGAATTTAATGTATGATTAAGATAAATAAAATCAACTATTATTTTGGGATTTGTTTATTATTTAACTATGATACTATTTAAACTTATTGGCAGCTCTGAACATGAGGTGAGTTGTTGCACATTTGATGACAAATTTATAGGTCAGTACAGTGAGGACTAGGCTTCTACGCAACTTGTAGCGCACTTCACTACTGCCATAAAGTTTGACACAACTTCTACATTACTTATTGTTGATAACTTTATACTTGATCTACTTTGAAAGCCTTTTGCTTATCTGTGGTGACAGAATGAAGGTGAATCAGTAATCTTTCTTCTATTTTTTCTGCAGCAGCTTGGGTTAGGACTAATGTGTCATGCTTCAGCATCGAGTAGACATTCAATCCATACACAGGCATGATGTTGATATGAGGCACATTCTCTGTAGCAGCTACTAAGTTTCTTGGTGCATAGTCGGTACTGAAACAGTAAAATATTGTAAGGCAATTTAGAAAATAAAATTCTTAGTCTTAGGCTTCCAGATAAAACCTATTCCATAAATACACTTAACTATAGGTTGAATCACGTAACTTGGCAGTTGTGATATTAGCTACAAGCCACAGATAACCCAATCTACACACAGATGTTAAGTAAGCTTCAGAAAAGTTAGGATTGTGTTACTCGTAGCCTGTAGCCCACAGCTCAAATTGTTTAACAATATATTATTCAACATCTAAATATTTACTACAGGGAGCAGTCAAAATGTGATAATACTTACTCATCAACAATGAGTACAGATGGACCCCAGTTTCTTTCATCAACAAGTTCAGCCAGATACTCGGGTTCATCTGTTGGTAATTCCAAGTCTTTGACAATATGTAGGTCGTCCTGAGCAAGTTTCGCTGATAATGTAGTTGTAAGACCGTGGAGTCTTATATGGAAAGGTAGCATGAAGAAATGGCTCTTGCCTGAGCGAGGCCCGTGAGCAACGCCGCCTCCTCTGAATAGAGGGGATCGGATAGACCCGTGACGGGCGCGACCTAGACCTTTCTGCGGCCATGGCTTTCTGCCACCACCTCGCACCTCTGCTCGTGTCTTCGTGTGAGCCCAAGATACCCAACGGTATTTCTTCTGCCATATAACATTTCGGTGTATAATATCGATCCTAGGAGGAGCTGCGTATACTAAAGGATGTAGCTCAAATAAACCCAACTTTTTCTCTTGAACTGTGTCCATGTTTTCAATCCACACCTCCCGTGGCTTTATATATTGAGGTGGATACTTCCATTCTTTTTGAGTTACATCCAAATTGCTACTCGGCGTAGCGATTGCAGTTGATGAGAAGGTTCTGATGTGCGGCACTGCCGATATTTGAAGTCGTTTAATAGCATTTATCAAAACGGAAGTCATTTTTAACGTATTTTGATCCTATTCATTTAATTAAAATTATTTTATTCACCAAAACAATAACACCTGATTTACGTAACTGTCACAATTTGAGGTTATGTTCAGCCGGACTTCAGCATTAACAGCGCCCATAACCCTAATTCCCCAAAAAAAATCAAATTCTCCAAATCGGAGACAAAAATTAACCCGATTCCTCACATATTCTCCACTTATAGATTTTATTATGAAAACAGGTAATTTTATACAAGTTTAGCTTTTTGCGTCGCCATAATCGTCCGATCCTAGGGGGGGCAAGTCTCAGCACGGAGCCTGGTTTCATCAAAAATTTCTTGCTAAATCGAAATCCTACAGCCCTAAGAATTTCCCAGCTCTGCATATAATCCACATACTAATCCCCAATAGAGGTAGGATTCCCCGCGATTTAGGGAATTTCCCACAATTCGGTTGCCCTGAAAATGTTTTTTTTTTTTTTACTCTATGGAGCTGTTCATTCAACTGAATATAGATTATAACACTAACCATAAACAATAATAATTAAATAAAAAAGTATTATGTAAAAAACCGCCATCTCATGATGAGTGGCATAGTGTACAATATTGATATTAATGCCATCTATATAAAAGTAGAGTAAGCTATAGGAAAAGTATTAGTATTACTTTATGTTGTTTACTTTCGTCTAGATGTCACTTTCAAGCTACATTACCCGCGAATGTCGAAAAATATAAATGAATTCATAACTCACGAAACTTTAATTAATTGTAACATAATTATAGATAACATCTATTAATATTAATTATACCTGCGCGTTTGCAGTAAGTTACATTTTCGACGGTCGCTTGTTCGTCTTCCACGCTTATCTGATGTTCTATCGCATTGTTGTTTATTATGGAGCATTTATGAAATAAAATATAGTAATTAAAAATTTCCTTTATATAGTAAAAACTAAGTGCGTAACTAGAGTCAGTTTTTAAGCCGCCTGAAGACCACTAAATAAAGAAAAGAAAGCTCTCATACTAAGCAGCCCGCGCCGCAGAGCAAAGCAGACGCGCGGCGGCGCGCGACTTCTCAAAATCACCTGCCGGGCTTGCCGATGGCCATAGAAAAGAATTGGCATCATCTAAGGCACGGTTAAGGCCGAATTAAATAGCTTGGCGGATATGATGGTAGTTACATGCTGCGGATAACCCAATACAGACTGAAACTCACCTAACAGCTGAGTGTTTAGCTGACTTACTAGATAAGTTTATTTTGATAAACACCTCAAAAATGTGTCGCTAACGCAGGACTTGAACCTGAACCATTCGGAACACCGCAACTTTTTGAAACGAAACACTAAACTCTATGAGATAAACCCAGTGTAGAAAAGCACTATAAAATTAAATACAACGTGTGGATCTGTAACTATTACCTACGCGTGCTATTTAAGTTTTTTGGATTCCTCGTTTTACTAAGGAACCCTAAAAACATCAAAAACACAATACGTATTTTTATTGAATGATTCCTTTTTCATTCACAACGAATTTCTTTTTTGTAATGAATATAATAATTTTACATCATACCTATTAGATATAAATTAGAGAGAAACTCAAGTAGATAAATCATAAATAGTAAGTACCTATATGAAATTATAATACTGAAGGCGGCTCGTGATACGTTCTGCGTGGCCACGTGGCGCTGTACGTATTTATTTCAAGGACAAGGCTGAGTCACAATACTGTTAGATATCATTACCGTGCCTTGACATGACATAATGATCCTTTCCTTAGGTAAAAACCGCGCCTGAACGCCCAACAATAACTCAGAACTTGCTTAACATAGTCACAAAAAAGCCAGCCCAATTGAAAAAGTTCTCCTTTTCGATAGTCAGAAAATAGCACAAACGGAAAATAATCTGCCAATCAGGCCACAAGAAGCTTCTTTATTGGTGAATACTGACTGAGTATCCAATAAATATCCAACAAATTAGTCTGAGCGAATCACCGCGAGTAATAGCGCGGATCGCTTTCATTTTCCTCTTGCGTTTATTGCGTGAATGTGCCCCTAGTAACATTAATTATGGCCCTTGCCTACTCACATTATACCGGTTTAAGCTCAGAACAAAAACCAGTAGAAACCTAACGCTTGTAGGCAACTGGTTGAGGTCTTTTCTCCTCACAGAAATATATGGAATTGTTGGATCTCAACTGTAAATTTCATCACCGAAATGTGAAGCACAAAACCACATTTCACTAATACTGAGGGATAACGCTGTTAATTTTTAGGTAAATAAATAAGGCAATTCTCAACCACAACGATGTATGGAAAACATATATGGAAAATCAGAACGCGATTTGTCAAGACTGTCAAATATGTATTGGAATGTGGGAAATCGACAACAATTTGACATCCCGCGGATAAAATGCGACAACAGCTACTTAATCGAGATATTTTTCATTGTCTCTTTCTAACTCGTACAGAACCAATGCATCTCTTAGAGATTTTCTCCATCAACCACATTATCCCTCTGGTAAGTACGAGTATGATTAACTGTGGGAGTGAAAGAAATTAACTGCGTCCCTTTCTTCTTCGTAGCATAGAGTATCAATGTATATTGTATATCCTCAGAGCAAATAAAAAAATCAAGAGAGAATGTTGTGAACAAACAAGTAAAGCCAACCAAAGCTAGGCCCGCCGTGTACAGACAATTACACACACATCCAGGTAACTATGAAACTACGCCTTGGCTTGTCAGACAAACTATGGCGGCGCAACAGCGACGCACTCCCACATGTATACAAAACCGGCTTCACTTGACTGTTCCACGACGTTCCCTCTGGATTTTTTTATTTGCTCTGAGTGTATATCTCTTTCAACTGGATAAGTCAAACGACCGAGTTATACCTCTGATTACTCTGTGGTCATTGTCTCAACTGTCTATGGGTTTAAGCCCAGCGCAAACGACTGAAAATGGACGCCAACGATTAAACATGGAACCTAAGTATCATTTTCCTCCTCGAGTAGGTACAAGAGTTTAGGAGTCTCAAGAGGTTTTGTCATTTATTCGTTAAATTATAATTATTATTCGCGAAAATTGGCACAACCAACTTCAGTCGTGTACAAAATTCGAATAGTTCGCTCGAATCGATGTAAATTTACAATTTTTACATTATTGTTGATTTTACCAAAACGGCTCATCCGATTCCGATAAATGGGAAAAGGTCAGGAGTACCCTTTTGTAATAATTTTTTTTAAATTTTTTTTTAATTTACTTCTGGTGAATGTATCGAGAACGTGCACAAAAAAAAACATACAGACGTCCATAGAACCTCCTCTTTTTTGGAAGTCTTTTTTTATTTTTTATTTCGAATAGGTTCGCGAAGTCAGTTTAAAAGATCGAAGTCACCAATTTCAAAAGTTTTCAGGAGGCTGATACGTTACCATCTAATTTAGTCACGAGGCCTAAGATCTTACCAGTATATGAGATTGTTAAGTAGAACACGGGACAGTTGAGAGCATTATAATAAATAAATAAATAATAAATATTTTGGGACATCCCTCACACGGCCTCTGACCCCAAACTAAGCAAAGCTTGTGATATGGCTGCCAGAGACTGATATACTACATATACTTATTTTTAAATACATACTTATATAGATAGTAACTAAATAACACCCAGACACAAAGCAAACACTTATGTTCAATCACATAAATATTTGCCCTGGGTGGGGATCGAACCTACGCCTCTTTGATCCAGAAGTTAGGGTCACTAACCACTGAGCCACCGAGGTAGTCAATTAGGTACCCATAGACAACTCAGTACATGGCAGACAGTCAAGTACCAACCGCTTAAATGGCCCGAAATTCCATCGAAATAATCATACACGATACAAAGCGCCAATCCAAACCTTAAACAGCCAGCAGGCAGCGTTACGACCAATCTCAATTTCAATTTCATCTCTGCGATTCAAGCTCGAATTAGGTGCGATTTATTTCCATTCTTCGGGTGAGGCACTCCTGAAGGTAAATGCTGGAACAGGTGAATTTATCGTATTTCACGCGAGTCTCGACGGCTTCATTGGTCCTACAGCGGCTGTTACCCTGCAAAGATAAATGTGCGCTGTGTTCGTGCAGGATCCACTTCATCCTGGACCCGTGTGATGAGCTCTCTATCTTGAGGGTTAGCTTAAAAACTAGTCTCGTGTTCTCAGACATATAATTTAGTACTTAGTTCTCCAATCAGTAGGTCTCGCTCAACCTTTATAAGCCATTTCGACTCTCTCTGGACTGATTTCGTTCATACTCGTAATCTTGTTAGTGTTTACTAGTATTTAGATATACTAAACGTTTTTGCCAAATGTTAAAAAGAATTAAGGGAATTTATCAAAGCTTTGATCTATAGCAGAGGTTCCCAACCTTGTTTTTGTCATAGACCACTTTCAAAAATTTGCTAGGTCCGGTGGACCCCCTGTAGCTACGTTCTCGTTTTCGTTTCATGTGGTGATCAGGCTCCACGTCCCCGACTTAGACCCCCGTTCGGATCATTGATTTGACCCCCAGGGAACCATCGGACCCCTAGAAATCAATGATCTAATAGGACTCAAATGCGGCATAAAATATTTTGTGGAAGTTCAAAGGTGACGTCCACAAGCGGTATATTTTTCAGAAAAAAATCGAACCAAGATGGTATATAGGTACATAATTTGAAAGCTTGATTTATGGGCTTCTCAAAAATATTTAATATAGATTTTATTATCCCTCCATTTTTTTAAATGTGTACAATAAATTGTATGAAAAATAATAATACAGCTATGTATTTTTTCTAGTACCTAGTTATTAAGTGCTTCTATCGTTATTTTACTTGCATTCGTAGCTGATTCTTCCACATTCATCTCTTAATTTGATAAAATTAAAAATTATAACCTACCAGTGTGACCAGTTAGTAGGTACAATGTGACAAATAAACACTTAAAAACTGTGTCTAATTGGTAAAAATGCTTCTATTTAAAAATTACGAGGTTACTTAATCAGGGTTTCTAGAGATAAACTACCTATTGAGCCAAATATATTTATTTATCCTAATAGATTCAAAATTAATTAAAAAAAAAACGGAGGACATTTTTTGTTTTAACTGATGTAATAGACTCGTAATATAACGAGTGTTGTGGTTAGAATTTTTGATTACATTATACCAGCCTCCATACATTTTATGGACATGTCCTTTTTTGATCTTCAGTAATTTGAAATTACGAGCCAAATGAAATCGCTTTATCTCGGTTCATAGTTAATAACTATAGAATCACAGTAGGATGTCAGTAAAGCTAGTACTACAGCTTACCGAGAAAACGAAGTCACGGACAGAGTCAGATTTATCTCGACATTTTTGCTGTTCTCAGGCCGGATGTTAATTCTCCTCTATAGGTCATATTTTTCACGAGATCTGCATATTTTTAACCGACGGACGTAACGGAGGAGGTAATCGGAGAGTGGTCCGATTTTGATAATTCTTAGTTTGTTTGGTGAATCATATTTAAGAAATGGTCCCATTTAACTTTTATTGAAATCGGCTCTGTACTGTACTGGTACTGTATCAGCCTTTGAATAGTCCACTGCAGGACGTAGGCCTACCCACGAAGGGTGATTGGGCCATATCCACCACGCTGGCCCAGTGCGGGTTGGTGGATTCACATATGCCATCGAATTTCTTCTACGGACATATGCAGGTTGCCTCACGATGTTTTCCTTCACCGAAAAGCTAGTGGTGTGAAATTCCGTACATAAATTCCAAAGTACTCATAGGTACGGGACGGGGATTTGAACCCACGACCTCCCGATTGTAAGGCAGGTGTCACTACATCTAGGTCACCACTGCTTTCGAAATCGGCTCAGCCGTTTTTAAAAAATCAACAATAATCAATTCGAGCGAACTACTTATTCGAATTTTGTCACGATGGAAGTCAGTTTTGCAATTTTAGCGAAAAATAATTATTATTAGTTAATTATGTTTATTCCAGTCAAATTTATTTTTTATATGTTGTATGGAAGACAAGAAATACGAATTTTTAAAAGTCGTGAAACAGTAGATGTTTATTTTGATGTACCTATTATATGCCCTTATAAATTGATTACCAGGAAGCTAGTAACCCTGTATATGTATAATTTTATTTTTCAGTTGCTTAAAAAGTTACTTTTCTTTAAAAAAACTGCTTTAAATCTTCCATAGTGCTAACTTAAACTTAGGATTTTAAAGTTCTTCCAATTTAACTAGTTTAAAATCAAGTTTTACCAGAGCACTATCTATGTTATCTGAAAATAAAGTTGTTTATCGAAACTTTTTAGCCTTTCAATCTCTAAGGAATAAGTTTTAGTTTAGTTTTCCATTTGTAGTTTTTGGTATTTCTTTTTTAGAATTTTACTTCGTATTTTCTCATTAAAGTCAGATCGTATAGGAGCCTTAATTTTAGCGTTTTAAGCCGTTTGAGGGCTTCTGACGTGGTCAAGCGGTTAAAACAAGTTAGGCCTACAATTTGACGCGTCATCAGAGCCATGGTAGCGCTCAGTACCGGTCACCTATCCGAAGACTGATCACGCCAAACGTGGCTTCACTTCGTTGATCGCCAAGAAACACCTAGTCAAGCTACACTACGAGTGCTACTAAAATATAATTATGATTGGTAGCTAACCTACCTATAAAATTGTGATAATGTTAAGCATCAAAGCTCTGGTATATTACTTAACAAATTTTCCCCATGATTCTGGATCTATCTAGTTCAGGGTTTCTCAACCTTGTGGCTCTTGTTAAAGCTCCGAAAAGACGGCGAAGCTCTAACGCCCCCGTCTCCAAATTTTAATTGAAAGAAAAACATTTTTGTACTTATTTTTGGCAAAAACGAATACGTTACACCTAGTATTCAAAATATTTATTTATTAATGTGAAGAGCAGGCTTGTTAAAAATTAAATTGTTATTAGGAGTAATTTTGATTTAACCGTAATTTTAACTCAGCATTGCGTTTGTTTCTATTTTAATCATAACAGCTTTTAAAAATCCACTTTCTTATTTGCGTCGCAATCACCTTCTAGTCACCCAACCACCGTTACAAAACTCTTCTAGCGAAGGTAATCCGGGGAGATCAGATCAGACAATTTTTTTTTTAATCAAGCTATATATTTCGGAAATTTATATATTCCTAAATTGCATGACGAAATTTCATCGCCAGCCATCTTGGGAACGCATATTAAGTAATATGGTTCGATATTACAGGCCTAAGAGTCCGCGGATCCCATTTTGTGAAGCTCTGGAAATAATAATAATTGGCCAAGTGCGAGTCGGACTAGCGCACGAAGGGTTCCGTACAGTATGGAAGCCCTCCTTAATATATTTCATGTTAATTTATTACTTACTTTTGAGAGGAATATTCCACTTAATATTTCAAGCATCTTCCTGTTGGCGTTATTTAATATCGAGCAAAAGAATCACGTTACTTGTATGGAAGACCCTTAAATATATATATTTTTTTAGTAATTAATTTATTTTTATAGTGAAAATTAAACTAAATACCTATTTTTTTTTTTTTTTTTATTTCAAATAGGTTTGCGTTTGACTACACACTGCCTGATGTAAAGCAGATATGCGGTCTAGGATGTAGCACGCTTACCTAGAAGATACCTATTTACTCGAGATTTGAAGACACCTACATTGTACTTTAACGGAAAGACAGACTTAGGCAAAGCGTTCCACATTCTGGCAGTTCGTATGAGGAATGTGGACTCAAAACGCTTTGTTCTAACGCGTGGGATGTCCACCATAAAAGGGTGGCGCTTTGGTCGCGTCTGTCTAGCCGCACGATAGAAGAAAGGGGCAGGTGGGACTAGATCGTGCAACTCCTGGGCGCACTCACCGAAGTGTATCCGATAGTAGGCAGACAGACACGCCACCCTACGTCGATGCTCAAGACTTTGCAGCTTCGACTCAGTCAAGATTTCGTTGCCTATCAGCCTCCTGGCTCGCCCTTCAATGGACTCCAAAGCCTCCAACTGGTATTTGGCAGAGCCATCCCAAAGGTGAGAGCAGTATTCCATGCAAGACCTGACTTGCGCTTTATAAAGACTAAGCAGTTGCTCAGGTGTGAAATACCGTCTCACCTTAGAGAGAACACCAAGTTTTTTTGAGGCTAATTGGGCTTTTGACTCTATATAAGACCCAAAGTTGAGAGTCGATGATAGCGTAACGCCTAATAGTTCCAGACTGTTAGTTACCGGAACGGATACACCACGGAAAGCAGGAGACAGTTGGAAGGGCCTCTTTTTGGCCGAAAACAAACAGCTTTGAGTTTTCGTGGCATTAAACTTGACCAGGTTAGCATCACCCCAGTCAGATACCGCCTCCAGACTCAAGTTGAGCCGTTCGACCATAGCCTCTCTGAGTGACTCGATCTGTGCCCCGCTCGTTCTTGCTTCGGATGTGTAGCTCTCCATGACTGTACTGTCGTCTGCGTACCCAAAAATACCAGGCTTTAGCAAGTCGTTAATATGCAGTAGGAAGAGTGTCGCAGAGAGCACAGACCCCTGAGGAACACCGGCATTGATAGCCATTTGGTCTGACGAGCAGCCATCAACGACAACTCGTATCGACCGATTCCTCAAGAAATCTGATATCCATGTGCAGAAATCAGCAGGCAGGCCGTAAGATGGAAGCTTGCCAATAAGGCTCTCGTGCCAGACCCTATCAAAAGCTTTCGAGATGTCCAAGGAGACAGCCAGCGCCTCCCCGTGCTTCTCAATGACCTCACTCCAAATGTGTGTGGCGTACGCTAGAAGGTCCCCAGTAGACCGGTTTCGGCGAAAGCCGTACTGGCGGTCACTGAGTAGGTCATTTGCTTCCAGGTAGGCCAGGAGTCTGTTGTTAAGAACACGTTCCATACTCTTGCAAAGTATGGACGTGATCGAAATCGGTCTGTAATTGGCAGGGTCAGCACGGCTACCTTTTTTGGGTACAGGCTGCACGTTAGCAAGCTTCCAAGATTTGGGCACTTGACCCGTCTTCAGAGAGAGGCGAAAGAGGCGGGTCAACACAGGCGACAGCTCAGGCGCACAAGTCCTTAGTACAATAGCTGGAATACCATCTGGGCCACTGGCCTTATTCACATCTAGACTGCGGAGAACTTTGAGAACCTCCTTTTGCCGGATATGTATTTCACTCATTAAGGTGCCACAGTTTGGCAAAGTTGGAGGTCTCGCACTACCGGGGTCCAGACGCGAAGACTCCGCAAATTGAGATGCAAATAAATTTGCCTTCTCTACCGCGGTATGAGCCAGCGAACCATTGGGTTTCAGCAACGGAGGCAATGAAGGGCGGCAGAAGTTCGCTTCGACTGATTTAGCTAGGGACCAGAATGCCTTGCTACCCGCAGGGTAAGAAGCAAGCTTGTTCCCTATTCGACTAATATGCTCCAAGCGAGCCCTCCGCATAACCTTTTTGCAGGACTTAGCAGCCTTATTGTAAGTCTTCTTCCTCAGATGTATGTCCTTCGTCTTACGGTTACGAGCATCGACCCAAGCCAGGTATGCCTGATGCTTTTGCGCTTCGGCGCGTTCACAATCAGGCCCAAACCAGGGCCGAGCTTTGTTGGACAGAGGCACGTCCGAAAATGGGATGAAGTATTCCATGGCGGTACGAAGCACGTCTGTCACGGCATCCGCGCACGAAGAAGGATCATCAGAAGAGAAGCACACAGGCTGCCAAGGATAAGACGCAAAGAGACACCGCATCTCATCCCAATCTGCCAACTTGTACCGCCACACCCGCCGTGACCCTTTTGGACTGGGGTCTGAAGGGGAGTAGACGGATACGGATTTCACCAGACAGTGATCAGATGTACCTAACGGAGAGGAAATCGCCACTGAATATCGGTCTGGATCAGTTGTTAGCAGAAGGTCCAAGCAGTAGGCCGTATGCGAGTCAACATCAGGTACCCGTGTGGCGCCATGAACCAGCTGGGTAAGACCTAGCGTCAAAGCTAGCTTGCGCGTTTCAAGCCCAGCATGGTTTGTGTCCAGGTATGGGTGAAGCCACTCCTTATGATGGCCATTAAAGTCCCCCAGGATCACTAATTGGGCCGAAGGGTAGCTGAGCTGAGCAGCATCCGCCACCTCACTGAGGTAATCAGTAAGTCTAGTTGCCTCCCGGTCTCCGCTATGCGATCGGTATACACAGGCATAGACAATCTTCTCTATGCCAGTGTCCGCCAGAGCCCAAAGCACTGAAAAAGAAGGGTCTTCAAACCTTCGAAGACGCAGAAAACAAATGTCATCCCGGGCGTAAACGCATACACCCGCACGTGGTTTGTAAAGATGCTCCAGAGAATACCCTGGGTAGGATAGATACGACACGTCGGATGGACCAGCAATCTGCGTCTCCGTGAGAAACAATAGGTGGGGTCGTTCTGTCTCAAGATGATGATGGACAGGCGTGAGATTGGAGTGCAGGCCCCGAATATTGCACAGGTGCACTTTGAGTGAGAGGGAGTGCTGCCGCTGTGTATACGTTCTTTTTCTTTTATTGTTTCTCATGCTTGCGGAGTAAAGTAGGTAGGAAGTCAGCAGTGGAACGAGGCGTCACACTAAGTAGAATTCAGTGGTCCAACACACAAACCACACACATCTATGGGAGACCAGCCTAGAGACCGCGGGGACGCCCGAGCCCCCCCAAGGATGTCCATCGGGCCCTCTCGTCCGGTCGCCAACCGGCACGATGGCGCATCCCTGGGATTTTTCGACAGATGGCGGGGCAGCCTTTCATGAGTGGCTAGCTCACTACTTGGGCCCCCTACTATCTGCGGTCGGCCAGCGACAAACCGTGCCTCGGATCCCGCTGCCCTCCACGGCTGGCCGTCCGATGCGGTAATCGATGTGTGCACCGTATTCATCCACCAGACGACGCTACTGTTCCGACCCAACTTCCCGATTGACGTCACCAGACTTCGCGCCGGAACACGATCCCAAGAGAGCCGCTTGGCGGCGCGGCTTAGTCTGGTGGGTGGTCTCTCGCCACGGCTAAAGCCTACCACCAGAATGGTTGTTGCCTGGTTAGCACCACCCAGGACCACGTGTGGGGGATAAAATAAATGGGTTCCTACCCACGGACGAAGGCAACTCGGTCCCAAAAATGAATAAATATCTATTAAATGAATAAATATCATATTCAACTAAATACCTATTGAATGTTCCGAAATTCTGTAAATATTTCAAGCCTGCCTGTCACTGTTATAAATATCGAGCGAAAAACATATAAAAAATATTTTATTCTGTTTTTTTTTATTTGTTGTTATAGCGGCAACATAAATACATCATTTGTGAAAAATTCAGCTGGCTCGCTATCAAGGTTCATGAGATACAGACCGACAGACAGACGGACAGACAGACAGACAGACATCGGAATCTTAATAATAGAGTCCCGTTTTTACCCATTGGGTACGGAACCCTAAATAGCGGTAGGTACGAACTCGATGTTTTGGTATTTAATAACTTGTCGGTATGTCGCGATATTCGTACAAAAATGCTCATAAATGGACTTTCATTGAGTGGGCTTCGTAATAAACGTTGCTTTCAGATATTTTCTTGGTATTTTAAGGCTTTCGGCTAGCAATAACTTTAGTACCTATCTACAAAACAAGCCGTGGTGTGGTGGTGTAGTGGTAATGAAACCCGTCTAGAATCCGGAATTCATTGGTACAGGACCAATGAATTACTTGGAATTTATGCACGGAATTTCACACCACTGGCTTTTAGGTGAAGGAATACATCGTGAGACGACCTGCATACGTTCGTAGAAGAAATTCGATGGCGTATAACGAAAATAAATCAGCTGTTCCATGTTATAACATGGTGCCCGGGAGGTAAGCGCAAAAAACTGCAAGCACTTTTTAAAAGCTAAATTTTTGGTATAACGTTACGTCAGCTTAGGCCTTAGCATCACTTGTGTTGGGTTTTGGGCAAAAATTGCATATTTTAAATAATGTGAGGTTTTTGAACGGACACGATAGTTCGAGGGTGGTAGTCAACCACAGACTTTTAAAAAGTAAATGCAACAGGAAACGATCTGTGGTTGGCTATTGCAGAGGAAGTCGTAAAAATTAATAAATCAATTTACTTAGAATCATGGTCTGGAACTGACAGAGGTTTTGAAGAACATTCTGGTCGAGCTGTCGGAGCGAAGAACAAGTCTAGATTAGTTATTTTTAAAGCTTAAGGAATAATGTATTGGAAGAAATAAATCTACAAAGAGTTTGTTGAAATAATGGTGTTTCTACTGCATCGAGTCCTCGGTTGTCCTCACACTTGCTTTGCTTGAGAGTGGAATAACCTTTTGCATAGTGCCTTTTTTCGCGGTTTCGGGGCTAATAGGTATTCTACATATAGGTGTAAAACTTGATTGTTATGATGAGTACAGCGATGTCCTAGAATATTGCCGACGTCTAAAGAAAAACCTTGTAGGTATACAGAAGTATCCAGAACTGATGTACTTACTCTACTTATTAAGCAGAATAATTTGCCGAAAAAGATCCAGACCAATCCGGAATTAGAGAATTAATAAAATCAGATGTTTCATAGAGGGATTTGAACATTTTGGTGTGGAAGCTGGCATATCCACCCGACGCCAAGTTTTTTTCAATTCTTTTTTAATGTTTTTTTTTTATAATTTTCCACGCTCAATGAAATTAGGGATACTTATACAAACAATGCAAATGAAATGTAAAGATCGCAAAGTTCTCGTACAGCGATCACGTCCAAATATCTCGAGAACGTGATACTTTAGGTTACCATAGTACAATATATTTATTGTAATATAAAGTCTCAGACCAAGTAAAAAGTCTAATTTGAGGTATAAATGTCCCCTACTCACATACAGGGTTATTTCTAATCAATTAGCATCCTTCTAGGGGCTTATTCTGTACATCAAACTAACAACTTTTGATAAACGACTTTCGCCAAAACTCAAAAATTTTTTTTGTTATTCCATAGAAAAATATAGTTCAAAACTCAAAAAAAAAACAACTGTTCCATACATTTTGTCGCGGGACAAAATGTTTGGATTTTTTTTTTGAGTTTTGACTAAAGTCGTAGAACAAAAGTTGTTAGTTTTAATGTACAGAATAAGCCCTTAGAAGGAGGCTAATTGATTAGAAATAACCCTGTATACAATGTGTTTGTCTACTGGTGTTGGAGCCTTAAGCGGTGACATATATGGCAAATTTTGAATAACTTTTACTGTGGGGTCAACTCTGAAAACGCAAAACAAAAAACAGCTTTTCCATACTTTTTGTCGAAAGTTTATAAAAAATTCGTATGGAACAACAGTTTTTTTACGTTTTCACAGTTGGTCCCATAGTAAAAGTTGTTCAAAATTTACCATAGATGTCACCGCTTAAGGCTCCGACACCGGTAGACAAACACATTGTATACAACGTGTAACGGAAAGACTGTATACATACTGAAAGTACCAAATCAGATAACGGTAACAAACTAGATGGCATGTTTAGCCGTGTAAGTTCGTTTGCTGATTTTTAATCTTTTTTTGAAAAACTAATCATTTTAATGACTAATTCATATTTGCACAGCACTATCACACTAAACAGCTGTGAGGTCAATAACACGACCTTGCCCATCAAAATCAGACCACACCTCCTTGTTGTGACATGTTTGTTTACGTGCAAAAGATTTTTCTAGTCAGTCATATTTAATTATTTTTTAAAAGTGATTGTTGTTATTTTGGCTCGGAATTTCGAATACAGCATCTATATAAGGTATAGTATTAACCCACTTTTTATGTATACAGCCTTTCCGTTACAGTACGTTGTATAAGTATGTAACATAATTTATTACTTCAAGAGATATGACCGCCGCCGGTTAGTAACGAAGAACAATACGAGTAAAACAAGTACAAAATAAAATATCTACGTCTGCTCTTTGTTACTAAGACGCACTCTTCCAAGAGTGCTCTTAAAATCAAAGCTTCATCACGAAGTGTATCGAAGAGATTGTGTTTAATTTAGTAGGATATATCACCCAAGACATAAAATGATACTACGCAAGATTACAAGGTCCTCATGATTAGGTGCGCAATCATTCTGATTGAGTTTGGACAAACGCTTCATGTTTGTTGATAGTATTGCTTCGGAATCGAGAGAAGAAAAGAGGAGGAACAACAATAATGTGCGTTTTGTATAGCGCCGTCTCGTTTTCTTCTGTTGAATCGATTGAGACTGCTGCATTTCCCGTGATTGAGGGTCACAGTTGGGATATATGAGTAGGTAAGATTTAGTGGTTTATTTTTATTGAAGCATTTAAGAACATCCGTTGTTCGAATTGAGAAAAAAAATTAAGCTAAAAAGGCCGATCTCAAGACATGTAACAATTTATTTTTGATTAATCTATGGATAAAAGACGAGACGAGAAGTCGAAAATTTCTCGAGTGGATACCACGTAGGTACCAGCAAGAACAGCGTAGCACGTCTACCAACTACTTAAGTACTTAACTTGGTTTTATACATTTTAATTAAATTTAACACAGGAATGAAGAGCAGTTGCGGGTAGTTTTTCGATACCCGCAAAGTTAGAGTGGGTATTGAAATTAGTAGATGCTCTAACTTCAATATAGACAGGGGGTGGAATCTACCAACGACTAGGAAGCTGTGTTTGCCAGGAACCTGGGGGCTGGCGGAGACGTAGTGAGTTCTGCCTGCTGGAATATTCCTGAGGGATACCGACGAGGAAGATCATCAGTGCGCGCCGACGCAACAACATACTCTGTCCGCTGCCGCCCCTCCCTACCACCGCACCGCAACCGCTATCATCGCGAGCACTGCGCGCCGCGGCACGCAGTGCTATGCGAGACGAGCCCGCGTGCTAGTACTCCAATCTTGAAAAAGATCGCCAAATTTGATTGAAACTATGGTAGAACTCTACTTAGTAAAGCGTAGTTCCTGTGTTAAATTTAATTAAAATGGACAGATGATCTTCTTCCTGATGATGACGATCCTGCGGTATTAATATTTCAAACAAATATAAATACCGCTGGATGCAAGCTGCTTCCAATCGGTCTTTTCCGGTTCGACTGCCTCGGTGGCTCAGTGGTTAGTGACTCTGACCTCTGGATCAAAGAGGCGTGGGTTTTGTCTTGTTTGAAGTCAGCTATTGCAGCTTGGGTCTTCCCAGAATGTCAATGTATCGCAAAAAAAGGTGGAGACAATAGTTTAACCCCGGTGGGAGCTTCAAAGAAGTACCGTGATTGCAATGTAACTATCCGGCAAAAAGTAGAGCATGCTCCAGTAGCCGCAGACAATGACAACGTAGGCGATACTGATAGGTGATCTGAAGGATGAAGTTCGTGAGTTGCGTCGGGAAATGGTGCTAATGAAAGAACAGATTGCGGGCTCCAATGTATTAATAGCTGATTATCAAAATAAGCTTAGCCAGTCCACCGCGGTTATTAGTGACTATGATATGAAGCTTAAGCATTCATTAACAATTCTAGAAAATTACGAGGCAATGATGATCGCACATTCCATTCAAATGAATGAAACGCTGGGGCCTCATTTATCCCCACAAAAGTCACCACAGCAATTCACACCACATGTGCCCAGCACATCGGCCCATGTACCAGCAGTAGCATTTCAACCACAATATCAATCTGCAGCTGTGGTTAATATTCATAAGCCGAATAACATGATGCAGGCCCAGACGCAGGTCCCGATGCAGAGTCAGACTAAGAAAAACAAATTGAGTCCTAAGCATACTCTTTCTAGTAAATTTCAACCAGTTCAACCAAGTTGTGCGAGTCCTAAGTTAGTTAAGGAATCCCTTCATGATGAAGAACTGTGGGTAGAAGTAAAAAAGAAGAGTTGGCGTAATACTTCATTGCGTGGGGCAGCGGAACCCTCAGTGACGTCATTGAAGGCTGTCGAGCATCGAAGGTACATGCACCTATGGAATATGGTATCAGGCATTGATGATCTGCGGTAGTACTTGACTCAACTATGCCCTAGTGGTTCTTGTACTGTTGAAGAGCTAACTGCGAAAGGAGATTACAAGTCTTACAAAATATGTGTGCTTGCTGCTTACTACGACACCTGCTACTCGATTGATGTTTGGCCGACTAATGCACGTATTAAAGCCTGGGTAAACTATAGAAGGCCAGCTAAATGTGTCAGCTCTGATACTAGCAAGGAACTCAACACTAGCCCCCGGCCCTTTTGTGGACGGCCCTCAGACAGGGCAGTGCCACTAACTAAGAAGTATTTTTTTACACAACTGCAAGATACCGTAGATATACGTACACAGATTAAATTTCAACTCGATATCTTAACGCATTCCCGAGATAAAGAGTCTTGACATACACACAGACGGACAGACGGACAACAAAGTGATCCTACAAGGGTTCCGTTTTTTCCGTTTGAGGTACGGAACCCTAAAAATGCCAAGTCGATGCTGGAACAACACAGTTTACTACAGTTGCCCGTAGATGATTGGACTGACTTAGCATTAGTATGCTGAGTGTGAGTTTTGTCGTAAACATGACGCGTTCTTCGGCGAGCATGTAATTTGTATTAACTTGTTGTGTTTCAAAAACGCGCCGCTAGTGGCCCTGTACATTTCTTCATACAAATTACATGTTTACCCGCTCGCCGAAGAGCGCGTCATATTTACGACAAAACTTACACTCAGCATACTGGAAATACGTTTACTTTTTCGCCTCTTTTTCATAATATATAAAAGAAAACTTAGAAACCAAATATCATTACCTACTTACCTATAATTAAAAGCTGTTTTTCTGACTTATTCGAGTACTAATAATAATGTGGCTACTAAATAATGATGAATAAACTCGAAAATTACGCAAATGAGCTCACAGGATATCCTAATAAAATTAGCACTTAACGTAACAAAACACCGGAAAGCACTTAGAACAACGTTTTTTGGCAGTCGAGACAATTTCCCTATCGGGGAGGTCTAAGAGCTTTATCAGTAAATATTAAGATAATAACTAGAGGTACCTACTCATTGACCGAGTGAACAAAGCTAAAGAGGTCTTCGTTTTAGCTCGATGATTTTGCGTTCGTCTATCCTAATGTTTTTTTTTCTCTACAAGTCGCATTTTTCAAAGAATTTCGATGGCACTTAGAAACAGTTTCTTCAAAAATAAAATAAAAACATTAATGTACAGGATTATAATCTTATTATAGGCTTATTTTGTACCTACATCAAATTTGTGTTCTGCGACTTTTGTTAAATCTCAAAAAAATACTGTTCTATAGAAAAATATCGTTCATCCTCGAAAAAATGTATGGAACAGCTGCTTTTTTTCTTAGTTTTGACAAAAGTAGCTGGTTTTGATGTACAGAATAATCCTCTAAAAGGATGCTAATTGATTACCAATAACCCTTTATAATGTTTTTTATTTGACTTCAGCGATATTTGATTGAGTAGCTTTATTATACTTATCAGCCAATTTCGATAATGTTGTTTTTAAACTTTCGCGATTTGAACACATTTTGATAATATTTGACAAGATCGTAAAGTATCTAAATCCTAACAAGACAATACAATAAAACAACACTTTATTGACACCAACAAATAAGAAAACATAACAAAAGAAACATTTTATCGTTAAAATCGATTTCTTCTACAGACAACCTCCTTGACTTCCTTGACAAGATTTGCGAGTATGAACCTAATTGGTCAAGAGAGAGTCGAAATATAGGCTTATGAAGATTCTCCCCGATACGACTGGTTGTAAGCGGTTTGCATCCAGCGTGACGTGAATCTGTGGTCTTCTTGAGGTTGTTCCTCCACCTTGTTATCCCTTGGGTATCCCACGCTGTGCTTGCCGATACGTGGTCTCCACTCGAGAACTTTTCGACCCCACCGGTCATCAGTCCTCCGTGCTATATGCCCTGTCCACTGCCATTTCAACTTGCCAATCCTCTGGGCTATGTTGATAACTTTGGTTCCTCTATCTATCTATCAGCCGTAGGATGTCCACTGCTAGACATAGGCCTCCCCGATGGATTTCCAATAAGGCCGGTTGGAAGCGGCCTGCATCCAGCGCGTTCCTGCGATTTTTATTATATCGTCAGTCCACCTAGTCGGTGGACGTCCTACGCTGCGCTTGCTGGTCCGTGGTCTCCATTCGAGAACTTTCCGGCCCCATCGGACATCCGTTCTTCGAACAATATGTCCTGCCCATTGCCACTTTAATTTGCTAATCCGCTCCTCTCCTCATTTCTGATTCGATCCCGCAGAGAGACACCGAGCATAGCCATAGCACGTTGGGCTATCTTGAGCTTACTCATGAGGCGCACATTAAAAGACCACGTTTCAGTTCCATATGTCATCACTGGCAACACACAACTATCGAAAACTCTCGTAGGCACTGAGGTATATCGGATGAAAAGATGTCACGCAATTTTCCGAACGCTGCCGAGTAGGATTCGGCGATCGACCTTTTTCTTAAAGTTGGACTTACCTACTAAAGCTGGACTACTTGTCCTAGGTAGACGTACGAGTACTAAGTGGTTCTTCTAAGGATCTCTAAAAACTTTACTATACCATTTCAGAACGTTAGTTTTATAATAGTACATTATGTATATTTATTTATTATAAAAGTGCGGTAAGTTGAAAATTACAGCCGAGGCGATATTGCTAGCCCGAGCCGTAGGCTCGGGCTAGGAATATATAAGGAAGCAGAGGCTGTAATTTTCAAAGCGCACGTATGTCGTACGACGTTTTATAACATATTTGCGAGGAAATTAATAAAACTCTGACTTTCTTAAACGAATAAACCTTTAATTACTTGTTAAAGCAGTTGTAGAAATTTGAAATTTTTTTAAAAGTGATTGTTACGTTGCCATAATATTGACCACTTTTCTGACATAAAAACTCTTTGCTAAGATTTTAAAAAGTATCGTTCATTTTTAGACAGAGCATCTTAAAAAACCGTGCATGTTACTTTATTAAAAAAAAACTCGTGCGTTTTAAATTACAATAACGCACAAGTGTATAATGAAATACATTACAATATTGAAATTGGTGTAATTACAGCCACTTTACGAGCAAATATGTTATAAAGTTTTGTTACTTTATACTTTACACTGTGTCAATTGGAGATGTGTGCCAGCGATGGGACCCCGCACGATCCGCCAATGTGGCGCCAGCTATCTCACACACGTGTCAAAACACGTGGCATATTTCTTTTTAACCGACTTCCAAAAAAGAGGATCGTGTCAGTACGTCTTTTTTTGTTCATCGATATTTTCGTCAGTTGTGAACCGAATCAAAAAAAGTTATTTAAATTAAAAGGGTATACTCCCGAGGTACCATTAAATTTTTTTCGAAATCGGTTGAGCCGTTTTTGAAAAATCAACAATAATGGAAAAATTGTATACGTCGATTCGAGCGAACTATTCGAATTTTTGTATAACTTTTTTTTTACACTATCGCATTAGTTTTAAACTGTAATGGTAGATGTAATTTATCAACTAAATGAAATGAAATTTGGTACCCGATGGAAGTCGGTTTTTGCCATTTTTTGCGAAAAATAATTATCATAAATATCGTTAGTTTTGTTGTTACAATTTCTAAACTAGTAGTTTTCCAAACAATAGTAATAATTAATTCTTTATTTGGCACAAAAACTTAGTTCTAAACAATTGAACGATACTACCTGCAGTAGTCAGAAAGACTGTCGCGGGCAGCATCGCCCACCTCCGGCAAAAGAATTTTAACAACATTATAAATTTGAGTACAAATAAAAGACAAAACTATAATCAAAACTGCATAATTTAGACAACAATAACCGTTAGAATATTGTGTGTGCACGCGAGTGTGTATTGTGTGTGTAGCCCTTTCATAAGCCTACGTCTCGACTCGCTCTTGACCGTTTGGTTCATACTCGCACATCCAATCAAAAATCGCCGACGACAAAAAAACATTAACTTATACAGGGTGTTTTTTTTCAGTGCACATACTTTGCATACGGAAAGTATAATAAACAAACAATTAAACCCCTACATTGGTTTTACTCACTTTAGTACAAAAGTATTGAAATAACTTCAAGAGAAAGTATACAGATAAACTGAGTAATCAATGTCACCCTACGTCTGAGTACCTACGCGGCCGCGTCGTACCTACGCCCGAGACGTTTTGTAGGTAGTTATTGTTTGGAGTGTAGGGTGCATGCAATATAATTTTCTTTGGAATTGTTCGATAAAAACTGATGAAAAATAGTTGATTTTTTTATGAGCGAAATATGTTCTATTAGCGATATCTGTTGCCCGATAAAAATTTGTGCACTAAATAAAAATTCATGCTGTAGAACCAAGTTTGGCCGAGATTCGTTGAAAAATGCGATCTGACAGACAGAAATCAACATCTAGACAGAAGCACGCAAAATCGTCGTGTGGAAGCATAGGCCTTCGCTTCGTTTCGATCAACTAGAATTGTAAAATACGAGCGTATGAAAATATTTCAATGTTCATTTAATATTATGAGAATCTCCAACCGGTTCTATTGGATATCCCTAAGGAAGGCCTATTTCCAGGTCTAATGGACGTCCTACGCTTGATGCCTACTTAAGTACTTATGATACATAATATGAAAAAGATAGAGCACTGGTTTTATTTGTTTGATTATTTTCTTTTTGGGGTTGGTGGTTAATTCTAAACTACAAAACATACTTAAGTACTAGTAGGTAGTTCTCCAAACAAGTAGACCTTGCGACATATCTTTTACTGAATCTTCATAAGCCCCGCTCCCAAATCTTGTTAGTTGTTAGGATTTATTTACTAAACAATATTGCCCAATATTATTGAAATCGGTTGATAAGTTTTAATTAAGGGAATTAATCCCCCTGTCAAAAATCATCGACCACAATAGTACATTGTACACCGAGGGGAGAAAACGATCTTAATTATCGATAATTATTTCATACAAAACCTTTCTGAGGTTTGACGTTTGTATTTTTTTATGTTCACTGCTAAAAACAAAAGAAAGCTAGCCGGGCAGTAATGGATTTTCATACAACATTCCTGCCCTGCTTCGGAGGGCAGTAATAAAATTCCATATAACTTTTCCCGCCGCACATTTTTAAGGGAGAAATTACGAACTTTGTAACCCGTTTATGAACGAGTAATAAGACACTTTCCGAGTGGGTGTGGTATAAAAAACTTTGATACCTACTAGTATACATATAAAACCAGTGTACCATGTTTCGCCGAGATTCGTTGTAAAATGCGACCTGTAGACAAAAATCAACACCCGGACTGACGAAAGCAAAATCGTCCACTCAAAGCGCGCGCTAAGTTAGATAAAGCCTCTCTACAGATATCTATGGCCAAGCCATCGTAAAGGTGGGCACACACGGTCAGTTAAACTGATCAGTTTTTCGCGTCACTCCAACTGGGTGCTCATTCAGTTAATGAAAAGGTGGGAATTGGTGGTTCCATATTTGAAGACAGTGGAGCCATGATATTTCTTCGACAACTTGTGTTAAGTGTTTCAATTTTTCATGAGAAATTATTGGAACCAAAGTTGTTTGGAATTTGATTTTCCACAACTTTGATTCCTATCAACTTTTTCTAGGATCGATATTTTTTAATAAGCCGGTGATGTCATGATGTTTCTTCGATAACTTGTGTTATTTCAATTTTTCATGACAAATTATCGGAACCCAAGTTGTTTGAAAAGCCAATGCCGATTTTTGTATGGAAGGTGGCGCCTTTTTTTTTCCGCGCGGCCATCAACCAAACTTTGTTTTTATAGTTTAGTATAGTTTAACAAATGATGATTATGAAATGCTGCAGCTGTAGTTTCAGTCTAAAAAAAGTTACAGGACTTAGAAGTTTGTTTTGATTTATTTGTTTTTAAGGTTATTTTTATCACCTAGGTGCAAGTTACGAGTTAAGTTGACATAAATAAAAACTGTTGAATGCTTTTAGAATTGTTAAGAGTGAGATTGCACCTGTAACTATCTCGCCTTCTGCAAACCTCATCTCCAAATTATCCGTTTTTGTCTGTAATGCGGTAATTGACTATTTACTTGATAGATGGCATGGAAGAAATCGCTTCGACAATGTCTTTGTCTATGTCTGTGTCTTTGTGTGCAATGATGTGGTTATTCATTCCTTTATTTACCGTGTATAATGCATACCGCGTAATATATCTGTTGTCTACGATAACACCAGAGATGTATAATCATAGCAGTGCTAGATAGATATCAGAGTCCTAAAACAAAAGCCGAGTCGTAGTTTGAAACACTGGTCACCAATAATTCAAAACACGCTCACATAACACAAAGATCGAGGCGTAAGAGCATAGAACAATTGAAACCGAGGCGACTCCGGGTTCTCTCTCGGACCATATATATAAGACAGTAACGGAAACTTAGTGACCGACGGACGAGAAATACTTAAAGTAGTCGAAGAGTTTTATGAGGGCCTATATGCCACGCAAACCACTAAAACTAACATGACAAACGATGACCCAAGAGCTTTGGCAGTTGAGCATCACGACCCAGAAGACCTTCCTGAAAAATTACCTTGCGAAGTACAAACAGCTCTTGCCCAAATGAAAACCGAGAAAGCGCCCGGGCAAGATAGTATTACAGTAGAGATGCTCCGTGCAGATGGTCAACCAGTGTTAAACGTTCTCGTAAAGCTTTACAATGAAGTATTACAGAAATCACACACGCCTCAGTCCTGGAAGAATACCATCGTTACTATCTTACACAAAAAAGGAGATATCTCAAAACTTAGCAACTACCGACCCATAAGTCTCCTATCTTAAATATAAAAACTATTCGCCAAAATCTTTAACAACCGTCTTACACGCCAACTTGACGAATGCCAGCCTGTCGAACAAGCCGGCTTCAGGAGCGGGTACTTCACTATCGACCACATACACACGGTTAAGCAGCTGATGGAGAAGTGTCAAGAGTTTAACATACCATTTTTTATGGCATTCGTTGATTATGAGCAGGCCTTTGACAGTGTCGAACACTGAGCAGTGTTCGACTCTCTTCATCGCTGCACGATCGATGCTCGATATGTGGATGTGCTCCGGGAGTTGTATACCTCAGCAACAATGCAAGTCAAGCTGCATGACGTTACCAATCCTATCCCAATCAAAAGGGGGGTAAGACAAGGGGACACCATTTCATCCAAGCTTTTTACTGCTGTCTTAGAAGACGTTTTAAAAAATGCTTGAATGGGACTCACGAGGAATAAACATCAATGGCGCTTACCTTTCTCACCTTAGGTTTGCAGATGACCATGTATTATTTGCCGAAAGCTTAGACGATCTCCAGGACATGGTTCAACAGCTTTCGGATGCTTCTTTGAAAGCAGGCCTTAAGATGAATATGACCAAAGTGATGTCAAATATCTCTAGAACCTCGCATCCAATTGTAATTGAAAGCGAGAGTTTAGAGATGGTTGACAGTTACGTGTACCTCGATACAGTTACGTGTACCTGTCATACATAGATAGGATAGGATTTGGCATAGAGCATCAGAAGAAAGAGATCGCTAGGCGTATACAACTTGGATGGGCGGCATTCCAAAAAATGAATGACATCCTTAAACCCCGCCATATTCCACAATGTCTGAAGATTCGCCTCTTTAACCAGTGTGTCTTGCCCACCATGACGCATGGTGCCGAGACATGGACACTCACACATGAGGTTGTAAACAAAATCAGAGTTTCACAGAGAGCCATGGAGAGGTCCTTGCTTGGCGTTAAACTCCAAGATTGAGTGCGCAATACGGAAATCCGACGAAGAACTAAAGTTCGGGACGTTGGAACCGTGGTCATGAAACTGAAGTGGAGCTGGGCAGGACACATAGCGAGGCGAAGTGACGACAGGTGGAGTAAGGCTGTCACAGAATGGTGGCCGAAGCAAGGTAAGCGTAGCGTTGGTCGTCCGGCTGCAAGATGGGTTGACGATATAGTCAAAATCGCGGGTCGAACCTGGACACGATTGGCACAGGACCGAGGCAGATGGCACAGTAAGAGAGAGGCCTATACTCAGCAGTGGGATAAAGAAGGCTGTGAATGATGATGATGATGAGGTTACCAACTAGAGCTATATATTTTTTTTGTCAGCTGGACGCCTCGGCCGCTGAGGGCCGAGGGGCAATGTTTAGAGGGTGCGAGTACCCTTCCCAGTCCGCGAGGAAGGGCGGCTTCGCTCACCACTCTCGTTAGCCTCTAGTGTGGCCATTTTTGGACACATCTTATGGCTTGGTGGTGTTGTCTCAGATTGGAGTCTTCACGATCTGCACTGAACCAAGTGCAGGCGGCATCTCTTCCTCTTTGACTTGATATGACGTGACGCACGTCGGGTCCGGTGGCGTACTCGAACAGGCGAACGCGGCTTCGGATGGTCAGTCTCGGAAGTGTACACTCGACCAAGACCGACTGAAACGCGGAGCGGAGTTCTCTCAGCCAGTCGTAGCGATGCGGAGATGGGGAGTGAGATCGCTAGCCCGGCTCAATCGCGCCGCCGCGCGAGCCAGGGATCACGTCTCTAACATCCCCTTTGAAGCTTCGGTCGTCGAGCACGATGGTCAACGACGCAGGTTGGGCGGCGTCAAGCTCGCGCAGTGGCGAGGCCCGATGCGGCCTCGCGTCGCATAAGCGACAGCAGCGGCACGATGGCTGGGTGTCGCGACATTAGGCATTGCGAGTTGGGGTCCGTGTGTGGCACAAAAGCGCGTGGTATGTCCGGTGAAGCGCGCCCCGACCGAAAAACGAGGCGTGAGTTTTTTTTTGTTTTTTAAATCGAATATGTACCGTGGAGTGGGGCGTAGGGGGAAGGGGGCGGTTTGTAAGTGAGAAATTGAAACAAACCAAGCTCCTATGCGCGTTAGAGTAAGACAGGAGACAGCCAACTACATACACATCCTTGACGGTGGCGGCGGCGGTGCGTGCGGCGATTCCAAATCGCCGGCGGATTGACCACTGTCAAATCACGAGTGCTTGGCGCACCATAATATAATAGGTACCGATATAACGATTATTTAGATGTTTTAAATGATCTATTATGCGGTATATTTACAAAAAACTTGATGAATATCTACAAACTTCTAACTCTCATAACTTTTCTCGGACTGAGGGTAGAATTTTTTTGTTTGATAAACGTTGTTTATAACATCCTATTGTACTAAAAAAACAAGGTTTGGTTAATGGCCGCGCGAATTTGAAAAGGCGCCAATTTCAGGCATTGGCTTTTGATTTCCTATAACTTTGATTCCCATCAACTTTTTCCAGGATCGATATTTTTATAATAAGACAGATGTTCCATTTTGTTTTTTCCATAACTTGTGTTATTTCAATTTTTCATGAGAAATTATGGGAACCAAAGTTGCTTAAAATTTGATTTCCTACAACTTTGATTCTCATCAACTTTTTCTAGGATCGATATTTTTTTAATAAGCCGGTGGTGCCATGATGTTTCTTCGATAACTTGTGTTATTTCAATTTTTCATGAGAAATTATCGGAACCAAAGTTGTTTAAAATTTGATTTCCTACAACTTTGATCCCTATCAACTTTTTCCAGGATGGATATTTTTTTAAATAAGTTAGTGGTTCTATTTTGTTTCTTCCATAACTTGTTATTTAAATTTTTCATGAGAAATAATCGAAGCTGAAGTTGCTTGAAATTTGATTTCCTACAACTTTGATTCCCATAAACTTTTTCCAGGATCGATATTTTTTTTAATAAGTTAGTGGTTCTATTTTGTTTCTTCCATAACTTGTTATTTCAATTTTTCATGAGAAATTATCGAAGCCAAAGTTGCTTTAAATTTGATTTCCTACAACTTTGATTCTTATCAACTTTTTCTAGGATCGATATTTTTTTAATAAGCCAGTGGTGCTTTGATTTTTCTTCGATAACTTGTGTTATTTCAATTTTTCATGAGAAATTATCGGAACCAAAGTTGTTTGAAATTTGGTTTCCTACAACTTTGATTCCCATCAACTATTTCCAGGATCGATATTTTTTTTAATAAGTTAGTGGTTCCATTTTGTTTCTTCCATAACTTGTTATTTCAATTTTTCATGAGAAATAATCGAAGCCGAAGTTGCTTGAAATTTGATTTCCTACAACTTTGATTCCCATCAACTTTTTCCAGGATCGATATCTTTTTTTTAAAGTTAGTGGTTCCATTTTGTTTCTTCTATACTCGTGTTATTTCAATATTTTATAAGAAATTATCGGAACCAAAAATGTTTAAAATTTGATTTCCTACAATTTTGATTCTCATCAACTTTTTCTAGGATCGATATTTATTTTTAATAAGACAGTGGTGCCGTTTTGTTTCTTCTATAACTTGTGTTATTTAAATATTTCATGATAAATTATCGGTACCAAAAATGTTTTAAATTTGATTTCCTACAACTTTGATTCCTATCAACTTTTTATAGGATCGATAATTTTTTTTAATAAGGCAGTGGTGCTATTTTGCTTCTTCCATAACTTGTGTTATTTTAATTTTTCATGAGAAATTTTCGAAACCAGAAATGTTCGAAATTTGATTTCCTACAACTTTGATTATTCCCATCAATTTTTTCTAGGATCGATATTTTTTTTGATAAGACGGTGGTGCCATATTGTTTACAATGGCACCACTGTCATATTCGAAACATATCGATCCTACAAAAGTTTATGTGAATTAAAGTTGTAGTAAATCAAATTCACAACAACTTTGGTTCAGATATTTAAAAAAAAATGAAATTACGTGAGTTAGTGCAGATTCAGTTAGTCATCGAAGTGGTACAAACATGCAAACCATCGCAGTACCTATCGGCAATAGTTGACTACATTAGGACCCCGCTGCAATTATTTGATGAACTGATGCGATCATTTCATCATGTGTGCCCAGCTTCTGGTAGTGGTTTATACATGGAGCCACCAATTCCCACCTTTTAATTTACTGAATGAGCCCCAATTGGAGTGACGCGAAAAACTGATCAGTTGAACTGACCGTGTATGCCCACCTTAAGAGATTAATAATGCCAGCTACCTACACGAATTTAGTAATTCTCTACCTTACATAAAGGCATATAGTAAAGTAGGTAATTGCTTTCATGTAGTGCTAGTACATTAGGTACACAGATTACTTGTAACTTTTTTACTTAATAAAGAAGGCAACCTAATTTAATAAACTTAATAACAGCTTCAGGCCAGGGTTGCCAATTTTTCCAGCCGCCAAAACCTTCTTTAATCTGATCATTCTTGATAAAAAAAAAAATTGTCTGTACTATTCTTAGACTGAGGGGCTTTAGTATTTTAAAAAATAACAACCCACTATAAATTAGCTTTCTAAGTATTTGTTTCCTGACTCCATCAGTCTAGTAATTAGTCCAGGTTCTTCTGTTTTTTGGCTCCAAAACTACTACGAGTATAATTAGCAACGTTGCGTTCAAAATTTAATCTGACCGAACAAATTGCATCCGGTCAAAAATTAGCGACATGGGGACTTAATTTTGAACTTTGAACACCTAGGAACGTATACTTAAGCTCGAAACATACTATCGGACGCGACTGATAGTCGTGACCTAGACTATGAAAGTACACTGAGCCGTGCACACTATCGGACATAAGTCGCGGACGTCACCTTCGGACGACGTTGAGCGTTCGGACGTCCGAGAGCGATCTGGCACACCGGATGTTTTAAGACTGTGCGCATTGCTAAGTCGCGGCTGTCAGTCGCATCCGTCAGCCGCGTCCGATAGTATGTTATCTTTACGGACGACTTTTTTTTCTCAAAATCTATTTAAAATTTTTCATTTCACGCAGAACTTTAGTACTGACAATTTCTTGGCAATTTCAAAAAATCCATAATCGTAAAAGGGTGTGTTAGTTAAAAAATAAAACGAACGAAATCAATATGGCGAATGGTTTTCGAACTGTCACTGTCAAATTTCTGTATACGTTACCAAATAGGTCCCCTGGGGACTCATTTTTGAACTTCGCACGCCTGGGAACGTACAATATACGAACGGAACTTTGACAGTGACAGCTCTTAAACCATTTACCATATTTTTTTCATTATGATTTCTTCTTAATTAACGTTCTATTTCACGATTGTTCCCTTTGCTATCTATAGTTTCCGAACGCTCAAGGTTAGCCCAAGGTGACGTCCGCGACTTATGTCCGATAGTGTGTACGGCTCAGTGTACATTCATTATCTAGATATCTATCAGCCGCGGCTATCTAACAGTCTGGTCGAAAACCGGACGGTTGGGAACCCTGCTTCAGGCCCACATTTTCCTACATCTATTAGATAATGTTTTTCATCTAACGCTGTAGGTAATAAATCCTAAGATTCAAGGAAGTGTCTACGTTTAAAGCTTTATTAAATTTATAAGGTACGTTTTTTACTCCAGGCTCTTTGTTATCATTTCAGTTGTAAATTTTCAGGCATTCAGGTACACTGATGAATTGTGCCTATTGTATCTCTTAATTTTATGAATTATTTATTAATACCTGAGCTCGGGAGGGATACGTATATTTCACGGAATAAAAGCAAGTCTAATTGTTGGGAGAATGTTAATAACACATAAAACTTCTATTTCTGCTTGTGCTTGTAAGAAATGGAGGAAGTGCCTCGGCATTTTTTTACAAGATTTTATTTAGTTTCACCTGTCTGATGTATGTCATCAAATCTTGCATGAAATTTGATCGACTTCCCGGTTACCGATTAAGCTGAAATTTTGCATACATGTGTGAATCGCGTGACGATGCAACATTATGATGACATGGTGCTGATCTTGTGATGGAGCTGGAAGGTGGCCAAAGGAACTTCGCAATGAAACGAGACAACCTCATTGAGATTGAGCACATTTGAATCGTCTTGGCGAGTAGTTTGTATTTCAAAGGTAACCAGGGTTTGATGATTTGAATTAAATATTAAGGGACATCTTACACATGGTCTCTGACCTCAAACTAAGCGCAAAGCTTGTGATATGGCTCCCAGAGATTGATATACTACATACACATATGTTTAAATACATACTTATATAGATAGTGGTGTCGATTTTGATGACACCAACTAACTAGCTAACCTAACTAAAAACGTCAAAATCCCTAAAAATCCTAATTATCCTAAATCTAATTTTGGTGAGACAAATTAGAAACGTCAAAATCAAATTTTTAAAGCGAACGAACGAAACCGACTAAATCTATTCAACTTAGCGATTTTAAGCGAAATTGGCATTTTGGAGGCACAAATTAGAAACGTCATACGTCACTTTTAAGCAAATTGAGGTTAGAATTTTAAGTTTTTTAACGAGTACCATTTCAGGTGGTTGTTAAAATAAAATTATACCAAAAAGTAAGATATACAGGATAAATACTGTGTTTTGATCCAAATAATTGTTCATAATTATGTTTTATGTAGCTTATCATGCTCTTTTATTAGTGATTTTAGTTGTTAAACTGAAATTCGCGATGTCAAAAGATATTGAAACCGTCCTGTATTTTTCAAGACAAATCGGAATGAAATAATTAAACTAGGGCATTAAAATCAATTTAAACCAATTCAATAATATTTTATGTGGTAAAACGATGAAAAGGCTTAACTTTTTTATTCAGGATTATGTACCAGGCAAGAGTAAGTTGTATTTTTGACCTTTGTCTTTCTAATGTAATAAACCAAAGTGTTGAAATAGCAGTCAGTGGACAGGGCTCATAGCAGGGACGTTTGATGAGGTCGAAAAGTTCTCGAATGGAGACCATATACCTACTGGCAACCACAGGGTAGGATGTCTAGGGTAGAGTAGTAAGAACAGCAAGGTTTAATATTATCAAGATCGCAGGATTATACTTCTTGGCATGAGGGAGGCCAGTGTCCAAAATAATCCTTCTGTAGATTCAACTATTATGGTAGAAATGTGCTTAGCAAAATCTAAACACATACCTACTTACAAAAAATCTTGTAAAACTACAACTAGTTTTTGATGACTCAAGCGGATCGATTAAAAAGTACTTGTGGAAAAGGCCTACATAAACAAGTAAGGTGGGTCAATCTTGGTGATATTGGGAACCGTTTGGTAGTTAAGTACTTCAACTTAGGGTATGCTATCAAACTGTATACATTTGTTTCTACTTAAAATATGTCAAATAGGTAAAAAAACATTAATTTATTTGTTGTAGTTGACATGTATATGATTTTCATTTCCAGATAACCATTGATGAGTTGATGTCAGTTCATGGGACCAATGTTTGAATGTTAGAATTTATTCTAATATTCGCAGAGCCAGCTTGATTTACAAGAAACAAGATGTAATAAGAGGCGGCCTTATCGCTAATAGCATTCTCTGCCAGGCAATCTTTGGATGGAATAAGAATATAGAACAAGTAAAGATGGGGGTGTG